>JAUNZM010001036.1:0-1389081 GCA_033459285.1 Clamator glandarius | reverse complement strand
CCAAGGTCGTGCTCCTGGCAGCTCAGCCCCAAATGGAGGCCCTGTGGCTGCCATAGCCAACAAAGACTGAAGCACCGTCCTCATCCTCGCCAAACTGGCTCTGTCAGACCAACGGGAATGACTTCCCTGAGCCTGCTCACACGGTGAGCAACGATAAAGCCGGAACGTCAGATGTTTGCCTCCAAAACCGCCTGAAGGATGCAGCTACACAGCCAGAAAATCGAGCACAGGCTGACACCCCCGCCAGACCACGCTCCATCAGCGCCCCAAGAGTAATTAAGTTAATGTCTCCTACAGCGGTGCGTGACGATCCAGCCCTAAACACTCGTAGCAGAGACATGGGGCAGAGCCACAAGTCCTCACAGGAGGTTCTTCTCTCCCTGCTGCGGTGCGTGTGACGAGTGTGGTGACTGGGAACCTTCAGCACATGGCATCATCATCAATAACAACCTGGAGAGGCTCAGGAATGAGGGCTGGGTCCGGCCGAATGCAAATCTCAAGGCTTTGAGAAAGTCATGCTGGTTTCCAGCCACAAATAAGCATGCGGGAGGTGGTTTGGGGCCTGTGGAAAGGGGAATGGCGCTCCCGACTCCCCCAGAAATGTTGCGAGGAGGCAAAGCCATGGGTGTAAGAACCCAAAGCACCTTATTTTATCCCAGACCTCATTCCCACCCCCTCTGCAGGGATGAGCATGGTGCACAGTTCCAACGCTGTATGTTCCTGATTCTAAATCAGCAGAGCAAGGAAAGTCTCGGCCCTCAGGACTCCAGGCCCTTCCCCTGGCTCTCCAGCTCTGGTTTGAGTCACCAGAAAGGATCCAACCGGGAGATGTTTACATCCCACAAGATCTTGCCTCCCACAGGTGCCAAATGGCTCCTCAGCCGCCTGCAGCCTCTCCACCACCACGCAGGGAGAGGAGAAGCTCGCCTCCCTGGGAAGGGAAGGGGATTCTGGCTCCCCCCACCCCACAACCTGACTCGAGGGCCCACAGACCCCCTGCCACCCGCGACCCACGGCTTCGGGAACACCAGAGAACAGCAGCCACGTTTCCTCTGGCATCAACGCCTCCTCTGGCCTTCGCAACAGAACCCAACCTCCACCCCCTCCAGCTCATCTCGCAGAGCGGGGGTTCACCCCTCAGGCCCTCGTTCGTGCCTGGGGGTTCCTGCCAAGCACCCACAGCAACCCCCTAGGAAAAAGGGCAAATCGGCAACTCCCACCTCCCTCAGCTCCAGGGTCTGCCCCCCACAGAGGCTCCCCCCAGCTCGGGGCTCAGCCCATCCTCCCCCTCCACCCTAGTTGTACCCCACAGCACCCAACTGACCTCCCAAAACTCACCCCCAGCCCCTTCCTCACCCCATGCGGGGCCTGACCCAGACCCTCCGCCTTTCCATTCACCCCCCACACCCATAGACCCCACCGCCCCCCCCCCAGCCCCAACCCCTGCATCTTATACACCCTGGAAAAGTCTCCCCTCAGCTCCACAGGTGCCCTCCTCAGCCCTGCTCTCCCCGCGCCCCCAAAGAGCCCCTCTCAGCCCCATAGCTCCAACCTCCTAGACACACTGCTACTCCCCATACACCCCCAAAGGCCCCCCCCAGCCCCACAGGGCCCCTCTCTCCGCCTCACAGGGCCCTACACACACCCCCAAAGAGACCCGCTCAGCCTCACAGGACCCCCACACACCCCCAAAGAGCCCCCCTTAGACCCACAGGCCCCCCACACCCCACGGTGCTACTCCCCATACACCCCCAAAGGCCCCCCCCCAGCCCCACAGGGCCCCTCTCTCCGCCTCACAGGGCCCTACACACACCCCCAAAGAGACCCGCTCAGCCTCACAGGACCCCCACACACCCCAAAGAGCCCCCCTTAGACCCACAGGCCCCCCACACCCCACGGTGCTACTCCCCACACACCCCCAAAGAGCACCCTCAGCCCCACAGGGCCCCCCCCCCACCCCAAAGAGCCCCCACACCCCACCACAGAGCCTCCCCTCAACCCCAGACTCCTCCGTCCCATAGAGTTTCCCCTCCAGCCCCACAGAGCCCCCTTCAGGATCACAGCCCGCCCCCTCATACCGGCCAAACCGCCGCTGCTGCCGCTGCTGCCCCCGACTCGGGCCCCGCCGCCGCCATCTTGGAACGCTTCCCTCCACCTCCTCCTCCCCCCCACCCCAGCTTCGCGCCCCATCTGGCCCCGCCCCTCCTCTAGGCCCCGCCCCTCTCAGACCACGCCCCACTGGCTACAAACCCATTGACCCCGCCCCCCCAGGCCCCCGCCGCGTCCCGATTGGTCACTCCCCGCCTCTCCCCTCCTGCCCCGTCCCTCACGGTTGACCACGCCCCCTCCCGCCTCAGCACCGCCCCGATTGGTCACGCACCCGATTGGCCCCGCCCCATTCCTGTTTGACTCCGCCCCCTTTGGCCACTCCCATACACCCCTTCCGCGACGCCCCTCAGGCCCCGCCCCCGCCGCTCCGGACCGAACCATTCGCGGGGGAGGGGGAGGGGGAGGGGGAGCCCCTCAGGGAGCAAAGACCAAAACAAAGCCGGGGAGGGGGAGGGCACGTGGCACATCCCGGCGTAGGCTGGCGTGACGTCACTCTGTGACGTCATTTTCCTAATCCCCTTCCCACCTGCGCAACGTGGCCGTACTAAGGGGGGGATAGACATGGGGGGGGGAGCCGGTGACGTAACTCTTGTGGCGATGTCAAAGTCCCACGACGTCGTTTTAAAAAAATCCCCTCCCCAGGAGGCACAGTGTGGCCATACGGGGCCGCGGGAGGAGGAATAGCATTGAGAGGGAGCCGGTGACATCACAATCTGGCGACGTCACGCTCATCTCACGCCACCGCCCTCGTGACGTCACACGGTGACGCCATTTACTGCCGTGACGTCACGGCTGCGCTGACCCGGCCCCGCTGCTGCTGCTGAGCGCGCCCCAACCCCATTGGCCACGCCCCTTCTGTTGGCCACGTCCCTTTCTCCCAGCCCCTCCACTTTGTAGGATGGCGTCTGCCTTTGGCCACGCCCCTTCTATTAACCACGCCCCCTTCCACCTAGCCCGGCCCCTCCGTTCTTACGGCGCCTGTCCTTGGCCACGCCCCCTGACTTGACCATGCCCGCATTGGCCACGCCCCCGTCCTGCGCGGCTCCCTCGCCCCAGCAGCGCCCCCTCCCGCCGCTTGGGGGCGCCCGCCGCGATCGCTCGCTCGGCACTTGTTCGGCGCTGCCTGGCGGCGCGGAGGAACGGGGCGGAGCGGGCAGGGCGGCGAGCCGAGCGCCGATGTGGAGCCATGAGCCTGGCGGAGGGGCGCGCCCCGCGGCGAACGGCCGGGAACCGCCTGTCGGGGCTGCTCGAAGCCGAGGAGGAGGATGAGTTCTACCAGACCACCTACGGCGGCTTCAACGAGGTACGGGGCGCGGTAGAGGCCTGAGGGGAGCGGGGAGCCCCGGGGAACGGGGGAGGAGAGGGTCCCGGGGAGCGGGAGGTCCTGGGGGGCGTATGGGGGGGAACTGGGGAGAGTTGAGAGTCCTAAGAGATCCTGGGGTCCTCGAGGAGGGGGGGTTCCTCGGGGAGAGATCGGGGTCCTAGGAGTAGAAGGGCATGGGGCAGGTAGGGATGGGGGGAGGCCTGGGGGAATTGAGGGTCCTGGGCAGGTTGGAAATTTGGGTTCTCAGAGCGGGGGGCACTGGGAGAGATATGAGGGTCCTGGGGTGCCTGGGTGGAGGGAGGAGTTTAGGGGAGGCTGAGGGAATGGGGGAGTTGATGGTCCCAGGGGTGGGGGGTTCTCTAGGGGGAGAGATGAGGGTCCTGGGGGGTGTATGGGGGTGGAACGGGGGAGTTGAGAGTCCTAAGAGATTCTGGGGTCCTCGGGGAAGGGGGGGTCCCTGGGGGAGAGATCAGGGTCCTAGGGGTGAAAGTGCATTGGGCATGGGGGGGGGGGGTGGCGAGGAACTGCGGAGTTGGGGGTCCTAGGGTAGGGGAGCTTCCCAAAGAGAAGAGATGGGAGCCCCAAGGAGTGCTTGGGGGTAGCGGAGCTGGGGGGGTAGGTTGAGGGTTGAGGGCCCCAGGTGGTGTCTGGGGGGGAGGGGTTGAAGGGGGTCCCAAGGAGGAGGATGTTGGGGGGGACTCAGAGGGGGAATTGGGGTCCTGGGGGAGAGATTGGGAGCCCCAAGGTGGGGGGTGGTTCCAGGGGATGTCTGGGGGGAGGCGGGGTGGGGGAAGGAAGGAGTGAGGGCCCAGGGCGCAGAGATGGGGAGCCCTGGGAGGTGTTGGGGGGGTCCCAGGAGGGAGAGGAGGGGTACATGGGGGTCTGAAGAGGGAGGCCGGGGGGGGCTGTGTTGGATAGGGGTCCCAGGGAGGGAGGTGGGAGCACGGAGTGGTGGGATGGGGGAGGACGAGGGTGTCTGGGACTCCCAGGGAGGGAGTTGGGGAGCCCTGGGTGAGATTTCTGGGGGTGCAGCTACTGGAGAAGCCTCCACCGTGGGGCTGGGGGCCGCGGTTTGGGGAGCCTGGGGGTGACGTAGCCTCGCTGTCCCTGCAGGAGTCGGGTGATGACGAGTACCGGGGCGATCAGTCAGACAGCGACGATGAAGTGGACTCGGACTTCGATATTGATGAGGGCGAGGAACCAGCCAGCGACCAGGACGAGAGCGAGCCCAAACGCCGCCGCCTCGTCACCAAGGCCTATCGGGTGCGGCGCTGGCACTGGGGATCGGCTCCCCGATGGGAAAAAACAAGGTTTAACCAAGGCCAAATCCCTGGCTGGGGGGTTTAACAGGGCCAAGTGCTGAATCCTGTGACACAGCAACCCTGTGCAGCTCCAAGCCTGGAGAAGAGCAGCTGGAAAGGTCCCTGGCAGAGAAGGACCTGAGGGTTGACAGCAGCTGAACATGAGCCAGGAGCAATCCAGGTAGCCAAGAAGGCCAGTGGCATCTTGGCTTGGATCAGAGACAGTGTGGCCAGCAGGAGCAAGGACCGGATTGTCCTCCTGTGCTCATCCCTAGTGAGGCCAAACCTCAAATCCTGGGTTAAGTTTTGGGCCTCACACTCTTAAGAAAGACCTTGAGGTCCTGGAGCACGTCCAGAGAAAGGAATGGAGATCAGGGGTTGTGAGGAGCAGCTGAGGGACCTGAGGTTGTTCAGCTGGAGAAGAGGAGGCTGAGGGGAGACCTTGTTCTCTCTACAACTGCCTGAGAGGAGGTTGCAGAGAGGTGGGTGTTGGTCTCTTCTCCCAAGTGAGAAGAAGTTTAGATTGGACATTAGGAAAAATTTCTTCACGGAAAGGTTTCTCAGGCCCTGGAAAGGCTGCCAAAGAGGTGGTTGTGTCCCCATCCCTGAAAGTGTTTAAGAGGTGGGTAGATGCTTGGGGATTGGATTTATTAGTGGATGGGTATGGTTGGAGTCGATGATCTCAAATGTCTTTGCCAGCGTAATGATTCTATGAATTTTCTCCCCTCCCCATCCTCTGCCCCATCCCGCAGGAGCCCCTCAAACCCCTGCGCCCCAAGAAGTCAGATGTCCCCAGCGGCTCCCAGAAGCCACGAGAGGTGAAATCCATCCCTGTGGAGCTCCAGGATGACGTGGGAGACAGTGAGTCAACGTGGAATGGGCCGGGGCGGGATCGGGGACCCTCCGGGATCGCTCCCGGTGACCCCCATCCTCCCGCCGCAGGCCGGAAGCACATGCGGCAGTCGACGACGGAGCACACGCGCCAAACCTTCCTGCGCATCCAGGAGCGGCAGGTGCAGTCCAAGCGGAAGAAGGGCGGCCCCAATTACGATCGGCCCCTGACGCAGGAGGAGCTGCTGGAGGAGGCCAAGATCACCGAGGAGATCAATCTCCGCTCGCTGGGTGAGCTGGACGCCGGGCTGAGGGGGGCAGGAACCCCAGAAGGGTGAGGGGCTCAGGATCCCCAAGAACAGCGCAGGTCATGGGGCGAGGGAACCCCTAGAACGGTGAGTGATGGGGATGGGACCCCCCAGAAGAGCTCAGAGTGAGGGGCTTGGACCCCTCTGAACAGCACTGAGTGAGGGTCTCAGCATCCCCCCCCCAGAGTGGCACCGGGCTCAGGTCCCCAAGAAGAACGCAGGGCTCAGGGAGGTGTTGAGCCCCCCTGTCCTTTTGTCCCCACTCGCAGAGAACTACGAGCGCCTGGAAGCCGACAAGAAGAAGCAGGTGCAGAAGAAGCGCAAGTGTGTGGGGCCCGTGATCCGGTACTGGTCCGTCACCATGCCCCTCGTCCCGGAGCCAGGAAAAGAGGAGAACGTGGACGTGGAGGGGTAAGTTGGGGTCACCTCAGCACAGCCCCAGTGGGTTTTTCTCCCCCTCGAGCAGCACCCCAGGTCACACCCTGATCCTCTCCCTGGGCTCTGCGCCAGCACAGCGAGGGGGAAGGGGATTTGGGGCAGCACTAGGAACGCCCTCCCAGGCTCTGCTCTAGCCGGAGGCGGCTCGAGCGGATCAGGCAGCTCTGGTTCCTTGCTCTTCCAGGTTAGACCAAGACCCGCAGCAGGTTGAAGCGGCCCCAGCCTCGGCTTCTGCCGGGAAGTGCTCCCGCACCTTTATCTCCTTCAGCGACGACGAAACCTTCGAGCGTTTCTTTCCCAAATCGAAGCCACCGCGGCTGCCAGTGCGGGAGATCTGCCCTGTCACCCACAAACCTGCCGTTTACCGTGACCCCATCACCGACATCCCCTACTCCAACATCCGCGCCTTCAAAATCATCCGGGAAGCCTACAAAAAATACATCACGGCCCACGGGCTGCCAAGTGCCGCCTCCGCCACCCTGGGGGCCTCTGCTCTCTCCGGCCCCGATCCCGGCATCCGCCCCACGCGCCAGAAGATCATCATCAAGCAGAGCGTCCCCACTGCCTGAGTGAGAGAGGCTTCCTTGCTCTATTTATCTCCTTCCCACTTTTTTTTTTTTTTAATATAAAATAAATAAATCCGAGCGGTCTGCGTACGACGAGGGTGCTGAACGTGAGCCAGCAGTGGCCCAGGTGGCCGAGAAGGCCACCAGGATCCTGGTTTGGATCAGCCCTGGGGTGGCCAGCAGGAGCAGATAAGGGATTGTCCCCCTGGACTCGGCGCTGGTGAGGCTGCAGTTCAAATCCTGAGTTTAGTTTTGGGCCCCTCGCTCCAAAAAAGACCTTGAGGGCTTGGAGCGTGTCCAGAGAAGGGAACGCAGCTGGGAAGGGGCTGGACAACAGGGGTTGGGGGAGCAGTGAGGGACCTGGAGATGTTTATTCTGGAGAAGAGGAGACTGAGGGGAGAGCTCATCGCTCTGCAGCTCCCAGAAAGGTTGTAGCGAGGCGGGTACCAGTCTCTGCTCCCAGGGAACAAGCGATGGAATGAGAAGGAACGGCCTCAAGTGGTGCCAGAGGAAGGTTTGGGTTGGATATTGGGAACAATCCTTCACTGACAGGGGGGTGAAGCCTTGGCAGAGGCTGCCCAGGGCACTGGGGGCACCCCCAGCCCTAGAGAAGTTCACAAACTGTGGGGCCGTGGCACTTGGGGACAGGGGTCAGTCCCACAGGGCGGGTTGGGCTGCCGGTTGAAGGATGGGATGAGCTTGGAGACCTTTTCCAACCTCAACAATTCCCTGATTCTCTGCTTTCCACACCAAGCTCAGCACCTGGGGCACCGTGGTGACACCCTCCAACGTCTGCTCTCGCAGAAGACACTGCAATAAACAAGCAGATCATTCCAAGCGTGGCATTGCCCCCCTGTGCCCCCACCCCAGGATGGGATTTGGGGGGGCTGGGAGCCCCCTCACCCTGCCAGCCTTGGGGGGAGGGTAATTCAGTGGAGCTCGAGGGGTTGGGGGCTCTCCCTGCACCCCAAGGGACACAGGGGAGCCCCCCCCCACCCCAGGGGTGCCCCGGGGTGGAGCCGTGGTGGGGCTGGCAGAGTGCGATAACGCCCGGGACATGCGATCCTGCCCCTCCCCGTGGAATAAAACGCTGAGCTCATGCACTGCGCGGCCGGAGCCCTTGGCTCAGCACCGGGGCTCGCACCCAGCAGCCAGCAGCCAGGTAGGGCCCAACGCGGGGGGGGGGGGTGTCTCCAAAAAGGGGGGTGTCTCCCAGGGTGGAGGGCTTGGGGGGGCTCTCACCGCTGGGAGAAGGTCGCTGGGGCCATCAGGGATCCCTTCCGCTCAGGGGTGTCTGATCCCTTTGGGGGCACCAGGGTTGTGATGCCCCCACTGCCGCCCTCCCAGCCCTTAGGATTTGGGAGATGAATCTCAGCCCAGTTCCTCGGGGGGGGGACTCGAGGTTCGTGGTTGCAGCGGTCACCCCTGCTGCCCACGAGGGAATGGTGCTGGGGGGGGAACAGGGCTCAGAGTAGGGGGAGCAGAGGGGATGGAGCAGGATTTGCCTCCAGGAGGTGGAGACAGCACTGGGAGGCAGTGGGGTAAGGACTTGGGGGTCTCGGAGGGGCTGGAGCAGGACCTGCCCTCAAACAAGGGTGGAGACAGAGGGAGGGGGCACCAGGTCCTGGCCCTGGGGTCACCCTGGAGGCAGGATTTGGTTTCCCCAACTGCTCCACACCAGGCACCCCCACCACCACCCCAGTCCGGTGGGACCCCAGTATCCTGTGGGACAAAGGGGCCCTGCAGGCCACGGCAGGTGGGGGGTCACCGTGGTGGTCTCCATGGCATGGGGGGCACCACGGTGTTGGGGGAGCCCCTGTGGCAAGGGAGGTGTCTCTGTGGCATGGGGGTCACCATGGTCTTGGGGGTCACCATGGTCTTAGGGGTCACCATGCTGTGGAGAGGGTCACCACAGTGCTGGGGAGGTCACCGTGGTGTTGGGGGGGGATCCCTTCAGCATGAGGATGGGTCTCCATGGCAGGGGGGGTCACCACGGTGTTGGGGGGATCCCTTCAGCATGAGGATGGGTCTCCATGGCGTGGGGGTCATCATGGTGCTGGGGAGAGGTCACCACGGTGTTGGTTGGGGGGGGGTCCTTTCGGCATGGGGATGGTTCTCCATGGCATGGGGGTCACCACAGCATTGGGGAAGCCCCTAGTGGTTCAGAGCTGCCCCCCAACCCCAAAGACTCTCCCCAACACCCCCCCAGCTCCCACCATGACGTCGTACCGGCAAGAGCTGGAGAAGTACCGGGACATCGATGAGGACAAGATCCTGCAGGAGCTGTCGGCCGAGGAGCTGGCGCAGCTGGACTTGGAGCTGCTGGAGATGGACCCCGAGGTGGGTGCCGGGACGGGTGGGATGGGGGGGGACAGGGAGCCTGGGGTGACCCGCTGGCTCCCCAGAACGTGCTGCTGCCGGCGGGGCTGAGGCAGCGCGACCAGACCCAGAAGAGCCCGACGGGGCCGCTGGACAGGGAGGCTCTGCTGCAGCACCTGGAGAAGCAGGCGCTGGAGGCCAAAGAGCGAGAGGACCTCGTGCCCTTCACCGGAGAGAAGAAAGGTGGGGGACATGGCAGGGGGACAGGGACATGGGGTGGGACCTGGTCCTGGGGGGACACACAGGAGGACAGGGAGGGTACAATGATGGGGACGGGGAGCTGGGCGGACAAGGTGGGGACCATAGGAGGGAGCTGGGGGACACAAGGACATGGGGAGGACACAGGTTGATGGGGCAGGGGAACCTGGGGGGACACTGGGGGAGCAAGAGGACAGGCACCAGGGTGGGGACGGGGAGCTGGGGGGATGAGGTGGGCACCATAGGAGGGAGCCAGAAGGACAGGGAGCGGGGGGCACAAGGATGTGGGGGACACACAACAGGGACAATAGCGGGGAGTGGGGGGACACAGCAGGGACCGTGGCAGGGAGCAACACGCTGGGGACTGTGGTGAGGAGCAGGGGACACTGGGAGCTGGCAGAGGGACACAGCAGGGAGCAGGGGACACGGGGACCAGGGAGGGATGAAGGTGGGTAGCAGGAGAGATGGGGACCCAAGGGCACAGGGAGCCAGGTGGGGAGATGTCGGGGACTGTGGTGGGGGGCAGAGGGGATGGAGAGATGGGAAGAGGGACCGTGGGGACCATAGCAGGGGATAGGGAGGACAGAGACCCAGAGAGGGTGACAGTGGGGAGCAGGACGGGGGCTCAGAGGGGACAGGGCCATGGGGGGACCTGGCGGGGAGCAGGGGGGCTGGGGCCCCGTGGCTGGGTATATTTAGCTGGAGAGCAGCAGAACAGTCCTCGCCAGCGGCTCAGGTGTCCGGGCGAGCTGGGGCCCTGCCAGCCCCTAGCACGGCCACCCCTGGCAATGTCACCCTCCCCATGGCCACCTCTGGCAATGTCCCCCCCTGGCAATGCCACCCCTTGTACTGCCACTCCCAGTGCAGCCACCTCTGCCCCATCACACCAAGTCCCAGCCCCTGAGCCCCCCGGGTCCTGACCCGACAGCGTCACCCCCAGCACGGATCGCCCCTGGCCACAGCTGTGTCCTTGTTGCCTCTGCCACCCTGTGTCCCCACGTCAGCACGAGGCCATGCAGGGTGCGACCTGCATCCCCGTGTCCCCATGTCCCCCCATCCTTGCATCCCAAGTCACCACAATGCCACACAGGGTGTGACCTGCATCCCTGTGTCCCCATGTCCCCCCATCCTTGCATCCCAAGTCACCACAAAGCCATGCAGGCTGTGACCTGTGTCCCCGTGTCCCCCCATCCTTGCATCCCAAGTCACCACAAAGCCACGCAGGTGTGACCTGCATCCCCATGTCCCCACGAGGCCGTGCAGGGTGTGACCTGCATCTCCACCTCCCCGCGTCCCCCTGTCCTGCGTCAGCAGGGTGTGAGCCCATGTCCTCGTGCGCAGGGAAGCCGTTTGTCCCCAAGAACCCAACGCGGGAGATCCCGCGGGAGGAGCAGATCACGCTGGAGCCCGAGCTGGAGGAAGCGCTGGCCAACGCCACCGACGCCGAGATGTGCGACATCGCCGGTGCGTCCGGCACGGGGAGCGCCTCGCACCGCGGCCTCGCACCAGAGCTTTGCATGGGGTTGCACCTCGCACGGGAAAGCTGTGTCGCACCACAGCCTCGCACCGCGGCCTCATTGCACCGCAGCCTCGCACGGGACTGCACCTTGCACCGCGCCTCACACCGCAAGCCTTGCACGGGGCAACTACATTGCACCGCGGCCTCACACCAGAGTCTCGCAGGGGGTTGCACCGTGCACCAATGCCTCGCACGGGGCAGCTACATCACACCACAGCCTTGCACCGTGGTCTCGCTGCACCGCAGCCTCATCGCGCTGCAGTCTCGCGTGGGGCTACACCTTGCACCACACCTCACACTGCAGCCTCACACCAGAGCTTTGCATGGGGTTGCACCTCGCACTGCAGCCTCGCACCACAGTCTCGCACGGGGCAGCTACATCGCACCGCAGCCTCATACCGGAGCTTTGCACGGGGTTGCACCTCACGCCAGTGCCTCGCACAGGGCAGCTACATCGCAGCGTGGCCTCGCACGAGGCCGCACCTCACCTTGTGGCTTTGCACCGTGCCCTCGCACCACAGCCTCACGCTGCACTCTCACTCGGGGCTACAGCCCCCTTGCACCGCAGCCTCGCCGAGGGGGTAGCGCGTCGCACCGCAGCTTCACGGGGGAGCAAGCACGTCGCACGGGGCCAGCGCGTCGCATGCCCCCCGTGGCCCGGCCGTGCTCCCCGCTGCCAGGCGTGTGCTGGGCCCCTGCCAGCGCTCGGCTAAAAGCAGCGCCGGGACCTCGCGCTCGGCTTTCACTGCTGGCCCCTGGCCCACCCGTGGCACCCCTGGCCACCCAGAGGGGACAGGAGGGAACGGGGAGGGGGGAGAACGAGGGGACCCGCTGACCCCCCCCCCCCCCCCGTCCCACAGCCATCCTGGGCATGTACACGCTGATGAGCAACAAGCAGTACTACGACGCGATCTGCAGCGGCAACATCACCAACACCGAGGGCATCAACAGTGAGTGCCGAGGGCACACAGGGTCCATGGGGGCTCTTTGGGGTGGGGGGAGGATTTGTGGACCAGAACCCTTCTGGGCTTCCCCATGGAGACGCTGCACACACCTGTGCACAGGTGTGCTCCCCTGTGGCCATGTTACCGCACGCGGTGATGTGTGTCCCTGCGCACACGCGTGTGCCCCAGGTGTGGTGAAGCCCGACACGTACAAACCGGTGCCGGATGAGCCCCCCAACCCCACCAACGTGGAGGAGACGCTGCGGCAGATCCAGGCCAACGATGGCATGCTGGAGGACGTCAACCTCAACAACATCAAGGTGAGGGACCTGGTGGTGACGGCCCCAAGGTGTCCCCAGGGTTCTGATCCTGGTCCTGAGGTGCCAAGTCCCCATCCCCACGGGGCTGGTCCTTATCCCAGGTTGTCCCCAAGGTGCCAATCCCACTCCCAGGGTAGCAGTCTCCATCCCCATGGGGCTGGTCCCTATCCCAGGGTGTCCCCAAGGTGCCAATCCTGCTCCTGGGGTGCCAGTCCCCATCCCCATCGGGCTGGTTCCTATCCCAGGGTGTCCCCAAGGTGCCAATCTTGCTCCTGGGGTGCCAGTCCCCATCCCCATCGGGCTGGTTCCTATCCCAGTGTGTCCCCAAGCTGCTGGTCCCACTCCCAGGGTGCCAGTCCCTATCCCCACAGGGCTGGTCTCTATCCCAGGGTGTCCCCAAGGTGCTGATTCCGCTCCTAGGGTGCCAGTCCCCATCCCCACAGGGCTGGTCCCTATCCCAGGGTGTCCCCAAGCTGTTGGTCACCGTGCTGGAGGGGCATCACGGTGGGGTGGTCCCTGTCCCTGTGTCCCCCCCAGAGCATCCCTGGGTGCTGGCAGGATGACAGGTCCCACCATGGAGCGTCCCCACGGAGCCTGGTCACCCCGACCCAAGGTGCTGCTCGCTGTGTCCCCACAGGGTGGGTCCCTGTCTTGAGGCTTCTCTGGGTGTTTGTTGCCATCCTGAAGTGGCTCCAGGGTGCATCTGGGGGCATCTGTGTCCCACTGGGGACATCCCACATCCATCCCTTGGGTGACATCTCCCCAAGCCCTTGGAGACACCTACATCCTCTGGATGCTACTTACATCCTTCAGGGGCCTCCTGCCTCCTCCATGTCCCCATCCCCTGATGACACCCACATCCCCTCGGGGATGTCTCCATCCCCTTGGTGACACCCATGGCCCCTCAGAAACATCCCCATGCCCTTGGTGACCCCCACATTCCGTCCCCCCGCAGGACATTCCCATCTCCACGCTGAAGGCCATCTGCGAGGCCATGAAAACCAACACCCACGTCAAGAAGCTCAGCCTGGTTGCCACCCGCAGCAACGACCCCGTGGCCAACGTGAGTCCCGACCCCCTATCCCCTGACAGAGAGGGGACACGGTCCCCTGCCCCTCGCTCCACCTTTGCCAGCACCAAGGGCGATGGTGGCATCGGCAGCCCTGGGGGCAGTGCCAGCACTGGGTGACACCCTGAGGTGACACTGAGGTGACGCACAGGCTGTGGCCGAGATGCTGATGGAGAACAAGACCCTGCAGAGCCTCAACATTGAATCCAACTTCATCACCAGCGCCGGCATGATGAGCATCATCAAGGCCATGTACAACAACACCACCCTCAGCGAGCTCAAGGTAGACAACCAGGTAGGAGACGGGCACCCATGGGTGGCTCAGGGAGGGGACCAGGGTGTCCCCAGCTTCCCGGTTTCACCACGGCCCCGCAGTGCCAGCGGCTGGGAGACACGGTGGAGATGGAGATGGCCACCATGCTGGAGCAGTGTCCCTCGGTCACCCGCTTCGGCTACCACTTCACGCAGCAAGGCCCCCGCGCCCGTGCCGCCATCGCTATCACCAAGAACAACGAGCTCCGTGAGTGTCCCCGCGTCCCTGCGCCACGACCGGGGCGGGGGGCCAGCTCTAACACCCCACCCCGGCCCTGTTTCCTTCTCCCCCCAGGTCGCAAGCAGAAGAAAACCTAACGCCCCCCCTCCCCGGCATGAATGAGCTCCAGCTCTGGTGTAAATAAAGAGGACGGGGAACCACAGTGTTGGGATCCACTCGGATGCATCCCGGGGCAGGATTTGGGATCGGGATCGCAGGGGAAGGCAACTCGGGGTGGAGCAGAGGAACTCCCAGCTCCCGGAGAGGCTCGAGGCCTCCAGCAGCATCTGGCTGTTGGTCCATGGGGCCGAGCCGGACGCCTGGAGCCCCTCGGGAGCAGCGGGTCTGGGGGGATTTACAGCCCAGGGACCGGGGTTACAGCACTGGGAGGGGTGGGGGGCACAGGGTGACACCCCCCGTGTGGATCCAGATGCCCAGGGTGGTGGGGGGACACCCAGGAGGGCAAGGGGATGTAGGGACTATTTATAAGGCCCACATCTATTTGTGGGGATGAGCTGAGCGGGCAAATCCCAGGGGTAACATCAGCCTGGGAAGCGTGGCCAGGAGCTCCCCCCGGGGCAGAATCCAGCCCTAGAGCAACTCTCGTGGGATGGCTCTGAGCTCAGGACACAGCCCTGAAAACCAGGGATGCGGGAGCAGCCGCAGGCACCCAAAGGCCAGTGGGAAAAACAGGAGCTGGGCACTTTCCAAAGCACCAGGACAGCTGCTGGAGCTGGGAAGGAGGGGGCGGAACCCGGCACTGCCACCCCGAAAGGCCACGACCCACAGGCAGCTGCCAGCAGCTTGGACAGGGACAGGAGGGGATAAGCCAAACATCGACCCCACAGCCAGGACACCCCAAAAAGGCACCAGCTGAGCATCCCGTGACAGCGGAACGCGGGAATCCCCAGTCCGAGCACTTTCTGGCGCAGCCCCAGCGGCTCAGACACCTCCGTGCTCTATTCCGGTGGGATGTGGGGGGACCCTCAGGCCGGCAGCAGCGCAGGCGGCTCCTCCTCGTCCGAGTCGAATTCGGCATTCTCATCCTTCACCCACTTGCCGGAGCCATCCTGGATCCAGCCGGCACTGGGGATGGAAGTGGTTAAGGACAGCTCGTTTTGGGCCTCCCCGCGCTGCCGTGGCCCGGACTCACCTGCGCAGCTGCAGGTATCGCTCCAGCATGCGGCGGCGCTCGAGGCTGAGGGCATCAGGTTGGCTGAGGGTGGCTTTTGCTTTCCCACCTCGTTGTACCGACATCGGAACCACTCTCGGCATCTCTGGGATGGCAGAGAGGAGCTGGCAGGACCATCACAAGCGGGAAAGACCCGGCTGCGAGCCTGGGCAGCCCTTCCCGGTGCCAGCGCAGCTCCAGAGCTGCCAGCTGGCTCTTACCTGCTCGCTCGCTGTGGTGCCCTGGCAGCAGGGCTGTGGGGGTGGCAGCCACGGCTTCTCCATCCATCCGCGATGGCTCCGGAGGTATCGGAGCGGCATTCGGCCCCAGGCAGGGGACACTGGCTCGTGAGCTGCTGCCCCGCGAGCTGCTGCCCCGCGAGCTGCTGCCCCGCGCCCTGCGATGGGAGAAGGCATCAGGGCCTCATCCCACCAGCACGAGGCTACGGAGTGGCTGGAACCACCCGGAAAGCCCAAGGGCCTTGGCAAGGGTGGGGAGGTGGGTTAGGAGGGATCTGGGGGGGGCACAGTGGGGAGTTGCAGGAAGGAACAAAGGTTTGGGGCTCGGGGAGGGGCAGAGGTGTTGGTTAGGGGGGTCTGAAGGGGCCAGGAGGGTTAGTTGGGTGATCTAGGGGGGCTGGGGTCTAGGAAGGCCAGCAGTTCAGCTGGGGATGGTCAGGAGAGGTGGGGGAATTTGGGGGGGCCAAGAGGTAAGATGGAGTGGGCTGGGGGTTCAGTTGTGGAAATCAGAGGAGGTGGGGAGGTGAGTTAGGGAGACTGGAGGGGGTTGGGGGGGCACAGTGGGGAGCTGGGGCTGTTGGGGAGGGGTCAAAGGTTCAGTTTTGGGGCTCGGCAAGGCAGGTGTGTGGGTCACAGGGGTCTGAAGGGGCCAGAGGTGTTGGTTGGGGGATCTGGGGGGGGTTGGGGTGGGGTCAGGTCTAGGGAGGCTGATGGTTCAGCTTTGGGGGGCCTGGGGGGGTCACAGGGGGCAAGAGGTGAGTTGGGAGGGTGTTTGGGGAGGCAGGGTAGGTTAGGGGGTGCCTGAGGGGGCGAGGGGGCAAGGGCGTTTGGTAAGGGGCCCAGAGAGGGAGTGGGTGGGTTGGCAGGGGGGTCACAGGGGGCAAAGGGTGGATTGGGAGGGGGCTGTGGGGGGGACAGGAGCAGAAGCAGAGGCCTCACACGGTCCTGCGGCAGCAGCTGCTGTAAGGAGCCTCTTTGAGCAGAGCGCTGCGGGCGATCCGGCGTGTCCGGGCCAGGAGTGGGGCCGGAGAGCCCTGGGGAGAGAGGAAAGGGGTCAGGGGGGCTGGGGGCAGGTGGGTGAGGAGGGGGCATCTGCACCCACCTGCGCCCCGGCCGCCTCTGTCGGCACCTCCTGCTTCGGAGCCACGTCCTGACACGAGCGCTCCTGGCTGTAGAAGCGCTGCAGGTCTGGGGGAGGAAAAAGCAGAGGGGGTGAGGCTGCGTGGTGGGGTGCAGCCTCTCCCAGGCTGCCTGAGACACCCCAAAGCAACCCCCGGGACCCCCACTCACGGTCCGCGTGCTTCCGTCCGGCACGGTGCAAGGTCAGCACGGCCAGCGTGTCAAACACCGGGCGGTGGGCACACACCGTGCAGGCGTACCTGTGCCAGGAGCCCCCGTCAGCTGGGGGGAACTGGGAGGGAGTGGGGGGAACTGGGAGCACGGTGGTGGGGGTACTGCGGGCACGGGGAGCATGGAGGTGGGGCTACCGAGAGGGTGGCACTGGGAGCGTTGCTGGGTACTCTGAGAGGGTCACTAAGAGGGGGCACTGGGCACCCTCGGTGGGGGGTCGCTGAGAGGGGGCACTGAGCACACTCGGGGGGTGTCGCTGGGAGGGGGCCACTGGGCACCCTCGGGGGGGTCGCTGGGAGGGGGCCACTGGGCACACTGGGGGGGGTCGCTGGGAGGGGGCCACTGGGCACCCTCGGGGGGGTCGCTGGGAGGGGGCCACTGGGCACCCTCGGGGGGGTCGCTGGGAGGGGGCCACTGGGCACCCTCGGGGGGGTCGCTGGGAGGGGGCCACTGGGCACACTGGGGGGGGGGGTCGCTGGGAGGGGGCCACTGGGCACACTGGGGGGGGGTCGCTGGGAGGGGGCCACTGGGCACACTCGGGGGGCTCGCTGGGAGGGGGCACTGGGCACCCTCGGGGGGGTCGCTGGGAGGGGGCCACTGGGCACACTCGGGGGGGTCGCTGGGCACACTCGGGGGGGTCGCTGGGAAGGGGCGCTGGGCATACTGGAGGGGGGTGCTTGGAGGGGACACTGTGCACTTTGGGAGGGTCGCCAGGAGGGGGCACTGGGCACACTGGGGGGGACCCTGGGGGTGTCACTGGGCACACTGTGGCAGGGCAGGGGTGGGGGGTGTCACTGGTGTCCCTGGTTTCTGCTCACCTCCCGCTGCGCAGCAGCAGCGCCTCCTCCTCGGGGACCCCGTGAGCCAGCAGCTCCGTCACACGGCGTTGCTAGTGGGGCCGGTTCACCCCACCTCAGCCCCCGGCCAGGACCGAAGGGAGCGGGGGTGGGGGGTGGGTTTGGGGGGGGAGGGGGGGCAAGGAAGGGAGTTGGGGGTCGGGGGGTGAAGGGTGGAGAGATGAGGGAGATCAGAAAAGCAGGTAGTGGGTTGAGGGGGTTGGAGGTGGAATTAGGAGGGTTTAGGGGGGAGGTAGTGGGTTGGAGGGCCAGGGAGGAGGAGGGGAGGTTGGAATTGTGGGGGGAAGGGGTTCTGGAGGGGGCAGGGGGTTGGTTGTGGGGGTCAGGGGAGAATTGTGGGGGATTGGGGGAGTAAGGGGGGGGTTGGGGGGTCTGGAGGCTTGGTGGGAGGCTCTGGGAGGCAGGAGGTTGGGCTGGGGGTGTTGGATTGTGGGGGCTGGCTAGATTGGAGGGGGGCTCGGGGTGGCTGGATTGAGGGATCTAGGGGGTAGGGGGTGGCTTGTGAGGGGGCATCTGGGTGGATTTGGGGGGCTGAGGGGCAGGGGGTGGGTTGTGTGGGTCTGAGGGAGGCGAGGGTTCGGTTGGGGAGGGTCAGGGAGGATGAGGGGGGTTAGATGAGAAAGTAAGGGGGCGGTTGAGGGAACGTAGGGCGGGGCAGGGGGCTTGGGGGAGCCTGGGGGGGTTGTGACAGAGTTTGGGGGGGGGGGGGGGGCCGAGGGGCACAGGGCTCAAAAGGGGTTCGGGGAAGGTGCAGGGTGGGTAGGGCGTCTTAGGGGGTCGGAGCTGGGTTTGGGGGTGTCAGTGGGTGGGTCGGGGGGGTCAGGCCCACCTGCAGGATCCCGAGCTGGCCAGGGTCGTCCCCCTCCCTCTTGAAGGACATGGTGGGCTGGTCGTTACCATGGGAATCGCGCCTTGCCCCACTCCGCTTCCGGGCGTGTGCGGGAGCGACGGCCAATCAGAGCGCTCGGGAGGCGGGGCAAAGCTCGGACGTGCTTGCGTGCCCCGCGGCATAACGGGAGTTGTAGTTCCGAGGCGCCAGTCCCTGGAGGCGGGGCGGGCGGAGCGCGCGGGAGCGATGGCCAGTCAGAGCGCCCGGGAGGCGGGCGTAACTACGACGTACTGCGTGCCCCGGGGCATCACGGGAGTTGTAGTTCCGAGTTGCCCTGGCAGCGGGACACGGGGCAGGGACCCATCCCGGGGTGGGGGTGGGCGAGGAGGTGACGCCTCCATCCTGGACACATTGAGGTAGGGGCACCGGGGGCACCGGGAGAGGGATACAGGACACAGGACACATTGGGAAGGGTCGCTGGGGACACTGGGAGAGGGAGCACTGGTTAAACTGGGGGGCACTGGGCATGAGGATGCAGGAGACACTGGAGGAGTGATGCTGGGCACACTGGGATGGGGGCGCTGGGCACACTGGAGAGGGGACACTGGGCTGGGGGCACTGGGCACACTGGGATGGGGGCATTGATTCCACTGGGCCGACGCTGGGCACACTGGGATGTGGATAGGGACAGGTCAAGGGGCACACTGGGGGGCACTGGGTGCACTGGGCTGCGGGCAATGGGCACACTGGGATGGGGTTATTGATTCCACTGGGTAGGCAATGGAGTGTGGATACAGGACACACTGGGATGGGTCAACAGGCACACTGGGGGGCACTGGGATGGGGCATACTGGGTTGAGGGTATGGATTCCACTGGGCAGACACTGGGCGTACTGGGATGGGGGCACAGGGCGCACTCGGGGGGGCACTGGGCACACTGGGATGGGACATACTGGGTTGGGGGTATGGATTCCACTGGGCAGGCACTGGGCGTACTGGGATGGGGGCACTGGGTGCACTCGGGGGGGCACTGGGCACACTGGGATGGGACATACTGGGTTGGGGGTATGGATTCCACTGGGCAGGCACTGGGCGTACTGGGATGGGGGCAGTGGGCGCACTGGGATGGGGGCACTGAGCGCACTCGGGGGGTCACTGGGCACACTGGGATGGGACATACTGGGTTGGGGGTATTGGATTCCACTGGGCAGGCACTGGCACACTGGGATGGGGGCAGTGGGCGCACTGGGATGGGGGCACTGGGGGGGGGCACTGGGATGGGGCGTACTGGGGTGGGGGTATGGATTCCACTGGGCAGGCACTGGGCATACTGGGATGGGGACACTGGGTGCACTGGGATGAGGGCAGTGGGTGCACTGCGGGGGGGGTACTGGGCACACTGGGGCGCACTGGGCCCACTGGGCAGGCACAGGGCACACTGGGGGGGGCACGGGGCCTACTGGGCAGGCACTGGGCGCACTGGGATGGGGGCACCGGGCGCACTGTGGGGGGAGCTGGAGGGGGCACCGGGCTCCCTGGTGAGGGCCCCGCTCCCCCCCCGGGGCCCGGTCCCCGCCTCCCGCTCCCAGCGGGCTCCGCGCGGCGCTCGGGGCCTGCGGGGGCCGCCGGGGCCTGCGGGGGCCGCCCGGGATGGCGGCGGCAGCGCGGCAGCACCGCCCGCAGCCCGGGGACACCCTGCCGGGGCTGGCGCTGCGCTACGGGGTCACGGTCAGCGAGGGCGGCCCCGGCCTGTCCCCTCCCCGTCCCCATCCCTGTCCCCTCCCCGTCCCCTTCCCCATCCCCTTCCCCATCTCCATCCCCGTCTTCAGCCCCATCCTCGTCCCCCATCCCGGTCCCTGTCCGCATCCCCATCCCTATCCCCATCCCCAGGCCCCATCCCTGTCCGCATCCCCAATCCCCATCCCTGTCCCCGTCCCTGTCCCCATCCCCAATCCCCATCCCTGTCCCCGTCCCTGTCCCCATCCCCGTCCCCATCCCTGTCCCCTCCCCGTCCCCTTCCCGATCTCCATCCCCGTCTTCAGCCCCATCCTCGTCCCCCCATCCCGGTCCCTGTCCGCATCCCTATCCCCATTCCCAATCCTCATCCCTGTCCCCTCCCCCATCTCCATCCCCGTCTTCAGCCCCATCCTCGTCCCCCATCCCAGTCCCTGTCCGCATCCCCATCCCTGTCCCCATCCCCAATCCCCATCCCTGTCCTCGTCCCTGTCCCCATCCCCAATCCCCATCCCTGTCCCCATCCCAATACCCATCCCTGTCCCCAATCCCCATCCCCATCCCTGTCCTCATTCCTTTCCTCATCCCCATCCCGGTACCCATCCCTGTCCCCATCCCCTTCTATGTCCTCACCCCCATCCTCATCCCTGTCCTCATCCCTGTCCTCATCCCCGTCCTCATTCCTGTCCTCATCCTCATCCCTGTCCCCATCCCTATCCCTGTCCCCATCCTCATCCCCATCCCTGTTGCCATCCCCATCCGTGTCCCCATCCCTGTCCTCCTCCCTGTCCCATCCCTGCCCCCATTCCTATCTTCATGCCCGTTCCCGTTCTTCATGTCCTGTCCCCATGTCCATCGTTGTCCCAATCCCTGTCTCAGTCCCCGTCCCCATCCCATCCCATCCCATCCCATCCCATCCCATCCCATCCCATCCCATCCCATCCCATCCCATCCCATCCCATCCCATCCCATCTGTGTCCCTGTCTCCATCCCTCACTCATACTGCTCCTCACCCTCGTCCCTGTCCCCGTCCCATCCTTGTCCCCATTCTTATCCTGTCCCCCTCCCTGTCCCATCCTGTCCTAATCCCACCCCTGTCCTCACCCTTATCCTGTTCCCATCCCTCTCCCTCCCTGTCCCCATCTCTGTCCCCTCCTGTCCCCATCCCTGTTCCATCCTGTCACTATCCCCATCCCTATCCTTGTCCCATCCTTATCTCTGTTCTCATCCCATGCTTGTCCCCATCTCTGTCCCAATCTCATTCTTATCCCTGTCCCCATTCATGTCCCACCCTGCTCCCCATCCCTATTTCCACCCCATCCTTATCTCTGTCCTCATCTGTCCCTGTCCCCATCCTTGTCCCCATTCTTATCCTGCCCCTGTCCTGGTCCCAGTTCCATCCTTACCTCTCTCCCTGTCCCCATCCCTGTCCTGTCCCCACTGTTATCCCCATCCCTTTCCAGTCCCCCCTTAGCCTGTCCCTATCCCCATCCCTGTCCCCATCCCTGTCCCTGTCCTAATCTCATTCTTATCCCTGTCCCCATTCATGTCCCATCCTGTCCCCATGCTGGTCCCCATCCCTATCTCCATCCCGTCCTTATTTCTGTCCTCATCCATTCCTGTCCCCATCCCTGTCCCTGTCCCCATTCTTATCCTGTCCCTGTCCTGCTCGCAATCCCATCCTTATCTCTGTCCTCATCCATCCCTGCCCCCATCCCTCTGCCCATCCCTCTCCCCATTCTTATCCTATCCCTGTCCTGGTCCCAATCCCATCCTTATCTCTCTCCCTGTTCCCATCTCTGTTCCTGTCCCTGTCCTGTCCCCACTGTTATCCCCATCCCTTTCCTGTCCCCCTTAGCCTGTCCCCATCCCTGTCCCTGTCCTTATCCCATCCTCACATCTGTCCTCCCTCCATTCTTGTCCCTGTCCTCATTCCATCCCTGTGTCTGACGTCGTCCTATCTCTGTCCCCGTCCTTGTCCTCGCAGGTGGAGCAGATCAAGCGTGCCAATCGCCTCTACACCTCGGACACCATCTTCCTTAAGCCCACCCTCCTCATCCCCACGCCAGCGCAGCCAGGGGGACCCTGCCCCGCGGCCGAGGACACGGACGCTCCCGCCCTGCTGGGGGACACTTCGGCCACCGCCGTCGCCCCATCCCGCCACGACCTCTCGGCCACAGATTTCCTGCGGCAGCTCGACGCCGAGATCGGGCGCTCCAAGGCGGTGGCGGAGGCCCAGCAGCTCCGCGCTGGCGGCACGGGGTGAGCACCCATCCTGCTTCCCCTTTTCATAGAATCACCAGGTTGGAAAAGACCCACCGGATCATCGACTCCAACCATTCCCATCAATCACTAACCCATGTCCCTCAGCACCTCGTCCACCCGGCCCTTAAACCCCTCCAGGGAAGGGGACTCAACCCCCTCCCTGGGCAGCCTCTGCCAGGGACCAGTCACCCTTTCCATGAAATATTTTTTCCTGATGTCCAGCCTGACCCTCCCCGGTGGAGCTTGAGGCCATTCCCTCTCGTCTTGTCCCCTGTCCCTTGGGAGAAGAGCCCAGCTCCCTCCTCTCCACAACCTCCTCTCAGGGAGTTGGAGAGAGCAATGAGGGCAAAACGGGGGGTTTGGGTACTGGGTGGGTGGCAGAGCCACCGCTCAGGGCCACCCTCTGTGTCCCCCGCAGCACGGCCGAGGCCGAAGGCTCCCGGAGCGTCGATGCCGGACGCGTGTTGGCCCCACGAGGCCCTCGCCTTGGCCCCCGGCCCCTCACACGGACCCCACGTGCTGCCACCCTGCGCGATGCCGAGGACGAGATCTTCACGCTGTGACGCTGGCGACAGCAGGGACGTCACTCCTACCCTGCGGTGACAGGGACAGCCCAGGGGACAAGAGGTTTTTGGGGGTGCCACATCCCTTCCTTGTCTCCTCAAGGGACTTTTCCCGCTGCGAGCCCCCCCAGGGCTGGGGTGCAGCGCCAGCCCTCCCCCAGGACTACTGGGAGGCACTGGGAGTGACTGGGACAGGGATCACCAGCTGATATTTTCCTTCTGGTTGTATTTATTTGTCTTTGACTTCGTGAGGAGGGAGTCGTTAGGGGTGTTGGAGCCCCCAGCACCCCCCACCCCGTGCCAGTGCCTGGACTCCCATCCCGAGAGCCTGTAAATAAAACGGAGCACTGTCACCTGGCTTTGTTTGTCACACCCCTCGGGGATGCCGTCACCCCCTGGGGACATGGACACCCCCTGGGGACGCTGTCACCCCTTGGGGACATGGGCGCCCCCCCCCCGGGAACACTGTCACCCCCTGGGGACATGGACACCCTCCTGGGGACACTGTCACCGCTTGGGGACCTGGATACCCCCCTGGGGACACTGTCACCCCCCAGGGAGACTGTCACCTCCCGGGGACATGGACACCCCCTTGGGGATGTAATTGCCCCCCCCAGGGACATGGTCACAGTCCCGAGGACACGATGACCCCCCCAGGGACACTGTCACCCCCCTGGGGACGCGGTGCTGTCCCTGGGGGTGCTGTCACCACCCTCCCCCTTCACCCAGGGCCCCCGGTGCTGCTCCGGGCGGTGCCACCAGGTGTCGCCCTGTCCCCGCGCCCTGGGACCCCAGGACAACCCCCCCCGCCCCGGACCCCCCCAAACCCTCTGAGGTCTCCCCAGAGTCCCCACGCGTGTTCCCCCTTCTCCTTGTACACGGGACACTGGGATGGGAGCACTGGGTGGGGGTACTGGGAGCACTGGGATGAGAGCAGTGGGGACACTAGGTGGGGATACTGGGGGCACTGGGATAGGAGCAGTGGGGACACTGGGATGGTAGCACTGGGGACACAGATAGGGAGCACTGGGAGCACTGGGTGGGGGTACTGGGAGCACTGGGATGAGAGCAGTGGGGACCCTAGGTGAGGATACTGGGAGCACTGGGATAGGAGCAGTGGGGACACTGGGATGGTAGCACTGGGGACACAGATAGGGAGCACTGGGAGCACTGGGTGGGGGTACTGGGAGCACTGGGATGAGAGCAGTGGGGACCCTAGGTGAGGATACTGGGAGCACTGGGATAGGAGCAGTGGGGACACTGGGATGGTAGCACTGGGGACACAGATAGGGAGCACTGGGAGCACTGGGTGGGGGTACTGGGAGCACTGGGATGGGAGCACTGGGGACACTGGGTGGGGGCACTGGGGACACTGGGATGGGAGCACTGGGGACAGTGGGGTGGGAGCACTGGGAGCACTGGGATGGGAGCATTGGGTGCACTGGGTGGGGATACTGGGAGCACTGGGTTGGGAGCATTGGGTGCACTGGGTGGGGATACTGGGAGCACTGGAATGGGAGCACTGGGGACACTGGGTTGGGAGCACTGGGTGCACTGGGTGGGGATACTGGGAGCACTGGGATGGGAGCACTGGGTGCACTGGGTTGGGGGCATTTGGTGCACTGTGTGGGGATACTGGGAGCATTGGGATGGGAGCATTGGGTGCACTGGGTGGGGATACTGGGAGCACTGGGATGGGAGCACTGGGGACACTGGGATGGGAGCATTGGGTGCACTGGGTGGGGATACTGGGAGCACTGGGTTGGGAGCATTGGGTGCACTGGGTGGGGATACTGGGAGCACTGGGATGGGAGCACTGGGTGCACTGGGTTGGGGGCATTGGGTGCACTGTGTGGGGATACTGGGAGCATTGGGATGGGAGCATTGGGTGCACTGGGTGGGGATACTGGGAGCACTGGGATGGGAGCACTGGGGACACTGGGATGGGAGCACTGGGTGCACTGGGAGGGGATACTGGGAGCACTGGGATGGAGGCACTGGGAACAGTGGGATGGGAACACTGGGTGGGGATACGGGGAGCAGTGGGCGCCCCCTCGCTGCCCTCGTGCCTCAGTTTCCCCCTCCCCTTGCACACGCGCCCGCCCCCTCCCCCCCCGCTAATGAGGCTCATCTCATTACCGGGGATTACCGACTATCTATAGGGTTGGGGGGGTTCCTCGGGGGTCCTCGGTCCCGCCCCCCCGGCCCGTTCCGGGGTGGAGCCGCTCGGAGCCGCTCCGGGAGCGTTCGGGGAGCGCAGCCGGTACCGGGGGGGTGTTTGGGAGATGTTTTGGGGTGCTGTGAAGGTCTTTAGGGGTGGATTTGGGGTGTTTGGGGGTGTTGGGGGGCGTTTAGGGGTGGTTTTGGGGTGTTTCGGGGTGCTTTGGGGTGCTGTGAAGGTCTTTAGGGATGGTTTTGGGGTGCTGGAGGTGTTTAGGGGTGGGTTGGGGATGTTTCGGGGTGCTTTGGGGTGCTCTGAAGGTCTTTAGGGATGGTTTTTGGGTGCTGGGGAGTGTTTAGGGGTGGTTTTGGGGTGTTTTGGGGTGCTTTGGTGTACTGTGAAGGTCTTTAGGGATGGTTTTGGGGTGCTCGGGGTGTTTAGGGGTGGGTTGGGGATGTTTCGGGGTGCTTTGGGGTGCTCTGAAGGTCTTTAGGGATGGTTTTTGGGTGCTGGGGAGTGTTTAGGGGTGGTTTTGGGGTGTTTTGGGGTGCTTTGGTGTACTGTGAAGGTCTTTAGGGATGGTTTTGGGGTGCTCGGGGTGTTTAGGGGTGGGTTGGGGATGTTTTGGGGTGCTTTGGGGTGCTCTGAAGGTCTTTAGGGATGGTTTTTGGGTGCTGGGGAGTGTTTAGGGGTGGTTTTGGGGTGTTTTGGGGTGCTTTGGTGTACTGTGAAGGTCTTTAGGGATGGTTTTGGGGTGCTGGGGGTGTTTAGAGATCGTTTGGGGGTCGTTTTAGGGTGTTTCGTGGGGTTTTGGAGTGTTGTGAAGGTGTTTGGGAGTGTTTATGGAGTGTTTGGGGTGCTTTGGGGTGCTGGAGGGTGTTTAGGGGCGGTTTTGGGGTGTTTCGGGGTGCTTTGGGGTGCTGTGAAGGTCTTTAGGGATGGTTTTGGGGTGCTGGGGGTGTTTAGGGGTGGGTTGGGGTCTTTTGGGGCTGTTTTGAGGTGCTGGGGGGTGATTAGGGGAAGTTTGGAGGTAGTTTTGGGGTGTATTGGGGAGTTCTGAGGTGCTGTGAAGGTATTTAGGGGAGGTTTTGGGATGTTTCAGGGTGTTTTGGGGTGCTGTGTAGGTGTTTGGGAACGGTTTTGGCGTGTTTTGGGGTGTTTCAGGGTGCTGGGGGTGTTGAAGGGTGGTTTGGAGGTGTTTTGGGGTGCTGTGAAGGGTGGATTGGGGGTGGTTTTGGGGTGCTGGGGGTGTTTAGGGGTGGTTTGGGGGGTTTTGGGGATGTTTTGAGGATGTTTTGGGGTGTTGGGGGTGTTTAGGGGGGGTTAGGGATATTTTGGGGTGGTTTGGGGTGCTGTGAAGGTCTTTAGGGGAGAGTTTGGGGTGATTTGGGATGCTGTGAGAGTGTTTAGGTGTGGGTTTGGGGTGTTTCAGGGGGCTGTGAACATATTTAGGGGTGTTTTTGGGGTGCTGGGGGGTGTTTATGAGTGGGTTTGGGGTGGTTTGGTATGTTTTGGGGTGCTGTGAAGGTGTTTAAGGGTGGGTTTGGGATGTTTCGGGGTGGTTTGGGGGGCTGTGAAGGTTTTTAGTGGCAGTTTGGGGGTGTTTTGGGATGTTTTGGGGTGCTGTGAAGGCGTTTAGTGGTGGATTTGGGGTGTTTTGGGGTGCTCTGAAGGTGTTTAGTGGTGGATTTGGGGTGTTTTGGGGTGCTGGAGGTTGTTTAGAGGTGTTTTCAGGGTGTTTTGGCGTGCTGTGAAGATGTTTAGGGGTGGATTTGGGGTGTTTTGGGGATGCTGTGAAGTTGTTTAGGGGAGTTTTGGGGTGTTTTGGGGTGCTGTGAAGATGTTTAGGGGTGGATTTGGGGTGTTTAGGGGTGCTGTGAAGTTGTTTAGGGGTGCTGTGAAGATGTTTAGGGGTGGGTTTGGGGTGTTTTGGGGAGTTTTGGGGTGTTTTGGGGTGCTGTGAAGGTGTTTAAGGGTAGTTTGGGGTAGTTTTGGGGTGTTTTGTGGTGATTTGGGGTATTTTGGGGTGCTGGGGAGTGTTTAGGAGTGGTTAGGAGGTATTTTTGAGTTGCTTTGGGGTGCTGTGAAGGTGTTTAGGGGTGGGCTTGGGGAATTTTGGGGCGCTGTGAAGGTGTTTTGGGGTGCTGTGAAGGTGTTTAGGAGTGGTTTGGGCAAAGTTTTGGGGTGTTTTGGGGTGCTGCGAAGGTGTTTAGGGGTGGTTTTGGGGTGCTGGGGGGGTTTAGGGGCGGTTTGGAGGTAGTTTTGGAGTGTTTTGGGGTGGTTTGGGGTATTTTGGGGTGCTGGGCAGTGTTTAGGAGTGGTTAGGAGGTAGTTTCGGGGTGCTTTGGGGTGCTGTGAAGGTGTTTAAGGGTGGAGTTTGGGGTGTTTTGGGGTGGATTTGGGGTGCTCTGAGGTTGTTGGGGTGCTGGAGGGGTAATTGAGTAGTAGTGAGGGTGTTTGGGGTGCTGCGAGGGTGGTTTTGGGGTGCTGGGGGGTGTTTTGGGGTGCCAGAAAGCACTTGGATGGGGCACTGGGCTGGGAGCACTGGGGACACTGGAATGGGACTGGGAGCACAGGGAGGGGGCAGTGGGTGTACTGGGCGGCTCACTGGGTGCACGGGGCGGGGCACTGGGCACACTGAGAGGGGCACTGGGCACACTGGGGTCACTGGGTGTACTGGGGGGGCACTGGGAGGGGCTCTGGGCACACTGGGGTCACTGGGTGTACTGGGGGGGCACTGGGAGGGGCTCCGGGCACACTGGGGTCACTGGGTGTACTGGGGGGGCACTGGGAGGAGCTCTGGGCACACTGGGATCAGTGGGTGTATTGGAGGGGCACTGAGAGGGGCACTGGGCACACTGGGATCAGTGGGTGTACTGGGGGGGGCACTGGGCACACTGGGGGGGTCACTGGGTGTACCGAGAGGGCACTGGGGACACTGGAGGGGGCACTGGGTGTACTGGGAGGGGCACTGGACACACCGGGGGTGGGGGCACTGGGTGTATGAGGTGGGCACTGGGCACACTGTGGGGGAGCACTGGTTGCACTGGGAATGGCACTGGGTGCATTGTTCGCCCCGGGGTGGGGGGCACTGGGTGTACTGGGGGGACACTGGGAGGGGCACTGGGCACACTATATGGAGGCACTGGGTGCTCTGAGTGGCACTGGGTATGCCGAGAGGGCTCTGGTCGCACTGGGAGGGGCACTGGGCACACTGGGGAGGCCACTGGGTGTACTGAGAGGGCACTGGGGACACTGGAGGGGGCACTGGGAGGGGCACTGGGCACACTGGAGGGGTCACTGGGTGTACCGAGAGGGCACTGGGGACACTGGAGGGGGCACTGGGTGTACTGGGAGGGCATTGGGCACACTGTGGGGGCACACTGGTTGCACTGGGGATGGCACTGGGTGCATTGTTCACCCCGGGGTGGGGGGCACTGGGTGTACTGGGGGACACTGGGAGGGGCACTGGGCACACTGGGATCCGTGGGTGTATTGGGGGGCACTGGGAGGGGCACTGGGCACACTGGGATCCGTGGGTGTACTGGGGGACACTGGAGGGGGCACTGGGTGTACTGGGAGGGCACTGGGTGCATTGTTCGCCCCGGGGTGGGGGGCACTGGGTGTACTGGGGGTGCACTGGGTGTACTGGGGAGGCACTGGTCACACTGGGAGGGGCACTGGGAACACTGAAAGGGACACTGCATGTACTGGGGGGGCTCTGGGCACACTGGAGGGTGCACTGGGAATTGCACTGGGGACATTGGTCGCCCCCGGGGTGGGGGGTCACTGGGTGCCACCCGTGCCTCAGTTTCCCCTCAGCTGGCGATGCCAGGCCGGGCGCTGCTGGTGCTGCTGCTGCTGGTGGGGGGGTCCTGGGCCTTCCCGGGGGGGCTGCGGGCGCTCAGCACGCTGGGGCTGCCAGGTGAGTGTGGGGACCGGGAGGGGGGGGTCAGGGGGGTCCATGGGGGGCACCTGACCTGAGACCCCCCCCCCCCACCACCCCAGGCACTGCCACCTTCCCGCGCTTCGGAGGCTTCGGTGACAATGGCACCGGGCTGGGCTTCCAGCACATGGTGCGCATCAACGGGTCCCTGCTGCTGGCGGCCAGGTGAGAGGGACACGGGGAGGGGAGTGACCACCTGTGCATGCTCACCTGGGCTTGTGTACGACCACCTGTGCGTGTGTGCACGTTCACCTGTGCGTGTGTGCAGCCACCTGGGCTCATGTGCGACCACCTGTGCGTGTGTGCATGCTCGCCTGGGCTTGTGCATGCTCACCTGGGCTCATGTGCAACCACCTGTGCCTGTGTGTGCATGTTCACCTGGGCTCATGTGCAACCACCTGTGCGTGTGTGCATGCTCGCCTGGGCTTGTGCATGCTCACCTGTGCGTGTGTGCATGCTCGCCTGGGCTTGTGCATGCTCACCTGTGCGTGTGTGCATGCTCACCTGGGCTCATGTGCAACCACCTGTGCGTGTGTGCATGTTCACCTGGGCTCATGTGCAACCACCTGTGCGTGTGTGCATGCTCACCTGGGCTTGTGCATGCTCACCTGGGCTTGTGCATGCTCACCTGTGCTTGTGCACGTGCACCTGTGCGTGTGTGCATGCTCACCTGGGCTCATGCGCAACCACCTGTGCGTGTGTGCATGTTCACCTGGGCTCATGTGCAACCACCTCTGTGTGTGTGCGTGCTCACCTGTGCATGCGTGCATGCTCACCTGGGCTTGTGCATGCTCACCTGTGCTTGTGCACGCGCACCTGTGCGTGTGTGCATGCTCACCCTGGGCTTGTGCATGTTCTCCTGTGTGTGTGTGCATGCTCACCTGCGCATGTGTACATGCTCACCTGGGCTTGTGCATGTTCACCTGGGATTGTGACCACCTGTGTGTGTGTGTATGCTCACCTGAGTTTATGTGTGCTCACCTGTGCTTGTGCACACTCACCTGGGCTTGTGCATGCTCATCTGGGCTGGTGCATGCTCACCTGCACTCGTGTGTGACCACCTCTGTGTGTGTGCGTGCTCACCTGTGCATGCGTGCATGCTCACCTGGGCTTGTGTGTGACCACCTGGGCTTGTGCATGCTCATCTGGGCTTGTGTACGCTTACCTGCACTCGTGTGTGACCATCTGTGCCTGTGTGCACGCTCACCTGTGTGTGTACATGCTCACCTGGGCTTGTGCATGCTCATCTGGGCTGGTGCACTCTCACCTGCACTCGTGTGTGACCACCTCTGTGTGTGTGCATGCTCACCTGCGCTCATGTGTGACCACCTGGGCTTGTGCACGCTCACCTGGGCTCGTGTGTGACCACCTCTGTGTATGTGCACGCTCACCTGGGCTTGCGTGTGCTCATCTACGCTTATACACGCTCACCTGGGCTCGTGCGTGCTCACCTGGGCTCGTGTGCAACCCCTTGTGCTTGTGCACGCTCGGGTGTGCGTGTGTGCGTGCTCACCTGTGTTTGTGCTGCGCACTCACCTGCACTCCTGTGCGTGTCCCTCACGTGTCCTTCACGTGTCCCTTGCGTGTCCCCATCCCTCACACGCTCCCTCCGCAGGGACCACATCTTCTCCTTCGAGCTGGGCGCGGCGGGGCCCCTGCGCCCCCAGCGGGTAAGGGGGGACCGGGGGGACGCACAGAGGGACCCGTGTTTTGGGGTGCCCGTGCCCACCCCCCGCTTGCCCGCAGCACCTCACCTGGGAGCCACGCGACAGGGGCAGCTGTGCCCTGCGCGGCCGCCGACAGGTACGGGGCGCTGGGTATTGGGGTGCAGGGTATTGGTTTGTGGGGTATCGGGGTGCAGAGTATTGTGGCTTGGGGTATTGGGGCACAGGATATCGGGGGGGTTGGAATTGGGGTGTGGGGTATTGGAGCGCAGGGTATCAGTGTGGGTGGTATTGGGGTGTGGAATATTGGGGTGCAGGGTATCGGTCTGTTGGGTATCAGTGGGTGGGGTGTTGGGGTGCATGGGGTATCAGTGCGTGGGGTATTGGGGTGCATGTGGTATTGGGGTGCAGGGGATTGGTGTGTGGAGTGTCGGTGCATGGGGTATTGGGGTGGAGGGTATGGGGGTGCAGTGTATCAGTGTGTGGGATATCAGTGCATGGGGTATTGGGGTGCAGGGTATTCGTGCATGAGATATTGGGGTGCAGGGTCTTGGGAAGCAGAGTATCAGTGCATGGGGTATGGGGGCATGGGGTATTGGGGTGCAGGGTATCGGTGTGGAGGTATCAAAGTGTGGGGTATTGGGGTGCAGAGTATCAGTGTGGGGGGTATTGGGGTGCAGGATATTGGGGTGCAGGGTATCCGTGCATGAGGTGTCAAAGCACAGGGTATCAGGGTGCAGGATATTGGTGCATGTGGTATTGGGGTGTGGGAAACTGGGGTGCACAGTATCGGTGTGGGGAGAATTGAGGCATGGGGTATCAGTGCATGGGGTATTGGGGTGCAGGGTATCAATGCATGGGGTATTGGGGTGTTGGGTATCCGTGCATGGGGTATTGGGGTGTGGGGTATCGGGGTGCAGGGTATTGGGATACAGGATATCAATGCATGGGGTATGGGGGCATAGGGTATTGGGGTGCAGAGTATTGGTTTGGGGGGTATTGGGGCATAGGGTATCAGTGCGTGGGGTATTGGGGTGCAGGGTATCGGTGCATGCGATGCATGGCGTGGGGTGTCAGGGTGTGGGGTATTGGGGTGCAGAGTATCAATTTGTGGGATAACGGTGCATGGGGTATCGGGGTGCAGGGTATTGGGGTGTAGGATATTGGGGCGCAGGGTACTGGGGTGCAGGGTATCGGTGCGTGGGGTATAGAGGCGTGGGGTGTTGGGGTGCAGAGTATCGATGTGGGGGGAATTGGGGCATGGGGTATTGGGGTGCAGGGTATCGGTGCATGGGGTATCGGGGTGGGGGTATCAGTATGTGGGGTATCGGGGTGTGGAGTATTGGGGTGCAGAGTATTGGAGTGGGGGGCATTGGGATGCGGGGTATTGGGTTGCGGGGTATCAGTGCATGGGATATTGGGGTGCAGGGTGTTGAGGTGCGGGACATTGGTGGGGAGTATTGAGGTATTGGGGCGCGGGGTATTGGGGCGTGGGGTGCAGGGGGTGCGGTGTAGGGGTGTGGGGGTGCAAGGACACACGGGGTAGGGGGGTCCAAGGGGTAGAGGGCGTGGGGGGCAAACAGGGGGCTCAAGGCAGAGGGGCGTGGGGATGACGGGGCCCCCCACGTCCCCCCGTGTCCCCCGGCAGGACGAGTGCCACAACTACATCAGGGTGCTGGTGCCCCGCGATGCCCGAACCCTCCTGGCCTGCGGCACCAACGCCTTCAGCCCCGTGTGCAGAACCATCCAGGTCGGGGGGGGGGGGGGCACAGGGGGTGTGATGAGTTGGGGGGGGTCTCAGCCCTTGCTGGGGGCACGGGGGGTGCGATGAGTTGGGGATCTCGGCCTTTACTGGAGGCATGGGGGGTGCAATGAGTTGGGGGCTCAGCCCTTGTTGGGGACACGGGGGATGTGATGAGTTGGGGGGGCTCAGCCCTTGTTGGGGACACGGGGGGTGTGATGAGTTGGGGGGGCTCAGCCCTTGTTGGGGGCACAGGGGCTGTGGTGAGTTGGGGGGGCTCAGCCCTTGTTGGGGGCACAGGGGCTGTGATGAGTTGGGGGGGCTCAGCCCTTGTTGGGGACACGGGGGGTGTGATGAGTTGGGGGGGCTCAGCCCTTGTTGGGGGCACAGGGGGTGTGATGAGTTGGGGGGGCTCAGCTCTTGTTGGGGGCACAGGGGGTGTGATGAGTTGGGGGGGCTCAGCCCTTGTTGGGGGCACAGGGGGTGTGATGAGTTGGGGGGGCTCAGCCCTTGTTGGGGGCTCTGTGGGGCAGCACCCAGAGGTGTGATGAGTTGGGGGCTCAGCCCTTATTGGGGACACGGGGGGTGTGATGATTTGGGGGGGTCAGGGGGTGGGGGGACACAGGGTTTGTGATGATTTTGGGGGAGCTCAGCCCTTGTTGGGAGCTCCGTGGGGCAGCACCTGGAGGTGTGATGAGTTGGGGGTTCTCAGCAGCTCCTCAGCAGGACGGGGGTACTGAGGGGATATTGGGGGGGGGGGGGGGGCTGTAGTGATTTTTGGGGGGGTGACATCTCAGCCCCTGTGCCCCCCCCAGGTGGGCAGCCTGGCGCAGGAGGGCGAGGAGCTGAGCGGGCAGGCTCGCTGCCCCTTCGATGCCAAGCAGAGCGTCGTCACCCTCTTCGTCGGTGGGTGCTTTTGGGGGGGTCGGGGGTCCCTGCATGGGTTGGGGGGGGACAGGGCTGACGCTGTGCCCCCCACCCCGCAGACGGCAGCCTCTACTCGGCCACGGTGGCCGATTTCCAAGCAAGTGACCCGGTGATTTATCGCAGCCTCAGCCCCGGGAGGCCCCCCCTGCGCACCCTCAAATACAGCTCTCGCTGGCTGATGGGTACCCCGAGATGGGGGGGCGAGGAGGGGGTGCGGGGGGGCAGGGGAAGGGTTGGGGGTTTTGGGGGGCGATGGGGTAGGGGTATGGGATTGGGAGGTGTTGGGGGTGATGAGGATGGGGTGGGGGTACAGGTTTGGGGGCGATGGGGTAGGGGTATGGGGGTGTCGGAGGGTGTTGGGTGGCGATGGAGTAGGGGTACTGGTTTGGGGGGGATGTTGGGGGGCGATGGGGTATGGATTTGAGGGGTCTTGGGTGGGTGATGGGGATGGGGTGGGGTGGCAGCACAGGTTTAGGGGGATGTTGGGGGGCGATGGGGCAGGAGGAAGGGTTTGGGGGGCGATGGGGTAGGGATATGGATTTGCGGGGTCTTGGGGGGCGATGGGGATGGGGTGGGGGTACAGGTTTGGGTGGCTGTTGGGGGGTAGTGGGGATGGGGTATGGGTTTGGGGGGCTGTTGGGGGGTGATGGGGTAGGGGTATGGGTTTGAGGGTGATGGGGATGAGGTGGGGGTACAGGTTTGTGGGGGTGTTGGGGGTGATGAGGATGGTTTAGGGGTATGGGTTTGGGAGGTTTTGGGGGGCTATGGGGTAGGGGTATGGGGGTGTGGGGTGTGTTAGATGGGGATGGGGTAGGGGTACAGGTGGGGCGGCTGTTGGGGTGCAGGATTAGGGATGCAGAGATTGGTGGGATATGGGGGCAGGAAGGGGGGTACTGGGAGGGGGGACATGGGAATGGGGTGGGGGGGTGTGGGATTGGGGGAGTGATGGGGACAGGTAGAAGGGTGGGGGGGTTGGGGGTCTGGGGATGGATGGGGGTGTGGGTGAAGGGGGGGGGTTGTTGGGGGCCTGAGAGTGGGTGGGGCGCAGGGTATCGGAGTAGGGCGGGGGGACCCAGCTGGGTTTCAGGGTGCAGGGCTATGGAGGTGGGAGGGCAGGGCCAGGGGTACAGGGCTGACCCTCCCCTCCCTGGGTCTCCCCAGAGCCCCACTTCGTGCAGGCGCTGCCCTATGGCCCCCACGTTTACTTCTTCTTCAGGGAGGTGGCGGTGGAGCTCAGCGCCCTGGGCAAGGTGGGCACGGGGGCAATGGGGGACATGGGGCCAGACTGGGGGGCTGGCGGGGGGGCTGCTGGTGCCTGTGGGTCCCAGGGTGCCGATGCCCGTGTGTCCCTGGGTACTGACACCCCTGGATCCCTGGCTGCCTTCGTGCTGATGTCTGTGGGTCTGTGAGTGCTAGTGCCTGTGGATCTCTGGCTGCCGACACCCATGGGTGCTCGTGTGTCAATGCCCACAGGTGCCTGGGTGCCAATACCCATGGGTCCATGGATGCTGATGCCCATGGGTGCCCGTGTGCTGATACCCTTGGACCTATGGATGCTAATGCCCATGGGTCCCTGGGTGCTGACACCCATGGGTGCCCATGTGCCAATGCCTGCAGGTGCTTGGGTGCCGATGCCTGTGTGTCTCTGGGTGCTGACACCCACAGGCACCCATGTGCCTATGCCTGTGGGTCCATGGGTGCTGATCCCTCTGGATCCGCGGGTCCCTGGGTGCTGGCACCTATGGATGCTCGTGTGCTGATGCCTGCGGATCTCTGGGTGACAATGCCCGCAGGTCCCTGGGTGCCGATGCCCATGGGTGCCAGTGCGCTGATGCCTGTGGGTCCATGGATGCCGAATCCCGTGGGTCCCTGGGTGCTGGCACCCATGGATGCTCGTGTGCCGATGCCTGCAGGTCTCTGGGTGCTGACGCCCATGGGTCCCAGGTTGCCGACACCACTGGGTGCCCATGTCCCTGGGTGCCGATGCCCACGTGTCCCTGGGTGCCGATGCCCTTGGTCCCTGGGTGCTGACCCCCCCGATGCCGGCGCAGGTGCTAGTGGCACGCGTGGCCCGCGTGTGCCGCAACGACCGGGGGGGCTCCCCGCGGGTGCTGGAGCGGCGCTGGACGTCGTTCCTGAAGGTGCGGCTGCACTGCGCCGTCCCCGGTGACACCGTCTTCTACTTCGATGTCCTGGAGGCCGTGACACCCCCCTGCACCCTGCACGGGCACCCCGCCGTCCTCGCCCTCTTCGGCACCCAGCCCAACAGGCATGGGGACACGGGGACATGGGGATACGGGGACATGGGGACATGGGAGGTGTGAGCCTGGGAACACGATGGCCTGGGGGACGTGGGGCTGAAAGGCAGGGGAGTGTGGCACGAGGGGGTCATGGGCAGGGACATGGGGACAGGAGAGATGGGGACATGGGGACACAGGAGATGGAGATGCGGGAAAACAAGATATGGGGACACAGAAGGTGGAGATATGGGTACATGGGACATGGAGATACAGGAGATGTAGATATAGAGACATGGGACATGGGGACACAGGAGGTATAGATATGGGGACAGGGGACATGGAGATACGGGGACACAGGAGATGTAGATATAGAGACATGGGACATGGGGACACAGGAGATGTGGATATGGGGACAGGGGACATGGAGATATGGGGACACAGAGATATAGAGACATGGGACATGGGGACACAAGAGGTGTAGATATGGGGACATGGGACATGGAGATACAGGAGATGTAGATATAGAGACATGGGGACACAGGAGATGTAGATATGGGGACATGGGATATGGGGACACAGGAGATGGAGATGTGGGGACATGGGATACGAAGACACAGGAGATGGAGATACGGGGACGTGGAACATGGAGATACAGGAGATGGAGATATGGGAATGTAGGATATGGGGACACAGGAGATGAAGGTATGGGGACATGGGACATGGGGACACAGGAGATGGAGATGTGGGGACATTGGAGATAGGGACATGGAGACGTGGGAGGGACAGACACGGGGATGCACTCAAATGGGGACGGGCAACGGGAGCATGGGAGATGGGGACACAGGAGGGACGTGGGCATGGGGGATATGGGACATCGGGATGGACTCGGAGAGGGACAGTGGTGTCCCCAGTCCCGGTGTCACCCCCTGCCACCTCCCCAGCATCCCCGGCTCAGCTGTTTGTGCCTTCTACCTGGCTGACATGGAGCGGGCGTTTGAGGGCGCCTTTGCCGAGTCGCGCGGTGCCACGTGGGCACCGGTGCCTGAGGAGAGGGTGCCCCGACCCAGGTACTCCCCGCGCCCCAGGGCCCCCCCACTGGTGTCACCGGCGAGGTCCCCACGGCTGCTGTGCCACAGGCCTGGCTGCTGCGCCGGGATGGCATCGGCCGCCGGCATCGCCACCTCGGCCGAGCTTCCCGATGAGACGCTGGCCTTCGCCAAGGAGCACCCGCTGCTGCACCGCGCCCTCGCGCCCGCCGGCCAGAGGCCCCTCTTCACCCACACTGGCCCACGGTGAGTCTGGGGATGGGGACACCACGGGGAGAGAGGGCACCGGGGACAGGGGGACACTGCGGGGACAGGGGGGCATGGGGTCAGGGGCACTGCAGGGACAAGGGGTCATTGCGGACAGGGGTCATTGGGGACAAGGGGTCATTGGGGACAGTGGGGCACTGTGGGGACAGGGGGTCATTTGGGACAGTGGGGCACTGTGGGGACAGTGGGGCACTGTGGGGACAGGGTGTCATTTGGGACAGGGTGTCATTGGGGACAGGAGGTCATTGGGGACAGTGGGGCACTGCGGCAACGGGGTCATTTGGGACAGAGGGGCACTGTGGGGACAGGGTGACGCTGTGGGGACAGGGAGTCATTTGGGACAGGGGGTCATTGGAGACAGTGGGGCACTGCGGGGACAGGGGGTCATTTGGGACAGGGGGGGCACTGTGGGGACAGGGGTCATTGGGGACAGTGGGGCACTGCAGGGACAGGGGGTCATTGGGGACAGCAGGGCACTGCAGGGACAAGGTGACTCTGCAGGGACAAGGTGTCATTGGGGACAAGGTGGCATAAGGTGGCACTGCAGGGACAGGAGGGCAATGGAGACAGGGTGACACTGCAGGGACAGGGTGTCATCGGGGACAAGGTGGCACAGGGAATAGGATGACGCTGCAGGGACGGGGAGGCAAGGGGGACAAGGCGACACTGCAGGGACAGAGGGGCAGTGGAAAGAGGGGGAAACCACGAGGATAGGGGGGCACTGGGGACAGGGGTGTTATTGGGTACAATGGGGCACTACAGGGACAGGGTGACACTGCGGGGAGAGGGGGTCACTGGGGACAAGGTGGCACAGAGCATAGGGTGACACTGCAGGGACAGGATGGCTGTGGGGACATGGGGGGCAATGGGAAGAGGGGGGAACCACCAAGATAGGGGGGCACTGGGGACAGCGGAGCACTGCGGGGACAGGGGGGCACTGGGGACAGGGTATAGGGTGACACTGCAGGTCCAGGGTGGCAATGGGGACAGGGTGACACAGCGGGGATAGGATGTGAGAAGGGTGGGTGTGCATGGGGGTCCTCGTGCACGGCTCCTGTGCAAGGGGCATGTGAAGTCCTGGTGCAAGGGGCGGGCAAGGCTGGACGAGGGTGCGTGATCCTCAGTGCAAGGGTGTGCAAAGCCCTGGTGCGAGGCCACGTGAGGGTGTGCAAGGGCTCTAAGTGAGGGTTGCAAGGGTCTTGTGCAAAAGGGTGTGGAGCTGTGGTGCAAGGGTGTGCAAAACCCTGGTGGGAGGTCACTTGAGGGTGCGTAAGACCTGGGGGCAAGGGTGCAAGGGCTGCTTGCAAAGCTTTGGTGCACAAGTGTGCAAGACCTTGGCGTGAGGGGCTGCAGCACCATGTGTGAGGCCCCGTGCGAGGCCCGTGCGAGGGTGTGCTGGGTGCAGGCTGACGCAGCTGGCGGTGGACGTGGGCGTGGGACCGTGGGGCAACCAGACGGTGCTGTTCCTGGGGGCCGAGGACGGGCACGTGCTGAAGGTCCTGGTGGGGACACGGCCCCCCGAGGACCCCCGGCCGCTCGGGGCCACGGCAGCACCCGGGGACACCCAGGAGCCGGGGGACACAGGGGACACTGGGGACACCGGCTCGGAGACGCTGCTGCTGGATGAGATCAGCCTCTATGACCCTGGACGGTGAGACCTGGAGGGTGGGGGCCTCATGGGGCCCTTGGGTGCTGGGGGACTCTGGGTGCTGGGGGCCTCATGGGGTCCTTGGGTGCTGGGGGGCTCTGGGGGCTGGGGGAATCATGGGGTCCTTGGGTGCTGGGGGACTCTGGGGGCTGGGGGCCCCATGGGGTCCTTGGGTGCTTGGGAACTTTGAGTGCTGGGGGACTCTGGGGGCTGGGGGCCTCATGGGGTCCTTGGGTGCTGGGGGACTCTGGGGGCTGGGGGGCTCTGGGGGCTGGGGGGCTCATGGGGTCCTTGGGTGCTGGGGGGCTCTGGGGGCTGGGGGGCTCATGGGGTCCTTGGGTGCTGGGGGGCTCTGGGGGCTGGGGGGCTCATGGGGTCCTTGGGTGCTGGGGGGCTCTGGGGGCTGGGGGGCTCATGGAGTCCTTGGGTGCTGGGGAGCTTGTGGGCACCATGAGGCTGTGGGTGCTGGGGGGTCGTGGGAAGCAGAGGGCACTGGTGGGTGCCATGGAGTCACACAGGTACCATAGGGTGCTGGTGGGTGCCCTGGGGTGCTGGTGGGTGCCATGGAGTCATACAGGTACCATAGGGTGCTAGTGGGTGCTGTGGGGTGCTGGTGTATGCCCTGGGGTGTTCTTGAGTGCTGGTGGGTGCCATGGGGCTGCAATGACGCGGGTAGGTGCCAGCAGGCTCTGTGGGGTGCAGCCCAGTGCCACGGGGCCGGGGCAACTGGGCGTGATGGGTGCTGTGGGGGCGCAGGTGCCGGGGGCCGCGGGACGCCAGCCGGGTGCTGGGGCTGGAGCTGCACCCACCGGGCCAGGAGCTCTACGTCGCCTTCGCCGGGTGCCTGGTGCGGCTGCCCCTGAGCCGCTGTGCCCAGCACGGCACCTGCCGCAGGTGAGCGGGGCGTGCGAGGGTGTGTGAGGGTGTGCGACGGCGTGCAAGGGCGTGCAAGTGCGCAAGGATGGGAAGGCGCAAGGGCATGAGGGTGCACAAGGAAAGGGAAGGGTACAAGGCTCCAAGGGTGTGTGAGGGCACAGGAGTGTGCAAGGGGATGGAGGGTACAAGGGCGTGCAAGTTCGTGTGTAAGGGCACGAGGACATGCAAGGGCTCAGAGGTACATGCAAGCGTGTGCCGATGGGGGCACGAGGGTTTGCAAGGGCATGGAGACATGTGAGAGTACAGGGGCGTGTGAACGTGTGCAAGATCCCAAGGGCATGTGACAGCACAGAGATGTGCGAGAGCACAGGGGCGTGCGAGGGTGTATGAGGGCACACAGTGTGTATGGGGGCTGGAGGGCACGGGGCGTGCCAAGGGCATGGGAGTGTGTGAGGGCACGGGGCATGGGAGGGCATAGGAGCATGCGAGGGTGTGCAAGGGCATGGGAACACGTAAGAGCGTGCAAGGTCATGGGGTGTGCAAGGGCATGGAAAAGTGCAAGAGTGTGCAAGGTCATGGGGTGTGCCAAGAGCATGAGAGCATGCGAGGTCACGGGGCGTGTAGGGGCATGTGAGTGTGCGAGGGCACAGGGCATGGGAGGGCTGGAGGGCATGGGGCGTGCAAAGGCATGGGAACGTGCAAGAGCATGCAAGGTCACAGGGTGCACCAAGGGCAAGGGAGCGTGCGAGAGCGTGTGAGGGCACAGCGTGTGCCAAGAGCATGAGAGCATTTGAGGGCACAGGGCATGGGAGGGCATGGGAGTGTGCGAGGGTGTGCAAGGGCACAGGGCATGTGAGGACTTGAGGGCATGGGGTGTGCAAGGGCACAGAAGTGTGTAAGAGCGTGCAAGGTCACGGGGTGTGCCAAGGGCACGAGAGTGTGCGAGAGCGTACAAGGTCACGGGGTGTGCCAAGAGCATGAGTGTGTGCAAGGGCACGGGGCATGTGAGGGCTGGAGGGCATGGGGCGTGCGAGGGCATGGGGCGTGCGAGGGCATGAGGCGTGCGAGGGCATGAGGCGTGCGAGTCCCCCGTGCAGGAGCTGCCTGGCCGCACGGGACCCCTACTGCGTGTGGCTGCCCCCGAGGGGCTGTGTCCCCTTCTCCCAGGACCTCCCGTGAGTGCCCCCCAGCCCCTGGGCCCCCTCCCCAGCCCCTGAGTCCCTTCTCCCTGGAGTGGGGGGACACCGGGGACAGCAGGTGACATCCCTCCCTGTGCCCCAGGAGCGGCTTTGAGCAGGACGTGGAGGGATCCCTTGGGATCACTGAGACCTGCCAAGGTGAAGGGAAGGGACGTGGGGGATGTTGGGGGGTCACTGAGGGAAATTCTGGGGACATGAGGTCATGGGGGGATGGAGGTGGCACCAGGGTGATGCTGGGGACCCTGGGACGCGTGGGTGACGCTGGAGGATGTGGAGGACATCAGGGGACGTGGGTGGACTCTGGGGATGTGGTTGGTCTCAGGGGATGTGGGTGGCCTTGGGGGACACCGATGGTCTCGGGAACATGGGTGGCCTGGCCTGACCCTGCTCTGCTCTCCCAGATGCCCCAGCTGAGGGGGACAGTGATGGGGACGGAGACTTGGCCCATGGTTAGTGACACCGTCTGCCCCCCTAGACACCCACTGGGAGGGACATGGGAGGGACCCAGGGACCTGGAGGGACTCCTGGGATGGGAGGGGGACCCTGGGGATGGGAGGGGGATCCCATAAATCAGGGAGGGACCCCGGGGATGGGGGAGGGAGCCCAGGACAGGGGGATCCCATGGACCAGGAAGGGACCCCCAGGGTGATGGAGACCCCAGAGACCAGGAGGGACTCTGGAAACTGGAGAAGGACTTGGGGTGAGGCCCCCAGGGATGAAAAAAGGACCCTAGGGGTGGGAGAGGGACCAAGAGAGACCTTGGGGATGGGAGAGGGACCCCAGGGACTAGAAAGGGACCGCGGGATAGGGGGGACCCCAGGGACCAAAAGTGGAATCCATGGGTGGGAGAAGGACCCTGGTCTCTAGTAGGGGGGCCCTGGGGGTGGGAGGGAGTCCTTGGGTTGGGGGGTACCCCAGGGACCAGGAGGGACCCCAGGGATGAAGGGCACCTCAGGGGTGGTAGAGGGTCCTCAGGTTGCGGGGAGCCCAGGGACCAAAAATTGAATCCGTGGGAGAGGGACCCTAGAGACCAAGGGACCCCTTGGGGTGGGAGTCCTTGGGTTGAGTGGGACCCCAGGGACCAGGAGGGACCCCAGGGACGAGGGTCACCCCAGGGATGGGAGAGGCTCCTGAGGTTGGGGGGCCCCAGGGCCCAGAGAGGGGCCCCCAGACCCCGGGCTGTTGGGGTCCCGGTGCGTGGGGGGCTGACGGGTGGTCCCGCAGGGGTCTGCCAGGCCGTCCCGGGGGCCGCGGTGCCGGTGCCGCTGCTGGTGGGCAGCGTGCTGGGCGCCTTCGTGCTGGGCGCCGTGGCCGCGGGGCTGGTGGCGGCCGCCTGCCGCCCCTCGGCGCCCAAGGGGACCCCGGAGCCCCCCGACACCCCCCTGCAGCCCCCGGCCCCACCGCCTGTCCCCCGCCTCTACCCCGCGCTGCCGGGACCCGTGGGCCTGCGAGACCCCCCGACGCCCCCCGACACCCCCAAGGCCACCCCGCAGCGGGTGACGGAGCCACATCGCGGCCTGATCCCCAACCCTGGCACCCCCGAACCCCCCGGGCCGGGACCCCCGCCCAGGCCCGCGCTGGAGGAGCTGCTGCAGCGGCTGCACGGGCCGGGGGGCTCGGGGTGGCCGGTGACCCCCCCAGGGCCCGGCTCCTTCACCAACCGGGTGCAGCCGGGCATGGGGTTCCCCGCAGCCCCCCGAGACGGGGCGCCCCGCCGGCTGGACGTGCCCCCCGACAGCCCCCCGCCGCCCCGCCGCCCGCTGGCACAGAGACACTCGCTGGGGGGACCCGCGGGACCCCCCGGCTCAGCCCGGCCGCTCGCCCGCATGCACTCGCTAGGGGGGACGCCCTGGGGACCCCAGCCCCCCGCCATCGAGAGAGGCCTCGCCCCCAAACCCCCCGTGCTGCCCAAGCCCCTGCTGCTGCCTGCGGCCCCCGGCCGGCCCTGAGCCCCCCGAGACGTGGGGACAGCCCCCAGCCTCCCCTGGGGTGACGAGGGTCCCCGTGCCCCCAGATGTCCCCCTCCATGGGGTCATAACGGTCCCCGTGTCCCTAGGTGTCCCTCTCCCCGGGGTGACAAGGGTCCCCATGTCCCCAGGTGTCCCCCTCCCTGGGGTGACGAGGGTCCCCATGTCCCTAGGTGTCCCTCTCCCCGGGGTGACAAGGGTCCCTGTGTCCCAAGGTGTCTCCCTCCCTGCACTGTCAAGGGTCCCCGTGTCCTCAGGTATCCCCCTGCATGGGATGACAAGGGTCCCCGTGTCACCAGGTGTCCCCCTTCCTAGCATGATAAGGGTCCCTGTGTCCCCAGGTGTTCCCTTCCCTGGGATGCTTACAGTCCTCGTGTCTCCAGGTGTCCCCCTCCCTGGGGTGACAAGGGTCCCTGTGTCCCCAGGTGTCCCTCTCCCTGGGGTGACAAGGATCCCTGTGTCACCAGGTGTGCCCCTCCCTGGGGTGACGAGAGTCCCCGTGTCACCAGGTGTCCCCCTTCCTAGCATGATAAGGGTCCCCGTGTCCCCAGTTGTCCCTTTCCCTGGGATGCTTACACTCCTTGTGTCTTCAGGTGTCCCCCTCCCTGGGGTGACAAGGATCCCTGTGTCCCCAGGTGTCCCCCTTCCTAGCATGATAAGGGTCCCCGTGTCCCCAGTTGTCCCTTTCCCTGGGATGCTTACACTCCTTGTGTCTTCAGGTGTCCCCCTCCCTGGGGTGACAAGGATCCCTGTGTCCCCAGGTGTCCCCCTTCCTAGCATGATAAGGGTCCCCGTGTCCCCAGTTGTCCCTTTCCCTGGGATGCTTACACTCCTTGTGTCTCCAGGTGTCCCCCTCCCTGGGGTGACAAGGATCCCTGTGTCACCAGGTGTCCCCCTCCCTGGGGTGACGAGAGTCCCCGTGTCACCAGGTGTCCCCCTTCCTAGCATGATAAGGGTCCCCGTGTCCCCAGTTGTCCCTTTCCCTGGGATGCTTACACTCCTTGTGTCTTCAGGTGTCCCCCTCCCTGGGGTGACAAGGATCCCTGTGTCCCCAGGTGTCCCCCTTCCTAGCATGATAAGGGTCCCCGTGTCCCCAGTTGTCCCTTTCCCTGGGATGCTTACACTCCTTGTGTCTTCAGGTGTCCCCCTCCCTGGAGTGACAAGGATCCCTGTGTCCCCAGGTGTCCCCCTTCCTAGCATGATAAGGGTCCCCGTGTCCCCAGTTGTCCCTTTCCCTGGGATGCTTACACTCCTTGTGTCTCCAGGTGTCCCCCTCCCTGGGGTGACAAGGATCCCTGTGTCACCAGGTGTCCCCCTCCCTGGGGTGACGAGAGTCCCCGTGTCACCAGGTGTCCCCCTTCCTAGCATGATAAGGGTCCCCGTGTCCCCAGTTGTCCCTTTCCCTGGGATGCTTACACTCCTTGTGTCTTCAGGTGTCCCCCTCCCTGGGGTGACAAGGATTCCTGTGTCCCCAGGTGTCCCTCTCCCTGGGGTGACAAGGGTCCTCATGTCCCCAGGTGTCTCCCTCCCTGGGCTGATGAGGGTCCTCAGTTGTCCCCCTCCCTGCTGCAGGGGCCAAGCCACCCCCAGCTGTCCCCACTTCCTCAGAACCACAAATGTCCCCCTGTCCCCAAGCTGACCCCCAGGGTGACAAGGGTTCCTCCTGTCCCCATCCCACCCCAAGGTGATGACAGTCCTGCTGCCTCCCTTTTCCCAGGGTGACAATTGGTGTCTGTGTCCCCAGCCCCCCCTGCCCCTGGGGACAAGGGTCCCTACATCCCCCCCTCAGTGTCCCCAGCTCTTTTCCCTTTAATCCTCTCTAATTTATTGGCTGCTTTGGGGTCTCCGGAGCCGCCGCGGCCTCCCTGAACACCAGCAAGGGTGCGGGACACGGCAGCTCTGGGCACCAGAGCTCAATTCCTCCTACTGTGTAGGATAAATCCCACATTAAAGCCACGATCCTTCCTGCACCGGCGCCCGCCTGGCTCTGTGGGGAGTGCGGGATGGGACAGGAGCGGGATGGGACAAGTGGAAGGTGCCACCAGAGTGTAGCTTGGGGACAGGGGTGGCCCTGGGAGAACAGGCAGACACCACAGGATCACAGAATCACCAGGTTGGAAGAGACCCACCGGATCATCGAGTCCAACCATTCCCATCAGTCACTAACCCACGGCCCTCAGCACCTCGTCCACCCGTCCCTTAAACCCCTCCAGGGAAGGGGACTCAACCCCCTCCCTGGGCAGCCTCTGACACTGCCCAATCACCCTTTCCATGGAAAATTTTTTCCTAATGTCCATCCTGACCCTCCCCTGGTGGAGCTTGAGGCCATTCCCTCTCGTCCTGTCCCCTGTCCCTTGGGAGAAGAGCCCAGCTCCCTCCTCTCCACAACCTCCTCTCAGGGAGTTGCAGAGAGCAATGAGCTCTCCCCTCAGCCTCCTCTTCTCCAGGCTGAACCCCCCCAGCTCTCTCAGCCGCTCCTCTTCTTCTCCAGCCCCCTCCCCAGCTTCGTTGCTCTTCTCTGCACTCGCTCCAGAGCCTCAACATCCTTCTGGTGGGGAGGAACCAGAACTGACCCCAGGATTCGAGGAGCAGTCTCCCCAGGGCCGAGTCCAGAGGGAGAAGAACCTCCCTGGCCCTGCTGGCCACGCCGTGGCTGCTCCAAGCCAAGATGCCCTTGGCCTTCTTGGCCACCTGGGCCCCTGCTGGCTCCTGTTCAACCAACACCCCCAGGTCCTTCTCCTCCAGGCAGTTTCCAGCCAGACTTCTCCTAGTCTGGAGCTGCTCAGGGTTCTTGTGCCCCAAGTGCAGGACCCGCCGTTTGGCCTCGTTAACCCTCCTGCCGTTGGTCTCAGCCCAGGGATCCAGCCTGTTCAGATCCCTTTGGAGCCTCCCGACCCTCCAGCAGATCCAGCTTCCACCCAGCTCAGTGTCACCCGCAAACTTGCTCAGGGTGCCCTCGATGCCTTCATCCAGGTCGTTGATAAAGACGTTGAGCAGGGCAGAGACACTGAACCAGGGCAGAGGAAGCCATTCATGCAGCTTCTGTTATTATTAAGAAACAGAGTACAAAACCCATATAAAGATTGAAATTCCCACATTTCTGGACCTCCCCCTCGGGAGATGTGGGGCCCGAGTGCCCCGTTCCTCAGCACAGCACTGGGGGCCCCATCGCCGGTGACTCAGTCTGCGAGAACTCACCCCGGCGCCGTGCCTGGCACGAGGAACAAGCTGATAAAGGTGGGATTAGGAACATAATCGGATTTGGCCCCCAGAGTGGGTCGAATCGGGTCGTGTGGGGTACAGACAGGACTGACCCTGCCAAGGACTCCCGAGGCTTGTTAGTCCCTTCCTGCAGGGAAGATGGAGCTTGCGTTTCCGTGACCTTCTCTCATCCCACTGGAAAAAAAAAAAAAAAAAGAAAAAAAAAGCTCAACCCACTTTTCCACACTTTGCTTCCCAAGTGGAATAACAGGAGCTGGTTACTGTGAGCAAAATCCCAGCTAACCAAACCAAACCAGCCCAGTTTAGCGCCGTGACGCTGCCTCCACTCTGCTTCTGCTCTGGTTTCTCCAGGGAAGCGGGCAGGGATTCTTCCAAGGCTCTGGTGGCTGAGGAGAACGGGCTGGACGCGTGGGCTCCTCGCTACGGAGCAGGCTCCGCGCTGACCTCTCCGATCTGGCGCTGGAGAGAAAAACCCTGATGCAGCAGAGCCAGGCTGGCTGCGGGTGGGAGGCTGCTGACCACGCACCGGCTGGACAAACCGCTGCTCTTGGCTCCAGTGGAAGAGCAGGGCTTGAAATTCCTTCAAAATACCAGGCGGAGAACACATTCTCCTCGGTTTTGTTCAACCCCGGACACGGCACCTTCACAAATGCCATTCCCGCGTGGGCGAAGCGCGGCAGCATCGTCGGCTTTCCCGATTCCAACTCTGCTCACCACGAGCACCACGGCCTCTCCCCTACGCTTAAGTTTTCCCAGCTGGAGGGATTTCCTAGCACAGACGAGGAGGATGGACATCACCGCAGCGCTGGCAAAGGCTGCTGTTTGTGCACCTGACACTGGCCGAGCCCTCCGCATTTACACATGATAAACACCAATTTCAGGCAAAACATAAAAGCTCTTGCTGACAGCATCTCTTTCCATACATAAACACTTCTGGGATGGAGAAGAACCACCCTGGCTTTACTGTAACCCTGCCTCAAACCCTCCAGCACTGACTTGCAGCTCAAAAAGACCCCAACTGTTGGCGTTGCAGGGAAGAGAAGAAAATAACATGCGCTCGAAGTCAGCAAGGAAACATTGCGAGGTTCAGCAGCTCAGATCACATTCCATTCAGCTCCTTCGCTCCTCACAGGTCACCAGAGGTGACCGGGATACGGGGAGGCACAACCTGGCATCCCCGCAGCACGCAGGGCGGTGGGCTGGGAAGTGTCATAGAATCATAGAATTATCAGGTTGGAAGAGACCCATCGGATCATCGAGTCCAACCATTCCCATCAATCACTAACCCATGGCCCTCAGCGCCTCGTCCACTCGTCCCTTAAACCCCTCCAGGGAAGGGGACTCAATCCCCTCCCTGGGCAGCCTCTGCCAGGGACCAATGATGAATTTCAGAGGTTGGAAGCACGGGTGAGCGAGGTGCAAGAAAAAAAAAAGAAGAGCTGTCAGTGCTAGAAAGCTGAGAAGTGATTGGGAAAACTGGCTTTGCTCCCAACGGAGCGCGATGGAGCCTCTCCTGCTGCTTTTCCAAGAGCTGTGGCTTGCCCTGTGCTCAGCCCACGCACTGCACTTCTCCAGGAAACCATAAATAACCTCAGTCAGCAACTCTGAGTCCACTAAAAACCCTGAGCTACAGCTCTAGCTCCAGCAAAACAGCACAAGGGTTTTCGCCAGGTCCTTTCCTCCTACTTGTAACTCCACAAGTGTCGCCCTTCAGCCTCCTGTGTGTTTATTGCTAACGCAGGAGCACGTGCGGAAGAGCAGAGGGAGGAAAGAGACAGCTCAGCTCAGCTAATTCCTGAGGCTTCTGCAGACCACGACCCCGACACCCTCAGCAGTGCGGAGAAACACGCCAGAGCTGGTGGCAATTGGAGTTACAAGTGGGAGTATCTACCTTGTCTTCCTGCAAATACGCTACAGCCTATTCCACTTTTTGCTTCTCGACAGCAGCTTTTCCTCCTCTGCGTCACTGCTGCCCCTGGTAACGGTCTCGCCCATAACCCAGCCAGCAGGTATCATTAAAGGTGGAACACTGAGAAGGTGAGAAATTACACAGCGTGAGACAGATGTTCCTCAAAAGACTTCTCCAAAATCTCTGGGTGTGGTGCTGGGGGAAAGGAGACCTGGGGATCGGCAATCGTAGAATCACCAAGTTGGAAAGGACCCACCGGATCATCGAGTCCAACCATTCCCATCAATCACTAACCCGTGTCCCTCAGCACCTCGTCCACCCGTCCCTTAAACCCCTCCAGGGAAGGGGACTCAACCCCCTCCCTGGGCAGCTTCTGCCAGGGACCAATCACCCTTTCCATGAAAAATTTTTTCCTGATGTTCAGCCTAAACCTCCCCTGGTGGAGCTTGAGGCCATTCCCTGTCCCTTGGGAGAAGAGCCCAGCTCCCTCCTCTCCACAACCTCCTTTTAGGTGCGGGAGTCTTCCCAGAGAGCAGAGAAACTCTGGATGAGGTTTCCCATTTTCTTTATTCACGGCTCTGAAATCCCCAGGTATTTCACAACGCTGCGGACAGAATCCCAAGTCAAAACTCCACATCTCATAAAACACGAGGCAACAATCCTCCCTCGGGCTAAGCCAGAGGAACTGAAAACCCTTCTTGAACATTCCCAGGGAAGTCAGTGCCGGCAGCCGAGCTCCAAAGCAGCTTTAGGCGCCTGCAGGAGCTGCAAATGCTCCTGAGCACAAACACATTTAATTCTGCAGCCAGGGGTTTCCACTCTGGGAAGGCAGCAGCGAAAACCCGTCTAGCCAAGGCAGCTGAAGGTGGCTCAACAGTTCCCCCTTTGTCTTCTTAGGCCAGGAACGGGTTGCAAGCCAGGAATTATTTGTAGTATTTTGGCAAATAACTCGGAATGATTAACAGCTTTAGAAAATTGCTTTTCGCTCACGCAGCCTGTGAACAGGCAGAACTGCTGTGACCTACCCACTAGTGTAACGCTGTGTGCGCGGCTCCCTGATCCTCTTATCCATCACCATTAATCCAAATAGCTGCGTATCCCTGGGACACACTGAAAGAACTGGTGGTAACAGACAAGACTGATGAATTGCATCCCTTGAAGACCCCAAAATTCCATGTAGGAGCACTCTGGAGCACTGCCCTGCTTTGCTGGGCACCCCTGACAATTGCTTTGAGAAACTGGTGGATTCCATTTCCCTAGGCAATAAAACAGAGTTATGGGAGGAAGAGGTGCGTTGAGAAAGGAGATTGTGGAGAGGAGGGAGCTGGGCTCTTCTCCCAAGGGACAGGGGACAGGACGAGAGGGAATGGCCTCAAGCTCCACCAGGGGAGGCTCAGGATGGACATCGGGAAAAAATATTTCATGGAAAGGGTGACTGGGCAGTGGCAGAGGCTGCCCAGGGAGGGGGTTGAGTCCCCTTCCCTGGAGGGGTTTAAGGGACGGATGGACGAGGTGCTGAGGGACATGGGTTAGTGATTGATGGGAATGGTTGGAGTCCATGATCCCGTGGGTCTCTTCCAACCTGGTGATTCTGTGATCCTGTGGTGTCTGCCTGTTCTCCCAGGGCCACCCCTGTCCCCAAGATGCACTCTGGTGGCATCTTCCACTTGTCCCATCGCGCTCCTGTCCCATCCCGCACCCCTGACAGAGCCAGGCGGGCGCCAGTGCAGGAAGGATCGTGGCTTTAATGTGGGATTTATCCTACACAGTAGGAGGAATTGAGCTCTGGTGCCCAGAGCTGCCGTGTCCCGCACCCTTCCTTGAGTCCCCTTCCCTGGAGGGGTTTAAGGGCCGGGTGGACGAGGCGCTGAGGGACATGGGTTAGTGATTGATGGGAACGGTTGGACTCCATGATCCGGTGGGTCCCTTCCAACCTGGTGATTCTATGATTCTATGATCATGCATAGCAGGGTGTATTAAGCTACAAGCAAGCGGCTGGTGAGCTGTCCCACGGACGGGACGTAAGCCCGGCAGAGATTTTAACCCCTCCTGGAGACCAGCGGGCAGGCACGGATCCGTTACAGCACGGCGCTGACAAGGGGATCACAGCAGCCGCTGGCCGTGCCGGGACCCACTGGGTTTGTGGGCAGCAGTTATTGTTCTCGTTTGGAAGTCAATCATCCTTACCCTGCTGTCCATTCGGCGTGGTGAGGAGGAGGAAGGGCTGGATGGGGCTCTGCAGGCTGCCCAGACGGGCCAGGAGGGGATGACGTGCTGCCCTCCACTGCCAACCACTTCTCGTAGGGCTGAACTGACAGGATTCGTTTCCACTGTTTCCTCCCTCTTACCTTCAGGAACAAATAAGCGCAAAAAAAAGAGTCGGCGTTTCCTTCTCCCTTCCTCGAATAGAAACCAAGGGCTGGGGAAAACGCTCGAGTACGCAGCTTGAGGCTCCTGGGATGCCCCTTATGGAAGGGAATTGGGAAACACAGGAACTCTTAGGAGGGAAAAGAAACTAAAAGCATAGAAGTTTGTGTTGAAAGGGACCTCAAGGACCATCTCATTCCAACCTCCCTGCCATGGGCAGGGACACCTCCCACTGCATCAGGGGCTCCAAGCCCCATCCAACGGGAATGGTTGGACTCGATGATCTGGTGGGTCTTTTCCAACCTGGTGACTCTATGATTCTATGATTTTGGTGGGAGAGGGATGTTTGGAGGGGTTGTTGGTGTTGTCTCTTTATTACCAGAGCTTTTCGAGCCTTGAATTGTGCTGGAAGCACCAGGCAGGGACACGGCCGGTGCTGGTGAGAGCTTCCAAGCTGGAGCTGTTAACCAGCCCCCTGGCTTTTCCAAGGATGAAAGCCCTCAGGGCACCTGCGCACACTCCTCCTGCACCCTGGCAGCTTCTTGAAGAGGGGCCAGCTCCAGAAATCCCTTGGGAATATCAACAGGACTTGGGTGTCTCTGCTCCTCCTTCCTTGCAGAGCCTCGAGGGTTTAGAAACCAGGAGCCAAAATGGCTTCTGAGCTCCCAGACGGCCCCTAAAACGGACACGGGAGGTGGGGGAGGGCTGTGATAGAGAATTATGCAATGGTTTGAGTTGGAAGGGACCTCCATGCCCATCCAGTTCCACCCCTGCCATGGGCAGGGACACCTCCCACGGGATCAGGGGCTCCAAGCCCCATCCAACCTGGCCTTGAACCCCTCCAGGGATGGGGCAGCCACCTCTGCTCGGGGCAACCTGGGCCAGAGCACTGTGAAAAACTTTCTCCTTATATCCAGCCTAAATCTGCCCCTCTCCCACTTATATCCATCCCCCCTAGTCCCATCACTACATGCCGTTATAAACTAAGTCCCTCCCCAGCTTTCTTGTACGCCCCCCCACTTCAAAATCCATCACACCTGAGCAAAACAAGCCTGTGAGAGTAAACCCACAAGTCAGTGAGAGTAAATTAACAACACATATTAATTAAATTAAAAGCTTGGAGCTGGAGGCAGCTGTTAGGCTCTACAAAGCTTCCACCCAACCCTTTCGGCAGCGCTAATGAAAACAAACCACGTGCAAAACACTCTTGTCGTGCCTCAAAAGCTCCATCTGGACAAGCGTGGCCAGAGCGACCACGAGGAGGCTGTTTGGCTTGGCTGGATGACCGCAAGCCGGTTGGACTCCCTGGAGAGTTTGTGTGTGAGTTAACGACTCGCACGGATAATCAGGATTGTAAAACCTCAGGTGCATCCTGCTCCCAGCGTCCGAGCACAGGAAACAGAGCGGAGCTGACCCACCACGAGTTGGAAGCCAGAGAGGAAAAACACTCAAGCGCCGCAGGTCAAAGCATCAGGACTGCGGCACCAGCAGCTTAAAGGCATCGAATCGCTCGTCTCCAGCTTCCAGGAAAAACGCTGAGCTCTGGGAAAATCAATTAATTCCAAGGTGAAAGGATTATATAAACTTTAATGTTATCAAATTCCTTAATCTGAAGTTAATTGAAGGTCAGGCATTGCACTCCACAAAGAGATCATAAAAGATTATAAAAAAAAACCCAAACAAAATACACACCCAAATCTTCCTGTAAAAAAATGTTCCCGGAACCTCAAGAGCCTCAGAAGCTGCTGGTGACTACAAACATCGCACAGTAAAGCAGGGACAGAAATCGATTCAGAGAATGCCTTTATGGAGCAAGTATTTATCACGAAATGGGTTGGGTTGAAGGAACCTCAAAGCCCATGCAGTCCCACCTCCTGCCATGGGCAGGGACACCTTCCACTGGATCAGGGGCTCCAAGCCTCATCCAACCTGGCCTTGGACACCATCAAGGATGGGATCTGGGGGTTCTGGTTGATGTCAAGTGAGAATCATGGATCTATGAGATGGTTTTGGTTGGAAGAGACCTCAAAGCCCACCCAGTCCCACCCCTGCCATGGGCAGGGACACCTCCCACGGGATCCAGTTGCTCCAAGCCCCATCCAGCCTGGCCTTGAACCCCTCCAGGGATGGGGCAGCCAACCCTGCTCTGGGCAACCAGGGCCAGATCCTCCCCACCCTCACAACAAAGTATTTCTCCTAAGATCACATCTCAATCTCACCTCTTGCAGCTCAAAACTATACCCCTCCATCCCATCAAATATATATTATACACCAAATATTTATCTACATGTCTAGATTGAGGTAAACTCGTGGTCCGGAGCGTTGGTGGTTTGGGTTTGCGTCGCTGTTGAAGCCCATCAGAAGCATGGACCGAGCTGTCAGGGTCAGACACGCTGTGTAATTAAAATTAAGTGACGTCTATCGCTAGCAGTTGTTGTTTATTTAATTAAGTTCGAACTGGGTTTTTAAAAAAGAATTAAACGAAACCACCTCAAAGCTTCACAAGCACCGACCATCCTCACTTCCTTATCCTCAAAGAGGGTAAATTCACTTCCACATCTTAAATTTCAGCTGAGGGACCTGGGGTTGTTCAGCCTGGAGAAGAGGAGGCTGAGGGGAGACCTTCTTGCTCTCCAGAACCACCTAAATTGTTGCAGAGAGGTGAATGTTGGTCTCTTCTCCCAAGTGCGAGGTGATAGGATGAGAGGGAACGGCCTCGAGCTCCTCCAGGGCAGTTTAGACTGGACATCAGGAAAAATTTCTTCACCGAAAGGGATCTCAAACCCTGGAACGGCTGCTAGGGAGGTGGTTGAGTCCCCATCCCTGGAGGGGATTAAAAGGTGAGTAAATGAGGTGTTCAGGGATGTTATTTAGTAGTGGACAGGAATGGTTGGAGCTGATGATCTCAAAGGTCTTTTCCAATCTAACGATTCTATGATTCTACGAAATTTCCTCCAATTTTCTTGCGAGATGCTCGCTAGAACTATGTTAATCTGCACCAGCATCCGACGCTTTCCCAACCTGCGTCTCAATTTGAGTCATAAAGCGGTGTCAACGCTTCCGTGACGGCCGTGAGCAAACTGGAGAACTGCACTGGAGAGCCACGGGAGTCACCTGCTCAGGAAAGAGGAGAGTGAACTGAGGGGTCGCCAGGCCCTGCCACCTCCCAGCAGTGAATAAAGCTGTCAGAGGGCAATAATCGTGTCATCTCGAGATGAGGACATCGGCTACAGAGCACAACCCAGGCTCCTGCTGGCCCATGCGGAAAGGAAGGTGGCTCAGAGCGTTTTCCATGAGAGCTGCATCTCCTGCTGTAAAAGCGTTTGGATGTTCCTTTAGGACAGATTGCATCCGTTTGGAATATTTTAATTGAATTTAAGGCAAATATCACACTATTTCTGGGTCATGTAACTCCGCGAACAGCAAGCGTGAGCTGATTTGCTGCAGCTCTGATGTGAGAACCAGAAGAAGGTCGCTGTACGCGGGGCCACTTGGCATAGGATCATAGAATCACCAGGTTGGAAAAGACCCACCGGATCATGGAGTCCAACCATTCCCATCAATCACTAACCCATGTCCCTCAGCGCCTCGTCCACCCGTCCCTTATACCTCTCCAGGGAAGGGGACTCAACCCCCTCCCTGGGCAGCCTCTGCCAGAGACCAATGACCCTTTCTGTGAAATATTTTTTCCTAATGTCCAGCCTGACCCTCCCCTGGTGGAGCTTGAGCCCATTCCCTCTTGTCCTGCCACCCGCAGCTGCACTGCAAACCGTTTGCTACGCGCGTTACTTGGCTTCATGACGTCTTGGATCTTCCTAAAACTGCAAGCCCTTCAACACGCATTAAACTCGTTGGCTGCTACAAGCAAAGTACAGCACCCACGCTCTCCCGGAGTTGGGAAAATCTTCAAGCCCAGCCCTCGGCATTAACTCACGGAGCAAATGTTTGCGCACCGGGCACTTAACCGAGTAGAATTTGACTGTGTGAGTCTCTTGGTTTCAAGGTGCTGAGCCAAGCAGCGCTTTTCTTCCCCTGTCTCCGGTCAGTAAGGGAAGGACTGTGGTCCCTGCCACGGAGTATTGATTCGAATGAGATAAACAGCCCTTCTCGCTTCCAAAAACAATGTTTCTTCCTCCAATTGACCAGGGCAATTCCTATTCAAGGCAGACTCAATAAGAATGGAGCAGGAAATTAACTCAACGGGCGCAAACTCCGTGCCTGTAACCCACAATTCCTCTTCAAACCTCATGGCCGGCGCAGATAAACAGATTACGAGCACACAAAGGGAAGTTCATCTGAAGTTCCCCTGCTTTAAACCCTCACAACCTGTTTTCTCTCTTTCTCACGGGCTCTGGGTTTTACAAAGGGACAACGGCCGTGGGTTGGGCATCGGAAAATCCCGTGGGCTCGGGCACTGCTGGAACCGGAATTCTTCAGACCGGCAACAGATCCTGCTTCCCATTTCAGAGTTTTCAAATAACAGAAGTTATAGGGAATTTAAAAGAGTGAAGAACAATCATTAGCCCTAAGCGTTCGGTAAGATGTTTCTGTTAGAATGAATTATGGAATCATTAGGTTGGAAAAGAACTTTGAGATCATCAGCTCCAATCACATCCCGTGCACGTCAGTTTGATTTGTAAAGATCTTGAAGACGATGATTTGATCTGAGACACCAACCCCAGCACCAGAAACTGTGCATGGAACTGGGTGATGTGTAAGGTGCCTTCCAACCCAAACCATTCCATGATTCCGTGGGGGAGACAGCCCTGTTCTCCGCTGGCAGGGGAGACGAGGAACATGGGTGATTTTGGGGAGACAAGGAACCTCAGTAACTCCGGGGAGACAAGGAACCTCGGTTAATTCTGAGGAAACAAGGAACCTTGGTAATTCTGAGGAGATGAGGAAACTCAACCTCGGTAATTCTGGGGAGACAAAGAACCTCATTAACTCTGAGGAGACAAGGAACCTCGGTAATTCTGAGGAGACAAGGAACTTCAGTAACTCTGGGGAGATGAGGGAACTCAACCTTGGTAACTCTGGGGAGACAAGGAACCTTGTTAACTCTGAGGAGACAAGGAACCTCGGTAATTCTGGGGAGACAAGGAGCCTCAGTAATTCTGGGGAGACAAAGAACCTTGTTAACTCTGAGGAGACAAAGAACCTTGGTGATTCTGGGGAGACAAGAAATCTCAGTAACTCTGGGGAGACAAGGAACCTCGGTAACTCTGGGGAGACAAGAAACCTCGGTAACTCTGGGGAGACAAGAAACCTCGGTAACTCTGGGGAGACAAGAAACCTCGGTAACTCTGGGGAGACAAGAAACCTCGGTAACTCTGGGGAGACAAGAAACCTCGGTAACTCTGGGGAGACAAGGAACCTCGGTAACTCTGGGGAGACAAGGAACCTCGGTAACTCTGGGGAGACAAGGAACCTCGGTAATTCTGGGGAGACAAGGAACCTCAGTAACTCTGGGGAGACAAGGAACCTCGGTAACTCTGGGGAGACAAGAAAACTCGTTATCTCTGGGGAGACAAAGAACCTTGTTAACTCTGAGGAGACGAGGAACCTCGGTAACTCTGGGGAGACAAGGAACCTCGGTAACTCTGGGAATACAAGAAACCTCGTTAACTCTGGGGAGACAAGGAGCCTCGTTAACTCTGAGGAGACAAGGAACCTAGATAACTCTAGGGAGATGAGGAACCTCAGTAACTCTGGGGAGACAAGGGAATTCAACCTTGGTAATTCTAGGAGACAAGGAACCTTGGTAACTCCAGGGATTGTTCAATGTCACGAGCAGAACCCAGAGCCACACCGTGCAGCGTCCTTGTTTATCCCAAGCTACACAAACCATGGCACAACACTGGCAAGAGCGAACTGTAGTATTTTCCCCACTTCCAGGCTCACGCTGCGGTGCCAGCCCTATCCCTGACCCACCTCGGAGTCAAAACAATGCGCCTCCCACGGATAGAAACTCCTGCACACACGAGCAGCGTGAAAGCCAGCCGAACAGCGACTCCAACAGCCCCGGGATGATTTTCCCCTTCTGTTATAGCTCTAGGAAATACTTGGAAAGCTCAGCTTCTTATTTCTGGGTCTTCCAGGACGAACAAACAGCCCACGCTGTCCTCCGTGCCCAGTGCGTGGCAGCACCAGACGTCGGAAAGGCAAAGAGCATCCTGGTAGCGGTGCCTCCCTGCACACAAACAGCTCCTTTGCTCATCCCAGCTCCTTGCGCATCCCAATCCCTGCTTATCCCAATCCCCTGCTCATTCCAACCCCCTGCTCACCCCAACCCCTTGCTCACCCCAACCCCTTGCTCACTCCAAATCCTTGCACACCCCAACCCCCTGCTCACCCCAAACCCCGCTCGCCCCAACGCCCTGCTCACCCCAACCCCTTGCTCATACTAACCTCTTGCTCACCCCGATCCCCTGCTCACCCCGATCCCCTGCACACCCCGATCCCCTGCACACCCCGATCCCCCGCTCACCCCGATCCCCCGCTCACCCCGATCCCCTGCTCACCCCGATCCCCTGCACACCCCGATCCCTTGCACAACCCAACCCCCTACTCATCCCAACCTCTTGCTCACCCCAACCCCCTGCACACCCCAATCCCCTGCACACCCCAACCCCCTGCTCAACCCAATCCCTGCTTATCCCAACCTCTTGCACACCCCAACCCCTTGCTCACCCCAACCCCCTGCTCACCCCAACCCCTTGCTCACCCCAACCCCCTGCACACCCCAAGCCCCTGCTCACCCCAACCCCTTGCACACCCCAACCCCCTGCTCACCCCAACCCCCTGCTCACCCCAACCCCTTGCTCACCCCAACCCCCTGCTCACCCCAACCCCTTGCACACCCCAACCCCCTGCACACCCCAACCTCCTGCACACCCCAACCCCCTGCACACCCCAACCCCCTGCACACCCCAACCCCTTGCTCACCCCAACCCCTGAACACCCCAACCCCCTGCACACCCCAACCCCCTGCACACCCCAACCCCCTGCACACCCCAACTCCCTGCTCACCCCGATCCCCTGCTCACCCCGATCCCCTGCACACCCCAACCCCTTGCACAACCCAACCCCCTGCACACCCCAACCCCTTGCACAACCCAACCCCCTGCTCACCCCAACCCCCTGCTCACCCCAACCCCTTACTCATCCCAACCTCTTGCTCACCCCAACCCCCTGCTCACCCCAACCCCTGCTCAACCCAATCCCCTGCACACCCCAACCCCCTGCTCAACCCAATCCCTGCTTATCCCAACCTCTTGCACACTCCAACCCCTTGCTCACCCCAACCCCTGCACACCCCAACCCCCTGCACACCCCAACCTCCTGCACACCCCAACCCCCTGCACACCCCAACCCCTTCCACAACCCAACCCCCTGCACACCCCAACCCCCTGCTCACCCCAACCCCCTGCACACCCCAACCCCCTGCTCACCCCAACCCCTTACTCATCCCAACCTCTTGCACACCCCAACCCCTTGCTCACCCCAACCCCCTGCTCACCCCAACCCCCTGCTCACCCCAACCCCTTGCACACCCCAACCCCTTGCTCACCCCAACCCCTTGCTCACCCCAACCCCTTGCTCACCCCAACCCCCTGCTCACCCCAACCCCCTGCTCACCCCAACCCCTTGCTCACCCCAACCCCTGCTCACCCCAACCCCTTGCTCACCCCAACCCCTTGCACACCCCAACCCCTTGCACACCCCAACCCCCTGCTCACCCCAACCCCTTGCTCACCCCAACCCCTGCTCACCCCAACCCCTTGCTCACCCCAACCCCTTGCACACCCCAACCCCTTGCACACCCCAACCCCCTGCTCACCCCAACCCCTTGCTCACCCCAACCCCTGCTCACCCCAACCTCCTGCTCACCCCAACCCCTTGCTCACCCCAACCCCTTGCACACCCCAACCCCCTGCACACCCCAACCCCTTGCACACCCCAACCCCCTGCTCACCCCAACCCCTTGCTCACCCCAACCCCTTGCTCACCCCAACCCCTGCACACCCCAACCCCCTGCACACCCCAACCCCCTGCACACCCCAACCCCTTGCACACCCCAACCCCCTGCACACCCCAACCCCTTGCTCACCCCAACCCCCTGCTCACCCCAACCTCTTGCACACCCCAACCCCCTGCTCACCCCAACCCCTTGCACACCCCAACCCCCTGCACACCCCAACCCCTTGCTCACCCCAACCCCCTGCTCACCCCAACCTCTTGCACACCCCAACCCCCTGCACACCCCAACCCCTTGCACACCCCAACCCCCTGCACACCCCAACCCCTTGCACACCCCAACCCCCTGCTCACCCCAACCCCCTGCTCACCCCAACCCCTTGCTCACCCCAACCCCTTGCTCACCCCAACCCCTTGCTCACCCCAACCCCCTGCTCACCCCAACCCCTGCTCACCCCAACCCCTTGCACACCCCAACCCCTTGCACACCCCAACCCCCTGCTCACCCCAACCCCCTGCTCACCCCAACCCCTTGCTCACCCCAACCCCTTGCTCACCCCAACCCCTTGCACACCCCAACCCCCTGCTCACCCCAACCCCTTGCTCACCCCAACCCCTTGCTCACCCCAACCCCCTGCTCACCCCAACCCCTTGCTCACCCCAACCCCCTGCTCACTCCAGTCCCTGTTTAACCCAACCTCTGTCTCCGCCCCCTCGGCTGGTCCCATCTCTGGCTCTCCCCCCTCGGCTGTTCCCATATCTGGCTCCTCCCCCTCGGCTGTTCCCATCTCTGGCTCCTCCCCAACTCGGCTGTTCCCATCTCTGGCTCCTCCCCCCGCGGCTGTTCCCATATCTGGCTCCTCCCCCTCGGCTGTTCCCATCTCTGGCTCCTCCCCAACTCGGCTGTTCCCATATCTGGCTCCTCCCCCTCGGCTGTTCCCATATCTGGCTCCTCCCCCTCGGCTGTTCCCATCTCTGGCTCCTCCCCCCTCGGCTGTTCCCATATCTGCTGATCCCGCTCTTCCTTCCCTCCCGCCGCGGCCACACAAAATGGCCGACCCAGCGGCGGAAGGATACTGCGGTGTCAGCAAAAAGAGTCCCTCGGAAGGGCGGGTCGTGCTTCCGTCGCAGGGTGATGAGGCACTTTCTCCTTCTTTTCCCGTCTCCCTCCCTGCCCAGGGGCCTGGAGGAGCGCGGCGAGCAGCGGGGGAGCCCTAATCGGGGAGTATTTTCTCTAGAGGAAGAAGAGCAGAGAGCTCAGCCCGAGGGGGTGACGCATCACCTTGCAGTTAGTTCCGGCAGAGGCTCCGCGCCTGCTATAAAAGGGCAGGGGGGGCCTACGACGTCTCAGTGTGTTTGGGTCTCTTGAAGTATAAATGTAAATACAGAAATGAATGTGAATGCAAATAAAGTGTGTGTCTCTCTCCTCTAAGCGCCCCTCTGCCTGCAGGCGGGCTCTGCTCTGGCCGCCGAGCCTCCCCTGAGGTGCCCTTTGGTGTGTCTGTGTCTGTAAATGCATAAACACATCAATTTATACTTCTGTATGTGTATGTAAATAAATTGTGTCTCTCTGTCTCCTCTGAGCAACCTCCTGCCTGGAACTAGGCTCCCCTTGTTACCCAAGGGGACAAGGAGAACGTGTTTTGCACCTCATTTTTCTTGTTTATTTAGAAGCATTAGGCTGGGAAAGACCTTTGAGATCCTCAGCTCCAACCATCCCAGCCCACTACTAAATCACATCCCCAAACACCTCACCTCCGCATCTTTTAAACCCCTCCAGGGATGGGGACTCAACCACCTCCCTGGCAGCCGTTCCAGGGCTTGAGATCCCTTTCTGTGAAGAAGCTTTTCCTGATGTTCAATCTAAACTTCCCCTGGAGGAGCTTGAGGCCGTTCCCTCTTGTCCCATCACCTCTCACTTGGGAGAAGAGACCAACACCCACCTCTCTGCAACCTCCTCTCAGGCAGTTGTAGAGAGAACAAGGTCTCCCCTCAGCCTCCTCTTCTCCAGGCTCAACAACCCCAGGTCCCTCAGCTGCTCCCACAACCTCTGTTCTCCAGCCCCTTTTCCAGCTCCGTTCCCTTCTCCAGATGCGCTCCAGCCCCTCAAGGCCTTTCTTGCAGTGAGGGGCCCAAAACTGAACCCCAGATTTGAGGTGAAGCCTCCCTAGTGCCAAGGGCAGGGGGACGATCCCGTCCTTGCTCCTGCTGGGCCACCCAAGCCAGGATGCTGGTGGCCTTCTTGCCCACCAGGGCCACTGCTGGCTTATGTTCAGCCACGTCTAACTAGCATCCCCAGGTCCTTTTCCACCGAGCAGCTTTCCAGCCGCTCTTCCCCAAGCCTGGAGTGTTGCGTGAGGTGTCCCAGGCGCAGGACCCAGCACTTGGCCTCGCTGAACCTCATCCCGTCCGTCACAGTCCATGGATCCAGCCTGGCCACGTCCCTTTGCGGAGCCTCCTTGCCCTCCAGCAGATCAACACACACTTCCACCCAGCTTAGCATCATCCACAGACTTACTGAGGGTGCAGCTCAATCCCTTCATCCAGATCATTGATATCCCTTAGGCTTAGATTTTCCACACCAAAATACTCCACTGTGTTTGCAGACATGCAGGTTGGGTTCTCACACTGGTTCTCAGCTCCTCGTAGAAAGATTTGAACCAATTTAGCAGCAAGTTACGAAAAGATCTTGATCTACATGTGGGTTTTTTTATGTGTCCACAGGAATGCGTAAGGTTTGAAATAACTTTATTTAAATTTTCTTAATAAATATGTCTCCTGCAGGTTTTCCCTGCTGGGCACACAGAAATGAGACAGCTCTGTGCAGGAGAGTTTACATTTTCCCCCCTGGCTGAACACAGGTGGGTCCAAGCCAGCATTTCTGGAGGTAATTCTGCACTCTCTTTTCATAACAAAATGCTAATTTTTCTAATATTTGCATCATTTTGGGGCACTTTTTATGTGCTGCCTCAGCCTCCCCCTGGCCACGTACACCCCCCAATTCTTAGGACAGTTTCAGGATGCTCCACATCACAATTAAACCCAAAAAAAAGCACATTCAAGACAAACCAGTCATGTTGACTCTTGCAGAAACCAATCTTGGAAAACAAAAACTTTCAAAAGCCAAAAATTATTCAGTGTTGAGGGTTCTCCCCCCTATTTTGAGATGATGCTCAGAAATGAACCCCAGCCTGCAGAAAGTGCAGGTGAAAACCTCCCTGAGGAAAACCCAGTGCTTCCATTTTTTTTTTTTCGGTTGTTCTGTTAGAAGGATTGATTGATCAGGTGGGAAACTAGGAAGGTTTTCATATCAGGTTGAAATCAAACTAAATTCTCCCTCTTATCTTTCAACTCAGTCCCTTGTTACTCATCCAGACTCTGCGATGTACCCAGCCCCTTTCCTGGTTAGAGTCACACCCAGGATAAAGTATGCAGGGGCTAAAAAAAGGGAGAAAAATCAAATTCCAGGCAGTGAGCACCCAGCCTTGGCCCCACCATGCAAGGGCAGCGCATTGCCATGGGTATTTCCCATCCTGGCCATCGTTTCTCCTGCTTGGGCTCAAGCTGCAAGGCACAAAGAGAGGATTTCTTTCAAGAAAGAGGTTTGTGCTCGTGTCCTGGGCACATCCCTGCTTCTTCCACCTTGATCATCCCGAGGGGAAGGGTAAGGAGCGAAGCGGCTTTCGGAGAAACGGGGCCAAGGGAGCGCAGAGGGACTTTGTGTCCCTGGGAGTGAACAAAGGCGATTCCCATCGCTCCTGCGCTGCTCCCTTTGCCCAAATGAGTTTCTTTAAAAAGCACAGAATAAATGAGCTCAAAACGCCCATCCCAGAGCCCCGGAACGCACGTGGTGACACCAGCAGGGTGTGGGGCAGCAGCAGAACCCACCTACCCCCCCAGCATCTCCTGCACCCACTGGTGCACAGACATGGGGCAATGAGGTGGCTGTTTCTGCCCCCTCCCCTCTAATTTGCCCCCTGTGCTGTTACCCCCTGCTTGCACCATCGTGGGGTTTCCCAGTGCTACTGCAAGAAGGGAAAGAAAAAAGAAGGAAGGTAGAGAGAGGTTGGAGCTTTGCAGGAAGCCATCAGCATAAGGTTAAGTTAATTAATTAGACTTAGTTAATTAGCAATGTCAAAAACTACCTGGAAATGAAAAAAAAAACCAAACACCTCCAAACCAACAACAAAACCAAATCCTGGCACGCCTGGCAGAGAGGGAGAGAGGGCAAGGGGGTGAGGAGGGGCAGAAAGGAGGCGTTCAAATTAGATCATAATCTAACGAGCTGATGCTGGCGATAGGAGCCCTCCAGAAATTAAAGCTGTTGAACTGCAGCAGGCTGCCCTCGTCGTCGATGTCCTGGCTGACCGGGTCCCGCTTGCCGGCGAGCTTTCCCAGGCTTCCTTTGGGTTTGTAGAGGGCCACGTCGCTGAGCCCCAGCCCTTCCAGCTCTGCCACGTCCAGCCGGGGGATCGGCATCCTCCAGTAGATGAAGGAATCGTACTGGCTGCTGATGGTGTCCAGCATGTTCGGGCTGCGAGGGGGGAGAGGGGAGAGAAAAGGAGGAGAAAAGCTCTACTGAAGGCACTGGAGTTGCCCCAAAGTGACCAAAACCCTCAGGCTTTGCCATATTGACCAAATCCCTGCTTAAAAATCAATGGGACAGGAGAATTATAGAATCATGGAATGGTTTGGGTGGGAAGGAATCGCAAACCCATCCAGTCCCACCCCTGCCATGGGCAGGGATGCCTCCCACTGCATCGATACTTCAAAGCCTCATCCAACCTGGCCTTGACACCTCCAGGGATGGGGCAGCCACCACTGCTCTGGGCAACCAGGGACTCCCCACCCTCATACGAAGAATTTATCCCAAAGATCTCATCCTAATCTCCCTTCTTGCAGCTGAAAACTGTTCCCCTTGTCCTGTCCCTGCTCTACCTGATCCAGAGCCCCTCCCAGCTTTCCTGGAGCCCCTTTCAGTGCTGCGAGAGAGTGAGGTGTCACTGAGGTTTGACTCCAGGCTGCGTGTAAATGCAGGATTGAGCCCTGCCACTGGTCTCATCCATGGCCTTGGTCCCCACCCTTCTCTGAGCCATGATTTGGAGGAGCAAGCAATGGGATTTGTGCCTCCGGTGCCTCGGTTTCCCCATTCACACAAAGAGGAGCTTGGGAAGGAAGGCTGGGGTGGGGACTAGCCCCTTCCCAACCTCATCTCCCCGCATCCATCCTGGGCAGCTTGATGCTCCAGCGGGGAGCAAAGATGAGCTGTTCCCCACATCCCGCTCTGCCAGGGGGGATCCGTACGGAACCTTTTCCACAAACCAAACAAAATGAGCTCGCCCTTTCCCAAGCCCCCATGGAGCAGGCAGCAAGGGAGGGTCCTCTGCATCCCCCCCTCTACCCGCAGAGCCCGCGCTGTCTCCTCCCTCGTGGCATCGCATCGCCCCGGGGAACCGTGGCCGAACCCTCTAGAAGGAGCTGGAAGCAGCATCGCTCGGTGTTGCCATCGCACCCCACACTCCATGCCCGAGCCACCCCTCCTGCAACCCCACCCGGAGCCGTGGAGAATTGGGAAAGAACAGGAGGGGACGTGGCTCAGCTTTTTCTCTCGCACATCACGGTCTGAGCTGAGTCACTGCTGTGCTGACTTGCTTTTCCCTGGCAGAATCCTGTCATTCACCTCCATGCGGTTGGCAGCGGAGGTGGGAGAAAAAAAAAAAAAAGAACCGGTTGACCCAAAATATCCTCTTTTTCCCACCGATTCCCTTATTTGAAGCCCTGGGAATTGGAATCCTAAGGGATGATTCAGCCATACCTCGGACCACGCCCTCCTCGCTCCCATCCCCGCAATGACCTGCTGCTAAATTTAAGGTTCTCGATGTAATAGTGAGGCTATGAATGGCTCCTGTGTCACCGTTCTCGATGTAATAGTGAGGCTATGAATGGCTCCTGTGTCACCGTCCTGGGTAAAGTGAGCCACGGGGCTTTGAAATTGCCTCATCCCCAAGGATAAATCCCTGGGTGCCTTTCTGGACCACAGCAGCTAGTTATTTAATGGTGATGGATGTTGCGGACAAGGCATTTTAAAAGCTTCAAAGAGGAGTTTAATGACAAGAAATAGAAAAATCAAATATCCAGGAAAGGCAGTTGATGTGGGAGGAAAAAACCTGCCCTGCGTTGTGTCACCCCCAAATAAAAGCATCTCCCCTAGGATCAGCTTGGTCCACTCATCCCCACCTTTATCCGCTTAATTCCTGCTGGCAGGTACTTACTTCCCCCTCAAAAAAAACTGTGGATGCTTCCTTCCACCCAAATCTCTTCCCAAAATAAAGCATCCCCTTGCTTTCCATCCCGCCATCCCTTACCTGTTGAGGAAGGAGGGGTTGGTTGGATGCTGACCAGGCTCTTTGTGCTGGGAAGCGGCGAGCGTCGCAGCGGTCGCTTTTGTCTGCAGGCGCAGCTGGGTCTGCAATGCAGCCCCTCGAAACCGCTCGATGAAATCCCCTTCGTCGTGTTGGGGGGGCTGGGAAGATGCTGAGCAGATGAGTCAGCGGCTTGTACCCGCGTCGGGGAGGGGCAGGAGGGGATCCTGCGCGCTTGGACCCCCCAAGACTAGGATGTATTAAACCTGCAGAGGAGGGAAGATCTCCTGCAGCAATTCCTGACTCACTCCTGCAGCCTTCAGCTCAGCATCTCGGGGATAAAGGACCCCTTTCAGCCTCCAGGGAGATGACAGAGGTTTCTTTTCACCTGCGGGCGAAGCAATGAGGGGCTGCGGGACCCCCCAACCTTGGGCTGGAGGAGGGCACTTGGCAGGTCAAGGTTTGGTGCAAAAACCCCAGATTAGGGTTGGGGTTTTTTTTTGCAGCGTTGCTGAGTGTGGAGGTGTTTGGTCGTGATGCCGCACAGCAAAAATATCTCAGCTTTGTGTCTGAAGCAGACGTGGAGCTGGGGATGGGAGGGAGGCACCCAACGCTGGCATCGCTGCCGGGTGGCGAGGGGGCTGCTGCGATGCCAGGGCTGGGGGGCTCCTCCCTGGTCCCCACGGTGGCTGGAGAGGTGTCAGACGGACCCAGGGGAGAGGGACAGCAAAGAAAACCCCAGCGCAAACCCTCTGACTTGCGAATCTCCCTGCCCAGGGCAATGCTGAGTCCACAAACAGCCTTTTTTTGGGGGGGGAACAGGCTGAGTCCGTGCACCTGAGAGGCTGAGAGCAGTTCTTGCCCTCCTCTGCCCTGGGCTTTGCCAGGATAAAAATTCCTTCAGGGCTTTGGGAGGGTATTTTTCTCTCTTTTCCTCCCTGTTCTCTGTGGGTAGCTCGTTTCTGCTGGTGCCAAGTCCTCCTGCCAGTGCTTGGCTTTCAGCGAGGCTATTTCTGCCTCCTCCTCCACCTCTTCTCATCGATGCCGTGAGCCAAGAAGATCCCATGTCTCCTGCTCCCAGACAGACCTGGTCTCAGCTCAGCCCCACCAGCACCTGGCACAGGGAAGATGCCAGTTGGGGACACGGTGGAGGATGCGGATCTCTCCAGAGGGTCGAGCTGATGTGTTTTGGGGATCCATGGGGCACTGCTTGGCTGGATGATGCTGTATGGAGCTGGCTGGGACTCGTCTGCTTGTCTGATCCCCTCACTTCAGGATGTCGCCTGCTGAAAAATGTGGTTCATGTGTGGCAACCAAAAGCTGAGATGTCCCAACCCGAGAGGAATAAGGACCTGCAGCCAAAACTTGTGGAGGAATCATAGAATCACAAAACGGTTGGGGTTGGAAGGTTCCTCAAAACCCATCCAGTCCCACTCCCGGCCATGGGCAGGGACACCTCCCATGGGATCAGGGGCTCCAAGCCCCGTCCAACCTGGCCTTGAACCCCTCCAGGGATGGGGCACCTGGGCCAGGGCCTCCCCACCCTCACAGCAAAACATTTCTCATCAAGATCTCATCTCAATCTCCCCTCTTTCAGCTCAAAAACATTCACCTCATCCCATCCCTGACCCAGAGTCCCTCCCCAGCTTTCCTGGAGCCCCTTTCAGCACTGGAAGCTGCTCTAAGGTCTCCCCGCAGCCTCCTCTTCTCCAGGCTGAACAACCCCAACTCCCCCAGCCTGTCCTCATACAGGAGGTTCTCCAGCCCTCACGTCATCTCCGTGGCCTCCTCTGGACTCGCTCCAACAGCTCCAGGTCCTCCCTGCGCTGAGGACTCCAGAACTGGACACGGGGCTCCAGGTGGGTCTCACAGAGCGGAGCAGAGGGACAGAATCCTCTCCCTCCCTGCTGGTCCCACAGCTTTGGATGCGGCAAGACCAAGACAGGTGGCAGTGACAGGACCATGGTGGTGACAGGGACAGAACCATGGTGGTGGCAGTGGCAGCGCTGCGGTGGCTGTTGTGCAAGTGGAAGGGCCCTGATCCAGTGGTGCAACACTGCTCGGCGCTGCCTGCGGATGCTCTGGGGGTTCCACCCTCTCCGCCCCACTCCGAGCTCTCTGGCACATCCATGGACAAAGCGGGACCAAGGCTTGGGGGCTCAGCTGAGCCCTGGGAGGACCCCAGTGTGACCCAGACCCATGGGACCCTCCCAGAGATCCCCAAAATCCTGGCCATGTGGAGCACACCAGGACCACGTAGAACCTGGACTCCCCAGCTGGGGACCCACAGCCCCAGCAGGATGCTCATTCCTGGGACCCAAGTTGTGCCCCCCCCCCCCCTCCCAAGCCCTTCCAGGGACCCCCAGCTGTACTGGGACCCCCAGCAACCCCAGCCCTGCCAGGGACCTCTGCCAAGCCTCACGTGTCGCTGAGTCCCTGGACTTCCAGCCTTGTTACCTCCATCTCTATCAGAAACCCAAGTCCTGCTGGGATCCCCAAGCACTGCTTGGCCCCAGGACCCAGTTTTTCTGGGACCCCCAGCCCTACAAGGATGCCCCCCAGTCCTGCCCAGCCCCACCAGGACTCTCCAGCCCTACTGGATCTCCCAGGACCCCCAGCTCTGCTGGAACCCCCCAGCTCTACCGGGACCCCCAAATATACTAGGGCCCCAGGAGACCCAGCCCTATTGGGATCCCCCAGCTCTTTTGGGACTTCCAGGATCCCAGACCTTCTGGGACCCCAGGACCCCCATCCCTTCTGGGACCCCCGTCTCCTTTCAGGCCCTGGGGTCCCCCATCTCCTCTGGGACCCTGGGGACCCCCATCTCATATGGGACCCCCATCCCCTCCTGGGACCCTGGGGACCCTCATGTCCTCTGGGACCCCAGGACCCTCATACCCTCTGGGACCCCCATCCCCTCTGGGTCTCTCCTCCCCTCTGGGACCCCCGGCCCCCTCCTCTCTCCCCCCCGCAGTACCGGCGGTGCCCGCGGGGGGCGCTGTGCTGGGGGCCGGGCGGGGGCAGCAGCCGCGTCCCGCCCCGCCGGGACCCGCACCGGGACCGGGACCCGCACCGGGACCGGGACCCGCACCGCCCGGGGGGGGCAGGTAATGGGGGGCGGGACGGACCCCGAGCGGCGGGGAGGGCACCGGGTGGCGGCGAGAGGAGCCCCTGGCAGCGCCTGCCGGGACCCCGGGACCCCCAAACCTGCAGGGACCCCCGGGACCCCCAAACCTACCGGGACCCCCGGGACCCCCAAACCTGCCAGGACCCTGGGACCCCAAACCTACCGGGACCCCCGGGACCCCCAAACCTGCCAGGACCTTGGGACCCCAAACCTACCGGAACCCCCGGGACCCCCAAACCTGCAGGGACCCCGGGACCCCCAAACCTGCAGGGACCCCTTAGCCCCAAACCTACCGGGACCCTCGGGCCCCCCAAACCTGCAGAGACCCCCGGGACCCCCAAACCTGCCAGGACCTTGGGACCCCAAACCTACCGGAACCCCCGGGACCCCCAAACCTGCAGGGACCCCGGGACCCCCAAACCTGCAGGGACCCCTTAGCCCCAAACCTACCGGGACCCTCGGGCCCCCCAAACCTGCAGAGACCCCCGGGACCCCCAAACCTGCCAGGACCCTGGGACCCCAAACCTACCGGAACCCCCGGGACCCCCAAACCTGCAGGGACCCCGGGACCCCCAAACCTGCAGGGACCCCTTAGCCCCAAACCTACCGGGACCCCCGGGACCCCCAAACCTGCCAGGACCCTGGGACCCCAAACCTACCGGGACCCTCGAGACCCCCAAACCTGCAGGGACCCCCGGGACCCCCAAACCTGCCAGGACCCTGGGACCCCAAACCTACCGGGACCCCCAAACCTGCCGGGATCCCTGAACCCAAATCCCACCAGAACCCCCAACCGTACCAGGACCCCACAACCCCACCAGGACCCCCCAGTCCCACCAGGACCCCCAACCCTACCAGGACCCCCAGCCCCACCAAGACCCCCCAAACCCATGAGGACCCCCCAATCCCACCAGGACCCCCAACTCTACCAGGACCCCCCAGCCCCACCAGGACCCCCAGCCCCACCAGGACCCCCAACCCTACCAGGACCCCACAACCCCACCAGGACCCCCCAGTCCCACCAGAACCCCCAACCCTACCAGGACCCCCAGCCCCACCAAGACCCCCAAAACCCATGAGGAGCCCCCAATCCCACCAGAACCCCCCAATCCCACCAGGACCCCCAGCCCCACCAGAAGCCCCCAATCCCACCAGGACCCCCAGTCCTACCAGAACCCCCAACCCTACCAGGACCCATAGCCCCACCAAGACCCCCCAAACCCATGAGGACCCCCCAACCCCACCAGAACCCCCCAATCCCACCAGGACCCCCAGCCCCACCAGAAGCCCCCAATCCCACCAGGACCCCCAACCCTACCAGGACCCCCAGCCCCACCAGAACCCCCCAGCCCTTCTGGGACCCCCGAGTCTCCCCATTTTGCCGGCAGCCGGTGCAGCCGTGGTCTCACAGGGGGTTCCCTCCCAGTTTTGCCACCGATCGTGGGGGTCCCGGCCTCGCGGGCAGGGGGAGTCTTGGGGGTCTCACCTAATACAGCCCCATTCCCCCACGCCACCCTCATTTCTGAGCTCGGGGGGACCCCAGTGGGACCCCTTGGGCCGGGTGACCCTCCCCGGACCCCCTCTCTCCTCTCCCCCCCGTCCCCCGCTGGTGACGCAGAGCCGCCGAGCGGTGGTTTCCCAACAGGGAAGTCATTTTGTGTGTGTCGGCGCCAGCCACACCGCCAGCCCCCCTCGCCAGGGCCACCGCGGGGCCCAGACCCCCGCGCCCCGGCAGGCTGAGGCCGGACGCAACTCATCGCAGGGGTGGGCGAGCGCTGAGGGAGCGCGAGACCCCCGAGACGGGGGGGGGGGGGCGGAAAAACAAAAAAAAAAAAAACCCCAGAGGCCTGTGGGAGCCTCAACGCCAACTGCCCGCAGCCGGAGAGCGGCCGGATCCAGCGCAGCCGTCACCCTTCACCGGGCGCGAGGACGTGAGGCGCGGTGCGTGCCAGAGCGGGGGCTCCCGGGGGGGTAAGGGAAGGTCTGAGCCAGGGGTTGGGGGGGGCACAACGGCTGGAGCCCCTCGGGCTCGGATGGGGACTCGCTGGTGGCTCGTATGTGGCTGAGCCCGCTCCTGGGGCTCCCGTGGAACCTTTTTCCGGCACCCCAGGGAGCGGTTGCCATGCCGAATTTGGGGGTACCCACTCCCCAAGGCCTTTCGGCCGCGCTGACGGATCCGCGAGCCGGAGCGTCATGGCGGGGGCTGTGGCGGCAGCCGCATTTCCTAAGGAAATGGGGTAGAAAGAGCAAGCACAGGCCCCCCCCCAACCCCCATCCCACTCTGTCCATCCGTCTGTCTGTCCGCAGCACTGGGGGGGCTGCGTTTGGGCCCGGGGGGGCCGCTCTGTGGGTCCGGCATGGGCACGGCTGTGCCTAACGCCACCAGGACGTGTCACAACCTGCCCGTTCTCAGCAGCCGCGCCGGTGGGTGGGGGCCGAGCGCCAGGGTGAGGGGCACGGGGGGTTCTTGAGGGGCTCCCTCGGCCGAGCCTTAACCCCCCCAGGATTTCAGGGGAGCAGGCTCGGCCAGACACCCCCTCCCACGCTGTGCCCCGACACCAAGGGGATGGTGGCCGCGGGGTCGTGCCGGGGGGCACAGGGTGACCTCGATGCCGGATCCTGGCCCTGGCGAGGCCCAGTGGAGCCGGTGCTGGGGTGATGCCGTCCCAGGGGGTCGGAGCATTGCTCGGCACCCAAATGTGGGGGGTCACCGTGTTTCGGGGAGCTGCAGGCCCCTCTGCTCCCCGCTGCGGGCAGGAAGCACCGTCCGGCCGCCACGGCCTTCGGACCCATCCGGCGTCGCCGGTGCAGGGCAGAGGAAGGGACTTTTCCTGTTTTCCGGCGCGCTGGGGTCCGGCACCCGTCAGCCACTACGGCAAAAACTTCGGGTGGCCTCGGCGCAGCCACTAGCTGCCGCCCATGCCAGCGTGGGGACTCTCCGGTGGCTGATACGGGGTTGTGCCCAGGCCGCGGCCTGTCCTGCGTGGGTGAGTTTTGTGCTTGGGGAGCAGCAATGTGGGTGTGACCCCCTCTTTTTACACCCCCTCTGCCTTTTCTCCCCCACCCCGGTGTCACGGGCATTTGGGGCAGAGCCCCCATTCTTTTTCCCCGCTGTCTGCTTTCCGAGCCGGAGCGGAAGAGCTCAGCCTCCGGCCCCTTTTCAGAAAGGCTGGGATATTTATAGCTGCCTGGCTCAGGGAGCTGGGATTTGTCGCTGCCACCTCCGTCCCCCATCCTGCTGCAGCATCCCTCGCGCGTCCTGCACCTCGCTGGGGGCCGGATCCTGCCCTGGCTGTGGGGACAACGCTTCTGGCTAGTGGGGTGACGCCTGCAGTGCCCAGGGGTCTCTCTGCGATGCCCAGGGGTCTCTCTCTGGTACCTGAGGGTCTCTGTGCAATGCTGGAGGGTGCTTGGGGGTCTCTGGGTGATGCCGGGGGGGTACCTGGGGGTCTCTGTGTGATGCCTGATGGTGCCCAGGGGTCTCTGTGTGATACTGGGGGGCTACCTGGGGGTCTCTGTGCGGTGCCTGGGCTCCCTGGGGGTCTCTATGTGATGCCCAGAGGTCTCTGTGTGATACCTAGGGGTGCCTGGAGGTCTCTGTGCGATGCCCTGGACTCCCTGGGGGGGGCTCTGTGTGATACCTGGAGGTGCCCAGGGGTCTCTATGCAGTGACTGGAATCCCTGGACGTCTCTGTGTGATGCCCGGGGGTCTGTGTGTGATGCCCAGGGGTCTCTGTATGATGCCTGGTGGTGCCCAGGGGTCTCTGTGTGATGCTGGGGGGGTACCTGCGGGTCTCTGTGTGGTGCCTGGGCTTCCTGGGGGTCTCTATGTGATGCCCAGAGGTCTCTGTGTGATACCTAGGGGTGCCTGGAGGTCTCTGTGCGATGCCCTGGACTCCCTGGGGGGGGCTCTGTGTGATACCTGGAGGTGCCCAGGGGTCTCTATGCAGTGACTGGAATCCCTGGATGTCTCTGTGTGATGCCCGGGGGTCTGTGTGTGATGCCCAGGGGTCTCTGTATGATGCCTGGTGGTGCCCGAGGGTCTCTATGTGATGCTGGGGGGGTACCTGGGGGACTCTGTGTGGTGCCTGGGGGTGCCCAGGGGTCTCTATGTGATGCCCAGGGGTCTCTGTGTGATGCTGGGGAGGGGTACCTGGGGGTCTCTGTGCGGTGTCTGGACTCTCTGGGGGTCTCTGTGTGATACCTCAGGATGCCTGGGGGTCTCTATGTGTTGCCCAGGGGTCTCAGTGTGATGCCCAGAGGTCTCTGTATGATGCCTGGTGGTGCCCGGGGAGTCTCTGTGTGATGCTGGGGGGGTACCTGGGGGTCTCTCTGTGGTGCCTGGAGTCCCTGGGGGTCTCTGTGTGATGCCCAGGGGTCTCTGTGTGATGCCTAGGGGTGCCTGGAGGTCTCTGTGCAAGGCCCTGGACTCCCTGGGGGTCTCTGTGTGATGCCTAGGGGTGCCCAGGGGTCTCTATGTGATTCCCAGGGGTCTCTGTGTGATGCTAGGGGGGTACCTGGGGGTCTCTGTGCGGTGCCTGGAATCCCTGGAGGTCTGTGTGTGATGCCCAGGGGTCTGTGTGTGATGCCCAGGGGTCTCTGTGTGATGCTGGGGGGGTTCCTGGGGGTCTCTGTGTGATGCCCAGGGGTCTCTATGCGGTGCTTGGAATCCCTGGAGGTCTGTGTGTGATGCCTGGAGTCCTCCAGGCTCTCTGGCTCCATTTGATCGGTGGTTAGTGGATTTGGGGTTGATTTGACCGCAAGCCCCCCACCCACCTCATTCACACCCGCAGCCGGTGCCGCTTTTCCTGCCGTGCCTCAGTTTCCCCACCGGATCCCTCACCGGGGTGGGGCGGCCTTGGGATGGGGAGTGGGGCTGATCCTGCACCCCGATATCCCCCCGTGAGGCGATGCGAAGCCTTCTCAGACGTGACACCCACCAACGCGCCGGCTCTGCCTCCCCCCAGGTGCGTCCCCACTGACTCAGCCACGCCAGCCAGGTGCCCCCACCCGTCCCCATGGAGTGACCGGCGTGAGGGTCCCTGCACCGGCAGCCGGCCCGGAGGGACACTGGCCACCGTGACTATGAGCGACTTTTGGCACAAGCTGGGCTGCTGCGTGGTGGAGAAGCCGCAGCCGGTGAGCCGCGTCGGCACAGGGAAGGGTGGCGGGGTCTGGGGGCCATGAGTCCCTGGGCGCTGACGGCCTTTATCTGCTCGCAGAAGAAGAGGAGGAGACGGATTGATCGCTCCATGATCGGGGAACCCATGAACTTCGTCCACCTGACGCACATCGGCTCTGGTGACATGGCCGCCGGTGAAGGGCTCCCCATGGTACACACGCACGGCTGGGTGGCGGGTGTCGCTGGAGGGGGTGGGTCTCATCGTTGGGGTGGTGGCCATCGCGGTTAGGTGGTGGGTTTCATCGTTGGGGTGGTGGCCATCGGAGTTGGGTGGTGGGTATCACAGTTGGGCTGGTGGCCATCGCAGTTGGGTGGTGGGTTTCATCGTTGGGGTGGTGGCCATCGCAGTTGGGTGGTGGGTTTCATCGTTGGGCTGGTGGCCATCACAGTTGGGTGGTGGGTCTCATCATTGGGCTGGTGGCCATTGCAGCTGGGTGGTGGGTTTCATCGTTGGGGTGGTGGCCACCACAGTTGAGTGGCGGGTCTCATCATTGGGCTGGTGGCCATCACAGTTGGGTGGTGGGTCTTATCATTGGGCTGGTGGCCATCACAGTTGGGTGGTGGGTCTCAATGTTGGGATGGTGGCCATCGCAGTTGGGTGGTGACCATCACAGTTGGGTGGTGGGTCTCAATGTTGGGGTGGTGGCCATCACAGCTGGGTGGTGGGTTTCATCATTGGGCTGGTGGCCATCGCAGTTGGGTGGTGGGTCTCAATGTTGGGGTGGTGGCCATCGCAGTTGGGTGGTGGGTCTCATCATTGGGCTGGTGTCCATCACAGTTGGGTGGTGGGTCTCAATGTTGGGGTGGTGGCCATCGCAGTTGGGTGGTGGGTCTCATTGTTGGGGTGGTGGCCATCACAGTTGGGTGGCGGGTCTCATCATTGGGGTGGTGGCCATTGCAGTTGGGTGGTGGGTCTCAATGTTGGGGTGGTGGCCATCGCAGTTGGGTGGTGGCCATCACAGTTGGGTGGCAGGTCTCATCATTGGGGTGGTGGCCATCGCAGTTGGGTGGCGGGTCTCAATGTTGGGGTGGTGGCTATCGCAGTTGGGTGGTGGCCATCGCAGTTGGGTGGCGGGTCTCAATGTTGGGGTGGTAGCCATAGCAGTTGGGTGGTGGGAATCCCGGGTTGTGGTTGTCAGTGGTGGGTAGGTCACACAGTTGGGTGGTGGGTGTTATGGTTGGGTTGTGGGCATCACTGATGGGTCTCATGGTTGGGTGGGGGGTGTCAATTTTGGGGTGGTGGGTGTCAGTTTTGGGGTGGTGGATGTAGTTTTGGAGTGATGGATGTCAGTTTTGGGGTGGTGGGTGTCAGTTTTGGGGTGGTGGATGTAGTTTTGGGGTGATGGATGTCAGTTTTGGGGTGGTGGGTGTCAGTTTTGGGGTGGTGGATGTAGTTTTGGGGTGGTGAGTGTCAGTTTTGGGGTGGTGGATGTAGTTTTGGGTTGGTGGATGTAGTTTTAGGTTGGTGGGTGTCAGTTTTGGGGTGGTGGCTGTAGTTTTGGGGTGATGGATGTCAGTTTTGGGGTGGTGGCTGTAGTTTTGGGTTGGTGGGTGTCAGTTTTGGGGTGGTGGATGTAGTTTTGGGGTGGTGAGTGTCATTTGGGGTGGTGGATGTAGATTTTGGGTGGTGGCTGTAGTTTTGGGTTGGTGGGTGTCAGTTTTGGGGTGGTGGATGTAGTTTTGGGGTGATGGATGTCAGTTTTGGGGTGGTGGATGTAGTTTTGAGTTGGTGCATGTCCGTTTTGGGGTGGTGGGTGTCACAGTGGGGTGGTGGGTATCAATTTTGGGTGGTGGGCATCACGGTTGGGTGCTGATCTCCCTGGTGCCGACTCCTCCGCTCCCCGCAGACCGGTGCCGTCCAGGAGATGAGGTCCAAGGGTGGACGGGATCGACAGTGGAGCAACTCCCGAGTTTTGTAGCCTGTGAGTCCCCTGCCGAGCACCCATCAGCCCCTCGGCGCCACCGCCGCTCGTTAACGCACCCCAAGGAGCCGCGCGGGCGCTCCCGTAACGCGGCCTCTCTGCCTTTTCCAGATTCCTGGCTTTTTCAGCCCAAACTTGAACTGCCTGACCCCCCGCCGGAGGAGACGCCGACCTCGAGCGCGTATGCAGAGCGTCCTCGCCGGCTCCCGGTGCCTTCTGGCCGGGTGTTCCCCCTGGCACATCCCCGCTTCCCGGCGGCACCGGGACTCCGGGAGGGAGCGGAGACGGCAGCAGCTCCGTCCGGGATTCCAGCCGAAAGGACGCGGCCAGCTTCCCGGCGCAGCCCAGATGTGCCAAATCCTCCCGGTTTGCCCAGTTTCCACGCCGGCATCTCCCACTGGCCCCTCTCCGTGCCAGCCCGCCGTGCCTCGGTTTCCCTGGGGATGGCGGCGAGGCCATTCCTGATGCTGCGGCCCATGCGGTTTCCTCACGGAAAGGCATAAAAGGAGCAAAAACTGGGATTAAACCCCAACGCTTCGGTGCAAAACTGGGATTGAATCCCACTGCTTCCGTATTGTGCCGGCGGCGGCTCAGTGCTGGCCCCACCACCGAAGCTGCCTCCAGCCGGCGTTCCCACCGCCACCAAACCGCCTCCGTTTTTTAGAATATTCTTGGGTTTTATGCTCAAACCCCCAATCTGGAGCCTCTGCCGCCGCCGTGGGGTCACCTCCATCCTGCATTGCCGACAGGGTTTCACCGGCACCGGCCGAGGCAGGACGGGGCCCGACCCAGGGAGGGCCAACGGGCTCCTGAATTCAGGCGCGGGTGTACATAGTTTAATTAGTGCTGGGATTAATTATTAACCATGCGCGTGCCGGGCTTCCTGGGCGGCAGAGCCTTCCCCTTCGCCACGCTCCACGCCTGGGCTTTTCCAGCCCCGCGGCACGCTTGGTGTTGGTGAGCGAGCGCCGATGCTTGGTTCGGTTTTCCCTCCCCTGGGAAGAACAACCTCCCCTTGGAATAAAACCCTTGTGCCGGCGCCAGGAGCGTGAGCTGTCGTGGAACCATGGAATGGTTTTAGTTGGAAGGGACCTCAAACCCATCCAGTCCCACCCCTACCAGGGGCTGGGACACCTCCCACTGCATCAGGGGCTCCAAGATCCATCCAACCTGGCCTTGAACCCCTCCAGGGATGGGATCTGGGGATTCTGCTTGGTGTCAAGTGAGAATCATGGAACTATGAGATAGTTTGGGTGAGAAGGGGCCTCAAACCCATCCAGTCCCACCTCCTGCCATGGGCAGAGACACCTCCCACGGGATCAGGGGCTCCAAGATCCATCCAACTTGGCCTTGAACCCCTCCAGGGATGGAGCAACCTGGGCCAGGGCCTCCCCACCTTCACAGAAGAACGTTTCTCCCCAAGGTCTCACCTCCATCTCCCTTCTTTCACCTCAAAACTGTTCCCCTCACCCTCTCCCTGCACTCCCTGCCCGGTTTCCCAGCAGCAGCTGAGCCTCGCTGGGCACCACGCTCCGTCCACACCCTTTATTCACCCATGGGTGCCTGGGGACTGCTTTGCCATGAGCTCCCACAGGGCAGGAAGAATGAGGAGAACTCATTAACGTCCCCCCCAGCGCTTCTCGTTAAGTGGGGTCCCCAAAAACCCACCCCGGGGGACCAAACCCCAGTGTTGTGGCAGGGGGAGCCTGGCTGGAGGGGGTGCTGAATTCCAACCAGGCTCCTCCCCAGCAGGAAAGAGTCTCTAACGAAGGGTGCCAGGCTCTGACGAAGGTGGCTGCCACCCTCCACGCCCGGGCACCCCACCACGCCCTACGGAGGGACCCACCTCATTGTACAGACCCCAAACTCCTTGTATGAACCCGAACCTCCTTGATTGGACCCCAACCTCCTTGTTCAGACCCCAACCTCGTTCGGACCCCAAACTCCTTGTATGGACCCCAACCTCCTTCTTCGGATCCCAAACTACTTGTTCAGACCCCAAACTCCATGTTCGGACCCCAACCTCCTTGTTCAGACCCCAAACTCTTTGTATGGACCCCAAAATCCTTGTATGGACCCCAACCTCATTTGGACCCCAGACTCCTTGTAGGGACCCCAACCTCCTTGTTCGGACCCCAACCTCTTTGTATGGACCCCAACCTCTTTGTATGGACCCCAAACTCCTTGTTCGGACCCCAAACTCCTTGTATGGACCCCAACCTCCTTGTTTGGACCCCAACCTCCTTGTTCGGATCCCAAACTACTTGTTCAGATCCCAAACTCCATGTTCGGACCTCAACCTCCTTGTTTGGACCCCAACCTCTTTGTATGGACCCCAAAATCCTTGTATAGACCCCAACCTCGTTTGGACCCCAGACTCCTTGTATGGACCCCAACCTCCTTGTTTGGACCCCAAACTCCTTGTTCAGACCCCAAACTCCATGTTCGGACCCCAACCTCCTTGTTCGGACCCCAACCTCTTTGTATGGACCCCAAAATCCTTGTATGGACCCCAACCTCCTTGTATGGATCCCAACCTCTTTCTATGGACCCCAAACTCCTTGTTTAGACCCCCAATCTCCTTGTATGGACCCCAACCTCCTTGTATGGATCCCAACCTCTTTCTATGGACCCCAAAATCCTTGTTTAGACCCCAGTCTCCTTGTATGGACCCCAACCTCCTTGTTCGGACCCCAAAATCCTTGTATGGATCCCAAACTCTTTGTATGGATCCCAACCTCCTTGTTTGGACCCCAAACTCCTTGTTCACACCCCAAACTCCATGTTCGGATCCCAGACTCCATGTTCGGACCCCAAAGTCCACGGGCACCCCCTCTCATTCCGAGGAGGCGGGGGGCTGCCCTGCAGCGATGCGGTTGACGTGCTCCAGGACCTCCTGGGGACAGAGGGGTGGCACGGGCTGTGCCAGGGGCGACTCCTCCACCAGGCTGTTCACCGGGGTGGGCGGTGGGATCGCCTCTTCGTCGGGCCCCCCAGCAGCGCCCGCTGCCCCCAGGGCCGCCCGCAGGATGGGCAGCACCTTCTTCCGTGACGCCAACGCGTTGCCCTGGGCGTAGGCGCCCACGCAGTCCCAGGGGCTCGGGAGCGCTCGGAGGAGCAGGGACGGTGTCGTGGCCTCCTCCAGCGCCCTGCAAACCTGCAGGGGAAGGAGCATGGTGGCTGGGACCCCCCTGGCGCCCTCCAGTTGGCGGGTTCTGAGGTGAAGCCAAGCACTACAGCTGAGAACAACCCCAGAGCCCCATCCTGAGGGTTTAGGGTGCTCAATCCCTCACTCACTGTGCTCCGGAGGGTCTCACTCCGGCTGTAGACAGCGAGCTGCCGTGAGGGCTCGTTGCGCTCGTTAAAAGAGATAGTCATGGCCACCAGTCCGGCGTAGCCCCGGGCCTGGCAGAAAGTGTCCAGGTCCTGCAGCAAGTCCGGCCGGTGCAGGAACACCTGGAGCAGGAGAGAACCATAGAATCACCAGGGTGGAAAAGACCCATCGGATCATCGAGTCCAACCATTCCCATCAATCACTAACCCATGTCCCTCAGCACCTCGTCCACCCGGCCCTTAAACCCCTCCAGGGAAGGGGACTCAACCCCCTCCCTGGGCAGCCTCTGACACTGCCCAATCACCCTTTCCATGAAATATTTTTTCCTGATGTCCAGCCTGACCCTCCCCTGGTGGAGCTTGAGGCCATTCCCTCTCGTCCTGTCCCCTGTCCCTTGGGAGAAGAGCCCAGCTCCCTCCTCTCCACAACCTCCTCTCAGGGAGTTGCAGAGAGCAATGAGCTCTCCCCTCAGCCTCCTCTTCTCCAGGCTGAACCCCCCCAGCTCTCTCAGCCGCTCCTCTTCTTCTCCAGCCCCCTCCCCAGCTTCGTTGCTCATGTCTGGACTCGCTCCAGAGCCTCAACATCCTTCTGGTGGGGAGGAACCAGAACTGACCCCAGGATTCGAGGAGCGGTCTCACCAGTGCTGACTAAAACCATCATCGCCCCATTGTCCCCACAGAGCAGCCCCCTGCCTCAGTTTCCCCTGCTGAGCTTCACTCACCTCCATGTCCACGTAGATGCTGCTGATGGCGAGGAGCAGCTCATCACCAGCAAGGGCTTTGAGGTCCTTCCGCAGCATCTGCTCCGTCGTCAGCCCTGCGAGAGGAGCCGAGCGTGAGCCACGGGGTCACGTCCTCGTTCCCAAGGAGAAGGGTCTGTCCCAGCTGCTCCCAGCGAGCCCCTGCACCTGAGACATCAAACTTGGCAGCTTGCAAGGCTTCAAAGACAACGTCGCGAGCGGGCAGCTCAGGGAACCTCGCCTCGAGCAGGGAGACACACGCCACGTCCCGTGGTGTCGCTTTGCCGGCCGCCGGGCTCAGGTTGACACAGTCCAGCAGGATGGTGCCTACAGGGGACAACCGGGAACCGTCACCGTCCCCGTCCCCTTCAGATGGAGCTCGGCACATGCCCCCCGTCCTCACCATGCAGCAGGGTGGCTGTGAGTCTGTCCAGCACGCCTGGGGGGCCCTGGGCGATCCGCTCCGTCACCAGGGTGGCGCAGGAGCCCACTGGCTCCACCGTCACTCGGCACCCAGGGCGATCCCGTTCCAAGGGCCGGTGATCGAGGATCTCCACCACGGCGTCTTCCAGGGCAGCATCGGTGCTGGCGGGTGAGACGGGGATGGTGAGATCCCCAGCACAGCGCTGGGACATCACCCCCAGCAGAACCCAGCACCCCCCTTGGTTCCTTCCCTACCCTAAAAACACCCTGGTACAAGTGGTGCCCCCAGGGCTCAGCACTGGCTCCAGCCCTGTTCAACGTCTTTATCAACGACCTGGATGAAGGCATCGAGGGCACCCTGAGCAAGTTTGGGGAGGACACTGAGCTGGGTGGAAGCTGGATCTGCTGGAGGGTTGGGAGGCTCCAAAGGGATCTGAACAGGCTGAATCCCTGGGCTGAGACCAACGGCAGGAGGGTTAACGAGGCCAAATGGCGGGTCCTGCACTTGGGGCACAAGAACCCTGAGCAGCTCCAGACTAGGAGAAGTCTGGCTGGAAAGTGCCTGGAGGAGAAGGACCTGGGGGGGTTGGTTGAACAGGAGCCAGCAGTGGCCCAGGTGGCCAAGAAGGCCAAGGGCATCTTGGCTTGGAGCAGACACGGCGTGGCCAGCAGGGCCAGGGAGGTTCTTCTCCCTCTGGACTCGGCCCTGGGGAGACCGCTCCTCGAATCGTGGGGTCAGTTCTGGTTCCTCCCCACCAGAAGGATGTTGAGGCTCTGGAGCGAGTGCAGAGAAGAGCAACGAAGCTGGGGAGGGGGCTGGAGAAGAAGAGGAGCGGCTGAGAGAGCTGGGGGGGTTCAGCCTGGAGAAGAGGAGGCTGAGGGGAGAGCTCATTGCTCTCTGCAACTCCCTGAGAGGAGGTTGTGGAGAGGAGGGAGCTGGGCTCTTCTCCCAAGGGACAGGGGACAGGACGAGAGGGAATGGCCTCAAGCTCCACCAGGGGAGGGTCAGGCTGGACATCAGGAAAAAATATTTCATGGAAAGGGTGATTGGTCCCTGTCAGAGGCTGCCCAGGGAGGGGGTTGAGTCCCCTTCCCTGGAGGGGTTTAAGGGCCAGGTGGACGAGGTGCTGAGGGACACGGGTTAGTGATTGATGGGAACGGTTGGACTCAATGATCCGGTGGGTCTTTTCCATCCTGGTGATTCTGTGATTCTATGAAAGGGAAATGTTTTACCCCCCCAGGCCAAAATCCAAGGAGGACAGAGCTCAGTGCCCCCGGCTGTCCCTGTGCCCCCAGCCCCGGCTCACCCGGGCAAGACGTGGTGATCGACCAGCGTGAGGGACAGCAGCCCAGAGCCGTGCAGCTCGCCAAGGTCAATCTCATCCCGGAAGATGAGGGAGGTGGTGGGGATGCCCTGTTCCCGCAGCAGAAACGTCGTCTCCGTCCGCAGGGCGAAGTCAGCCCGAGGGATGTTCAGCACCGGGATGAAAGCAGCTTTGGGAGCCGGGGAGCTCTGTGGCATTGAGGGGGACACCCAGTGAGGTGACCCCCAAGCCACCGCTTGTCCTCAGGCCATCAGGTGACCATCACCTTTGCTAGGAAATAAGCCATGGCCAGCGCCGAGATGGTGGAGTCCAGATCGCAGGCCTCGTTGCCCATCACCACGTGGACCTCCTGGTGATTCCGGACGTGTTCCTGCCAGGGTGGGAGGCATCAAGCACGGCAGCGAGACATCCCGGTTCTCCAAAGAACCCCAAGACAGACCCTCCCTCGTTGCCATCCTCAAGGCCCAGCGTCCCTGGAGTCCCCAGAGCTGCTCACCGTGGGTCACCAACAGATAACACCCACCAGCACCCGTCTCCAACCCACCAGCACCCATCTCCAAAACACCGGCACCCATCTCCAACCCACCAGCACCCGTCTCCAACCCACCAGCACCCATCTCCAACCCACCAGCACCCGTCTCCAACCCACTAGCACCACCAGCACCCGTCTCCAACCCACTAGCATCCATCTCCAACCCACCAGCACGCATTTCCAACCCACCAGCACCCATCTCCAACCCACCAGCACCCATTTCCAACCCATCAGCATCCGTCTCCAACCCACCAGCACCCATCTCCAAAACACCGGCACCCATCTCCAACCCACCAGCACCCGTCTCCAACCCACCAGCACCCATCTCCAACCCACCAGCACCCGTCTCCAACCCACTAGCACCACCAGCACCCGTCTCCAACCCACCAGCACCCGTCTCCAACCCACCAGCACCCATCTCCAACCCACCAGCACCCGTCTCCAACCCACCAGCACCCATTTCCAACCCACCAGCATCCGTCTCCAACCCACCAGCATCCGTCTCCAACCCACCAGCACCCATTTCCAACCCACCAGCACCCGTCTCCAACCCACCAGCACCCATCTCCAACCCACCAGCACCCATCTCCAACCCACCAGCACCCGTCTCCAACCCACCAGCACCCATCTCCAACCCACCAGCACCCGTCTCCAACCCACTAGCACCCGTCTCCCAGCCACTGCCGGCAGGAGATGACCTCCAGGCATCCCCAAAGAGCCAACCAGCCTGGGATGAGACCTGGACAGGATCTATTCTTGCTGCCAACATCTCACATTTTGGGGCAAAACCAGGTGAGAAAGGGAGAACCCAGCTCAGCCCTGGGACCCTCCAGCGTTCAAACCCCGGATGCAAGTGGTTTTCCCGGGATGGTGAGAGGATGTGAACCCCTATCGGTGCTTTGGGACTGGCTGCCCCCCAAAACAAAGTGTTTTACCCCTTTTTCTCTCCCCTGCAGCAACAAGGAGACCCGCGTCCCCCACATCACCCCTGGGCTTCCCATCCTGCCCCATCCCCAGGTCCTTTTTGGGTGCCGCTCATGCCGTGACCCAGATTCGCTCCTTTATTCCATATAAACCAAAGAAGTAAACAAGACGGAGCCGCCTGCGGCGTTAACCCGCACCCGTGGGGGCTGGGAGAGCGGGAGCACGGCTGTTGGGGTGCAGGGGAGCCCCCACATGTGCAAAGGGCTCGAGGTGTCCCTGGTGCAGCTGTGCCATCCCAGCCTGGTGGCCCCACGGAGAGACTCCATGCCCTGCGGAGACCTGCACCCCCAGCCCTTCGCACCCAGTGTCCCCTGCACCCCACTTTCCTGGGCACCCCAAACCTCCTGCACCCACACATCCATGCACCCTAGGCACCCAGCTCCCCCCTGCACCCCGCTTTCCTGGGCACCCCAAACCTCCTGCACCCCAAACCTCTGCACCCACACATTCATGCACCCTAGGCACCCAGCTCCCCCCTGTACTCCGCTTTCCTGGGCACCCCAAACCTCTGCACCCACACATCCATACACCCTAGGCACCCAGCCCCCCCCTGCACCCCGCTTTCCTGGGCACCCCAAACCTCTGCACCCACACATCCACGCACCCTAGGCACCCAGCTCCCCCCTGTACCCCGCTTTCCTGGGCACCCCAAACCTCTGCACCCACACATCCATACACCCTAGGCACCCAGCCCCCCCCTGCACCCCGCTTTCCTGGGCACCCCAAACCTCTGCACCCACACATCCACGCACCCTAGGCACCCAGCTCCCCCCTGTACCCCGCTTTCCTGGGCACCCCAAACCTCTGCACCCACACATCCACGCACCCTAGGCACCCAGCTCCCCCCTGTACCCCGCTTTCCTGGGCACCCCAAATCTCTGCACCCCAAGCTCTCAGGCACTAAGTACCACCAGCACCCTGCTTTTCTGGGTACCCCAAGCCTCCTGCACCCCCACCCTCATACACACCTGGGCATCCACACCCCTGCACCCCACTTTTCTAAGCAGCCTAAATCTCTTGCACCCCAAATCTCTGCACCCTGGTCTCCATGCACCCCTGGGCACCTAGCTCCCTCTGCACCCCAAACCTAATGCACTCCCATGTTCATGCACCCTGGGCACCCAGCTCCCCTGTACCCCACTTTTCTAAGCAGCTCAAAGCTCCTGCACCCCCATCCCCATGGACTCCTAGGCACCCGGCCCCTCTTGCACCCCGCTTTCCTGGGTACCCCTGCACCCCAAATGTCTGCCCCCCCATCCCCACGCACCCCTGGGCACCCAGTTCCCCCTGCACCCCACTTTTTGGGGCACCCCAAACCTCATGCACCCCCACCCCCATACAGCCCCAGTTCCCTTGCCCCCCCTCCACTTTTCTAAGCAGCCCTGCACCCCAAATCTCTGCACCTTGGTCTCCATGCACCCCTGGGCACCCAGCCCCACCCCTGCACCCCGCTTTTCGGGGTACTCCCCCCCCCCCACTTTGCTTCCCCCCCCGCTACCTGCAGAGCCGCCCGGTTTCCCTGCAAGAACCTCTCCATAGCGCCCCCCCCAGCCCAGTACAGCCCAGTATGGACCAGTAGAACCCAGTACAGACTGGTACTGCCCGCCCCCCCCCCCAAATCCTCCTTCGGGGCGGGGTCTGCGCAGGGGCTGCCGGGAAAGGGGCGGGGAGGAGGGATTTGGGGGGGTGGAGGGGGGGGGGTCAGGGCACCGACACCCCTGTCAGACCAACCCCGGCACCCCAAAACCCTCCTGTGGACAGCAAACACCCCCCCGACACCCCTTAGCCCCCCCGAAACCCCACAACACCCCCCCCGACACCCTAAAACCCTCCTGCCAACACCAACCCCCCCGACACCCCTTAGCCCCCCACAACACCCCCCCGACACCCCAAAATCCCCGTCAACACCAACCCCCCCGACACCGCCCCCAAGCCCTCTCCGACACCCCCAAACCTCCCTCTCAACCCCCCTAGACACCTCTTTACCCCCCCGAAACCCCCCTGGCACCCCTTAATTCCCCTGATTCCCCCTGAAGCCCCCAAATCCCCTGACAGGCTCACTTCTGACACCCCCAAACTCCCCTGACACCCCTTAACCCTCTTAATCCCTCCTGACACCCCCAAACCCTCCTGACACGCCCTAATCCTCCTGATCCCTCCTGACACCCCCAAACCCCCCTGTCACCCCTGGTGCCAGTGTCCCTTTACTGGTGCCCAGTGTCCCTTTACTGGTGCCAGTGCCCCTTTACTGGTGCCCAGTGTCCCTTTACTGGTGCCAGTGCCCCTTTACTGGTGCCCAGTGTCCCTTTACTGGTGCCAGTGCCCCTTTACTGGTGCCCAGTGCCCCTTTACTGGTGCCAGTGTCCCTTTACTGGTGCTCAGTGTCCCTTTACTGGTGCCAGTGCCCCTTTACTGGTGCCCAGTGCCCCTTTACTGGTGCCAGTGTCCCTTTACTGGTGCCAGTGCCCCTTTACTGGTGCTCAGTGTCCCTTTACTGGTGCCAGTGCCCCTTTACTGGTGCCCAGTGTCCCTTTACTGGTGCCAGTGTCCCTTTACTGGTGCTCAGTGTCCCTTTACTGGTGCCAGTGCCCCTTTACTGGTGCCCAGCGTCCCTTTACTGGTGCCAGTGTCCCTTTACTGGTGCCAGTGCCCCTTTACTGGTGCTCAGTGTCCCTTTACTGGTGCCAGTGCCCCTTTACTGGTGCCCAGTGTCCCTTTACTGGTGCCAGTGCCCCTTTACTGGGCTCAGTGTCCCTTTACTGGTGCCAGTGCCCCTTTACTGGTGCTCAGTGTCCCTTTACTGGTGCTCAGTGTCCCTTTACTGGTGCCAGTGCCCCTTTACTGGTGCCCAGTGTCCCTTTACTGGTGCTCAGTGTCCCTTTACTGGTGCCAGTGCCCCTTTACTGGTGCCCAGTGTCCCTTTACTGGTGCCAGTGCCCCTTTACTGGTGCTCAGTGTCCCTTTACTGGTGCCAGTGCCCCTTTACTGGTGCCCAGTGTCCCTTTACTGGTGCCAGTGTCCCTTTACTGGTGCTCAGTGCCCCTTTACTGGTGCCAGTGACCCTTTACTGGTGCCCAGTGTCCCTTTACTGGTGCCAGTGCCCCTTTACTGGTGCCCAGTGTCCCTTTACTGGTGCCAGTGTCCCTTTACTGGTGCTCAGTGTCCCTTTACTGGTGCCAGTGCCCCTTTACTGCTGCCCAGTGTCCCTTTACTGGTGCCAGTGCCCCTTTACTGGTGCCCAGTGTCCCTTTACTGGTGCCAGTGTCCCTTTACTGGTGCTCAGTGCCCCTTTACTGGTGCCAGTGCCCCTTTACTGGTGCCAGTGTCCCTTTACTGGTGCCAGTGCCCCTTTACTGGTGCTCAGTGTCCCTTTACTGGTGCCAGTGCCCCTTTACTGGTGCTCAGTGCCCCTTTACTGGTGCCAGTGCCCCTTTACTGGCGCCAGTGTCCCTTTACTGGTGCCAGTGCCCCTTTACTGGTGCCCAGTGTCCCTTTACTGGTGCCAGTGCCCCTTTACTGGTGCTCAGTGTCCCTTTACTGGTGCCAGTGCCCCTTTACTGGTGCTCAGTGTCCCTTTACTGGTGCCAGTGCCCCTTTACTGGTGCTCAGTGTCCCTTTACTGGTGCCAGTGCCCCTTTACTGGTGCTCAGTGTCCCTTTACTGGTGCCAGTGCCCCATTACTGGTGCTCAGTGTCCCTTTACTGGTGCTCAGTGTCCCTTTACTGGTGCCAGTGCCCCTTTACTGGTGCCCAGTGTCCCTTTACTGGTGCTCAGTGTCCCTTTACTGGTGCCAGTGCCCCTTTACTGGTGCCCAGTGTCCCTTTACTGGTGCTCAGTGTCCCTTTACTGGTGCCAGTGCCCCTTTACTGGTGCCAGTGTCCCTTTACTGGTGCCAGTGCCCCATTACTGATGCCAGTGTCCCTTTACTGATGCCCAGTGCCCCTTTACTGGTGCCCAGTGTCCCTTTACTGGTGCCAGTGCCCCATTACTGATGCCCAGTGCCCCTTTACTGGTGCCAGTGCCCCATTACTGATGCCAGTGTCCCTTTACTGGTGCCAGTGCCCCTTTACTGGTGCCCAGTGTCCCTTTACTGGTGCCAGTGTCCCTTTACTGGTGCTCAGTGTCCCTTTACTGGTGCCAGTGCCCCTTTACTGGTGCCCAGTGTCCCTTTACTGGTGCCAGTGCCCCTTTACTGGTGCTCAGTGTCCCTTTACTGGTGCCAGTGCCCCTTTACTGGTGCTCAGTGCCCCTTTACTGGTGCCAGTGCCCCTTTACTGGTGCCCAGTGTCCCTTTACTGGTGCCAGTGTCCCTTTACTGGTGCCCAGCGTCCCTTTACTGCTGCCCAGTGTCCCTTTACTGGTGCCAGTGCCCCTTTACTGGTGCTCAGTGTCCCTTTACTGGTGCCAGTGCCCCTTTACTGGTGCCCAGTGTCCCTTTACTGGTGCCAGTGTCCCTTTACTGGTGCTCAGTGTCCCTTTACTGGTGCCAGTGCCCCTTTACTGGTGCCCAGTGCCCCTTTACTGGTGCTCAGTGTCCCTTTACTGGTGCTCAGTGTCCCTTTACTGGTGCCAGTGCCCCTTTACTGGTGCCCAGTGTCCCTTTACTGGTGCCAGTGCCCCTTTACTGGTGCCCTGTGTCCCTTTACTGGTGCCCAGTGTCCCTTTACTGGTGCTCAGTGTCCCTTTACTGGTGCCAGTGCCCCTTTAGTGGTGCCAGTGTCCCTTTACTGGTGCCAGTGCCCCTTTACTGGTGCCAGTGCCCCATTACTGATGCCAGTGTCCCTTTACTGGTGCCAGTGCCCCTTTACTGGTGCCCAGTGTCCCTTTACTGGTGCCAGTGCCCCATTACTGATGCACAGTGCCCCTTTACTGGTGCCAGTGCCCCATTACTGATGCCAGTGTCCCTTTACTGGTGCCAGTGCCCCTTTACTGGTGCCCAGTGTCCCTTTACTGGTGCCAGTGTCCCTTTACTGGTGCCAGTGCCCCTTTACTGGTGCTCAGTGTCCCTTTACTGGTGCCAGTGCCCCTTTACTGGTGCCCAGTGTCCCTTTACTGGTGCCAGTGCCCCTTTACTGGTGCTCAGTGTCCCTTTACTGGTGCCAGTGCCCCTTTACTGGTGCCAGTGCCCCTTTACTGGTGCCCAGTGTCCCTTTACTGGTGCCAGTGTCCCTTTACTGGTGCCAGTGCCCCTTTACTGGTGCTCAGTGTCCCTTTACTGTTGCCAGTGCCCCTTTACTGGTGCCCAGTGTCCCTTTACTGGTGCCAGTGCCCCTTTACTGGTGCTCAGTGTCCCTTTACTGGTGCCAGTGCCCCATTACTGGTGCTCAGTGTCCCTTTACTGGTGCCAGTGCCCCTTTACTGCTGCCCAGTGTCCCTTTACTGGTGCCCAGTGTCCCTTTACTGGTGCCAGTGCCCCTTTACTGGTGCCCAGTGTCCCTTTACTGGTGCTCAGTGTCCCTTTACTGGTGCCAGTGCCCCTTTACTGGTGCCAGTGTCCCTTTACTGATGCCCAGTGCCCCTTTACTGGTGCCCAGTGTCCCTTTACTGGTGCCAGTGCCCCATTACTGATGCCCAGTGCCCCTTTACTGGTGCCAGTGCCCCATTACTGATGCCAGTGTCCCTTTACTGCTGCCCAGTGTCCCTTTACTGATGCCCAGTGTCCCTTTACTGGTGCCAGTGCCCCTTTACTGGTGCCAGTGTCCCTTTACTGGTGCCAGTGCCCCATTACTGATGCCAGTGCCCCTTTACTGGTGCCAGTGCCCCTTTACTGGTGCCCAGTGTCCCTTTACTGGTGCCAGTGCCCCTTTACTGGTGCTCAGTGTCCCTTTACTGGTGCCAGTGCCCCTTTACTGGTGCCCAGTGTCCCTTTACTGGTGCCCAGTGTCACTTTACTGGTGCCAGTGCCCCTTTACTGGTGCCCAGTGTCCCTTTACTGGTGCTCAGTGTCCCTTTACTGGTGCCAGTGCCCCTTTACTGATGCCAGTGCCCCTTTACTGGTGCCAGTGCCCCATTACTGGTGCCAGTGTCCCTTTACTGGTGCCCAGTGTCCCTTTACTGCTGCCCAGTGTCCCTTTACTGATGCCCAGTGCCCCTTTACTGGTGCCAGTGTCCCTTTACTGCTGCCCAGTGTCCCTTTACTGGTGCCAGTGCCCCTTTACTGGTGCCAGTGCCCCTTTACTGCTGCCCAGTGTCCCTTTACTGGTGCCCAGTGTCCCTTTACTGGTGCCAGTGCCCCTTTACTGGTTCCCAGTGCCCCTTTACTGGTGCCCAGTGCCCCACTACTGCTGCCCAGTGCCCCTTTACTGGTGCCAGTGCCCCTTTACTGGTTCCCAGTGCCCCTTTACTGGTGCCAGTGCCCCATTACTGATGCCCAGTGCCCCTTTACTGGTTCCCAGTGCCCCTTTACTGGTGCCCAGTGCCCCTTTACTGCTGCCCAGTGCCCCTTTACTGGTGCCCAGTGCCCCTTTACTGGTGCCAGTGCCCCATTACTGATGCCCAGTGCCCCTTTACTGGTTCCCAGTGCCCCTTTACTGGTGCCAGTGCCCCACTACTGGTGCCAGTGCCCCTTTACTGGTGCCAGTGCCCCTTTACTGATGCCCAGTGCCCCTTTACTGGTGCCCAGTGCCCCTTTACTGGTTCCCTGTGCCCCTTTACTGGTGCCCAGTGCCCCTTTACTGATGCCCAGTGCCCCTTTACTGGTTCCCTGTGCCCCCTTACTGGTGCCCAGTGCCCCTTTACTGATGCCCAGTGCCCCTTTACTGCTGCCCAGTGTCCCTTTACTGGTGCCAGTGCCCCTTTACTGGTGCCAGTGCCCCTTTACTGGTGCCAGTGCCCCTTTACTGATGCCCAGTGCCCCTTTACTGGTGCCAGTGCCCCTTTACTGATGCCCAGTGTCCCTTTACTGGTGCCAGTGCCCCTTTACTGGTGCCAGTGCCCCTTTACTGGTGCCCAGTGTCCCTTTACTGGTGCCAGTGCCCCTTTACTGGTGCTCAGTGTCCCTTTACTGGTGCCAGTGCCCCTTTACTGGTGCCAGTGCCCCTTTACTGGTGCCAGTGCCCCTTTACTGGTGCTCAGTGTCCCTTTACTGGTGCCAGTGCCCCTTTACTGGTGCCAGTGCCCCTTTACTGGTGCTCAGTGTCCCTTTACTGGTGCCAGTGCCCCTTTACTGGTGCCCAGTGTCCCTTTACTGGTGCCAGTGCCCCTTTACTGGTGCTCAGTGTCCCTTTACTGGTGCCAGTGCCCCTTTACTGGTGCCAGTGCCCCTTTACTGGTGCCCAGTGTCCCTTTACTGGTGCCAGTGTCCCTTTACTGGTGCCAGTGCCCCTTTACTGGTGCTCAGTGTCCCTTTACTGTTGCCAGTGCCCCTTTACTGGTGCCCAGTGTCCCTTTACTGGTGCCAGTGCCCCTTTACTGGTGCCAGTGTCCCTTTACTGATGCCCAGTGCCCCTTTACTGGTGCCCAGTGTCCCTTTACTGGTGCCAGTGCCCCATTACTGATGCCCAGTGCCCCTTTACTGGTGCCAGTGCCCCATTACTGATGCCAGTGTCCCTTTACTGCTGCCCAGTGTCCCTTTACTGATGCCCAGTGTCCCTTTACTGGTGCCAGTGCCCCTTTACTGGTGCCAGTGTCCCTTTACTGGTGCCAGTGCCCCATTACTGATGCCAGTGCCCCTTTACTGGTGCCAGTGCCCCTTTACTGGTGCCCAGTGTCCCTTTACTGGTGCCAGTGCCCCTTTACTGGTGCTCAGTGTCCCTTTACTGGTGCCAGTGCCCCTTTACTGGTGCCCAGTGTCCCTTTACTGGTGCCCAGTGTCCCTTTACTGGTGCCCAGTGTCACTTTACTGGTGCCAGTGCCCCTTTACTGGTGCCCAGTGTCCCTTTACTGGTGCTCAGTGTCCCTTTACTGGTGCCAGTGCCCCATTACTGATGCCAGTGCCCCTTTACTGGTGCCAGTGCCCCATTACTGGTGCCAGTGTCCCTTTACTGGTGCCCAGTGTCCCTTTACTGCTGCCCAGTGTCCCTTTACTGATGCCCAGTGCCCCTTTACTGGTGCCAGTGTCCCTTTACTGCTGCCCAGTGTCCCTTTACTGGTGCCAGTGCCCCTTTACTGGTGCCAGTGCCCCTTTACTGCTGCCCAGTGTCCCTTTACTGGTGCCCAGTGTCCCTTTACTGGTGCCAGTGCCCCTTTACTGGTTCCCAGTGCCCCTTTACTGGTGCCCAGTGCCCCACTACTGCTGCCCAGTGCCCCTTTACTGGTGCCAGTGCCCCTTTACTGGTTCCCAGTGCCCCTTTACTGGTGCCAGTGCCCCATTACTGATGCCCAGTGCCCCTTTACTGGTTCCCAGTGCCCCTTTACTGGTGCCCAGTGCCCCTTTACTGCTGCCCAGTGCCCCTTTACTGGTGCCCAGTGCCCCTTTACTGGTGCCAGTGCCCCATTACTGATGCCCAGTGCCCCTTTACTGGTTCCCAGTGCCCCTTTACTGGTGCCAGTGCCCCACTACTGGTGCCAGTGCCCCTTTACTGGTGCCAGTGCCCCTTTACTGATGCCCAGTGCCCCTTTACTGGTGCCCAGTGCCCCTTTACTGGTTCCCTGTGCCCCTTTACTGGTGCCCAGTGCCCCTTTACTGATGCCCAGTGCCCCTTTACTGGTTCCCTGTGCCCCTTTACTGGTGCCCAGTGCCCCTTTACTGATGCCCAGTGCCCCTTTACTGCTGCCCAGTGCCCCTTTACTGGTGCCAGTGCCCCTTTACTGGTGCCAGTGCCCCTTTACTGATGCCCAGTGCCCCTTTACTGGTGCCAGTGCCCCTTTACTGATGCCCAGTGCCCCTTTACTGGTTCCAGCCCCCGGTTCCCAGCGCCCCCCCCCCCTCCGGCCGCGAGTCGAGGCGGAGCAGGAGGAGCCGGAGGAGCCGGAGGAGGCGGGGGGGGGGGCGGCCCTTCCAGCTCCCCCGCCCCCCCCGGGCCGGATCCACCGGGAACGGCGGCCGGGAACCGGGCTGAGAGCCGGGAGAGAGCGGGGAGAAGGGTTAACGAGGGGAGAAGAAGGGAAAAAGAAGGGAAAAAAGGGAAAAAAGAAGGGGAAATAAGGAAAAAAGAAGGGAAAATAAGGAAAAAAGAGGGGAAAATAAGGAAAAAAGAGGAGAAAATAAGGAAAAAAGAGGGGGAAATAAGGAAAAAAAAAGGAAGAAGAAGGAATAAAGAAGGAAGAAGAAGGAAAAGGAGGAATAAAGAAGGAAAAGGAGGAATAAAGAAAGAAAAGGAGGAATAAAGAAGGGGGAAAGGAAAGAAAGAAGGGAAAAGAAGGAAGAGGAGGCCAAAAGGAGCAAAAAGAGGAATAAAGGGGAAAAAAGGAAAAGGGAAGAAATAAGGAAAAAGGAGGAATAAAGAAGGAAAAAGGAAGAATAAAGAAGAAATAAAGAAGGAATAAGGAGGAATAAAGGAGGAATAAAGAAGGAAAAAGGAGGAATAAAGAAGAAATAAAGAAGGAAAAAGGAGGAATAAAGAAGAAATAAAGAAGGAAAAAGGAGGCATAAAGAAGGAAAAAGGAAGAAAAGGAGGAAAAGGAAAAAGAGGACTAAAAAAAGAAAAAGAAGGGGGGAAAAAAAGGGAAAACAAGGAATAAAGGAGGACCAAAGAAGGGGAAAAGAGAGACTAAAGAAGGGAAAAGGAATACAGGCAAAAGAAGGGACAGGAGTTAAAAAAGGAGCAAAAAGGAGTAAGAAGAAGGATAAAGAAGAGGAAACAGAAGAAGAAACGGGGGAAAAGAAGGTAAAGAAGGTGTGAGGGGGCCTGATAGCAGCAAAGCGGCGGCGGGATGGGGGTTTGGGGCCTTTTGGGGGTGTTCGAGGCCTTTGGGGGCATTGGGAGGCGTTTTGGGGTGGTTTGGGGCCTTTGGTGACATTTTGGGGTGTTTGTGACATTTGGGGGGGTTGTGGGATGGTTTGGGGGAGTTTCAGGGTGGTTTGGGGTGTTTGAGGCCTATAGGGGCATTTGGGGCATCTTGAGGTAGTTTGGGGACATTTGGGGGCGGTTTTTGGGGTATCTTGGAGTGTTTGGGGCCTTTAGGGACGTTTTGGGGTGTTTGGTGACATTTGGGGGGGTTGTGGGATGGTTTGGGGGAGTTTCAGGGTGATTTGGGGTGTTTGAAGCCTTTATGGGCATTTGGGGTATTTTGAGGTTGTTTGGGGACATTTGGGGGCAGTTTTTGGTGTATCTTGGAGTGTTTGGGGCCTTTAGGGACATTTTGGGGTGTTTGTGACATTTGGGGGGGTTGTGGGATGGTTTGGGGGAGTTTCAGGGTGGTTTGGGGTGTTTGAGGCCTTTAGGGGCATTTGGGGCATCTTGAGGTAGTTTGGGGACATTTGGGGGCGGTTTTTGGGGTATCTTGGAGTGTTTGGGGCCTTTAGGGACGTTTTGGGGTGTTTGGTGACATTTGGGGGGGTTGTGGGATGGTTTGGGGGAGTTTTGGGGTGGTTTGGGGTGTTTGAGGCCTATAGGGGCATTTGGGGCATTTTGAGGTAGTTTGGGGACATTTGGGGGCGGTTTTTGGGGTATCTTGGAGTGTTTGGGGCCTTTAAGGACGTTTTGGGGTGTTTGGTGACATTTGGGGGAGTTTAGGGATGGTTTGGAGGAGTTTTAGGGTGGTTTGGGGTGTTTGAGGCCTTTAGGGGCATTTGGGGCATTTTGAGGTGGTTGGGGGACATTTGAGGGACATTTGAGGGCGGTTTTTGGGGTATTTTGGAGTGTTTGGGGCCTTTAGGGACGTTTTGGGGTGTTTGGGACATTTGGGGGAGTTGTGGGATGGTTTGGGGGAGTTTTGGGGTGCTTTGGGGTGTTTGAGGCCTTTAGGGGCATTTGGGGGAGTTGTGGGATGGTTTGGGGGAGTTTTGGGGTGCTTTGGGGTGTTTGAGGCCTTTAGGGGCATTTGGGGGAGTTGTGGGATGGTTTGGGGGAGTTTTGGGGTGCTTTGGGGTGTTTGAGGCCTTTAGGGGCATTTGGGGCATTTTGAGGTGGTTGGGGGACATTTGAGGGCGGTTTTTGGGGTATTTTGGAGTGTTTGGGGCCTTTAAGGACGTTTTGGGGTGGTTGGTGGCAGCAGAGCAGGTGAGGGTCCAGGTGAACTGGTCCTGGTGGGGAAACTGAGGCAGAAGAGCAGCCGGAAGCCTCGCCACGCCGGCTGCACCCCGACACCCACGGCTTTGCCGCCCCGGCCGGTTTATCCGGCTCCCAGCACCCTCGGTTAGCCATCCTTTGGAAGGAGAGTTTATTTTATTTTATTTTATTTTTTATTGCATTTTACTACATTTTATATCAATTATTTACAGATAATATTTAGTTATTTAGTCATTTATTTCGCTGTCTTCCCTCTCTTGATCAGGGAGGGCAGGGACATGACGAGGGGGACGGTTTTTGAGCTGCAGGAGGGGAGATGGAGATGAGATCTTAGGGAGAAATGTTCTCCTGTGAGGGTGGGGAGGCCCTGGCCCAGGTTGCTCCATCCCTGGAGGGGTCCAAGGCCAGGTTGGATGGGATTTGGAGCCCCTGATCCTATGGGAGGGGTCCCTGCCCATCGCAGGCGTAGGACTGGATGAGCTTTGAGCTCCCTTCCAACCCAAACCATCCCATCATTCTGTCTGTCAAGAACAGCTGGTTTTTATTTTAATTAACACTATGATTTATTTATTTCTTTACTTAGAGATCTGTTCACCTAGAAAAAATATTTATTTTCTTGTTTCCATGCTATTTATCATGAATATATCTAAATTTGTATAAATATATATTAATATATTGTTACATATTTATATATTTACCTATTCAGAACATTCAACCATCTATCTATTTATCTATCTATTGAGAATATCTACTTCTTTCCTTACCACCCCAGTTATTTATCTCCATATTTATTTCTCTCATTTATTCATTTTTTTTACCAATTTTATCTCGGTGCTGCCGATTTATTTCTTTATTCAGAATAACAGTCAGGTCCCCCCCAGCACCGTCCCCTCCTTTTCCATCCCCAAGACCCCTCTGCTCTGCTCAGGAAGAGTCGGGAACGCTCAGAGGGTGCCAACCCCCTTCATTTTCTCCCAGGCTTTCACCACCTTCCCCCAAATCCCCCATTTTTCCCCGATTTCCCCTCTCCCTGAGTCTTTCCAACACCGTTTGTCACTGTTTTCACTGCTGCTGGAGCGAGGAACTGGGGGGACTGAGGAGAAAAACAAGTTGGAGCAGGAGCGGCCACGCTCCAACCTGCGCTCAGCATTTCAAACCCAAACTTTCCAAATTCCTTGGGTTTTTAAAAGCTGATTTTTCTGAATTCTTTGAATATTTCACAGCCAATTTTTCCACATTCATTGAGTATTTAAAGTCCAAATTTTCCTAACTTGAATATTGAAAAGCTAAACTTTCCAATTCTCTTGACTCTTTAAAAGGCAGATTTTCCAATTCTCTCAATTATTTCAAATCCAAATTTTTCAAGACTCTTGAATATTGAAAATCCAAATTTTCCAAATATCTTGGCTCTTTAAAAGCCAAGTTTTCCGATACTCTCAACTATTTCAAAGCAAAATTTTCTAGTTTTCTCGACTATTTCAAAACTGATTTTTCCAAATCCCCCTGCAGGATCATTCTACCCAGAAAAACCCCTCAAAAGCACAGGACTGACCTCTCCTCCCAGCTGCTTTGACTCCTTCCGACCCCTCCATCCCTTCCAGGTGGGTTTGGTTTCTTTTTTCCCCTCTTTCCATGCAAAACCATGCAGATAAATTCCGCACATGTCCGTGGCATTCATATTTTTAGCGGCGATTTAGAGGCGTGAGCAGCTGGTGTTGGATTTTCACTGTTTAAATGATGGGAATAAAGGGATGTGGGAATAAAAATCAGAGCTAAAAGAGCTGTACTTGGGACTTATATCGGGTTAATATCTGTATTTTTTTCTCAAAATGCCCAGTTTTTGCCTTTGAAGGGAGTGGTTTGGGATGGGGCCGTTCCTGGATGGAAGCAGAGCGTTCCTAGGAGCCTGATCCGCACCCACAGGAGGCAGGACGCCACGGTGAGGGGCCCGCAGCCGCCTGATCTGATGGAGCAGCCACTGGAGCACCGAGGGATGGAACCGGCTCCTTCCAGCGATGAAGGGGCCCTGCAGATCCCAGATCCTTCCAGCGATGAAGGGACCTCCAAGCTCTCAAATCCTTCCAGTGATGAAGGAACCCCCAAGCTCCCAAATCCTTCCAGCGATGAAGGGACTTCCCATCTCCTGGCCCCTTCCAGTGATGAAGGGAATCCCAAGCTCCCAAATCCTTCCAGCGATGAAGGGACTTCCCATCTCCTGGCCCCTTCCAGTGATGAAGGGAATCCCAAGCTCCCAAATCCTTCCAGCAATGAAGGGAATCCCCAACTCCTGGCCCCTTTCAGCGATGAAGGAACCCCCAAGCTCCCAAATCCTTCCAGCGATGAAGGGACTTCCCATCTCCTGGCCCCTTCCAGTGATGAAGGGAATCCCAAGCTCCCAGATCCTTCCAGCGATGAAGGGACCCCCCAACTCCCAGATGCTCCCAGTGGGGAAGGGATCCCCCAACTCCTAGATGCTTCCAGTGGGGAAGGGATCCCCCAGCTCCTGGCCCCTTCCAGTGATGAAGGGAATCCCAAGCTCCCAGATCCTTCCAGCGATGAACAGACCCTCCAACTCCCAGATGATTCCAGTGGGGAAGGGACCCCCCAACTCCTAGATGCTTCCAGTGGGGAAGAGACCCCCAATCTCCTGGCCCCTTCCAGTGGAGAATGGACCCCCCAGCTCCTGGTGGAGGGCACAGGAATTCCGGCTGGTGGCCAGGAGAGCCGGGCACTGGCCACGGAAGCCGCTGTGCCGCATTCCGGGAAGCAGGACTTGCCTTCCAGCCCTGGTGTGGGGCAGCCAGGCTGCGCCCCACGTCTTCCCTCCGAAGATGCCGGGGAGGAGCAGCCTGCGGAAGGTGGGGGATCCCTGCCGGGTGCCGCTGAGCCCAGCCTGGGTGCCGGGGTGGTGGGGTTACCGGCTGAGCCCCCCCAGGCCTCGACCTCCAGTCGGGAAGTGGGGGAGGATTTTTATTGCGTCAAGTGGATCACCTGGAAAGGCGAGCGGACACCAGTCATCATGCAGAACGCGAACGGGCCCTGCCCGCTCCTGGCCATCATGAACATCCTCTTCCTGCAGTGGAAGGCAAGAAGGGTTCCAGCGGTGGGGATTTGGGGGGGCTGGTGAGGTGGGATTGGGCTCTGTTCCCCGCAGATGGCGAGGAGACAGGGATGGGGGCCGCTGCTCAGCCTCTCGGTGCTTTCAGGTGAAGCTGCCCCCGCAGAAGGAGGTGGTGACGGCCGAGGAGCTGATGGCACATTTGGGTGAGCTCCCAAGGACCCCGCAATTCCCGCCCTGCCGCTGGCCCGGCACTGCGCTGCAGATAACCGGCGTGCCAGGAGCTGACCGCGCTGCCTTGCAGGGGATTGCATCCTGTCCACCCAACCCCGGGAGCCATCGGAGGGGCTGCAGCTCAACTTCCAGCAGGTGAGGGGCGAGGCTGCGCGTCACCCAACCCAAGGTGATCTGCTCCATCTTGGGGAGTAAGACTTGGGCTCTTCATCCTGCTTCTTTCTCTCCGCCCTAGAACGTCCATGACACCATGATGGTCCTCCCCAAGCTCTCAACGGGGCTGGATGTTAACGTGCGCTTCACGGGCGTCTCACACTTCGAATACACGCCCGAGTGCATCGTCTTCGACCTCCTCAACGTCCCACTCTACCACGGGTGGCTGGTGGACCCCCAGGTGAGCTGGACCACAGCTGTCCTGCCTCCTGGTCTGTGGCTTGTGTGGGTCCAGGGACGCAAGGGAATGATCCGTGGGCTAGTGAGGTGCTGGAGGAGAGTGTTGTGGATGCCCCATCGTTGGAAGTGTTCAAGGTCAGGTTGGGTGGATCTTCTTTCAAAGAACAAGGGATAGGAGAAGAAGAAATGGCCTCGAGTTGTGCCGGGGAGGGTTAGATCGGGTATTGGGAACAATGTCTTTATTGAGAGGGTGGTGAAGCCCTGGCAGAGGCTGCCCAGGGCAGTGGGGGTGTCCCTAGCCCTGGAGAGGTTCACAAACTGTGGACGTGGCACTTAGGGACAGGGGTCAGTCCCACAGTGGGGTTGGGTTGGTTGAACTTGGAGGGTTTTCTCAACTTCAATGATTCCATGATTCTGTGATGGGGCTTTGAGCCCCCTGATCCAACGGGAGGTGTTGGACTGGAGCCCGTGGGTTGGACCGGATTAGTTTTGAAGGTCCCTTGCAACACAAACCCTTCCATGATGGGTCCTTCCCCATGGTGGGTGCCACCAGCTGGGCTTCTTGGACATCCTCGTGATGGAGCATTGGTCCAAAGGGAACCCTCTGCCCCTTGCCCTTGCGCTGGGCGGCTGTGGGTGGGAGGGCAGATCCGCATGGACCTCATGCTGCCCCCTCAGCCCTTCCCCTCTCTGCAGAGCCTGGAGGTGGTGCAAGCCGTGGGCAAGCTGAGCTACAACCAACTGGTGGAGAAGATCATCACCTGCAAACAGGCCAGCGACTCCAGCCTGGTGAGCGAAGGTAACGGCTCCCCAGCTCTTGGCCGCCTGCTCCCTGGGGTCCCTAGGTGGGGATCGATGCCCTGGCTCCATCCCACCCCGCTCTCCTTCCAGGGCTGGTGGCGGAGCAGTTCCTGGAGACCACAGCGTCTCAGTTGACCTACCACGGGCTGTGTGAGCTCACGGCTGCCGTCAGGGAGGGAGAGCTCAGCGTCTTCTTCCGTAACAACCACTTCAGCACCATGACCAAGCACAAGGTGTGGCTGCAGCCCTTTCCTGGTGTCCCTGGAGCCAGAGGACAACCTCCCCCCGGCAATGCTGTTCCTTGTCTCCGCTTCCCAGGGTCACCTCTACCTGCTGGTGACAGACCAGGGCTTCCTGCAGGAGGAGAGGGTGGTCTGGGAGAGCCTCCACAACGTGGATGGAGACAGCTGCTTCTGCGACACCGAGTTCCACCTCAGCCACGCTCCGGGCAAGGAGGGAGCCACCGTGGCCCCCCTGGACCACCAGCTCCAGCAGAGCCAAGTGGACCAGGTAAGGAACAACGTGTGGCAGGAGGGACCGTTTTCATCCCGGCCCAGCTCTGGGGCGATGCTGCAGGGTTTGGGTGCTGAGCCTCATTCTCTTTCTGTATCCGCCCTAGGATTACATGATCGCCCTGTCCCTGCAGCAGCAGCAGGGCCAGGACCCCTCGGCGCTCAGTGACCTGGAGCTCGCTCGCCAGCTGCAGCAGGAGGAGTATCAGCACCATCATCATCATCCTCAGCAGCAGCAGCAGCCACACACACCAGCGCAGGTAACTGGGTGCTCCCTCAGGGCGTTACAGGTGCTTCCCGCCCCACCTGGTCCTGGTCTGGGTCCCCCTGGGATAAAGGGGTTCCCCTAGAATGAACAGGTCCACCCTGAGATGAAGGTCGGGGTCCCCCTAGAATGAAGGGGTGCCCCTAGGATGAATGGGTCCCCCCTTAGATGAAGGTCGGGGTCCCCCTAGAATGAAGGGGTCCCCCCTTGGATGAAGGTCAAGGTCCCCCTAGAATGAAGGGGTGCCCCTAGGATGAATGGGTCCTCCCTGAGATGAAGGTCAGTGTCCCCCTAGGATGAAGGGGTCCCCCCCGAAATGAAGGTCAGGATCCCCCTAGGATGAAGGGGTCCCCCTAGGATGAACGGGTCCCCCTAGGATGAAGGGGTCCCCCCTGAGATGAAGGTCGGGTCCTCCTAGGATGAAGGGGTCGCTCTGATATGAAGGTGGAGGTCACCCTAGGATGAAAGGGTTCCCCCTTAGATGAAGGTCGGGGTGCCCCTTAGATGAAGGGGGGTCCCTGTGATCCTCCAGCTCCCCAGCCCCCTCTTTGTGCCCTCAGGGCCGCACGCAGCCGGCCAGCCGTCCGGCCGGTGAGCGGAGGACACGGCAGCGCCCGGACCTGGACTGCACCCTCCTATAACGCCTGGGGACCCCTAGCTCCCTGTACTCGTCTTTCCTTTTGGGGAGACCCTGGGCTCCCTGCACTCAACCATTCTTTGGGGAGACCCCACAGGGGTCCCTACGGATGGGAGGGGGGGCCCTTCCTTACCCCCCACCGGGACCACCCTGATCTTTCCAGTGGCCTTAACACAGGGGGTCCCTCATGAGGGGATCCCAGGCGGTTCCCCCACCTCAATCCCTGCTCCAAGATGGGGGGAACACACATCTGGAGGGGGAAAACGGACCCCGTGTCCGAAACGCGGCCTTAGCACTTTGGGAATAAAGGATTTGTCCCCACAAATCTGGTCGTCTGACAGCAGCGGGGGCATCTGCATCCCACAGACCCGGGGGACTGAGGGAAGTTGAGGGGCACGAGGGGGGAGTTGGGGTGACGGGACCCCCTGCACTCCACTGACATAGGGGTTTGTGGGGGTTTTGGGGTGATGGGACCCTTTACATCCCATGGACATGGGGGTTTTGCGGTGATGGGACCCTTTACATCCCATGGACATGGGGCTTTTGGGGTGGCAGGAGCCCCGCACCCCAGGGACATGGGGGTTCAGGGGGGTTTTGGGGGGCTGGAGGGCGGGTGGGGGTGACAGAACCCCTCGCACCCCATGTACATGGGGATTTGGTGGGGGGTTGGGGTAGTGGGATCCTCTGTGTCCCACGGACATGGGGGTTTGGGGGTGTTTAGGGGTGATGGGACCCTCTGCGACCCACGGACACAGGGGTTTGGTGGGGCTTGGAGGTGATGGGACCCCCTGCGCCCCATGGACATGGGAATTTTGGGGTGTTTAGGGGTGATAGGACTGTCTGTGCCCCATGGACATGGGGGTTTGGGGGTGTTTAGGGGTGATGGGACACCCTGTGCTGCACAGACACGTGGGTTTGGGGGGTTTTGCGGGTGATGGGACCCCCTGTGCCCCATGGACATGGGAGTTTGGGGGTGTTTAGGGGCGATAGGACCCCCTGCACTCCACAGACACAGGGGTTTGGGGGTGTTGGGACCCCCTGCGCCCCACAGACACGGGGTTTAGAGTGTGGTTGGGGGTGTTTAGGGGTGATGGGACCCTCTGTGCCCCATGGACATGGGGGTTTCAGGGTGTTTAGGGGTGATGGGACCCCTTGTGCCCCACGGAGCTGGGGGTTTGGGGGTGTTATGGGGGCGATGAGAACCCCTGTGCCCCACGGACGTGGGGGGTTGGGGGGAGCTTGGGGGTGATGGGACCCCCTGCGCCACACGGACACGGGGGTTTGGGGGCGACCGACTCTCTGTACCCCCCCAGACACGGGGGTTTGGGGGGCTTTGGTGTGGTTTGGGGGTGATGGAACCCTCTATGCCCCATGGACATGGGGGTTTCAGGGTGTTTAGGGGTGATGGGACCCCTTGTGCCCCACGGAGCTGGGGGTTTGGGGGTGATGGGACCCCCTGTGCTGCACAGACATGGGGGTTTGGGGGTGTTGTGGGGGCGATGAGAACCCCTGTGCCCCAAGAAGCTGGGGGCTTCTGGGGGCTTGGGGGTGATGGGACCCCCTGCGCCACACGGACATGGGGGTTTGGGGGTGACCGACTCTCTGTACCCCTCCAGACACGGGGGTTTGGGGGGCTTTGGTGTGGTTTGGGGGTGATGGGACACTCTGTGCTGCACAGACATGGGGGTTTGGGGGTGTTGTGGGGGCGATGAGAACCCCTGTGCCCCAAGAAGCTGGGGGCTTCTGGGGGCTTGGGGGTGATGGGACCCCCTGCGCCACACGGACATGGGAGTTTGGGGGTGACCGACTCTCTGTACCCCCCCAGACACGGGGGTTTGGGGGGCTTTGGTGTGGTTTGGGGGTGATGGGACCCCCTGTGCTGCACAGACATGGGGGTTTGGGGGTGTTGTGGGGGCGATGAGAACCCCTGTGCCCCACGGACGTGGGGGGTTGGGGGGAGTTTGGGGGTGATGGGACCCCCTGCGCCACACGGACACGGAGGTTTGGGGGCGACCGACTCTCTGCTGTACCCCCCCCAGACACGGGGATTTGGGGGTCTTTGGTGTGGTTTGGGGGTGATGGGACCCTCTGTGCCCCACGGACATGGGGGGTTTGGTGGGATTTAGGGGTGATGGGACCACGGACACGGGGATGTGGGGCTGCTTCGGGACGATGGGACCCCCTCGCAACCCCTCTCCGATCGCTCTCTCGGCGATCGATTCCCCGCGCCTGCCGCGCTCACACCCCCCCCCCCCTCAAATCTCTCCCCACCCCGGGGCGCGCGCGCGGTGGTGACGTCACTCCCGCCGCTGCCTGGCGCGCGCGGGCGGGCGGGGGCGCGAGGGCTGCGGGCGGCGGCGACGCGTGAGTGAGGGAAGAAGGGGGGGGGGAGCGGAAAACCTGAGGGGGAACCGGGATGAGGGGAGAGGGAGACAGGGATGAGGGTGGAGATCGAGGCCTCTAGGCAGACGGAACCGGGAAAGGCCCGGAGCGAAAATACGGGACCGGTGGGAGGGGCCTGGGGGCTCCGGGAGACGCGTGAGGGCGGAGGGGGAGGACCGAGAGGGAGCATAACGGGGCCTCCGAGGTTCCCCCTGGTTCCTCTCCGGTTTCTTTCCTGTTCTCCCCCCTGACAAACCCCCCCGGGCCCGGTGCCGGCCCTACCGGGCCGGCACCGGGCCCGGGGGGGGTTTGTCGTGGGAGGGAAAGACTTTACGCCACAAAGACGTTCTTTGTTTTACCGATAAATCCCTAATCCCCCAATCCCTAATCCCACCGGGCTCCGTTTCCCACCCCCCCCGTCCCGTTCCACCGGAGAACCGGGCTGGGGGAGGCCGTCCCGGCGGCCTCGGTTAATGATCAAACGCTGCGAGCGCTCGGCCGCCCGAGCAAAGTCCTGCGGGGACGGAGACGGAGATGGACACGCCGGGTGGGACACGGGGGGCTGGATGCATTGCTGGATCCATCACCAGATCCATGACCAGATCCACGTACTCTGTGTGAGGGCTCAGGGTGCCAGATCCATTGCCGGATCCATTACTAGATCCATAGCCAAATCCATGCACTGGCTGCTCCGTGTGAGGGCTCAGGGTGCCAGATCCATTGCCAAATCCATGCACTGGCTGCTCCGTGTGAGGGCTCAGGGTGCCAGATCCATTGCCGGATCCATTACCAGATCCATTGCCAAATCCATGCACTGGCTGCTCCGTGTGAGGGCTCAGGGTGCCGGATCCATTGCCAGATCCATGCACCGGCCGCTCCATATGAGGGCTCTGGATGCCAGATCCAAGCGCCGGCCTCTCCAGATGGGGCTCAGGGTGCCGGATCCGTTGCCAGATCCATTGCTGGATCCATTGCCAGATTCATGCACCGGCTGCTCTGTGTAAGGGCTCAGGGTGCCAGATCCATTGCCAGATCCGTTGCCAGATCCAAGCGCGAGCCTCTCCGTACGAGGGCTCAGGGTGCCAGATCCATTGCCAGATCCGTTGCCAGATCCAAGCGCGAGCCTCTCCGTACGAGGGCTCAGGGTGCTAGATCCATTGCCAGATCCATTGCCAGATCTGTTGCCAGATCCAAGCGCGAGCCTCTCCGTACGAGGGCTCAGGGTGCTAGATCCATTGCCAGATCCATTGCCAAATCCATTGCGGGATCCATTGCCAAATCCACGTACTGGCCACTCTGTGTGAGGGCTCAGGGTGCCAGATCCGTTGCCAGATCCGTTGCTGGGTCCATGCACCAGCCGCTCTCTGTGAGGGTTCGGGGTGCCAGATCCATTGCCAGATTCACTGCCAGATCCAAGCGCGAGCCTCTCCGTATGAGGGCTCAGAGTGCTGGATCCATTGCCAGTTCCATAGCCAAATCCATGCACCAGCCACTCTGTGTGAGGGCTCAGGGTGCCAGATCCATTGCTGGATCCATTACCAGATCCATTGCCAAATCCATGCACTGGCTGCTCCGTGTGAGGGCTCAGGGTGCCAGATCCATTGCTGGATCCATTACCAGATCCATTGCCAAATCCATGCACTGGCTGCTCCGTGTGAGGGCTCAGGGTGCCGGATCCATTGCCAGATCCATGCACCGGCCGCTCCATATGAGGGCTCTGGATGCCAGATCCAAGCGCCGGCCTCTCCAGATGGTGCTCAGGGTGCCGGATCCGTTGCCAGATCCATTGCTGGATCCATTGCCAGATTCATGCACCGGCTGCTCTGTGTAAGGGCTCAGGGTGCCAGATCCATTGCCAGATCTGTTGCCAGATCCAAGCGCGAGCCTCTCCGTACGAGGGCTCAGGGTGCCAGATCCATTGCCAGATCCATTGCCAGATCTGTTGCCAGATCCAAGCGCGAGCCTCTCCGTACGAGGGCTCAGGGTGCTAGATCCATTGCCAGATCCATTGCCAAATCCATTGTGGGATCCACTGCCAAATCCACGTACTGGCCACTCTGTGTGAGGGCTCAGGGTGCCAGATCCGTTGCCAGATCCGTTGCTGGGTCCATGCACCAGCCGCTCTCTGTGAGGGTTCGGGGTGCCAGATCCATTGCCAGATTCACTGCCAGATCCAAGCGCGAGCCTCTCCGTATGAGGGCTCAGGGTGCTGGATCCATTGCCAGTTCCATAGACAAATCCATGCACCAGCCACTCTGTGTGAGGGCTCAGGGTGCCAGATCCATTGCTGGATCCATTACCGGATCCAAGCGCCGGCCTCTCCAGATGGTGCTCAGGGTGCCGGATCCGTTGCCAGATCCATTGCTGGATCCATTGCCAGATTCATGCACCGGCCGCTCTGTGTGAGGGCTCAGGGTGCCGGATCCGTTGCCAGATCCGTTGCTGGATCCATGCACCAGCCGCTCTCCGTGAGGGTTCGGGGTGCCAGATCCATTGCCAGATCCACTGCCAGATCCAAGCGCGAGCCTCTCCGTACGAGGGCTCAGGGTGCTGGATCCATTGCCAGATCCATGGCCAAATCCATGCACCGGCCACTCTGTGTGAGGGCTCAGGGTGCCAGATGCACTGCCAGATCCAAGCGCGAACCTCTCCATATGAGGGCTCAGGGTGCTGGATCCATTGCTAAATCCACTGCCAAATCCACGTACCGGCCACTCTGTCTGAGGGCTCAGGGTGCCAGATCCATTGCTGGATCCATGCACCGGCTGCTCTCTGTGAGGGTTCGAGGTGCCAGATCCGTTGCCAGATGCACTGCCAGATCCAAGCGCGAGCCTCTCCGTATGAGGGTTCAGGGTGCTGGGTCCATTGCCAGATCCAAGTGCTGGCCTCTCCAGATGGGGCTCAGGGTGCCAGATCCACGGCCAGATTCGGGGACTCAGGGAGCCAGCTCCGTTGCCTTCTCCAAGCACTGGCTGCTCCCGGTGGGGATTCGTGGTGCTGGATCCAGCCGGGGCATTGCCGGATCGGAGCGCTGGGGTGCCGGACGCGGCGGGGCCTGTGCCGGTGCCCTCACGGCCCTCTCCCCGCAGCATGTTGCAGACCCTGTACAGCTACTTCTGGTGGGAGCGGCTCTGGCTGCCGGCGAACCTCACCTGGGCCGACCTGGAGGACCGCGATGGCCGCGTCTACGCCAAAGCCTCCGATCTCTACGTCACCATCCCCTTGGCCTTCCTCTTCCTCGTCGTCCGGCACCTCTTTGAGACGTGAGTCCCTTCCCTGATCCCAGACCCCAGTCCAGCTCTCCGGGATGTGTCCCCGCTGCATCCTCCCATCCCCAAACCACACTGAGGGCCAGGAATCGGCTCCCGGTGTCCCGGCACAGACCCGGCTTTGTGAATCCTCTGCCGCCCTTCTCTTGGGCTGCTCGGCTGCGGTGCTTGAGGAGCGATTTGTTGGGCAAACAATGACGAGCCGGGAAGGGGAACAGATGGAGCTTTGTTGGGATGGTGGGAGAAGCGGGGAGGCAGCGTTTGCCAGGATGGATCCGGCCTGGCTGCTTCTTGGGGGCTGGGTCCCCAACTCCAGGGTGACAGAGGGACCTGGGGAGGGGAAGGGCTCCCAGAATGAGATGGGGAAACGGAGGCAGCAAGTGGCTGCGGTTGCTGTGTGGCACTGGTGGAGCCAAGTGGTGCGGAAATAGAATCATAGAATAGAATCACAGAATCATCAGGTTGGAAAAGACCCCCAGGATCATGGAGTCCAACCATTCCCATCAATCACTAACCCGTGTCTCTCAGCGGCTCGTCCACCCGTCCCTTAAACCCCTCCAGGGAAGGGGACTCAACCCCCTCCCTGGGCAGCCTCTGCCAGGGACCAATCACCCTTTCCATGAAAAATTTTTTCCTAATGTCCATTCTGACCCTCCTCTGGTGGAGCTTGAGGCCATTCCCTCTCGTCCTGTCCCCTGTCCCTTGGGAGAAGAGCCCAGCTCCCTCCTCTCCACAAGCTCCTCTCAGGGAGTTGCAGAGAGCAATGAGCTCTCCCCTCAGCCTCCTCTTCTCCAGGCTGAATCCCCCAGCTCTCTCAGCCGCTCCTCTTCTTCTCCAGCCCCCTCCCCAGCTTCGTTGCTCTTCTCTGCACTCGCTCCAGAGCCTCAACATCCTTCTGGTGGGGAGGGGCCCAGAACTGACCCCAGGATTCGAGGAGCGGTCTCCTCAGTGCTGAGTCCTGAGGGAGAAGAACCTCCCTGGCCCAGCTGGCCGCTCAGGTGGGACATTGGGTTTCTGTCCTCTCTGTCACAGGTACGTGGCCACCCCCCTGGCCGGGCTCCTCAACGTCAAGGAGAAGATCCGGTTAAAAGCCGCCCCCAATCCCGTGCTGGAGAAGTTCTACGCTGCCACCACCAAGCACCCCAAGCAGGTGAGGGGTTGGGGGTCCCCGAAGGGGGTTCCGCATGGCTGGGGAGGGCGAGCGGCCGAGCTGGGGCTCTGCAGCTCTGCACCGACATCCCTGCTGTCCGCAGGCCGACGTGGAGATGCTGTCCAAGCAGAGCGGCTGCACCGTGCGGCAGGTGGAGCGCTGGTTCCGCCGCCGCCGCAACCAGGACCGGCCCAGCCTCCTCAAGAAATTCCGGGAGGCCAGGTGAGAGCCCCGTGTCGCTGTCACCTCTGGATGGGGCTGGGGGAGCTGCTCCGGGGCGGGGGGTCTGGGGCTGGTGGTCCATCCTTCTCCCTTCTGCTCTCCGGTGCCCGTCTGAGGAACCGTCTGCTTCCTTTTTCCAGTTGGAGATTCACGTTTTACCTTATTGCTTTCATTGCTGGCATGGCTGTCATAGTGGATGTGAGTATTGGCCCCCCACCTTGGCACCTTCTCTCCCCTCCGGCGCCTTCTCATCCCTCTTTCTCTTCCCCAAATCCTGCAGAAACCCTGGTTCTATGACCTCCGGGAGGTGTGGAAAGGCTACCCCATCCAGGTGAGCGCCCGGCTCCGTCCCAGCCACCATCCCGCAGCCCTTCCCGCTCCGGGGAGCTGCTAGGAGGTGGGAGATGGGAACCAGAGCCCGTGGGAGCTGGTGGGAGGTGAGAACTGGAGCCCCCAGAGGCCTGGGAGGGTCTCTCCAGGGATTGTGCAGCGTCTCTGGCCCCTGTGTAGCTTTGGCTCATGCACGGGGAAGGGATTTGCGTGCCGTGGGTCTGGTTGGTGCCCATGGAAGAGGATTGGAGCCCCTGGAGCGTGTGGAGGATCCCGGTAACGTGTCCGGTGCTTTGCAGAGTATGCTGCCCTCCCAGTACTGGTACTACATGATCGAGCTCTCCTTCTACTGGTCTCTACTCTTCAGCATCGCCTCCGACGTCAAGCGCAAGGTGAGCTGGTGGCGCTGGGGCTCCCTGGGGTCGGGCTGGGCTCCTGGGATCTCGGGGGGCGCTGGAGCCGTAACCCCTGCTTCCCTCTTCCCTGGGTGCAGGACTTCAAAGAACAAATCATCCACCACGTGGCCACCATCATCCTCATCAGCTTCTCCTGGTTTGCCAACTACGTCCGTGCAGGGACGCTCATCATGGCCCTGCATGACTCCTCGGATTATCTGCTGGAGGTGAGTGATTCCCCTTCCCCCCGTGCTCTGGCCTCGTCCCACGTCCCCTTCCCACCTCACCTGGCTCCGTCCCCGCAGTCTGCCAAGATGTTCAACTACGCTGGCTGGAGAAACACCTGCAATAACATCTTCATCGTCTTCGCTGCCGTCTTCATCATCACCCGCCTGGTCATCCTGCCCTTCTGGTGAGCACCGGGTGCTGGGAACGGGTGGGGAAACTGAGGCACGGGGCAGATGCTGATTCCTGTCCGTAACGGAGCGGCTTTTCCTGGCAGGATCATGCACTGCACGGTGGTTTATCCTCTGGATCTCTATCCTCCCTTCTTCGGATACTACTTCTTCAACTTCATGATGGTGGTGCTGCAGTCGCTGCACATCTTCTGGGCCTACCTCATCATCCGCATGGCCCAGAAGTTCATAACTGGAAAGGCAAGAGGGAGATGGGGAACGGGGCTCCCGATCCTGCTTGGATTCGCTGCTGTGGGGTGAAGGGGCCGAATCCGGGGTGGATGGAGGGCGGCAGGTTGGCAGGGGAGACCTCAAACCATGAAGCCGGAACGTATGTGGCTTCCCGAGTCCCACAGAGCCCTTGGTGAGGAGGAAACTGCGGTGGTTGTGAGGGGGGGAAACTGAGGCACGGCAGGAAAACAGCAGCGCTGACCAAGCTGCCTTCTGTCCCGCTGCCCCACAGGTAGTGGAGGACGAGAGGAGTGACCGGGAGGAGACGGACAACTCGGAGGAGGAGGAGGAGGCGGCGGCGAAGAACGGGCCCCTCTCCAACGGCCACCCCGTCCTCAACAACAACCACCGCAAAACCGACTGAGCGCCCTCGCCCCGTCTGCGCCGGAGCCCGAGCCCGTGAGCTGGCGAATCCCACCGCCGCTGCGCCCTCACGCAGCGTCCCAGCTCCCCGTCCCCTCCATCCTCTCCCCGGGGTCCCACGGAGCAACCCGGGGCCCTAAGGCTCCCGCTCGGCCCCCTCTTCGGCCTCCTCCGGAGCGGGGCCGGCGGCCGCTGCTCCACCTCACGCTCGCCGTCAGTGCCCTTCCTGCCTTTCACCTTCTGCCTTAACCCACCCCGGGGCCCGCAGGGGCATCGCTCGCAGCCGGAGAGCTCGGCTCCAGCCCCTTGTTCCCCGTCTTCCCAACCATTCCCTCACGGAGGGAGGCCGAGGGAAGAGCCCCGAGCGAGGGAGGGCGGTGGGGAGGCCGCACGATCCCTGCTCCGCAGCGGAGGAATCGGTCGCGATGACACTATGGACGCGCTCGGGGAAGTCACAAGGTTCACTCACTACTCGCCTCTCGGAGGAGTTTAATCCCTTCTGTACACGGGTTCCCAGTCTCGCTCTCCATGGCCGGTCTCGGTCCCTTCCCGGCTGGAACAGGACAAATTCCCAATTGATAGTTTGTTGTTGTTTCTATTTATTGGAAAGAGGGAAGGAGCCGGGTTTGGCTTCGCCTCCTGCATCCACCCGGGATGCGGAGAGAGCACCCAGGGCGGAGGGACGGGGGGAGAAGGACCATTAACCAACGCAGACCAAAACATGTTTTGTTGTTTTGTTTTTGTTTTTTTTTTTTTTATTTTTAAAAAGAAGAAAAGGTTAAATATATTAAAAGTTACAAAACTAATAAACTTCAGTAAAAAAAAAACCCATCAGGTGTGGGCAGTTCTGTGCTTGAGCCTGGTCCCCGCAGGGTCTAGGGGCGATCACTGCGGCGCAGGCCCCTCTTTGGGAGGGATAAAAGGGGGCGAGTCGGGGTATTTTGATATTTTTGTCGTGTTTTTTTCCCCCTCCCTGAGTGCTCCCACGTCTTCTGAAGCAGCCGGAACGTTGTTTTCAGTCGCCCAAAGAGCCCTGGCCCTGCTCCTGGGCTGACAAAGCTGCCATTCAGGTGGATGTGGAGGACGGAACCACAGCCGTAAAGGTGGAGGAGGTTGAAAAAAAAAAAGGTTTAAGATGGAAAAACCCAACGTCCCTGGTGCAAGCGCAGAGCAGCGCAGGCCGGACGCTGCTAGGGGGGCAGCTGGAACCGGTGCCTGCTCCTCCCAACCAGGGTTTTGCGGGATCGGATTCCAGTTTCACCAAAGCTGCCTCTCCCGATCCCTGTTCTGGGGGGGTTGAAGCCGCTGGGGGTGCAGGTAGGAGCCCTGCCCGGCAGGGAAAACAAACCAAACCCAACTCCAACCCTTGAAACCCTGCGGCGCTGCCAGCGGGAACAAGAGAGGGAGTTTTCCAGGAGGAGCCGCCGCTCGCTGGGTTTACGTGCGGCTCTGGCCCCACTGGCCTCCCCCTCACGGGTGCCCAGGCCGGGTCGGCTTCGATGGAGCCAAGGTCAAGGCCTCCCAACTTGGATTCCGAGCCAAACTTGGAATCTGGAGCCAAACGCTGGATCCCGTGGTTGTGCCCTAGGGCACCAGGAATAGGCAAGTAGCATCAAACCTGTTCCCAGGCAAGAAGGGTTCACCCAGCGCCTCCTTATTTTAACAGCGACTCCTTATTTTAACAAGCGGGGGTGTTAACGTGTTTTTGTTCTGCTGGAAGGCAGGGAAGGTGCCGCTGCTGCCCTCCCCGTGCCCGTCGCAACCTGTCTGAGCTCACCTGCTTCCAGCACTTCTGCAAACCCCAAGGAAACAGCCAAAGAAAGGGGTTAAATCCTCCTCTTCCAGGACTTTTCGCTGCCTCTAAAGCTCAGGGATTTTGGTTTTTAATATTAAAAATGTACTTTATTGGGTTTGATTTCTAAAAAGATTTTTTGACAGCCGCTCACTCACAGCTGAAGGCAGATGGTTTTTTTTTTTTGTTGTTTTTTTTTTTTTTTTCCTCCACTTAAATTCATGTCACAGCTAGAAACGCAGCCCGCTCCGCTCTTCCCAGGCTTCTCTCCACCAGTCCCGCTCCCTCCCAGCCCCGTCCCAAGGCCGCAGGGAGGAAAACAGCTCAGTCCCAAGCGGGAGGTGCTGCCCTGGAGTCCTGGGGAAGCGGTTTTTGTTTGAAAACCAGCACCAACATTCACGAGCTGCAGGGCTTGGGCGCTGGGTTACGTCCCTTTTGCCGCTACGAGGTTCGAGTGAAGGGGAGAAGAGGCAAAAGCCTCTGCGCTCGGCTTCGTAATCAGTGCTTGAGAAGGAGCTTTACCCTCGAACAAAGGAAGCGCCAGCCCCAGGCCTGCGCCCGAGAGCTGCGGCAGGAGCGCGGGGGGGCTCAGAGCAGCCGCCCGCGGCACTTGACGGCCCCGCAACAGCACAGCAGCTCTTTGCCTTCCACGCTGCCCACTTCGTAGTTGTAATCCCACGTCAGCTCCGTGCCGGCTCGTATCCTCCTGGAAGGGGGTAAAAAGAAAGCAGAGGCTGGGAGAAGAGGCCGTTCCCTGGAGGAGGATGAGCTGGGAGCTCCAGCTTGCAGGTCTCTACGGACAGGGCAGCGCCGTCCGGCTTCCCCTGGGGCAAGGGTGAAGCAGCCAGCGTGGCCGCTTTGGGCTCTGCCGTGAGCAAAGGGACAAAGTTCCCTGATGAATCACTCCCACGGGGCTTCACCCAGGAGACGCCGAGCTGGTGGTGCCTCACGTGGCAGGGATTCACCGAACCCACCGCCTGCAAGGGCTGCAGCTCAAAGAAGGCAGGCAGAGGCTGCTCCCGGCTTAACTCTCCCCTTATAAAAGGGCTGAAACTAATGTCAGTCGCACCCTCGCAGGAAGAGAAGTCAAATCCAGCTCATTTCCAAGCTTCTCCCTGCTCGGGCTGGCGTGAAACAGGCTGAGAGAGTTGGGGTTGTTAAGCCTGGAGAAGGTTCCATGGAGACCTTAGAGCAGCTTCCAGAGCGGAATGGAAAGCTGGGGAGGGGCTCTGGGTCCGGGAGCGCAGGGACAGGATGAGAGGAACAGTTTTGAGCTGCAGGAGGGGAGATTGAGATGAGATCTTGGGGAGAAATGTTCTGCTGCGAGGGTGGGGAGGCCCTGGAAGGTTGCTCCATCCCTGGAGGTGTCCAAGACCAGGTCGGCTGGATCTTGGAGCCCCTGATGCAGTGGGAGGCGTCCCTGCCCCTGGCAGGGGTGGAACTGGATGGGCTTTGAGGTCCCTTCCCACCCAAACCGCTCCATGACTCTGTGAAATCGAGGTTACCGGGAGCAGGAGACACCCATGAACCAACAGCCCTTCCCCAAGCGACCCCGCGACTCACTTGCTGGCGAAGAAGGCGACCCAGGGGAAGCGGAGATCGTGCGTATCCACAAAAACGTTCTGCACAAAGAGGTTAGGGCTGCAGCTATGCTGGAAAGGGAACAGAGGGACAAACACCGTGAGCGAGGTCCTGCCGCGGGAGGGATGCAAACCAGCCAGCAGTAAACAGCAGCCTTTAGGAATAGCAGCGTTCCCGATTTGTCCGCTGCATCCAGCACGAGCCTGCTGGAACAGGACACCCTCCCTCCCTTGCCCGCACAACCAGGGATGAGTCATAAGATCCGCGCTCGCAAAGGTAACGGACGCTGGAAACATGGGCTCAGGCACCCAGCCTGCCACGCAGCACGGGGAACAGGGGATCGATCCAGCTCGGTGCCAGGTCCTGCTCTGGGGCCACAACAACCCCACGCAGCTCCAGGCTTGGGGAAGAGCGGCTGGAAAGCTGCTCAGCGGAAAAGGCCCTGGGGGTGCTGGTTGGCAGCGGCTGAACATGAGCCAGCAGTGGCCCAGGTGGCCAAGAAGGCCAACAGCATCCTGGCTTGGAGCAGCCATGGTGTGGCCAGCAGGAGCAGAATTGAATCCTGGGTTCAGTTCTGGGCCCCTGGCTCCAAGAAAGACCTCAAGGGGCTGGAGCGTGTCCGGAGAAGGGAGCAGAGCTGGGAAGGGGCTGGAGAACAGGGGTTGTGGGAGCGGTGAGGGCCCTGGGGCTGTTTGGTCTGGAGAAGAGGAGGCTGAGGGGAGACCTCATCGCTCTGCGGCTCCCAGGAGGAGGCTGGAGCCTGACAGGGGTCGGGCTCTGCTCCCAAGGAATGAGGGATGGGATGGAAACGGCCTCTAATTGTGCCAGGTTAGATTGGACATGGGGAAGATTACGTCATGGAAAGGGCAGTCAAGGGGAGGCCTTATCCCCAGAAGGATTGAAAAGCCATGTGGACGTGGTGCTCAGCGACACGGTTCAGCGGTGGGGTTGGCAGCGCTGGGTTTACAGTTGGACTCCACGATCCTAAAGGCCTTTCCCAACGTGAACGACTCCGTGAGTCTCCGCTCCCCACTCCCAGTCCTGCTCTTTTCCCCATTTTCTTACCGTATTTATCTAGTCCTGGGGAGGAACAGCCCCACCAAAAGGACAGGCCCCCGCCGCCCCGGGTCCCTCTCCCTTCCCAGCTGCTCAGGGACGTTGTGCACCCACCCCCTGGCCTGGGCAAGGACTCACATTGAGGTACCGGCCCAGGTTCCCTTCCAGTTTGGCGTCAATGATGTAACAGGACTCCTCTCCGTCGTAGAACTGCCGGGTGGTTCTGTGGTCGGGCGCGCTCTCCCCCTTCTCCGCCGCCGCCAAGTTAGTGGATTTGATGGCGATGCCGTGAGTGGATTTGAGGGCAAAGCCGCGGGTGGATTTCACCGCCACTTGCCTCTTCACCGCGCCTGCACAGGAGGAGCAAACGTTACCCTGTTTCCTCTCCATCTTCTGGAAGCAGAACCGCAAAAGCTGCTGGTCCAAGACGTTCTTCGCTTTCACACTAGAGGCAGAAACTCCTTCGGGATGCAGCTCGGATCTAAACCACCATCCTGGAAGGCTCCTGGGAACCTCTCCGCTTCTCCACTTGACCCAGCAGGTCCAGAGATCTTCCAACAAGGATCATCACGGCAGCTTTTTCTTGGATATCCACCAGTATCCAGTTCTTGAGGTTTGCGGTTATGGCTCCACCACCACACAGGGAAGCTTCACAGAGCTCAGAGGCGCGTGGAGCAGGACGCCCCGTGCTCCCAGCTGCATCCTCACCAGCCCTTCTTGGGGGCTCCCGGACAGAATTTCTTGCTCTACCTCCACTTCCCGCATTCCACCCTCTTTCCTCCCCCAGCAGGTTCCTTACCTGAGCTGGACAAGGAGTTTTTCTTGTCGTCAGCTTCGTCGTTGTCGGAGCCCGAGGAGATGGTCTGGATGTCGTCGCTGTCGTTGGTTGTGCCCGGGACCTGTCCTGTCGCCTGCTCGTTCTCGCCCTCGCTGTCCGTGCTGCTCGACAGGGTCAGCGCATCCTGCAAACGGCAGTCACGGCTCGGCTGAGGGGAATGCACGGCTCCATCGCTTTCCGAGCAACCTCCCTGGCTCCCTTCTTCCCCTCTCCGTCATCTCAGACACTGCGATCAGAGCTGGAATGGGATGGAAACCTCACCTCACAGCAGGAGGATTTCGGGGCGCTGGCTGGTCCTGCAGCACCCAGCCTGCCAGAACCTTGCGAGCCTGCACCTTGGGGTGCTCTAGGTTTAGCAGGGAAGAGAGAAGACCCCACAACAGAAGGATCATCCCCCAGGATGCGGGGACAGGCAGAGAGTTGGGGTTGTTGAGCCTGGAGAAGGCTGTGAGAAGAGCTTAGAGTTGCTTCCAGTGCTGAAAGGGGCTCCAGGAAAGCTGGAGAGGGGCTCTGGATCATGGAGAGGACAAGGGAATGGTTTTGAGCTGCAAGAGGGGAGATTGAGATGAGATCTTGGGGAGGGAGGTTTTTCTGTGATGGTGAGGAGGCCCTGGCCCAGGTTGCTCCATCCCTGGAGGGGTTCAAGGCCAGGTTGGATGGGGCTTGGAGCCCCCGATGCAGTGGGAGGTGTCCCTGCCCGTGGCAGGGGTGGGATTTGATGGGTTTTGAGGTTCCTTCCAACCCAAACCGTTCCACGATTCCATGAATCCATGGTTTCCTCAGCCTGGCTCTGCTGATGCTGAGGGATGGGTTCCTGGTATATGAACCAAGGTGCTACATCCCATCATGACCCAAGGCCCAACACCTTGCTGCCCTCTATTTTTTGGCCTTTCAGGCCCAGAACAGACCCACGCTGCTTGAAGAAAAATCAGTATCCCCCTAAGAAATCACCACTACGTGAACAACCAGCTGAACTGGGACTGAAAGCAGCAGAGAAACAACCTAAAGCAAAGCTCCTGGTCTTCATCAAACCATTCTTAGACCCCCTTCCAGCCTTACGTCAGTGGGGGGCTGTGGCGTGAGGGACTGGCGCCTGCTCTGCAGCAGAGCCGTCTTGCTCGTCGGCCTCCGGATCCCGTCCAGTTTGGGAGGGGTTGGGTTGTAGCCGTACATCCTTCCCAACTTGCTGAGCCTACGGGGCGAGGAGGAGAGGGTGTCACACGTGTGCCAGCGACAGAGCGGCCAAGGAAAGCCAAGAGCGGCACGAGCTGCCATCTCCAAGCATTTAATTTGCTGGGGTACAGCCCATCCCAACCGCGCCAAGCTCTCCATTTAGCCTGGGATGGCATTAACGGAGTTAAGGGGCAGCCCCAGAGCTGCAGCAACACATTCTGAGGCAAATTTGGAAAGAAAAAGAAGCAAGAAAATACAATTTAAGGCACTTTACCCTGGAATTTTAGTTGAATCTTCAGGTTCCTGCAGAGGGAAGAAGGGCAGAAGATTAAAACCTCTCACTTTCGGAGCGTTTTTCAGCCCTTGGGTGGAAACTCCCCAAACACCAGCACAGTTGTGAGGAGCCGGAGGTCCCCACAGAGCGACGCTCAGGCCAGGGCTGCTCTGGAAGATCTGAGCTGTGACCGCACACCTCCCACCCTCCCCAGTCTCCCAGTCCCTGCTCTGGAGCCAGAGAAGCACAGGGACCACGTCCACCGCTCTGCTGTCCCTCTCCCAACCCTCCCCACGTCCCCCCGGCAGGCGGCGGCTCCCGCTCTCCGGGCTGCAGAGCCGCGAAGTGCTCAGGTAGGGAGGGATGTTCAGCTCGGTGACTTCTTTGTAGCCTCTTGTGCCACAACTTCCCTCAGGATGGGGAAAGGCACCTCCCGACCCCATCAGAGCAGGACAAGGAGCACCACAGCCCATCCCATCATGCTGTCTCGGGGGAGAAGCCATCTGAGCAAGAGCAGAGCCGAGGCACATTGGTGTGTCTCCATTTCCTCATCCAAAGTGGGGGACAAGCCTCATCTCCCACTCCCACAACCCTCTCTTACATCTTTCTTCGACACCTTCGACTCGCCGTCCGGGTCTCCCGAGGCCGAAGCGGAGCCTTTCTCACCAGGGAGCTCCGTTTTGCTCGCCTTGGCTTCACTACCTTCGCTCATCTTGAAAGAGGAGGTGCTGTCGTTGTCCTGGAAGCCATCAGCCATGCTGTTGGAGCTCAGCCATGAGGCCACTTTGTTCTTGGAGGTCTCCTCTGACACTGGCAGCTTACAGGAGGTGGCCAGCGCTGTCTCTTCGTGGCTGATCTGTCGTGTGAGCCCCGAGTCCTTGGACGCCGTCTCCGACAGCCCGTTTTCCTTCTGGCCCCGGGTCTGCCGGCGCGTGGCATAGCTGCGCCAGACCAAGCTGGTGCTGAAGTCCTCATCCTTGCAGAAGTTGTCGTCAGAGCTGTCCTCGTTGGACTCTTCCTGCTCCTCGGTGCCTGTGTTTTCCTCCTCTTCATCCTTGAGGTCCACCCCGCTGCTGTCGGAAGAGCACTTAGCGTCGCTCTCGTAGCCCTCCTTGAAGTTCTCCACGCTCTCAATGTGATCCAGGTTCGCAAAATATTCGTCGCCCATCTCCAAGCCCTCTTTGTCAGCAAAGTCATCCGTGAGGATCTTGCCTGGGAATAGAAAACTGAACGTCAGTTCTCCAGGGATAAACCTCCTACTCTGTAAATTTTTACCTCCCTGGAGGCTCAGCGAGGAGCAAACGGGACCGAGACCACCTGACTCCAAAGCTGGGCTGGGAGGTAAGGGAAAGCTGAAGCACATGTTTGATTTGGAGCGGGCCCTCACTAACATCCAAGCTTCCAACAAGGAAATCTCTAACCAGGAATTCAAACAGGCTGATGGCCTTGCCCTCTGAAGGGCCGGAGGTGACAAACGAAGCACAGACGCAACATTGAATCAGAATCACAGAATAACCAGGTTGGAAGAGACCCACCGGATCGTCGAGTCCAACCATTCCCACCAATCCCTAAATTATGCTCCTAAGTACCTCACCCACCCTCACCTTAAACACCTCCAGGGAAGGAGACTCAACCACCTCCCTGGGCAGAGTGTTCCAATGCCTAACCACCCTCTAACCACCCTCTAAGCGAAGAATTTTTTCCTTATCTCAAGCCTAAATCTCCCCTGGTGGAGCTTAAGGCCATTCCCTCTTGTCCTGTCCCCTGTCCCTTGGGAGAAGAGCCCAGCTCCCTCCTCTCCACAACCTCCTCTCAGGGAGTTGCAGAGAGCAATGAGCTCTCCCCTCAGCCTCCTCTTCTCCAGGCTGAACCCCCCCAGCTCTCTCAGCCGCTCCTCTTCTTCTCCAGCCCCTTCACCAGCTTCGTTGCTCTTCTCTGCACTCGCTCCAGAGCCTCAACATCCTTCTGGTGGGGAGGAACCAGAACTGACCCCAGGATTCGAGGAGCCGTCTCACCAGTGCCAAGTCCAGAGGGAGAAGAACCTCTCTGGACCTGCTGGCCACACCGTGTCTGCTCCAAGCCAAGATGCCCTTGGCCTTCTTGGCGACCTGTGCCCCTGCTGGCTCCTGTTCAACCAACCCCCCCAGGTCCTTCTCCTCCAGGCACTTTCCAGCCAGACTTCTAGGCTAGAGCTGCTCAGGGTTATTGTGCCCCAAGTGCAGGACTCGGCATTTGGCCTCGTTAAACCTCCTGCCGTTGGTCTCAGCCCAGGGATCCAGCCTGTTCAGATCCCTTTGCAGAGCACAGGGGCACCAGGACCAGAGCGGCAGGACGCAGGCGCTGCCCGTGGTTAAGTTCTGTTGCAGAGTTACCGCAACCGTGCTGCGCAACTTCTGCATTTCACCAGCGAGAGCTGCGGTGCCAGCTGCTGCTTCGCTGTAAACGGGAAGAAAGGACGTGTTGACTCACCCTCGGAGTGAAGAAACGGCGCTGGGGAGGTGTGGATTCACCCTCGGTGTGCAGGAACAGGGCTGGGGAGGCGTGGATTCACACTCACCGCACAGAAACAGCACTGGGGAGGTGTGGATTCGCTCTCAGCGCACAGAAACAGCACTGGGGAGGTGTGGATTCGCCCTCGGTGTGCAGAAAGAGGGCTGGGGAGGTGTGGATTCACGCTCACCGCACAGAAACAGCGCAAGGGAGGTGTGGATTCGCTCTCAGCGCACAGAAAGAGTGCTGAGGATGTGCTGATTCACACTCATTGTGCAGAAAGAGCGCTGGGGATGTGTGGATTCACACTCAGTGCACAGAAACAGCACTAGGGAGGTGTTGATTCACCCTCAACGCACAGAAACAGCACTGGGGAGGTGTGGATTCACCCTCGGTGTGCAGAAACAGGGCTGGGGAGGTGTGGATTCACACTCACCGCACAGAAACAGCGCAGGGGAGGTGTGGATTCACCCTCGGTGTGCAGAAACAGGGCTGGGGAGGTGTGGATTCACGCTCACCGCACAGAAACAGCGCAGGGGAGGTGTGGATTCGCTCTCAGCGCACAGAAAGAGCGCTGGGGATGTGCTGATTCACACTCATTGTGCAGAAAGAGGGCTGGGGAGGTGTGGATTCACACTCAGTGCACAGAAACAGCACTAAGGGATGTGCGGATTCACATTCAGCGCCCAGAAAGAGCTCTGGGGAGGCGTCAATTCACACTCAGCACACAAACAGCACTAGGAGGGTGTTGATTCACCCTCAACGCACAGAAAGAGCGCTGGGGATGTGTGGATTCACACTCAGTGGACAGAAACAGCACTAGGGATGTGCTGATTCACACTCAGTGCACAGAAACAGCTCCGGGAATGTGCTGATTCACATTCAGCACCCAGAAACAGCTCTGGGGAGGCATCGAGTCACACTCAGCACACAGAAACAGCGCTGGGGATGTGTGGATTCACACTCAGTGCACCGAAATAGCACTGGAGATATGTTGATTCACCCTCAACACACAGAAACAGCACTGGGCACGTGTCAATTCGCAATCACCTTACAGAAACGGTGCTGGGGACGTGTCAATTCACACTCAGTGCACAGAAACAGTGCTGGGGACGTGTCGATTCACAATCACCGTACAGAAACAGCACTGGGGATGTGTGGATTCACCCTCAACGCGCAGAAAAAGCACCAGAGATGCATCAATTCACCCTCGGTGTGCTGAAAAGGCGCTGGGATCCCAGCTCTTCTCTCGAGCCTGGCACTGCAGCTGCCCTGGTTTCTGCAGCGCCTGGTTTCGAGAGGGGCAAGGGAGGAGCATCAAGCAGGAAATCAAAGGGCTGCAAGTTCATCACCCAAGTTCTCACTTTCTTGTCCCGCTAAGTAGCACGGGGGGCAGCTTCACAGCCATTCCGCAACGCTTTGTGTTTCGCAACGAACAAAACCGAGGCCTCAGGCTGACACAAGCACTTATTCCCCCCACCTTGACCAAACCAAAGCAGATTCCTATCGGAATGCACGTGACTGCGGGGAGAGCACTGGCTCAACAAAAAGGCTTTTCATTCACAGCGCCTGCTTGAAAACTAAGAGCCTTCTATCTGCTTGCTGGGCAGGGCGAGATCCTTACCTGCGTAGATGCAGACGAAAGAGCCTTTAGCAATATCATCGAGGCAGCGAATGCCCCAGCCTTTGTTCTGTGTCTTGAATAACTGCAGCCGGACTTGGAGCCCGTGCTGGACCAAGCGGTTGGTGCACATGTTCACGTTGCACTTGCACCTTCTGTTACACTCGTAAACTCTGAAAGAAAAGAGAACAATAACATCTCCCATGATAAAGCAGTATCCCAAGAGTCAGTGTGATCCCAGGAATGACACAAAGGGACTTGTGGCAACGATTTAAAGCTCGGCAGAGCAGGAAGAGCGTTGCTGCCAGGTACTGTGGTTAACGCACAGCAATCCCAGGCTGTGTGTTAGCAGACGACTCGTTAGAGCGAGTCCACAGGAGGCCACGGAGATGATGCGAGGGCTGGAGATGTTAAAGCAGATTTTAAAGCAGTTTCCAGTATGAAAAGAGGCTCCAGGAAAGCTGGGGAGGGGCTCTGGATCAGGGAGTGTAGGGACAGGATGAGGGGAATGGTTTTGAAAGAGGAGAGACTGAGATTTCTTGGGGAGAAATGTTTTCCTGTGAGGATGAGGCCCAGGTTGCCCAGAGCAGTGGTGGCTGCCCCATCCCTGGAGGGGTTCAAGGCCAGGTTGGATGGGGCTTGGAGCCCCTGATCCCATGGGAGGTGTCCCTGCTCACGGCAGAGGTGGGACTGGGTGGGCCTTGAGGTCTCTTCCCACCCAAACCATTCTATGACTGAACCAAGAACTGAGGTGTTTTCAGTGTCTGCACCGGGTGCTGGGAGATGCCACCTCTCTGACAGCGCTGGGGGGAAGTATCTGGGGCTGGAATTCGTGAGGACAGAGGATGCAACTCTACTCACCCCGTTGGGAGGCATTCCTCCAGCCTCTTGTGCTGGTACCCTGCGTTGGGGTTGATCTGCCCTCCTGGCGTGCAGCCGGTCGCTTGCACTGTCAGCTGGTGGCAGGCGCATTTCGATCTAGAGAGAGACACAAAAAAAATCATAGAATGGTTGGGATCAAAAGGGACCTTGAAGATCATCTGGTTCCAACCCCTGCCATGGGCAGGGACGGCTACTGCTGGATCAGGGGCTCCAGGCCCCATCCAATCTGGCCTTGGACACTTCCAGGGATGGGGCGGCCATGGCTTCCCTGGGCGGCCTGGGCCAGGGCCTCACCACCCTCAAGATGGATAATTTCTTCCTAATGTCTAGTCTAAATTGTGGCTCTGGAGCGAGTCCAGAGAAGAGCAACGAAGCTGGGGAGGGGGCTGGAGAACAAATCTTATGGGGAGCAACTGAGAGAGCTGGGGGTGTTTAGCCTGGAGAAGAAGAGGCTGAGGGGAGACCTCATTGCTCTCTGCAACTACCTGAAGGGAGGTTGTGGAGAGGAGGGAGCTGGGCTCTTCAGCCAAGTGACAGGGGACAGGACGAGAGGGAATGGCCTCAAGCTCCACCAGGGGAGATTTAGGCTTGAGATTAGGAAAAAATTCTTCATGGAGAGGGTGGTTAGGGATTGGAACAGTCTGCCCAGGGAGGTGGTTGAGTCACCATCCCTGGAGGTGTTTAAGGTGAGGGTGGATGAGGTATTTAGGGGCATGATTTAGGGATTGGTGGGAATGGTTGGACTCAATGATCCAGTGGGTCTCTTCCAACCTGGTTATTCTGTGATTCTGTGAAAACTCACCCACGCTCCACTTTTAGAGGCTGTTTTTTTCACGAAGGAAAAGAAATCCCATCTTTTCCTTGTGAAGACGCAAGAGATGGGCACACGGAGCTCAAACCGGAGCCGCCAGGGCTCCAAGGCCAAAGCAGGTCACACCTCAGGCTGTGGCCTAGGTGCTTCCCCACCCTCCAAACCCACACGAGGAGTCACCTACTTGTCTCTGCAACCGTCTTTGCAGTCGCAGCCCACGAGGAAGTCCAAGCTGGTGTTGATGTAAACCCCTTTTCCGGGCACGCGTTCCTTTCTGTAGGCCACCTGCGGAGGCGGCGTGTTGTCGATCTCGTTGACGCAGGACAGCGGCACATCCTCCCTGCCCTTGGTGATGTCTGCGATGTAGTAGTAGGGTTTGTAGGGCTGGAATTTGCGATCCACCAGCACGTACGGGTCCAGGCAGAACATCTCCAGGAAAAGAAAATCGCAGTCCGTCTCAAAGAGGTAACGCTCGATCTCCTGCATGGTCCGCAGGCACAACCCGCACGGCGTCTTGTAGAGGACGTGGAAGCCCATCTTGCGGTTGACGCGGCGGCGAGCCGTCATCCGTCGGAAATCGTAAAGCAAGGGGATGAGCAGCGGGTTCTTGCTGCGGTACTGGTCGCTGCGGATGGGGCGGACACGGGACAGGCAGATGTCGCTGCAGACGTGTGGCAGGTAGAAGAGTTTCTCCAGCGGGGCACGGTAGGACGGCTCGTTGGGCACGCGATCCATCATCCCATGGAAGGGCTGCACCGCGGCACTCCCCGTCTGGCTGCTGGAGAGCCTGCCAGAGGGAAAGGGAGAGACTGAGAGACGGTGCAAGGAGAGCAGGCTTTCTCTGCAAACCACACAGGGATTTGAAGCACTTTGTTCGTGGAGCCATGGAATCGTTGGGTTGGAAAGGATCTTAAAGCCCATGCCACCATGCCCCATCCAACCTGGCCTTGAAGCCCTCCAGGGATGGAGCAACCTGGGCCAGGGCCTCCCCATCCTCACAGCAGAACATTTCTCCCCAAAATCTCATCTCAATCTCCCCTCTTGCAGCTCAAAACCACTCCGCCTCGTCCTCTCCCTGCACTCCCTGATCCCGAGCCCCTCCCCAGCTTTCCTGGAGCCCCCTTTAAGCTCTGGAAAGGTCAGTGGCTTTGGCCAGAGTCCCGCTGGGGTGAGCGCTGGTCAACATTGATAAGAGACCCTCCAAGCTGAAGCCAAAAATGGAACGTAACAACCACTGGTAGGGAGGGAGAGCAAGGTAAGAGGGAGACAGATGCCCAGGACTGGATGAGCTGGTGTCAAAAATACAAAATACACCTCCAAACCCTCCCCAGGTTGCGGGGATGTTGCTGCATTCGTCCCAAACGGGCCCAGGCCGAGCTTACCGCTGCTGCTGGGCTGCCCCAGTCCTTCCCGACAGAGACGGATCGCTCAGGACAGGCGAAGGAGGCGACGACTGCCCAGAGCCCGCAGAGCTGGGACAGAAGGAAGTGCTTTTCTTGGCCACCTGCTTTCTGGACTGGGCTAGCGGACTGTCGGAGCAGCTGCATGAGGGAAGAGGGGAGGCAATTTGCAAGGTGCGCTCACTCACACAACAGGTAAGATTTAGACAGACAAGGGCAGTCAAAACAACGCTCGGGAGTCAACAACGGCACCCTAACCTAGAGAAAAGCAAGCAGGCTTTTCCCTCAGGAGCAGGAAAATTCCTGATTCCTTGCGCTACAGCAATCTTGCAACAACCCCAACAAAACATCAGAGCTCAGCTACACTTAAACCCAACAAACCCTGGTTTATGTGGAGTGAGGATACCCAGGGCCTTCATTTAGGAAGCTGGACAAATCAGAACATGAAGAAACCCCTAGAATAACAGAAGAGCTTCCAAAGGCTCAGTCAGAGCAACAGCACTGAGCAATGGGAGGAAAAAGTCATACGGAGGATTCTCTTCTCCGTACCAAGCCAGAAGATAAAATTGTACGAGGGAATGCAATAACATCCCTGATGGAAACGTCACCCAGGGCTCCAAGCCAACTCTGCAGCCCAAAAAAACATCAGAAAGGTGGGAGGTGCCTTGAGGACACCAGCCTCACCTTGTGAGGAAACAGCAGCAGAGGGTTTCAATCCATTTCCACCAATTAAAGAGAAAACCACCCCAAACCAGCCTCTGTTTTTCCCAGACAGTTAAGTTATCAGGGCAGAAAGGGAGGAGCAGGGGGAGCAGGAGGGAGTGGCCATTTCAACAAACATCTGCCTTAAAAACAAGGTGTTGACACACATTTCAAAATCCAAGAGCAAGAGAGAAAAAAGCTTCTGTTCACGGGCTTTAAGCAGCGTGAAACGGCTGAGAGCAGAACAAAATGGAAGTGAGACAAGAGAGGGAAGAGAACGAGGCCTTCCTCGGAGCAAACAAACACCAGAGGGAAGAAACCGCTCTCCCTGTTTTTATAATCTAAATCCAACGTGTTTTTAACCAAACAGCATCTGTCAGGACAGTGGGGACATGGATATAGCACGTTGCCTTCAGCCACAGTTCAAAACTAGTTGTCTGTAAGCAGTTCACAGTTAGCGCCTGCTTGTATTAGATCTGAAAACAAGACCTGAAGTCAAAGGCTCTGCGGGGAGATAAAAAACCCATTTCTGGTAGCCGCTGCAAGACCGTTAAATAGAAAAGGAACAATCTGGCAGCCAAGAAGACTGCAGGCCAGCTTTATCATCTCTGTGCCACTGCACATCCTTCCCACACCCCCAGCAGCTCCAGGTGCCCTGGTGCGAGGGCGACCGCTCAGCTCTTCTCCTGCTCACAGGCAGAGCCTTCGGCTGACAGCGGAGGAGCCAGTGCTGCATTCCTCACGCTGCAGCAGAGCTCTGTCACCATCAGCCTCTCTTCTCAGTTATCGAAGAGATGAGGAACAAGGCCATTATGGCTTCGATTCTCAAGTCTTGATCAGACCGGCGCGGAAAGAGCATTTCCAAGTTGGCTCCCACATCCAGGGTCCTATTGCACTGGAACTTGGAGAGGAACCCTCTCCTGAAACAGAGAGCTGGGGGCAGGCAGGGTTTCTTAGACACTATTCCACCTACAGAGTGTAAAGATTCACTTGCTGCACGGGTTCCATACAGCTGGGACATCTCCTCGCTCCCTTCTCCCCATGCAGCACGGCGCAGTCGCAGCAGAAGACGTGCTGGCAGGGGGCCAGGCGTCCGTAAACTCGGATAGGAAATCCACAGTGGTGACAAAAATGAACGGGGACAGCATCTCTCTCCCCTTGGAAGTTATTAAAGTCCTGGAGCACGTGCTCAGGTGCCCCGGTGTTCTCCAAAATACTCCCTTCATCGCGAGGCTGGGTTCCTCCTTCATCCAGGCCTCCTTCAGCACTGGCTTGCGCCTCCAAGAACATCCCGCTTGGGCCCGGGGCAGCAGGAGGCATGAGTGCGACTTGGCCGTGGTTTAGCTCTATCGGGTTTAGGCCGTGACCACCCAGACCAACCAGGGATCCCGAGTTCTCGGTGCCTTGTAAGTCACTGAGGTCTGCGAGCAGGTCAGTCCAAGTAGAGGGATACAAGGCAGCCAGGGGCCAGCGCCTGGATCGTGACACGAGGGAGCAATTCAGATTTTCAGAAGAGAAGGAGCAAATGTTCTAAGTTGGAAATACAATAAATGTGAAGCTTTAGCCCTGAGTAAACATTTGGCTCGGGATGCTGGGCTGTCAGCTCTCCCGCCCCCGAATACTCATCCAGCAGCCTTGCTCCCTAGTTTTTCCCAGCAACATGACTAAAACTGCTTTGTGTAACCAGGAAACAAGCCCAGTCATGGAGGAAACCTGAGGATTCCTCTACGCGGAAAGGGTGGTGCCTGAAAGAACTGAGTGCTGGAGACGAAAGGCAGAGGAAGCAGTGGTAGAAACGGAGAACTGACTCCAGTACTTACTCCATCTCACCAGGCTGTGGAGAAACGGGCTGTGCTGCCACCGAGGCCACTTGCATTTGCTCTAAAGGCTTGTACTGGGTGCCAGCGCCTGTTAAATCTTGCGTGTATTGGACTACGGGCCCTTTGCTCCTGACAGCGCCTGGTGGGGATGAAGGAAAAGCAAAATATCAACAGGAAAAGTCACAGAATCACCAGGTTGGAAAAGACCAACCAGATCGAGTCCAACCATTCCCATCAATCACTAACCCATGTCCCTCAGCACCTCGTCCACCCGGCCCTTAAACCCCTCCAGGGAAGGGGACTCAACGCCCTCCCTGGGCAGCCTCCGCCAGGGACCAATGACATTTTTTCCTGATGTCCATCCTGACCCTCCCCTGGTGGAGCTTGGGGCCATTCCCTCTCGTCCTGTCCCCTGTCCCTTGGGAGAAGAGCCCAGCTCCCTCCTCTCCACAACCTCCTCTCAGGGAGTTGCAGAGAGCAATGAGCTCTCCCCTCAGCCTCCTCTTCTCCAGGCTGAACCCCCCCAGCTCTCTCAGCTGCTCCTCTTCTTCTCCAGCCCCCTCCCCAGCTTCGTTGCTCTTCTCTGCACTCACTCCAGAGCCTCAACATCCTTCTGGTGGGGAGGAACCAGAACTGACCCCAGGATTCGGGGAGCCGTCTCCCCAGGGCCGAGTCCAGAGGGAGAAGAACCTCCCTGGCCCTGCTGGCCACGCCGTGTCTGCTCCAAGCCAAGATGCCCTTGGCCTTCTTGGCCACCTGGGCCCCTGCTGGCTCCTGTTCAACCAACACCCCCAGGTCCTTCTCCAGGCAGTTTCCAGCCAGGTTTCTCCTAGTCTGGAGCTGCTCAGGGTTGTTGTGCCCCAAGGGCAGGACCCGGCATTTGGCCTCGTTAACCCTCCTGCTGTTGGTCTCAGCCCAGGGATCCAGCCTGTTCAGATCCCTTTGGAGTCTCCCTGCCCTCAAGCAGATCCAGCTTCCACCCAGCTTAGTATCGTCTGCAAACTCACTAAGGGTGCAAAAGCTGTTGCACTAGCAACAAAATATTGATTTAGTTCGTGAAGGCAACTCAAGAAGAAGCATTTGCAAGCAATACCAGGCCACTGGGTGAGCTGTGAGTCACAGCCCATCACTCCAAACACACCCTAGCTGCTTCACATCTACAGTCTGATTTTGCAGCATCTTTATGCCAGGAGAAGAAAAAAGCCCACTGTAAATCTTAGATCTCCACAAGTTCTGCTAAAAGAAACCCACCAAAAGCAACCCCAAGCCCAATCCAACCCTGCCAACCCCCCATTCCCAGGTACCAGTTAAAGGGGAAGATGCCACACACCAACGTTAGGGCGAGTCCTTGCTTGTCCACTTTGCTTCTTCTCTTGGGTGGAAGCTGTGGAAGTTTTCATGCTGTACATGGGTTCAAGGCGCGTGGAACCCCGGTAAATCCACTCTGAGCGTTTGTCATCCTGCAGCAAGGAGAAAGCAACACTCGCGGCACCTGTGGCAAGAGCTTCCAGAGGCACAGTACAGGCCTGGGAGACAGCAGGGAGCGGAACGGGATGGAAAGGAGGCAAAATGTTGACTTGAAAGCTCTTGAAAATTCAGGCAGCCAAGAAAGGACAAAGGCCATAACCTACCATATCCCAGGGAACATTGAATGCAAACCAGATCTAGAAAGAGAGCTTGTACTAAGACCCCAGACTCCAAACATGGTTCTATTCTCAGCCCAACATCTAACGAGGCGATGTGGGAGAAACTAGACTCCCGCAGGAGAACAGCAATCTGCTACACCACAGGGAGGTTGAATTTGCAAGGACACAACATCTCCCCAGCCCCAGTCGCTCACAGTTATCTGAGTGGAAAAGGAACTGAGGCTCTCTGCTCCATCTCTGCAGTCTGTAGAATCTGAATAAGCAGAACATCACAGCTTCTGCTCAGTTTCCCTCCTGCTTCTCCAGATGGCACTCGCATGTGTACAGAAACATGGGTAGGTGTTTCCACCAAGAGAGGAACCAGGACAGAACACATCTGCAGATGATGGGTTTTGTTTCTCACTTGTCTACAGCTTTAAAGTTTGATGTGTAAAATGCTTTAAAAGGCTTTTGAAGCACTCCTCATGCAAACAAGAGTCACCTTCCCATTGATGCTCAGCAGAAACGGATGGTCTATCTACTACCTCATCACCTCAGGAACTTCATAGAATCATAGAATCACCAGGTTGGAAGAGACCCACCGGATCATTGAGTCCAACCATTCCCATCAGTCACTAACCCATGTCCCTCAGCACCTCGTCCACCCGTCCCTTAAACCCCTCCAGGGAAGGGGAATCAATCCCCTCCCTGGGCAGCCTCTGCCACTGCCCAAACACCCTTTCCATGAAATTTCTTTTCCTAATATTCAGCCTGACCCTCCCCTGGTGGAGCTTGAGGCCATTCCCTCTCATCCTGTCCCTTGGGAGAAGAGCCCAGCTCCCTCCTCTCCACAACCTCCTCTCAGGGAGTTGCAGAGAGCAATGACCTCTCCCCTCGGCCTCCTCTTCTCCAGGCTGAACCCCCTCAGCTCTCTCAGCCGTTCCTCATAAGGCCTGTTCTCCAGACCTGCCATCAGAGAGAAAACTGGGCTTGATCAGCTCCCCTCCGACTCAAACTGAAGCCCACCTTCCCCTTCTGATGGGAGAAGATAAGTTGCCCTACCAGGAAGAGGATTTTGACCAGACTGCCATCTACTTCTTCCACTCTGGATTTCCACCAGGTCCCTTCCCACTCCGTTTTGATCAGCTGGCCGGTCTTCAGCAGCACCATGGGGCGGTTGGGGTAGGCCGTGATGTACTCCTTGATGAAATCACGAGAGGAGACGTCATCAATGTCTTCCCAGGTCTTTTGCACTGTTTGGAAAGGGATGGATGGGAAAGGAGGAAGAGGAGGAAAGTTTCTTACAAAGAGAACCCATAATTGTTTGGTTTTTTTTTTCAAAAAGATCCCAGATGGGTTTTTATGTAAGAACAAGAATCCAGCAGTGGCTGGATTTTCGGCAGCAGGCCATCCAGCCACGTTAACGCAAGAGCACAAGGTGTCACAGCAAACTTTGTGACAGGAAGAAACTACAACCCCTTCCAGCTTTGTAGGTAAATGACTACAAAAACAGAACCAGAGGGGGATGTGCAGTTTGTTCCCATCCTTTGAGCCCAGGCTCCTGCATCCACCCCAAGGATCTCCACATCATCTCAGAGTTGGGAAGAGGAGGGGCAGAGATCACTCACGTGGCCGGCAGACTGGGTAGAGCTCCCACTCCTTGACATATGAAGCGTAGCCATCATCAAAGAAGATCAGGAACCTGGAGAGCAGCAGTGTTGGAATTAGAAATGCAGCTGAATAAAATGCAGCTCTGCATTGAATCATGGGATGGTTTGGGTTGGAAGGGATCTCAAAGCCCATCCAGTCCCACCCCATGCACCAGGGGCTCCTCCAAGCCCCATCCAACCTGGCCTTGAACCCCTCCAGAGATGGGGCAACCACCTCTGCTCTGGGCAACCTGGGCCAGGGCCTCCCCACCCTCCCAGCAAAACATTTCTCCCAAAAAATCTCATCTCAATCTCCCCTCTTGCAGCTCAAAACCATTCCCCCTCGTCCTGTCCCTGCACTCCCTGACCAAGAGCCCCTCCTTCACTTTTCTGGAGCCCCTTTCAGCACTGGAAGCTGCTCTGAGGTCTCCTTGCAGCCTTCTCTTCTTCAGGCTGAAAAACCTCAACTCTCCCAATCTGGCCTTGAATGGGAGGTGCTCCAGCCCTCGCATTATCTCTGTGGCCTCCTCTGTCCTTGCTCCAGGAGATCCAGGTCCTTCCTTTGTTGAGGACTCCAGAACTGGCCACAGACTCCAGGTGGGTCTCACCAGAGCGGAGCAGAGGGGCAGAATCCCCTCCCTCCCTGCTGGTCCCACCGCTTTGGATGCAGCCTAGGACATTGTTGGTTTCTGGGCTGCGAGCCCACATTGCTGGCTCACGTGAAGCTTCTCACACACCAGCACCCCAAGTCCTTCTCCTCAAGGCTGCTCCTATGTTCTCCATTCTCTGTCCAGTCTGGATTTGCGTTTGGGATTGCCCTAATCCTGGAGCAAGACCTTGCACTTGGCCTTGATGAGGTTCACATGGCTCCACCTCTCCATCTGTCCAGGTCCCTCTGGATAGCAGCCGTTCCCTCCAGCACGTCAACCATGTCACACACTCGCTGAGGGTGCCCTCAATCCCACTGTCCACATCTGCGACAAAGATGTTAAACGACACTAATCCCAATCCTGATGCCTGCAGAGTGCCACTCATCACCGGCCTCCACCTGGACACTTGTCCACTGATCATAACTCTGAGTGTGACCAACCAGCCAACTTCTTATCCACCAAATGGTCCACCCATCAAATCCACGTCTCTCTCCAGTTTAGAGGAAAGACTGTGGTGTGGGGCAGCGCCAAATGCCTTGCAGAAGGCCAGGAGGAGGATGTCAGTCGCTCTTCCCTCATCCAACGATGCTGTAGCCCCCTTGTAGAAGGCATCATACGATGGAAGTGGAGCAGCCCTCCTGTTTCTCCTGCCGATCTCTCATCATATCAGATATGAAGGATGAGGAATAAAGCAATCATGAGTTTGGCAATGCCGCCACCTCCCCTTGGCTCTGTGCAGCCCCAAGAAATTCCTGTGCTACCAAAGACAAAAGAGAGGCTGCCTAAAGGCTTCCCAGCTGCACAGCACGGCCAGGCCCTCTTCCCTCAGCTCCACATTCCCTCTGTGCCTCGGCCACAGGAGATAAAAGATGGTTTCATTGCTCCCAATCTCTTTCTGGAGCCCTTGGGAGAGCAGCAGAGGCTGCAAACGGTGACTCAGACGGTGCTGGGGACACCTCTGGGGTTCCACCTGCAGACAGGAGCCGAGCAGAATCATAGAATCACCAGGTTGGAAGAGACCCACCAGATCATCGAGTCCAGCCATTCCCACCAATCCCTAAATCGTGCCCCTAAGTACCTCATCCACCTCACCTTAAACACCTCCAGGGAAGGCGGTCAACCACCTCCCTGGGCAGAGTGTTCCAATGCTTAACCACCCTTTCCGTAAAGATTTTTTTCCTAATCTCAAGTCTGAATCTCCCCTGGCAGAGCTTGAGGCCGTTCCCTCTCATCCTGTCCCCTGTCCCTTGGGAGAAGAACCCAGCTCCCTCCTCTCCACAACCTCCTTTCAGGTAGTTGTAAAGAGTAATAAGGTCTCCCCTCAGCCTCCTCTTCTCCAGGCTGAACAACCCCAGCTCTCTCAGTCTCTCCTCATAAGATTTGTTCTCCAGCCCCTTCACCAGCTTCGTTGCTCTTCTCTGGACTCGCTCCAGAGCCTCAACATCCTTCTGGTGGTGAAAGTTTTCATCGCCTCCAGGGGACCGAGAGGTGGGAGGGGGACACCCGCAAGGCTGGATACGGCACACGCTTCGTGTTGCGTGATAGGTTCAGGAGACAGAGCCAGGTAAAGGCTGCTTTATGAGAGACTGGCACCACAGCCAGCCTAGCCAGGAGGAGCAAATCTGCACCACGACTAACGAAGACAACTCATTTGCAGTCACTAAACATAGATCTGATAGAACCTGATGCAATCAGGCATTCATCCAGATCCACATTAGAAACAAACAGGGGGATTATAACCTTTATGAATCTCTTCAAAAAGACCACAAGCCTCAACCACAGTGGAGAAAACCCTGCCCCTCATTTATCAGGCTGCTCTAGACCTGCTCTTTCTTCTCCCTAAGTGCTTTGGCAAACCTCCTGGCACAAGACGCTCCCGGGCTTCAGATTTCCCAGCATCGCGTTTTACGCCTCGAGCGGTGCAGCCTCCCAGTGGTGCAATAATGTGAATGAGATACCAGATATAATTTCTGACTCAGGGCCATGAGTAAGAGAGTGGAGGCTCCACCCAGCGCTATCAGAGATAAGAGAGACTAAAGAAACGCTATTCCCACCTACCGGCATGGAAGGGGTAGAACAGAATTTAGCTCTCGCAACAGCAAATCTACAAACACACCTACGTTCATAGAATCATAGAATGGTTTGTGTTAGAAGGGACCTTAAAAATCATCTAATTCCAACCCTCCTGCTGGATCAGGCTGCGCAAGGCCTCATCCAACCTGGCCTTCCACACCTCCAGGAATGGGGCAGCCACCACTGCTCTGAGCAACCCGTTCCTGTTCCTCACCACCCTCACTGTGAAGAAATTCCTCCTCGAGTCTAGTCTAAATCTGCCCCTCCCCAATTTACAGCCCTTCCTCCTAGTCCCATCACTCCAAGCCTTTGCAAACAGTCCCTCCCCAGCTTTCTCGTAGCCCCTTCAGGTACTGGAAGGTCACTGTAAGTTCTCCTTGGAACCTTCTCCTCTCCAGGCTGAAAAATCCCAACTCTCTCAGCCTGTACAGGAGGTTCTCCAGCCCTCTGATCATGTTTGTAGCCTCCTCTGGACCCGTTCCAACAGCTCCATCTCCTTCTCATGTTGAGGATTCCAGAACTGGACGCGGTACTCCAGGAGAGGTCTCACAAGAGAGGAACAGAGGGGCAGAATCACCTCCAAACCACTGCCGGCCACACTTCTTTTTGATGCAGCTCGGATATGGTTGGCCTTTGTTCCTTTCCCATTTTCCCTAAAACCAAAACAATCAAACAAACCAAAAAAAAAAAAGGGGGTGCGTGGCTGTGGAGGAGAATTCATACCTGTCTTTATTCTTGATGTTTGGGGTTTCGGCCACGATGCCAGCGTACAGCCAGACCCGATCCCCATCTTTGTATTTTGCCACAACCCTGCTGCCCACGTAGTGTTTCTCAGGCGAGGGGTGAAAGTCGTAAGCGATGTGATTGCCAGAAAGCAAACTCTTCCCTTTATCAAACTTCACTTTGTACTTCTTCCCAGTGCCTGAAAGGCATTTCAAGACATTAGAAGACATTTCATCAGAGCGCAGGGGTTCAGGGAGCAGTGGGGCTGTTTGGAGAAGGGGAGGCTGAGGGGAGACCTCATCGCTCTGCGCTGCTCCCAGAAAGGAGGCTGAAGCCAGGCAGGGGTTAAGCTCTGCTCCCAAGGAACAAGGGATGGGATGAGACAAACCAGCCTCAAGTTGTGCCAGGAGAGATTTAGGTTGGATACCGGGAAAGATTCCTTCACGGAAAGGGCTGTCAAGCTGCCCAGGGCAGTGGGGGAGTCCTCATCCTGGAGGGGGTTCAAAAACCGTGTGGAGTTCCAGGAGTCAGTCCCACAGTGGGGCTGGGCTGACGGTTGAGCTTGGAGGCCTTTTCCAACTTCAATGATCCCACGACTCCAAGACACGTAAAAGCCCACACACGATTTCACCCATGAAGTCCAATTTCATACAGCGTTCTGATCCAAGTTATTTGAAAGCCTTCCAGAACGAATTTGGAAGGTAAAATACAACAGCGGACTCGTGCTGCTTTCACAGCTCTTCCCAGACAGCTCAAGGAGGGGACCTGCTCCCAGCCTGCCCCGCGCTCCCCACCCAGAGGCTCAGTGAAAGCCGCGAGCACCACGCACGGGACGTACCGACTGTCCGGATTGCGATGAGATTCCCTTTGTGCCACGTTTTGCTTCGCTTTTTACCCAGGATCCTCATGCCAACGCTCAGATCACCATCGCTGCTGAGGTCACTCCCAGGAGCTGCAGGGCCAGCAGGCTGTGCTGTGCTAGGAGATCCCTGAAGACTCTGGGCCTCTGCCCAAGAAACAACAACCAGAGAATAAGTTAGGATTGCCCAGACTCCCTCTCTCATGTGGGCAACTGGAGGAATATCCATTTGAGCAGAGACAGGAGGCTTTCTTTAGCTTTGCTTTTCCTCAGCCTGCCTAAAGCAGCTCAGTTTTACTGGACGCAGTAAGCAGCAGATGGGGCTTAAACGTCATTAAAAAGTTTTCACCACTTGGCTTTGCTTTTGGAAAGGGACTTGGGAATCGATATACCCTAACAGGTCTTTCCAGCAGGGAAACAGAAGAGTTATTTTCTTTCTCTGTAAGAAAACCGATGGGCGTTGAGACTCCAACAGGATCAGGGTAAGGGCACATACGTTACCAGCTCCAGGAAGCTCTCACTCACCTCTGTGTGCGTCCCGTGCGTTTGTTCTCTTGTTCACGGCATCCATGAATTTCTGAACGTCCTGGGTAGACCTCCTCATGGCAGCCATGGCTTCCCGCAGCTGAAAGGAAGGAAAGAGAAAAAAAATAGGAAGAACATTTCTGCACCGAATACAACTATATCCTAACTGTTCCGGCCAAACCCCACTCGAGGCACCAACTCACCAGGCTCTGATTCTTTGCAACTCTGCGGCTGCCGTCGCCTGCATTGAGAGAGAAAAGAAGTGGTTTAAAACATTTTAGGGAGGAAGAAATCCGCCCTAAGCATCACCAAAAGATGGGTGAGCAGAGGGAAGTGTCCCTTTCCAAAGCCTCTTCATAACTGTCAAGAAATCCACACAAGCAGGTTTTTTACTGAGCCAGATGCACGCTGTGCTGCACAAGGCAAAGCCCATGCACGGCCAACATTTCATGGGGACCATAATCAGGCAGGTGGGAAAAGGGAAAGGTCCCAGTTTGGGACTTTAGGAGCCACACAATAGTTATGGGCCCTGGCAGAGACTGCAAGTGAAGATGTCCCTCAGAAAAGCCGACAGCCCTGCCTCCCTGATCCTCTCCTTGCTCACAGACCAGCACAGCTTATGCCTAAATTTACGATATCCTTACTCTAATCCCCCTCACTCCTATCCTCCTTCGGGGCACACTCAGATAGCCATCCCTCCCCTCAGTCCACAAGGAGATACTGAACTGGTCTTCCAGCTCAAATCAACACTCATGACATCATCGTCATCCTCGTCTGGGATCTCGATCACTTCCATGGCTTTGGCAGCCCCCTCCTCGTCCTCGGAACTGCTCTCGCGATACTGCAGGCCCAGCTTGGAGTACAGATCTATCACCAAGTGCTCGCATTTCTCAATGGCTCTGGAGGAAAAAAAGAAAGGCAGAGACAGGAAAAGGCAAGGTGAGCCCAGCTGTGCATCCCACGACACCACAGCAAGAACCAGGAGCTGCTGGGGAGCATGATTTAGGGAATGGTGGGAATGGTTGGACTCGACGATCCAGTGGGTCTCTTCCAACCTGGTCATTCTGTGATTCTGTGATTCTGGGAGCTGCTGGTTAAATACAGCCATGATGAGGGGAGAGCGTTCCTGAGAAGGATTAAAAGCCATGGGGGAATAATTTTAATTATCCCTCAGTAGCCACATGCTAACAAACCAATGGAGAATCATGGCATCAGCACTTACAACACGGGGCTCTGCCAGCCCAGCTCCCCTTCCTCTTCTCCAAACCCCAATTCCAAGTCGTGGCTGGGATTCGGAGCATACTCACCTTGAAGCATCATCAAAGAGCCGGTCAACGCGAGCCACCTCTTCTTCCTTCTGTTTCACACACTTCTCCAGCTCCTCCAGCTGCTGCTTCCTCTGCTTCACGCAGTCAAACTTTTCCAGCTCTTTATTGATGATTTCCTGGAGCTCCTCCATGGAGATACCCAGCTCCTCCATCACTTCTTCCTGCAGCTCCTTGATCTCCTGGGAATCCATTTCTGCTGCAGATGACACCACAAAGAGCTGAGAAGCCTGTGTGATCCTGCTGCTGCGGCACAGCACTTGTGAGAGCATCAACTCCACTTTTTGAAAGTTAATCAGGAAGAATATGTTACATATGGTGTGAAGATGACAACAGAGGGAGCTAAAAAATCACTGAAATTTAAGAAAACTATGGAGCCAGAGGCTCACAGGACAAACAGGAGTCCCTGACATCTTTGATCTCTGCTCAGGCCCTCCAAACCCACCAGAGCCTCTTCACCTTCTCAGCAACTTCTCCTCTGCAAAACCTGCAGAGCGGTTCCCAGGGAGGAGAACCTCATGCTGCCTTTCCCACAGAAGCCCCCACCCTCTCCTACCTGGAGCATTTAAGGAACACAGAATCACGGAATGGTTTGGGTTGGAAAGGATCTCAAATCCCCCACTCCTGCCATGAGCAGGGACACCTCCCACTGCATCAGGGGCTCCAAGCTCCATCCAACCTGGCCTTGAACCCCTCCAGGGATGGGGCAGCCACAACTTCTCCAGGCAACCTGTTCCTCACCACCCTCATCATGAAGAAATTCCTCCTTATGTCCAGTCTAAATCTGCCCCTCTCCTATTTATAGCCCTTTCTTCTAGCCCTATCGCTGCAAGCCTTTGTAAACAGTCCCTCTTCAGCTTTCTTGTAGCCTTTTGAGGCATTGGAAAGTCTCTAAAGTCTCCTCAGAGGCTTCTCTTCTCCGGGCTGAACAACCCCAACTCTCTCAGCCAGCATAAACGAACAGCTTGGAATGATCGCTGAGTGTCCAGCACCATAAAGGAACACCAGCTCCTTAATACATACACTGCTACTAAGGAACTTTAACCTATATCCCTGATTTTCGATAATGCGGCCCCTCCAACTCTACTCGTCCCTCTGTGCCCACTCCTCATCTCAGAATTCCCCCTATCCTCTCCCTTCCCCACAGCTCCCCGTGTCCCCCTGCTCCTCACTGCCCCCCAACACCCCTGCTGCACAGCTCCCTGCGCCCCCCTGCTCCTCACTGCCCCCCAGTTCCCCCTGCTGCACAGCTCCCTGTGTCCCCCTGCTCCTCACTACCCCCCAGTTCATCCTGCTGCACAGCTCCGTGTCCCCCTGCTCCCCACTGCCCCCCAGTTCCCACTGCTGCACAGCTCCCTGTGTCCCCCTGCTCCTCACTGCCCCCCAGTTCATCCTGCTGCACAGCTCCCTGTGTCCCCCTGCTCCTCACTGCCCCCCAGTTCATCCTGCTGCACAGCTCCCTGTGTCCCCCTGCTCCTCACTGCCCCCCAGTTCATCCTGCTGCACAGCTCCCTGTGTCCCCCTGCTCCTCACTGCCCCCCAGTTCATCCTGCTGCACAGCTCCCTGTGTCCCCCTGCTCCTCACTGCCCCCCAGTTCCCACTGCTGCACAGCTCCCTGTGTCCCCCTGCTCTTCACTGCCCCCCAGTTCATCCTGCTGCACAGCTCCCTGTGTCCCCCTGCTCCTCACTGCCCCCAGTTCCCCCTGCTGCACAGCTCCCTGTGTCCCCCTGCTCCTCACTGCCCCCCAGTTCATCCTGCTGCACAGCTCCCTGTGTCCCCCTGCTCCTCACTGCCCCCCAGTTCCCACTGCTGCACAGCTCCCTGTGTCCCCCTTGCTCCTCACTGCCCCCCAACACCCCTGCCCCACAGCTCCCTCTGTTACCCTGCTCCTCACTGCCCCTCAACTCCCCCTGCCCCACAGCTCCCTCTGTCCCCCCGCGCTCCCAGCCCAAACTCCTTCTGCCCCACAGCCTCCCCACGTTGTAGGATTTGATTATTTTGGCTTTAAATTTACTTTTCGAGCTCCCTCACAGCGTGCCAGTAAGGTGGAAGCTGTCAGGATCGATTCACTTACCAGGTGCCAGACGCTTGAGCTGAAAGTCTTCAAACGCAACAAGTTGAGAGCAAATCGTTCTCGTGAGATGCGCAGCCTCGTTCGGTTTGTCAGCAAGAGCAGTTAGAAGGAGAGACGACCTGATTTGCAGGTCACATGTGGAGACTTCAAAAGAAGTTTCAGTTGGAGAACGGCAATCAAGGATTGTGCAAGACACCCAAGACCCTCAAAGACTCCTGTCTTGAATAACTGGGCACGCGCAAAGAGGAGAAGGTGCATTATCGTTAGTCCTGGGAGCGTAAATAATGGGTGTGATTATTCCAAAGGTTCTGATGAATAGATGTTTTTAATAGAAAAAAAATCAGTTGAGGGGTCCAGCATGCACGAATGGCTTGGAATGATCGCCTGTGCATCCAGTGCTGCAAAGGAACGTCGGCTCTTTAATACACATACTAGTAACCAAGAAGTTTTTGTATTAACTCCTGATTTTCTGTGACGCTCGCAGCCCCCCCAAATTCTCTCACAGCCCCCTCTTCCCCCACAGACCAATTCCTCCTGCCCCACAGCCCCCTCTACCCCTCACAGACCCCCAATTACCCCTGCCCCACAGACCCCCCTACCCCTCACAGACCCCCAATTACCCCTGCCCCACAGAACCCCCTACCCCTCACAGGCCCCCAATTCCCCCTTGCCCCATAGCCCTTCCCTACCCCTTACAGATCCCCCCAATCTCCCCTGCCTCACAGCCCCCCTAACCCTCACAGGCCCCATAACCCTCACAGCCCCTCAGTTCCCCCTGCCCCACAGTCCCCATGCTCTTCACAGACCCCCAATTCCCCCTGCCTCACAGCCACCCCTACCCCTCACAGGCCCCTCCAATTCCCCCTACTCCTCACAGCCCCCCAATTCCCGCTGCCCCCACAGGGCCCCGACCCCTCAGAGCTCCCCAATTCCCCCTGCCCCACAGCCCCCCCCATACCCGCTGCCTCCTCCCCGCCATCCCCCAGTCCTCCCGCCCCCTCGGTTCCCCTCACAGCCCCCAGTCCCGCCGCACTCACCAAGACCCCGGCACCGCCACGACCTCGCTCGCAGGGGAAGAGCAGGAAGGGGGGGGGGGGGGGGGGCTAACCGGAACCTGCCCCGAGCCACTTCCGGTAACTCCCCCGCCCGGAGCGGCAACTCTGCGCATGCGCATAAGGCAGGGCGGGGCCGCCAGCGTGGTTCCAGCCAATGAGCGCGCGCTTGGGGGGCGGGGTTGTGAGCGCGGTTCCAGCCAATGAGTGTTCGAAGAGGCGGGGCTGTGAGCGCGGTCCCAGCCAATGAGCGCCGGGGGGCGTGGCCAAAAGCTTTTAAGGGCGCAGCGCCCCCTTGGGGAGCGCAGTGGTGCTGCCTGGGGGAGCGTTGGGAAGCTGGGGGGGGGCAGTAATGGGGTATTAATGGGGTCTCTGAGGGGGTAGTGGGGTGCTGAGGAGCTCTGAGGGTGCTAGGGGGGTAATGGGGTGCAGAGGGTGATGGGGAATTCTGGGGGTGCTGAGGGGGTAATGGGCTCCTGAGGGCGATGGGGAGCTCTGAGGGGGTAAAGGGACGCTGAGGGTGATGGGGAGCTCTGATGGTGCTGGGGGGTTAATAGGGTGCTGAGAGCAATAGGGAACTCTGAGGGTGCTGAGGGGGTAATAGGGTGCTGAGGGTGATGGCGAACTCTGAGGGTGCTGGGGGGGTAATGGGGTGCTGAGGACGATGGGAAGCTCTGAGGGTGCTGGGGGGTTAATGGGGTGCTGAGGGCAATGGGGAGCTCTAAGAGTGCAAGGGAGATCCCTGAAGCTGGCCTGAGGGGTGGCCGTCCTTGGGCTGGCTCTGAGGATCCAAGGCTTGGAGGAAGCTGGGGGTGTCCCTTGTCTGGCTTTAGGGGGCCCTGGGGGTGCTGGGGTCCCTAGGGCTGACTTGGGGGGTTGAGGCCCCAGGGGTTTGGGGAGTCCCTGGGGCTATGGGGGTCTGGCTTAACGTCCCCTCAGTTGATGGGCTCCTCCTCCCAGGTGGAGGTGGGGATGGCGCTGTAGGGATCCACCACCAGCCGCCTGCACCGCACCGCCATGGCCAGGAGGAAGAGGCCCAGCAACACCACGAAGGCCACGGCGAAGCCCTTGTCCACATCGAGCGCCGGCAGCGCCGTGGCCGTCTCCATGTGGGACCCTCGGGGGTGCAGCCCCCGGCTCCCTGTGAGGCAGAGGGTAGGGGATGTGGGTCAAACCCAGCCAACCTGGAGCCTCATCTTTGCCAGGGCTTCGATGGGGGCACCCGGTACCCCTGTCCCAGGCACCCTTGCTACCCAGATCTTTGTTGTCTCCCCTTTCCACTTCCCTTCCAGGAAAAATGGGTTAAAATATCTCTTAAAAGTTGGTTTTTTTTTCTTCTTCCATGGGAGCCCCTGCCGCGTTATGTGCTATTAGCGTGTTGGGGCTTAGCTGAGCCCAACCACGCAGACGCCGTCTGGGATTGGGAGCAAGACAGGAGGACAAACTGCTGAGAAGCAAACCAGGATGGAAAAGCCAAGAGAGAACCATTTGCAGCAGTAGGCAGATAACTGGGTTTGTCCAAGGCTGGAGAAGATGTGGAAGCTTCAAAAATTCAAAAGGACCAAGTCCTGCGGCACCCAGAGGTTGCGGGAAGCCCCAGTTCCCAGCCCCATCCCGCGTGTGCTGATGGTGGCAGCTCCTTACCTCCCTATGGACGGACAGACGGATGCTGTGCCCCTCTCGCTGCCCCGGCTGTGGGCACCTGCTGGCACCAGGGTGGCATGAATACTGCAGGAGCGCGGCGGCATCGCCTTTCATACCTCCTGGGAGACACGATCCGGTGGATTCAGTTCTCGCCTCTCTTTCCACCACCCCCTTCTCCCAGCGGGTGAAGGCTCTGAGGTCCCTTCATGGACCCCACAGGCATTGGGGTGCATTGAGGATGATTTCTCCCCGAAATAGATTTTTTTTCCTCCTGTATTGGGGAGAATTCCTTCTGCAAATGGATTTTTTCCTTCTCCTTGAGAGACGATTCCTCCCCAAAATGAATTTTATTCCTCCTCGGCAGAGGATTCCTCCCCCAATTGTTGTTTTTCTCCTTCTCAATGGGGAATTCTTCTCAAAATGTTGTTTTTTCTCCTTGGGTGGAGAGAGCTCCTCCCTAAAATGGATTTATTCTTGTTCAAATGTGTTTTTCTACTCCGTTGGGAGGATTTCTCTCCAAAACACAGTGGGATCCGGGTCCTCCCTGACCCTTGAGATGATTCAGACTGGGTCCTTGGCCCCTTCCCAGGGAAAACCCTTAGAGCAGGGATGCTTTGTGCTTAAAACCGAGCTGCTTCTGGATCACTTTATTCCCCCAGGAGGAACCGGGATGGCCTTGGCCCCTCCGGGCCCCGCCCCCGAGTTAGCCACGCCCCCAAACATTATCGGGCCAATGGGAGCGCGGTGCTGCCCATTAGCACCGCCCCCTCATCAAACGTGGCTCCGCCCCCCGACCCAGCTAGGCCAATGGAGAGCGGCGCCTGTGCCCCGCACCTTAGAGCCGGTGGCCACGCCCCTTTGTGGCCCCGCCCAGGCCAATGGGAGGGCGGCACCGCGCTTCCGCCCCGCCCCTCGTGGCAAGAAGCCCCGCCCACAACGAACACGGGCCAATGGGAGCGCAGAGCAGCGCTTTCGCCCCTCCCCTGTAACCTGACCCCGCCCCGTTCTGGCCCCGCCCCCTCCCCGTCCGGGCCAATGTGAGAGCGGTGCCCGCCTCACTCATATGTCCCCGCCCCCAGCTCTAGTCGGACCAATGGGAGTGCGGCACAACCCTTGAGCTGCACTCCTCCTAGCTCCACCCACTCCGCATTTAGGCCAATGGGTGCGCGGCACTGGGCTTATGCCCCGCCCCCTTGTACCCCGCCTCATCCTCGCTGTGGCCAATGGGAGCGCGGCACCGCGCGTCTGCCCCGCCCCTCTATGGTCCAGCCTCCTGTTCCATCTGGGCTAATAGGAGTGAGGCGCCGTGCTTGTGCCCCGCCCCTCTCTGGCCACGCCCCGTCTCTCCATTAGGACCAATGGGAGCGCTGCTCCGCGCCGTGGCCCCGCCCCCGGCTGGGCTGCGCGGCGGGGTTTCCTGCGCCGCCATCTTGGCCGCGGAGGGAGGTGGGGAGGGGGGGAGAGGCTGGTCGGTGCACCGGGGGCTCGGCATGGCGGCCACCGCCGCCAACCCGGGTGAGCACCCGCGGCGGGGTTGGGGGGGGACGCGAAGAGGCGGGGGTGGGTGGGGCTGAGGGGCTCGAAGAGTCTTGGAGCTGCTGAGGGGGGTCCCTGGGGCAGCTGGAGGGGAGAAGGAGCCTCTGAGGGGCCCTGAGGAGGTCCTGGATCAGCTGGAGGGGGGGGCTGGATCTGTTTGGTGGGTGCCTGGGGCAGCTGAGGGGCTCTGGGGCAGCTGGGGTGGCTGAATCTCCTTGGGGGCGCTGAAGGAGGCCTGGATCTGCTTGCTGGGGTCCCTGGATATGCTTGGGGGGACGAGGGCTGGATCTACTGGGTGTCCGTGAGGGCAGCTGGGGGACACCTGGATCTGGTGGGGCCCGTTGGGCCGCTGGGGGAAGCGCTGGGGCAGCTGTGGGGTCTGCTTGGTAGGCACTGGGGCAGTTGTGGGGGGGCCCTGGATCTGCTGGGGGGGAGTTGGATCTGCTTGATAAGCACCTGGGGCAGCTTGGAGGGGGGGGTCCTTGGATCAGCTGGAGGGTGGCTGAATCTGCTGGGAGTCTTTGGGGCATCAGGAGAGGTGCCTGGATCTGCTGGGGTCCTTGGGGGAACTTGGAGGGGTGCCTGGATCTGCTGCTGGGAATCCCTGGGGCATCTGGAGGGGTGCGTGGATCTGCTGGGGGTCCCTGGAGCACCTCTAGGGGTGTCTGGATCTGCTGGGGGTCCCTGGGGCACCTCTAGGGGTGCATGGATCTGCTGGGGGTCTCTGGGGCAGCTGAGGGGTGCTGGATCTGCTTGGCGGGGCCCGTGGGGGAACCGAGGGCTGCCTGGATTTGCTTGGTGGGCGCCCGGAGCAGCTGAGTGGGATTCCTGGGGAGAAGCGATGGTGGAGCAGAGGGAGATTAGGGTGAAGGATGGGGCTGTGGTGACTTTAGGGGCTGGGCTGGGCCCTGGGGGGGGGGGGGTTGGGGCTGGAAGCTCGGTTGGGCTGAGGAGGCTTTGGGGGTGCTGGGAGGGTGGGATGGGCTGTGGGGCACCTCTGGGGGAGTCAGCCTGGGTAAAGGGTGCAGAGGGGCCCAGCCTGGGGGCTCTGGAGGACTTGAGAGCCTGTGGGATCATCGGGGCTGAGCTGTTGGTTGCTGGGATCTGTGGGGAAGGAGCTGGCAGTGGGGAGGGAGTGCTTTGTGAGGGAGCTGTGCTGGGGACAAGGATGGTGCTGAGTCGCTCCCTGGGCATCTGTGGGTGCCGAAGGCCCAGCACATCCCTAGCTCGGAGCACCCAGGGCTGGATTAGACCCTTTTTTTTTTTTTTTGTGCTGTGTGTTTCCTTAATGAGCGCCAGGCAAAACCCCAGCGCGCTGTGTTGGGAAGGGCTCGTACAGTCTCCTCTTTCCCTCGCAGGGAGTGAGAGTGGCCGTGTGAGCGCCTGCTGGCAGAGCGCAGGATGCTCCAGCAGCGTTTGTGCTCCTGATTAATAACCGAGGGGTGGTTACCTGCCCATCGCAGGGGGATTGGAACTGCATGATCTTTAAGGTCCCTTCCAACCAAAACTATCCTATGATTCTCTGTTTGAAGGAAGCTGGAAGTTGGTGATACCTGATGCTCACTGAATAAAACCGAATCTTTTAGGCTTTATCTGATTTCTGGCTAAATTGCTCTGAAATTAGTGTGTATCTGGAATAATCCGGTGTCTGTGGAGTTGTAGTGGGTTCACAGCATGGTGAGAAACATCAGAATTTGAGCTTCTGTGTTCTTTTAGTGTTTTCTTTTCTCTGGCTTGTGGTTTTTGACTGTTCTTGCTTGTGGCTTGAGGCTGGTGAGGTCTTTGGTCGTGTGACGTGCTCAGGTTTATTGAGGACTGTTCGTTGTCACTTCTAAAGGGTGAGTTTTGCTCATTCTAAGGGTATAGGAAGCTTTTGTGGCTTTAAATGTTGAGAAAGCGTGTTGGGTTGTCTGTTTGTGGTGGTTGTGAGGCGAGGGCACAGGGCTGGTGTCGGGAAATCCGCGGTTGTGGCTTCACATCGTGATCTGAAATTCTCCAGCAATTAGAAGTCAGAGATGGGGAGTCAGGAAGAATGTGAATTCCTGCTCCAGCTTAGCAAAAATCACTCTGAAATGAAAACTGTCCAACTCGTGATCCCACCTCGCAGGAGAAGGTGCTTTTGGCTCACGACAATATAGCATGGAAGAGTGAGATAGTTCCAAGCAGCCAAACCGTAGCCGTGTGTGTTGGTGTGGGCTTGATTCAGAAGCTAATTCCTTCTCTGGCCGGTGGAGCATGAGATCAAGACTTCACAGTTTGGTGAGTGAAGGATGCTAAATCTAAAGCGGAAAATGGATGTTGTGAGCCAGCTCTGGTGGATGGGAAGGGAAGGTTCTCCTGCCTTTAGCCAGTTGGTGTGTTGCAAAGTGTTCATGGAAGCCTGGTCCTCGGAGCTGCGTGGTGTTTTGAGTAATAGGAAAGTTTTAAATGAATTCACAAGGGAACGAGAAAGAGCTTTCAACGTCTGGAACTATGGGTTGGCCAACCGACCAACTCTGGGAGTTGGGCCCTCTTTTCCGTGGCTTTGAGTGGTTGCTGGATGATTCCCCAAACCTGCTGCCCGTTCTTGCCATGGGAGATGGAAAAATAGACCCCCGAACCGGGTCAGGACTTACTCTGAGTGCTCGGCCTGCGGCTGGCGTGCTGCGCGGTGCCGTCCTGGTCCTCTGCCCATCCTCAAATGCAGCACGGGTGAGGAGGCTCAGAGCCTGCAGGATGTGGATGAAGCTCTTCCCTGCTTCTGGAGAAGCATTGGGAGAGAAGCCTGCAAAGCCGTTCAGTTCCCTTGGCTTTGGGAGGGTGCAGTGAGCTCCTGCACGATTCACTCCTCCAGGAGACATAAATTGTGAAGTTGTAGACTAGACGCTCTTGATTTTGCCAAACTGAGCAAGGCTTGTGTTGTTAAAGTTGTTTGGAGTGAGAGGTCAACTGCATCTGCTGAGTTGGAATGGGAGGAAGGGTTGGAGAAAAGGACAGTGGCTTGCCTTGGGTTTTAATTGCAACTTAGAATCGTAGAATCATGGGATGGTTTGGGTTGGAAGGGACCTCAAAGCCCATCCAGTCCCACCCCTGCCATGGGCAGGGACGCCTCCCACTGCATCCAAGCCCCATCTGACTTGGCCTTCAACACCTCCAAGGATGGGGCAGCCACGACTCCTCTGAGCGACCTGTGCCAGTGCTCGGATTGTTAGGACACCGTTAGCGCTGGCTGGATAAACACATGATCGATTTGCTTTGCTTCAGACATTGACTTAACGAATGCTGGTTTGAAACACAACAGTGGGAGACACGTTCTTCGTGTGTTTTGAGTTCACGTGCTACTCAAAGGCACTGGCAGACGACAGAGTGTAATGCAGATGCATTTGAGAGCTGCGGCAGTCCCACCTCCTAAATCAGTCCTGAATATTCCTGGTGATTTCCCTGTGGAGGTGCCAGTGTTTGCTCCCCTGGAAGCCGGAGCTGGAGATGACGTTCCCTTTGCCATCTCCCAGCCCTTGGCTGAGCTGTGGTTGCGCTTATAGACTCGTACTCGGTTTAAAATGAGGATCCGCAGTTTCCCTGTGCAGCCTCTGCTCATCTCTTCTGGCCTTAATTAGGTTTATGCATGTTAGAGCAGGGATTGGTTCGGGAAAGGGCTGGAACAGAGACCAGAGAAAGATCTGGATTGTTGTAGCAGTGACTCCCCAGAGCCCACCCTTGCCCTTGGAGAAAGATTGATGGCAACTTCTGGCAACGCTTCTGATTCCTGAAGAAACCACTCTCCAAACAAACCCAAACGTTGATCCTGTTGCTCTTAACATGGATTATTTGGAAGGAATGTCTTCATTCCCTCTTCTGCTACTGCAGAACAATTGGAATGTGGTGTTCTTGCCACTCTGGATATCAGCGTTTTGAGTTGAAGTGAAGCATCCAATGTTGGGAGCCGCTTGGGGCAGCAGCTCTGCCGGTGACCGTGGATTTGAGCTGTGAGGCTGCTGTTCCATGTGTTATAACATTTTCTTTGACTCTATTAGCTGGGTTGTCGCTCTGCTCACCTCTGGCTGCTCACGTCGTGCTTTTTCCCCTTGGTGCTGGTGGGTTCCAGGTGTAACTGTGCCGGGATTCCTGTGGCGTGGCCGTATTTTTCCAAACGGGCATTGGGGCAGCGGATTTACTGGCAGAACACGCGCGCTTGAGTCCCGCTCACCAATCCCCAATCGTGTGCGAAGCTGCCCGAGCTTCCTTGGATGAGTTGAGTTCCATCAGTTCCACGTTGACCTTGGTATAAAATTACTTTGCGCGATTGAATTGGGGAGAAACAAGAACTCAAAGGAAGCTGAGCACCCTGGAAATCATGAAGGGTGAACAAACTGGAACTCATCCCATCCCGTCTGCCTATCCCGAGCTCTCCCTGTTTTTGGGATGTGGATGTGGTAGAGGCCAGTGGGTTGTGGGAGGGAGTATGCGACCGTTCTGACACACTCCTTGGCGTGCAGAGCGAAATGGTACCAGATCTCAAGACATTTGATGTTCTTCCACTCCTGAAAGGGCGGTGGGAGACAAATGTTTCTGGGGAGGAGGCTGAAGCTTGAGTGAAGCAGTTTCGTCGCACAATGCTGCTGAGGTGCTCCTTGAGGCAATAGGCTCTTTAGGAATAGGAATGGCAGAGATGAGGCCTCTAAGGCCAAACTCCCTCCCTCTCAGCCCTGTTTAGAAGTTGATTTGCAGCGGAAGGGCCCAGTGTCACTTCCTTCCCCTGCCTCAGAGCGGAAATTCCTCTCCTTAATAAAATGATGATCTGCCGTGCTCCAGAAACTCCCATTTCTGTTCAGAATATGGTGGTTAAGTCTTTTGGAAAGCCACGGGCTCCTAGGGGAAAGGAATGATCCTTCAGAGCTGCTTTGCTGGCGCTCAGGACTGTTCCACTGAACCCAGACCTTTGATATCAGCCCTTTCTGCACCCTGGGACTCGGCTCAGGAATCAAGGAAAGAGCATGAAGCCGTGCAAGCGATCCAGAATCGAGGGGAAAGGAGATGGGAAAGACTTGTGGTTCCAGAGTGGAGGGTGGAGTGTGAGGAAGGCCAATCTCGAGTTTATTTTACATTCCTTATGGCAGTTTCAGTTTAAGCCATGCCGAGAAGCTTTGAACGCTACAGAGCCTGGCGTGTGTGCTCCTAAACAACTGGGATTAGGGAAAGACTGGCGTGAGGATTGCTGTCTGCTGTCAAACGCAGTCCTCTGCTCCCAAGGAATGAGAAATCCCTGCTGGTGTTGGCAGGAGCTGGGAGAGCACGTGGGGAGAAGGAGGCATCGGCCCCAGTCAGGGGTTTGGAGCCATCTCTCAGCGCGTGTGGCTGCACAGAGCTGAGACACTTCGTTTTCCTTGTGGAAAAACCATAATGTGTAACAGGCTCAGGCCTGATATCTGGCTTGTGAGGGCAGTGCTCTCCTCTTGGACGTCTCTGCCTTTCCCAGACACCAAAAGGGCTCGGTTTCACATCTCAGAGTAGGCTGAGGGGTTGTATCGATGCAGACTCTCTTGGAGAAGCTGCACCGCGGTGTCGGGTGGTGTGGTCTCTGAAGGCTCACCAGGTCTGAGCTTCTTGAGAGCGTTTCCTGCCTGCTCCATCCTTAACAAAGCGTTGATTTGGTTTCCTACCACTTACGCAACCTTTCTACATGTAAACCACGAGGCCTTTAGCTCCAAGTCTGCAGTTGTGCTGTCATTTTGGGGATGAACTGACATTTTTTATGACCAGCCGTGCACCCAGAGCTGGAGGAGTGAAGGTAGAGGCTTATAGTCATTCTGTGGTTGGGACTGCCGAAGAAAAGGAGTGACCGTCTGAAAGTCCATGGCTTTCAAAGTCTTTGTCTCTTGGATTGGGAAATAAACCCTCTTCCTGTGGCGGTGCTCATGTTGTTGAGCAAACTCGCCCCTCTCCTCCCCTCTGCAGGCTCTGGCAGCTGGGAGCGTGTTCAGCTCGTGCTCATGATCCCATCGGATCCTCCTCTCCCCAATAAGGAGACCACATCTCATAGTGCCGAGCTCTGAGTTTTTGAGTTTATGAAAACAGGGTGTTTTCCGAGCCTGGAACGGCCCCTTCGTGCAGGAGGCGGGGGATGAAAGGGCTGGAAACACGAATTGCACAGGATCTCTCCGCCTCAGATGCTGAAATGCAGTTGCATTTAATGGGAGCTGTGTGTGGAGAGCACTCCACCCTCTGAACTAGAGCGGGACTTGACATAATACTGGTTTCTTTTCTTTTACCACTCTCCTGTTTAGAAATGGCATCCGATGTTTCCTCGCTGGGTGCAGCCGTCGGCTCGGGGAACCCTGGAGCGGGTGCTCAGGCCGGGGGAGCCATCGTTCAGAGACCCACCAAGAGGCGTCCTGGGTGAGTGTGTGCTCTGGGAGCCTGCGGCTCTGCGGTTTTGGGGAAGGGTGTGCGTGAAGAGTGGTGTTGGCGAAGAGTTGAAAGAGCAGCTGGCCTTGTAATGAGGAGTCCTGTCTCCTTCTACGACGAGGAGAGGTGCCTGGTCCCTTCAGGTGGGCTCTCTCCATGGCAGTCATGGTAGAGTCCTAAAAAGAGGAGGTGAGAAAGCTTAGTTGCACCTCGCAGGAGAAGAGGGTTGCTCCCTGAGGAGTGAGAAGAGAGTCCCTGTACCAGCGAGAGAAGTCAGTGTCTGCAAGAGAGGTAGAGAAATGGCAATTGCAAATGGTGGGGCCTCACTCAAACCTTTGCGACTGCGCCTTTTCTGGGAGAGGGCGGGAGGGGAAGCCGCAATGTGCTTGCGGTAGGGTTTTTGTTTGCTAAAAATGCCTTTGCAAATTAAAAGGATATTGAGTGACTGCTCTGAAATTCCTGGCACAAGAAGCTTTCTCTTGATTTTCGAGCTAATTAAAATCTCTCCCTGCCCCCTCGGTTGTTCAAACTCTTTCCGCCACCTCCGTTTGCCGATGCTCCTGCTCCCCTGCAGCCCCTCCCACGCTGTCTGGGACTCATTCCTCTTACCCCATTTACAAACATGCTGTTGGGCTGCATCTACACCTCAATTTTCCATCCCAAAAGGAAGCGTGGTGAGAAGCCTTCCTTCTCCTCCCACACACGCTTGCTGGAAATGTGGGTTTGACCCTGTTACAGCAAACAGTGACATCATCTGCTGTTGAACTATGGCCACCAGGCTGAACTTTAACTCCCAAAGGACTTTTCCCTTCTCTTTCTTCTATAAAATGCAACCCATCCCAGCTGTCTGGCTAGGAGCACTCTGTAGGCTGTCGATCGCGTTGAGGAGGAGTTGTGGCAGCCTGTTGCGCTTCAGATCGCTGCTGGGAGCTGTGGAGCTTTTGGAACAGGAGGTTGTGGTGCAGTGGGTGCTCCAAGCAGGCTGTTTCTTTCTGTTCCTTTGCTCTGTTTCTGATAGAGGTGTAAAGGCAGCCCCCTCCAAACCTCGTAGGTTGTTTCACGTCAGCCCCTGGGATTGCTGGAATCTTCCTTAGAAGAATCATCTGCATCTCTTTAGGGACAGATAGAAAAACAACTCTAAAGGAGAAACTGCTCGGTTAATCATTGACTTCTTGCTTATATTTTTCAGGCTGGATTTTGATGATGATGGAGAAGGGAACAGCAAATTTCTCAGGTGAGAGAGAAGATCTCCCCGCAGAGTTCCTGTTGTGTGGTCTGGGTGTGTCTGTGTCCAGAGCAGGAGCTGCTTCTCTTGTGGTTTTCCCTCTCCAGCAGCGCAGAGAGAAGTGGGGAGGCTGAAGGAGGCAGTTCTCTGCTTCCTTAAACTCAGCCCTTCCTCCCAGTCAGTGGCGTTCTTCCATGTTTGCAGCCGATGCCAAAGCAAAGCTGCAGTGCACGTGCAGCCCGAGTCTGGAGAGGGGACTTGGCTGGGAGAGGATCCTGTTCCTGCTCTGGATTCAATCTCCTGCTCGTGTCTCCCTGCGCCAGCCCTGCAGGGAGATGTGGGCAGCTGAAGAGCGAGCCTTGTGTGTTGGAGTGGTGTTGCTGTGCTCCCTGATGGTGTTGCTGTGTCCCATAGAAGCACCTCAGAAGATGAAGCAGTTTCCAGGGATGCTTCCAGCAATCTGCTGGTTGTTCTGTGCGGTGCTGTGGGAGCGCTGCTGCTGGCCAAGCCCCTGTTTGTTGAAGAGAAGGATCTTCTGCCAAACATTGATGGCTTATCGGCACAGCTATCGGCTGAGATCTCGTTAGTGCCTCGAGCATGTGTTGGTTAAGTGTCATCTGTTGCGAGGATGCTTCAGTTTTGGAGACATCCTAGCTTCTGAGGAGTTGGCAAGGCTGCAAGTATCTCCTCTCGTGATCCATATGGAACGCAGAAGAGCTGGAAGACGTCATGTCGTTTATTTGTGGCCTCCCTACATGGTTTGGGATTGGACAACTCTGGTGATTCTGGAGTTCCATGTGTTACAGTCCTTTAAACGTGACTGGAATGGCTTTGGGATGATAGTTTTCCTGAGGGATGCAGGGTTTACCTACTGAGATCCTTCGGTTGAGGGTCTTGATTTGGGATAACTGTGTCTCAAAGTGCAACAGAACCTGTTGCTTTGTGTGTGATTGTGCTTAAATCGATGTGATAGAGTGTCCTCGGTATGAATGTGATGTGGAAAACACCGTCAGGGTGAGAAAAAGAATTGAACTGCAGTCTTTTAATGAGATAAATAAAGAGTGTGATTGTGGGTTGCCTGCAGACAGCAGGGTTTGATTTTTTGACACCAGGCCTCTGCTGTTTTGTTCGTTAAACCTTGTTCTTCTCGCAGTGACTTTGGGAAAGAAGAAAGTACAAACGTTTAACAGACTCTCCTTTATCTCTTTTAGATGCGATGATGACCCGATGCCAAATGACAAAGAGAGATTTGCCAGGTAAGAATCTGCTGTGATGCAGGGTTTGCAGCTTTTGGTGCCAAGCTGTACAAGCAGGCCTGCAGCGCCCTGCTAGTGAGAGACTGGACGTTCTCCCTTTGAAGGAAGGTGCAGCTCAGGATTCAGGCATTTTCCATGAAGTCTTTTGGACCAATTCATTATGAGTGTGATGAAATTGCTCCTCTCTCTCAACGTTTCTTTCAGCTGTTGCCCTGGGCTCTCATTCTTTTCTCCCGCTGAAGAAACTTGCGGAGACACAAGTTTCGTGCTTAGTTCAAGTTTGACTTATGAGCAGGGCTTCCTGGCAAATGCTGTGGTTTGTGTGTTTGTGGGGGTTAGGCAGGAGTCTCTCTTCTGTGGGATTTCCTATGGATCAGAGCACACACAGCGACGTCAAGAGCAATATTTTGGCTCTAAATGCCTGCTTGTTGGTGTCTGGAAAGCAGCTCTGTACCATCCTGTACTGGGAGTGACCTCATGGTGTTTGTACAGCTTTCTGGAGCCCGTGGAACTCAATTTAAATATTTCACGGGTTTATTTTGTGTTGATGTGTAAGGCTTTCATCAAAGTGAGATTCTTTTGTGTGTAAGATTTCTGGGGAGACCTTAGAGCAGCTTCTAGTAATGCTTAAAGGGAGTCTACAGGAAAGCTGAGGAAGGGCTCTTCATCAGGGAGTGCAGGGATAGGATGAGGGGGAACGGTTTTGAGCTGAAAGAGCAGAGATTGAGGTGAGATCTCAGGGAGAATCACGGTGCTGGGCCCAGGGGCCTTTCCCTGAGCGTGCACCGAAACCAGCATTGAGAACTCTGCAAAACATTGCTCTGCGGGGTCGCAGCCAGAGCTATGAACCTGTGGCGGAGCCTCACTGCAGAGAGGCCAAAACCATTGCGAAGCCAAACTTTCCAGTTTCCATTGGGCTGTGTCCTGCCTGAGGGCTGACAGGGACCGCTGTGCTGGGGTTGTTCGGCTCTCCAAGTGTTCGACTTGTTCTGAAGGCAGGCAAATCAGAAATATGTTTGCCAGCCCACTTTAAATGACTTTGATCGCTAGTGCAAGTCGTAAGCTCTGGGAACCCGAGGTAGAGCAGATCCGAACGATGCGTTTAAGTGCTGGGATAATGGAAAACACCCCAAAAAGCCCATGCTGTGGGCAAATGTTGCAGCGCTGAACAGCACCGTGGCCCTTTAGGGTTAAACATTCAACTGCCTGGCAGGGCAGAGCCACAGCTGGAGCTGGGTCTGGCTCCTTGCGACCCACGACCCACGGTGTGGCCTTTGATCGCCCTGGTTAACGCACACGTGGGACAAACAGACGCACAGCAACTGGATGCCAGCTCCGAATCGCTGAGCCCCAGAGCCTCTGTCTTTGGAGAAGCAGCAGCAGTGCCTGTGCGATTAAGTGCAGGGGACAAGGAGAGGGGCAGGAGGTGACAGCGTCCTTGGTGGTGTTAGTGTCCCCACTCTGGGAATGCAGCTGTAAAGAGAGTGTGGCTCAGGGCTCCCCTTTGCCCCTGGGCTTGCCTGTAGCTCATGGCTCTGTCCTCCAGGACTGTTCATCACAGCTCTGGCCGTCTGCATTTTCCAGAATGCCCTTCCCTTCTCAGATGAGGCAAAACAGAGCACGAAAGCAAATGTGACCGCTCTTTTTGGAGTGGCCAGGTGCCGCAGCTGGCTCCTGCCACAAACTCCTGCTCCATAAACCCTCAGCCGATGTTTTAGATCCTCAGCCTTTTGGGGGGCTGTGTGCCTGCCCTACTACGCACGTGGTACCTCCTCCTTCCCTGGCAGCAGCTTTTGGGGGTTTACTTTTTTCCCCAAGGCCGCCAAAACTCAAGGAAGAAAACTTACCTCAGCCTCTTAAAACATGGTTTGCAGATTCCTCTTCCCAGACAGCTGGAAGTGCAGGTTGGTGGGATGTCCGTGTGCCTTTGTGGAGCCGATGCAACATCTCTGTGTGCTGTTTGTCTCGGCCGTCTTGTCCTGATTGGTGTCGATGCGGCAGCGTCGTGTGGGGTTAGCCGTGAATCTCGCACCGTTTGGGGTTTTAAAATCTGTTTTTCTGATTTGTTAACGCTACCAAAGAGGCTACTGGTTTTCTTTTCCTTTAGAGAAAGAGTAGTTTAATGTGGCTGGGACCCAGTTCTGCTGTTAACCTTCTAATCTGACGCAGAATAATCTGCACCTCAGGTCTGTCAGCAGCAGCCCCGGCCTATTTTACAGTCAGGGTAAGCATCCTAAAACTTCAAAACAACATCGATAGCAGCACCCGTTTGATGGGGAACGTTGCAAACTAATGACTGCTTTGTTTTATGGAGTTGCTTCTCTGCAAAACAGACGTGTCTGTAGGCTGGGTTTCCTACTACATCTTCCCATTTTTCATTTCTTTAAACTTTTTCCATTGTAGCTTAGCTCGCTGATTTTATTTTTAGGTCTGATGATGAGCAGAGCTCAGCGGATAAGGAGAGACTTGCCAGGTAGGAGAATGGAGATTTCAAGCATGGACAAGCAGAGTATTTCCTTTCCTTCATGTTTCTCCAGGCCTCCCTTCTCTTTTTTTTTCCCTTCCCTCCTTCCCTCGTCTGCTGCGGTAGAGGAGTTCAAACTGAACAGATTTCTGCGAACGGCTGTGTAGTTGGAATTAGGAGGGGAAGGGCGTTCAGTCCCCTTGTGGGAATGTCTGTGGGGAGTGCACAAAAGGGTTTGTTTGCCAAAGTCACAGGGCAGAGGCGGTTGGGCTGCGGCTTTCACCCAGCGCTGGAGCTTTGCTAACCTGTGCTAAACGCAGCTCCTCCTGTGCCGCGACGAGGTGCCTGGTGGCCCCTTCTCGCGCTGGGAAGGGCTTGGCGCTGTCAAAGCAGACATTAAACAGTGTATCCGTTCAGGTTTTTGTACCTCTTAAAACCTTCCAGGACAGGTGGTGTCCTCTGCATTGTGGTGATTTAAGCTGTCTGAAAACAGAAGAGGTTTTTCATCCCCAGCTGCTGTGGCTGCAGTGACCAAAGCTGCGCACGCCGAGCTGTACCCCGAGGAGGTGTGTGCTCAGCTGCAGCCGGCAGGAAAACACCAACTCAAAATGCACCCTTCCCTATTTTCAGCGAAAATAAAACCTGCTGAAATCTCCATCAGGGCTTCTGTTGCCAAGCACAGCTCGTTACTGCAGAGCTGAGGGCTGGGAACTGTGGAGAAGGGCTTGTTACAGTCGGTCTGCAAGCCACAAAACATTTTACGACTGTTCCACTCTGGATTTGCTCTTAAGCTCTGCGCAGGACTAAAAAGGCTGTCGTGGGGGCTGAGAATGCCCCAATTCTGGTCAATTTATTGCCCGCTGGCTGTTCTTAAAACAAAAACTACCCCCCAGACACAGCCTCTCCTAATTGCAGTATCACATAGCTTAAATATTTGAGGAGATAAGGAAACCCAGGGGTGGGGCCTGGGAATGCAGCAAGCAGCAGCGCTTTCCAAGGGTTCTCCTTCAATGGAGCCACGGCCCCTTCCTCCATCCCCGGTCACTGGTTGATGTGACGTGAGAGCCTGCAGCAAAGAGCGTTTGGCAGTGGGGCCAGTGAAAGGGCTGGGGGTTTCCCAGTAGCCTCGGTAGCAGAGGTGGCTTCGTTTGGAGAAACTGAGTTCAAGGTGAGTGTGATAATCAAAGCACTTCTTCCCCTGAACATCAGTCTCTTGCAGCAAGGAGCAAGTTCACTAAATGACTGGACACACCTGGTAGTGATAAAGGCTCTGGTTTTTGTCTTTATCTTCTTTAATTCACTTGCCTCTCTGTGTTCCTTCCAACACTTCCATCTCATTTCACTCCCCGCTGTGTGCTTCCTTGAATCTGATCCATCCTGTATAGGAAACCTGGCTTTTAAGATCTGTTTTGAAAAACCCACCTTAGTAACCCAGTCAGATTGAGCGCGTCGGATAAAAAGAACCACAACAGGTTGAGCTCTGATCTCTGGGGTTGGTAGGGATGGAGCCCTGTGAGCAGAGTTGTAAAAGGTGTGTGAGTCCTCTTTGAGGACTGGGAGTGGGCAGCGCTAGTCATGGTGCCTCTTCAGAGGTCCATGGTCTGCCCGCCTTGCCCTTGATCTGTTCAGAAATTGGTTGGCTGTCTCTAAAACTTTCCCTCCCACCATCTTACTGTAAAGGATCTGGATATAATTGGGAAGTGTCTCCGTAAAAGCACTGCGGAGTGAGGCTCCTCTGTTGTAATTTAGGTCCCCGAGTCTTAGGGGCAGCCCTGGCCTCCTGGTGTGCTTGCTGGAGACGTGTGGGCATCTGAAAGGGGATGCTGGTCAGGGAGTGGATTCGTCCTTGCCCAAACGGAGTTGTCTTAGTCTGCACCAGCGCTGTTTAAAAGCCGCCTTCTGCAGCAGGGCTGAACCCCGCTTAGAGAGCAGAGGCCGTAGTAAAGGAAGAAATCCTTGCTGCAGTGTTGTGGAAGCGATGGGATAGCTTCTTTCTCTGCTAAAATAGCTTAGCCCAGCTCATTACCTTCACCAGCTGCCAGGCAATCGATGGGATTTCGAGCGAGGCTCTTCTCTGCAGCAAAGAAGGGTCCAACTGTAGGCTCTCCTCCTTGCACTTGTTCCCACGTTCCTTTTGTGCACGCCCAGCATGTGAGGTGCTTGTAGCCCTTCTAACTCCTGACGACCCCGATGCATCTCTGTGTTTTGCACTCTGGCCTCGTGGAAGCGTTGAGCTGGGGAAGCCATCGAGGCTTTGAGACCATCGGTAACTTCTTCTTCTTCCTCCTCTCCTCCCTGGCCTTTTGCAGGGAAAATCACAGCGAGATTGAACGTAGGCGGAGGAACAAGATGACCGCCTACATCACGGAGCTGTCGGATATGGTGCCCACCTGCAGCGCCCTGGCCCGCAAACCGGACAAGCTCACCATCTTGCGCATGGCTGTGTCTCACATGAAGTCCCTGCGTGGCACAGGCAACACCTCCACCGACGGCACCTACAAACCCTCCTTTCTCACCGACCAGGTCTTGGCTTGATGCTGCTTTGTGGGGAACACTTGCAAAATGCTGCTTGGAGAGGGCCTAGGAAAGCTGGGGAGGGGCTCTTCATCAGGGAATGCGCAGTAGGATGAAGGGAATGGGTTTGAGCTGCAAGAGGGGAGATTGAGGTGAGATCTTAGGGAGAAATGTTTTGTTGTGAGGGTGGGGAGACCCAGGTTTCCCGGAGGAGGGGTGGCTGCCCCATCCCTGGAGGGGTTCAAGGCCAGGCTGGATGGAGCTTGGAGCCCCTGGTGCAGTGGGAGGTATCTCTTCCCATGGCAGGGGTGGGATTGATGGGCTTTGAGGCCCCTTCCAATCCAAACCACCCCATAATTCCATGAATCCATGGAGAGAGTTGGGGTTGTTGAGCCTGGAGAAGAGAAGGCTCTGGGGAGACCTTAGAGCAGCTTCCAAAGCTGAAAGGGTCTCCAGCAGAGCTGGGGAGGCGCTTTTGATCAGGGAGTGCAGGGACAGGATGAGGGGAACAGTTTTGAGCTGCAGGAGGGGAGATTGACATGAGATTTTAGGGAGAAATGTTTTCCTGTGAGGGTGGGGAGGCCCTGGCCCAGGTTGCTCCATCCCTGGAGGGGTTCAAGGCCACGTTGGATGGGACTTGGAGCCCCTGATGCCATGGGAAGGTGTCCCTGCTCATGGCAGAGGTGCGACTGGATGGACTTTGAGGTCCCTTCCAGCCCAAACTGGGTGGGAGGAAGAAAATGCTGCGTTGGGGACACGCTAAACTCACCCTGGGTGCCTGAGGATTCCCCTGCTTGGCTGTAGCGTTAAAAGCGTGTCTGTCTGTCTGTGAATGTAGGAACTCAAACACCTGATCCTAGAGGCGGCCGACGGCTTTCTGTTCATAGTGTCCTGTGAGACTGGCAGGGTGGTTTACGTCTCCGATTCCGTGACTCCCGTCCTGAACCAGCCGCAGTCGGAGTGGTTTGGCAGCACCCTGTATGACCAGGTGCACCCGGATGACGTGGGCAAGCTGAGAGAACAGCTCTCCACATCGGAGAACGCGCTGACAGGTAAAGAAAGCAGCCTGGGAAGGGATTGGTGGGGGCAAGCAACGGGAAAGCCTGCGGAAGACTTGGATTAAAGCGTTCCCTTTGTAGAAGGAACCAAACCATGGGGTCTTTCTAACAAGGATCCTGTAGCCCCCCCGAGAATGCACCTAAAGGTACTGCTGGTGAAGCTTCTGGTGAAGGGACTGGAGAAACAGGCCTTACGAGGAGTGGCTGAGAGAGCTGGGGGTGTTGAGCTTGGAGAAGAGGAGGCTGAGGGGAGAGCTCATTGCTCTCTGCAACTCCCTGAGAGGAGGTTGTGGAGGGAAGGGAGCTGGGCTCTTCTCCCAAGGGGACAGGACGAGAGGGAATGGCCTCAAGCTCCACCAGGGGAGGGTCAGGCTGAACATCAGGAAAAAATTTTTCATGGAAAGGGTCATTGGTCCCTGGCAGAGGCTGCCCAGGGAGGGGGTTGAGTCGCCTTCCCTGGAGGGGTTTAAGGGCCGGGTGGACGAGGTGCTGAGGGACACGGGTTAGTGATTGATGGGAATGGTTGGACTCGATGATCCCGTGGGTCTCTTCCAACCTGGTGATTCTGTGATTCTGGTGGCACTGGTTTCTTGATGGGTTCCTCCTGTTACCAGGTGCCTGCGCTGGCGAAAGACCTTGCATGGCAACAGCTTCTGATTTATTTTTTTTTTTCCTTCCTTCTTCAGGTCGCATCCTGGATTTGAAGACAGGGACTGTCAAGAAGGAAGGCCAGCAATCCATGAGGATGTGTATGGGTTCACGAAGGTCTTTCATCTGCCGAATGAGGTAATGAGATTCCTTGGGATAGGCTTGTTGGGAAGGGTTGGGGTTGTTCAGCCTGGAGAAGAGAAGGCTACGCGGAGACCTTAGAGCGGCTTCCAGTGCTGAAAGGGGCTCCAGGAGAGCTGGGGAAGAGATCTGGATCAGGAAGTGCAGGGACAGGACAAGGGGAAGAGTTTTAAGCTGCAGAAGGGGAGATAGAGATCAGGTCTTAGCAAGATGTTTTGCTGTGAGGGTGGGGAGGCCCTGGCAGTGCCCAGAGCAGGGGTGGCTGCCCCATCCCTGGGGGGTTCCAAGACCAGGTTGGATGGAGCTTGGAGCCCCTGATGCGGTGGGAGGTATCTCTTTCCATGGCAGCGATGGGACTGGATGGGCTTTGGGGTCCCTTCCAACCCAAACCATTCCAGGATTCCCTCTTTAAGGCTCCTTTGAGCCTGAAGCTAAACTTGTTTCCTGGTCCCTTATTTCAGCTAATTTTGTTCATTGTGAGGCAGACCTGATATAACCCAGCTGACCTTTCCACACGGTCACATTCTTGAGGTGCTTCTTTGCCCTGTGCTCTCAAAACTCTTATAGAAGGTCCAGTTTCAAGTAATGATTTGTTTGACCCCATGTTTCACCTCCCTCGAAGTCTGTGGATGAGGGCCTTTCGCTTGTGTGATGGAGATGTGAAGGTTGATCCCATTTATCAAGTGCTTCTGCTTTTTCAAGACTATCACATTCTTTTGCTGTTGACCAAGTAAGATAAAAGTCTTTCCTCTCGCACTTCTAATTCTGGTACAGGTGTGGCAACAGCTCAGTGGATCCGGTCTCTGTAAATCGTCTCAGCTTTATGAGGAATCGCTGCAGGTAAATAACGTGGAGTTATGGGTGAGGACGCTGCATTAAGGGAACTGGAGTGGTGGGGACACGCTGCATTCAGGGTGCACGGGGTGGAGTAACAGAGCTCGGAGAGTTCAGATGTATCTGGTAGAGGAACCAAAGTATCATTGTGATTAGGAAGCTAATCCTGAGGAAGATCAATCTTTCTTTATGCCAAGGTTGGATTCAAAGTCAGTTTAACACCAAGTGTTCTTTGCACTGTTGATGTTGAGCTCTGGTGCGTATTGTCTCTTTTCAATTTGAAACTGGATGGGTTCCAGACTGTTCTCTTCTTGGACCTCTTGCGTTTGTGTCAAGTCTTTAACCTTGAAGATGTTCTTTGGTAATTTTTTTAAACACAAGTAGAGGCCTTGCCTGACCTCCCCCCAGTTTAATACATGACCGCTCCTCGAGTCCTGGGGTCAGTCATGGGCCCCTCACCACCAGAAGGATGTTGAGGCTCTGGAGCGAGTGCAGAGAAGAGCAACGAAGCTGGGGAGGGGGCTGGAGAAGAAGAGGAGCGGCTGAGAGAGCTGGAGGGGTTCAGCCTGGAGAAGAGGAGGCTGAGGGGAGAGCTCATTGCTCTCTGCAACTCCCTGAGAGGAGGTTGTGGAGAGGAGGGAGCTGGGCTCTTCTCCCAAGGGACAGGGGGCAGGACGAGAGGGAATGGCCTCAAGCTCCACCAGGGGAGGGTCAGGCTGGACATTAGGAAAATATTTTTCACAAAAAGGTGATTGGTCCCTGGCAGAGGCTGCGCAGGGAGGGGGTTGAGTCCCCTTCCCTGGAGGGGTTTAAGGGACGGTGGACGAGGTGCTGAGGGACACGGGTTAGTGATTGATGGGAATGGTTGGACTCGATGATCCTGGGGTCTCTTCCAACCTGGTGATTCTATGATTCTATGACCCTATTGGGCTGTTTTTCTCTCTCCCAAGGAACGGCTTAGGAGCAGCGAAAGATGGTGAACCTCACTACGTCGTGGTGCACTGCACGGGTTACATAAAAGCCTGGCCGCCTGCAGGTAAAGACTCTGCTGAAGTCTTCAGTTATTTTTTTTTTTTTAGACCATATGCTTGAAGTGATTCTATTCTATGGAAGTTGCCCACACTCTAGGCTGAATGTGCCAGCAAATGCTTCCCAAACTTATTTTAGGACTGAACTAATTTTTGAAGTGTTGGAGGAAAGCTCTGAGTCTCTGGACAGCTGAGATGCTGTAGAGGATGAGAACATTACTCTGTCTGATGGGGTGGGTTGTGCTGAGGGTTAACAGAGATCTTTAACCCTTCTAGCAAAAAAAAAAAAGGGAGGGGGGTGAAGCTTAGTTTGCCACATTCCTTCAGGGAAAAGTTTATTGAGCTACAAAACAGCGTGGAGAGATGAGTTGAAGCCAGAATCGTGTGTCTTTTTCCTCTGAACTGAGCTGTTTTTCTTATATTGACCTTGCTGGATGTTTTTTGCACTCCTCAGGTGTTTCCCTGCCTGACGATGACCCGGATGCTGGCCAGGGCAGCAAGTTTTGCCTCGTGGCTATCGGCAGGCTCCAGGTTAGTGGCATCTTCCCATGGTTCAACGTTGTCTTCTGCTACAAGTCCATTGTTAAACCCCTCCATCTGAAGGTGTTCCTGATGGCCACGAATCCAACTGCAGGGCTGGCTGCTCAGGAGGCAGCAGTGCTCGCGGATGCCGTATCGCTGTCCTTGTCTTGCTTTGCAGGTCACAAGCTCCCCTAACTGCACAGACATGAACAATGTTTGTCAGCCAACAGAGTTCATTTCCCGACACAACACCGAGGGCATTTTCACCTTCATAGATCACCGCTGCGTGGCCACGGTTGGCTACCAGCCCCAGGTAGGAACGTGGTGGGAGCTCACTAAGAAAGAGCTGCCCTTCAAACTTGCTTTTCCCTTCTTCTCTCGTACATCACAGCTCTGCTTGTCCATCAGATCTGGTAAAACCATGCCCAGGGCCTCAACCAGACGTGTTTCTTTTCCACCAGTTGCTTTTTCATGTGTTTTTCTAAGTACTTTGATTACTGGGAGGATGGGTGGCTCTGGATTGTGTCTAACATCAATTAAGAGTGTTTCTGCCTCCATTTGAGTTGGAGATCAAACATTCATCAGCTGCTGTTGTGCTTCTCTTCACAATACAGCACAGCAGTTCTGTACTCGGGTTGTGTAAGGGATTCGGAGTGGGGAGAGCAGTGATTACCTGTCCAAAGCAGAATTAATGAGCGACCTGGAAGAGGGAGTCTGCCTACCAAGTGAACTGACTCGTTCTTTCTCCCAATTCCTTTAAAATTAGGAACTTTTGGGGAAAGACATTGTGGATTTCTGCCACCCGGAAGACCAGCAGCTTTTGCGGGACAGCTTTCAGCAGGTAAAAAGCTTTAGCTGCCTCTCTGCATGCAGCGTGGGATTCAGACTGGAATTGGTGGGGTTGCTTGCAAAGCAACGAAATTCATTGGAAAACCAAGAGAAAAAGAAACGGTAGATATTTCTCCTTTGCCCAACGGCAAATAGTTATGGATGCAGTCATGTAACAGTCAATGTGCAAAACAAAGCAGAAGCATCTGATGTTTTAACTCTTGAATTCCGTCCTCTGGCTGGTAGTCCAGTCTGCTCTTAGGGTGAGAGCCGTGGCTCGTAAGTGCCTCCTCGCATGCCGTGCTTCCGTGGCTGAAACCCTGGTTCATCTCTAGGGCCCAGCCCAGTGCTGCAGAACCCGAAATGGATGTGCTTTGCTTGCCCTGTTGTCGTTACTCTTATTTCTGAGGGCGTTGGACTTGTGGCAGGGCAGGTAAGACTGCCCCTGGGCGTTCATGACTCCAGAAAAGTAGCTGCTCATATCCATTCGTCCAAGTAGCTGGAATCGGAAGCGACAGCATGTGCTTCATTTACCGGAGGCTTTTCCATACATCTCACCGGTGCAAAGAGATAAGAAAAGCGGAGGCTAAAAAGGGGGATGTCGGTCTCCTCCCACATCATTCAGGAATCACGGTAGCGGAAGGGAATAGTGGCGGTACCATTCCGCTGGGGATAGACCGGGATACGGCATTGCAGGCTTTGAGGCCAGGGGCCATCACCGGGTTTTTAGGGGGCGGCGTGTGCTCAGCGGCAGGTTGGTTGCTCTTCCACGCCTTCCTTGATCAGGTTCTACTGATGGCATTACGTTTTTTTAGGTGGTGAAGTTAAAAGGCCAGGTTCTGTCAGTCATGTTCCGCTTCCGATCCAAAAACCGGGAATGGCTCTGGATGAGAACCAGCTCCTTTACCTTCCAGAACCCCTACTCGGATGAAATTGAGTACATCATCTGTACCAACACCAACGTCAAGTATGTACATGGCAATGGCTTGCGCACGAACCCGATGGGACCCTGTCCCAGCATAACCAGCAGCACAGAACTGCCAGAACGTTGGCCTCTCCCCTCGCCAAGCTTCCTGCCGGTTTGCCCTGGAGAAATAACTGAATCCCGGGAGCGCTCTCTTCCTGAGCCGTAGCAGGCACTGGAGGACTAGAGGGTGCAAGAAACTTAATTCCACTGGCTGTGTGGCTTAGTGAGCTGCCAGAGCTGAACGCCAGCAGCGCCTGTTTTTAGCTCTGGTCACTGGAGCGAGTCTCCGGTCTGCGTGTTTGTGTTCAGAGCTAATATTAGTGAAGGCCGTCTTTGAACGGAGCTCCTGGGCTCCGTGACAGCCAGGGGAATGAGCAGCTTTTCCCATGAGCAGGGCTTTTTGCAGCTGGAGGTAGAAAGCAAACACTTCAGGGTTTTTTTTTTTTTTCCACACTGCTGTAGTTTTGTTCTTGGATTCGGAACTGAGCTCCAGTGGGGAGGTAGCTCTCATTGCTGCTCTCGTCTCTTGACTGTCCCATTGGGTTTGGGAGTGATCAGAGCTGTGCTCGCTTCCCACGAATGAGCTCCAGGGCCCCGTACACAAGAGCAGCAACTGAAATAAAGAAAAGAAAATGTGCCTGCACAGGATTTGTAACTGCAGGTGTGGTGGGGGAAGAGAGGGGAGTCTCTCCAGCCAGGCAAACAGGGCTGGGCTGCTTGTGGGTAGGTGAAAACCCAGATGTACCGAGGTCCTGGTGTGCAGGCAGCACTTCTGCCCTTCCTGTGGCTGCAAGCTGGTGTCTTCTGGTGAGAAAGCATTGAGAGTTGAGCAGCAACAAATCCCTCTGGCTTTAAGGATCTGTGGTGCAAGTGCAGGGCTAGAATCTGGTGCAGGCCTCAATTCCTGCCCCAGCGTTAGAGCTATCTCTTTGAACTCATTCATCCCACGCATCCATTCTCACGTCCATGCTGCGCCTTCGAAAAGCACAGCGTAAGCTCAGGCCAGGTAAGCAGCGGTCTGTGTCTGCTCGTGGTCGAGGTGTGTTTTGTTGATGTGCATCTTTCTGGATGGTTTCATCGTTGAGCTCAGGTGCTCCTGAAGCAGCAGCTCAAAAGAGACCTGGGGGTTAAATGTTAGTTGACTCCTGACAGTTAGCAGGGGAGCAGAACAAGCTCCACCAATGTCTTGGGCTTAAAACCTAAAGCTGCGGGTGGGGCTCTGCAGGCTCTGTTGCATCTGACAGAGCTGAAAGGAAATCCTTAGGGGTTTTTAGGCTCTGGGGGCTGATACAGATCTGGCTGTGCTCCTGGTGGAGGTTATTAACTGCTCCCCTGCTCAGTGACTGAGTGGGAAGGGGCAGAGCCCTTTGGCTCGCAGCCGGTAGCGTTATATTACAACACCCCCCCTGCTTTCAGAGGCCACGGAAGTGGAGTGGAAGGAATCCTTCACTCGAACAGATTTTGCAAAGGCAGAGCTCCCACTCCTGTCGCAGACAGACGCGCTCTCCTGCCCACAGCACCCAACTGTCTGCTTTTGCTTGGTATTTTTTAAAATATCTTTTTTTCTTCCTTTTTTTTTTTTTTTTTCTTTGCTTTAAAGGAATTCGAGCCAGGAGTCCCGGCCTGCTCTGTCAAACTCCCTGCAGAGGCCCCAGCTGGGGCAGAGTGTCAGCCTTCCCCTGGAGATGGGCACGGCTCAGCTGCCCTCAAGGTCAGGAGGCGCTCAGCTCCTTTTACTGTGCCTCTCGCTGCTTCTGCCCTCCTCTCACATAGCCTTCCTGCCCCAACTGTCCTCTCCGCAGCACTGAACTCCTCTGGGCTAATGAATCAGTGGTGTAACCTCACAGTATCTGTTCCCTTGGCAAGCGTTTTTAGCAGCCGGTGTTCTCCTGTTACAGAGACTTTCTATTTCAGGCAGCAGCAGCCGCCACAACAGACAGAGCTGGAAGTGGTCCCGGGACGAGAGAGCCTGGCTGGTTACGACCACTCACAGGTAAATCAGCAGGGGTTCCTGTTACTCTTTGCATTTGTCCTGCATAATTTAAATTGCCTTTTCCTGGGGCTTTAACGGTGGCCGCGCAAGACTGACTTGAAGCTGTTGAGATATTGAAGAGGAGGGTGTTCCGCCTTGGGTTGTGCTCCAGCTTGCTTGTTTCTGATCTGCCCCTGTGGTGTCCTCCCTGCTCTGCCTGCTCCAAATGGCCACAAGGTCCTGGTAAAGAGCACAGAGAGCAGCCTGGCCTCTTGCGTGTGAGGCCTGTGCCTGCAAAGCCCTCAGCTGTTCCCCTCGCGAGAGCGCTGACACCATTTGTGCTTGAGGTGCTGACGGCTCACGTCTATATCGAGTGTTTCTTCAGTCTGCAGATGACACCGGGTTGGGTGGGACTGTGGATCTGCTGGAGGGCAGGAGGCTCTGCAGGGGGACTGGGTCAAGCTGGATCCGTGGGCCGAGGCCAACAGGATGGGGTTCAACACGGCTCAGTGCTGAGTCCTGCTCTGGGGCCACGACAACCCCACGCAGCTCCTGGCTCAGGGAAGAGCAGCTGGAAAGCTGCTTGACAGAAAAGTTCCTGGAGGTGCTGAGTGACAGCAGTGGCCCAGGTGGACAAGGCAGCAACGAGTATCCTGGCTTGGATGAGCCGTGGGGAGGCCAGCAGGGGCTGGAATGGGATCGTTCCCCTGCATTTGGTGCTGGTGATACCACACTTTGAAGTTCCTGGAGGGGTTTGCAAACCGTGTGGCTGTGTCACCTGGGGACAGGGGTCAGTCTCACGGTGGGGTTGGTCTGTCAGTTGGGTTGGATGAGCTTTTCCAGCCTTGGTGATTCTCTGTTCCTGCTCTCAGGTTCCTGTTCAACCTGTGAGCGCTGCCGGCCCAGAGCACAGCAAACCCCTGGAGAAGGCAGAGAGTCTTTTTAACCAGGAGCGGGACCCGCGGTTCAGCGAAATCTACAGCAGTATAAATGCAGGTGGGGAGTGCTGTGAGGGGTGGCCAGGGGCGCATCGCGTGTTTGTCCAATTTCAGCTTCAATCTGAGTGCTCTTTGCTCTTTCCTGAGTCACTTAGAATCATAGAATCACCAGGTTGGAAGAGACCCACTGGATTATTGAGTCCAACCATTCCCATGAATCACTAACCCACGTCCCTCAGCACCTCGTCCACCCGTCCCTTAAACACCTCCAGGGAAGGGGACTCAACCCCCTCCCTGGGCAGCCTGTTGCAGTGCCCAGTGACCATTTCTGTGAAAATTTTTTTCCTAATGTCCATCCTGACCCTCCCCATTGGAGCTTGATGCCATTCCCTCTCGTCCTGTCCCCTGTCCCTTGGGAGAAGAGCCCAGCTCCCTCCTCTCCACAACCTCCTTTGGAGCGGTTCCGGTTGCAGAGGTGACTGTTGTGGCAGCCCAGGTCTTGCTGATTTTGAATCTAGTGCTAAATTGGTTGTTGAGTGGATAATTCCTGCCTGGGCTGTTGTGGCAGTGAATTAATTCTCCTGCAGCCAGCACTTTGCTGGAGAGGGTTGAGGATTGGAGCTGGGTGCTAAGGCGTCCCTGGCTCTGGATCTCGCTGCTCGCCTTCATCTGATCCTTTCTGCTCATCCCTGGACGAGACTTTCTCAGCCCTGAAGCAACTCAACCTCTCTCCACAGACCAGAACAAAGCAATTCCTGCCAACACTGTGCCTGCCAACCAGCCCCTCTTTACGCAGGGAAACACTTTTACCCCGTCGCGACCTGCTGAGAGCTTCAGGTGAGGCTTCCTGCGCTGGGCTTTGAGTGGCTTCCTGTTCATTTTATCTTGTCCTGCAGTTGTTCCGGTTCTGGTCTTGTGGCCTGCAATAGCTGAGTGTTCCCAGCCTCCCTCTGCGTGGTAGTGATTGTCCATAAATGTGTTCCTGTATAGTGAAAACACAGTGGGAGCCTGTCCAGGCATTTTTTTTGTTGAGGAGTGGGGGACGGAAGGGCTCGTGCTCTCTTGCTTGGTGCTGCTTTGCCCCTGGTGGGAGCTGCAGGAGCTTTGAGACTCGTTTCCCCTCCCCAGTAACTCGCATGGATGCTGTTTGTGCCTCTGCCCTGTGTGCAATACCTAGTGTTGTAAGGATCCTTCTTCTCTTTTCAGGAGCAGCAGCATGGTGCCTCCTGTGAATATCATTCAGCAGCAGCCCTCGTCGGCCGGCCGCATCCTCGCGCAGATCTCGCGCCACTCCAACCCGGCTCAGGTCAGCGGAACCAACTGGGCGCCGGGGACACGGCCAGCGTTCACACCCCAGGTAGCAAAACCAGAATCCTCAGTACAGCCTCCGAGTCCCCACCCCATTCAGACCCTTCTTGCTGTCAGGAATCGCCTTGACCCGTCCAACATCTCACCCCAGTGAAGCCGCGGCTCAGGATAAACACGTCTGCTTTTCCTCTCCCGTTTCTTGTTCTCTTACAGCAAGTGGCATCCCAGACGGTGAAGACTCGGCCTCCTTCTTTCAGCATGGGGACTTTCCAAGGCACCCCGTCCTCCTTCAGCCCCATGACAGCTCCTGGCTCTACGGCTTCTCCTACGGGAGCTGCTTACCCGAACCTGGCCAGCCGCGGCACGGGCTTCAGTGAGTACAGCAAGGGGAGCTGGGGAGGCCAGGATGGTAACAGAATCCCCTCGGAGAAATCCCCTCCATCATTTTCTTGTGTGTGTTGGGAATGCTCAATGTAGAGAGCACAGCTCAAGCCATCAACCCTAACCCTAGCAAAATGCTTTGGCTAATAGCACCTTTGTCACCTTTAATCATCGTCCTGCCACAAGGCTCCAGAGCAGATGGATTTTGAACCATTTTAAAACTCACTGGGAAGGAAACAAATCCCTCTGGGCCTCCCCTTTTCCCCTTAGACGAGGATTGACAGGTGCCTTCATGGAGTTCAGTGGCTTCTCCAAGAGGGGGGAATCCCACCCTGCTCCCTGCAATGACCACCTTTCCCGGTCCTGTTAAAGGATCATCGAAACCCCAGCCAGGAATTGTTTGCTGACTTGTTCTCTGCTCAGCAGCCGCGGAGACAACGCAGACGCCGGCTCCGTTCCAGCCGCGGGCAGCCGAGGGCGTGGGGATGTGGCCGCAGTGGCAAGGACAGCACCACGGCCCGGCCTCTGGGGAGCAGCACGTGCAGCAGCCGCAGCCGAGCCAGCCTGAGGTCTTCTCAGTAAGACGGTGCTTTTCTAACCTCTCCTGAGTGATGACCGGTGTGGGAACCAATGGTCTGTGCTTCCCAAGCTGGCAGAAGCACTGGGACCTTTTCTTTTTAGCTCATAATACCTGGTGAGGTCTCTAGCTTAGGAATAACCTGATGGAACTGAAACTGGAGAGGGCAGAAAGGCTTCGACTAAACTGACTTTGGGCCTTGGTCCATTGCAGGATCGTTGTGAAACTTCGCCAGCTCCACAACTGAATTAATCCTTCTGTATGGAATTAAACCCAGCAACAACAAAGCCAAATGCCCCCAATCCCATAAAGGGAAGGGCAACTCTTAAGAGTTTGTATTTGTCTTGCAAGTTGCTGCCCCGTTTTTCAGAGGAGTTGGTGCAGTGTCTGCTCATTACTCAGCTTTGCTGCTCTCAAAAACCCTTTGTGTTCCTGGGAGGAAAGGAGACCAACGCGGTGTGAGTTCCCCCTCTGGAAGAACTCCTCCGTGGCTGATTACCGACGTGATCACAGAATCACGGAATGGTTTGGGTTGGAAGGGACCTCAAAGCCCATCCAGTCCCACCCCTGCCGTGGACAGGGACACCTCCCACTGGATCAGGGGCTCCAAGCCCCATCCAACCTGGCCTTGAACCCCTCCAGGGATGGAGCAACCTGGGCCAGGGCCTCCCCACCCTCGCAGCAAAACATTTCTCCCCAAGATCTCATCTCAATCTCCCTTCTTTCAGCTTAAAACTCTTCCCCTTGTCCTCTCCTTGCGCTCCTTGACTTAGAGCCCCTCTCCAGCTTTCCTGGAGCCCCTTTCCATATTGGAAGCTGCTCTGAGGTCTCCCCAGAGCCTTCTCTTCTCCAGGCTTTACGACCCCAGCCCTCAGATACTCCTGCCTGGCTAACGATTCTCTCCTTGTCTCCGCACAGGACATGCTGACGATGCTGGGAGACCAAGGATCCAACTACAACAATGAAGAATTCCCAGAGCTGAATATATTCCCTTCTTTTTCCGAGTAAAATAAGCTCTAGGGAAGTGAATCATAGCTCTATATCGTATCCATGTGTAAAGGAAAACACCTTAAGTCTTTATTTCAAAGACTGCTGAACTTTCTAAACACTTCCTACCTTCTGGAGGCAAAACTGCCTGGCAGCCTGGAGGAGGGAGGGGTGGCCTTGCAGGAGGAAGATGCCGTGGGTTTGGGCAGCTCCTCCGCGCGGTGCCGGCAGCACGGGACCATTTCCCTGAAGCCTCAAGTGTGCAGGAGCAGCCGAGCTCATTGACTGAAGGCCTCGCGTTTCCGAAGCTGCTGGTGAACGGCTGTCGCTCTGGTTTGGTTAGAGGGATTCCTGTCTGGCTTACAGACACCCTCTCCGAACTCGTACAAGCGCCGCTTTTCCCGGTTTTATTTCAATCTCCTCTACCATGACTCTTCTTTTTCTATAAAACACAACGTATTGTAACTTTTTAAGTATCGGAAGAAGCAATTCCAAGCATTAATCCTGTACAGTGCGGTCCTGGTGGATGCTTGCGGGAGAATCCTTGTCATCAGCTGGCTTTCTCCACGGAGGAAGCTTGGCCATCGTTGGAAGGTGCTTGATTTCAGGGCGTCCGTGCTGGCAGGCACGTCAGGGTGCGTTTGGACGCTGTCTCTCGTGTGAACTGTGCAATGAATAGGGGCCTCTCACCAGCGTGGCCTAGAAGCTCCCACGGGGCCTGGTCGTTCCTGGGAATGACAGAATAGTTACGAGCCATAAAAATATCCTGTATGTAGCTTTGTTCTCGATGCCTCGGTGTTGCGGCTAATGATTTCCCTGAACCAGTGTTTGAACAGGCTCTTTGTCAGCTTATGGAGGAGGGGAAAAAAAAACCCTCCTCTGCGCCGTCCGTTGGCTTGAGCACGTGCGGATCGAGTTCCTCACCTTCGATTTGGAGCTGGACGCCGAATCCAGCTCGGAGAGGCCTGGGATCCGCTCAGGGGCTGCGAAGCTGCATTTTTCACGACATGCTCTGAAGGGCAGTGTTTGCTTTTACACTCACCGTCTCCCTCAGGAAAATCCACGCCATGTGATGACCTTGTTGCCAACCCACAAAATGGAGGTGAGCAGAGGAGGACAGGGAACAGAAAGTGGAGGGTTTTTTATGTATCTATATCTCTATATAATTCCTTTTTTTTTTTTTTTTTTTACGCTTTAAACCTTGACTTGGACTCTTCTGGCTTCTTCAGTGGAAAAAACTTGTGGCAGGTCCTGCTCTCCTCGGGGCGTGCAGGGGCTGGAAGGAGTTTTGATTCCCCTTGCTTCAGTTTCACTAGGAAAATGCGTTCATCGCAGAGTTGGACTTGGAAGGAAACTTGGCACGACTGCAGCGGGGGGGGAAGTACACGAAGCTTTCCTGGCAGCGTGGTTTGGTTTTGGATGGAATCCGAGTGTCCTCGCTGGGTGCTGCGGCTGCTGGGAAGCCCTGGGCCGGCTGCGATGTCCTCCCTGGGATGAGCTGTGGCGTGCGGACAACAGCAGCGACGCGGGACGCTCTCGGAAGAGCCGATTTGAGATGTTCCTGGCGGTGACGCCACGTGAGGAAGGCTGGGGAACGTTTGTGTTATTGCCTTGAGTTTCAGTGCTTGCACAGAGACCCAGAGGTTCCCCTTGGCAGCGGAGCAGAGCCACTTCCATTTTCATCTCTCCTGCTTTTGTTGGAAAATGCAACTTTGAAGGGTTTTTTCTCACTTCAACCACCACTTCTAAACTTACCTATGGAAAGGTGGGAGCCTCCCATAGGGAGTTTGGAATCATCCCTTTCTCCACCACAGTTTTCCTAGGGAAAGCGCTACCAGCAATAAGCAGGATGGGTCCCCTTGTTTCCCCGCAGCAGCCGGTCACGTCCCATCGCATCCCGTGCTGTCCCTCTCCCTGGGCTGGGTGGTTTTTCTCGGCTCAGAGTTGAGCCATTGTGTAAATCAATTGGAGTTTCAGCATCCCAGGAATTTGTACTCGGGCTTGCAGCGCTCAGGGTGCCCAGGAAGGAGCTGAGCCGTCCCCTGGAGTTGCAGCTTAGGACGGAGCGGTGCTCGCTGCCAAAGCAGGAGAAGGAAAATTGTGTCTCTACAGTGATCTGGCCCCCAGAAACTCGGCTTTTGCGACTCTACAGCTCCAATTTGTCTGGGAGCGACGTCCCTTGGCTCACCAGGCAGCAGTGGGAGCTGGATGGGGAACATCCCAAGGCCTGGAGGCCGCATGGATGAGGAGCAGCGACTTCAGGTCTGTGTCCCCCGGCCCTCGGGGGTGACACTGCGGTCACCCCGTGATTTCGGGCCCTGCCGTGGACAATTCCAGCTGCTGGGGAGAAGGAACAGCTGGAGCAGCCGCAAATACCCAGCGCTGGGAAAGCCTGGCTGGGCTTTGGTGCTGTCAGGAGTGGAGGATGAGGGTTGGTGAGGGGCTTGTGGAAGAGCTGGGGGGGAGAAGCTGCTCCTGCCCATCCTGGTTTGGTAACTCATAATTTTCAATGTGAGGGGGGGACACGTTCTCATACAATCTCTTGGGGCGGGCGGCAGCCAAACCTCCTCCTTGGGGGGCCTTGCTTTGGGCCCAGGGCTCCCTCTCCTTGCGGATGATTATATGTAGCAAAGATTTTACAACAAGATATTTTCCCTTTTCCAAAGCTCGGTGTCATTTCTGCCTCCCTGTGCGCTGCAGCCCTGTCCCCAAATCCCCACTCCCTGGCAGCCTGGGTTGAAGCCCTTGGTGTTCTGGCTTTCCCCAAGCTCCTTCTCCTCCGAATTCCTTGCAGTCATGGTCTGGAGGATGGTAGTGGCCTCGGGGTTTGGGGCTTGGTCTCCAGGTTCTCTGGGTTCAGGGGATGGTCTCTGGATTCACTGGGTTTGGGGGTCGGTCTCCAGGTTTGGGGTCAATCTCCAGGTTCTCTGGGTTTGGGGGACGGTCTCCAGGTTCTCTGGTCTTGGGGAATGGTGTCCAGGTCTCGGGGTTGGTCTCCAGCTTCTCCGGGTTTAGGGGACGGTCTCTGGGTTCACTGGGTTTGGGGGATGGTCTCCTGGTTTGGGATCAGTCTCCAGGTTCTCTGGGTTTGGGGGATGGTCTCCAGGTTTGGGGTCAGTCTCCCGGTTCTCTGGGTTTGAGGGATGGTGTCCAGGTCTCGGGGTTGGTCTCCAGGTTCTCCGGGTTTAGGGGATGGTCTCTGGGTTCACTGGGTTTGGGGGACGGTCTCCTGGTTTGGGGTCAGTCTCCAGGTTCTCTGGGTTTGGAGGACGGTGTCCAGATCTGGGGGTTGGTCTCCAGGTTCTCCGGGTTTAGGGGTCGGTCTCCTGGTTTGGGGTCAGTCTCCCGATTCTCTGGGCTTGGGGAATGGTGTCCAGGTCTGGGGGTTGGTCTCCAGGTTTTCCGGGTTTAGGGGACGGTCTCTGGGTTCACTGGGTTTGGGGGTCGGTCTTCTGGTTTGGAGTCAGTCTCCAGGTTCTCTGGGTTTGGGGGTTGGCTTCCAAGTTCTCCAGGTTTGGGAGATGGTCTCTGGGTTCCCTGGGCTTGGGGTCGTTCTCCAGGTTCTCTGGATTTGGGGTTGGTCTCTGGGTTTAGGGACTGTCTCCAGCTTCTCTGGCGTTGGAGTTTATCTCCAGGGCTGGGGATGGTCGCGTTCTCCCTGCAGCCAGCGAGGGGACACAGCCCAGTGCCCCCAGTTCAACCTTCGCTCCAAGGAGCGAGGCCCCCGAAACACTCAGCTCCCCACGATCAGCTCCCGGTGGCGTCGCAGCTGGGTCACGCGTGGCCGCGTCAGGTCCCCGTGCTCTGGCGATGAGTCTGCGCGGAGCCCCGAGCTGACTCAGCCTCCACGTTTGGGGACCTCTCTGAGGACTCCGGGTCCCTCTCCTGGGGACCCTGCAGAGATGGGGTGACCTGGGGCGAGTTCGGGGGTGGCTCCAGCCCTCTTCGCCCCCTCGGCGCTGCTCCATCCCTTGCTCCCCAGGACCTGTCCTCGTGTCCAGGGCTGGGTGACGATGATGTCCCCAAGAGGGTGATGCCACCGGGATCTTCCAGGCGGTGAACAAGGTTTTCTGATGTGTCCCGGCAGGAGGCTCGTGACGCGGTGCCAGTCACCGCAGAAAGCACCGTCTGGCCCCACGTCTCCAGGGTGTTGGGATCAACCCGGTGCCCCCCGGCTGTACCAGGGCGTGGGGTGGCCAGATCCTGCCCTGGGCTGGGGACAGGTGGGACAGGTGGGACAGGTGAGCTCCTGTCCTCTGCTCCCCATGTCTCGCAACCACCTGAGGGGCTGATCCGGGTAGGTGGAACCTGCCCTGAAGGAAGAGGGTGCTCAGCCCTCCCTGGCGGGCTGGGGACATGAGTAGCCCCTCTCCTGTGGGGCAGGAGCGTGGCCCCCGGGCGGGATCCTGGAGCAGGAGGGGGTTCCTCGAGGTAGGATGTTGGGGTAGGAGGACATCCTAGCGCAGGAGGATGTCCATAGGGTGGGATATTGGGGTAGGAGAACATTTCCTGGAGCAGGAGGATGTCCCCAGAGCAGGATATGGGGACAGGAGGATTTTCCTCAAGGTAGACTTGAGGCAGGAGGATGTCCCCAAGGTGGGATGCTGGGCAGGAGGACAAGCCTGGGGCAGGAGGATGTTCCCCAAGGTAGGGTAGTGGGGCAGGTGGACATCCCAGGGCAGGAGGATCCCTCCAAGGACGGATGCCGGGGAAGGGGAACATCCTGAAATGGGAAGGTATCCCCAGGGTGGGATGTTGGGGACGTTGGGCACATCCTGGAGCACGAGGGTGTCCCCAGGGTGGGATGCTGGGGACGTTGAGGACATCCTGGAGCACAAGGATGTCCCAAGGGTGGGATGTTGGGGACACTGGGGACATCCTGGAGCACTAGAGTGTCCCCAGGGTGGGATGTTGGGGACACTGAGGACATCCTGGGGCACGAGGGTGTCCCCAGAGTGGGATGCTGGGGACGTTGAGGACATCCTGGAGCACGAGGGTGTCCCCAGGGTGGGATGTTGGGGACACTGGGGACATCCTGGGGCACGAGGTTGTCCCCAGGGTGGGATGTTTGGGACGTTGGGGACATCCTGGGGCATGAGGGTGTCCCCAGAGTGGGATGCTGGGGACGTTGAGGACATCCTGGAGCACGAGGGTGTCCCCAGGGTGGGATGCTGGGGACATTGGGGACATCCTGGGGCGTGAGGGTGTCCCCAGTGTGGGATGTTAGGGACACTGGGGACATCCTGGGGCATGAGGTTGTCCCCAGTGTGGGATGTTTGGGACATTGGAGACATCCTGGAGCACGAGGGTGTCCCCAGTGTGGGATGTTGGGGACACTGGGGAGATCCTGGAGCACGAGGGTGTCCCCAGTGTGGGATGTTAGGGACGTTGGGGACATCCTGGGGTACAAGGGTGTCCCCAATGTGGGATACTGGGGACGCTGGGGACATCCAGGAGCACGAGGGTGTCCCCAGTGTGGGATGCTGGGGACATTGGGGGCATCCTGGGGCACGAGGTTGTCCCCAGTGTGGGATGCTGGGGACGTTGGGGACATCCTGGGGCACGAGGGTGTCCCCAGGGTGGGATGCTGGGGACATTGGGGGCATCCTGGTGCACGAGGGTGTCCCCAGGGTGGGATACTGGGGACACTGGGGACATCCTGGTGCACGAGGGTGTCCCCAGGGTGGGATGTTGGGGACACTGGGGACATCCTGGGGCACGAGGGTGTCCCCAGGGTGGGATGCTGGGGACATCCTGGGGCGTGAGGGTGTCCCCAGTGTGGGATGCTGGAGCAGCAGGGTGTCCTGGGCCAGGAGGGTGTCCCCAGAGTGGGATGCTGGGGAGGTTGGGGACATCTTGGGGTACAAGGGTGTCCCCAGGGTGGGCTCCAGAGCTGCGAGCCCCTGCGCTGGCCCTGACTCAGCTCTGCCTCAGCATCACGTGCAGCTGGGATGGAGCTGCTGCTGCGTCCCCCCTCCCTCCTTCGCCGTCGCCTCCTTCCCTCCAACCCCATCCAGGCCCTGGGGCGCCTGCCAAAATTTTCCAGCTGCTGCTTCTTGACTTCCTCAATCCGGCTGCGATAAAAGCGCTCGGCGCCCACATCCCTGTCCCAGGCCGCCCTGTTCGCCCCCGACTGCAGGATGCTGGGGTAAGCGGGGTGGGAGAAGGACCCGGGGGGACAAACCCCGTGACGAGGCATCGCTGGGGCAGCGCGAGGGGCTTTGACCCAGGGAACTGGATCCCAGTGGGAGCTGGGTGGGAAATGGGACCCTCTATGGGAACGCCAGGACCTTCAGTGTTGAGGGAGCGAAAGGGGAAACTGAGGCACGGAGCGTGGAGTGGGGCTTGGGCTGCTCGGGTCCCCTCCTTGACTGCACCCGCTGCTCCGTACGCCCCCGAAACTCCGCTTCCCCCGCGAACTGGGATGCGGGAATTGCGCCAGCGGGACCGTAATGGGAATCGGCTGTCGCGGCTCGTGATGCCTGCGAACAGCCAGCGCTGCCGCCGTTGGGTCCCAGCCCTGAAACAGGGGGACACGGGGTCCCAACCCTAAAACAGGGGTCCTGGCCCCAAAACGCGGGTTCTTGGCCCCAAACAGAAGGTCCTGGCCCCAAAACAGGGGTTCTTGGCCCCAAACAGGGAGTCTCAACCCCAAAACAGGGGGTCCTGGCCCCAAACAGGGAGTCCTAACCCCAAAATAGTGGGTCTTGACCCCAAAACAGAGATTTCAAACCCCAAAACAGGGGGTCTTGGCCCTAAAGCTGGGAGTCTCAACCCCAAAACAGAGGGTCCTGGCCCCAAAACAGGGAGTCCTGGCTCCAAAACAGGGGTTCTTGGCCCCAAACAGGGAGTCCCAGCCCCAAAACAGAGAGTCCTAACCTCAAAACAGGGGGTCCTGGCCCCAAAACAGGGAGTCCCAATCTCAAAACAGGGGGTCTCAACCTCAAAACAGGGGATCTTTGCCCCAAAACAGGGGTTCTTGGCCCCAAACAGGGAGTCCTAACCCCAAAATAGGGGGTCTTGACCCCAAAACAGAGAATTCCAACCCCAAATCAGGGAGATCGGAAGCCCCAACCCCAAAACAGGGGGTTTTGGCCCTAAAACAGGGGTCCCAACCCCAAAACAGGGGGTCTTGGCCATAAACCAGAGGAGTCAGGTGGTCCCAGCACCCAAACATCGGGGTCCAGTCCCAAAACAGGTGGGAGAGGGGCTCCTGTCCCAAAACAGAGAGGTCAAGGGATTCTGGACCCAAACCAATAGGGATGAGAGGATTCCAGCACCCAACAGGGGTGGGTAGGGGGTCCTGGCCCCAACCCCAAAACAGGGGGGACAGGGGATGCTGTCCCACAGCAAGGGGTCCTGGCCCCAAAACCAGGTGGGTCCTGACCCCCAAACCAGGTGTGGGTAGGGGATGCTGGTTCTCCTGACCCATTAATCGGGTGGATGCTGGGTCCTGGTCCCTCCTGGCCCTCTCAGGTGTCCCTGTCCCCCAGGATGTGGTGGCCCGCGCTGGTGGCCCTGCTGGTCCCTGCGCTGGTGGCCCAGCCGCACCCCGAGAGGGAGCTGGATGCCCAGTGGGAGCTGTGGAAGAAAGCCCATCGGAAACAGTACAACGGGCAGGTACCGCAGAGCCCCCGGCGTTGTCCCCGCGTCCTTGGGGGTGTCCCCACGGTGACGGTGGGATGTGGGTAGGACCCAACCCGCAGCAGCATCTCCCCTCGCGACGCAGGCGGACGAGGTGGCGCGGAGGCTGATCTGGGAGAAGAACCTCAAGTACATCAACACCCACAACCTGGAGCACTCGCTGGGCATCCACACCTTCGAGCTGGCCATGAACCACCTGGGGGACATGGTGAGCGTGGCTGGGAGGGGACAGAAACGCGGTGGGTGAGAGGGCACGGGGCACAGAAACGAAGAACGGCGTGAGTTGGAAGGGACCCACGAGGGTCATCGAGTTCCTACACAGGATAACCTCAACCTTCCCATCGAATCACAGATGGGTTTGGGTTGGAAGGGACTTCAAAGCCCACCTGGTTCTACCTCCTACCATGGGCAGAGACGCCTCCCGCTGGACCAGGGGCTCCAAATCCCACCCAACCTGGCCTTGAACCCCTCCACACTCAACAACTTCTCGGAGGGTGTTGGCTAAACCCTTCTGGAATATCGTCCCTCCTGGTGCTATGAGTGATTCCCAGTGCTCCGCCACCCTCAGGGTGAAGAACTTTCTCCTAATCCTAGAACCCCTAGGTTGGCAAAGACCCGCTGGATCACTGAGTCCAACCGTTCGATGTCCAACCTCACCCTGCCCTGGTGCATCCTCCTGTCCTTCCCTCGGGTCCCCTGCTCTGCCCACCACCCCCACCCACCCTCGGCTCCTTCCCCAGACCAGCGAGGAGGTGCTGAGGACAATGACGGGACTGAAGGTGCCACGCGACCGTCCCCGTCGCAACGAGACGCTCTACGTCCCCGACTGGACCGAGAGAGCCCCGGCTGCCGTGGACTGGAGGAGGAAGGGCTACGTGACGCCCGTCAAGAACCAGGTAATTGGGGTTCTCCCAAGGGTGCCCGGAACGCGGTGCCACCCCGGTGCCACCCCGGTGTCTCCGCAGGGCCAGTGCGGCTCGTGCTGGGCTTTCAGCTCGGTGGGTGCCCTGGAGGGGCAGCTGAAGAGGAAGACTGGGAAGCTGCTCTCCCTCAGCCCCCAGAACCTGGTGGACTGCGTGGCCAACAACGACGGCTGCGGCGGCGGCTACATGACCAACGCCTTCGCCTACGTCCAGCAGAACCACGGCATCGACTCCGAGGATGCCTACCCCTACATCGGCCAGGTCTGGGGCAGGGAATGGGACGAGGGCTCCTTCTTCTTGCCCCGCGACCACGATCCCCTTTCCACCTGCCCTTGACCCTTCTGCTCCCACGCAGGACGAGAGCTGCATGTACAGCCCCACCGGGAAGGCGGCCAAGTGCCGCGGCTACCGGGAGATTCCCGAAGGCAACGAGAAGGCTTTGAAGAGGGCGGTGGCCAGGATCGGCCCCGTCTCCGTGGGCATCGACGCCAGCCTGCCCTCCTTCCAGTTCTACAGCCGGGGTGAGGGGCTGGTGGGACTGACCCTTCTTGGGGAAACTGAGGCACAGGCGGGTGGTTTAGCCGGAGCGTAACCCTCTGTCCCGTCCCCAGGCGTGTACTACGACGAGAGCTGCAATGCTGAGAACATCAACCACGCCGTGCTGGCCGTGGGCTACGGCTCGCAGAAGGGCACCAAGCACTGGATCATCAAGAACAGGTAGGGCAGCCGGTGGGGCTGGAGAACAGACCTTCTGAGGAGCGACTGAGAGAGCTGGGGGGGTTCAGCCTGGAGAAGAGGAGGCTGAGGGGAGAGCTCATTGCTCTCTGCAACTCCCTGAGAGGAGGTTGTGGAGAGGAGGGAGCTGGGCTCTTCTCCCAAGGGACAGGGGACAGGACGAGAGGGAATGGCCTCAAGCTCCACCAGGGGAGGCTCAGGATGGACATTAGGAAAATATTTTTCACAAAAAGGTGATTGGTCCCTGTCAGAGGCTGCCCAGGGAGGGGGTTGAGTCCCCTTCCCTGGAGGGGTTTAAGGGACGAGTGGACGAGGTGCTGAGGGACATGGATTAGTGATTGATGGGAATGGTTGGACTCCATGATCCGATGGGTCTTTTCCAACCTGGTAGTTCTATGATTCCATGATTCTCCCCCGGGGTCGGGCTTTGCTGGCGGCTCAGGCTCTGCCTTCTCTCCCCCAGCTGGGGCGAGGAGTGGGGCAACAAGGGCTACGTCCTCCTGGCTCGGAATATGAACAACGCCTGCGGCATCGCCAACCTCGCCAGCTTCCCCAAGATGTGAGCGATCCCCGTCCATGCCAGACGCCCTCCCCTGCTTCCCGCTGTTCCAACTCAGCCTTTCTGCTCCTCGACTCCAAAGCTGGTGGTGAGATCTCTGCCTCTCCATGAGGAATCACCCCCAGGAGAGGGGAGAGACCCCTGGCTCTGGGTGGTGGGGCTGGGGAGCTCCCTCCTGCTCCGTTTCCCTGGACTCCTCGGCCACGGGAGCCGGGTTCTGCCTTCCCGTGGCTGCAGCTGCTCCGGCTCCAGAAGATCGGAGATGCTTGAAGATCTTCCACCCGGAGATGCTCGTGCAAGCAGGTCCTGCACCAGCCTCTGGGAACGTGGATCCACGGGAAGACCCTGCACAGGTGGAACCTTCGCACGGCCAGTGCGGATCTGTGTCCGCCACCCTGTGCCCAGCGGGAGCTGCGTGGGGCCATATTACAATGTTTTTAAAATAAACCTTGTTGGGAATAAACACTCCGGGTTGTTTGGTCTGTGGCATAAGCCCCGAGGATCCCAGTGGCAGCTGTCCCTGTCCCAAGCATCCATCATCACCATCGTCATCACCATCACCATCATCATCATCATCATTCTGGGGCTACAGCTGGGAAAAAAATGACGGAATCATGGGATGGATTGGGTTGAAGGGACCTCAAAGCCCATCCAGTCCCACCCCTGCCATGGATCAGGGGCTCCAAGCCCCATCCAACCTGGCCTTGAACCCCTCCAGGGATGGGATCTGGGGGATCTGGTTGATGTCAAGTGAGAATCATGGAACCATGAGATGGTTTGGGTTGGAAGGGACCTGAAAGCCCATCCAGTCCCACTTTCTGCCATGGGCAGGGACACCTCCCACTGGATCAGGGGCTCCAAGCCCCATCCAGCTTGGCCTTGAACCCCTCAAGGGATGGGGCAGCCACTGCTCTGCAAGGGCTTCATCCCTCCCTTTCCCAAGGGTTTGGGAGCCGATGGCCAAACGCGGCTGGTGTCGTGGTGGAGCAGGGAGGGAAGAAGCTGCTGGGTCTTTTTGCAAAATCCCAGCTGGTTTCGCAGGATCCTGCGAAGAGGTGGGAGATGAGGGATAGGATGAGTTGAGTGCGTTTCACAGCCGAACCTCCGATGTCTCCCCCAAAACCCAACCCCGAGGGACCTTTTTGATGAAGCAAATCGGAAAAATGACTGCAGCAAAGCTCGGGGCAAGCCCTGACAGGAAGGGAAGATGATACTTGCTTTAAAAAGTCACTTAAAACCAGTTCAATGCTTAAAAAAAAAAGAGTTTCTGTTCCCTATTGGCACGCAGGCAGCGGGGCGGATGGCCCGGCCGGGTGACGCAGCGGCCGCTGGACACCGGGTGATCCAGGTTGCGCCATTGGGGAGGTTCGAAACCCAAACGCTGTGAAAAGAAAGTGAAATCAGAGCAGTTCCTCATTCACCAGCTCCCGGCTGCAGCCAGAGGAGCCATCTGCTTGCCCCAGGCCCTTCACGCCCATCCCAAGTCGCGCTTCGTGGGAAGCTTCTCCGTGTCCGGCAAGTGAGGAACCTTCCCGGGGTGGGTTTGGGCTGGAGAATATGGAGAAATGGTCCTTCTGCGCTCTGACTGGGGCAGGGGTCATCTCCTACCTTGCTGTTTCGGCTCCTTTTCCCTTGAGAAAAGATGGAGCTGGAAAGTTGGCCAAGGAAATATTTGGGGATGCGCGAAGTTTCTTGAGGAGGGACCTTCTGGGGAGGTGACACTGCAGGTCGGCATGCGGGGAGGGTTTGGTTCCATGTCCTGGTCGCACTGGGGCCGCAGCGGGGATGGGGACGGCTCCTGGCGCAGGGAAAACGGCACCGAGGAGATGGGGTGGATCCGGGACTCGGTGGGGATGTCAAACCCCCAGGCTGGGCTCTGGCACTGCCTCTCCACTCCCACCTGAGCAGGATGGAGCTTCTGGCTTCCATCGCCTTCCAAGCTCTGCTTGCGGTGGCGCTGGGACACCGGGACCCAGCGCTGGATTTGCACTGGGAGCTCTGGAAGAAAACCTACGGCAAGGAGTACGGCCACGAGGTAGGGGATGAGTGTCTTGGGTGGGGAGAGGTGGCTGGAGCTGCTGAGGTGGTGGCTGCTGCTCCAGCATCACCCCTCGCTGGAGCCTCAGGCCATGGGGAGAGGAACCTTTGGGTGGGACTGAAGAGGCTGGCAGGGCCGCGGGGGCTGCTGGTGGCACAGCACGAGGTTGTGTTTCATTTCAGAAAGAGGAAGGGAACCGGCGCGTGACGTGGGAGAGGAACCTGCGCCTGGTGACGCTGCACAACCTGGAGCACTCGCTGGGGCTGAGATCCTACGAGCTGGGCATGAACCACCTGGCCGACATGGTAGGTGCCAACCCGTGTTAGGAGGCTAAGTCATCGGGTGGGTCAAGAGGAGCAAAACGTGCTGTGTTGGTGATGTTGCAACCAGGGTCCCCGGAGGCTTTGAGGACAAACCTGGACCTTTAGGTGGGGTGGGGTGCCTGCATGGATCCATGGAGTTAACCCCAGCCCATCGTGGATGCTCCTTCCCACCAGACCAGCGAGGAGGTGGCGGCTTTGATGACGGGGCTGAGCGTTGCTCCTCGGCGAAACCGAACCTCCACGTACCGTCTGCAGCTGGGCAGCAGAGTCCCAGACGCGGTGGACTGGAGGGAGAAGGGATGCGTCACGGAGGTCAAGAACCAGGTGAGAAGCTCTCTCCCTGTGCCTCTCCAAGTCTTGGCCCCTCGAGGCAGCATCTGAACATCTCCGGGGGCTTTTGCAGGGTCCCTGCGGGTCGTGCTGGGCGTTCAGCGCCGTGGGAGCCCTTGAAGCTCAGGTGAAGCTGAAGACGGGGAAGCTGGTGTCCCTGAGCGCCCAGAACCTCGTTGACTGCTCCAGGATGTACGGCAACAAAGGCTGCGGGGGCGGATGGGAAACCAGCGCTTTCCAGTACATCATCGACAACCAAGGCATCGACTCGGACGAGTCCTACCCCTACACGGGTCAGGTAGGTGTCAGGCTTGGGCAACGCTTGGGTTGGAGAAATTATTAGTCCTGTTGCTTCCAGAGGAAATCCACTTTGGGGAACCCTGGAGTTGTTTGGCTTTAGTGCCGTGAGCATCGGCTCTGACTCACGGGAAGCCGAGCAGGATTCTCTGCAGGATCTGACGCTCCTTCCTCCCATCCTTCCTTCTCCAGGATGGCGAATGCCGCTACAGCCCCGCGGGGTGGGCGGCCACGTGTTCCCAGTACGTGGAGCTGCCGTTCGGCAACGAAACCGCGTTGAAGGACGCCGTGGCCAGTGTGGGGCCCGTCTCTGTCAACATCGATGCCCGCCAGCCCACCTTCTTCCTCTACAAATCTGGTGGGTCTGCCAGGGGATCACGAGGGGAGACCTTGTTGCTCTCTCCAGCTCCCTGAGAGGAGTTTGTGGAGAGGAGGGAGCTGGGCTCTTCTCCCAAGGGACAGGGGACAGGACGAGAGGGAATGGCCTCAAGCTCCACCAGGCTTGACATTAGGAAAAAATATTTCACGGAAAGGGTGATTGGTCCCTGGCAGAGGCTGCCCAGGGAGGGGGTTGATTCCCCTTCCCTGGAGGGGTTTAAGGGACGGGTGGACGAGGTGCTGAGGGACACGGGTTAGTGATTGATGAGAACGGTTGGACTCGATGATCCGATGGGTCTCTTCCAACCCGGTGATTCTATGATTCAATGAGGGCTGCGCTTCCTTCCCAAGGCTCAGCTCCCTCCACTATGAACTATTTCAGCGTTGACTTGCCTTTAGCTCATGTTGCCCTCAGCCTTGGCACAGGGAGGACATGGAGCTGTTGGTGCCCTTGGGGCTCCAGAGGAGACCACAGAGATGATACAAGGGCTGGAGCACCTCGCGTACGAGGACAGGCTGGGAGAGTTGGGGTTGTTCAGCCTGGAGAAGAGAAAGCTCCAAGGAGAAGTTATAGCAACCTTCCAGCACTGAAAAGAGCTCCAGGAAAGCTGGGGAGGAGCTCTGGATCAAGGAGGGCAGGGAGAGGATGAGGGGAACAGTTTTGAGCTGCAAGAGGGGAGATTGAGGTGAGATCTTGGGGAGAAGTTCTTCATTGTGAGGGTGGGGAGGCCCTGGCCCAGGTTGCCCAGAGCAGGGGTGGTTGCCCCATCCCTGGAGGGGTTCAAGGCCAGGTTGGATGGGGCTTGGAGCCCCTGATCCAGCGGGAAGTGTCCCTGCCCATGGCAGGGGTGGGACTGGATGGGCTTTGAGGTCCCTTCCAACCCAACCCACTCCCTGATTCCATGACACCTCCTAAAGAGTAAACAGAATTCCTGTTTGGGCAGGGTCTTGGGGCAGGTTGTCCAAAGACCTTTTCCAAATGCCTTCCAGGTGTCTACCATGACCCGAATTGCTCTCAGGAGGTGAACCATGCCGTGCTTGCTGTCGGCTACGGCTCTTTGGATGGGCAGGACTACTGGCTCGTGAAGAACAGGTACCCATACCTAGTCCTGAGCAGCTTTTCCTTTCAGCCACTGCTCCATGAGGCTCCTGGAAGGTTTCCCAGCTGGGCCAACGATGCCTCTTCGATGCCCATCACCTTTATTTGGATGTTAAGGGTTCATCTCCATCACAACAGTGGTGGAAAGGGCTCTTGGTTAAGCCCAGTGAGTCCAGATTCATCTATGTCAACCCAGTTGGCTTAAAAAGTGGGATTCCTCCTCCTCCAGAAGGAAATTCCAGGATTTCCTGCATTCCCAGGTGCTGAGTCAGCACAAAGGGCGAGGTTCAGGTCCAGGTTGGATGGAACTTGGAGCCCCTGATGCAGTGGGGGGTGTCCCTGCCCATGGCAGGGGGGTTGGAATTTAATGATCTTTGATCTCCCTTCCAACTCAAACCATTCCATGATCTCCTTTCTAACTCAAACCATTCCATCATCTCCCTTCCAACTCAAACCATTCCATGATTTTCCTTTCCAACTCAAACCATTCCATGATCTCCCTTCCAACTCAAACCATTCCTTGATCTCCCTTCCAACTCAAACCATTCCATGATCTCCTTTCCAACTCAAACCGTTCCATGATCTCCCTTCCAACTCAAACTATTCCATCATCTCTTTCCAACTCAAACCATTCCATGATCTCCCTTCCAACTCAAACCATTCCATCATCTCCTTTCCAACTCAAACCGTTCCATGATCTCCTTTCCAACTCAAACCATTCCATCATCTCCTTTCCAACTCAAACCATTCCATGATCTCCCTTCCAACTCAAACCATTCCATCATCTCCTTTCCAACTCAAACCATTCCATGATCTTCTTTCCAACTCAAACCATTCCATCATCTCCTTTCCAACTCAAACCGTTCCATCATCTCCTTTCCAACTCAAACCGTTCCATCATCTCCTTTCCAACTCAAACCATTCCATCATCTCCTTTCCAACTCAAACCATTCCATGATCTCCCTTCCAACTCAAACCATTCCATCATCTCCTTTCCAACTCAAACCATTCCATGATCTTCTTTCCAACTCAAACCATTCCATCATCTCCTTTCCAACTCAAACCGTTCCATCATCTCCCTTCCAACTCAAACCATCCCATGATTCCTGGCTGAAAAACCGAGCTGGTTTGGTGTGGGGACAGGCAGGTGACCTCCTTCTTCGGTCTTTTTTGGGGCTCAGCCTCAAGAATCGCTGCCCCAGGCATTAAAAAAAAAAAAGAGTGAGCATTAATTTTTCACTGCTTAAAATGCAGAAGAAGAAGAAGAAGAACCAAAGTGTTGAAATCCTGCTCAGACAAACATTTCTCTGGAAAGAAACCAAGCGCGCATTGTCAGCAAAGCTGCATCTGGCAACTGCAAATCGTTCTGTCGTTTAAAAACAACAACAAAACCCTAATTTTGGGCAGTTTGGCCAACGAAGTTCCTTCATCCTCACATCAGGGCCAGGCAACCTCCCCCAGGTTGCTCCTCGCTCTCCCCTCTGCCCTTGGTTGGATGGTTTTTGAAAAAAAAAAATGTATTTTTAGTGTACAGAACTCACTCATTTCAACTTTATCTGGCGTTTCCCTGGTGGGTTATACCTCTTCCAGCACATAGAAAATGACTGATTGTCCTCTGCACCCCTTGGAAGAGTCAGGGGCAGAAAAATTGGCTTGGATCAGCCACGCGGTGGCCAGCAGGAGCTGGGATGGGATTGTCTCCTTGCACTCAGCGCTGGGGAGGATGCACCTCAAATCCTGGGTTCAGTTCTGGGCCTCTCATTCCAAGAAAGACCTTGAGAGGCTGGAGCGTGTCCGGAGAAGGGAAGGGAGCTGGGAAGGGGCTGGAGAACAGGGGTTGTGGGAGCGGTGAGGGACCTGGAGATGTTTAGTCTGGAGAAGAGGAGGCTGAGGGGAGAGCTCATCGCTCTGTGCGGCTCCTGGAAAGGAGGTTGTGGTGAGGTGGGTGTTGGGCTCTGCTCCCAAGGAAGAAGGGATGGGATGGAAATGGCCTCAAGTTGTGCCAGGGGAGGTTTAGGTTGGATTTGAGGAGAGATTCCCTCATGGAAAGGGGGGTGAAGCCCTGGCAGAGGCTGCCCAGGGCACTGGGGGCGTCCCCATCCCTGGAGAGGTTCACAAACTCTGTAGACATGGCACTTGGGGACAGGGGTTGGTCCCACGGTGGGTTGGGTTGATGGTTGGACTGGATGAGCTCGAAGGGCTTTTCCAACCTTCATGATTCCATGATTCTATGAAAACCTGGCTGAGAAACAGTCAGGCGTTTCACTTTTTTTGGCCAAAGATGTGAATTTGGCGATTCCTGTGGCTGCTGGGAGGAATCATGAGTTGAAAAATCAACTTTGAAAAGAGAAACGGGAGAGAACCAGGTGATGAGGGTCCAGGACGAGCTCGTTACTTCCCGTGCCTGATTTTTTGTGTCTTTCTTCTCCCCAAAGCTGGGGTTTGCATTTCGGTGACCAGGGCTACATCCGGATGGCGAGGAACCGCGGGAACCACTGCGGCATCGCCAGCTACGCCGTTTACCCCAAGATCTAGAAGGGTCCTCGCTCGTGGGATGAGTCTTGAGATGCCACCGCTCACCCTGGTGACCTGGAGCATGCGTGGCTCCCTTCCAGCCTCCCCTTCTTGAGGGATCCAGTTGCATTTCTACAGCCGAGCAGCAGGAACCGGGAGCGACCATGGTTGGCTTCTTCAAGCGTCTCATCCAGTAGGACCATCTTGTCCTCCCTCCCCAGGAACCTGCTCACTCCTACAGGATAATCTGTTGGGAATTGCTGCTGTGACTTAGATGATGGACACGCTGTTGTTATCGCCACCTCTTGCAATCACCGGCAACTCATTAGAAAATTACACAGCTGCGTCTTCAAAGCTCTTGAGATGCCGTTTTGCTTCCTCCTCTTTCTTGAAGATGTTTTTTTTATGTCCCATGGCGCCTCGGAGCGGTGAGAAATGCCCCCTCCTGCCTGGCTGGCCTTGGTGGGGAGCGGGGGATGCTCTGGACGGAGGCTGGAGCACCATTTCCAGGCACTGATTGTGTTTCCAGCATGAGCATTAAACGTGTCTCCCGCTGTCCACGCGATGCTGAGGCTGCCCAGACCAACTCCATCCCATTACAGGATTTAACGGTGTCTTGCCATCCCTGCTTCCCCACCAAAAAGCGAATAAAGGTGATTTTTCTTTTCCTAAGAGCTGGCTTTGAGCTGGGAGCTCAGGTCAACCCCCCGGTTCCTGGCCAGGCACAAGGAGGGTTCCCAGAGCTCAGTGATGGGGCCAAACTTGTTTAACCTCCTTATTCGTCATCTGGGTGAGGGGATCGAGTGTTTCTTCAGTTTGCAGATGACACCAGATTGGGTGGGAATGTGGATCTGCTGGAGGGCAGGAGGCTCTGCAAAGGGATCGGGTCAAGCTGGATCCGTGGGCTGAGGTCAACAGGATGGGGTTCAACACGGCTCTGGGGCCACGATAACCCCAGGAAAAGTGGCTGGAAAGCTGCTTGGCACAAAAAGCCCTGGGCGACAGCTGCTGACCGTGAGCCAGCAGTGGCCCAGGTGGCCTAGAAGGCCACCGGCATCCTGGCTTGGATGAGCCGTGGGGTGACCAGCAGGAGCTGGGATGAGATCGTCCCCCTGCACTTGGTGCTGGCGATGCCGCACCTTGAAGTGGAATCCTCATCCCTGGAGAGGTTCACAAACCGTGTGGCCGTGGCACCTGGGGACACGGGTCAGTCCCACGGGACTGGATGAGCTTGGAGGCCTTTTCCAACCTTGACGATTCCCTGATTCTACCCCGTTCAATGAGGATTAACAGCTCCATCCTTGGCCTCATCCTGCCTCCCTGCTCAGCACCAAGTCCCTAAAATTCAACTCCCCGCTCCGAGGGATTTGATCCCTGCTCCTGCCTACTGGCCCCCCTCGTGAGGACCTCCCCACTTGTTTTTTGGGGTGTTGGAAATGGGCAGCTTCCTCAGCTGCTGCATTTTCTGATGACACTGAGGGTCCTGCTTTGGTCACCTAGTGACTCCGGCTTCCAGCGAAGTCAGAAAGAAATGGGAGCAGTTCCTCCTTTCCTGAGGATTTATAGGTGCGAGTGCCGGAGGCTCAGGCCATCCCAGTGCCAGACTCCTCCTGGCATCCCTCCTACCCAACACAGATGGAGCTGAGGAGCAGTTCCCACCACCAGGAGAAGCTTCCTCACGTACGTTGAGCGCTTGTGTATTTCAACCACCCTTCTGGGATGACTGAGCTTTGAGAACAGTATCTTCCCGTCGACTCTGGCTCCACCCCACCTCTGATCTCCTCTGGGTGGTTGGCAGCCCACCCTCAGCAGCTGGTGGACACGAGCTGGATGGGGACAGGAGGGTTGTTTTGCTTTTTAAGGTGCTGGAAATCACAGGCCTGTCAAAAGAGCTTCTTGCCCAGTGATGCGTAAGCTTCCCTCGGGGAGCGTTTCTCGGGCAGGGTGGAACCAGGAGGTGAGGAGCCGGTCTGGATGTGTCCTTGAACATCCGCGTCCACACGTGCAAGGGTTGGGTCCTGCAGACTTCACCCCTGAGGGAAAGTTGCTGAGCCCAGGCTGGGGTTTCTCCTCCCATCTCACCAGGGCTGGGGAGCAGGACAGGCAGAGCCACTGCTGGGTTCTTGTCTGGACAGGCAGGACAGGAGGTGCTGGCATCACCGGGTGTAGAAACGCCGTGAAGGTCGTGCCAGGGAGTCCAGGTCAGGGATGTCATCACCCTCCTGCCTCCCTTACCAAACCGGATTTGTCACTAAGGGGTCAAGAACTGCTCTGCCTTCAGCCCTGCGTGAGCGCCGCGTTGCTCTGGCTGCCTGGTCCCAGCGGAGCGGGATGGAGCTTCTGGCTTCCATCGCCTTCTCGGCCGTGCTGGCGGTGGCTCTGGGACACCCTGACGTGACGCTGGACGGGCACTGGAAGCTCTGGATGGAAACCTACAAAAAGAAATACAGCGATGAGGTAGGGGTGTCCTAGGAGGTGGAGGTGGGTGCTGCTCCACTCTCGCCATCTGCTCCGTCGGATGGGAGAAGAACCCACAGCGCTTCAAATCCCCGCTGGATCCGGAGAGGCCTGGCAGGGGCTCCCAAAAACCTCTTTTGGGGATAAAATAGAGTGGAATGGGTGGTTTTTTTTTTGGTTTCAGAAAGAGGTAGAGAACCGGCGTGCGACGTGGGAGAGGAACCTGCGCCTGGTGACACTTCACAACCTGGAGTTCTCTCTAGGGCTCAGCTCCTACCAGCTGGCCATGAACCACCTGGCTGACATGGTAGGTGCTGAGAAGGGGCTTGGCTTCGTCTCTAACTACCAGCGAGGTTGAGTTAACAGGCAATTTAAGCGGGTCAAGGGTGGGAAGGATGCCACCAACCCTTCTCAGCCCATGGTCTTCTCGTGGGTTCCAGAACTGCTCCCACATTCCTGAGCTCAACCTGCCGGCATGAGGCAACCTGGCTTGAGGAAACAACTCCTTAATGCAGCATTTTGGGTGCGTGGACCTGGTCCTGGTCACCAAACATGTTGTAAACGATCCCTCTTTGATGTCCTAAGGCTGCGGTGTTGGTCAACGCAACACATCAGCTTCTTCCAGGGAGATGGGCTTTGAGTTCCAACCCAAACTCTTCCAGGAGTCCATGATTCCAAGGAGTTTTGGTGCCGGAGCTAAGCTCTGGAGTTTCTTTTTCTCGCCCTTTCCAACGAACAGCGAGAAATTGGATGTAAAATATAAAACTTGCAACTCAAAGGAAACCCCCTTCACCTCCAACATACCCAGTGCAGGACAAGGACTTCACGAGCCAGTCTTTTCTTCTCCTACCAGACCAGTGAGGAGGTGGTGGCTTTGATGACCGGGCTGACCGATGTTCCTCCACCAACCCGAAACTCCACATATCAGCTGCTTAATGTCAGCAACATCCCAGACGCGATGGACTGGAGGGAGAAGGGATGTGTCACGGAGGTCAAGGACCAGGTGAGAAGCTCTCCCTGTGCCTCTCCAGGTCTTAGCCCCACGGGGCAGCATCTGAACATCTCCGGGGGCTTTTGCAGGGTTCTTGTGGGTCGTGCTGGGCGTTCAGCGCCGTGGGAGCCCTTGAAGCTCAGGTGAAGCTGAAGACGGGGAAGCTGGTGTCCCTGAGCGCCCAGAACCTCGTTGACTGCTCCACGACGCACGGCAACAAAGGCTGTAATGGAGGTTTCATGACCAACGCTTACCAGTACATCATCGACAACCAAGGCATCGACTCGGACGAGTCCTACCCCTACACGGGCCAGGTAGGTGTCAGCCCTGGGCAGCACGTGAGGTCTGCAGAGAAACATCTGAGCATGGAATCAACGTGGCAATCTGTTCTCCTCTTCTGCGTGGATGCTCTTCTCCTCTCCCACTGATTTCCCCACCTTGGTTTCTACCAGTCTCATGTCACCTTCTCAGTCTTTGCAGCTGATTCTTTCAGACCCAGGGAAGGGACCTCTGGACTATTTTCGTCTTGTAGGTGAATTCCAGGAGCCAGAATTTCTATGTGTTTTCTTTTTCCTACATAAATTATTAGGCAACGCACTACAAGGAAAGGAGAAACGGGGCAGGAATCCTGGGTCCTTGTCTCAGCTCTCTGTACGGTTCTGTCTTCTTGGGGGATGAGAAGCTCCGCATGAGCTGAAAATGTGTGCCTTGCTGCAGCCCAGAAAGCCCAACCACATCCTGGGCTGCACCCAGAGCGGTGGGACCAGCAGGAAAGGAGGGGATTGTGCTCCTCTGCTCTGCTCTGTGAGACCCACCTGGAGCCTGGGTCCAGTTCTGGAGTCGTCAGCACAGGGAGGACCTGGAGCTGATGGAGCGAGACCAGAGGAGGCCACGGAGATGATGTGAGGACTGGAGAACCTCCCGTATGAGGCCAGGCTGGGAGAGTGTCCAAGGCCAGGCTGGATGGAGCTTGGAGCTCCTGATCCAGAGGGAGGTGTCCCTGCCCATGGCAGGGGTGGGACTGGATGGGCTTTGAGGTCCCTTCCCACCCAAACCGTTCCACGGTTCTGTAGTTAAGTGATGGGATATTGGTATTTCTGTGATCTCAGTGGGCTTCAGTGGTTTGTAGTGAATGATGTTCATACAATCATGTTCAGAAGTCGCCTGCACCAGGTGCTCTCTGGCTGCTGCAAGGTCATCAGGACAGAACCACAGGAAAACAAAGACCCTAATGCCAAGAGTCTTGATGGCCAGAGACCAGGGATGCTCTGAAGGGAGCTGGTGTCTTGAGAACATGGGCTGTGGAAACAGGTCAAAGTAACAGCAGCTCAGTCCTGGACAGAAAAGTGGAATACAGGTCTGGGCAGCACGTGAGGTCTGCAGAGAAACATCTGAGCACGGAATCAACGTGGCAATCTGTTCTCCTCTTCTGCGTGGATGCTCTTCTCCTCTCCCACTGATTTCCCCACCTTGGTTTCTACCTGCTGTTCTATCTCCAGAGGGAGAGGGGGAAGCCATGACTTTAATTTACGAGAGAAGAAATGTAGGTTAACCATGAGGAGGGGGCTTCTGATGGGATGGATGAGGAAGTGAGCACAGTTTCTCTAGGGAAGTTGTATTGGCAGCAGAGTCGAGAAATAAAGAAGAATCCTGGTGAAATGCTTTGGCTGCTCTTGCTGTGGGGAAGCGAAACAGAGAAGATGATCCCTTCAGGTCTTTCCACCCATATGATCTGTCATCCTCTGCGGATAAAAGCGTTGGTCAAAGAAAGTGAAGAGCAGGGTTGAAAAGAAAAGAGGACTGGCAGAGAACGTCAACCTCAAAGTCTCGAGTTGTTCCTGGTGGGTTTCTCACACTCAGCTTCTCAACTCTCTCTTGTTCCTACCAGGATGGGGAGTGTCAATACGAGCCCGGTGCTCGAGCTGCCACTTGCTCCCTGTACGTTGAGCTCCCACACGGCAACGAAGAAATCATGAAAGACGTTGTGGGCAGCATTGGACCCGTCTCCGTCGCCATCGATGCCAGCCAGCCCACCTTCTTCTTGTACAAGTCAGGTATGTCCTTTCATCTTGGAGACCCTCTTCTTCACGGCCTCCTGTGTCTTTCTGCACGTAAAGCTTATGAAATTCAAATCTGGGTTGAAGTTGGCACGTTGGGCTTTAGTTCATGGAATCACAGAATGTCCTGAGTTGGGATGGACCCCCAAAGATCATTGAGTCCAACTCCTGTCCCTGCACAGGACACCCCAACATTCACACTGTGTGTTTGAGGGTGTTGTCCAAACGTTTCTGGAATATTGCCCAGCTCCCCTGGGAGCTGTTCCAGTGCTCCAGCATCCTCTGGGTGAAGAACTTCCTCCTAATGTCCAACCTAACCCTCCCTCGGTGTGTCTTCCTGCCATTCCCTTGGGTCCAGAGAGAAGAGCTCAGTGGCTGCTCCTCCCCATGTGCGGAAGCTGCAGAGCGTGATGAGGTCTCTCCCCAGTCTCATCTTCTCCAGGATGAACAGACCTGATCTACTCTACAATTACCTGAGAGGAGGTTGTGGAGAGGAGGGAGCTGGGCTCTTCTCCCAAGGGACAGGGGACAGGACGAGAGGGAATGGCCTCAAGCTCCACCAGGGGAGGTTCGGGCTGGACATTAGGAAAAAAATTTTCATGGAAAGGGTGATTGGTCCCTGGCAGAGGCTGCGCAGGGAGGGGGTTGAATCCCCTTCCCTGGAGGGGTTTAAGGGACGGGTGGACGAGGTGCTGAGGGACATGGGTTAGTGATTGATGGGAATGGTTGGTCTCCATGATCCAGTGGGTCTCTTCCAACCTGGTAATTCTATGATTCTATGATTCTATGATTCTATGATTCTATGATTCTATGACCAAGTGGCTTCAGCCACTCCTCATACAGTTTCCCCTATAAACCCTTCACCAACTCCTCTGGATGCTCTCCAGTAGCTTTAGATCCTTTTTATCCTGAGGTGCCCCAAACTGCACCCAGTACATGAGCTGGGGCCACGTGGTGGCACAATCGCTGGCGATGCCGTGCTGGATGCCCGCCAGGACATGATTGGCCCTCTGGGCTACCAGGACTCACCGTAGGCTCATATTCAACTCGCTATCAACCAGAACGTCCAGATCCCTTTCTGCAGAGCTGCAGAATTCCTAGGTGAAGTCATCAAACACCTAAGACTGCAGCTCTGGTGACTACACTGGAGATGACTTCAGTTCCACTGATGACTCAGTGACGAGGTCCAATGCTCCGATGACGTCCTCTGATGCTGTGTTCCTAAACTCCTTGTTTTCCAGGTGTTTACGATGACCCCCAGTGCTCCCAGGAGGTGAATCATGGAGTAGTTGTGGTTGGCTACGGCACCTGGTTTAATAAGGATTACTGGCTTGTGAAAAACAGGTAAAGATGTGACCGCATGTGGCTCTGCTCCCGTCAGCCATGTGCTCACTGTCCATAAGAAAGAGTTTCCCCCAGGTAACCTCCCACCACTTGACCTGAAGTGGTTGGAAATGGGTGATCTCTGAGGTTGCTTCCAACCCAACTCAACCCATCCCAACCCAACCCAACCCATACCAATCCAATCCAATCCAATCCAATCCAATCCAATCCAATCCAATCCAATCCAATCCAATCCAATCCAATCCAATCCAATCCAATCCAATCCAATCCAATCCAATCCAATCCAATCCAATCCAACTCAACCCAATCCAACCCAATCCAACCCAACCCAACCCAACCCATCCCAATCCAATCCAACCCAACCCAACCCAACCCAACTCAACCCATCCCAACCCAACCCAACCCATACCAATCCAATCCAATCCAATCCAATCCAATCCAATCCAATCCAATCCAATCCAATCCAACCCAATCCAACCCAACCCAACCCAATCCAACCCAACCCAACCCAACCCAACCCAACCCAATCCAATCCAACCCAACCCAATCCAATCCATCCCAACCCAATCCAACCCAACCCAACCCAATCCAACCCAACCCAATCCAATCCGTCCCAACCCATCCCAACCCAACCCATCCCAATCCAATCCAACCCATCCCAACCCAACCCATCCCAATCCAACTCAACCCAATCCAACCCAACCCAACCCAATCCAATCCAATCCATTCCAATCCAATCCAATCCAATCCAATCCAACCCAACCCAACCCAATCCAATCCAATCCAATTCAATCCAATCCAATCCAATCCAATCCAATCCAACTCAACCCAACCCAATCCAACCCAACCCAATCCAATCCAACCCAACCCAACCCAATCCAATCCAATCCAATTCAATCCAATCCAATCCAATCCAATCCAATCCAATCCAATCCAATCCAACCCAACCCAATCCAATCCAATCCAATCCAATCCAATCCAGTCAAATCCAATCCAATCCAACTCATCCCAATCCAACCCAATCCAATCAAATCCAATCCAACTCTTCCCAATCCAACCCAACCCAACTCAACCCATGATTCTTGTGATGCTCAGGATTTTATGATGGGGATATTTATCCAGCTGAGCAGTTGATCAGGTGGTGTTTGTGCAGTGAGGATCGTTACAGAGTTGGGAGTTGGTGCTGTTCCTTAAACCGCACTAGGGATTCATGCTGGGCTGTGCCAAAGTGCCGTTATGGCATCCGAGCCCGGTGAAGGAACTATAAATGCATTAAAAATAAGCTCACGCCCTCTCTAAGTTCTCTTTATATTGGTGAGGGCTACAAAAGATGATCTGAAGGCTGGAACACCGCCCATACGAGGACAGGCTGAGAGAGTTGGGGTTGTTCAGCCTGGAGGAGAGAAGGCTCCGAGGAGACCTTAGAGAGACCTTCCAGCACTGAAAGAGGCTCCAGGAAAGCTGGGGAGGGACTCTGGATCAGGCAGGGCAGGGAGAGGATGAGGGGAACAGTTTTGAGCTGCAAGAGGGGAGATTGAGATGAGATCTTGGGGAGAAATGTTCTGCTGTGACTGTGGGGAGGCCCTGGCCCAGGCTGCCCAGAGCAGCGGTGGCTGCCCCATCCCTGGAGGGGTTCAAGGCCAGGTTGGATGGGGCTTGGAGCCCCTGATCCAGTGGGAGGTGTCCCTGCCCATGGCAGAGGTGGGACTGGATGGGCTCTGAGGTCCCTTTCAACACAAACCGCTCTATGATTCTATGAACTTTGCATAGGATTCAAAATCCCACGATGAATAAAGACACCTCTGGGTTGGGATGTGGATGAAGCTCCCCCTCCTCTTCCAGCTGAAGGGATTTCATAGAATCATAGAATCACAGAATCACCAGGTTGGAAAAGACCCACCAGATCATCAAGTCCAACCATTCCCATCGATCACTAACCCATGTCCCTCAGCGCCTCGTCCACCCGTCCCTTAAACCCCTCCAGGGAAGGGGACTCAACCCCCTCCCTGGGCAGCCTCTGCCAGGGACCAAGGACCCTTTCCGTGAAAAATTTCATTTGTCTCCTGTCTCAAAAGCTGGGGCGTCAAGTTTGGCGAGGACGGTTACATCCTCATGGCGAGGAACAGCGGGAACCTCTGCGCGATTGCCAGCTACGCCTCCTACCCCGTCATCTAGACAGACCCTGTGCTCCAGAGCGGCTGCGATCCAACTGATGACGTTCTACTGCTTCAAGAATCCTTTCCTAGCTCCGTGGGCACCATCCTTCTGTCCGAGCAGCCTGGAGCGCAGCCTGGGAGGGAGAATTTGGGAATGGGATTTACAGGCACCCAGTGGCTTCTTCTGGGGGGGAAAAAAAAAAAGCCGGCTGGTTTCTTCAGAGTTAGAATTGTGGTACCTACAGTTCTAGGGGAGAGTGGGTCAACCTCCCTCCCGCTGAGCACTGAGCAGAGACCTGGTGCCTCAGCTCTCGCTTCATCTCTGTACGATGCCAACGAAATGATAGACGATCGCTGGAAAACTAAAAAAAAAAGCATTTTACTCTCCACAAATGTGATTTTTTGGTCTTTGAAGGAAGAAATTGCCTGTTTTTTTCAATCTCTGGGGAGGGACTCTTGATCAAGGAGGGCAGGGATAGGATGAGGGGAATGGGTTTGAGCTGCAAGAGATGAGATCTTAGGGAGAAATATCTTCCTATGAGGGTTTGGGAGGTCCTGGCCCAGGTTGCCCAGAGCAGTGGTGGCTGCTCCATCCCTGGAGGGGTTCAAGGCCAGGTTGGATGGGGCTTGGAGCCCCTGATCCAGTGGGAAGTGTCCCTGCCCATGGGAATTTCTGGGACTGGATGGGCTTTGGGGTCCCTTTCAACCCAAACCATTCCAGAATTCTATGATTCTTTCAAGTTACACGTTTACTATAAAGTTTAAAAGACAAAAAAAAAGCTTTGGGGAATGGCTTTGGCGCTCAGTCGGACACTGCGCTGGCCTGAGGTGCCACTGCCACCTTGGGGGAGATGGAGGAATCGGAAGAAATCTTCATTCTCAAGGCATCATTTCAGAATCCTCAGGTCCCCTCTAAAAACTACCGGATATTTTTGCATTTTGAAGCTACCCCGACAGGCCCTCGTTGGGTTCTTTAACCCATTTGCCAAATTGTTAAATCTTAAAAACTCATCTGGGAGGGGGTTGAGTCCCCTTCCCTGGAGGGTTTAAGGGACGGGTGGACGAGGCGCTGAGGGACACGGGTTAGTGACTGATGGGAACGGTTGGACTCGATGATCCGGTGGGTCTTTTCCAACCTGATGATTCTGTGATTCTACGATTCATCGGCTGGAGACACGTCCTCTCCAAGCCTGGAGATCTCCGTAGACCTCAGCATGAAGCTCGGACCGTGGCGTTTGTCTTTTCCTTCCCGTCCCTTTGTTGCTGCTTTCGCTGTTTCCTGCTTTCCCCTCGTGGCTTCTCCAGCTGCTCAGCCCATCTCCTCGTGTTCTGCCTCGTGACGTCCCTGAGCACACAACTGCTCTTTCTTGGCTTTACGAGCTTTTTAGACGTCCAATTTTTTTTTTTTTTTTTTTTTTTTTTAGCTTCTTGTGTTGTCGCCTTCCTGCAGGCTCCTTGGAACACACCTTGACTTTCTGGTTGGACCCAAGGACCTTAAAGGTCCAGCCTATACAATTTCATGACTGTGTGGCTCTCCTCGCTATCTTAGCACCTTTTTGTTTCTCAAAAGTCGGTTCTTCCAGATATCAACTGTCTGTATGGAGCTGCTGCCCCTCTAGAACATCAGTAGAACATCAAATCCAAGACTGTCCTCTCATCCCCCTTTTGGTTGCACTTGGTGCTCTCCAAATACGGAGCTTTAAGATGATTCATTTCCCCCTGGGAGACCTTCTTGCTCTCCAGAGCCACCTAAAAGGAGGTTGCAGAGAGGTGGGTGTTGGTCTCTTCTCCCAAGTGAGAGGTGATGGGACGAGAGGGAACAGCCTCAAGCTCCTCCAGGGGAAGTTTAGATTGGACATCAGGAAAAAATTGTTCACCGAAAGGGATCTCAAGCGCTGGAACGGCTGCCAGGGAGGTGGTTGAGTCCCCATCCCTGGAGGGGATTAAAAGCTGGGGAGATGAGGTGCTTGGGGAGATGACTTAGTAGTGCACTGGGATGGTTGGAGCTGAGGATCTCCAAGGTCTTTCCCAGCTTCTGTGTATCTTTGCATCTTACTGGCTGCTCAGGGCTTGGGTGGATGCTCTCTTCACTGGTTAAATAACTGGATGGGCCAGAAGAGTTGTGGGGGATGGAGTTGAGTCCGGGTGATGACTCGGCACAAGTTCTGTTCCCGGGACCAGTTCTCATAACTTTACCTGGATGAGGGCATCGAGTGCTCCCTCATTCTGCAGATGACACCGGGTTGGGTGGGAATGTGGATCTGCTGGAGGGCAGGAGGCTCTGCAGGGGGACTGGGTCAAGCTGGATCCGTGGGCCGAGGCCAACAGGATGGGGTTCAACACGGCTCAGTGCTGAGTCCTGCTCTGGGGCCACGACAACCCCACGCAGCTCCTGGCTCAGGGAAGAGCAGCTGGAAAGCTGCTTGACAGAAAAGGTCCTGGAGGTGCTGGGTGACAGCAGTGGCCCAGGTGGACAAGGCAGCAACGAGCATCCTGGCTTGGATGAGCCGTGGGGAGGCCAGCAGGGGCTGGGAGAGGATCCTCCCCCTGGACTTGGTGTTGGTGACTCTGCACCTTGAATCCTGGGTTCAGTTTTGAGCCCCTCGCTCCAAGAAAGACCTTGAGGGGCTGGAGCGTGTCTGGAGAAGGGAAGGGAGCTGGGAAGGGGCTGGAGAACAGGGGTTGTGGGAGCGGTGAGGGACCTGGAGATGTTCAGCCTGGAGAAGAGGAGGCTGAGGGGAGAGCTCATCGCTCTCTGCAGCTCCTGGAAAGGAGGTTGTGGTGAGGTGGGTGTTGGGCTCTTCTCCCAAGGAACAAGAGATGGGATGAGAGGGAATGGCCTCAAGTTGTGCCAGGGGAGGTTTAGGTTGGATGTTGGGGACAACGTCTTTACGGACAGGGTGATGAAGCCCTGGCAGAGGTTGCCCAGGGCAGGGGGGTGGCGTCCCCATCCCAGAGAGGTTCACAAACCACGTGGCCATGGCACTTGGGGACAGTCCCACAGTGGGGTTGGTTGAATTGGATTATCTTGGAGGGTGTTTCCAACCTTAAGGAGGTGTCTAAGGGATGGGTGGACGAGGCGCTGAGGGACATGGGTTAGTGATTGATGGGAATGGTTGGACTCCATGATCCGGTGGGTCTTTTCCAACCTGGTGTATGATTCTATGATTCCATAATTCTATGCACGCGTGGTCAGCAGAAATTGCTTTGCCAGGTTCGTTTCTGGTTCCTCACACCAGCTTTCCGGAGCACTGGGATAAGGTTTCTTCTCACCACCATCAATAAATGATGTTGTGGCTGCATGACGGGCACGGATTAGTGCTCTTCATGGCTGGATTCCATGAGCCGGTGGGTCTTTTCCAACCTGGTGATTCTGCGATTCTATGATTCTTTCTCTCTGCAGGAGGCACTGGCACAGTGATGACTTGGCCAACCAGCCGTGAGGAGAAGTTGTTGATTCCTGCCTTGGGATTCAGCTCCGTGGCTGAGCCCGATCCAGCCACGCATTGAACCAGAGCGGTGGCAGCCGGGAATTTTGCGTCGGTGGATCGAACTCCCGGGCCGTGCCGGAGTGAACACTGCGTCTTTGTTACCAGAACAATGTCTTCGAGGCGGGATTCCTCACCCCCTCGCCCCAACCTTCTCTTGCACCCTTTGTTTTGCCCCAAAATCGGGGCGACGGTGGCCGTCGGGTGCTCAGGAAGCTCTTGGGGGCTTCGTGTTGAGGGGATGTGCCCAGCGCGGATGTTTCCTCACCCTGTTGGGAGGTAAAAGGGTGAGGGAGCTGGGGGGGTTCAGCCTGGAGAAGAGGAGGCTGAGGGGAGAGCTCATTGCTCTCTGCAACTCCCTGAGAGGAGGTTGTGGAGAGGAGGGAGCTGGACTCTTCTCCCAAGGGACAGGGGACAGGACCAGAGGGAATGGCCTCAAGCTCTGCCAGGGGAGGGTCAGGATGGACATCAGGAAAAAATATTTCATGGAAAGAGTGATTGTTCCCTGGCAGAGGCTGCCCAGGGAGGGGGTTGAGTCCCCTTCCCTGGAGGGATTTAAGGGCCGGGTGGACGAGGTGCTGAGGGACAAGGGTTAGTGATTGATGGGAATGGTTGGACTCGATGATCTGGTGGGTCTTTTCCACCCTGGTGACTCTATGATTCTATGGTTTTGGTGGGAGAGGGATGTTTGGAGGGGTTGTTGGTGTTGTCTCTTTATTACCAGAGCTTTTCGAGCCTTGAATTGTGCTGGAAGCACCAGGCAGGGACACGGCCGGTGCTGGTGAGAGCTTCCAAGCTGGAGCTGTTAACCAGCCCCCTGGCTTTTCCAAGGATGAAAGCCCTCAGGGCACCTGCGCACACTCCTCCTGCACCCTGGCAGCTTCTTGAAGAGGGGCCAGCTCCAGAAATCCCTTGGGAATATCAACAGGACTTGGGTGTCTCTGCTCCTCCTTCCTTGCAGAGCCTCGAGGGTTTAGAAACCAGGAGCCAAAACGGCTTCTGAGCTCCCAGACGGCCCCTAAAACGGACACGGGAGGTGGGGGAGGGCTGTGATAGAGAATTATGCAATGGTTTGAGTTGGAAGGGACCTCCAAGCCCATCCAGTTCCACCCCTGCCATGGGCAGGGACACCTCCCACGGGATCAGGGGCTCCAAGCCCCATCCAACCTGGCCTTGAACCCCTCCAGGGATGGGGCAGCCACCTCTGCTCTGGGCAGCCAGATCCTCCCCATCCTCATAGGAAGATATTTCTCCCCAAGATCTCGTCTCAGTCTCCCCTCTTGCAGCTGAAAAGATGCCTCGGTTAGAAACAAAAATCCCATCGGTTCCAGAGAATGCCTGGAGCTCTCTCCTCCGCCTGTCCCTGCTCCAGCCCTGGGTGCCCTGGGCAGGTGGCACCTCTTGGCACTGCTCTCCTGAAAGCTTCACGAAGGTCCCCGATGCCACCAATTTATTTAAAACAAACACAGTTTCTGCATCTTCCAGCACTGGAAAGGGCTCCGGGAAAGCTGGGGCAGGAGGGGGAATGGACGGGACTCTTGATCAGGGAGGGCAAGGAGAGCACGAAGGGAGCGGTTTTGAGCTGCAAGAGGGGAGATTGAGATGGGATCTCGGGACGATGTTTTGCTGTGAGGGTGGGGAGGCCCTGGAACAGGTTGCCCCGAGCAGGGGTGGCTGCCCCATCCCTGGAGGGGCTCAAGGCCAGGTTGGATGGGGCTTGGAGCCCCTGATGCAGTGGGAGGTGTCCCTGCCCATGGCAGGGGTGGGACTGGATGGGCTTGGAGGTCCCTTCCCACCCAAACCACCCCATGATTCCATGACCTTTATCCTCAGGAATACTGAGCAGGGACTTGGTGCCACGTGCCAGGTTGGCTCCGGGGTGTAGGACCTTGGCTCTGCAGCCTGGTCTGTGTGCAGAGAGAGGGCATTTCTTTATTTTTCCCTCGTTTTCCGCAGAACAGGAGCTTCTGGTGGCTTTGGCACCAGGACGCTTGGAACGAAGCCTGTGGGAGCTTCGCAAATCGTCCCGACCCCTTCTGGCAGATGGGGATTAATCGTGTTGGGGTGTTCATCGCTCGCAGGTGCCTCTGGCACGGGAAGGGTTTGCTGGGTCGGCAGCCGCTGCGTTTTATGGGGCCTTTTCCCAGGAAATGAAATCCCTCCTGGATCGGGATGGGTTGGATTTCTCACAGGTGTGTGATTCCTCCAGCATCGCCCGGCAACTCGCTGCACCCGGGGTCCTGTGGGGCTCCCCACAGCACTGGGGAGCAGAGGGGGCTCAGCCCCACAGCACTGGGGAGCAGAAGGGGCTCAGCCCCACAGCATTGGGGAGCAGAGAGGGCTCAGCCCCACAGCATTGGGGAGCAGGGGGGGCTCAGCCCCACAGCATTGGGGAGCAGAAGGGGCTCAGCCCCACAGCATTGGGGAGCAGAGAGGGCCCAGCCCCACAGCATTGGGGAGCAGGGGGGGCTCAGCCCCACAGCATTGGGGAGCAGAAGGGGCTCAGCCCCACAGCATTGGGGAGCAGAGAGGGCCCAGCCCCACAGCATTGGGGAGCAGAGGGGGCTCAGCCCCATGCATTGGGGAGCAGAGAGGGCTCAGCCCCACAGCATTGGGGAGCAGAGGGGGCTCAGCCACACAGCATTGGGGAGCAGAGGGGGCTCAGCCCCACAGCATTGGGGAGCAGAGGGGGCTCAGCCCCACAGCATTGGGGAGCAGAGGGGGCTCAGCCCCATGCATTGGGGAGCAGGGGGGGCTCAGCCCCATGCATTGGGAAGCAGGGGGGGCTCAGCCCCACTGCATTGGGGAGCAGAGGGGGTTCAGCCCCATGCATTGGGGAGCATAGGGGTTCAGCCCCACTGCATTAGGGAGCAGAGGGGGCTCAGCCGCACAGCACTGGGGAGCAGGGGGGGCTCAGCCCCACAGCATTGGGGAGCAGAGGGGGCTCAGCCCCATGCATTGGGGAGCAGAAGGGGCTCAGCCGCATGCATTGGGGAGCAGAGGGGGCTCAGCCCCACAGCATTGGGGAGCAGAGGGGGCTCAGCCCCATGCATTGGGGAGCAGAGAGGGCTCAGCCCCACAGCATTGGGGAGCAGAGGGGGCTCAGCCCCACAGCATTGGGGAGCAGAAGGGGCTCAGCCCCACAGCATTGGGGAGCAGAGGGGGCTCAGCCCCACAGCATTGGGGAGCAGAGGGGGCTCAGCCCCACAGCATTGGGGAGCAGAAGGGGCTCAGCCCCACAGCATTGGGGAGCAGAGGGGTTCAGCCCCACAGCATTGGGGAGCAGAAGGGGCTCAGCCACACAGCATTGGGGAGCAGAGGGGGCTCAGCCACACAGCATTGGGGAGCAGGGGGGGCTCAGCCCCACAGCATTGGGGAGCAGAGGGGGCTCAGCCCCACAGCATTGGGGAGCAGAGGGGGCTCAGCCCCATGCATTGGGGAGCAGAGGGGTTCAGCCCCACAGCAGACGCTGCCCTGTGAGCAGCGTGACGCTGCTGGGAGCCTGAGTCACCTCCGCTCGCCCTGCCCTTATCACAGCTCGGGGGTGCCCCGCTCTGCACCCTGACCCACAGCGGCTGCGGGGAGCTCAGCCCTGAGCTGGCAGCGAGGCGTGTGATGTTGGGAAAGTGCGACCGTGCCAGGGCCAGAAGGGAATCCCAACCTGTGGGAGTTGGGGAAACTGAGGCACGGAGGAACGCCGCCTGCACCCTGGCCTGTTCCAGCTCCTGCTTTGGGATGGATTGTCCCTAACTCCTGGGAAGGCCTCCTAGGAGCCAAGAAGGGGTAGTTTAGCCTCTAAAAACTGACGGAATGGGAAATAGGAGCGCTGGGCGCTGAGGGCACCCGCAGCCCAGCCTGGAGCTGCTGCTGGTGGGTGAGGGAGGAGAGAAAAGGGGAGCCAGGCCAACCTTGGGGCGCCCCACGGGATCTGGGGTGAGCGTCCGTCTGTCTGTCCATCCGTCCGTCCGTCCGCTGGGCGTGGAGGATCCGGAGCCATGTGGGGCAAAGGGTTAACAGGGAAAAGGATTTGATTTGCCAAGTGGTTCCTGGTTGATTCGTGTGTGTGAAGGAGGCAAGGAGGGAGCGGGGAGGAGGGCAGCACCCGCCCTGGGGAGCTGAGTTGGTACCTGTGGGCATCGCCGCCGGCACCCAGCGCCGCGGTGCCATGGGGACCACCTGCCTCGCGGCCCACAGGTAGGTCCCTGGCTTTGTTGGGGGGGGTGTCCTGAGCCCCCCAGGAGTGGGGGGCCCTACTCAAGGGGTGCTGCGGCACCCACCTCGCCCACTGCCACCACTCGCCTTCCCCTGCACCACGGGGACGGGGCACCTGGTGCCCCCTCTCTGCGCCCCCTTCCTGGTGCTGATGGGTTTTGACTCAAAGGTCCTTGAGCAGCTCATCCCTCCGTGCCTCAGTTTCCCCGTAATCGCCTTGGCCAGGAGAGCATCCTCCACCCTTGCTGGGGGATCCGGCTCCACCTGGAAGGAACCTGGGGACAAGGCGCTGAGCCCACGTCCAGCCTGGGGCATGGTGGGTTCCACCTGCTGCTCAGGGTTCTCAGCAGAGGACAAACCTCTCCGTGATGTTGGGTCTGAGTGGCTTTTAGGAGAAAGACCTTGCTCCTCGCTTCCTCCGCCGGCAGCCGCAACTCCGTCCTGGCACCGGCGGCTCCGGTTGGGTCCAAAGCGCCGGCAGCGCCGCCTGAATCCAGGGCTGGGCGCCCTGCGGCACCCACTGACCTCCGGCCCGCTTGGCACCCAGAGCGGCCAGGGACACGTCCTCAAGAGCCGGTGCCGTTCCAACCCCTCTCCGGGCACTCCTGTGATGAGCGTTGGCTGTTCTCAGCCTGGAGCAGGAGGGTGGGGAGGTCCTGGTCCATGTTGCTCCATCCCTGGAGGGGTTCAAGGCCAGGTTGGATGAGGCTTGGAGTCCTTGATCCAGTGGGAGGTGTTCCTGCCTGTGGCAGGAGTGGGACTGGGTGGGCTTTGAGGTCCCTTCCAACCCAAACCATCCCATGGTTCTACAAGTCTATGATTCTCCAGACTAAACACCCCCAGGGTCCACACCACTCCCAGAATCCTGCGCTCCAGCTCCTTCCCCAGCTCCATTCCCCTTCTCCAGATGCACTCCAGCCCCTCGAGATCTTCCCTGTGCTGAAGATCCCATTCCTCATCCTGCCAGCTCCCTGCTGGGTTTACACGTGAGATTCCCAACGCTTTTCTTGCAATAAACTGGGAAGCTCCTGGGTATCGAGGTGGATTTTCTCGGCACCCACACCTGGAAGCCCCAAAATCGCCAGGTTGCCCCTATTCCTTTGGCCAGAGCCGAGCGTATCCGTGGCAGAGATGCCATGTGGTGGGCACCGTCTTTGCTCTTTATTTATTCTCCTTTATTTATGGCAAAGCCACTCGCCTCCTGGTGCAGCCCTGGGCAGATCAGAGGGCACCAACGGGCAGATGTGGAGGAAAGGGGGGTTTTTATCAGCTGACTGAGCCGGGAATGTAAAAACAGGAAAGCGACTGAGCTCATCCCATTTCCCTCCGTATCCCAAGCGGGGCTGGGCGCAGCTCGGGCGCAGCGGGGTGAGTTGGGACCAGGCGGTGCCAGGGGAGGATGCACCAGCTCCTAAGGATGCTCCGGGCACCAGCACGGCCGCTGGCACTGGGATCCAGGGCTGGATGTGGGACTCGGGGTGTCACGCTGGGGTTTGCAGCTCCATCCCACTAAAAGCAGGAGATGGGGTTTTGGTATCGTGATCCGGACGGAGCTGGAAGGTGGAGGAACTGGATGTGATGAGGAGTTGGGGTTTGCAGCCCTGGCTCCATCCCACTAACAGCAGGAGATGAGGTTTTGTATAACGAGGGGGTAACGAGGTCCAGATGGGGCTGGAGGCTCTGCTGCTGCGAGATGGAGGGACTGGATGTGATGAGGAGCTGGGTTTGGGGGGGCTACAAGCTGCATCCCACTGTGGCCTTGGGCAGCCCGTGTCTCTCGGGGTGTCAGGATGCTCGGGGGCAACTCCAGATCCACACAGCCTGAGACCTTCCTAGGTCCTGAAACCTCCCCAGGTCCTGAAACCTCCCCAAATCCTGAAACCTCCCCAAGTCCTGAAACCTCCCCAGTTCCTGAAACCTCCCCAAGTCCTGAAACCTCTCCAAGTTCTGAAACCTCCCCAGGTCCTGAAACCTCCCCAAATCCTGAAACCTCCCCAAGTCCTGAAACCTCCCCAGATCCTGAAACCTCCCCAAATCCTGAAACCTCCCCAAAACCTGAAACCTCCCCAGATCCTGAAACCTCCCCAGATCCTGAAACCTCCCCAAATCCTGAAACCTCCCCAGGTCCTGAAACCTCCCCAAATCCTGAAACCTCCCCAAAACCTGAAACTTCCCCAGGTCCTGAAACCTCCCCAAAACCTGAAACCTCCCCAGATCCTGAAACCTCCCCAAATCCTGAAACCTCCCCAGTTCCTGAAACCTCCCCAAAACCTGAAACCTCCCCAAAACCTGAAACCTCCCCAGATCCTGAAACCTCCCCAAAACCTGAAACCTCCCCAGATCCTGAAACCTCCCCAGATCCTGAAACCTCCCCAGTTCCTGAAACCTCCCCAGATCCTGAAACCTCCCCAAAACCTGAAACCTCCCCAGATCCTGAAACCTCCCCAAATCCTGAAACCTCCCCAGTTCCTGAAACTTCCCCAAGTCCTGAAACCTCCCCAAAACCTGAAACCTCCCCAGGTCCCCCCTGCTGGCACCAGCGCGGACCAGCTGCCACCAGGCTCTAAAGGGACTGCAAAACACCCTGAGCATCCTCCCCCTTGGAGGTACCACCCTGGTGAGGTGGGATTCAGGGGTGTTGTGTCCAGGCTGATGGGGTCACCCTGAGGAGGTGGATGGGGGGAGGTGGGACCCCAAGCCCACCCCCCTGGCCAAGCCAGCGAGGAGCTTCTCTCATCGTACCCGAATTCCTGGGCGCTTAATGAATAACCGGCAGCGAGGTGCTGGCCCTCGAGCGAGTGTTTGTCTCTGTGTGCTCCTGCCAGCAGTGTTTGTGCAGGACTGGGGGCCGGGGGGGGCCGGGAGCCCTCTCCATGGCCAGCACTGCAGGACTGGGGGGGCCCCACACCATCCGGGGGGCTCTGAGGGGGAATGCAATGGGTAGGGCAGCTCCTCTTTATGGTCGTCGTAAGCTTCCCAGGCCATGAAAGCCCTAAGAGCAGCCATAAAACCAATCTAGGAGAGCTGGGGGTTTAGCTGAGACCCCTCCCCAACTCGTTTCGTGCCCCACACCAAGGCTGAGCTGCTCGTCCCCCAACACCTCCGCTCCTCCCTCCCGCAGCACCCAGCGCTGAGCGCGGCATGGATGGTCCTGACATCTTCCTGGGTCCCTGCGAAGGTGCCCTCTGCGGGGTCCCGGGTCAGAGGCGTAGCTGCGTGTCCGTCCTGGAGCCCATCGCCAGCCCCAGGGCTGGTTGGGAGGAGGAAGATGAGGACGAAGGCCGCTGTCGGGGGGTGCAGCTGCGGCGATCCTGCGCCCTCCGCACCTCCATCTGCTCCCAGGACCCTTTCCGCAGGCACAGCTGGGAGCCAGGCAAGGAGCTGCACAGGGTCCCTGGCTACGAGCACCTCAGGTAGCGATGAACATGCCCTGTGTCCTTATCCCAACCCTGTGCCTTCATCCCAACCCAGTGTCTTTATCCCAACCCTGAGTCCTTATCCCAACCTTGTGTCTTTATCCCAACCCAACATCTTTATCCCAACCCAGTGTCTTTATCCCAACCCAGCATCTTTATCCCAACCTTGTGTCTTTATCCTAATCCTATGTCCTTATCCCAACCCTATGTCCTTATCCCAACTCTATGCCTTCATCCCAACCCTGTGCCTTCATCCCAACCCAGTGTCTTTATCCCAACCCTGAGTCCTTATCCCAACCTTGTTTCTTTATCACAACCCTGAGTCCTTATCCCAACCTTGTGTCTTTATCCCAATCCTATGTCCTTATCCCAACCCTGCGTCTTTATCCCAACCCCGTGTCTTTATCCCAGCCCTGCATCTTTATCCTAACCCTGTGTCCTTATCCCAACTCTGTGTGCTTATCCCAACCCTGCATCTTTATCCCAACCCTGCATCTGCATCTTTATCCCAACCCTGCGTCCTTATCCCAACCCTGCGTCCTTATCCCAACCCTGCGTCCTTATCCCAACCCTGCGTCTTTATCCCAACCCTGCATCTTTATCCCAACCCTGCATCTTTATCCCAACCCTGCGTCCTTATCCCAACCCTGCGTCCTTATCACAACCCTGTGTCCTTATCCCAACCCTGTGTCCTTATCCCAACCCTGCGTCCTTATCCCAGCCCTGTGTCCTTATCACAACCCTGTGTCCTTATCCCAGCCCTGTGTCTTTATCCCAACTCTGTGTCCTTATCCCAACCCTGTGTCCTTATCCCAGCCCTGTGTCTTTATCCCAACCCTGCGTCCTTATCCCAACCCTGCGTCCTTATCCCAGCCCTGTGTCCTTATCCCAACCCTGCGTCCTTATCCCAACCCTGCGTCCTTATCCCAACCCTGCGTCCTTATCCCAACCCTGTGTCCTTATCCCAACCCTGCGTCCTTATCCCAACCCTGCGTCCTTATCCCAGCCCTGTGTCCTTATCCCAACCCTGCGTCCTTATCCCAACCCTGTGTCCTTATCCCAACCCTGCAGCCAGGTTCTCAGCCGTGCCCTCACTGCTCCCCAAATCCCACTGCAGGGCTTGGAATCCCCATGCACCCTCCCTGGCTACACCCCAGGGATGAGCATCCCTTGTCCCGACCTAGCGGGGACGCCCCAAAAGACGCAGGGTGGGGGTCCCGGGTTGGGGAGTGTCATCCTGTCCCCAGCTCAAGGTCCCCCCTCTCTGTGCCGCAGCGTGAGCCTCAAAGGGCTGAGCCCCGAGGACCTGGACTCCAGCTCGGAGCAGCTGGACAGGCTGGGGAGGCACCTGCGGGACCCCCGGAGAGCCCCCCTCATCCACAGCAATGACGACCTGGAGTCCCTGCTCTCCGAGGACGAGGAGGATGAGGCCGATGTGCGGCGGGCACAGGTAGGAGCCCCCTCCTCCTTCTCTCCTGGCGTCCCATGGGAGTCTGATCACCCAGCACCCACCAGGGGTTGGGTTTGGGGGTTCAGCCTGGGTGAAGATAGGGGATCATGATGGGTCCCCACGAAAGATTCTTCCTGGGTGGCTCTGCCACCATCCTTTGTGGCTTCTCAGAATCTCAGAATTACTAGATTGGAAGAGACCCACCGGATCATCGAGTCCAACCGTTCCCATCAATCACTAACCCGTGTCCCTCGGCACCTCGTCCACCCGTCCCTTAAACCCTCCAGGGAAGGGGACTCAACCCCCCCCCGGGCAGCCTCTGCCGGGGACCAATGGCCCTTTCCGGGAAAAATGTTTTTCTGATGTCAAACCTGGATGTCTCCATCATCCTGGTACCTGGATGTTCCTGGTGAAGCTGCATGATCCCAGATCCAGAAGGGATCATGATGGGTCCCCAGAAGAGCCGTCTCCTGAGTGGCTTCACCAGCATCCTGGGTGGCTTTGCCATCATCCTGGGACCGGGATGCTCCTTCCCAAATTTCATGATCTTAGATCCAGAAGGGATCATGATGGGTTCCCAGGAAAGCCCCTTCTTGGGTGGCTTCACCAGCATCTTGGGACCGGGAGGCTCCTTCCCAAGCTTCATGATCTTAGATCCATAAGGGATCATCATGGGTTCCCAGGAAAGCCAATTCCCTGAGTGGCTTTGCTGTCACCCTGGGGCTGGGATGCTCCTACTGAAGCTTCATGATCTCAAATCCAGAGGAGACCATGATGGGTTCCCAGGAAAGCCCTTTCCTGGGTGGCTTCACCAGCATCCTGAGACTGGGATGCTCCTTCCCGAGCTTCATGATCTCAAATCCAGAGGAGATCATGATGGGTTCCCAGGAAAGCCCTTTCCTGGGTGGCTTCACCAGCACCCTGAGACTGGGATGCTCCTTCCCGAGCTTCATGACCTCAAATCCAGAGGAGACCATGATGGGTTCCCAGGAAAGCCCTTTCCTGGGTGGCTTCACCAGCATCCTGAGACTGGGATGCTCCTTCCCAAGCTTCATGATCTCAAATCCAGAGGAGACCATGATGGGTTCCCAGGAAAGCCCTTTCCTGGGTGGCTTCACCAACACCCTGAGACTGGGATGCTCCTTCCTGAGCTTCATGATCTCAAATCCAGAGGAAATCATGATGGGTTCCCAGGAAAGCCCTTTCCTGGGTGGCTTCACCAGCACCCTGAGACTGGGATGCTCCTTCCCGAGCTTCATGATCTCAAATCCAGAGGAGATCATGATGGGTTCCCAGGAAAGCCCTTTCCTGGGTGGCTTCACCAGCACCCTGAGACTGGGATGCTCCTTCCCGAGCTTCATGACCTCAAATCCAGAGGAGACCATGATGGGTTCCCAGGAAAGCCCTTTCCTGGGTGGCTTCACCAGCATCCTGAGACAGGGATGTTCCTTCCTGAGCTTCATGACCTCAAATCCAGAGGAGACCATGATGGGTTCCCAGGAAAGCCCTTTCCTGGGTGGCTTCACCAGCATCCTGAGACTGGGATGTTCCTTCCCGAGCTTCGTGATCTCAAATCCAGAGGAAATCATGATGGGTTCCCAGGAAAGCCCTTTCCTGGGTGGCTTCACCAGCACCCTGAGACTGGGATGCTCCTTCCCGAGCTTCATGATCTCAAATCCAGAGGAGACCATGATGGGTTCCCAGGAAAGCCCTTTCCTGGGTGGCTTCACCAGCATCCTGAGATTGGGATGCTCCTTCCTGAGCTTCATGACCTCAAATCCAGAGGAGACCATGATGGGTTCCCAGGAAAGCCCTTTCCTGGGTGGCTTCACCAGCATCCTGAGACTGGGATGCTCCTTCCTGAGCTTCGTGACCTCAAATCCAGAGGAAATCATGATGGGTTCCCAGGAAAGCCCTTTCCTAGGTGGCTTCACCAGCACCCTGAGACTGGGATGCTCCTTTTCGAGCTTCATGATCTCAAATCCAGAGGAAATCATGATGGGTTCCCAGGAAAGCCCTTTCCTGGGTGGCTTCACCAGTACCCTGAGACTGGGATGCTCCTTCCTGAGCTTCATGACCTCAAATCCAGAGGGGTTCATGATGGATCCCCAGGAAAGCTCCTTCTTGGGTTGCTTTGCCATCACCCTGGAGCTGGGATGCTCCTTCCCAAGCAGTTTTATCCTCTGCAAACAGCTTCACTGTGGGTCTCGAGGCTGGGAGGGGATAATCGCTGGGCCACGACCCCAGGTGGAGCACCCTGGGGACCCTGGTCCCGGTGCCAACCCCGTCACCGCTGGCAGGAGGATGCGCGGAGGCTGCCGGCTACGCGGGTGAGGCCGAGCGCCGGCGGCTGTGCCCTCTCCAAATCGGCATCGCTCGGTGTCATCGACAGCTTCCCCGATGCGGAGGGTGAGTCGCCAGCGCCCACGTGCCCCCCCCCCCCCCCGCAGCATCCCCCCCACCCCTGCTCCAACCTCCCTACTAACGACCCAAAATCGATGCCAAAGTTAATTATTTCTCCCTCCCCAACCCCGCGGCGGCCCCGGAACCGCGGCAAACGCTTCATCCTCTCTTTTTAATTCCTCTTTCTTTTGCCGTCGCAGAAATTTCCCCCTTCACCTCCCAGCGGAGCCTGGTCAATGGGTGAGTTGGGGGGCACGGAGCTGGGGGGGGGCAACGAGGCGCCGGGGTATAAATGGGGCAGCTCAGGGGTCAGAGAGGCCTGAAAGGACATTTAGAGGTGGAAATATTGGCCCAGAGTGGGATTCGGCTGGTGGAAGTGGTAGGGGGAGAGTGAATTACGTGCAGCAGGGTGAGGCTGAGACCCGACACAACTCACTCACTCGCTGCGGGGCCAGCAGGAGCGGGGCTGGGGGGGGACAATTCCTGGCAGAGGGCATCGTGCCCGCGGCTCGGGGCCCCCGGCGCCTGTCACAGCCCATTCCCGTCCTCATTATTCCGGCTGGTTCTTCCCGGGCATCGTCGCGCCCGGTTTTGGCCGCGATCTGCGCCGGGGACGAGCGAGGACAGGGACGGGGACACAGAAGGGGCCCCCAAATCCCATCCCTGAACGGGATGGAGCAGCGAGATCCGTGTACCCCGCAACCCCCCACCTCGTGTCCCCAGGGATGGGGGGAGTAGGAATCATGTGGACCCCCAAGGGACTCCCCAAGGCCAGGCTGGAGCGGGAACCCCCCAAGAAAAAAGGGGGGGGGCTTGGTGCCAGAGGTACCCCCAACCTCAGGGCTGCACCCAGAGAAAGTGGGACCCCCACCCTGCACCCAGAGAAAGTGGGACCCCCACCCTGCATACATGGAAAGTGGGACCCCCACCCTGCACCCAAGAAAACTGGGATCCCTAACCCTTCACCCATGGAAAGTGGGACCCCAACCCTGCACCCAAGGAAAACGGGACCCCCACTCTTCACCCAAGGAAAGTGGGACCCCAGCTCTTCACCCAGAGAAACCGGGACACCCCCCCCTCTGCACCTAAAGAAACTGGGACCCCCACCTTGCTCCCCAAAATGCCAGAGCTGGTGATGCAGTCATGGAGAAGGAGATATAGGGGTCACTGAGGAGGAGATGTGGGGTCACCGAGGAGAGGATGTGGGGGTCCGTGAGGAGGGGATGTGGGGTCACCAAGGAGATGTGAGGGTCCTCAAGGAGGGGTTGTGGGGGTCACCTAATAGGAGATGTGGGGGTCACCGAGGAGGAGATGTGGGGTCATCAAGGAGATGTGGGTGTCTCTGAGGAGAGGACATGGGGGTCACCAAGGAGGAGATGTGGGGGTCACCGAGGAGAGGATGTGGGGGTCATTGAGGAGGAGATGTGGGGGTCACCAAGGAGAGGGCACGAAGGTCACCGAGGAGATGTGGGGGTCACCAAGGAGGGGATGTGGGGGTCACCAAGGGGATGTGGGTGTCCCCGAGGAGATGTGGGGGTCAGTGAGGAGGGGATGTGGGGGTCCTTGAGGAGATGTGGGGGTCAGTAAGGAAGGGATGTGAGGGTCACCAAGGAGATGTGGGGGTCACCAAGGAGAGGGTGGGAGGGTCCCCGAGGAGATGTGGGGGTCAGTGAGGAGGGGATGTGGGGGTCCCCGAGGAGATGTGGGGGTCAGTGAGGAGGGGATGTGGGGGTCCCCGAGGAGATGTGGGGGTCAGTGAGGAGGGGATGTGGGGGTCCCCGAGGAGATGTGAGGGTCAGTGAGGAGGGGATGTGGGGGGTCCCTGAGGAGATGTGGGGGTCAGTGAGGAGGGGATGTGGGGGTCCCTGAGGAGATGTGGGGGTCAGTGAGGAGGGGATGTGGGGGTCACCAAGGGGATGTGGGGGTCCCCGAGGAGATGTGAGGGTCAGTGAGGAGGGGATGTGGGGGTCAATGCGGAGGGGATGCGGGGGTCACCGAGGGGATGTGGGGGTCCCCAAGGAGATGTGGGGGTCAATGAGGAGGGGATGTGGGGGTCACCGAGGGGATGTGGGGGTCCCCGAGGAGATGTGGGGGTCAATGAGGAGGGGATGCGGGGGTCCCTGAGGAGATGTGGGGGTCAATGTGGAGGGGATGTGGGGGTCACCGAGGGGATGTGGGGGTCCCCGAGGAGATGTGGGGGTCAATGAGGAGGGGATGTGGGGGTCCCCGAGGAGATGTGGGGGTCAATGCGGAGGGGATGTGGGGGTCACCGAGGGGATGTGGGGGTCCCTGAGGAGATGTGGGAGTCAATGAGGAGGGGATGTGGGGGTCACCGAGGGGATGTGGGGGTCCCCGAGGAGATGTGGGGGTCAATGAGGAGGGGATGCGGGGGTCACCGAGGGGATGTGGGGGTCCCCGAGGAGCTGTGGGGGTCAATGAGGAGGGGATGCGGGGGTCCCTGAGGAGATGTGGGGGTCAATGTGGAGGGGATGTGGGGGTCACCGAGGGGATGTGGGGGTCCCCGAGGAGATGTGGGGGTCAGTGAGGAGGGGATGCGGGGGTCCCTGAGGAGATGTGGGGGTCAATGAGGAGGGGATGTGGGGGTCACCAAGGGGATGTGGGGGTCCCCGAGGAGATGTGAGGGTCAATGAGGAGGGGATGCGGGGGTCACCGAGGGGATGTAGGGGTCCCCGAGGAGGGGACGTGGGGATCCTTGCCCCCCGCGAGGCTCGGGGTGAACAGAAAGGGCTCTGTGCTCGCCCCAGCTGGGAGAAGCGGGGGGCCAGGGTGACGGAGCTCGCTCCTCCCTGTTTGCCGGCCTCGCCGAGGCCAGGGACAGAGGGGGATTTGTCCACCCTGCGGCCTCGTCTCCCGCAGCCTGGGCGCTGGGAGCTGCGGGCAGCTGGCGCGGGAGGCGTCGGGCTGGGACGAGACCCCCCTGGGCAGGACCCTCAGCTTCATCAAGAGGATGACGGGCAAGACGAAGGTGAGGAGGGGGGCGAGCAGGAGGAGGTGGGGGTTTGTGTGTGGGGGGGGGGGGGTGTTAGAGGGGTGAATCCGCACCCCGAAACGCGGCGGTGGGGTTGGGATGCCAAGCGGGGTGGGGAGGGCGCGTGGGATGCTCACCGTGCCTCAGTTTCCCCTCTCCTGCCTGGCACTGTGCGTGGCGGGGGGTTCTATTTTGGGATGGAAAAATTGAGGGTGGGTGGGGGGGGGGGGTAGGAAAGAACCCCGAAAGCGCTTGGAGAAGGGGATTGAGGAGGAGAGAAGCGGCTCGGGGATGTGGGGTTGGGTGGCACGGCCGTCGCCCGCTGTCCCCGTGCCCACGGCGCGTGCGGAGGGTTGGGATGGCGAGGGCCCGACGACCTTCCCGGGATGGCGAGAGCCGGTGTGGTACCCGCGATGGCGCTGGGAAAAGCCGCTCAGCCCCGCGGTGAATCGAGGGGGGATGCCCGGGACCCCTAACCCGCCGCGGGGTGCCAACGGGGCTCGAGGCCCTGAGGTTGTTCCTGGCAGCGGGTTCGCTTGTTTGTGCGCTGAGCTCACCGCCCGCGCCCTCCCTTGGGCCCCTCGCTCCATCCCGCCTGTTTCCTGGAACCATTCCTGCTTTCGGGGTGTTTTTCCTCCTCTCCTCCCTACAGGACCCTCTCCGTGCCTCAGTTTCCCCATCGCTCGCCTGGAGCTCCTGGAGGGGTTTGGTTGCCTCTTGGTGGCTGTTGGGGCACCAGGAGGAGAGATGGGGGGGGGGGGGGTGTCTCTCTGGCCCCCATCGCCCCCTCGAACAGTGCCAGGAGCTCGAGGGGAAACTGAGGCACGGCAGCGCACGCGGCATCGGCCGAAGGCTTTCTACCCTCATCTTTTCGGGGTGAATCCCACCTCGCAGACCTCCCCCCCCCCCCCCCCTCCAAGAGCTGCGATTTGCCCCCCTACAAAGCCATTAATCCCCCCACCACCAGCTCCTGATCTCATCCAGCTCCCTCGCCGCCAGCTGTTAACATCATCGCGGGGGCCGCGTCCCCCCCGCTGCGGCTGAAAAGGGGTTTAAATTCAGATTTATTCTTCTTATTATAGTTATTTTTATTTAGGGGTGCCCAGGAACACCCCCTCCGCCCCCCCAGCAGAGGACTGGGAAAAGTTGGTGCCCGATGGATCCCCAGGGAGGGGTGAGGGACCCCAAGGCTGGGAGCGATGGAGGGGGGGGGTCAGGATGTGACCCCACGGAGGGGAAAAGGCGCTGATCCCGGCTAGAGGAGAGAGGATGCTGAGCAGGGCACGTGGCGGTTGCATCAGATGGGGGGGAATGAGGATTGGGGGTGCTCCGAGCTTGGGGGGCACAGATCCAGGGTTCTGGAATAAGGGGTGCTCCGAGCTTGGGGGGGCACAGATCCAGGGTTCTGGAATAAGGGGTGCTCCGAGCTTGGGGGGCACAGATCCAGGGTTCTGGAATAGGGGGTGCTCAGGGCTTGGGGGGCACAGATCCAGGGTTCTGGAATAAGGGGTGCTCCGAGCTTGGGGGGCACAGATCCAGGGTTCTGGAATAAGGGGTGCTCCGAGCTTGGGGGGCACAGATCCAGGGTTCTGGAATAGGGGGTGCTCAGGGCTTGGGGGGCACAGATCCAGGGTTCTGGAATAAGGGGTGCTCAGAGCTTGGGGGGCACAGATCCAGGGTTCTGGAATAGGGGATGCTCAGGGCTTGGGGGGCACAGATCCAGGGTTCTGGAATAGAGGGTGCTCAGGGCTTGGGGGGCACAGATCCAGGGTTCTGGAATAGAGGGTGCTCAGGGCTTGGGGGGCACAGATCCAGGGTTCTGGAATAGAGGGTGCTCAGAGCTTGGGGGGCACAGATCCAGGGTTCTGGAATAGGGGGTGCTCAGGGCTTGGGGGGCACAGATCCAGGGTTCTGGAATAGGGGATGCTCAGGGCTTGGGGGGCACAGATCCAGGGTTCTGGAATAGGGGGTGCTCAGAGCTTGGGGGGCACAGATCCAGGGTTCTGGAATAGAGGGTGCTCAGAGCTTGGGGGGCACAGATCCAGGGTTCTGGAATAGGGGGTGCTCAGGGCTTGGGGGGCACAGATCCTGAACTGAGGGGTGCTCAGATGTCGGGGAGCACAGATCCAGGGTTGAGGGGTGCTATTAGGTTGGGGGGCACAGATCCTGAGTTAGGGGGTGCTCAGAGCTTGGGGAGAACAGATCCTGGGTTGGTGGTGCTCAGAGATTTGGGGGCACAGATCCTGAGTTAAGGGGTGCTCAGATCTTGGGGAGCACTGATCCAGGGTCGAGGGGTGCTATTAGGTTGGGGGGCACAGATCCTGAGTTAGGGGGTGCTCAGAGCTTGGGGAGAACAGATCTTGGGTTGGGGATGCTCAGAGATTGGGGGGCACAGATTCTGGGTTGGGGGGTGCTCAGATCTTGGGGAGAACAGATCCTGGGTCTGGGGGGTGCTCAGAGCTTGGGGAGAACAGATCTTGGGTTTGGGGGTGCTCTGAGCTTGGGGGGCACAGATCCTGGATTGGAGGTGCCCTGAGATTTGGGGAAAAGGATCCTGGATTGGGGGTGCTCAGAGATTAGGGGGCACAGATCCTGAGTTGGGGGTGCTCAGAGATTTGGGGGCGCAGATCCTGAGTTGAGGGGTGCTCAGATCTTGGGAGGCACAGATCCAGGGTCGGGGGTTGCTAGTAGGTTGGGGGGCACAGATTCTGACTTTGGGGGGTCCTTGTAGTTTGGGGGTGTCTCAAGCAGAAGCTGTGGCAGGGGTGGGAATGGGTCCCTGCGGCACTGGAGGGAGGCACTGGGGTAACTGGGATGGGTCACCCCAACTGAGGGACCCCCAATAGAGGGGACCCCAAAAGAGAAGACCTCCATAGAGTGGAGGCCAAAAGAGAAGACCTCAAGAGACGGGACCCTCAAAAGAGGGGACCCCAAAAGAAAAGACCTCCATAGAGTGGAGGCCAAAAGAGGGGACCCCAAGAGAGGGGACCCCGATAGAGAAGAGCCCAAAAGAGGGGAGCCCAGCAGAGGGGATCCCCAAAAGAGGGGATCCCAAAAGAAAAGACTTCCAAAGAGTGGAGGCCAAAAGAGAGGACCCCAAGAGAAGAGACTCCCAAAAGAGGGGACCCCAAAAGAAAAAAGCTCCGTAGAGTGGAGGCCAAAAGAGGGGAGCTCAAGAGAGAGAACCCCCAAAAGAGAAAACCTCTATAGACTGGAGGCCAAAAGAGAGGACCCCAAGAGAGGGGACCCCGATAGAGAAAAGCCCAAAAGAGGGGAGCCCAGCAGAGGGGACCCCCAAAAGAGGAGATCCCAAAAGAAAAGACTTCCATAGAGTGGAGGCCAAAAGAGGGGACCCCAAGAGAGGGGACCTCAATAGACAAGAGCCCAAAAGAGGAGATCCCAAAAGAAAAGACCTCCATGGAATGGAGGCCAAAAGAGGGGACCCCGAGAGAGGTGACCCCCAAAAGAGGAGATCGAAGAGACCTTTGGGCAGCAGAGATCACCCAGGGCCACCCTGGGGTCCCCTCCGTGGCCGGTGGGGTTCAGGCGCCGTCCAAGCCGAGGCCGTGGGGAGCGGAGAGGCCGCCGAGGGGAGGGACTGTGCTATTTCAGGAAGAAATCATAACTTCGCGGCGGGGGCCGAGCTGGCCGCCGCCTCCGGGCCTGGGCGCAGTCCTTGGCGTCCCGGGCAGCCCCAGCCATGGCCACGCGCCCCGCGTCCAGGGTGAGTTGGGAGCTGGCAACTTCGGGGTCCAGCGGCACCGCGGCCGCTCGCGCCCAAGAACCCGTCGATGTTGGGCTGGGTGCCGCCCTTGGGACTGGGTGATGTGGGGGGGCTGGGGGGCACGGCGGGGATCCCCGAGGAGTCGGTACCGTGATGCCAATCGTGAGATTTGGGGTTGAGGTGAATCCCACCTCGTGGGGTGGGAATATGTGGCTTGCCCCATGGCTGTGGGGGACGGTGGGGATCCCCGAGGATCCGGTACCCACAGTACCACGGGGCGGCTGCATCCCCAACACGATGCCCATCGTCAGATTTGGGGTTGGGGTGATTCTGACCTAGTGGGGTGGGACCACGCGGTTCACCCCACGGCTGTGGGGCACGGTGCGGGATCCCCAGGGATTCGGTACCCGCGATGCCGCGGGGCAGCTGCATCCCTGCTGTGATGCCCGTCATCAGATTTGGGGTCGGGGTGAATCCCACCTCGCAGGCTGGGACCATGCGATTCACCCCACATCTGTGGGGCACAGTGCGGGATCCCCAAGGAGCCGATCCCTGCAATGCCGTAGGGTGGCTGCATCCCCACCACGATGCCGCTGGGAGACTTGGTGCTGGGGGTGAACCTGACCTCACATGAGGGAGCCAAGCAGTTCACCCCACATCTGTGGGTCACGGTGCGTGATCCCCAAAGATCCGGTCCCCCAGTTCCATGGGGCGGCTGCATCCCTGTGACGATGCCCACTGGGAGATTTGGTGCTGGGGTGAATCTGGCCTCATGGGGGGGAATCACAGGGTTCCTCCCCGGGATTCTGGGGCACAGCGGGGGATCCCCAGGGATCCGGTGCCCGCGATGCCGTGGGGCGGCTGCACTCCTGCCGTGATGCCCGCTGGGTGCTGCGGTGCTGCTGGCCTCATGTGTGGGGCCCGCGCGGTTCCCCCCAGGGCTGCAGGGTCCCCTCTCACCCCATCTCCTCCCTTCCTGGCGTTTTATGGCAGAGCTTCCCCCTTCGCCCTCTTCGCCACGTGACGATCCTCACGGGGCTTTCCTGCCACGCGGGCAGAGGCACCAGATCCTCCGTGGGCATCGCCGCGGCCGCCGTGCCGGCCACGTCGTGTCCCGGCTGCCTTCCCGTCCGTCGGGTTTGGGGCTGCTTGGGGTGACGCCTGGGCAGGGGGAAACGGGAGCCAAGCCCAGCCGGAGGGATTTGTGCCCAGGGAGGAAACGAGAACTCAGGAATGGGGCTCGGGGTGAAAGGAGGAGCGGGACGGCGGCTACCGGATGCTCAGGGCGGCCTCGCGAGGGTTTGGTTCTGCTTTTGGCATCATCGTTGCGTTGAAGCTGCCTTGGCAGCCAGGCCCGAGCCGGGAGCAAGCGTGTGCCGAGCCGACGGCTTCCTCGAGGGCTTCGCTTCAGCTCCTGCTGCCTCTTCCCGGGGAGTCACTGGAATGGGTGTATCCCACCCTGAGGGGTACAGGGGTGCATCCTACCCTGCCTAGCTGGCTGCATCCCTGCCTCCGTGGGTGCATCTCTGCGTGGGTGCATCCCTGTCTGCAAAGAATCATAGAATCATAGATCACCAGGTTGGAAAGGACCCACTGGATCATTGAGTCCAACCATTCCCATCAATCACTAACTCGTGTCCCTCAGCACCTCATCCACCTGTCCCTTAAACCCCTCCAGGGAAGGGGACTCAAGCCCCTCCCTGGGCAGCCTCTGACAGGGAACAATGACCCTTTCCGTGAAAATTTTTTTCCTAATGTTCAGCCTAAACCTCCCCTGGCGGAGCTTGAGACCATTGTATGGATGCATATCTCCTCATGGGTGCATCCAACCTTGTATGGATGCATCCTTGCCTGCTTGGATGCATCCCTATGTGGATATATCCCTGCACAGATGCATTCCCGCCTGCTTGGATGCATTCCTATGTGGATATATCCCTGCACGGATGCATCCCTGCCTGCTTGGATGCATCCCTATGTGGATATATCCCTGCTTGGGTGCATCCCTATGTGGATATATCCCTGCACGGATGCATCCCTGCCTGCTTGGATGCATCCCTATGTGGATATATCCCTGCACGGATGCATTCCCGCCTGCTTGGATGCATTCCTATGTGGATATATCCCTGCATGGATGCATCCCTATGTGGATATATCCCTGCACGGATGCATCCCTATGTGGATATATCCCTGCATGGATGCATCCCTGCCTGCTTGGATGCATTCCTATGTGGATATATCCCTGCACAGATGCATCCCTATGTGGATATATCCCTGCACGGATACATCACTGCCTGCTTGGATGCATCCCTACGTGGATATATCCCTGCACGGATGCATCCCTGCCTGCTTGGATGCATCCCTATGTGGATATATCCCTGCACGGATGCATCCTTGCCTGCTTGGGTGCATTCCTATGTGCATATATCCCTGCACGGATGCATCCCTGCCTGCTTGGATGCATCCCTACGTGGATATATCCCTGCACGGATGCATCCCTGCCTGCTTGGATGCATCCCTATGTGGATATATCCCTGCACGGATGCATCCCTGCCTGCTTGGATGCATCCCTATGTGGATATATCCCTGCACGGATGCATCCCTGCCTCTGTGGGTGCATCCCTGCCTCCCACCCAATTCCTGCAGGGTTTGCCAGGCTGGATTTGGCACTGCCGTGCCGCAGGACGATGGAACCGGATGATCTTTAAGGTCCCTTCTGACCCAAACCATTCTCTTTGCCTCTGCCATCGACTCCCGCGGGGAAACCGAGGCAGCTCACGGAGAACCGTTGCAGCGCTCGGCAGCACCGGTGCCTTTCCCTGGTTACTCATTAAGCCGGGAGCCACCGGTGTCTTTCCTGGTTGCCCACATCCCCCTGTCCCCTTGGTGAGCATCAAGTGCCACCAGGCTTGGAAACGTCGAGATAAAGGACACGGATTTTCTTCAGGAACCCCCCGCATCCATGCGACCCCCACAGCGGGGCGGGAGCCTTCGTCTCGGTGCTCGCCAGGTGACTCCTGGGGACACGGGGGTCCCCAAAAAGCCACCCCTTGGCCACAGCCCCCGGCCTCGGAGCCAACGCGGCGCCTCGGTTTTCTTGGCAACTGCGGTAGCGTTATCTCTGGATAAATCCCATAAATCCTGGCTTCTCCCAGCCGGCGGGTTAATATTTGACGGGATTCTGGTTAGCCCAGCTCCAGGTGCTGGGGGCCTCCCCACAGCTGGAAAAAAGAAGCCAATTTCCCCCCAAATATCGCTTCCAGCCCAATTTTCAGGCACTGGGAACTGGGAGGGAAAAGTGATTTTTCCCATCCCTTCTCCCAAAAGCTGTTGGGAAGCGGCAGCACCTCCAGAGCAGCTGTCAGGGGGGCTGGATCCAGCTTTGGTTTGCTCCGCTTGGGAGAGGAAAGGCCTGGAATGGAGGAGAAAGGTTGGGTCTGCTGGGATGGGATTCATGCGTCACCCCAAAACCACACTTTGGGGGTGTTGGAGCGCTGGGGGGCGGGGGGGGGGGGGGGCGGGACTGAAATCCCATGGGATTTTCTTCTTCGTTTGGGAATTCCAGCTCCGTGGCTGAGGATTCGGTGTCGCCTGGGGAGGATGTCGTGGTACCTAAAAGGGGCCTGTGGGGAGGGGAAACTGAGGCAGGAGAGCAACCTGGCGATGCTCTGATGGGAGCCGGAGTGAGTGACTGCAGGTTTCTGGGTTTGGATCTGGAGTGATCCTGGGGTGCCCGGTCCTGGATCCAGAGCAACCCTGGGTGACCATTACCAGACCCAGAGTGACCCCAGGGTGCCCAGTCCTGGATCCGGAGAGAACCCCGCGTGCCCAAGCCCAGAGCCGGAGTGACCCTTGGTGCACGTGTGCCTATTCCTGGATCCAGAGTGATCCTGGGATGCCAAGTCCCAGATCTGGAGTAACCCTAGGTGCCCATTCCCAGATCCAGAGTGATCCTGGGATGCCAAGTCCCACATCTGGAGTGGCTTTAGGTGCCCATTCCTGGATCCAGAGTGACCCGGGTGCCCATTCCCAGATCCAGAGTGATCCTGAGAAGCTAAGTCCCAGATCTGGAGTGGCCCTAGGTGCCCATTCCCAGATCCAGAGTGACCCCGGGGTGCTGTGTCACCGATCCGGAGTGACCCCAGATGCCCTTTCCTGGATCCAGAGTGACCCCAGGTGCCCATTCCCAGATCTGAAGTTTCCCTCAGCGCCCATTCCCAATCCAGAGTGACCCTGGGTACCCACTTCCAGATCCGGAGTGACTCTGGGTGCCGATTCCTGCCCTCTCAATCCCCAACTTGGGGGGTCTCCCCATCCCCACCCAGCTGCGGACGGGGGCACTTTTGGGGCCCTGCGAAGGTGAGGGGCTGGGTGGGGGTCATGGGGATGGGGGGGGGGGGGGGGGACGGACATGTGCCTTGGGGGGCCCCCAGCAATGCGGGGGGACGATGCTCCGCAAGGCTGGGCACAGCTGCTCCCTGTTGTGCAGTGAGGGCTCCAGGGAGGACAAAGCCCCCCCGGACATCGCTGTCTGTCCTTCTGTTCATCCTGCTGCCCACTCCTGTCCATCCCCGTCCACCCTTGCCCATCCCTTCCCATCCCTGTCCACCCCATCCATCCTTTCCCACCCCTGTCCACCCTTGTCCATCCCTGTCCACCCTTGTCTACCCCTCTCCATCCCTGTCCATCCCCATCCACCCTTGTCCACTCAGTCCACTGCTTCCCACCTCTGTCCATCCCTGTCCACCTTGTCCACTCCTGTCCACCCCTGTCCATCTCTGTCCACCCTTGTCCACCCCTCTCCATCCCTTCCCACCCTTGCCCATCCCATCCATCCCTGTCCATCCCGTCCATCCCCATCCACCCTTGTCCACTCTGTCCACCCCTTCCTACCTCTGTCCATCCCCGTCCATCCCTGTCCACCCTTGTCCACCCCTCTCCATCCTTTCCCACCCCTGTCCATCCCCGTCCACCTCGTTCATTCCTGTCCACTCCTTCCCATCCCTGTCCTCTTCTGTCCACTCCTTCCATCCCTTCCCACTCCTGTTCATCCCTCCCCATCCCCCTCTATCCCTGTCCACCCCTCTCCATCTCTTCCCACTCCTTCCCACCTCCCTCCATCCCCGTCCATCCTGTCTACCCCTTCCCACTCCTGTCCATCCCTGTCCACCTCTATCCATCTCCATCCATCCCTGTCCACCCCTCTCCATCCTTTCCCACCCCTGCCCACCCTTGTCCACCTCTCTCCACCCGTCCACCTCTCCACCCTTGTCCACCCTTGTCCACCTCTCTCCACCCCTGTCCACCTCTCTCCACCCCTGTCCACCTCTCTCCACCTCTCTCCACCCCTGTCCACCTCTGTCCACCCCTGTCCACCTCTCTCCACCCCTGTCCACCTCTGTCCACCTCTCTCCACCCCTGTCCACCTCTGTCCACCTCTGTCCACCTCCCTCCAGCCCTGTCCACCTCTGTCCACCTCTCTCCACCCCTGTCCACCCTTGTCCACCCCTGTCCACCTCTCTCCACCCCTGTCCACCCTTGTCCACCCCTGTCCACCTCTCTCCACCCCGTCCACCTCTGTCCACCTCTCTCCACCTCTCTCCAGCCCTGTCCACCTCTCTCCACCCCTGTCCACCTCTGTCCAAATCTATCCACCTCTCTCCAGCCCTGTCCACCTCTGTCCACCTCTCTCCACCTCTGTCCACCTCTCTCCACCTCTCTCCACCCCTGTCCACCTCTGTCCACCTCTCTCCACCCCTGTCCACCCTTGTCCACTCCTGTCCACCTCTCTCCACCTCTGTCCACCCTTGTCCACCCCTGTCCACCTCTCTCCACCCCTGTCCACCTCTGTCCACCTCTCTCCACCCCTGTCCACCCCTGTCCACCTCTCTCCACCCCTGTCCACCTCTGTCCACCTCTCTCCACCTCTCTCCACCCCTGTCCACCTCTGTCCACCTCTCTCCACCCCTGTCCACCCTTGTCCACCTCTGTCCACCTCTCTCCACCCCTGTCCACCCCTGTCCACCTCTGTCCACCTCTCTCCACCCCTGTCCACCCCTGTCCACCTCTCTCCACCCCTGTCCACCTCTGTCCACCTCTCTCCACCTCTCTCCACCCCTGTCCACCTCTGTCCACCTCTCTCCACCCTTGTCCACCTCTGTCCACCTCTCTCCACCCCTGTCCACCCCTGTCCACCTCTCTCCACCCCTGTCCACCTCTCTCCACCTCTCTCCACCCCTGTCCACCCTTGTCCACTCCTGTCCACCTCTCTCCACCTCTCTCCACCTCTGTCCACCCTTGTCCACCCCTGTCCACCTCTCTCCACCCCTGTCCACCTCTCTCCACCCCTGTCCACCTCTGTCCACCTCTCTCCACCTCTCTCCACCCCTGTCCACCTCTGTCCACCTCTCTCCACCCCTGTCCACCCTTGTCCACCTCTGTCCACCTCTCTCCACCCCTGTCCACCCCTGTCCACCTCTGTCCACCTCTGTCCACCTCTCTCCACCCCTGTCCACCCCTGTCCACCTCTGTCCACCTCTGTCCACCTCTCTCCACCCCTGTCCACCCCTGTCCACCTCTCTCCACCCCTGTCCACCTCTGTCCACCTCTCTCCACCTCTCTCCACCCCTGTCCACCTCTGTCCACCTCTCTCCACCCTTGTCCACCTCTGTCCACCTCTCTCCACCCCTGTCCACCCCTGTCCACCACTCTCCACCCCTGTCCACCTCTGTCCACCTCTCTCCACCCCTGTCCACCCTTGTCCACCTCTGTCCACCTCTCTCCACCTCTCTCCACCCCTGTCCACCCTTGTCCACTCCTGTCCACCTCTCTCCACCTCTGTCCACCCTTGTCCACCCCTGTCCACCTCTCTCCACTCCTGTCCACCTCTCTCCACCTCTGTCCACCTCTGTCCACCTCTCTCCACCCCTGTCCACCTCTGTCCACCCCTGTCCACCTCTGTCCACCCCTGTCCACCCCGCTGCCCTTCCCACCCCATCAACTTCTCCTCGGCTGCCCGACTTCCTCCGTCGCCCGCCCAGCAGCCCGGGTTGCGCCGCAGCCGGACGCCGTTTGGTGCGTGGAAACCCTCCGGCGGCGGCACCGCGGGCGAGGGGAGCGCCTCCTGCTCCTGCCCAGGGCGGGGGGCACAGCGAGAACCCCCCACCCCTGGTTTCATTGCCTGAGACCCGGTAAAGAGCCCTGCGCTGGGGAAACTGAGGCACGGGGGCCTGGAAAATAGGGAAACTGAGGCACAGGGGCTCTGGGCAATAGGGAAACTGAGGCACGGGGGCCTGGAAAATAGGGAAACTGAGGCACAGGGGCTCTGGGCAATAGGGAAACTGAGGCACGGGGGCTCAGGGCAATAGGGAAACTGAGGCACAGGGGCTCAGGGCAATGGGGAAACTGAGGCACGGGGGCTCTGAGCAGTGGGGAAACTGAGGCACAGGGGCTCGGGGCAATAGGGAAACTGAGGCACAGGGGCTCGGGGCAATAGGGAAACTGAGGCACGGGGGCTCTGGGCAATAGGGAAACTGAGGCACAGGGGCTCTGAGCAGTGGGGAAACTGAGGCACAGGGGCTCGGGGCAATAGGGAAACTGAGGCACAGGGGCTCGGGGCAATAGGGAAACTGAGGCACGGGGGCTCTGGGCAATAGGGAAACTGAGGCACAGGGGCTCTGAGCAGTGGGGAAACTGAGGCACAGGGGCTCGGGGCAATAGGGAAACTGAGGCACGGGGGCTCTGGGCAATAGGGAAACTGAGGCACGGGGGCTCAGGGCAATAGGGAAACTGAGGCACAGGGGCTCGGGGCAATAGGGAAACTGAGGCACGGGGGCTCTGGGCAATAGGGAAACTGAGGCACGGGGGCTCGGGGCAATAGGGAAACTGAGGCACGGGGGCTCAGGGCAATAGGGAAACTGAGGCACAGGGGCTCTGGGCAATAGGGAAACTGAGGCACAGGGGCTCTGGGCAATAGGGAAACTGAGGCACAGGGGCTCTGGGCAATGGGGAAACTGAGGCACAGGGGCTCTGGGCAATAGGGAAACTGAGGCACGGGGGCTCTGGGCAATAGGGAAACTGAGGCACAGGGGCTCTGGGCAATAGGGAAACTGAGGCACGGGGGCTCAGGGCAATAGGGAAACTGAGGCACAGGGGCTCAGGGCAATGGGGAAACTGAGGCACAGGGGCTCTGGGCAATAGGGAAACTGAGGCACGGGGGCTCTGGGCAACAGGGAAACTGAGGCACAGGGGCTCAGGGCAATAGGGAAACTGAGGCACGGGGGCTCAGGGCAATAGGGAAACTGAGACACGGGGGCTCTGGGCAATAGGGAAACTGAGACACGGGGGCTCTGGGCAATAGGGAAACTGAGGCACAGGGGCTCAGGGCAATAGGGAAACTGAGGCACAGGGGCTCAGGGCAATAGGGAAACTGAGGCACGGGGGCTCTGGGCAATAGGGAAACTGAGACACGGGGGCTCTGGGCAATAGGGAAACTGAGACACGGGGGCTCTGGGCAATAGGGAAACTGAGGCACAGGGGCTCAGGGCAATAGGGAAACTGAGGCACAGGGGCTCAGGGCAATAGGGAAACTGAGGCACGGGGGCTCTGGGCAATAGGGAAACTGAGGCACAGGGGCTCTGGGCAATAGGGAAACTGAGGCACAGGGGCTCTGGGCAATAGGGAAACTGAGACACAGGGGCTCAGGGCAATGGGGAAACTGAGGCACAGGGGCTCTGGGCAATAGGGAAACTGAGGCACGGGGGCTCTGGGCAATAGGGAAACTGAGGCACGGGGGCTCTGGGCAATAGGGAAACTGAGGCACGGGGGCTCAGGGCAATAGGGAAACTGAGGCACGGGGGCTCTGGGCAATAGGGAAACTGAGACACGGGGGCTCTGGGCAATAGGGAAACTGAGGCACAGGGGCTCAGGGCAATAGGGAAACTGAGGCACAGGGGCTCAGGGCAATAGGGAAACTGAGGCACGGGGGCTCTGGGCAATAGGGAAACTGAGGCACAGGGGCTCTGGGCAATAGGGAAACTGAGGCACAGGGGCTCAGGGCAACGGGGAAACTGAGGCACAGGGGCTCAGGGCAACGGGGAAACTGAGGCACAGGGGCTCTGGGCAATGGGGAAACTGAGGCACTGGGGCTCAGGACAATAGGGAAACTGAGGCACGGGGGCTCAGGGCAACAGGGAAACTGAGGCACGGGGGCCTTGGGGAGCGTTTTGCTGTTGCCCACGGCTCAGTGAGGTTTTTTCGCGGGTGGGGGGGGAGGTTCTGGGTGCCGGAGCGTGTGGCAATTGCCGTGGCGAAACGCTGGGCGGGGGGGGGGGGGGGAACGATGACACAAAGTTGGGGGGGGATCCAGCTGGTGCCTGCGCTTGGCAGGGCTTTGAGCTGCTGCTGGGGCGAGGGGGAGTGTGTGTGCCAAGTTGGGGGGGGGGGGGAGCCCCCAATGCTCCTCTCCCTCCTCCCTGCCTCAGTTTACCCCAAAACTGGGTGGGGGGGGGGGTTTGGGGGTGTCACCCCCCATGGTGTTTTTTCCCCTGGCACCGAGCGGCCACATGTGCAGCGAGTTTCTCGGGGCTCAGCCAGAGGTAGGGGGGTGCCCAGCCCTGAGGATTTGAGGTTCGGGGGGGGGACATGGAGGGTGGTGACAGCGGCGGGGGGGGGACAGGGGAGGGCAGGGGAAGTGGTTGTTGGTTCCTGTGCCTCCCTGGGGGGGGGAAACGGCGGGTTTTGTTTAAAGAAAGTTTCCTCTAAGACCGTTTACGCCCCACCCTGCGCTGGGGGGGGGGGGGGGGGGGGGGCCTGGGGGTGCCCCAGTGTCTTGGGGAGCCCCCCTTGCTCCCACTTTGGGAATGGGGACCCCCTCTGTCCCTCCCAGTCCACGGAGAGGGGGGCACAACTGGGATGCGCTGGTGGGAAACGGGATTTGTGGACACACACCCCCCCCAATGCTGTCTCCGCTTTAGGAATGGGGGGACCCCATGTACCCCCCCCCTCAAAGGTTGGGGGGGGGGCATTTCCCCCTCCTCAACTGGGATATACTGCTCGGAGATGGAACTTGGGACCCCCCCGCAGCTTTACAACCTCCCATGACAGCACCTGATTTTTTTTTTTTTTTTTTGGGGGGGGGGGGCGCCCCGAAACCAGAAGGGGGGAGGGTGGGGGGGGGAGTTGAGCCCGCAGGGGCTCCAAACCTGGAGTTGGCCGGGGGGGGGGGGGGGGGGGGACACGCAATTTGGAGGCAAAACTGGGTTTTTATGCACTTTGGGGGGGGGGTAACCCTATATATTTTCAAAGAGGGGGGGTCACCCTATATATTTGAGCGGGGGGGGGCTCTGTAGACCTTTTAGAAGCTGGGGGGGGAGCTGCTGAATTCGAATTCGACCCCAGCGCGTGGCGCCTTTTGTTGCCGCGACCGGGGCCTTTGTTCGACGCCGGGGGGGGGGGGGGGGGGGGGGGGGGGGGGACGGTCCCCATCGCGGGGGGGGGGGGGACACAAGGAAGGGGCCACGCTGCTCCGTGTCGCCATTTCGGGGCTCGGATCCATCGCCCAGGTCAGCTCTTAGCTTTATTTTTTAATTTTTTCTTTAGGGAGGGGGGGTGTGTGTAACCCTAACTCTACCTCGAGGTCTACGGTTGGGGGGGGGGGGGGCGGTGGGGGTGGGAAAAGGGCTGTTTTCACCCCAAAAATCCTGCCCCCCCCCCCAGTCTGGATGGAGTTTTTATTGAGGGAGGTGTTCTAAAGGAGTAAAATAGCTCTGGGAATTTTTTTTTAGGGGGGGGGTAGTTAGGGCTGTTTTCACCCCCAAAATCCTCCCTCCCCAGTCTGGATTGGGGGGGGGGGGCGTTTAGGGCTGTTTTCACCCCAAAAATCACTCCCCCCCCCAGTCTGGATGGAGGTTTTGGGGGGGATGTTCTGAAAGAGTAAGATCTGGGGATTTTTTTTGGGGGGGGTGTCTGTTAGGGCGGCTTTCACCCCCAAAATCCCTCCCCCCCAGTCTACATGGTGGTTTGTTTTTTTTTTTGAGGGGGGCAGTTAGGGTTGTTTTCCCAAAAATCCTGCCCCCCCTCACTCTGGATAAAGGTTTTTTTTTTGAGGGGAGTGTTCTAAAAGAGTAAAATCTGGGGTTTCTTTGGGGGGGTTCAGTTAGGATTGTTTTCACCCTAAAAATCCCCCCCCCCAGTGTGGAAGGAGTTTTATTTGGGGGGATGTTCTAAAGGAGGAAAATATCTGGGGGTTGGGGGGGCCAGTTAGGGTTGATTTCACCCCAAAAATCCTCCCCCTCAACCTGGACGGAGGTTTTTCGGGGGGGGGGGGGGGTTAAAAGGAGGAAAAGATCTAAGTGCGTGGGGTTTTGAGGGGGTGTGACCCCCTACTCTGTCTTAGGGGTGTATTGGGGGGGCAGTTAAAGTTGTTATCACCCCAAAATTCCTCCCCCCCCAGGTTCTGAATATTTTTTTTTTAAGAGGGGGGGTTCTCAAGGAGGAAAAGATTTGGGGTCTGGTTGGGTTTATTTTTAGGAGGGGGTTGTTTTCATCTCAAAATTCCACACACCCCCCCGGATCTGGATGGAGTTTTTTTTGGGGGGGGGGTTGATTCTCAAGGCGGAAAGATGTGGGGGCTGTTGATTTTTCTTTATGGAGGGGCAGTTAGGGTTGTTGTCACCCCAAAAATCCTCTTTTTCCGTCTGGTGGGACTTTTTGGGTGCGGGGGGGTCGTTCTCGAGGAGGAAAGATGCGGGGACTGTTTGGTTTTGGTTTTTTTACGGGGGAGGGGGCCGGTTAGGGTTGTTTTCACCCCCAAATCCTCTTTTTCAGTCTGGATGGAGTTTTGGGGCGCGGGGGTGTTGTTCTCGAGGAGCTGGGCTATCTTGAGCGAAGTCGTGTTGGTTGCCGGCAGTTCCCCCCCCCCCCGTGGGCGGGGGCCGGAAAAAAAAAACCAAAAAAAACCCCAAACCCCCCAGTTTCTCCTTAAAATGAGGAAACTTTTTGCTCCGGAGCTTGGCTGCTTGGGGGGGGGGTGTGGGGAGCAGCCCCTCTCTGTGACCCCCCCCCCCCCCAACATGGGATTGGGAGGTGATGCTGGGGGGGGGGGGGCGGTTTGTTTTGGGGTAGATTGATGGGGTTTGGGGAGTTCAAGCTGGGTGGTTTGGGGAGGGGGTGCTGTGTGTGTGCCCCCCCCAAATCCGCTGTTGGACCCCAGCATCCAGGATGGGGAAGGGGCGGGGGTGGGTGTCACTGCCCCCCCAACTCCAACCGGCATAGGGGGGGCTTTTGTGTGTGTGTGTCCCCCTATCTCTCGTGGCTCTGAGCCCCCAAATTCCACCCCCCCCCCCTGCACTCGGGGTCCCAGGGCAAAGGAATCCAGACTGGGGAGGGGGATCCAGATTGGGGGGGGAATCCAGATTTGGGGGGGGAATCCAGACTGGGGGGGGGGGGGAATCCAGATTGGGGAGGGATCCAGATTGAGGAAGGGGGGTTCAGATTGGCAGGGGGACTCAGATTGAGGGGGGGTGTCCAGATTGAGAGGGGGGGCGATCCATATTGGGGGGGTGTCCAGATTGAAAGGAGGGGGGAGGGATCCAGATTGGGGACGGGGGTCAGATTGGGAGAGGATTCAGATTGAGGGGGGGTCCAGATTGAGGGGGGGGGGGCGATCCATATTGGGGGGGTGTCCAGATTGAAAGGGGGGGGAATCCAGATTGGGGGGGGTCAGATTGGGAGGGGGACTCAGATTGGGGGGGCTGTCCAGATTGAGAAGGGGGGCGATCCATATTGGGGGGTGTCTAGATTGAAAGGGGGGGGGGGGAATCCAGATTGGGGGGGGGGTCAGATTGGGAGAGGGATTCAGATTGAGGGGGGGTGTCCATATTGAGGAGGGGGGGCCATCCATATGAGGGAGGGTCCAGATTGGGGGGGTAGATCTCCAGATTTGGGGGGGGGGGATTCAGATTGAGCAGGGGGGGTTCAGATTGGCAGGGGGATTCAGATTGGGGGGGGTGGGGGTCCAGATTGAGGGGGGGTGGGTGTCCAGATTGGGGGGGGGGCCCAGACTTTGGGGGGAGATCTCTAGATTGACGGGGGGGGGGGGGGATTCAGATTGAGGGGAGAGGGTCCAGATTGGGAGGGGGGGGATCCAGATTGAGGGGGGGGGGGGTGTCTAGATTGGGGGGGTGCCCAGAATTTGGGGGGAGATCTCTAGATTGACGGGGGTGGGGGGGGATTCAGATTGAGGGGAGAGGGTCCAGATTGGGAGGGGGGGGATCCAGATTGAGGGGGGGGGGGGTGTCTAGATTGAGGAGAAGGGGATCCAGATTGAGGGGGGATCCAGATTTTGGGGGGGGGGGGGGGTCGGATCTGGCGGGGGGGGGTCTGTTAGGGTGTCCAGACAGAGTTGGGGTCCGGGGGGGGGGGCAGGAAGGGGCCCCGGGTCCCGCCTTTGTCTGCGGCTCCGGATCTGAGGGAGGAGCCGCCGGGGGCGGGGGGGAAGAGAGCGGGGAGAGGGGAGGGAGACGGGAAAAGGAGGAAAAGAGGAGAAAAAAGGAAGTAAAAATAAAGGGAAAAGGGGGAAAACAGTGGAGAAAAGGGAAAGAAAGAGGAGAAAAGGGGAAGAAAGCGGAGAAAAGGGGAAGAAAGTGGAGAAAAGGGGGGGGGGAGCAGAGAAAAGGGGGGGGAAAGGGAGAGAAAAAGGGCGGGAAAGCAGAGAAAAAGGAGGGAAAAGGGAAAGAAAAACAACAGGGGAAGGAAAACAGAGAAAAGGGAGGGGGGGGCAGAGAAAAGGGAAAGAAAAGCAGAGAAAAGGGAAAGAAAAGCAGAGAAAGAAGGGAAAGAAAAGCAGAGAAAGAAGGGAAATGCAGAGAAAAGGGGGGGGAGAGAGAAAGGGAAAGAAAATCAGAAAAGGGAAAGAAAAACAGAATAGAGAAGGGAAAACATGAAGGAGGGGAAGCAGAGAAAAGGGAATGGGAAGCAGAGAAAAAGGGGAAAAGGCAGAGAGAGTGGGGAAGGCAGAGAAAAAGGGAAAGAAAAGCAGAGAAAAGGGGAAAGAAAAGCAGGGGAAAAGGGAAAAACAAAAGGGAAAGAAAAACAAAAGGAGGGAAAGCAAAGAAAGGGGGGGAAGAAAAGAAAAGGGGGAAAAGAAAATGGAAAGAAAAGGAAAAAGGTGGAGGAAAAGGGAGAAAAGAAAAAGGAAAGTTTAAAAAAAGGGAAAGGAAAGTGGAGGAAAAAGGAAAAAAGTGGAGGAAAAAAGCAGAAACAAAGTAAAATGAAAAAAAAAGGAAAGAAAATTGGAAAAAAAGCAGACAAGAACGAAAGAGAAAAAAAGGGAAAAAGCAGAATGGAAAGAAATGGAGAGGGGATAAAATTCAAAGGAATAAAAGAAGACAAAAAGAAAAAGAGCGGAGAAAAAAGGGAAAAAAGTGGGGGAAACAAAAGCCCAAAAGAAGGAGGGGAAGCAAAAACAAAATAGAAAAAAAAAAAAGGAAGAAAACTGGAGGAAAAGCAGAGAAAAAGAAAAGAGAGAAAAGGGGGAAACATGGAGGAAAAGGGGGGAAAAAAGAGAAAAAGGAAAAAATTGGAGGAAAAGGAGAAAAAGCAGATGAAACAAAAGCCAAAGCAAAAACAAGAGACTAAAAGAAAGCAGAAAAAAAGGCCAAAAAAGGGGAAAGGGAAAAAAAGAATGGGAAAAAAAAGAGAATAAAGAAGAAAGGGGAAGAAAGGAAAGCAAACAAAAAGAAATAAGAAAGAAAAAATGGAAAAAAAGAAAAGCATAACGAGACACACACACACAAAAAAAAAAAATAAAAAAACAAACGCACATTCCCCCGGAGGGAATTGGAACTGGGCTGCAGACTCCTGGTTTGGGGGAGAAAGAGAGGAAATAGCTATTTTGGATAAATTGAAGGAGGTGGGAGGGTGTGGGGCTGCCAGTAGTGCAGGGGTCCCCAGAAAGCCACCCCCAAGTGGGGGAAAATGGCCTTTGGAACCCTGATTTTGGGGGAGAAGGGGGAGAAATAGTCACTTTGGGTAAAGAAAAAGAAGGTGCAGGAGTGGCGGCAGCACTGGAGTCCCCAAAACCATCCTTGGGGGGAGCATTTGGGCTCTGAACCCCTGTTTGGGGTGAAAATTCTCACTTTGGATAAAGAAAAGGGGGGGCATCTGGATTCTGAACCCCCATTTTGGGGAAGAAGGGGGGAAAGTAGCCACTTTGGATAAAGAAAAGAGGGGGCACCTGAATTCTGAACCCCTATTTTGGGGGAGAAGAGGGGAAAATACCACTTTGGGTAAAGAAAAAGAAGATACAGGGGTGGCGGCAATGCTGGGGTCTCCAAAACCGTCCTTGCGGGGGAGCAGTTGGGCTCTGAACCCCCATTTGGGGGGAAAATTCCCACTTTGGATAAAGAAAAGGGGGAGCACCTGGATTCTAAACTCCCATTTTGGGGGAGAAGGGGGGAAAATAGCCACTTTGGATGAAGAGAAGAGGGGGCACCTGAATTCTGAACCCCTATTTTGGGGGAGAAAATAGCCGCTTTGGATAAAGAAAAGGAAGAAGCAGGGTTGGCGGCAGTGCTGGGGTCTCCAAAACCATCCTTGAGGGGGAGCAGTTGGGCTCTGAACCCCCATTTTGGGGGAGAAGGGGGGAGAATAGTCACTTTGGATAAAGAAAAAGAAGGTGCAGGGGTGGTGGCAGCGCTGGGGTCCCCAAAACAATCCTTGAGGGGGAGCAGTTGGGCTCTGAACCCCCATTTTGGGTGAAAATTCCCACTTTGGATAAAGAAAAGAGAGGGGATCTTGATTCTCAACCCCAATTTTAGGGAAAATTCCCACTTAGGCTAAACTGAGGCGGTGGGGGCGCAGGGCTGGCGGCTGCGCGGCTCCGGCAGTGCCCGCAGCCCCCATGGGTGTCGGGGAGCATCGTCACCGTCCCCCACGCTGCATCCCCCGCATCTCATCCCCATTGGGGCTGGCGGCTGCGATGCTGGGGTGGGGGGGGCCGTGTGCCGGGGCGGGGGGGATTTCTCCTGCAGCCCCCCCCGGTTGTCATGGTTATCGGATGATGGGAAGCCGAAGCGAGCAGCGGAGCGATCGCAGCGGCTTCTCCCCAGCCGCTCGGCTCCCCGCGCCGGGGTGGCAGGACCCCCTGAGCATCGCCGGCGAGCGGGGGGTTCCTCGGCCCCCCAGGCTCCCCACGACCATGAGCCGCGTCCCGAAGCCAGCGGGCGCCGTGGCAGGTGGCGGTGGGGCCGGGCGCGTGCCGTGCCGCAGCCCCGTCAGGCGCCCGTCGCATCTCTCCGGGCAGAGCAAGGAGAAGGAGAAGATGAAGGAGGGGAAGGAGAAGGACGCCCGCTACACCAACGGGCACCTCTTCACCACCATCACCGTCTCCGGGATGACCATGTGCTTCGCCTGCAACAAGAGCATCACAGCCAAGGAAGCGCTGATCTGTCCCAGTGAGTAACCGCGACTCGCCGGCGCTGGGCACGGCGGGCTGGGTTGGCCCCGTGGATTTGTGCCACAGAGCAGGGGCGAGAGGGGTATGTGGGGAAGGTTTCTTTGGGGCATCGTGGCAAACGCCAGCCTGCTGCCCTAGCACAGATGGCATCACCGGCTCCTTCCAGCTCTCCAAGTGTGGGCGACGCCGGCTGGAGCCAGGGTGCCATCGCGCTGGCACAGCCCTGGCGTGCGGCACTAGCCATCCTGGTGAGGCAGCCGGCTCCTTCCAGCTCCTCTGGTGTGGGCGATGCCAAATGGAGCCAGGTGCCCGTGGCATCACCCTGGCGCAACCCTGGTGTGTGACCCTGGCCATCGTGGCTCCTTCCAGCTCCCCCCGGTGTGGGCGATGCCAAATGTAGCCGCGATGTCCATGGCATCACGCTGGCACAGCCCTGGTGTGCCACCCCGGCACATCCCAGTGAGGCAATCCGCATTGCCAGCTCCCCCAGCATCGGTGATGCCAAATGGAGCCACGGTGTCCATGGCATCATGCCGGCACAAACCTGGTGTGCCACCCTGGCACATCCCGGTGAGGCAGCCGGCACCTCTGGCTCCTTCCAGCCGCCCCAGCGTAGGCGATGCCGGATGGAGCCGGGGTGCCGGTGGCATCGTGCTGGCACAGGGATTGCATTTTCTGGGATGGGTTTGTCTCGCTGGCACGGTGGCAGCTCAGCTGCTCCCCGGCAGCTGTGGCTTGTCCGTGTCCGCCTTGATTCCCTCTGCATTTGCTCCTGTCGCTCCAGCGCTGGCGTGGGGGTGGCGGGAGGGTCCCCCCTGGCTTCTCCGATGTCTCCGGTGGTGGTTGTGCCGTCACCTCTCCCTGTCTTTCCCCCCTTCCAGCCTGCAACGTCACCATCCACAACCGCTGCAAGGACACGCTGCCCAATTGCACCAAGGTGAAGCAGAAGGTGAGCGCCCACCTGGTGGCACCGGTGACACGAGCTGGCCGGTCTCAGCCGCTCCGGGGTCTTTTTTTGGCAGTATTGGAGGGGGGGGTGAATGGGGACACGAGGACGGTGACGCCTGCCGTGACGCCTCTGCTTCCTCCCCCAGCAACAGAAAGCGGCGCTGCTGAAGAACAGCTCGGCGCTGCAGTCGGTGTCGCTGCGTAATAAAAGTGAGTGGGGTGCGATGCGCTGGGGTTTTGGGGGGAGGGCAGCGCTGCCCCCTGCTTCCCGTCCTGGGGTTCTGGGGACACCGCCACATGGAAGGGACACCCCTCTGGCTGTAGGGACACTCCCCTAATCAAAGGGGCACCCCTCTGGCTTTGGGGTTGCCTCTCGGCAGTGGAGACTCCCTCCAGGTTTTGGGGACCCCCCTGGCTGTAGAGACCCCCCCATCCCCCTGACTGCAGAGACACCCTCCAGCTTTAGGAACCCCCAAGTTGTAGTGACAACTTTCTGGCTGTGGGAATCCCCCAGCTGCAAGGACCCCCTCTGGGCTGTGAGACCCCCCCCAACCTGGGTGCAGGGACCCCCTTTTGGCTGTGGAGACCCCCCCCCCCCAGCTGCAGAGACACCCCTCAGGCTGTGAGAACCTCCCCCCAGCTATAAAACCCTTCTTCTGGCTGCAGGGACACCCCCCTGGGGTTGTGGGGACCCCCCTGGGGACAGCATCCCGGGGTGGGGGTATGCTGCATCGGGGTGTTCCGTGGGGTGGTGGGGACACCACGCACAGAATGAGGGGGGATGGATTGGGAGGGATGATGGCACTGACCCCCCTCTGTGTGTGTGTGTGTCCCCCAGGTGCCATCCGGGAGCGCCCCAACTCAGCCATCTACCCCTCGGAAAGCTTTCGGCAGACGCTTCTGGGTCCGCGCCGCGGCCGGCCCTCGCTCTCCCTCTCCAAGAGCGTCTCCACCACCAACATCGCAGGGTAAGCGGAATGTTTTTGGAGGTGGCGGGGGGAAAGGGGGGAACAAGAGGGTCCCCTGAGCGTCCCAGCATCATGTCCATCGTCTCTGGAGCGCGTCCAGGGAAGAGCAACAAAGCTGGGGAAGGGGCTGGTGAACAAGGAGCGGCTGAGAGAGCTGGGGGGGTTCAGCCTGGAGAAGAGGAGGCTGAGGGGAGAGCTCATTGCTCTCTGCAACTCCCTGAGAGGAGGTTGTGGAGAGGAGGGAGCTGGGCTCTTCTCCCAAGGGACAGGGGACAGGACGAGAGGGAATGGGCTCAAGATCCACCAGGGGAGGCTCAGGCTGGACATCAGGAAAAAATGTTTCCCAGCAAGAGTCATTGGTCCCTGTCAGAGGCTGCCCAGGGAGGGGGTTGAGTCCCCTTCCCTGGAGGGGTTTAAGGGCCGGGTGGACGAGGTGCTGAGGGACATGGGTTAGTGATTGATGGGAATGGTTGGACTCCATGATCCAGTGGGTCCTTTCCAGCCTAGTGATTCTATGTCCCACCCCCCCAGGACGTTCAACGATGAGTCCCCGTTGGGGATCCGGCGGATCCTGTCCCAATCCACGGATTCCCTCAACATGCGCAACCGCACGCTCTCAGTGGAGTCGCTCATCGACGAAGGTGGGGAGCGCAGCAGAGTGGGGGGCGCAGGGTGGGGACACGGGGCATGGGGACAGCCCCCCCGTCCCTGCTCCCATCGCTCTCCCTCGCAGGCCCCGACGTCATCCTCAACCAGCTGATGAGCGACTTCGAGACGGACGGGAAGGGCTTCGAGGCGGATTCATGGAGCCTGGCTGTGGACAACAGCTACCTGAAGCAGCACAAGATAGATGTCATGAAGCGGCAGGACGTCATCTACGGTGGGTGGCCTTGTGGGGACAACTCGGGGTGGCAGGGTTTTAGTGGGGGGACACGGGGATGGGGTGCAGGGGGAGCCTGGGTTGGAGAGACAGGGCAGGGGACACGGGTGTGGGTCAGGGATGCAGGTATGGGGGACACGGGGATGGGAATGGAGGAAGGGGGACACAGGGACAGGGTGGCGGTCACAGGGGTGAGAGTGGAGGAATTGGGATGTGAGGACAAGGTGGGGGACACGGGGATGGGTCAGAGATGAAGGAATGGGGGAAACGGATGGGAATGGAGGAATGAGGACATGACGACAGGGTGGGGGACATGAGGATGGGTCAGGGATGCAGGTATCGGGGACATGGGGATGAGAGTGGAGGAATGGGGACACAAGGACAGGGTGAGGGACACAGGGATGGGAGTGGAGGAATGGGGACACGAGGACAGAGTGGGGGACATGGGTATGGGTAAGAGATGAAGGAATGGGGGACGCGGTGATGGGAGTGGAGAAGTGAGGACAGAGTGGGGGACGCAGAGGTGGGTCAGGGATGCAGCTATGGGGGACATGGGAATGGGAGTGGAGGAATGGGGACACGAGGACAGGGTGGGTGACATGGGGATGGGTCAGAGATGAAGGAATAGGGATGAAGAGATGGGGACATAGGGATAGGGAGGGGGACACAGGGATGGAGATGAAGACGTGCAGGAATGGGATCATGAGGGTGGGGTAGGGGACACAAGGATGAGTCAGATGGATGGACACAGGGACAGGATAAAGGACACAGGTGAGGGATGAGGGGACAGGGATGGGTCAGAGGTGGAGGAATAGGGATGAAGAGGTGGGGACATAGGGATAGGGAGGGGGACACAGGGATGGAGATGAAGACGTGCAGGAATGGGATCATGAGGGTGGGGTAGGGGACACAAGGATGAGTCAGATGGATGGACACAGGGACAGGATAGAGGACACAGGTGAGGGATGAGGGGACAGGGATGGGTCAGAGGTGGAGGAACAGGGATGAAGAGGTGGGGACACAGGGACAGGGCAGCGGACACATGGACAGGGTAGGAGACATGGACAGGATAAGGGACACAGGGATGGGACAGGGATGCAGAGATGGGAACAAAGGGACAGGGAAAGGGACGTATGGACAGGGAAGGAGACATAAGGATGTGATAGATATTGGATTAAGAGATGGACACAGGGATAGGGCAGGGGACACAGGGATGAGAAAACTGGGACACAGGGACAAGACAGGGGACACAGGTGGGTCAGAGATGCAGGGGCAGGAATGATGAGATGGGGACAGGGGACACATGGACAGGATAGGGGACACAGAGATGGGTCAGAGATACAGGAATAGGGGACATAGGGATGGGTCAGAGATGGAGGAAAAAGGATGAAGAGATGTGGGCACAGAGACAGAGTAAGGGACACAGGAGAGGGTCAGGGATGGAAAAATGGGGGTGCAGAGTTGGGGACATGGGGACAAGCCGGGGTGGCTGCCCTGTCTCACCCATCCCACCCCACCGCAGAGCTGATCCAGACAGAGATCCACCACGTCCGCACGCTGAAGATCATGGCCAACATGTTCCGCAAGGCCATGCTGGACGACCTGCAGGTGGACCCAGCCACGGTGCAGAAGATCTTCCCCTGCGTGGATGAGCTGAGCCAGATCCACGAGCGGTTCCTGGCGCAGCTCCTCGAGCGCCGCAGGGAGTCCCTGGCCCATGACAGCAACAAGAACTTCGTCATCAACCGCCTGGGGGACATCCTCGTCAACCAGGTGGGGATTGCATGGGGCCACCAGAGGCGGTGGGTGCTGGTGGGGTGGTACGGACTCACTGACATCCCCTCACCTTCCTCCTCCTCAGTTTTCGGGGGTCAGCGCAGAGCAGCTGAAGAAAGCCTACACAGAGTTCTGCAGCAAGCACACCAAAGCTGTGAAGGAGTACAAGGATCTGCTCGCCCGCGACAAGCGCTTCCAGCAATTCATCCGGGTGAGCGTTCCCTCATCCCTGCACGGCTCCGGAGGGGCCCGCGGCATGGGTGTCAGGGTCTCACTGCAGGCTCTGACCTTCATGCCTCGCTGGAACACCCTCCTGCCAACGCTGTGCCTTGGTTTCCCCAACTGCATGTTTCTTCCTAACAATTCTTAATGTAGTTATGAGACCTGGGGGTGCGAGTGATGCTAACAGGGTGCTCTGTGCTTTCTTCCTTCCCTCCCTCTGGGCAGAGGATGACGCGCTCCCCTCTGCTGCGACGTCACGGGGTGCCCGAGTGCATCTTGCTGGTGACGCAGAGGATCACCAAGTACCCCGTGCTCATCGAACGCATCCTGAAGAATTCCAAAGGTAACGGGGCCAGGAGCGGGAGGACAACGTCGCGAGGGCTGCCTGTGCCGGGGAGGGTCAAGCCCTGAGCGTATCCCCCCTCAACCCTTCACCGCAGACAACGAGGGCGACTCGGTGGACCTGTCGCGGGCACTGAAGCTCGTGAAGGAGCTGATCTCCTCCATCAACGAGGAGGTGCACACGTGCGAGATGAACTCGCGGCTCTGGGACGTCTACCGGCGCGTGGACGGCCGAGCCAAAGTGCAGCTGCCGTGGGAGAGCCGCACCGGCGTCTTCGGCAAGGACGAGCTCCTGCGGCGCAAGCTGGTGCACAGCGGCTGCATGCTCTGGAAGACGGCGGCCGGGCGCTTCAAAGGTGGGGAGCAGGGGCTGGGGGCCCAGGAAAGCGGGGACAGGAGATGGGAGTGCCCAAGGACCAGGATTCTATGGGATGGGGTTACTGCGAGATGGGGGTAACAGGGAATGGGGATGCTGAGGGGCTGGGAGGCCAAGAAAAGGGGGTACCAGGAGATGGGGATGCCCAGGGACCAGGATGCTATGGGATGGGCTTACTAAGAGGTGGGGGTTCTGGAAGATTGGGGCACCAGGGTAAGGGGTACCAGGAGGTGGAGATGCCCAGGAACCAGGACACTATGTGATGGGGATACTAAGAGATGGGGGTACCAGGGAATGGGGACGCTGGGGGGACAAGGAATGGGGTACCAGGAGGTGGAGATGCCCAGGAACCAGGACACTATGGGATGAGGATACTAAGAGATGGGGGTACCAGGGAATGGGGATGCTGGGGGGCCAAGGAATGGGGTACCAGGAGATAGGGGTGCCCAGGGACCAGCACACTATGGGATGGGGATACTAAGAGATGGGGGTACCAGGGAATGGGGATGCTGGGGGGCCAAGGAATGGGGTGCCAGGAGGTAGAGATGCCCAGGGACCAGGGTGCTATGGCATAGAGGGACTGGGGGATGGGGATGCCAGGGACTGGGGGTGCCAAGGTATGGGGTACCAGGTGATGCCGATCCTGGGGGACCGGGGTGCTGTGAGATGGGAGGGCCAGGAGACTGGGATGCCCAGGGACCAAAGTGCTGTGGGATGGGGGCCTGGGGCTCTGCGAGGTGGGACTTGCCACCCCGTTACACCCACCTCAGCATCTCACGCTCTCTCACAGACGTCCTGGTGCTGCTGATGACGGACGTCCTCATCTTCCTGCAAGAGAAGGATCAGAAATACACCTTCCCCATGCTGGTGAGATGCTTTATTCCAGCACCCCGCGTCCCGGCGGTTCCCACCGCGTCTGCGACCGCTGTGCCAGCACCAGGATGGTGATCTAACCCCATCACCTATCCCACAGGACAAACCAGCCGTCATCTCCCTGCAAAACCTCATCGTGCGGGACATCGCCAACCAGGAGAAGGGGATGTTCCTGATTAGCGCGGCCCCACCAGAGATGTACGAGGTCCACGCCGCCTCCCGCGACGACCGCAACAACTGGATGAAGGTCATCCAGCAGACTGTCAGCGTGTGAGTGTCACCCCGAGGGAGACTTTGGGGGTCCCCACGGCTCCAGGTTGGGTCCTCTGGGCTGTGGCAGGATGCGGCCAGTGGGAAGGGTGGACATGGTGTGATGGAGCTGGGGGTCCTGGCACTGACTCCCCCATCCCTTCCAGCTGCCCCAGCCGCCAAGACTTTCCCCTCATCGAGACGGAGATCGAAGCGTCCTTACGCAAGCTGAAAGGTGGGACCCAACCCTGGCCCTGCAGCTCTCTTCATCCCCTCATCCCTACTCCTTCCCCCATCCCTGCTCATCCCCCCAATCCCTGCTTGTCCCCCCATCTCCCCTTTTCCTCCATCCCTCTTTTCCCCCAATCCCTGCTCATCCCCCTCGGTCCCTTCTCATCCCCCCATTCCTTCTTTTCCCCCATCCCTCCTTTTCCCCCCAATCCCTGCTCGTCTCCCCATCTCTCCTTTTCCCCTCAGTCCATCCTCATCCCCCCATCCCTGCTCATCCCTCCATCCCTCCTTTTCCCCTCAGTCCATCCTCGTCCCCCCATCCCTGCTCATCCCTCCATCCCTCCTCATCCCTCCATCCCTCCTCATCCCCCCATCCCTGCTCATCCCCCCAATCCCTGCTCACCCCTCATCCTTCCTTTTCCCCCAATCCCTGCTCACCCCCCATCCTTCCTTTTCCCCCCAATCCCTGCTCATCCCCCCAGTCCCCCAATCCCTGCTTGTCCCCCCATCTCTTCTTTTCCTCCCCATCCCTCCTCATGCCCCCCATCCATCCTCATCCCCCCAATCCCTCCTCACCCTGCCATCCCTCCTCGTTTCCCCTCTCCCTGCTTATCCCCCCGATCCCGCTCTCCCCTCGTGCCTCCCAGACCGCATCCTGCAGCACGACCGCAAGATCTCGGCGCTGCTGGAGGAGAAGGTCGGGCTCTTTGCCGACATGCTGGCCCTGGCCAGCGGCTGCGAGGAGCCCTCGCCCACCCTGGCCCCACGCTCCTTCTTCCACTCCGACTCCATCGACGGCTCCCGCGGGGAGAAGCTGATGCACGACGCCATCCGGGAAGGTACGGATGGGTCTGCAGGATGGCGTGTTCCAGCTGGGGAAACTGAGGCACGCGATGCTGTGGGATGGGGATGTTGCAGCTGGGGAAACTGAGGCACCTGGTGGTGTGAAATGAGGATGCTCTGACTGGGGAAACTGAGGCACACGATGCTGTGGGATGGGGATGCTCTGACTGGGGAAACTGAGGCACATGATGCTGTGGGATGGGGATGCTCTGACTGGGGAAACTGAGGCACACGATGCTGTGAGGTGGGGATGCTCTGACTGGGGAAACTGAGGCACATGATGCTGTCAGGTGGGGATGCTCTGAGTGGGGAAACTGAGGCACACGATGCTGTGAGGTGGGGATGCTCTGAGTGGGGAAACTGAGGCACACGATGCTGTGAGGTGGGGATGCTCTGAGTGGGGAAACTGAGGCACACGATGCTGTGGGGTGGGGATGCTCTGAGTGGGGAAACTGAGGCACACGATGCTGTGAGGTGGGGATGCTCTGACTGGGGAAACTGAGGCACACGATGCTGTGAGGTGGGGATGCTCTGACTGGGGAAACTGAGGCACATGATGCTGTGAGGTGGGGATGCTCTGACTGGGGAAACTGAGGCACACGATGCTGTGAGGTGGGGATGCTCTGACTGGGGAAACTGAGGCACACGATGCTATGAGGTGGGGATGCTCTGAGTGGGGAAACTGAGGCACACAATGCTGTGGGGTGGGGATGCTCTGAGTGGGGAAACTGAGGCACACGATGCTATGAGGTGGGGATGCTCTGAGTGGGGAAACTGAGGCACACAATGCTGTGGGGTGGGGATGCTCTGAGTGGGGAAACTGAGGCACACGATGGTGCAGGATGGAGATGCTCTGACTGGGGAAACTGAGGCAGGGGCTAGGCTGGGGTCCCCGCCGCAGCTCACCCTGCGCTTCCCCGCAGTGGAATGCCTGAAGGAGATCTTCACGTGCGTCGGACGCGACCGGGACCAGAATAACCAGTGTGAGGCTGAGAGCTGCCCCAGCGCCAGCAGTAAGAGGGGACGGGGCCCAGGTGGGGAGGGGGCTGTGTGAATCTCGGGCCCCCTCCAGCACCGCGGGGGGCTCATCCCTGGCCTCTCCCCACAGACGGCAACACCGGCAACATCAACGGCTCCGTAGAGTTGTGCAGGGCGGATTCAGACTCGGGACAGAGGGTGAGCGCGGTGGGGGGGACACGGGGAGGGTTGGGGGGACAGCGCAGGGGCCCCCATGCTGGGGTGACTGCGGTGTCGCTCGTGTCTCTCTGCAGGACGGGAACGGCAACCAGCTCCTGCAGAGAGTCCCGCAGGAGGTGAGGGGAGTGGGAGAGGGAGCTGAGGTGCTGCCGTGCCTCAGTTTCCCTGCTCCGGTTCACGCTCACATCCCGTCCTCTGCCCTACCCCCTCCCCAGGAGATCAACCAGCGCCTGGTGAACCTCTACTCGCTGCTGCATGGGCTGCAGGTGGGTGGGAGCTGCGGCGGGAGGGGGGGACGGGGGCAGGATGGCACCCCCTGCTTGCACCCAGCTCCCTGTGTCCCCTCATCTCCTGCACAGCCTGCAGGAGGGTGCAGAGAAACCCCTCGTGACCCCCTTTCCCCCTACAGGCTGTGCTGCAGCTGCAGGAGGGTGCAGAGAAGCCCCCTGTGACCCCCCCTCTCCCCCTGCAAGTGCTGCAGCTGCAGGAGGGGGCAGAGAAGCCCCCTGTGACCCCCCCTCTCCCCCTGCAAGTGCTGCAGCTGCAGGAGGGGGCAGAGAAGCCCCCTGTGACCCCCCCTCTCCCCTTGCAAGTGCTGCAGCTGCGAGAGGGGGCAGAGAAGCCCCCTGTGACCCCCCCCTCTCCCCCTGCAAGTGCTGCAGCTGCGAGAGGGGGCAGAGAAGCCCCCTGTGACCCCCCCTCTCCCCTTGCAAGTGCTGCAGCTGCAGGAGGGAGCAGAGAAGCCCCCTGTGACCCCCCCTCTCCCCCTGCAAGTGCTGCAGCTGCGGGAGGGTGCAGAGCAGCCCCCTGTGACCCCCCCTCTCTCCCTGCAGGCGGTGGTGAGCCAGCAGGACACGCTGCTGGAGCTGCAGCTGCAGGAGGGTGCCGAGAAGCCCCCCGTGCGCCGCCCGCCTCCCCCCGCAGCGGCCCCCGCGGCCCCCGGCGAGGCCGCGCTGGCACTGCTGCAGCGGCAACACGCGCTGGTGCAGGAGGAGCTGGGGCGCTGCCGGCAGCGGTGCCAGGAGCGCGCGCTCGAGGCGGCGGCGCTGGAAGCCCGGCTGCGGGACAGCGAACGCGAGCGGGCGCGCCTCGAACGGGACCTGGACGAGGCGCGGAGGCAGCTGCGAGCTGGGGGGACCCCGGCCCGGGGGCGGCGGGGAGCTGGGGAGCCTCGGCGGAGGAGCCTGCCTGCGGGGGATGCACTCTACCTCAGCTTCACCCCACCCCAGGTACGGCGCATGCGTGACACGAGTGTGTCTGGGCTCAGCAGACCTGGGTTTGAGGTGCTGAGGAGTGGGAAGGATGCGCTCATGTGTGACACGAGTGTGTCTGGGCTCAGCAGACCTGGGTTTGAGGTGCTGAGGAGTGGGAAGGATGTGCTCATGTGTGACATGAGTGTGTCTGGTCTCAGCCCACTTGGGTTTGGGCTGGGAGATGGGCTCATGGGTGACATGAGTGTGTCCGGTCTCAGTCTCCCTCGGTTTGGGGTGCGGGGGGTTGGGAGATGGGCTCACAGGTGACCCGAGTGCGTCCAGTCTCAGCTCACCTGGGTTTGAGGGGCTGAGGAGTGGGAAGGATACACTCATGCATGACATGAGTGTGTCCGGTCTCAGCAGACCTGGGTTTGGGGTGGGAGATGGGCTCATGGGTGACACGAGTGCGCCCGGCCTCAGCCCCCACAGGTTAGGGGGTGCAGGTGAGGGGGCTCAGGCCTGACACTCCCTTTCTTTCCTCCCCCCACCCCCAGCAGCTGAGCCTCAGTTCCCCCCCTGCCACCTTCTCCCCCGGCCCCCGCGACGAGCTGGATTTTGGGGGGGCCGACCCGGAGCGGCTGCAGGAAAGTGAGGACGCCCTGGATGAGCTCCTGGAGGACGAGGACCTGGGCAGCGGCCGCTCGCCCCCCGCCAGCCCCCGAGGTGAGATGGGGGGCGATGCGGGGTCTGGGCCTGGGCCTGGGCTCCCCCCAACTTTTCCCAGGGGTCGTGGGGCTCACCTGCTCTCGCCCCATAGATTTCCCGAGGATGCAGGATATTCCGGAGGAGGCGGAAAACAGCCAGGAGCTGAAAGAGGGCGACGGGGGCTGCTTGGACAGTTAGGGACCGCCTGCAGACCACCCCCCCGGCACCCCAACCTCCCCCCAGCACCCCAAAACCCACTCACCCCAAGGATGCTGGGGGCAGGATGCGGGATGGGGGTGTCAGGAAGATGCTGTTCCCATGGGAGCCTTATGGGGGCTTGGGGGGGGGGTCCGATTCCCCCTCCCCTCCTCCAAACTGGAGGGGGGGTGATGAAAACGGTTTGGGACCGGTGCCCTCCCCACCTTTATTTATTTATTTTGTTGGTTTGGGGTGGGAGGGGGCAGGGGAGGCATCCCAGTCTGTCCCAGCGCCGGGCAGGATGGGACCCTCCCCTCGCTCTTGGGGGGAATGAGAAGCTCGTCCCCCCAGTGCTCCCCCCACCCCGGCTTTGGGAGGGGCAGGGGGGGTTTGGTTGGTTCTGCTGGGTTTTAAATGTAAAAAAAAATAAGAAGGAAAAGGACAAAAAAAAAAAAAAGAAAAATCATTAAAAAGAGGAGTTTGGACCCAAAGTGTGTGTGGAGGTGGGGGGAAAGCGGGAGTCGGGGGGGAGCAGGGCTGGAGGCTGTGGCATGCGCTGAATGCGTCAGGACTCAGTGATGCAGCGAGGGTGGGGGGTCTCATCCCTGCAGCGAGTGTGTGGGGTCTCATCCCTGCAGTGTGTGGGGTCTCATCCCTGCAGCGAGTGTGTGGGGTCTCATCCCTGCAGTGTGTGGGGTCTCAACCCTGCAGCGAGTGTGTGGGGTCTCATCCCTGCAGCGAGTGTGGGGGGTCTCATCCCTGCAGTGTGTGGGGTCTCATCCCTGCAGTGAGTGTGTGGGGTCTCATCCCTGCAGTGTGTGGGGTCTCATCCCTGCAGCGAGTGTGTGGGGTCTCATCCCTGCAGTGTGTGGGGTCTCATCCCTGCAGCGAGTGTGTGGGGTCTCATCCCTGCAGCGAGTGTGTGGGGTCTCATCCCTGCAGTGTGTGGGGTCTCATCCCTGCAGCGAGTGTGTGGGGTCTCATCCCTGCAGCGAGTGTGTGGGGTCTCATCCCTGCAGTGAGTGTATGGGGTCTCATCCCTGCAGCGAGTGTGTGGGGTCTCATCCCTGCAGTGAGTGTGTGGGGTCTCATCCCTGCAGCGAGTGTGTGGGGTCTCATCCCTGCAGCGAGTGTGTGGGGTCTCATCCCTGCAGCGAGTGTGTGGGGTCTCATCCCTGCAGCGAGTGTGTGGGGTCTCATCCCTGCAGTGTGTGGGGTCTCATCCCTGCAGCGAGTGTGTGGGGTCTCATCCCTGCAGTGTGTGGGGTCTCATCCCTGCAGCGAGTGTGTGGGGTCTCATCCCTGCAGCGAGTGTGTGGGGTCTCATCCCTGCAGTGAGTGTATGGGGTCTCATCCCTGCAGCGAGTGTGTGGGGTCTCATCCCTGCAGTGAGTGTGTGGGGTCTCATCCCTGCAGCGAGTGTGTGGGGTCTCATCCCTGCAGCGAGTGTGTGGGGTCTCATCCCTGCAGTGTGTGGGGTCTCATCCCTGCAGTGAGTGTGTGGGGTCTCATCCCTGCAGTGTGTGGGGTCTCATCCCTGCAGTGAGTGTGTGGGGTCTCATCCCTGCAGTGTGTGGGGTCTCATCCCTGCAGTGAGTGTGTGGGGTCTCATCCCTGCAGCGAGTGTGTGGGGTCTCATCCCTGCAGTGAGTGTGTGGGGTCTCATCCCTGCAGTGTGTGGGGTCTCATCCCTGCAGTGAGTGTGTGGGGTATCATCCCTGCAGTGTGTGGGGTCTCATCCCTGCAGTGAGTGTGTGGGGTCTCAGCCATGCAGTGAGTGTGTGGGGTCTCAGCCATGCAGCGAGTGTGTGGGGTCTCATCCCTGCAGCGAGTGTGTGGGGTCTCATCCCTGCAGTGAGTGTGTGGGGTCTCATCCCTGCAGTGAGTGTGTGGGGTCTCATCCCTGCAGCGAGTGTGTGGGGTCTCATCCCTGCAGTGAGTGTGTGGGGTCTCATCCCTGCAGTGAATGTGTGGGGTCTCATCCCTGCAGCGAGTGTGTGGGGTCTCATCCCTGCAGTGAGTGTGTGGGGTCTCAGCCATGCAGCGAGTGTGTGGGGTCTCATCCCTGCAGCGAGTGTGTGGGGTCTCATCCCTGCAGTGAGTGTGTGGGGTCTCATCCCTGCAGTGAGTGTGTGGGGTCTCATCCCTGCAGCGAGTGTGTGGGGTCTCAGCCATGCAGTGAGTGTGTGGGGTCTCATCCCTGCAGCGAGTGTGTGGGGTCTCATCCCTGCAGCGAGTGTGTGGGGTCTCATCCCTGCAGCGAGTGTGTGGGGTCTCATCCCTGCAGTGAGTGTGTGGGGTCTCATCCCTGCAGCGAGTGTGTGGGGTCTCATCCCTGCAGTGAGTGTGTGGGGTCTCAGCCATGCAGCGAGTGTGTGGGGTCTCATCCCTGCAGCGAGTGTGTGGGGTCTCATCCCTGCAGTGAGTGTGTGGGGTCTCATCCCTGCAGTGAGTGTGTGGGGTCTCATCCCTGCAGCGAGTGTGTGGGGTCTCAGCCATGCAGTGAGTGTGTGGGGTCTCATCCCTGCAGTGTGTGGGGTCTCATCCCTGCAGCGAGTGTGTGGGGTCTCATCCCTGCAGTGAGTGTGTGGGGTCTCATCCCTGCAGTGAGTGTGTGGGGTCTCAGCCATGCAGCGAGTGTGTGGGGTCTCATCCCTGCAGCGAGTGTGTGGGGTCTCATCCCTGCAGTGAGTGTGTGGGGTCTCATCCCTGCAGCGAGTGTGTGGGGTCTCATCCCTGCAGCGAGTGTGTGGGGTCTCATCCCTGCAGCGAGGGTGGGGGGTCTCATCCCTGCAGCGAGTGTGTGGGGTCTCATCCCTGCAGCGAGTGTGTGGGGTCTCATCCCTGCAGCGAGTGTGTGGGGTCTCATCCCTGCAGTGTGTGGGGTCTCATCCCTGCAGTGAGTGTGTGGGGTCTCAGCCATGCAGCGAGTGTGTGGGGTCTCATCCCTGCAGCGAGTGTGTGGGGTCTCATCCCTGCAGTGAGTGTGTGGGGTCTCATCCCTGCAGTGAGTGTGTGGGGTCTCATCCCTGCAGCGAGTGTGTGGGGTCTCAGCCATGCAGTGAGTGTGTGGGGTCTCATCCCTGCAGCGAGTGTGTGGGGTCTCATCCCTGCAGCGAGTGTGTGGGGTCTCATCCCTGCAGCGAGTGTGTGGGGTCTCATCCCTGCAGTGAGTGTGTGGGGTCTCATCCCTGCAGCGAGTGTGTGGGGTCTCATCCCTGCAGTGAGTGTGTGGGGTCTCAGCCATGCAGCGAGTGTGTGGGGTCTCATCCCTGCAGCGAGTGTGTGGGGTCTCATCCCTGCAGTGAGTGTGTGGGGTCTCATCCCTGCAGTGAGTGTGTGGGGTCTCATCCCTGCAGCGAGTGTGTGGGGTCTCAGCCATGCAGTGAGTGTGTGGGGTCTCATCCCTGCAGTGTGTGGGGTCTCATCCCTGCAGCGAGTGTGTGGGGTCTCATCCCTGCAGTGAGTGTGTGGGGTCTCATCCCTGCAGTGAGTGTGTGGGGTCTCAGCCATGCAGCGAGTGTGTGGGGTCTCATCCCTGCAGCGAGTGTGTGGGGTCTCATCCCTGCAGTGAGTGTGTGGGGTCTCGTCCCTGCAGCGAGTGTGTGGGGTCTCGTCCCTGCAGCGAGTGTGTGGGGTCTCATCCCTGCAGCGAGGGTGGGGGGTCTCATCCCTGCAGCGAGTGTGTGGGGTCTCATCCCTGCAGCGAGTGTGTGGGGTCTCATCCCTGCAGTGAGTGTGTGGGGTCTCATCCCTGCAGCGAGTGTGTGGGGTCTCATCCAAGTGGGGTCTCATCCACGCAGCGAGTGTGTGGGGTCGGAGCTGTGCACCGAGCCCATGGGTGCACCAAGCGTGTCGGTTCTCAGCGGTGCCAGTGCCGGGGTGCAGGGACAGGACTGGGGAGCGAACGTCCCCAGGGAGGTGACGGAACAAGCCCGGGCTGGGCGTGGGGAGGCGACGGGGCGGAGGCCGCACACCCCAGGCGCCCGCGCCCACACGCCTCGGCGCTTGCGGCATCCGCACCGGCACTGGCACCGGCACGGGGGGTCCCGGGAGCCCCCGCCATGAAGCGCATGTTCTCCTGCTCCAGCTCGCAGGTGGCGGTGAGTCCTGGTTCCCCGGCTGGGAACCCCCCCGCCCCACGGGTGCTGAGCGCCTGGCTGGCCCCGTGCCGGATGGGATCCCGGCCCCAATCCTGGCCCCGAGGCCCTAATCCCGGCTGCGATGCCAGATGGGATCCCAGCTCCGATGCCAGCGGCATTTCCATCCCTGCTCCCAGCTCTGATGCCGGCTGAAATCCCAATCCTGACCCCAATCCCAGCTCTGATGCCAGCTGAAATCCCAATCCTGACCCCAATCCCAGCTCTGATGCCAGCTGAAATCCCAATCCTGACCCCAATCCCAGCTCTGATGCCAGCTGAAATCCCAATCCTGACCCCAATTCCAGCTCTGATGCCAGCTGAAATCCCAATCCTGACCCCAATCCCAGCTCTGATGCCGGCTGAAATCCCAATCCTGACCCCAATCCCAGCTCTGATGCCGGCTGAAATCCCAATCCTGACCCCAATCCCAGCTCTGATGCCAGCTGAAATCCCAATCCTGACCCCAATCCCAGCTCTGATGCCAGCTGAAATCCCAATCCTGACCCCAATTCCAGCTCTGATGCCAGCTGAAATCCCAATCCTGACCCCAATCCCAGCTCTGACACCGGCTGAAATCCCAATCCTGACCCCAATCCCAGCTCTGACGCCGGCTGAAATCCCAATCCTGACCCCAATCCCAGCTCTGACGCCGGCTGAAATCCCAATCCTGACCCCAATTCCAGCTCTGATGCCAGCTGAAATCCCAATCCTGACCCCAATCCCAGCTCTGATGCCAGCTGAAATCCCAATCCTGACCCCAATCCCGATCCCAATCGCAGTTCCGATGCCGGCTGCAATCCTAGCCCCAACATCCAGCCCTGAACTCCAATCCTGGCCCTGATATCCTGATCCCAGCTGTAATCCCAGCTCCAATCCCAGCCCTACTCCCAGCTCTGATTCCGGCTGCAATTCCAGTCTCAGCTCCAATCCCAGCCCCAATCCCAGCTCTGATGCCGGCTGCAATCGCGATCCCAGCCCCAATCCCAGCTCCCATGCTGGCTACAATCGCAATCCCAGCCCCAATCCTGATCCAAGACCCAATCCCAGTCCCAGCTCCAATCCCAGCCCTACTCTCAGCTCCGATGCCAACTGCAATCCCAATCCTGACCCCAATCCTGACCCCAATCCCAGCTGCGATGCCGGCTGCAATCCTGGCCCCAACATCCAGCCCTGAACCCCAATCCTGGCCCTGATGTCCTGATGGCAGCTGCAATCCCAGTCCTACTCCCAGCTCCAATGCCGGCTGCAGTCCCAATCCCAGTCCCAACTCTGATCCCAGTCCCAGCCCCAATCCCATCCTCAATCCCAGCTCTGATGCCTGCTGCAATCCCGATCCCAGCCCCGATCCCAGTCCTAGCTCTAATCACAGCCCTACTCCCAGCTCTGGTGTCGGCCACAATCCCTGTCCCAGCTCCAGTCCCAGCCCCAGTCCCAGTTCCAGCTCCAGTCCCAGCTCCAATCCCAGTCCCAGCTCCAGTCCCAGCCCCAGTCCCAGTTCCAGCTCCAGTCCCAGCTCCAATCCCAGTCCCAGCTCCAGTCCCAGCCCCAATCCCAGTCCCAGACCCAATTGCAGCCCTACTCCCAGCTCCAATACTGCCTGCAATCCCAATCCCAGCCCCAATCCCAGTCCCAGCTCCAGTCACAACCCTACTCCCCGCTCCAACTCCAGCTGCAATCCCGATCCCAGTCCCAGCTCCGATCCCGGACCTGCTCCCGGCTCTGATGTCGGCCGCAATCCCAATCCCAGCCCCAATCCCAGTCCCAGCTCCAATCCCGGCCCCAATCCCAGTCCCAGACCCAATTGCAGCCCTACTCCCAGCTCCAATACCGCCTGCAATCCCAATCCCAGCCCCAATCCCAGTCCCAGCTCCGATATCGGCTGCAATCCCAGTCCCAGCCCCAATCCCAGTCCCAGCTCCAATCCCAATCCCAATCCCAATCCCAGTCCCAGCTCCAGTCGCAGCCCTACTCCCTGCTCCAACACCAGCTGCAATCCCGATCCCAGTCCCAGCTCCGATATCCACCGCAATCCCAATCCCAGCCCCAATCCCAGTCCCAGCCGCGCTCCGAGCTGCGATCCCGCTCCGAGCCGCGGTTCCCGGCTCTCCGTGCCCCCCACGCCGCGGCGCAGCCCGACAAACCAGCCTGGCGGGCGCAGGCCGGGACACGCTCTCCGGCTTCGCTTCCGTCACCCTCCACGGAGCCACCCAGCGAGTGGGGAAACTGAGGCACGTTCCCTCCTCAGCCCCAACGCCCGCAGCCCCCGTGCCTCAGTTTCCCCTCCGCCGCTCGCGTTCCCCTCTAGGTTGAGAGTTGGAGCAAGCGGGACCAGAAGCTCCTGGAGGCCGTGGAGAAGGGGGATGTGGGCAGGGTGGCCGCCCTCGCCGCCCGCAAAACCGCGCGTCCCACCAAGCTCAACGCCGTGGGACAATCCGCGTAGGTCACCGGGATGGGGGGGACACACACACACAAATGGGGGTCCCGGGGCAGGGGGACACGGGGGTCACGGTCCCTCGTCCTCCTCCAGGTTCCACCTGGCCGCAGCCAAGGGTCTCACCGAGTGCCTGAGGCTCCTGCTGGCGCGCGGGGCGCCCGTCAACGAGCGCAACGAGGACGGTAAGAGGGGGACACGGAGGGGACACGGAGGGGACACGGAGGGGACGGCTGGCAGGGATGGGGCATGGGGTCCTGCTGGCCCTGTCTGCCTTGTGTCCCCAAGGGTTGTCCTGCTGGCCATGTCCTCCTCCAATGTCCCTCTCAGGTGTCCCCTTGAGTGACCCCGAGGCGAGGTGTCCCCAGGGAGTCCCCACGAGCCACGTCCTCCTCCAATGTCCCCCCTGGGTCTCCCCAAGGAGAGGTGTCCCCAGGGAGTCCCCATGAGCCATGTCCTCCTCCAATGTCCCCCCTGGGTCTCCCCAAGTCGAGGTGTCCCCAGAGGTGTCCTGCTGGTCATGTTCTCCTCCAGTGTCCCCCTCAGGTGTCCCCTTGAGTGTCCCTGAGGCGAGGTGTCCCCAGAGAGTCCCCACGAGCCACGTCCTCCTCCAATGTCCCCCTTGGGTCTCCCCAAGGAGAGGTGTCCCCAGGGAGTCCCCACGAGCCATATCCTCCTCCAATGTCCCCCCCTGGGTGTCCCCAAGGCGAGGTGTCCCCAGGGAGTCCCCACAAGCCATGTCCTCCTCCAATGTCCCCCCCTGGGTGTCCCCAAGGCGAGGTGTCCCCAGGGAGTCCCCACGAGCCACGTCCTCCTCCAATGTCCCCCCTGGGTCTCCCCAGTGCAAGGGGTTCCCCTCTGGTCATGTCCTCCTCCAGTGTCTCCAAGGCAACGTGTCCCCAGGGGGGTCCCTGGTGGCCGCGTCCTCCTCCAATGTCCCCCTGGGTGTCCCCAAAATGAGAAGTCCCCAGGGGGTTCCCCACGAGTCATGTCCTCCTCCAATGTCCCCCCAGGTGTCCCCAAGGCGAGGTGTCCCCAGGGATGTCCTGCTGGCCATGTTCTCCTCCAGTGTCCCCCTCAGGTGTCCCCTTGAGTGTCCCCAAGGTGAGGTGTCCCCAGGGAGTCCCCACAAGCCATGTCCTCCTCCAATGTCCCCCCTGGGTCTTCCCAAGGTGAGGTGTCCCCAGGGAGTCCCCATGAGCCATGTCCTCCTCCAATGTCCCCCCGAGGTGTCCCCAAGGCAAGGTGTCCCCAGGGAGTCCCCATGAGCCTTGTCCTCCTCCAATGTCCCCTTTGGGGGTCCCCAAGGCGAGGTGTCCCCAGATGAGTCCCGCTGGGCCACATCCTCCTCCAGTGTCCCCAAGGGGAGGTGTCCCCCAGGGGGAGCCCCCTGGTCGTGTCCCTCTTGGGTGTCCCCAGAGGGGGTCCCGGGGTCCCCTTTGCTGTCCCCATCGTGCTGGGGCCCAGCGCTCAGCTCTCCCGCAGGCAGCACCGCTCTGCATCTGGCCACCATCGCCTGCCAGCCCCAGTGCGTGAAGGTCCTGCTGCAGGTGGGACGGGATGGGATGGGATGGGATGGGGTGGGATGGGGTGGGATGGGATGGGATGGGATGGGGTGGGATGGGGTGGGATGGGGTGGGATGGGATGGGATGGGGTGGGATGGGATGGGATGGGATGGGATGGGGTGGGATGGGGTGGGATGGGGTGGGATGGGATGGGATGGGATGGGATGGGATGGGGTGGGATGGGATGGGATGGGATGGGATGGGATGGGATGGGATGGGATGGGATGGGATGGGATGGGATGGGATGGGGTGGGATGGGATGGGATGGGATGGGATGGGATGGGATGGGGTGGGATGGGATGGGATGGGATGGGATGGGGTGGGATGGGATGGGATGGGATGGGATGGGATGGGATGGGATGGGGTGGGATGGGATGGGATGGGATGGGATGGGATGGGGTGGGATGGGGTGGGATGGGATGGGATGGGATGGGATGGGATGGGATGGGATGGGATGGGATGGGATGGGGTGGGATGGGATGGGATGGGATGGGATGGGATGGGATGGGATGGGATGGGATGGGGTGGGATGGGATGGGATGGGGTGGGGTGGGATGGGATGGGATGGGATGGGATGGGATGGGATGGGATGGGGTGGGGTGGGATGGGATGGGGTGGGATGGGATGGGATGGGATGGGATGGGATGGGATGGGGTGGGATGGAATGGGATGGGATGGGGTGGGATGGGGTGGGATGGGATGGGATGGGATGGGATGGGGTGGGATGGGGTGGGGTGGGGTGGGATGGGATGGGATGGGATGGGATGGGATGGGATGGGGTGGGGTGGGATGGGATGGGATGGGATGGGATGGGATGGGATGGGATGGGATGGGGTGGGATGGGGTGGGGTGGGATGGGATGGGATGGGATGGGATGGGATGGGATGGGATGGGATGGGATGGGATGGGATGGGATGGGATGGGATGGGATGGGATGGGATGGGATGGGATGGGATGGGGTGGGGTGGGGTGGGATGGGATGGGGTGGGGTGGGATGGGATGGGATGGGATGGGATGGGATGGGATGGGGTGGGACGGGATGGGATGGGACGGGATGGGACGGGATGGGGTGGGACGGGATGGGGTGGGACGGGATGGGATGGAAAGAGAATGGAGATGGAGATGATGGAAATGCATATGGAGATGGAGATAGATGGAGATGGAGATGGAGATGGAGATGGAGATGGAGATGGGGATGGAGATGGAGATGGGGATGGAGATGGAGATGGAGATGGAGATGGAGGTGGATATGGGGATGGGGATGGAGGTGGGGATGGGGTGGGACAGGACAAGGATGGAGGTAAAGCAGAGGAGAGAGGCAGAGATGGGGATGTAGAAAGGGGCGAGGCTGCGGCTAGGGATGGAGACAAGGATAGGGCTGCAGGGAGGAGGAGGGAGCCTGGGATGGAGCTAAGGTTTGGGCTGGAGATAGAAATAAGGACGAGGACGGCGATGAGGATGAGGACGGGGCCAGGGATGGGGCCAGGAATGAGGACGGGGCCAGGGACGGGCCCGCTGTCCCCCCAGCACGGCGCCAACGAGAGCCATGTGGATGGCCAGAACCGGACCCCCCTGCACTGGGCTGGTGAGCGCAGGGTGGGTGGGGGGCGGTGACCCCGAAAAACATTTTTTTTTGGGGGTGGGGTGGGGGACACCCTCCACCCATCTGTCCCTCCCCAAAACCCCCCAGCGTCCTCGGGCTGCGCCTCCAGCGTGCTGCTGCTCTGCGACCACGAGGCCCTCCTGGACGTCGCCGACGCCGTGAGTGGGGACACGGGGGTGCCAGGGGGTGCCAGGGGGTGGCAGGGGACAGCGGGCGCTGAGGGGTGCCCCGTGTCCCCCCACCCAGGGCGGTCAGACCCCCCTGATGCTGGCGGCGAGGGGCAACCACGCAGCCATCTGCGCGCAGCTCCTGCAGCGAGGGGCTGACCCCAACCTGGTCGACGGGGACAACAGGTAAGTGGCCAAGGGACATCGGGGAGGGGGACACTGGGGGACACAGCAAGGGGGCTCTGCCCACCCCCAGGGCGGTGGCACCACAGCTCTGCTCCCGCTGGCACTGTGCCATTGTCACCCTGCCACCTACCTGTCCTGTCACTGTGCCGTTGTCACCGTGTGCCACTGTGCCACCCTGTCCCCATGCCACGGTGTCCCCATGTCCCTGTGCCACTGTGCCACCCTGTCCCTATGCCACGGTGTCCCCATGTCTCCATGTCCCTATGCCACCCTGTCACCCTGTCCCCATGCCACGGTGTCCCTGTGTCCCTGGGCCACCCTGTCCCCATGCCACAGTGTCCCCATGCCACCCTATCCCCATGCCACAGTGTCCTCGTGTCCCTGTGCCACTGTGCCACCCTGTCCCCATGCCACAGTGTCCCCGTGTCCCTATCCCCATGCCACAGTGTCCTCGTGTCCCTGTGCCACCGTGCCACCCTGTCCCCATGCCACAGTGTCCCTCGGTCCCAGTACCACCATGCCACCCTGTCCCCATGCCACAGTGTCCCCGTGTCCCTGTGCCATCGTGCCACCCTGTCCTCATGTCACGGTGTCCCTGTGCCACCCTCTCCCCATGCCACGGTGTCCCCGTGTCCCTGCACCACCCTGTCCCCATGCCACAGTGTCCCCGTGTCCCTGTGCCACCCTCTCCCCATGCCACGGTGTCCCCGTGTCCCTGGGCCGCCCTATTGCCATGCCATGATGTCCCTGTGTCCCTGTGCCACCATGTCCCTTTGTCATGGTGTCCCTGTGTCCCTGTGCCACCCTGTCCCCATGCCACGGTGTCCCTATGTCCCTGTGCTGTTGTGCCATGCCGTCCCCATGCCATTGTGCCCTGGTGTCCCCGCAGGTCGGCGCTGGCGCTGGCGCACGAGGCGGGCAGCGTGGAGTGTGTGGAGCTGCTGCTGAGCTTCGGGGCGCCCGTGGGGGACTCGGAGAGCTGGCCCCACGCCACCCACCCCGCCAGCCGCCCGTGCCCAGGTGAGCCCCGTCCCTCGCCTTGAGGAGACAAAAAGGGGGGGAAAAAAAGATTAAAACAGAATCACAGAATAACCAGGTTGGAAGAGACCCACTGGATCGTCGAATCCAACCATTCCCACCAATCCCTAAATCGTGCCCCTAAGCACCTCGTCCACCCTCACCTTAAACACCTCCAGGGACGGCGACTCAACCACCTCCCTGGGCAGACCGTTCCAATCCCTAACCACCCTCTCCGTGAAGAATTTTTTCCTAATCTCAAGCCTAAATCTCCCCTGGTGGAGCTTGAGGCCATTCCCTCTCGTCCTGTCCCCTGTCCCTTGGGAGAAGAGCCCAGCTCCCTCCTCTCCACAACCTCCTCTCAGGGAGTTGCAGAGAGCAATGAGCTCTCCCCTCAGCCTCCTCTTCTCCAGGCTGAACCCCCCCAGCTCTCTCAGCCGCTCCTCTTCTTCTCCAGCCCCCTCCCCAGCTTCGTTGCTCTTCTCTGCACTCGCTCCAGAGCCTCAACATCCTTCTGGTGGGGAGGAACCAGAACTGACCCCCAGGATTCGAGGAGCGGCCTCCCCAGGGCTGAGTCCAGAGGGAGAAGAACCTCCCTGGCCCTGCTGGCCACGCCGTGTCTGCTCCAAGCCAAGATGCCCTTGGCCTTCTTGGCCACCTGGGCCCCTGCTGGCTCCTGTTCAACCAACCCCCCCAGGTCCTTCTCCTCCAGGCAGTTTCCAGCCAGACTTCTCCTAGTCTGGAGCTGCTCAGGGTTCTTGTGCCCCAAGTGCAGGACCCGCCGTTTGGCCTCGTTAAACGAGGGTCGTTTCTTTCCATTCTGGCAGAGAACGGTGCCAGCTGTGCCGGGCACCTCGCGCCGCAGCGGGAGAGCCAGGCAGGGGGGAGCGGAGGCGGCGAGAGCAACAACGATGACGAGGAGGAGGATGAAGAGCAGCAGGACGTCTGCGATGCCCAGCGGGTGCGGCGCCTGCGGGAGCGGCTGGCGAGGCAGAAGCGGGAATGCCAGCAGGGAGCGGCCACCGCCAACGGCCTCCGGCAACGCCTGCGGGAGTTGGCACGGCCTGTGCCCGGCGACGAAGCCACCAAGGAGGAGGAGGAGGAGGAGGAGGAGGAGGAGGAGGAGGAGGAGGAGGAGGAGGATGGTGCCTCCTTCACCCTCCTGGCCCAGGAGGTGAGGAAGAGGAAGGCGAAGGAGGAAGATGGGGATGGAGGAGGCCCAACGGCCGCGTTCTTGGCACGGCTGCAGGCCGAGCGCGCGGGGCTGCGAGCCGCCGAGGCGAGGGCCTTGGCCCGGAGCGAGGGGCTGCTCGAGGAGCTGGGGGAAGCTCCCCGGTGCGAACTCGACCACGAGGTAGCGTCGTCCGACGCCGTCCGGAGGAGCTCGGCCACGTGGGAGAAGATGGCGGCTGGGCCGGAGCAGGCCCTGAGCGGCGCCGATGAAACCCACGCCGAGACGCTCGAGCGACGCCGCGGCCTCCCGGGCAAACGCCGGCGCCCGGCGGGGGAGAGCCGAGCGGAGGTGCCGGAGAAGGGGAGCTTGGAGAAAGAGGTGATGGAGCTGAAGGAGAGCAACGGGACGCTGCTGGCGGAGCTGGCTCGGCTGGGGCGCGAGCGGCAGCGGCTGCAGGACGAGCTGCGGAGGCTGCGGGACGGCGGCGGCGACGCCAAACCGACGCCGGAAGGTGCCGGAGCGGCCGCCCTGGCCCGAGCACGCGAGGGGGTCTGGAGGTTGCGGCGGAGGCTGTCGGGGCAGCGGCGGGAGCTGGCGGCGCTGCGGGACCGCGTGGGCGAGAGGGCGAGGGAGGCCGGGGGGGACACGGGGGCCGGCGCCCTGCGGGAGCTGCACCGCAAGCTGGACGGGTTGGTGAGGTCGCAGCACGAGGCCTTGCAGCTCGTCGCAGAGATGGAAGGGGACGGAGCCCACGGGGAGCGGGCAGGGGTGGCGGGAGAGCCGGGGGATGCGACGGGTGGAGCGGGAGAGGAGCAGCCGCCGGGCATCGCCGCCGGGAGGGAGCAGCCGGAGGCCGAAGCGGAGCGGTGGCGGGCGGCGGCGGAGAAGGAGAAGCGGGAGAAGGAGGCGGCGGAGGCTCGGGAGGCCGAGCGGGAGCGGGAGGCGCGGGAGCTGCGGGAGAAGGCGGAGGAGCTGGAGCGGAGCACAGGCGGCCTGCAGGCCAGGGTGGGCGAGCTCGCCAGGGCCTGTCGGGACAAGGACAGCAAGGTAAGGGCTCACAGGGAACCTTTCCCAGCACTATCCCATCCCAATCCCATCCCATCCATGTCCCATCTCCATCCCATCCCATCTCATCCCATCCCCATCTACATCCCCATCTCCATCCACATCCCCATCTCCATCCCACCCCATCCAATTCCATCCCATCTTCATCCCATCCACATCCCATCTCATCCCCATTCCGTTCCCATCCCATCCCACCTCCATCCTCATCCCATCTAATCCCATCCCCATCCCATCCCATCTCCATCCTTGTCTCCATCTCATCCCACCCCCCATCCCCATCTCATCCCCATCCCATCTCCGTCCCATCTCCATCCCATCCCATCTCATCCCATCCCCATCTACATCCCCATCTCCATCCCACCCCATCCAATTCCATCCCATCTTCATCCCATCCACATCCCATCTCATCCCCATTCCATTCCCATCTCCATCCTCATCCCATCCCCATCCCATCTCCATCCTTGTCTCCATCTCATCCCACCCCCCATCCCCATCTCATCCCCATCCCATCTCCACCCTCATCCCACCTCCATCCCATCTCCATCCCATCCCATCTCCATCCTTGTCTCCATCCCATCCAATCCCACCTCCATCTTCATCCCACCTCTGTCCCATCTCCATCCCATCTCATCCCATCCTCCATCCCCATCTCATCCCCATCCCATCCCATCTCCATCCTCATCCCACTTCCATCCCATCTCCATCCTTGTCTCCAACCCATCCAATCCCATCTCCATCCTCATCCCATCTCCATCCCATCTCCATCTCATCCTGTCTCCATCCCATCCCCTTCCCACCTCCATCTCATCCCCATCTCCATCCCATCCCATTTCCATCCATATCTCCATCCCTGTCCCCATCTCCGTCCCCTCACGCCCCAGCAGACGATGACCAAAGGGGCAACACTGGGGGGTGAAGGGGACGAGGGGTGACGGGGACTGGGGGTGACGGAGCTGGGTGGGTTTTCCAACCTGACTTCCCTCCCTTAGATGAAGAAGCTCCTGGTGGAGACGGAGAAGCTGTCGGCCGAGGTTCTGGCGCTGCGGAGCCAGAGCGCCCGGCTCCAGCTCCAGCTGGAGGTGGGTGACATCGCCCTCGTTGTCCCCCGGTGTCCCAGTCACCTCCGACACCTCCATCCTCTCCTCCCAGGTCCAGCAGAAGAACCATCGGGATGTCCTCGGGGTCTATCGGACCCACCTGCTCAACGCAGCCCAGGTGGGACCCCAACTCCTCCTGGCTTGGGGGGGCGGGTTGGGGTGGAAAAGGTGAAAATGGGGAGTCTGAGTGCTGGTTTGGGGTGGAAAAGGTGGAAATGGGGAGTGTGGGTGCTGGTTTGGGGTGGAAAAGGTGAAAATGGGGAGTGTGGGTGCTGGTTTGGGGTGGAAAAGGTGGAAATGGGGAGTGTGGGTGCCGGTTTGGGGTGGAAAAGGTGGAAATGGGGAGTGTGGGTGCTGGTTTGGGATGGAAAAGGTGGAAATGGGGAGTGTGGGTGCCGGTTTGGGGTGGAAAAGGTGGAAATGGGGAGTGTGGGTGCTGGTTTGGGGTGGAAAAGGTGAAAATGGGGAGTGTGGGTGCTGGTTTGGGGTGGAAAAGGTGGAAATGGGGAGTGTGGGTGCCGGTCTGGGGTGGGAAAGGTGGAAATGGGGAGTGTGGGTGCCGGTTTGGGGTGGGAAAGGTGGAAATGGGGAGTGTGGGTGCCGGTTTGGGGTGGAAAAGGTGGAAATGGGGAGTGTGGGTGCTGGTTTGGGGTGGAAAAGGTGGAAATGGGGAGTGTGGGTGCTGGTTTGGGGTGGAAAAGGTGAAAATGGGGAGTGTGGGTGCTGGTTTGGGGTGGAAAAGGTGGAAATGGGGAGTGTGGGTGCCGGTTTGGTGTGGAAAAGGTGGAAATGGGGAGTGTGGGTGCTGGTTTGGGGTGGAAAAGGTGAAAATGGGAAGTGTGGGTGCTGGTTTGGGGTGGGAAAGGTGGAAATGGGGAGTGTGGGTGCCGGTTTGGGGTGGAAAAGGTGAAAATGGGGAGTGTGGGTGCCGGTTTGGTGTGGAAAAGGTGGAAATGGGGAGTGTGGGTGCCGGTTTGGGGTGGAAAAGGTGGAAATGGGGAGTGTGGGTGCCGGTTTGGGGTGGAAAAGGTGGAAATGGGGAGTGTGGGTGCTGGTTTGGGCTGGAAAAGGTGAAAATGGGGAGTGTGGGTGCTGGTTTGGGATGGAAAAGGTGGAAATGGGGAGTGTGGGTGCCGGTTTGGGGTGGAAAAGGTGAAAATGGGGAGTGTGGGTGCCGGTTTGGGGTGGAAAAGGTGGAAATGGGGAGTGTGGGTGCTGGTTTGGGGTGGAAAAGGTGGAAATGGGGAGTGTGGGTGCCGGTTTGGGGTGGAAAAGGTGGAAATGGGGAGTGTGGCTCCTGTTGGGGGGCTGAGCAGCCTCACGGCCTTGTCCCCCCCATCCGCAGGGCTTCATGGACCAGGGGGTTCACGCGCTGCTGCTGCGGATCCTGCGGACGGAGGAGTGAGGGGCGCGAGGGGCATTAAAGCCATTAAAGCCGAGAGGACGTCTGTCCCCGTCCCTGTCCCCGTCTGTGGGGGGTGTCGGGGGGTCCTACCCCATGGGGGGGGGAGGGGAACTACACAGGTGGGGTGGGAGGAACAGAGCACAAGCAGCTCCCACATCCATGGGTCTCCAGCCCCACATAGCCCCACGCTGCCCCATAGAGCAGCAGATCCCTCACTGCCCCATAGAGCCCAGCCCCACGCTGCCCCATAGAGCATCAGGTCCCTCACTGCCCCATAGAGCCCAGCCCCACGCTGCCCCATAGAGCAGCAGATCCCTCACTGCCCCATAGAGCCCAGCCCCACGCTGCCCCACAGAGCAGCAGATCCCTCACTGCCCCATAGAGCCCAGCCCCACGCTGCCCCATAGAGCATCAGGTCCCTCACTGCCCCATAGAGCCCAGCCCCACGCTGCCCCATAGAGCATCAGGTCCCTCACTGCCCCATAGAGCCCAGCCCCACGCTGCCCCATAGAGCATCAGATCCCTCACTGCCCCATAGAGCCCAGCCCCACGCTGCCCCATAGAGCATCAGGTCCCTCACTGCCCCATAGAGCCCAGCCCCACGCTGCCCCATAGAGCATCAGATCCCTCACTGCCCCATAGAGCCCAGCCCCACGCTGCCCCATAGAGCATCAGGTCCCTCACTGCCCCATAGAGCCCAGCCCCACGCTGCCCCATAGAGCATTTGCCCCACACTGCCCCATAGACCATCAGCCCCACGCTGCCCCACAGAGCACCAGATTCCACACTGCCCCATAAGCCCAGCACCACACCGCCCCATAGAGCACCAGTTCCATACTGCCCCATAGAACCCCGCCCTACGCTGCCCCACTGAGCACCAGTTCCCACGCTGCCCCACAAGCCCCACTCAGCCCCATACACCACCTGTTCCCACACTGCCCCATAGATCCCAGCCCCACAAGCCCCACTCAGCCCCATATAGTACCAGTTCCCACACTGCCCCATAGATCCCAGCCGACAAGCCCCACTCAGCCCCATATAGTACCAGTTCCCACACTGCCCCATAGATCCCAGCCCCACAAGCCCCATTCAGCCCCATATAGTACCAGTTCCCACACTGCCCCATAGATCCCAGCCCCACAAGCCCCACTCAGCCCCATATAGTACCAGTTCTCACACTGCCCCATAGATCCCAGCCCCACAAGCCCCACTCAGCCCCATATAGTACCAGTTCCCACACTGCCCCATAGATCCCAGCCCCACTCAGCCCCATATAGTACCAGTTCCCACACTGCCCCACACTGTCCTTCACTGCCCCACAGAGCCCAGCCCCACACGGCCCCATACAGCCCGGCTGCCCCTTACAACACCCGTTCGAACCCCGCCCGCCCCACCGATCACCGCCCCATAGCGGCCCCGACACCCCTTCCCGCATCACGGGGGGGCGGAGCCAGATGGCTATGGGCGATGGGCGGAGCTTACGACAGTGGGCGGGGCGATCTCGGTTGGACTGGCAGCGGAAGTGGGCGGGACCAACACAAGTGGGCGTGGTGATCAGTGGAGGGCGTGGCAATGGCAACGGGCGTTGCCACCAGCGACGGGCGTGACCAGATATAATGGGCGGGGCTAACCGCCTCAGTCTGGGTCATCGGCGGTGGGCGTGGTTAATCTCGATGGGCGGGGCCAATCCAGCAGTCGGAGAGCTGCAGTGGGCGTTGCTAATGGCGATGGGCGTGGCCAGCAATGACAGGCGGTGTTGCCCTCGGTGGGCGGGGCCAGCGGCGGTGGGCGGGGCTGCGGGCTCGGCGCTGCGCGCGGCCATGTCCCAAGATGGCGGAGGCGGCGGAGCTGAAGGTGGGGGGGGGTGCTAAGGGGGGGCTCTTTGAGGGGCTGAGGGGCTTGGGGGGAATGTCTGTGAGGATGAGGGCTCGGGGGGGCTGGGGGTGGTGCCTGTGGGGTTGAGGGGGGGGTCACTGTGGGGTTGGGGGCTGTTTATGGGGCTGAGGAGTGGTCTCTGTGGGGAAGGGTCTCTGTGCGGCTGAGGTGATGGGTCTCTGGGACAGAGGGGCAGGGCCTCTGTGGGGCTGAGGAGGGGTCACTGTGGGGCTGAGGGAGGGGTTCTCTGTGGGGCTGAGGAGGGTCTCTGTGGGGCTGAGGGAGGGGTCACTGTGGGGCTGAGGGAGGGGTTCTCTGTGGGGCTGAGGAGGGTCTCTGTGGGGCTGAGGGAGGGGTCACTGTGGGGCTGAGGGAGGGGTCACTGTGGGGCTGAGGGAGGGGTCTCTGTGGGGCTGAGGAGGGGTCACTGTGGGGCTGAGGGAGGGGTTCTCTGTGGGGCTGAGGGAGAGGTCACTGTGGGGCTGAGGGAGGGGTCACTGTGGGGCTGAGGGAGGGGTCACTGTGGAGCTGAGGGAGGGGTCTCTGTGGGGCTGAGGGAGGGGTCTCTGTGGGGCTGAGGAGAGTCACTGTGGGGCTGAGGAGGGTCTCTGGGGCTGAGGGAGGGGTCACTGTGGGGCTGAGGAGGGTCTCTGGGGCTGAGGGAGGGGTTCTCTGTGGGGCTGAGGTGATGGGTCTCTGGGATAGAGGGTCAGGGCCTCTGTGGGGCTGAGGAGGGGTCACTGTGGGGCTGAGGGAGGGGTCACTGTGGGGCTGAGGGAGGGGTTCTCTGTGGGGCTGAGGAGGGTCTCTGTGGGGCTGAGGGAGGGGTCACTGTGGGGCTGAGGAGGGTCTCTGGGGCTGAGGGAGGGGTTCTCTGTGGGGCTGAGGTGATGGGTCTCTGGGATAGAGGGTCAGGGCCTCTGTGGGGCTGAGGAGGGGTCACTGTGGGGCTGAGGGAGGGGTCACTGTGGGGCTGAGGGAGGGGTTCTCTGTGGGGCTGAGGAGGGTCTCTGTGGGGCTGAGGGAGGGGTCACTGTGGGGCTGAGGGAGGGGTTCTCTGTGGGGCTGAGGAGGGTCACTGTGGGGCTGAGGGAGGGGTCACTGTGGGGCTGAGGAGGGGTCACTGTGGGGCTGAGGGAGGGGTCACTGTGGGGCTGAGGGAGGGGTCTCTGTGGGGCTGAGGGAGGGGTCTCTGTGGGGCTGAGGGAGGGGTCTCTGTGGGGCTGAGGGAGGGGTTCTCTGTGGGGCTGAGGAGGGTCACTGTGGGGCTGAGGGAGGGGTCTCTGTGGGGCTGAGGGAGGGGTCACTGTGGGGCTGAGGGAGGGGTCTCTGTGGAGCTGAGGGAGGGGTCACTGTGGGGCTGAGGGAGGAGTCTCTGTGGGGCTGAGGGAGGGGTCACTGTGGGGCTGAGGGAGGGGTTTCTGTGGGGCTGAGGGAGGGGTCTCTGTGGGGCTGAGGGAGGGGTCTCTGTGGGGCTGAGGGAGGGGTCTCTGTGGGGCTGAGGGAGGGGTTTCTGTGGGGCTGAGGGAGGGGTCACTGTGGGGCTGAGGGAGAGGTCACTGTGGGGCTGAGGGAGAGGTCACTGTGGGGCTGAGGGAGGGGTCACTGTGGAGCTGAGGGAGGGGTCTCTGTGGGGCTGAGGGAGGGGTTCTCTGTGGGGCTGAGGGAGGGGTCTCTGTGGGGCTGAGGGAGGGGTCACTGTGGGGCTGAGGGAGGGGTCCTCTGTGGGGCTGAGGGAGAGGTCACTGTGGGGCTGAGGGAGGGGTCACTGTGGGGCTGAGGGAGGGGTCTCTGTGGGGCTGAGGAGAGTCACTGTGGGGCTGAGGAGGGTCTCTGGGGCTGAGGGAGGGGTCACTGTGGGGCTGAGGAGGGTCTCTGGGGCTGAGGGAGGGGTTCTCTGTGGGGCTGAGGTGATGGGTCTCTGGGATAGAGGGTCAGGGCCTCTGTGGGGCTGAGGAGGGGTCACTGTAGGGCTGAGGGAGGGGTCACTGTGGGGCTGAGGAGGGTCTCTGTGGATCTGGGAGCTGCCTATGGGGCTGAGGAGGGGTCTCTGTGGGGCTGAGGAGGGTGAGGGGGCTGAGGGGGGTGTCTGGGGCTGAAGGGGGGGTCTCTGTGGGGCTGAGAGGGCAGTCTCTGGGGGGCTGAGATGGGGGTTCTTGTGGGGCTGAGGGGAATTGTCTCTCTGGGGCTGAGGGAGGAGTTCTCTGTGGAGTTTTAAAGGTGGGTTTTCTGTGGGGCTGAGTCTCTGTGGGGCTGAGTTGGGGGGTTCTCTGTGGGGCTGAGGGGGGGTTGTCTCTGTGGGGCTGACAGGGGGTCTCTCTCTGTGGGGCTGAGGTGAGGGGTTCTCTGTGGGCCTGAGGAGGGGTTGTCTCTGTGGGGCTGACAGGGGGTCTCTGTGGGGCTGCGGAGGCAGGAGTGGGGCGCAGGCAGGGGTGGGAGCTGTGGGGTGACAGAGCGAGGGGTTAAGGGTGTGGGGCAGGGATGGGAGGGAGCTATGGGGCAGGGAGCGATGGGGATGCTGGGGTCCTCAGAGCCAGGAAAAGGCGGTGGGGAAGGTGCTGGGATTCAGATTCCCCCAAGCAGTGGATGAAGCCTTTGGCTACTGTAGGCCCAGTGGCTACTGAGGGCCAGGAGGGGGCTACGAGACCTGGGGGGCTGCTGAGGAGAGGCAGAACCTGCAGGGAGGGCGAGCGGAGCGGCTCCGAGCCTAGAAGGATGCTGGAAAGGGGCAGATGTGCAGGCAGGAGTGGGGCGTGGGAGCTGTGGGGTGGCAGAGCCGAGGGGTTAGAGCTGTCTTGGCTGTGGGGCAGGGATGGGAGGGAGCTGTGGGGCAGGGAGCGATGGGGATGCTGGGGTTCTCACCTCGAAGGCAGAGCCGGGAGCGGAAAGGTGAAGGGATGGTGGGAAGGGTGGTTAGCTGCAGATGCCCCTGGTGCAGCGGGCAGAGCCGGTGGCTACCACAAGCCTGGTGGGCTTGGCCACGAGAGGAGCGGGCTACAAGACCTGGGGGGCTGTGGAGGACAAGGAGAACCTGCAGGGAGGGCAAGCGGAGCGGCTCCGAGCCAGGAAGGATCGGGGTGAGGGCTGGGGTGCGAGCAGAGAGCTCCTTGTAACATGGAAACGCTGCAGCAGTGCTCAAGGCGGGATGGGCTTCACCTCCCTCCACTCTCTTTCTCGTTTCTTTAGGAGTCAGAGCGTGTCACCACCTTTGCCCAGCAGACTCTGGAATATGAAATTGCCCCTGGTAACGAATTCCAAAGCGGATTCTTTCTTCTTCTTGGCGGTTTAATATCCTTCCCCACCTCCCCCCCCAAGGCTGGACTGTAGAATTCACACCCCTTCCCCATACTGGGAACAGGCACCTTTTGGGCAGCCAGAAACAGCGAGAATGTAATTACTCGGAATAATTGTCCCTAATCTTTCCCTGTCCAAATTCTGATCCAGTTTTATCGCCCGATTCCTTCCCCTAAAACTCAAGCCTGACCGCAGTGCGATCAGGTTAACAATACCCACGGAGAAATTGGATCCGATAATTGCAATTAAGACTTGGGATGGAGCAGAAGTTGAGCTCTGGCAACCACAGCCGGAATCCTGCGATTTGGGGGCGTAGTTTAGCTCTCTGTAAAGCCGAGTGTGATCCGGGTGAAAGCCTCTGTAGCGTTTCCCGCTCCGTTCCCTCTGCAGTTGGATCCCTGCAGAGGAACCGTGGCTTAAATCCACCCGAGCCTTAGCATCCAGATTTACGCCTCTGGGATTTGGCCCTCCGGACGCTGGCCCGGAGCTTGGCTCCTTTTTGCATCCCAGCTCCCTTTCCCTCTTCATCTCCCCTTGATGGTCTCCGTGCCAGGAGTTTGTTTGAGCTTTTCTCCATCTGTGCCTCATTGTAAAAGCAAGTGGAGCCAGTGGGAACCGAAAGGATTTCTCCTTATAAAGCCCGTTCTTGGCCAAAGCCCCTTTCCCAAATTGAAAACACGGAGCCGTGGCTCCCCGGGAAGGAGCAAAGCTTTGTGGACGTGCCCTGTCCGACAGCGGCACAACCGGCCTCGAGTCCAGCGGATCCAGCTGCTTCCCAAGCCTCAGGTGCCCTCTGGGAGCTTCCGATTGCCGTCTCTTCTGGCAATAAAAAGAGTTTTTCCTGCTGCTTGCATCCTCTGAGCAGGAATCAGGGAGGGGTAGGAGGAGTCCACAGCTGCTGCAGCGGTGGTGACACAGCCCTGCGAGCTCAGGGATGCGAGTGGGTTTCCTTGCGCATCTCCTGCTGGTCAGCCGTGCTACACTGATCTCCTGCTGGTCGGAGGGCTCTAGCTGGGGGGATTCGGGGAAATAACGGATGTGGGAAGAGGTCGGTTCCTTCCCCATCATTGTCACAAAGGGGAAGGGACAGTATTTGAAAATGGTGCATCCCTAATGTGTCGTTTCCGAGAGGTGTTTAAAACGGGCACTGTCAAACCTGAGGTTTCCCGCTCCAGACGAATTCTCCTGGCTCCAAAAAAAGGAAGGGAAAAAAAAATAAAGTTAATCATTCTTCTCTGGAATGCATCGCCTGGCAAAGGTAACAGGCAAATGAGTGGATGAGGTACTTAGGGGCGTGATTTAGGGATTGGTGGGAATGGTTGGACTTGACGATCCAGTGGGTCTCTTCCAACCTGGTGATTCTGTGATTCTGTGAAATCCCATGGGGTCTGACGAGCCTTTTTTCTACCTGGAGCCGTGATCCGGTGCTGCCTGTTCTGCGTCGGAGACTGCACAGCGCTTTGGTACCGAAGGAGCCGGCTTTGATAGCTTCACCAAACGCTTCCCTTTGATTTTTCCCTCCGGGAAGTGGAACGTTTGTCACGTTCTCCTCCTGCGCCGCTGCCTTTTCGGGGGCGCGCGGGTAACTTGATCCTTGTACAGCAAATTAAATTGCCTTAAAGCCTCTCGGTGCACAGACCAGACTCAATTAACTCTCTGACGAGCCTGACCTGTCGATGGGGGAAGGCGCTGCTTAATTCTACAGCTACACGTGACCCCAGACGACTTGCTCTGCAGCATGTGAAGTTGAGATGTTCCTGCTGGCTGGTGCAACTTGAGGCCATTTCCTCTCGTCCTTTCCTTGGGAGCAGAGCCTGACCCCGGCCTGGCTCCAACCTCCTCCTGGGAGCCGCGCAGAGCGATGAGGTCTCCCCTCAGCCTCCTCCTCTCCAGACTAAAGCCCCCCAGGGCCCTCACTGCTCCCACAACCCCTGGGCTCTGGCTCCGTTGCCCTCAGTGACCGATTGGTGACAGCGACGGGGACTTTCACACTTGACAGTGCCTCTTTTAAAGCTTCCACCGTCTTCCTAGGCCGCCCTGTGCCTTGTTTTGCCTCGTGTCTGCTCACGCAGCGATCCTAACGGTGGTTGTTTCCTTTCCTTGCAGCACATGGTGATGAGCTTTAGGGTGTCGGAATTGCAAGTTCTCCTGGGCTTTGCTGGAAGGAACAAGAGTGGCCGAAAGCACGAGCTCCTCACCAGGGCCCTGCAGCTGCTGAAATCCGGCTGCAGCCCGGCCGTCCAAATGAAAATTAAAGAACTTTACCGGCGCAGGTTCCCGAGGAAGATCTTAACCCCTTCGGATTTATCCATGCTCCACATCCAGGCTGGGCAGCTGCCCTCGGCCACCGCGCTGACCCCAGGCACCGTGTGTCACCTGCCCTACGACCACAGCTCCGGCGCTGCCGCCGTGCCGGCCGCTTTGCTGCCTCCGGCGCCGGGACCCAAGCACGAGGCGGACGTTCCGCACCTCTCCTCGCCCATTCACCCCGTCCATCCCGATGTCAAGATGAAGAGGTTGCCCTTCTACGACGTTTACGATGAGCTGATCAAACCCACCACGTTAGGTATGGCCAGAACCGCTTGCTGCTCTTGTTCTGCTGAGGCTCCTTCTGTTTCCTCGAGCAGAGAACAAAAAAATAAGTCCTGAAATCTCCAGTGTATAAAATCGATGGACTGTTTTATGCATTCTGATCCAGCTCGGAGGTGGCAGACAGGAGAAGAGGTGGACGCTGTGTCTGAGTGAAAACAGCGTCCAGCGGGAAGCAAACAGGAACCTTAAATAGGAGCAGGAATGGGCAAAAGGGAGCAACCACTTGGTTCTGGGTGTGATGTGGAGGCTGAGCAACACCCATCTTTCCCTGTTTTACAAACAGGGAAAAGAAAACGCTGCGTTTGGCCTAATTCCGCAAAATCTGAAATGCTGGTGGTGAGACAGGGCACGGAGTCAGCCCAGGAATTGCGAGTGGGGTTGGAAACGCAGCTGCAGGTGTTGCTTGGAACTGTCTGGGCCCAAGGAGGCTTTGTACCATTTTTTTTAGAGTAATTTCTAAGTTGTATTTTTAGTTTAGGCTGAGCCCTCTGGCGGGGTCCAACGAGATCCGCCCGCCTTGTCCCTTTCAACTGGTTTTCGCTTGGATTTAGGGTGGTTTTCTTCCCTATAAACACAGCAGCGTTTGCGGCGATCCCTGTCTGCGCTCCGACCAAACCCGCCCGCGGCTGGGGTTTGCTTCCCTTACTTTTTTGCTAAAAATGACATTTCCTTGGGTTTGGCTTTGTCCCGCCGCTCCCACAGCCGGTGGCCGAGCCCCGTCCCTGAAATGGGACCCCCGCCTTCCAAAATGAGTGGGTTTTTCTTTCTCCCTTGATCAAACTCCAGTATTTATGTGAACTTGAAAGAGTTTTTATGTCATTCCCAGGGGAGCGTGGCCTTTTATTTCTGGCTTCTGGTGGTTTGTGTCTTTCTCCTCCCTTTGGCTGCGTAAACATCCCCTTCCCTTTCTTTTATTTTCATTACGTGGGGCAATTTGCTTGTAAGTGTCCGGATGGGAAGGTTGTGGTGTCAGAAAAATGCTGGCAATAAGCAGTAAGTAGGAAGAAATAATGAAAACAGGAATGGAGAGAGGGGTGATGGGGAAAATGACGACGTGGGGGTTCACGACAGAGCCTCCTGGTCCCTCCCTGCTCCGTTTTCTGCAGGTGGGGAAGATCCAGGCTCTGGCTTTCCCACTCCCTGTACTCCACCAGCCCTCTTGCTGCATTACTGGGAATCTCAGAGGCGTCAGTGTCGCTCTCAGGGTTGGATGAAGGCCGCCAGCAGAGCAAAATGCCAGTTATAAATTGCTTTTCAGGTGGAGGTTGGGTTTTTTTTTTTCAGTTATATCAGAGAACAGAGCTGCAAATCATGGAATCATTAAGTTGGAAAAGACCTTAGAGATCATCAGCTCCAACCGTCCCCGTCCACTACTAAATCACATCCCCAGGCATCTCATCTCCCCACCTTTTAAAACCCTCCAGGGATGGGGACTCAACTGCCTCCCCGGCAGCCGTTCCAGCGCTTGAGATCCCTTTCTGTGAAGACATTTTACTGATGTCCAGTCTAAACTTCCCCTGATGCAGCTCGAGGCCGTTCCCTCTCGTCCCATCACCTCGCACTTGGTAGAAGAGACCAACACCCACCTCTCTGCAACAATTTAGGTGGTTCTGGAGAGCAAGAAGGTCTCCCCTCAGCCTCCTCTTCTCCAGGCTGAACAACCCCAGGTCCCTCAGCCGCTCCTCAAATGTAAGAAATGTGGTGTGATTTTACCCCAGCTTCGTTCAGAGCAGCATCGGGATCTGAGTTTCCCATCCAGGAGCCAAAGACTCAGACGTAAAAGTCTTTAAGATGGTCAAAATTCCCTGAATGTCCCCAGTCGGGTTGGTCCTGAGCTGCCATCCTATCGAGGTCATCTGTCGGGGAAACTCGGCGCTCGCATTCCAGGGATTCCTGAGCTGCAGGAGCCTGGAGAGCAAAACCCCTGGTCCCAGAGAAGAATCTGTGCTCGAATGTGCTGGTTAGGGAGGCCGAGAGAAGGGCATCCAGCTGGGAGGGGACACCCTATGGAAAGGGTGTCCCCCTCTGATAGTAGGTGGCACAGAGGATGGAGCTGACCTTCTCCAACCCTGTGAATTCACAGGGGCCGTGGATGGTCAAGCTAGGACCAGCCAGTGTTTTCCCAACTCGTTGGAATAAAGCAAGACTCAGAATGTTAGATTTATACAAACCCGTCCCACAGTGATCACGTCCTCAGCTTCGTTTTCTCTTAACCTCAGGATGCTGGGGGAGACCTTAGAGCAGCAATGAATCTGCAAAAAATCCTCAGCCCAGGAAGGATGTGGAGCTGTTGGAGCGAGTCCAGAGGAGGCCACGGAGATGATGTGAGGGCTGGAGAATCTCCTGTACGAGGCCAGGCTGAGAGAGTTGGGGTTGTTCAGCCTGGAGAAGGCTGTGGGGAGACCTTAGAGCAGCTTCCAGTGCTGAAAGGGGCTCCAGGAAAGCTGGGGAGGGGCTCTGGATCAGGGAGGGCAGGGAGAGGAAAAGGAGAATGGTTTTGAGCTGCAAGAGGGGTGATTTAGATGAGATCCTAGGGAAAAATGTTTTGCTGCGCCTGGTCCTGGCCCAGGTTGCCCAGAGCAGGGGTGGCTGCCCCATCCCTGGAGGGGTTCAAGGCCAGGTTGGATGGGGCTTGGAGCCCCTGATGGAGTGGGAGGTGTCCCTGCCCATGGCAGAGGTGGAACTGGATGGGCTTTGAGGTGCCTTTCAACCCAAATTATTCCATGATTCTATGCTCCTCATCCCAGAGAGCACCAGCGGGTGCTTGCTGTTGCTCCAAAACTCTCCTGATGGGTGCAAAACTGAGTGTGGGAGAAGCCACATCACCTCTTTGCTCGTGCTGTCAGCCTTGTACATTCTTGCATGCCGATACTCTGCAAATATCCCTAAACCAGCCTAGGATCCCTGCGAGGGAGGCGAGCATTGACAGGTTTTACCACCGGAGAAGCTCAGGCACAAAAGGAGGAGGAACTTGGTTCAGAGAGGATGAAATCCTGGTTTATTTTCTCATCTGTGTTGTGCCAAATGCTTTCCTGTCTGGCTTTCCCTTAATCCCCCCTGATTCCATCCCTGGGTCCGAGAGGCAAACAGCAGTGCCTGGTTATTGTTCAGCTGCTGCACTTCGATCTCCCCAGGAATTATGATGATTTCTAGGGCAGTGACCAACATCTGGCTTTCGTGTAGCTCCATGTTTGATCCCTCTCTTCACAACCTCTCCACTGATCCTACGTGGCAGCACCGGTGCCGCGACTCACGAGAGGCTCTTGCAGACGCAGAAGAGCGAGCGGGCTGCTCGATTCCCTCGCTGTTTGCTCCCTGTCCAAGCCACCTGATGCCAGGCTTCAGTTTTCCTTGTAAATAAAACGATGGAAGCTGAGCGTTCACCTTGAAGGACAGCGCTGAAGCCTGGCCGCTTGGTCAAGGACCTGGAGGGACCCTGCATGGAACTATAGTTCCTTCCGATGACAGATTGCCCTCTGCCTTGGTTCCTGCAGGTGTAAAAGTGACTTAGAGGATGGTTCATGTTGTCTGAAATTCTCTTTCCAGCCTCAACCAACAGTCAGCGGTTTGAAGAAGCTCAATTCACCTTCGCTCTAACTCCCCAGCAAGTCCAGCAGATACTCACCTCCCGGTAAGCAGATCAGTGTTGCTTGGGGAGCCGTGGAAATGATTCCTTTCCTTGTGGTTTCTCTGCCACAGATTCCCTTCCACACAGTTTCTCTTCCTTGTGGCTGCGTGTTCAGAACAGAGAGTGGAGACGGGAGGGAAAATGGGCAGTTGGGGTGGGTGCGCCTGGCAGATGTGGAGGTTGGGGACAGTGGAAGAGGAGGACAGGCATGATCCTAGACAAGGCCCGTTCATAGAACCACAGAATCACCAGGTTGGAAAAGACCCACCGGATCATGGAGTCCAACCGTTCCCATCAATCACTAACCCATGTCCCTCAGCACCTCGTCCACCCGTCCCTCAAACCCCTCCAGGGAAGGGGACTCAACCCCCTCCCTGGGCAGCCTCTGACAGGGACCAATGACCCTTGTCCGTGAATAATTTTTTCCTGATATCCAGCCTGAGCCTCCCCTGGTGGAGCTTGAGGCCATTCCCTCTCGTCCTGTCCCCTGTCCCTTGGGAGAAGAGCCCAGCTCCCTCCTCTCCACAACCTCCTCTCAGGGAGTTGCAGAGAGCAATGAGCTCTCCCCTCAGCCTCCTCTTCTCCAGGCTGAACCCCCCCAGCTCTCTCAGCCGCTCCTCTTCTTCTCCAGCCCCCTCCCCAGCTTCGTTGCTCTTCTCTGCACTCGCTCCAGAGCCTCAACATCCTTCTGGTGGGGAGGAACCAGAACTGACCCCAGGATTCGAGGAGCCGTCTCCCCAGGGCCGAGTCCAGAGGGAGAAGAACCTCCCTGGCCCTGCTGGCCACGCCGTGGCTGCTCCAAGCCAAGATGCCCTTGGCCTTCTTGGCCACCTGGGCCCCTGCTGGCTCCTGTTCAACCAACCCCCCCAGGTCCTTCTCCTCCAGGCAGTTTCCAGCCAGACTTCTCCTAAAAGGAGCTGTTTCCTCTGCTCCAGCGTGGTACGGGAGAGTAAAAAGCCGAGTTTTGTATAAGAAAGGTCTTGGTGGTGCTGAGCTGCTTCTTGAGGACCTGGCTCAGAGCCTGCAGAGCGGGATTATTGTATGGAAGGAGGAAGATCTGGTAACTGGGATAAAACCAGGCCAGTTCATCCCTGAATTCAGAACCACCCTCCGCCTTTGTTTTTATGGGCAAATCTGCAGCTGGCTCTATATTCCTAAAACACAGCAGCAGCAGGAATCCTGGAGGTTGATTTTCTCCTTTTCCTACTTGTTCAATGGATTTTTGGTTTACATCCGTGTTTGGGAATTCCCGGCCAGTTCACACAGGTGTTCCCTGGGTTTGGAACTCAGCTGTGCTGCTGTTATTCCTAATACAGGTCACAGGTACCAATATTAACATAACAAAAACTGAGGCTGCTGTAGCTGTGATTCTCTGTTTAGTGCTGCTTAGGGCCTTAATCCCTTCTTTTCTGTCGCAGAGATGTCCTGCCAGGTGCCAAATGTGATTACACGATCCAGGTGCAATTAAGGTAAGAGAATGTCTTTGATGAACGCAGCGAGCTCTGTGTCCTGAGTGTCCTCAGTTTTGGTGAATCGTGCGTTTAGTTCTTGGTTTAGTTTGCAATGTGCTCGAAAGAAACTTAAAATGTTTGATGCTGTGTCCTGAACCCTGGTTTTCTGTGCGGGAGCGAGGGTTTCCGTGCGGGAGTGAAGGTTTCTATGTAGGAGCAAGAGTTTTCCTACGTGGGAGCAGCCTCTGATAAGCCATGTTCTCAAATACCAAACCTAGAGGCTCTCTCCAATCTCGACGAGGCTGCTCGAATTGGGTTTCTTTCTGCCTGAGGTCTCATCTCGATCTCCCCTCTTGCAGCTGAAAACTGTTCCCTCATCCTATCCCTGCAATCCCCGACCAAGGGCAGCTTTCCTGGAGCCCCTTGTAGGACTGGAAGTTGCTCCGAGTTCTCCTGGAGCCTTTTCTTTCCCAGACCCAACAACCCCGACTCTCTCAGCCTGGCCCCATACAGGAGATGCTCCAGCCCTTGGAGCCCTTGAAGCAGTGGGAGGTGTCCCTGCCCATGTCCCGGGTGGGACTGGATGGGCTTTGAGGTCCCTTCCAACCCAAACCACTCCATGATTCTATGATTCTTTCCCAGCCGTTGAGCCGTCCTGCTTGGAACGTGGTTCTCTCTTTTTAACAGGAGGTTTGGCCGCTGTTTGTAGCGAGCGTCACAGCTCACCTGCCACTTTCTCCCTCCTCCTTTTAGGTTTTGCCTGTGTGAAACCAGCTGTCCCCAGGAAGATTACTTCCCTCCTAATTTATTTGTCAAAGTCAACGGAAAACTCTGTCCCCTGCCTGTGAGTAAATCTCATTTCTTGTTAAGACGCCGTAGCCCGACGCATGCCCTTTTACACAGCTGCAGCTCCCGGTGAACGCGAGGGGGATGGATTTTCCAGAGATTAAAGACTGGGAGGAACAGTGTGGTTGGAGCAGAGGACTGATTTCACGTTGCAGGGCTGGGGGCTGGTGGTGAACGCTGCTCTGATTCCAGGAGTGTGGTCTGGAAGGAGAAGAATATGCAAACTTTGGGCCTGTTTTTTTTTTAACCGAGCAGATTCCCTCCTGGGCTTTTAAGGAGAAACTTGATAATAAAATTACAGAGTAAAGCCTGAGATGGGTGGGACCAGGGCGCTGCTGTGGTTCACCACCCTGCAGGCCACCTCGGTCAGGGCTGGGTCTTTATGCTGGGCAGTGCGTAAAAATACCCTCAGGAACAGCGCTTGGCCTGGTTTCCAGTCCCAGAGGGACGCGATTCGGTGTCAGGGTGAGGAAAAGGGTCAGAATTTGATGTGTTAGGCCAGTTCCCCATCAGTGTCCCTCGCCGGCTTCACTCCACGCCCAGCACTCCTCGCCATCCAACCCCCAGAACAGCCTCTTAACGCTCTGTCTGAGCCCCTCCCGTGATACTTATAGCAATTTGCATGCTTTACCACGCATCTTCTGTCTGGTTTTGGCAGAGACTTTGTAACCCCGTGGTAAATAAAAAACCCAAACTAATTAGAGAGAGGCCATTCCTGGCCTTGTGGAGTGGCAAGAGGAAAGCGCGGGGGAGATGTGAGGTGGAAGAAGGGTCCTGGCAGCTTCTGCTCCCGAATGAGGTTTTGTGCTTCCGTGCCGATGAGCCCTGGGCAGCTGAGGAGCCGTTTCTGCGTGACACAACAGCGCGATGGGAGCGTTTTTCCTGTTTCGCTTCTGCTGGAGCTGCCCGGTCCGGCCGAGAGCGATGAAAAACGGGCGGCGTGGGCCCCTCCCGAGCTGCAGAAAGGCACTCGGGCTGGATAATAGGATGGGTTTCTAATCAGGTTGGAATGTGGCGGTAACGAAGCAAACATGAGCTCACTGCGAGCTTTTATCATGAGATGCGATGTTTTCGCTTCCCAGCTGCGTTGAGCTGGGCAGGGTTTGGTTTTTGAACTCAACGCCGTTTTGTGCACAGCCCATCCCGGCCTGGCGGCTCTGTGTTTGGCGAGAGGTTCGGCTTCCAGGGGGATTCCAGGGCGCTCAGCAGCGTGAGGATGTTCGAGGGACCCTTTATTCTCCATTTCTTGGCACTGAGCAATAAAAACACACTGCTTTGAGACTAGATTCTCATACAGACTCTGGGGTGGTGCCACGAGGTGGCTGGAGGTGCAGTGTGCCACGAAGAAATGAGGTTTGTAGAGCCTTAGACGCATCCTTACACCTCAGAGAGGGTTTATTTCATGGCAGGGAATGTGTCTTATTTTGCAGGGTTATCTCCCACCCACCAAAAATGGTGCAGAGCCGAAACGACCCAGCCGGCCCGTCAACATCACCCCCTTGGCGCGGCTCTCGGCAACCGTCCCCAACACCATCGTGGTGAACTGGTCCTCGGAGTTCGGCAGGGTGAGTGGGGCGAAAGCCGCTGAGTTTTCTGTTTTGCTGCTATTCCCCAACCATCCCTTGTTTGCCGCCTCGGGTCTGCAGGGCGGAATCCAAGTCGTTTCACAGCAGCGTCAAGCAGTGCAGAGCCGGGAGAGCCTTCTGGTGCGTTCCAGGTGTGAGCAGTGTCTGCTTCTTCTCCACAGAACTACTCCCTCTCGGTGTACCTGGTGAAACAGCTGACGTCGGTGACGCTGCTGCAGAAGCTCAGAGCCAAAGGCATCCGGAACCCAGACCATTCGCGAGCCCTGAGTAAGTTCTGCTTGGGAAGGTGGGACTGTGCTTGAGCTGATCCTGGGAAGGCAGCACAGGTTGGGGTTAGCGAGCACGGGTGTCTCTCTGTCCCTTCTTGCAAGCCTCACAGGCTCTTGCTGAGTCCCATGGATGAGAACTTGACAGGAAGGTAAGGACTGTAAGGATTATGGATTATTTTTCAGCGATGCCATTCAATAAATCAAACCATTCCTCAGGAGCTGCTCCCTCTATGATGGTTCCAAAACCTTTGTCCTGTGAGAAACAGCAGGAGTGGCCCTGCTGTGCTTACGTTCAGTTTGATGGGCTGGGAGAGTTGGGTTTGTTCAGCCTGGAGAAGAGAAGGCTCAGGGGAGACCTTAGAGCAGCTTCCAGCACTGAAAGGGGCTCCAGGGAAGCTGGGGAGGGGCTCTGGATCAGAGAGGGCAGGGATGGGATGAGAGGAAGGGGTTTGAGCTGCAAGAGGGGAGATTGAGGTGAGATCTTAGGAAGAAATGTTTGCTGTGAGAGTTTTGCTGCCCAGAGCAGAGGTGGCTGCCCCATCCCTGGAGGGGTTCAAGGCCAGGTTGGAGCCCCTGATCCAGCGGGAGGTGTCCCTGCCCATGGCAGGGGTGGGATGGGATGGGTTTTGAGGTCCCTTCCTACCCAAACCATCCCGTGATTCTATGTACGTGGTTTCCCTACCCCTAGATGTTTCCCCCATGCTGTTTTAAGTAGGTAAGTCTCTTTGTGCTGCATGTGTGGCCCAGCCAAGGAGACTCTTGCCAAGCAGTTAACCTGTAAGACTCTCTGCTGCTGTATGCGTTACCGGCCTGTAATTTGGGTAATGAGTGTCATGGTGTGAATCATAAATCGTGTCTGTCCGTCTTTCTGCATGTAAACAAAGAGGGATGTTAACAGGAGACCTTTTTTCCCCTCCTTTTCTTTCAGTCAAAGAAAAGCTCACAGCCGATCCCGACAGCGAGATAGCCACGACGAGCTTACGCGTGTCCCTCATGTGTCCAGTAGGTTCCTACATTTTCGTTCCTTTCTCTCAGATCGGCCTTTGTGAGCAGCGTTGGGATGCTCTGGAGCGAGACGGGAACTAACGCTGTGCCGCAGCTTTGCTTTTGTTGCAAAGTCAGCTTTGATTCTAGAGAAAAGCGGAACCGCTTCCTTCCACGCGGAAAAAGCTGCTGAGGTCATTGGTCTAAACTGCCTGGCCCCAAAATGTCTTCTGTTCCCCAAATCCCTGTCTTTCGCTGTCACTTTTGGCGCTTGTTTGAGGTGGAAGTGAGCTTAAAAACAAAACAAAAAGGCAAAAATAGCCACCCCTGGAAGCTCGTTTTCTCTGGCAGTTTAATTCCTCGTGGACTTCTAGCTCACCTCTTGTTTAACATGCGAGGACTAAGCAGGGGAGGAAGGGAATGAGCAGGAATACCACTTCGCTTGGAGCTGCGAGGCGTGGTTTGTGCAAACCCAGCTCCGTTTCTTCTCTCCAGCTGGGTAAGATGAGGCTGATCGTGCCCTGCCGAGCCATCACATGCACCCACCTCCAGTGCTTCGACGCGGCGCTCTATCTGCAGATGAATGAGAAGAAACCCACTTGGACCTGTCCCGTGTGTGACAAGAAGGCCCCGTACGACAACCTGATCATCGACGGGTGAGCGTGCTGGGCTGCTTACACACTCCTTAACCTGGATAATTCTTTGCTTCTCAGCCTTATCCTGGTGTATGTAGACAACTTACAGCCTCAAATAACTTCAAATCTGATTTTCGTTCCTTAAACTGCTTTGATTCCGATCTGAAGTCTCCCCAAGAACAAGAAGCCTTTGTCCAAGAGCTTGGCTCCCTTCCTGGTAGGCTCTGCAGAGGGAACGTGCTTACGGGGATTTGAACAGAGCCCTCCTGTGCGGGCTGAACCTCCCATCCCAACGCTAAACCTGCAGGCCCAGCTTCAGAGCTGCAACTCTCCGTTACCCTCTAAACCCATCTCCTGAGCCCCGTCGGCCCCAGTTTCTGCCGTCTGCGTGCAGGTATTTATGCGCGAGCCCTTGCAGTGTTCCCTCACCCCAGCTTGTGCTCTCTCCTGGCAGGCTGTTCATGGAAATCCTCAACTCCTGTACGGACTGCGACGAGATTCAGTTCATGGAGGACGGCTCCTGGTGCCCCATGAAGCCCAAGAAGGAGAAGCAGGAGGTGTGCCAGGCGTCTGCCTTCAGTGGGATCGAGGGTACGGGAGCTGTGGTCACCAATTCTTTGGGGACAACTTGTTTTGCCGAGGCAACTTTTGCATTTACAAAGCAACGTTTGGAGCCTTGCGTATCCCACCTGGGAGCTGGTATTTGGGATCCCCCTGAGATACCAGGAGCAGAGCAGGCACTTAGCACATCCCTGTGGAGTAACTGCTAAGAAAAGCAGGAGGATGGCAGGTTCCTCTGGGAAATACCGCGTTCTTGGGGCAATCCCAAGCACAAATCCAGGCTGGCTGGAGAATGGATTGGGAGCAGCCCTGAGGAGAAGGACTTGGGGTGCTGGGGGATGAGAAACTCCACAGGAGCCGGCAATGTGCTCTCATAGGCCAGAAACCAACCGTGTCCTGGGCTGCATGCAAATTGGAGGGGCCAGCAGGGCCAGAGAGGGGATCCTGCCTCTCTGCTCCGCTCTGGGAGACCCACGTGGAGCCCTGTGTCCATTTCTGGTGTCTTCAGCACAGGAAGGACCTGGAGCTGTTGGGAGCGAGCCCAGAAGAGGCCACAGAGATGATGTGAGGGCTGGAGAACCTCCTGTACAAGGACAGGCTGAGAGAGTTGGGGTTGTTCATCCTGGAGAAGAAAAGGCTGCGGGGAGACCTTAGAGCAGCTTCTAGTGCTGAAAGGGGCTCCAGGAAAGCTGGGGAGGGGCTCTGGATCAGGGAATGCAGGGAGAGGATGAGGGTCACAGAGGCAATTCACTTGTCTCTCTTCCAGCAGCAAATCTCTGCTTTTCCTCTGCAGCCACCTCCCTTTACACCGTAAGCTCCGAGGCCAAGAACTCTTCAGAAGGCAAAAAAAAAGTGGAAGTTATCGATCTGACTCTGGACAGCTCGTCAGATGAGGAGGAGCCGCCGGCCAAGAAACAGTGCCCGGTCTCCGGCACGGCTCTCGCAGCAGCGGCTGGGCCCAAGGGGTAAGGCAGCGCCGAAACCTGATCCCCCTGCTTTGCTGGGTTTGTTTTGGTTCCTGCTTTCTGCTGGCTTCCTTTTCTCATCATGGGAGCCGGATCTGGGTGCTCTGCCCCTGGGAAGCGCTGCTGCTGCTTCCCTCGCTTGACCAGGATGACGTGAGGCCCCTTTGACCATGGGGAGGAGGGAGGGAGAGCTCAGGTTCGCTCCAGGTGTGGTGGCATCAGGCTTGGGACTTGAACAACAGAGGAATTTCCCCTTGGCATTACTGTTCTGCTTTTGTGGTGGTTCCTTACATCCGTATTCTGTTCCAGGGCATTAAGTATTGATCACCAGCCATCGTCTGTGCTTCGGAGCCCACCCATGGCAGCTCTCGGCAGTGATTATCTCTCCAACCTCCCCATTCCTGACTACCACCCCTCCTACCAGGTGTCCTCGGAGCTTCAAGGTAACAGCAAAGACCTCTGGCAGCCGTTATCAAATTATAGCACTTTACCAGTAACTGCTGGTGCTCCGACCGCCTTTTCTGCTGCGGCGTGGAGGCCTTCAGATCACACACGTGGTCGTTCTTGGCCTGGCACCCCCTGCTCAACAGAGAGAGCGTTTCTGAAGGGACGGGGCGAACATTTCCAAGTGCCAGAGTTCCCTGGCCCAACACGAGAGAGGGAAGAAGGAAACTGGAGTGTCGCCCTCGTGGAGCACAGCTCCAGAGAGGTTTCTCCAGGGGCCTGTAGGTGAGGTTGTGCTCGAACAGCTGGAAACGGGGTTGTTAGCTGTGGATCATAGAAGAGTTGGAAGAGACCCACCGGATCATCGAGTCCAACCGTTCCCATCAATCACAAACCCGTGTCCCTCAGCACCTCGTCCCCCCATCCCTTAAACCCCTCCAGGGAAGGGGACTCAACCCCCTCCCTGGGCAGCCTCTGACACTGCCCAGTGACCCTTTCCATGAAGATTTTTTTTCCTGCTGTCCAGCCTGAGCCTCCCCTGGTGGAGCTTGAGGCCATTCCCTCTCGTCCTGTCCCCTGTCCCTTGGGAGAAGAGCCCAGCTCCCTCCTCTCCACAACCTCCTCTCAGGGAGTTGCAGAGAACCATGAGGTTTAGCAGGTAGGAATGAAGTTATGGATCCCAGGTAGGAGCAAAGTCATAGATACCAGGTAGCAACAGCCCAGATTGTGGTTTGTAGCATGTCCAAGGAACGAGCCCCTCTCTTTCTGTCTGCATTACTGGGGTCCGGCTCCCTTCCTGCTGAGGTGTTGATTTACCATCGAGAGATGTATTTTTCCGCTTTTTTTTCCCCAGGTCTGGATTTGTTTTCCTTCCTTCCGAGTGAAAATCAGGTAAGGTGATTTTCTTGCTTTTGTTTCTCTCGTGCTTTCCTCCTCACCAAATCTGCAGATGGACAAACACATCCCAGGCACCCCCCTTCCTCCTCCCTCCTCTTCCCCTGGCGGACAGCGGCAGGGATGCCAGCTCTGTGGTTCTATCGGATACTCGTTCTGCCCGGCAGCTGCGGGAACCCTGGGTGTTTGCCTCTCACAGTGTCTGCCTCGCTAAAGCCAATTCCGAATCCCAGCGGCTCCGAGTAGGAGCGTTTCGCCTCGCTAACGCTGAATGCAGACGTAGGAGAGAGCTGGCAGCAGTCGCCAAGAGCTGACAGGAGGCAGTGGGGGTTGATGGTTCTGGGTGTCAGTAAATGGAAAATGATTTAGAGAATCCTGGAATGGTTTGGGTTGGTAGGGACCTCAAAACTCATCCAGATCCGCCCCCTGCTATGGGCAGGGACACCTCCCACTGCACCAGGGGCTCCAAGCCCCATCCAACCTGGCCTTGAACCTCTCCAGGGATGGAGCAGCCACCTCTGCTCTGGGCAACCTGGGCCAGGGCCTCCCCACCCTCATAGCAAAACATTTCTCCCCAAGATCTCATCTCAATGTCCCCTCTTGCAGCTCCAAACCATTCCCCTCATCCTCTCCCTGCCCTCCCTGACCCAGAGCCCCTCCTCAGCTCTCCTGGAGCCCCTTTCAGCACTGGAAGCTGCTCTAATTTCTCCCCGCAGCGTTTTCTTTTCCAGGCTGAACAACCCTAACTCTCCCAGCCTGTCCTTGCACGGGAGGTGCTGCAGCCTTCGGATCAGCTGGCCTCTCATTCCCTGCGGAGCTCTGGGAGTGATCCCTGTCCTCTCTAAGGGCACCTGCCCTCTCCAAAGGGCTGCGCAGCACCCAGTTTCTATGGACACTGTGAGCTGATGGGTTTTTTTTTCCTTTTGCTCCGCAGCATTACAACCCTTCCGTGATCACCTCCCTGGACGAGCAGGACACGCTCGGCCACTTCTTCCAGTACCGAAGCGCCTCTGGCCACTTCCTGAACATGAACCCGCTGGGGCCGGTGCTGGCAGGATCGCACGGCGCCGGCAGCCCGGGCAGCGGCCGCATCAGCAGCATCGTCTCCACCAGCGCCCTCCGTGAGAGCCACGGACACAACAGCACGATGAGCAGCAGCACAGGGCTGCCGGGCTGCCGGCCAGACATCATTTCTCTGGACTAAACCCACGCCGGTGGCTGTTTTTCCCGCTGCCGGAGGCGGGAGGCGAGGGCAGCTTCGTGGCTTCCCTGTCCGGCGCTGGGAGGACGCGACACGGAACCGATGGGGGCTCCGTGTGGAACCTTCCCAGCCCTTCCGAGTCGAGAAGGCCGCGTCCAACGGCTGCGTCTGTGCACGCACGCGCTCTGGAGCACGCTGGGATGTGGCAATGCTCCTTTCCAGGGTTAACCAGGCCCCTCTGGTTGATGAAATCCATTTAGATCGCGTGGGATCCTGCTGCGGAGCTGGAGGAGCCGAGGAGGAGAACTGACCCCTCTTCCGCGGAGCAGAACCGGCTGCTCCAGAGCAGCGTGTCTGGCACGACCCCCATCCCGGCCCCACGTGGACCCTCAGCAGCGTGGCAGGCGCTGCCTCCCGACCCCGATGGGAAAAGATTCCAGGTTTTTAATGGCAGAAAGCGGTGAGGGAGGAGAGAGAGGACGGGGAGTCCTTCCCTGCTGTAATTCCGGTGGATTTTTTCTAACCAAGATGGACTTGTTTTCCATCTCTCACCGCTTCCCAGCGCTGCCCTGTACAGAGACAGACAGAGGATTTATATTTTCAGTTGCAGCTTTTGTACACGTGAACTCCAAAGAATTCCCCGTGTCTCCGCCTGCGGGCCGAACCGTGAAGGCCGTGTCGTCCCTGTGGGTGCTGCGTCTCCCCTTGCACAGATTATTTATGTATTTAAATGTATTCTCCCCGTCGGAGCCCCCCGCGGCGACCTTCCCGCTGCGTCGCCAGCGTCCAGAGGGGCTTCGCTATCCCTGTTCACGCGGCACCGGGCTGGAGCGCGGAGAAAGAGCACCCGCAGGCCTGTTTCAGCATCTTTTCACTGCTCTTCCCCTGAAATTCCAAGCGGTTCCAGTGCTGGTGGATCAGGAAAGGGGAGCAGCGCGCAGTATTCCGCTCGGCCCGTTCCCCGTTGTAGCATAACCGCGGTGAGTATTCCGACGCAATAAAGTCGTTACAGCCCCAGGAGCGGCCGATCCGTGCCGTGACAGCGAGGAGTTTGGGCTGGGATGCTCGGAATGCCCTCTGTGTGGGTTTCTGGAGCTTCTGAACTTCCATATTCTTGAAAATCCCCCAGGGGAGGGGATTTGTTGTGCCAGGGGCAGAGCTCAGCTGTGTTCCTTGACTCTCCTCCTCCCAGGAGGGTGATCAGGTCCAGTCAACACGGGTTCATGAAAGGCAGGTCTTGCCAGACTAATCTGATCACCTTCTATGACCAAGTGACTAAACTCTTGGACGAGGGAAAGGCTGTGGATGTGGTTTTCCTGGACTTCAGTAAAGTCTTTGATACAGTTTCTCACAGCATTCTGCTTCGGAAACTGTCACCTCTGGCCTGGACAGGCGCACACTCTCCTGGGTGGAAAACTGGTTGAATGACCGGGCCCAGAGGGTGGTGGGAAATGGAGTTAAATCCAGCTGGAGGCCAGTGACAAGTGGGGTTCCCCAGGGCTCAGTGCTGGGTCCAGTCCTGTTTAATGTCTTTATCAACGACCTGGATGAAGGCATCGATGCACCCTTAGCAAGTTTGCAGATGACACTAAGCTGGGTGGAAGTGTGGATCTGCTGGAGGGTCGGGAGGCTCCAAAGGGATCTGAACAGGCTGGATCCATGGGCTGAGACCAACGGCAGGAGGGTTAACGAGGCCAAATGCCGGGTCCTGCACTTGGGGCACAACAACCCTAAGCAGAGGTACAGACTAGGAGAAGCCTGGCTGGAAAGCTGCCAGGAGGAGAGGGACCTGGGGGTGCTGGTTGACAACCGACTGAACATGAGCCAGCAGGGGCCCAGGTGGCCAAAAAGGCCAATGGCATCCTGGCTTGTATCAGGAACGGCGTGACCAGCAGGTCCAGGGAGGTTATTCTCCCCCTGTACTCGGCACTGGTGAGACCGCACCTCGAGTCCTGTGTTCAGTTCTGGGCCCCTCACCACACGAGGGATGTTGAGGCTCTGGAGTGAGTCCAGAGAAGAGCAACGAAGCTGGGGAAGGGGCTGGAGAACAAATCTTACGAGGAGCGGCTGAGAGAGCTGGGGGTGTTTAGCCTGGAGAAGAGGAGGCTGAGGGGAGACCATATTACTCTCTACAACTACCTGAAGGGAGGTTGTGGAGAGGAGGGTGCTGGGCTCTTCTCCCAAGTGACAGGGGACAGGACGAGAGGGAACGGCCTCAAGCTCCACCAGGGGAGATTTAAGCTTGAGATTAGGAAGAAATTCTTCACAGAGAGGGTGGTTCGGCATTGGAACGGTCTGCCCAGGGAGGTGGTTGAGTCACCGTCCCTGGAGGTGTTTAAGGTGAGGGTGGATGAGGTGCTTAGGGGCATGATTTAGGGATTGGTGGGAATGGTTGGACTCGATGATCCAGTAGGTCTCTTCCAACCTGGTCATTCTGTGATTCTGTGAGATGCTCGGACTGCGCTCCCTGGGCCACGCAGCAGCTCTGCTCCTGGGGCCTCGCACAGTCCTGGAGCGGCTGCAGCTCAGCTCGGGTGCGTTTCTTGCTCTCGAGGGAGATGCTGGAGCCCTTAGCCTGGTCTCCATCCCATCCCTGCTCTGCACAGAGCTGCTCAAGCCCTTGGTGCGATCTCTTAACGTCCATATGGAACTGTTTGAGCCCTTAGCTCGGTCTCTATAACATCCGTGCTCGCAATGAAGCTGCTCGAGTCCTTGGTGTGGTCTCTGTAACATCCCTGCTCTCTGCGGAGCTGCTCGAGCCTCTGGCACGGTCTGTGCGCCCAGCAGCGTGTGCCGGGGACGCAAACCGCACCTCGAATCCTGGAGTCAGTTCTGGTTCCTCCCCACCAGAAGGATGTTGAGGCTCTGGAGCGAGTGCAGAGAAGAGCAACGAAGCTGGGGAGGGGGCTGGAGAAGAAGAGGAGCGGCTGAGAGAGCTGGGGGGGTTCAGCCTGGAGAAGAGGAGGCTGAGGGGAGAGCTCATTGCTCTCTGCAACTCCCTGAGAGGAGGTTGTGGAGAGGAGGGAGCTGGGCTCTTCTCCCAGGGGACAGGGGACAGGACGAGAGGGAATGGCCTCAAGCTCCACCAGGGGAGGCTCAGGATGGACATCAGGAAAACTTTTTTCCTGGAAAGGGTCATTGTTCCCTGGCAGAGGCTGCCCAGGGAGGGGGTTGAGTCACCTTCCCTGGAGGGGTTTAAGGGACGGGAGGACGAGGTGCTGAGGGACACGGGTTAGTGATTGATGGGAATGGTTGGACTCGACGATCCGGTGGGTGCTGTGATTCTGACAGTCAAACCCTTTCCCAGCCTGTCCCCTCCTGGGCCGGCAGAATCTGGACTCCCTCCCCGCTCCCCTCTTGCATCCCAGCCCCTGTTCCACTCCAATCTCTGTGGGCAGTGACTTTATTCCCTTTCGAATCTGGAGTCAGTCCTGCTTCCCGAGCGAATCCAGCCAGAGCCGGAGGGCGAACTTGGTGCCGGTGCTGACGCGCTCCACGTCGTCGCCTTCGGTCGGGATCGTGCGCAGCAGGATCTGGGTTGGGATGCGGGCGCTGCGGGCGCAGCCGTCGCTCAGCTCCGTGATGCTGGGAGAGGGAACGGGATCAGGACGCTGCACGAGGCCTGGGGCGCTGTCCCCGTTGTCCCCATCCTTACGGGATCGAAGCCGGCAGCGCGGGGGGGACGCTTCCCAAATTCTCCACTCCGTCCTCCGTGGCTGCGACGGCCGCCAAGACTGGGGGCTCCAACCAAGCGTAGGCGCTCACCTCACTCTCGCTGGGGCACATCCTGGCCTGGACCCCAACCCGGCGCTCAGGAGGGGGAATCACCCCCTCGTGGATGAACTGGGATGAACTGGGATGAACTGGGATGCTCCCACGGGGGACGATGTGCTCACCTGGAGCTGCTCGTGGGGCTCGGTGCAGCGCAGCAGCAGGTACGCCACGAGGGAGTGACGGCTCGGGGACCCCCAGCTCAGCAGCGCTGGAAACACGGACTAGGGGGGCCCCCAGCCCCACCGGTGGGGACCAGGGGGGCCACTAGCCAGCCCCACAGGCAACCCCGACCCCATGGGAGGGGACCCCAGGGTGACCCCGAGTCTCATGGGCACCCCTGGCCCCACAGGAGGGGACCCCAGGGTGACCCCAAGTCCCATGGGCACCCCAGAGCTTCCCCAGCTCTACCAGAGGGGACCCCAAAGCCACCCCTCAGCCCCACAGATGGACACCCTGGGTTCAACTCCCCCCTCCCCAGCCCCACGGGCACCCCCAGCCCCACAGGAGGGGACCCCAGTGACTCCCCAGCCCCATGGGAGGGGACCACAGGGTGATTCCGAGCCCCACGGGTACCCCCAGCCCCACAGGAGGGGACCCCAGTGACTCCCCAGCCCCATGGGAGGGGACCACAGAGTGACTCCGAGCCCCAAAGGCACCCCCGAGCCTCCCCAGCCGTATTGGAGGGGACCCCAAAGCCACCCCACAGCCCCACAGATGGACACCGTGGGTTCAACTTCTGCCCCGGCCCCACAGGAGGGGACCCCACAGTGACCCCGAGCCTCACAGGCACTCTTGGCCCCATAGGAGGGGACCCCAGAACCTCCCTGGCCCCACGGGAGGGGACCCCAGGGTGACACCCAGCCCCATGGGCACCCCAGAGCCACCCTAACCCTACCCGAGGGGACCCCCAAAGCCACTCCTCAGCCCCACACACAGACACCCTGGGTTTGACACCCCCTCCAGCCCCACAGATTGGCCCCCTGGCCCCCCACCATTACCTCCCAGAGGCCGAGCATCCTCCAGGAGAAGCCCCCCACTTGCAGCCGCAGCCCCGTCTCCTCCTGCAGCTCCCGCAGCCCCGCACCCAGCAGCTGCTGCCCAGGCCGGGGGGGTCAGGGCACAGCCCTCCCTGCACCCCCACTACCCCCCCAGCACCCCCACAACCCCCCTGCACCCCATTACCTCCTCGCCTGGCTCCACCATTCCCCCTGTGAGGAGGACACAGCACGTTAGGGACCCTCCAGAGGAACCAGCCCCCCTATTTGTTCACACAATCGCACCCCCTCGGACTCACCAGGTGGCACCCAGAGCCCGGGGAAGGTGCTGAGGCGGCGGGCGCGGCGGGTGAGCAGGATGCGGCCGCTGCTGGCCTGCAGGATTGTGGCCACCCCCACAGCCACCCCGCTGCCCTCTGGCGTGGCCACCGGCCGCTCGTCCCGCTGGCCCAGGCGCTTGGTGGGGCAGAAGGGGGGTCTCTGCGGGGTAGAGGGGGACGTTAGGGGACACGGAGGGCACTGGGAGGTAGGGGGGTCACCGGTCCCCGCACACCTGGAGCAGCGCGGCCACCGAGCTGGGAAAGGCCTGGTCCGAGAGGATGAAGCGGTCATGGTGCAGCCGGCAGTTCACCAGCACCGCGTCCTCGTGCGCGGGGCAGAAGGAGCCTGTGACGCTCTGCGGGTAGAGGCGAGAGGGTGGGGCTGGCGCGGCCACAACCCTGCTCCGACGGTAGCCACAGCACCGTGACGGCCACATGGAATCACCAGGTTGGAAAAGACCCACCAGGTCATCGAATCCAACCATTCCTATCGCTCCAGAGCCTCAACATCCTTCTGGTGGGGAGGAACCAGAACTGACCCCAGGATTCGAGGAGCCGTCTCCCCAGGGCTGAGTCCAGAGGGAGAAGAACCTCCCTGGCCCTGCTGGCCACGCCGTGTCTGCTCCAAGCCAAGATGCCCTTGGCCTTCTTGGCCACCTGGGCCCCTGCTGGCTCCTGTTCAACCAACCCCCCCAGGTCCTTCTCCTCCAGGCAGTTTCCAGCCAGACTTCTCCTAGGCTGGAGCTGCTCAGGGTTCTTGTGCCCTGACTACGGGGCCACTACTGTAGCCCCAGCACCGCGCTGGCCACTGCTATGGCCACCGTGATAGCACTACAATAGCCACTGCCACGGCGCTGCAGGAGCTGCTGCGCTGGCCACCGCGATGGCACGATGGCCGCTATGATGGCTACCACAAGGGCTGCGACGGCTACCGCCCTGGCACCGAGACGGCCGCTGCCACAGCCCAGCGATGGCCACCAGGGTGGTGGGATGGCCTCTGGCCACCGAGATGGCTCTGGGGGGGGGTTGGGTGGGTCACCCCCTCCTCCCACCCCCTCCCCTGGTGTCGCCCCCCCCCCCCCCCCAGTACCTGCCCGAACAGCGCCGGCCCCCCCGCGCCCCCCCCGCGCCGCACGTGCACGAGCACGCGCGCCGGTCCCGCCATGGGCGCTGCTGGGGGCGTGGCTTCCCTGCGAGGGGGCGTGGCCTGAGCGGGGCGCGCGGCTCCGCCAAGGCTCAGGGTCCAGTAAGGGGCGTGGCTTCCGCGCGGATCCTCCAAGGCTCAGAGACCGGTAGTGGGCGTGGTTTTGCAACGAAGGGGCGTGGCCTGGTGGAGCCGGCGGGGCTAGACTGATAAGAGGCGTAGCCAATGAACGAGCGCTCCCTCCAAGGGGGCGGGACCAATGAAACTATTGACTCACCCAGGGGGCGTAACCAAACGAGACACTATTTCGCCCTGAAGGGGCGTGACTTGAGGAAGGGGGCGTGGCCTCGGAGGGGGCGTGGCCTTGCGCGGCGCCAACCGGACCCCGGGGCTGCGGCTGTAGGTGCCGTTTATTCAAACCGCCCCACGGCCCGTAACCCCCCCCCGCCCCTAGAACCCCGCGGTCACGGGCCCCGCACGGTGCTGGCGATGAAGGACTCCAGCACGAAGATGGTCTCGTCCACCTGGCTCTCGCTGGCGTCGATCCTGCGGGGAAAGGAGGTGGGAAGGTGATGGAGGGGGAAGGACACACACAACAACCCCGTCCCCGTCCTCAGTCCCTGTCCCACTGTGCCCATCTCTGTGTGACCCTGGCCCCATCCCTCTCCTTGTCCCCATCCCACTGTGTCCCTGGACCCATCCCTGTTCCCATTAGAATCAGGGAATCACGAGGTTGGAAAGGACCCACCAGATCATGGAGTCCAACCATTCCCATCAGTCACTAACCCGTGTCCCTCAGCACCTCGTCCACTCATCCCTTAAACCCCTCCAGGGAAGGGGACTCAACCCCCTCCCTGGGCAGCCTCTGCCAGGGACCAATGACACTTTCCGGAAAATACTTTTTCCTGCTGTCCAGCCTGAGCCTCCCCTGGTGGAGCTTGAGGCCATTCCCTCTCGTCCTGTCCCCTGTCCCTTGGGAGAAGAGCCCAGCTCCCTCCTCTCCACAACCTCCTCTCAGGGAGTTGCAGAGAGCAATGAGCTCTCCCCTCAGCCTCCTCTTCTCCAGGCTGAACCCCCCCAGCTCTCTCAGCCGCTCCTCTTCTTCTCCAGCCCCCTCCCCAGCTTCGTTGCTCTTCTCTGCACTCGCTCCAGAGCCTCAACATCCTTCTGGTGGGGAGGAACCAGAACTGACCCCCAGGATTCGAGGAGCCGTCTCCCCAGGGCCGAGTCCAGAGGGAGAAGAACCTCCCTGGCCCTGCTGGCCACGCTGTGGCTGCTCCAAGCCAAGATGCCCTTGTCCTTCTTGGCCACCTGGGCCCCTGCTGGCTCCTGTTCAACCAACACCCCCAGGTCTTTCTTCTCCAGGGAGTTTCCAGCCAGACTTCTCCTAGTCTGTAGTAAAGCTGTGCTGGTGCCACCGTGTCCTTGTCCCCATCCCTGTCCCCGTTCCACTGCGTCCCTGTCCCCACCCTGCCGTGTCCCCGTCCCTCACTTGTTGACGTTGCGTTTGAGGGTCTCCAGCTGCTGACGCTCTGGTGCCGTGATCATCTCCTCGATCTCCTGCAGCTGCGCCTCCTCGGCGCCCGTGGCCTGCATGGATGCCAGGATGGCTTCCACCCGCTGCGACTTCTCCAGCAGCCTCCTGGGGACGGGGAACAGGCCAGGAACCGGTGGGATCGGCCACCCCAAACCCACTCCCTGGCCTCATGATGAGTCCTGGCACTCACTTGTTCTCCTTGGTCTCATGCTGGCGCCGCTCCATCAGGTTGGCCACGCTCTGGGAAGAGGCAAGAGAAGTGGGATAGAGTCAGCGCTGGAGACGGCACGGAGGGAGAATCCCACGTTCCAGCAGCAAAATCCCAAATGGCTGGTGGAACCAGTGACACCATTTGGGAGAGACCCAGGATGAAGAGGAGAACCACGCCATGAGGAAGAAGTAAGACAAGAGCTACATGAGGTGATGGAGGACAAGGAGGATGAGAATTTTGCACGGTGGAGGAAGAGGAGAAGGAGGAGAAGAACCACATGTGGCAGTGGAGGAGAACTACGTGTGGTAGAGAAGCACACGTGGTGGTGGAGGGGGAGAAGGAGACATGGTAGTGGTGGAGGAGGAGGAGAAGAAGCAGACGTGGTGCTGGTGGAGTGCTACTGGGCTCCACCACATGGATTGGGATCATGCTTAGGGCGCCTGGATTTCCCCTTTGTTCAGGAATATTGGTGTGGATGAGGATCTGACAGGGATCAGAGCGGTGCTGGTGGCTCTGGGGTGAGCAGAGCCGCTGGTGGGTCTCCAGGGATGTCCACGTGCGGCCTGGGCTGTACCTTGTAGCACCTGTGCAGCAGCATCCGTGCGGAGGAGAGGACGTTGACCGTGTAGAGGTAGAAGGTGCGCGAGGGCGCGTGGTCGGGAGTCTTGGGAATCTCCTGCCGGTGGGAGAGAGCAGAGGTGAGGGCTTCCCCGTGCCACACGTCCCTACGGAGCCACGGGAGGTGTTGCCAGCATCCTTGGCTCACGGGAGCCGCGCTTGCAAATGCTCGTTCCCAGGAGAGTTGTTCTGGGGGAAGCGGGAGAGCAACGTTCGCTCCTGCTTGGAAGAAGCTCCAAGATCTCCGAGGCCTCCAGATCCATCGCTTCTCCAGCCCTAGGCGCACACACTCACCTGCAGGGACACGAAGTTCTCCGAGAGCATTTTGTAGAGCATGTCCTTGGCTTCCTTAGCCGGGATCATGGCAAAATCCTCCACCTGCTTCTGCTCCAGATGCTTCTTGCGCAGGAGCAAGCGGAATATCCTGGCACAGCGGGAACCAAACCTGAGCAGGGAGAGGGAAAAGGAATGAGTGGATGGAAGGCAAGGAAAGGTGGAGAGGTTTCCGAAGGGTAGCTTCACCTCTCCTCCACGATGGACTCCAGGGTTGCTGTCGCCAGGGACGCCAGGGCCTTGTGGAGATCTGGAGGAGATCAAGGTCAAGGGGTAAAACTGGGAATCGTGTTACAGACGGGACAAAGCCGGGTCAGGTGGTTCAGTTCCAAAGGATACTGACAGTGTACGTGCCCCCACCGCTGTCCCCGGATTTACCCACAAACTCCAGCTGCAAGGAGAGAGGTAAAACCAACAATTCACGGCATCCTGAAGTAATAAAAATCCCAATTTTCAACAAATCCCGAGTGTAAAAAGGGATATACGGACATTACAGAAAAAAACATTTCTGATCTTAACAGCCTGCAAGTTTTAACACTTCTAGAGTCAGTGGAAAACGGCTTTTCCCTCGCTGTGAGGTCTCCCCAGTGCACGGCTGAAGGGAGGCAGCGAGCGGCACAGGCGAGGAGCTGCCATCCAGCAGGATTTAACTCCTTTCCACAGCCCAGTTTCTGCGATCTGGCAGTCCAGATAAGCCGCCTTCCTTACCGGGTCATCTGCTAACAGGGTGAGGTACTGGTCCAAAACCTGCTTCCCGATGTTGTATCCAGCTGGGAGGGATCTGAATATCTACAGGGCGGAAAAACGGGGTGGGAGAAATGGAATAACCGGCTTCTCTAAATCTGCAGGGGCTTTGCAGGCTGTTCTGTCCTGATCCAGACACAGAACGGAGCCGTGTGAGCGGAGAAGGGCCTCGGCTACGCAGAAACCAACCTCGTTGGAGGAGAGCGGCTGGGTGTACGGCGCTCCGGAGGACGTGGTGACCTCGCTCATCCGCAGCATCGTCCGCACGATCTCACTGCTCGTCTGGTTTGGGGAGGAAGGGAAGGTTTGTAGGAGAAGCGGAGTCCTGGGTTCCTCCCGCAGCGGCTGCCCCTGCCTGCTCAGGGTTTAAAACGTCCTCATCGTGATCATCAAGGTCTCTCTGGGCTCCCGGGAATCCCACACACCTGATCCATGCGGTTGGCCACGGCGCTGATGATGCTCTGGTCTCGAAAATGCTGGTGGAAGCGCTCGATGTTGACTTGCCAGTAAATGCCATCGTCAGGCGGGGGCTGGAGGGGGGAACAGTGAGAGAGGAACCCCCCCGAAACTGGGGAGAGGAGCCCCGAATCCAAGGGAGAGGAGCCCCAGAACTGAGGGAGAAGGTCCATGAGAAACAGAGGAAAGGAGGCTCAAAATTGAGGAAGAGGAGCCCCAAAACCAAGGGAGAAAAGTTCCATAACTGAGGGAGAAAAGCTCCAAAACTGACAGGAGCTCCAAAAAACATGTGAAACGAGCTCCCAAACAAAGAGAGAGGAGCTCCAAAACTGAGGGAAAGGAGCTCCAAAAATTTATGGAGAAGCCCCGAAACTGAGCGAGAGCAGCCCCCAAAACTGCGAGAGAGAAGCCCCAAAACTGAGAGAGAGGATTGACAAAAATCAAAGGAGAGGAGCCCCAAACTGAGGGAGGAACCGCAAAATTGAGGGCCAGGAGCCCCCAGACAGAGAGAGGGGAGTCCCAAAAACTGAGAGGATTGACAAAAAAACAAGGAAGAAGAGCCCTAAAAAGTGCAGGAGAAGATCCTGTGCCTTCCCCACTCCGCAGATGATGTTCCCGGTACCTCTGAGCTCTCTCCCCCTCGCTTCTGCTTTTTTGCCTTGGGTTCGCTGCCCCCCTCCTCCTCCTCCTCACATGATCGTCTCCGCTTCCCTTTCCCTGTCAAAAGAGACGATGTTTCCTTCCCCAACTGGACGTTACGGTGTCCAAGAACTCCCCAAAGCCCCCTCAGGGCTTCTCACCGACAAGATTCAGCCGGGGCACGGCATACATCTCCTTCTCATTGATCATCAGCGTGGGCACAGCCGGCTGCGGCGCCTCTGAGCCCTCGGAGCTCTCAGAGACCAGCGGGCACCTCTGGATGAAGTGCGTATCCGCCAGGCGCACAAAGGTGTTGGAAACCTCTGTGTAATCCATGGTTTTCCCATCTGGATCAGAGGAGAGAGAGTGCGGTGTCAAGCTCTGCCAGCTCAGTGCTGTTCCTGCAGCTCCAGAGAACACGATCACAGAATCACAGAATCACCAGGTTGGAGAAGACCCAATGGATCATGGAGTCCAACCGTTCCCATCAATCACTAACCCATGTCCCTCAGCACCTCGTCCACCCGTCCCTTAAACCCCTCCAGGGAAGGGGACTCAACCCCCTCCCTGGGCAGCCTCTGCCAGGGACCAATCACCCTTTCCAGGAAATATTTTTTCCTAATGTCCATCCTGAGCCTCCCCTGGTGGAGCTTGAGGCCATTCCCTCTCGTCCTGTCCCCTGTCCCTTGGGAGAAGAGCCCAGCTCCCTCCTCTCCACAACCTCCTCTCAGGGAGTTGCAGAGAGCAATGAGCTCTCCCCTCAGCCTCCTCTTCTCCAGGCTGAACCCCCCCAGCTCTCTCAGCCGCTCCTCTTCTTCTCCAGCCCCCTCCCCAGCTTCGTTGCTCTTCTCTGCACTCGCTCCAGAGCCTCAACATCCTTCTGGTGGGGAGGAACCAGAACTGACCCCAGGATTCGAGGAGCGGTCTCCCCAGGGCCGAGGCCAGAGGGAGAAGAACCTCCCTGGCCCTGCTGGCCACGCCGTGTCTGATCCAAGCCAAGATGCCCTTGGCCTTCTTGGCCACCTGGGCCCCTGCTGGCTCCTGTTCAACCAATACCCCCAGGTCCTTCTCTTCCAGGCAGTTTCCAGCCAGACTTCTCCTAGTCTGGAGCTGCTCAGGGTTCTTGTGCCCCAAGTGCAGGACCCGCCATTTGGCCTCGTTAACCCTCATTCCGTTGGTCTCAGCCCGTGGATCCAGCCTGGTCAGATCCCTTTGGAGCCTCCTTGCCCTCCAGCAGATCCACACTCCCACCCATGATAATGCCATGGTCCTTGGAGAACTGCTACGGATGAGCCGGATTGGGATGAGAAGCAGCATTTACAATCCTTACAGCAGCGAGGCCGCTTTGGGCAGCTCCTTCTCCACGTTCCCACTCAGCTTTCCAAGCCCCACAGAGTCTCAGGTACCAAAATCCCTGAGCAAAACTGACCTCCACCAACCACCCCACCACCTCCTGCTCACAGACCTCATTTTTCTAAGGAGGTTCTCACCTTCCATGGTCTCAGTGAGCCGATCGGCCACCTTCTTCACCAGGGCGCTCATGGTCATCTGTCCATTGAGGAGCAGCTCCTCGGCCAGCAGCTCCCCGGTGTCGCCGTACAGCGTCTTGGCGGCGTAGATGTAGCGTGGGTAGCGCAGGATGCGCAGCACCCGCTTACACTGGGCCTCATATTCCACGAATCCTCGCTTCTGCAGCTGGTAGGTCACCAGGTTGTGTTGGATGAGGACGCAAAGGGCTTTCTTCACCTGCCGGAGGCGGAGCGGGGCTCGGATATGGACAGAGAAACCCCTCTGGGATGGGGATGCTCCCACTGCCCTCAGCAGCCTCTGCCAGGGCTTCACCACCCTGTCAGTGAAGGAATTGTTCCCAATATCCAACCTAAACCTTCCTCTGGCACAACATGAGGCCGTTCCCTCTCATCCTATCATCTATTCCTTGGGAGAAGAGCCTGACCCCCGCCTGACTCCAACCTGGAGCTGCAAAGAGCAATGAGGTGTCCCCTCAGCCTTCTCTTCTGCAGACTAAACAGCCCCAGGGCCCTCACTGCTTCCATAACCCCTGGGCTCCGATTGTTCCCAGATCTGCTCCCTTCTCCAGACATGCTCCAGCCTGGCCAGATCACCCTGAAGATCCTCCTGCCCTCCAGCCATGGATCCAGCCTGGATTCCTCTGCAGAGCCTCCTGCCCTCCAGCCATGGATCCAGCCTGGATTCCTCTGCAGAGCCTCCTGCCCTCCAGCCATGGATCCAGCCTGGATCCCTCTGCAGAGCCTCCTGCCCTCCAGCCATGGATCCAGCCTGGATCCCTCTGCAGAGCCTCCTGCCCTCCAGTCATGGATCCAGCCTGGATCCCTCTGCAGAGCCTCCTGCCCTCCAGCCATGGATCCAGCCTGGATTCCTCTGCAGATCCTCCTGCCCTCCAGCCATGGATCCAGCCTGGATTCCTCTGCAGAGCCTCCTGCCCTCCAGCTATGGATCCAGTCTGGATCCCTCTGCAGATCCTCCTGCCCTCCAGCCATGGATCCAGCCTGGATCCCTCTGCAGATCCTCCTGCCCTCCAGCCATGGATCCAGCCTGGATCCCTCTGCAGATCCTCCTGCCCTCCAGCCATGGATCCAGCCTGGATTCCTCTGCAGAGCCTCCTGCCCTCCAGCTATGGATCCAGTCTGGATCCCTCTGCAAAGCCTCGATCCCCTCATCCGAATCACGGCTAAAGAGATCAAACCAGACCAGCCCCAGCACTGAGCCCTATGGAGAAGCTGGTGTTACGCTCTCCTCATTAAGTGAGATAATGAACCGTCTCTCCCAATTTAGAAAAACATGATTTTTTATGAATTGTCCCTAGCAAATTTGTCCTTCTCGAGCTTTTCCTGCCCCGTTTTCCCTTCGGGAGCAGCAGTGGTGGTGCTGGACAGCTTGGGCTGAGGCCGGAGTACTCCAGGCCGCATTACGGTGCCACAGGTGAGCAGGAGCCGTACCTGATCCAGCAGCAGCCCGGTGCCAGCGATGATCGCCCGCAGCGGCTGAGCGCCCGTCCGGATGAGGTACGTCCCTATCTTCTCCACGATCTCCCCAAAATGTTCTTGGAGCAGGAGAGAGCAGAGCTTTATCTCCGCCTGAGTCATCGCCACACGGATCAGGATGCCCTGGGGAAGAGCGCAGAGGCCTTATAGCTGGTTATGGGGGGTGGGAGGGCAGGGGTGGGGGGAAATCCATCCATGATCCATCCTGGAATGGGGGTACGTCAGGAGAGCAGCTGGAAACCAGCGCCTGGCACGGCAGAGGGAATGAAGGGACACACGTGGCTGCTCTGTGTCCTGTCCTGGGGGAATGGGGTCCCTGCTCTCCCCCCTGGGGGGCTGGGATCTCTGTCAGAGGGATTGGGGGTCCCCATGTCCCCTGCTGGGAGTGGCAGCCCTTCCTCTGGAACCTGGATCTGTAGGGCTCCCCCATCCCAAGGAGCCGCTATGTCAGGGGGGCTGGGGTCCCCCTCCCAGCTGGGATGAGGCCCCCTGTCCACAAAGGGAGGGGAAGGGGAGGGTGGCAGCCCCTTCCCTCAAAGGGAGGAGATGGGATGGAATGAGAAAGGGGGGAATCACACCTGCCTGGGGATTTTGGGGGGCCCCCTGCTCAGAAAGGAAGGGAATGGGATGGGGGGTCATCTCTGCCTGGGGATTTTGGGGGGCCCCCGTGCCCACAAGAAGAGACTATGGGATGGAAGGAGAAGCGGGATGGCGGGAGGGGGGATTACCCCTGCCTGGAGATATTAGGGGGACCCTCTGCCCACAAAGGAAGGGAATAGGATGGGAGTGGTCACCCCTTCCTCGGGATTTTGGGGGGACTCCCTGCCCGCAAAGGGAGGGGAGGGGATGGAAAGAAAAGAAGTGGGATGGAGGAGGGGGGTGAGGTCTGCTGCTGGGGGGTGGCAGGGCCTGGATCCATAGGTGCCCCCCACAACCCAAGGGGTGGCCCTGTCACAGAGAATGGGATCCCCGTGCCCCTCCCAGCCGGCATGCATCCCCCCCCCCCCTCCTCCCTCTGCCAGGGGTTCCTTTCAGGGCTCTCGGAGCCGCCCCAGCATCGCCTCCGGGCCGCCCCACCTCGCCTTCGCTCACCCAGACCCCGCCTCAGCCCATGCGGCCGCCATGGCAACGGCTACTTCCGGTTCCGCGCCCTCCACTTCCGCTCGCGCCTCGAGGTGACGCTAGATCCGCGCCAGTCGCTGCTCTGGCCGTGGCGTAGGGCGAGCGCACCGGAAGTGCGAGCTTAAAGGGAGGGGCGGGGTTCCGGGTTGCCGCTCTGCCCGGCGCGGGTGAGCTCTCGCTGCTCCGGCGGAGGACTGACGGCAGGCGCAGAAGATGGCGGAGGCCTCGGCGGCGGCCGCCGTGCCCCAGCACCGCTTCTTCTGCCACAGCTGCAAGGGGGAGATCAGCCCTAAGCTGCCGGTGAGCGCCCGGGGGCGGGGGAGGGCCGGGGAGAGCGGAGGAGGGGGGCTCTCAGCGCCGCCGCCCCCACCGTGGGAGCGGTCCCGCCCCCTCCCCCTCGAGCTGCCTTTGAGGGGGCGGGGGGAGCGGCATGGGAGGGGTTAACCCCCAAAATAAAGCCCTGAGGGTAGAGTGACCCCCCCATCACCTCCCCCATCGTTTTGTGGGCAAAGGGTCCCCCAAAACCTACAGATGGGGAGAACTCCCCCCCAATCCCCTTGATTTGTGGGCAGGGGGTCCCCCCAATACCTCCAGGCAGGGGTAATCACCCCCCTTCCCCTCATCCCACTTCTCCTTCCACCCCACATTCTCTTTGGGGGCAGGGCCCTCCCCGAAAACCCTAGGCCGGAGTGACCTCCCCCATTTCATTCCTTTCCTTTGTGAGCAGGAGGCCCCCCAAAACCCGCAGACAGGGGTGACCCCCCTCTTCTCATTCCATCCCGTCTCCTCCCTTTGAGAGAAGGTGCTGCCATCCTTCCCCTCCCTTTGTGAGCAGGGGGATCTCCCCGAAACCTGCGGACAGAGGTGTCCTCGTCCCATCCCTTCTCATCCCATTCCATTCCCTCCCATCCATTTGAGGAAAGGGGGTCGCCCCCCCCGTCCCTCCATCCCATGCCCTCCCGTTGTGGGCACGGGGGGGTCCCCCAAAATTCTGTGAGCAGACGTGCCCCCCATCCTGTCCTTTTTGTGAGAAAGGGGTAACCCCCCCCCCTCCCCAAAGCCCCACAGACAAGCTTGACCCCCTCTCCACCCCCCATTCCTTTGTGAGTGGAGGGCTCCCCTCAAACCCTGCTGAACCCCGTGGGTGCCGGCTGCCCCCCAAAAGCCTAAGGACGCCTTGACCCTCATCCCAACATCCCTGCGGGAGCGGGTTTGTCCCCTGATCCTTTGGGAAGCGCCGATGTCCCTGCAGCGGGGGGTGCTTTGTGGACCCCTCCCTGCTTTTACCCCCAAACTGAGCCCGTGGGGAGTTCTGGGATGAGGGGGGTTGAGCCCCAGAAGAGGCAGACGGAGCTCCCCGAATCCAGGGAGCCCCAAGGGCTGCGCAAGGAGGTGGCAAATCCCCTCAGGGGAGCAGCTCCAGGTAGGGCCGGGCTGGGGTCACCTCGATGTTCCCCCCGCCTCCCAATTTCAGGGATTCGAGGCTGGAGTTTGGGCTGCGCTTGCTGAGGTTGGGGGGACATTTGGGAAGAAGGGGCAGGAGTGGGATGGACGCAGACACAACTCGGGGGGCTACAGACACAGCTTGGGGGAGGCAGAGGTGAACGGAGCAGCTCTCTTGTGCAGCTCCCTGCATCCCTGCCCCTCCGAGTCGTGTGGGATATAGGAAAGATGTCTCGGCAGCCAATATCCGCAGGCTGCTCCACATCCAGGTCCGATTCCGTTGCCATCCTTGCTCTGCTGCAACCAGGGATGCGTCTCCTGCCAGCACCGCGGTCTGCAGGCAGGGAGTTTCAGCTCCACTAATCCCAAAAGGTCATTCCTGAGCTTCCTCGGGATATCTGCATCTGGATCCATCCCACCTCTTCATCCCAGGAGCTGGTAGCTTCACCTTCAGGTGCTTCGCCTCCCTCTCACCTCCCAGATTATGCTCCACTCTCTTTTTACCCCATTCCCATCTGTTTTTCAAGGAAGCGCTGACCAAAACCAGCTCAGATCCCATCCTATCCAGGACTCCAGCTTTCCTGCAGCCTCAGTCCTCTCTCTTGCTTGACCTGGGAGCAGAGCTCCAGGCCCTCTCCAACGAAACACCTTTCCATCCTTTTCTGGGATCCGGTGTGCCAGGAGCCACATCCTTTGCTTCTAAATTGGGAGCAAAGTCCCTTCTGCTTTGCGTGGGCAGGAAAGAGGTCACTGAATCCTCTCCCTGCAGGATGCTCTCCCGGTTCTCCCGGCGTCTCTCGCTCCAGTTTCTATTTCAGGAGCGCCCAGAAACCCAGCTCAGGGTCGAGGCCTCGCTGGAGGCTTTTCTGCCTCTCCCAACGGGCTCCGCGCTTGTTCCCCTCTGGATTCCGGTTGGGATGAGTGTTGTGGAGCTTGTGGTGGGTCTAGGGGTGCGGGATTTTACGTCCTGGATATTAAATCGCCTCTCTGGAGCCACGGTTACAGATCGGTTTGAGAGCTCTGGTTGTCCGTGTCCTGGCCGTGGGCTGGGGACACACACAGACAGGTTCTCAGTGACGCCGCTTGTTCCCAAACCTGTTCCTTCGCTCCATCCCTTTGAAGGAAAACGCAGCCAGAGCTTCCTCACGCCCTTCCCGAGCCAGGCGACTCGCCTGGGAGAGACTTTTCCAACCCTTACTCAGCACCAGGACGTACCCCGAGGAGTGAGGATGGAGCTTTGCTTTTCCCTGAGGGTCAGGAACGACTCTTGTCTTTGTCAGGAGGATCTGTGACGCTAAAAGGAACAAAGTGGGAGAATCCACACCTGTTTTCGGGGATCAGGACCCAGCTCTGCGCCTTTAACCTCTTTGTCTCCCACCCCTTGCCAGGCAACTTCTCTCCCTGCCTTTGCTGAAACAAAGCAAAAGCTGAGCGTGCTGATTTGGGGGGTTTTAGCTCTTTTCCTGGGGTTACAGCAGCCGTGTGGTTTCCAAAGAGCTCTGGCACTGAGGATAATGGGAATTGATGGGTGAAGGGTGGAAAAAATAACCTGTCCGGGGTTTTTGGCTTCGCATGCATGAATTGAAGGATTGGGAAGAGGAATAGGTGCTGCTTGTTGCGCACAGGAGCAAATCATGGGGGTAAATGCCACCAGGGAGAGCAGGTGCGGTGGGGATACAGCACAGATCCCGCTCTGGACACAAAATATAGAACCATAGAATCACCAGGTTGGAAGAGACCCACCGGATCGTCGAGTCCAACCATTCCCATCAATCACTAACCCACGTCCCTCAGCACCTCGTCCACCCGTCCCTTAAACACCTCCAGGGAAGGGGACTCAACCCCCTCCCTGGGCAGCCTCTGACAGGGACCAATGACACTTTCTGTGAAACATTTTTTCCTGCTGTCCAGCCTGACCCTCCCCTGTTGGAGCTTGAGGCCATTCCCTCTCGTCCTGTCCCCTGTCCCTTGGGAGAAGAGCCCAGCTCCCTCCTCTCCACAACCTCCTCTCAGGGAGTTGCAGAGAGCAGTGAGCTCTCCCCTCAGCCTCCTCTTCTCCAGGCTGAACCCCCCCAGCTCTCTCAGCCGCTCCTCTTCTTCTCCAGCCCCCTCCCCAGCTTCGTTGCTCTTCTCTGCACTCGCTCCAGAGCCTCAACATCCTTCTGGTGGGGAGGAACCAGAACTGACCCCAGGATTCGAGGGGGAAATATGGGGGTAAAGGAGCTCTTTGGGAAAGGCTCTGGGATACGCGGAGTCCGCCAGGCGTCTCCTCTTCAGAGTTGTTGGGTCTCGGCTGCAAATCAGAGCGAGGAGCAACAAACCCTTGGAATTGCTTAGGAGTAACAAACGAGAACTGAATCCATGGCTGGACCTTTGTGAGGCCTCTCCCGTCGCAAGGCTGGGGTGTCTGATGTGTTTTGGGAGCGAAGCTGCTGCAGGCAGCCTCCTGCTGCGCTCTTCTCCGTCTCGGAAGCCGCTCCAGCTGGGAAGCGAGGCCTCTGCGTAAGCGCAGCGCCTGGCAGTGTTGCAGCCCGGGCTTTGCTTGGGAAGGAAAAGCAGGATGAGATGAATTGAGGTGTCTCGAGGGCTCGTGTGCCCTTCCCAGGGAAACAGAGAGCTGGGAGGAAGCCGATACAGAGCTGATAGGAAGGGAGAAGCCGAAGTGGGTGAAGACAGAGCAAAGACGTTGTGTTACCAGGCTGGGAGATGCTCTGATAACGCCGCCTCAGGAATGTGATCGGCCCTGGAGCTCGGCAGGGCGTTGGGAGCAACCGGAGCGCCGCTGGCTTGGGTGTCCTGACCTTTTTCTCCCCTTCTTCTGTGTTGCACTCTGGGAAGTTTCCTTCCAGGAGCGATCTGTTTCTTTCTCCTGGTGGATAAATCCCTGGCAGATGGGAGTTGCTGTGTGTTCCCTTCGCCACATCCCAAATCATTCGCTTGGGAAAGGGCTCGGCATGAGGACGGAGCAGCAGGCAGAGGTGGTGTTGGTGATTAGCGAGCCTCGTTTGGTCATAGAGTCCTTGGTTGTGAAAATGGTTCAGTAGGAAAATGTCCAATGGATTTATCCCCTGACTCGGATATTCCGGAGCATCTCCAAGTTCCCTGTGAGAGCTGCCTTCCCTCCGTATCAGCTGTGTGACTAGCAGCTCCTCGGCTTTCTGGCACCAGTGTAATGGAAGAGACTTTGCTTCCCATCACCGAGGCTCTGCAGTTGGTTCCTGAATAGCTCCTTTCCCGAATCCCGTGATCCAGACAGGCCTGAGGATCTAGGTGGCTTGGGCTTTTCTGTTTCATTTTCCTCGATCTGCTGCTACCCTTGTCTCGATACGGGTGATTTGCTGTTCCACGATTATCATTTGAGGTCAATAAAATCCCCCGGAACCATCGGGGCTTTGGAATCCTCATAATGAAACCGAAACTTTGGATTCCCAGAGTGCCTTCGCAGGGTGGAGGAGCTCAGGAACCCCTGGTGGACTCCGCCACGTGACTGAACTTTTTCTTTTCCCTTCAATCCCAAGCTTGGGGTCTAAAACGAGCCTCCCTTTTCTTCCCAGGAGTACACTTGCCCGAGATGTGAATCTGGCTTTATCGAAGAAGTCACGGATGATTCCAGGTAAGGTGCATGTGGACGCGCCGTTTGGTTTGCCACACGCATATGTTTCCTCTGGGATGGTGGGATTCCTCTAAAAATGGGACAAGGAGGATAAAATAAGGAATGCAAATATCCTACAGGAAAGCTGGGGAGGGGCTCTGATCAGGGAATGCAGGGATAGGGTGGGACTTGATGGGTTTTGAGGCCCCTTCCCCCCTAAGCTATTCCATGATTCTCTGAAAAGCTTCTACTTATACATTAGGGTGAATTAATCCTGGATGAGACTGAAAACACAAGTGACTGTCGATGAGTTTGAAAGACAAACAGACAGGGCGTTCCGGGATGGTTCAGTAGTGGACAGGGACGGTAGGACTCGATGATCTCAAAAGTCTTTTCCAACCAAGCAATCCTATGATTAGGAGGCTCTTCCAGAGCCCGGATAGCTGGAATGCAGTTTCCTTCCACGCTCAGGTTGTCCATGGCCCATCCGCACGTCTTTTAACGTCCGTAGTCCTGTTCTATGCTGGGAAATTGTCCTGCTGTGTTCCTGCAGGCGGGCTCCGCTTGCTCATCCCGTGACGGGGACTCCTAATCCCAACGGGAGCTGCTTTGGGAGTGGTGGCCGACTCTCACTCCCCTCTTTTTCTGCAGTTTCCTGGATGGCAGCAGCACAGACGACAGCCAGTCCACGCAGTTCACGGAGGTGAGTTTCCCTGCCTTCCTTTTGGTTTTTAAACCGGTCGTGACGCGGTTTCCCATCTCCGCTCCAGGTGTGAAGGCACCTTCGCTTCCTGCCTTGTGAAAAGGACAGTGCATCTTCCGAAGGGCTTTCAGTCACTCGGCAGAGTTTGAGGAGACGCTGACGTTGCTGGGGTTGAGACCTGCCGGAGGTTTCCTTGCTGGGTTGGGCAGGAAAGGAAGGGCTCTGGGATCCTCAGCCAGGGTGGTGCTGCCTCAGGGCCCTTTCCACCCTGCTCGTTGCCGCTCCGAGTTTGTCCAGAAATGCAGCTGTCTAAAAAGTCTAAATTTATAACAAAATCTGTAATTTGGAGCAGGAGGTGATGGGCGCTGAGGGCCGGAAGCGTCTTTTTTTACCTAAAGAGCCGGACACGTGCCGACAGCCTGAGCCGAGCTCCGGGAATACGTGCTCCAGACTCCTCTGAGTTGCTCGGGGCACGTGGCTGCAGCAGCAGCTCCTCTTCTTGACCCCAGTGTGGATTTCAGCTCAGATCCCTGCTCCGTTCCTCAGAGCTCGGTTTCCCTTCAGGCTGAGCTGTGTAAAACAGATGGGAATCGCATTTCCACGTGTCTCCTCTGCCAGCGGGCCTTGCTTTGAGCCCAGGTTATCCATTTGACTGGTTATCGAGGGCTTTTATTATTTCCCTGGTCCTGCTGGGGTTGCTCCCCGGTGTCTTGAGCTGCAGCTCCTAGGTGGGATTATCCCGGGAAGGTCTGGGATCTGTGGTGCTGCCGAGCTCTCCTCACCTCATGGCCCTGCACGAGAAACAGGGGCTGAAACTCCTCTTCAGCTTCAAGTTTTGGATCTGGATCCCTCCTGTTTGCTTTTGCATACTCCGGTTTGCCTTTCCTTCCCTCCTCTTCAGCCAAACTCGTTTGTCTCCCCCTCCAAAAAATCAATTGCCTTTATATTCCTGCTGCCCAACATCCCAGAAATGATAAATGATAAAGCCATCCCCACTCGTAACCCCCGTCTTGGTTTACAAAGAGCTTTGGGATGTGTAAATTTAAACGGCTTTTAGGATTAATAATAAATGAAAGTCTCCCCTGGCTGCAGGCAGAGCTCTGTGGGGATCGTAACCAGAAGGAGAACAAGCAAAACTCTGTCTGTGAAGCATTAATTCAGGGATCGGGTCATAAACTTGGCTTCTTCCATTCCTCTGATGCTGGATTGAGCCGGACAGAGCCCTGTAAAAGGAGCTGATTGGGTGGTAGATGGAAACGAAGCTGCTTTGATCGTGTCGCGGCGCACGACGACACTCTAGAAGAGAATAGCCCTCGTGTTTGACTTGGGAGCGTTTAATTCCGCAGGGAATCCAAGGGTGCCGCTCCTTTGAATATCCCGTTTGCAGCATGGAGCGTGTCTGGCGGGAGCGGCAGCTCGGTCCCGCCTGGCACACGGAGGGTTTATTGGCCAGAACTCCTGGATTTCTTGTGTCCTGTGAGTTCATTGTTCATAACCGGCATGGTGAATCCCCAGTGCCCTCCTCAGCTGTTCCTTTAATCCATGGAATTGCAGAAGGAATGAAACCAGATGGGTTTTGCAGGCGAGGGTGGCCGAGAGAGCTTGGCTCGGTTGGAAGAGACCCATCGGATCATTGAGTCCAACCATTCCCATCAATCACTAACCCGTGTCCCTCAGCACCGCGTCCACCCGTCCCTTAAACCCCTCCAGGGACGGGGACTCAAACCCCTCCCTGGGCAGCCTCTGCCAGGGACCAGTGACCCTTTCTGTGAAATATTTTTTCCTGCTGTCCATCCTGACCCTCCCCTGGTGGAGCTTGAGGCCATTCCCTCTCGTCCTGTCCCCTGTCCCTTGGGAGAAGAGCCCAGCTCCCTCCTCTCCACAACCTCCTCTCAGGGAGTTGCAGAGAGCAATGAGCTCTCCCCTCAGCCTCCTCTTCTCCAGGCTGAACCCCCCCAGCTCTCTCAGCCGCTCCTCTTCTTCTCCAGCCCCCTCCCCAGCTTCGTTGCTCTTCTCTGCACTCGCTCCAGAGCCTCAACATCCTTCTGGTGGGGAGGAACCAGAACTGACCCCAGGATTCGAGGAGCGGCCTCCCCAGGGCCGAGTCCAGAGGGAGAAGAACCTCCCTGGCCCTGCTGGCCACGCCGTGGCTGCTCCAAGCCAAGATGCCCTTGGCCTTCTTGGCCACCTGGGCCCCTGCTGGCTCCTGTTCAACCAACCCCCCCAGGTCCTTCTCCTCCAGGCAGTTTCCAGCCATACTTCTCCTAGTCTGTAGCAGGTGGATGTTCCGTAGGGCTGGGAATCAACTTCTCTCCTGTGGCTGGAGCCCACGGAAATAGCCTTACCCCCGCACACCCTTCCCTTAGCAGCCGTTCCATGCTGCTCTGGCCTGCGGTGTTGGCTCCAGCAGCTGGAGGTGTGGACACACCTCCTCAGGCTCTGCTTCTGTTCCCCCAGAGCACTCGGTGAGCCCTTGGCTGCGGGCGCCTGGGTGTCCGGCCTTATCTCTCCTCAAATTCCAGCCCTCGGAGAGAGAACCCAACCCTCGCAGTGCCCTGGGGTGGCTTAACAAGATCTGCGTTGTTGGGATCTGTGCGTAGCAGGAAAGAGCTGTCGCGTTGGCCTTCCTGGGGGTGGAACACCAGATTCGTTTGGGCTATAATTAAGTGTGTTTGCCAGACTTTTTTTTTTTTTTTTTTTTTTTTCCCCAGGAACCATGGTAACCGCATGAATTTGCTCCCTTGCTTCTGTCGAGGTGGACTTTGCTGCCTCTGTGCAGGCAGCGGAGTCACCGGGATGAGTGACGGAGCTGTGTGCGGTTTTTCTCTCCCCTTTTCTTCCCCCCTGCCCAGCTTTGGGACCATTTGGACCACACAATGTTCTTTCCCGACTTCCGACCCTTCCTGAGTAGCGGCTCACTGGATCAAGACAGCAGGGACAACGAGAGGGGCCACCAAGCTCACGCTGACCTCTGGGGACCCAGCCGACCCCCGCGATTGCCCATGACGCGGCGGTACAGATCCCGGGGCAGCTCGCGCCCCGACAGATCTCCCGCCATCGAAGGGTGAGTGTCCTAGTTACCCCCTGGAAGTGTCTCAGAATCACAGAATAACCAGGTTGGAAGAGACCCACTGGATCGTCCAGTCCAACCATTCCCACCAATCCCTGAATTGTGCCCCATAGCACCTCACCCACCCTCACCTTAAACACCTCCAGGGACGGCGACTCAACCACCTCCCTGGGCAGACCTTTCCAATCCCTAACCACTCTCTCCGTGAAGAATTTTTTCCTAATCTCAAGCCTAAATCTCCCCTGGTGGAGCTTGAGGCCATTCCCTCTCGTCCTGTCCCCTGTCCCTTGGGAGAAGAGCCCAGCTCCCTCCTCTCCACAACCTCCCTTCAGGTAGTTGTAGAGAGCAATGAGGTCTCCCCTCAGCCTCCTCTTCTCCAGGCTGAACCCCCCCAGCTCTCTCAGTCGCTCCTCATAAGTCTCCATCCCATATGGAGCCTTGCATTCCCTTCCGGAATCCTCAGCGCAGGAAGGACCTGGAGGTGGTGGAGCGAGCCCAGAGGAGGCCACGGAGATGATGCGAGGGCTGGAGAACCTCCCGTATGAGGCCAGGCTGGGAGAGTTGAGGTTGTTCGGCCTGGAGAAGAGAAGGCTGCGGGGAGACCTTAGAGCAGCTTCCAGAGCTGAAAGGGGCTCCAGGAAAGCTGGAGAGAGGTTCTGGATCAGGGAGTGCAGGGACAGGATGAGGGAGAATGGTTTTGAGCTGCAAGAGGGGAGATTGAGATGAGATCTTGTGGAGAAATGTTTTGCTGTGAGGGTGGGGAGGCCCTGGCCCAGGTTTTCCAGAGCAGGGGTGGCTGCCCCATCCCTGGAGGGGTTCAAGGCCAGGTTGGATGGGGCTTGGAGCCCCTGATCCAGTGGGAGGTGTCCCTGCTCATGGCAGGGGTGGGACTGGATGGGCTTTGAGGTCCCTTCCAACCCAAATCATTTTGCGAGCCCATATCAGTGATAAATATGGGATTTGCGGTTCAAAACCTGACAAAACGGGGTCCGGGCGCTTACAGTGGGTGACCCTCAGACCTGGAAGGCGCAGGTTTTCCCATCAGCCGCTCTGCCCTTCCTCCCCCGCGGCGCTAATTGAAGCTGCCTGGTGGGAAAGGTGGGTTCTGCCAACCCTGACCACAGGGAAGCGAGTCAGTGCCTGGGAAGCTCAGTCATTTCCTCTCGCAGCCCTCCCACACTCGAGTGAACGCGCATCACTTCTCCCTAGCGCTGTGCCTCTGCCTAAGGGCTCGCCCTTCCACATGGGGATTTACTCAGCCCTGGCTCTCGCAGCATCGTTTACTGTCATCAACCAGAGCAGCATTTCACCTTTTGCTGCCCGTTCTTGCCCTGTGTTTATTCGCTCAGCTCATTCTTTCTCTTTCGATCCCCCCCGCTTTAGGATCATCCAGCAGATCTTTGCGGAGTTTTTCACAAACTCGGAAATTCCTGGCTCGCTGCACCCTTTTTCCTGGTGAGTATCACGTGGGGCTTTGGTCACGGGTGTCCACAGCCCTGCTCTGGTGCCCAGGAGCTCCGTTGCAGTGGAGGAGAAGCTCCGCATGAACCAGCAAAGTGCCCTCGTAGGCCAGAATCCAAACCACGTCCCCGGATGCATCCAAAGCCGTGGGACCAAGTAGAGTGAGGGAGGGGATTCTGCCCCTCTGCTCCACTCTGGGAGACCCACCTGGAGCCTGTGGCCAGTTCTGGAATCCTCAGCACAGGAAGGATGTGGAGCTGTTGGAGCGAGTCCAGAGGAGGCCACGGAGATGATCCGAGGGCTGGAGAACCTCCCATACGAAGCCAGGCTGGGAGAGTTGAGGTTGTTCAGCCTGGAGAAGAGAAGGCTGCGGGGAGACCTTAGAGCAGCTTCCAGTGCTGAAAGGGGCTGCAGGAAAGTTGGGGAGGGGCTCTGGGTCAGGTAGTGCAGGGAACAGGATGATGGGGAATGGGTTTGAGCTGTAAGAGGGGAGATTGAGGTGAGATCTTTGGGAGAAACGTTTTGCCATAAGGTTTGGGAGGCCCTGGCCCAGCTTTTCCAGAGCAGGGGTGGCTGCCCCATCCCTGGAGGGGTTCAAAGCCAGGTTGGATGGGGCTTGGAGCCCCAGATCCAGTGGGAGGTGTCCCTGCCCATGGCAGGGGTGGGACTGGATGGGCCTCAAGGTCCCTTCTCACCCAAACCATTCTATGATTCTGTGATTTTCCCGGTACGGCCTGTCTGGGAGGATCGTGTGAACCTCAGGGCTGGTTTGGGGTGAATAAAACAGTTTCCTTGACTCTCTGCTCGCCTTTGCAGGAGTGGCATGCTGCACTCGAATCCTGGGGACTATGCTTGGGGACAGAGTGGCCTCGATGCCATTGTCACCCAGGTAAGAGCCGTGCACGTGCCCACGTGGAACAAGTCCCTGGGCTTTGATCCGTGCTCCTCTCCGGTCAATCCTGCTGCCGGACACAAGCCCTGAGTGGTTTTGGATGAGGATTAGGAACTTTCTGGCTGCTTGTGCCCTGCCTCGTGTGTAGGAGCAGGACTTGGACCTTATTCCCTTGGGAATACAGGATCTTTGTCACGTCTCGGGCGACTCACACGTGATGCGAGGCTCGCAGGTGCCTCTCAGCGAGCTCCACAGAATCCAACGGTTAAAATCTCCAGTGTCAGCCCCAGATCTCTCACCAAATTCATCAACTTGCAGCCATGAGCCATTTCCCCTGTGGTTTGTGGAGGGATGAGCCGAGTCTGCTCCCATTCCCTGGCACCGTTGTCTGGCTCCGTTGAGGTTCGGGGGGTGCCCATCCACACACGGTCTCTTCCAGGGCGTTGGCATCGCTGGGGTTGAAAGAGCAGACGGCTGCTTTCCCGAGAGCTTAATTTGGCTGCTGGTGTCGTGCCGACGCCTTCCGAAAGCGCCCGGCAGAGCCATCTGCTGCCGTTCGGAGTAGCCCCCGGCTTCCCAGGCTGCGTCACACGCCCGTCTCACCCGCCTTACTCACCGCTTCCCAAAAATGAGCCTGCAGCCCACGTGGCTGCTGTGAGATGGCACCTTCCTCCTGCCACCCTGCGCCCAGCAGAGCAGAGCGAGAGCCCTGCGAGGGGCCTGGTGTCGCAGTTCAGGTTTGGGCTGGGTACGTGGCTCCGCTCGGCTCCCCGTTGGGGCTGGAGCAGCAGCCCTGCTCATCCCATCCCCTCCAGCCCAAATCATTCCATGATTCCATGTCTGGAAGCAGGAAAAGTAGGTTTGAACAGCACAAATGTTGCTGCAGAGGAGGGAACAGTCACTTGTACACAGAGTATCTCAGCCAGGATGAAATGGGCTCCGCTTGCTCCCGGGGTTGGGAATGTTGCTGGGGAGGCCACAACTTTGGTCACCTCAGGGGCTTTGGGAGCTGGTTGGGACCATCCCCAGGGAATGGCCTGTGCCGAGCTGCTCGTGCCTGGCCCCCTGGTTATGGGATGGAGCGCTCTCCGTGCCCCGTGTTTGTGCTCTGCATGGCAAAGCCAAGTCCCTGCTCCTGAGCACGGCGTGTTTTCTTTTCCACAGCTCTTGGGGCAGTTGGAAAACACGGGACCACCCCCAGCCGACAAGGAGAAGATCTCCTCGCTCCCGACAGTGACAGTAACTCAGGAACAAGTCGGTAAGTGAAATCCATCGCCGGTCTCTTCCTCTGTGTCCCATGTCCCTCATCTCCTGAAGCTTTGACGTGCGCATCCTGAGCTCCCCGCTCCCTCTGCTGAGGATCGGCCTCTTTGCCGTTTCCCGGCGTTCCTTGGCTGCTGCCGGAGGGTGGAAGGCAGAGCTGCTCCATCCTTCTGACTGTCTGTCTGGTCTCGGGCCGGGAACACTCGTGTTTTCTGGCTCGGGAGACCCAGAGCTTTGCTGCTGCTGCCATCTCCGGCGTTCGGTTCCCTGGGACTCCCAGATCTCCGTGGATTTGGGCCATCGTCACAGACCTTCCTTCCGCAGAGCCTGCGCAATCCTAATCGCTGCCGTTTCGGCCTCCCTACCCTCGATTGCTTTACCTTCCCCAAACCCCTTCCGTTTGTGCTGTTATTTGGTCTCGCTGGAGCTGGGCTTGGCCTGTTCCTTTCTCCTCTTCCAAACTGGCTCACGGCAGGGCTGGCAGATGACACTCCAGGCATATTCCTACTTCTGGGAACATCGTGTGGAACCCGGAGGCCCTCTGGGGTTCTCGCAGCCTTTAACGGTTTTGCAGTCAGCTCACCCTGGGGCTTTTTCTCCTCCTGTTTGTTCCTGAAGACCCAGAGGATCCCGTTCCCTCCAAGCCGCTCATGTTCCTGGAAGCTCAAACGCTCTGTTAAACTGCTTGATTAGAAAAGCCGTTTCCACAACAGATATTTGTGCCTGATGCTTTTTATACTTCTGGCTCCCCTTGTCTGGGAAGCATCCGAATTTCCATGTTGTAATGCTCGGTCTCGCCTGTTTGGGTTGATGGAGCTCGGGCCTGGCAGTCGCAGGAGGCCGGGAGCTCGAACCAAAGGAGGCGAGAAGGGCTTTTTCCCAAGCTCCCACGGCGGAGCGGGGAACGTTTGGAGCATCCCCGCCAACCTCACGTAACTGCTCGTAGTCCGGGCGAGGAAGTTTGAGCAGGACCGAGCGTAAATACCTGCAGTTTGGTTCATTTTCTCGCTGCAGAGAGCGTAGGGAATTCTTTGATGGCGAGCGCTACCGGCCCCAGTGGGTTCTTCGTGGCTCCTAAAGGCCCGAGATCGTATTCCCGGGGAGGCAAAGCTGCCTCCTCACCCTCCTCGCTCTTCCGTCTCTTCCAGATACAGGTTTGGAGTGTCCCGTGTGCAAAGAGGAATACACAATCGCCGAGCAGGTCCGGCAGTTACCCTGCAACCACTTTTTCCACAGCAACTGCATCGTGCCCTGGTTGGAGCTGGTAAGAGCCCGCGGGGCTGGGGCTCCGGGCTGTCCCGGCTCCCAGCCAGGCCCCGCGGGGGCATTTCCAAACCCTCCCTGTGGCGTTTCCCTGCAGCTCCTGCCTTTTCCTTGCAGCACGACACGTGTCCCGTCTGCAGAAAGAGCTTAAAAGGGGAAGATTCCACTAGGCAAACGCCAAACCCAGAGCCAGCAGCCAGTAACAGCTTCGACAGCGACAGCCACCTACACGATCGATGGACTTTCTGACGGCCGGGGGCTCCGGCCGGCGTCGCTGCTGCTGCTGCTGTTCATTGTATCCGAATCCGAACGGGAAAAAGGAATAGCAGGGAATGGGGGGCAAGGGAGGGGTCACTGCACCGAGCGCTGTCTTCTTCCTCAAACTAAACTGGCATCTCCGAGCAAATCACGTCTCCATCGGAATCGCCTCTTTAGTCCTAAATTTGGAGTGATTTGACTTGATTTTTTTTATACTTGCGGAATCTTTGACTTCAACGGGGCCGCTTTGCAGGGGAGGGAATCGCACGGAGCCGGGTTTGGGAAGAGCCCGAGGGCTCCGTGCGGCCTCCTCCGTGTTCCCGATGGGAAATGAGGAGGGGGAAGGCGTCCCCGGTGCAGTGCTCCCTGTAACCAAGGAGGGGATGGAAAGGAGAAGAGCTTTAACTTCTCCCCTCTGACCCCTTTCCCTGCCCCTTGATCCAGGTTTGTGGGATCAAATCCAGGAGGATTTTTTTTCCCCCCCTCCCTCTTCCATTCAATCCGAGTGAGGGCGGCTCTGAGGTAGCAGAGACAGAGGTGACGATGGAGGCATTGAGGGGCTCCGGAGCCCTTCGGTGCCGGGAGCAGGAACGCACCAAGCGGGATTTTTCTGTCCTTGGCGTGGACTCTTTGTTCAGTGGGGTTTTCCTGACCCTCTCCGGGTGCCGGCGTCCCCACACCCGTCCCTTCTCCCCGAGTCGTTTAGGCCCCTTAGCTGCCTCCTACCACATGGACCACATTAAAGGAATCCCTTAGGAAAACAAACCTAACTCCGTAGCCATTTTAACGGCCGATCCCTCGATTTAACCCCTCCCTTAGTCCGTTAATGTTAAGAAAATCTCTATTTTTGCGGATTATTGTTTATGGTTTGGGGGTTTTCGCCACCTCTTGTTAACATCTCACCCATCTCTGACTCTGTTTTTATCATCCGAGGAGCGGCCGCGCTCACGGCCCCCACAAAACCATCTTGTGGGGACCCCGAATCCCCGGCTCGGCCCGGCGCCGGGCGGGAGGGAGAGCTCGGTCGCGTCCCAACGTGTCCCCGCTTCCTCGCTGTCTGCGGTGTACTACGTACACTCGAGTTCCGTTGTGTGTTTGGTTTGCTATTTCATCAAATAAAGGCCTTTCTAAAGAAGAGGAGATGTGGAAAAGGATGGTTGGGGCTGGAGGGGGTGGTGGAGGAGCTCCGGGAGCTGTTGGAACGCCAGCAGGGATGGAAGGGACCTCAGGAGGGAGCTCGGAAGGGCTTGGGTGGGGGAAGAAAACTTATCCCAGAGCTGGAGGGGGGTGGTTGAGCCTGACCGGGGAGGGTGGTTGGAGGCATCGTTGTTGTCCCTGCTGCCATCCCGTCCCTCTGGAATGTTGTGGTGTTGGTTTCTGGGAGCGGGAAGTGTTTCTCCACCCGGAGCATCCCCAAGCGTGGGTGAGGGATGCAGGCAGAGCGCGGCCGCGGGTACCACACACCCAGACATCTCCGCGGGGCTGAGTTTTATTGGTGGAGCTGCTCCCTCAGCCCAGTTGATTCCCCTTTTCTCCACGTCCTCTCCCAAGGCCTTCAGCTCAATCTTGGGGGGGGGGGGGGGGCTCCTTCGTGCCGGTGCTGGGCCCCGACCTCGCCTGGCTGCATCCCCGTGCCAGCACAATCCAGCCCCCGCGGAGCCGTCGCCCTCCGCAAGGATGGAGCCGAGGCGGGGGGTGGCAGAGCCCCGAGCCCCTGGTTGTCCCCAAGGATGGGGAAGGGACGTGGCCCTCCCCGACGGTGCCGGGCTCGAGGGACCACTGCCTCCCCTCACTGCTCCTCCTTCTCCTCTTCCTCCTCCTCCTCCGGGAGCTTCTTGCGGCTGAAGAAGCCCAGCTGGGGGCAGAGGATGGAGAGGAGGATGGAGGGGATGGAGAAGATGGAGAGGAAGAAAGGGATGGAGGAGGTGGAGAGGATGGAGAGAAAGAGAGGGATGGAGAGGATGGAGGGAATGGAAAGGGATGAAGGGGATGGAAGAGGTGTAGGGCATGGAGAGGATGGAGAGAGAGAAGGATGGAGAGAGTGGAAGGGATGGAAGAGGTGGAGGGAATGGAGAATATGGAGAGGAAGAAAGGGATGGAGAGGATGGAAGAGATGTAGGCGATGGAGAGTGTGCAGAGGAAGAAAGGGATGGAGAGGGTGAAAGGGATGGAAGAGGTGTAAGGGATGGAGAATATGGAGAGAGTGTAAGGGATGGAGGGGATGGAAGGGATGGAGGGGATGGAAGAGGTGTAGGGGATGGAGAATATGGAGAGCAAGAAAGATGGAGAGGATGGAGGGGAAGAAAGGGATGGAAGGGATGGAAGAGGTGTAGGGAATAGAGAATATGGAGAGTAAGAAAGATGGAGAGGAAGAAAGGGATGGAAGGGATGGAAGAGGTGTAGGGGATGGAGAATATGGAGAGAAGAAAGGGATGGAGAGGATGGAGGGGATGGAAGGGGTGGAAGGAATGCAGAGGATGGAGAGGAAGGAGCGTGGGGCTGTATGGCTGAGCTCCCTGTCCCCTTCCATCTCCTCCAAGCCCAGCCCCACTCTCACCTTCCACAGGCAGAAGATGATGAGTGCCAGGAGGAGCAGCCCCCCAAGGATGCTGCCCACCAGGATCCAGAGGGAGATGGGCACCCGCTTCCCCTGGATGATTTCAAGCACCGTCTGCAGAATAAAGAAAGGTGCCAGGGAAGGGACTGGGGACAGGGGTGTCCCCACAGGGCTGGGTGTTGGGGGGCTGGGGTGGCTCCTACCTCCCTTCGATGTGCCCCCTCCTCCAGGAGGAACACGCTGCTCCCCGGGACCCCCAGCCAGACCCAGCTGGCGATTCTCACGCTCCGGAATTTAGCCTGGGGATGGGGAAAAGAGGGGGTTCCAACTGCATCTCCCACCCTGAGCTCCTCCCTCTGCCCTAGCTGGAGCGGGCATCTCTTCCATCCCTTTCTTCCTCTCCATACTCTCCAACCCCTACACCTCTTCCATCCCTTTCCATCCTCTCCATCCTTTTCTTCCTCTCCATACTCTCCATCCCCTACACCTCTTCCATCCCCTCCATCCCTTTCCATCCCCTCCATCCCTTTCTTCCTCTCCATACTCTCCATCCCCTACACCTCTTCCATCCCCTCCATCCCTTTCCATCCCCTCCATCCCTTTCTCCCTCTCCATACTCTCCATCCCCTACACCTCTTCCATCCCCTCCATCCCTTTCCATCCCCTCCATCCGTTTCTCCCTCTCCATACTCTCCATCCCCTACACCTCTTCCATCCCCTCCATCCCTTTCCAGCCCCTCCATCCCTTTCCAGCCCCTCCATCCCTTTCCAGCCCCTCCATCCCTTTCTCCCTCTCCATACTCTCCATCCCCTACACCTCTTCCATCCCCTCCATCCCTTTCCATCCCCTCCATCCCTTTCTCCCTCTCCATCCCCTCCATCCCCTCCACCTCTTCCATCCCCTCCATCCCTTTCTCCCTCTCCATCCCCTCCATCCCCTCCTCACCCCACGGAAGAAGTCGTTGTGGATGGTGCGGAGGACACGGATGGCGACCTCGCTGCCGCGGTGCAGCCGCCCCAGCCGGCAACTCACCTCCTGGCACCAGGTGTTGCCGCAGTCCTAAAGGGATGAAAAGTGAGGTGAAGACCCCTTTAGTTCCCCCCAAACCCCAACTCTGAGGGGGTGTCACGGTGATGCTCACCAGCCTGTCCACGCGCAGCAGGTCTTCGGGATGCACCGGGACCACCGTGGCCGAGCCCTGCGGCTCCTCAGGAGGGTCCCGCAGCTCGCAGGTAGCCTGGAGGGGGGCACAGGAGGCGGAATCAGCACCAGGGGGGACACAAGGGGACCCCAAAACCTTCCATCTCTGCTGAGGGACTCACGTTGTCCACCAGGATGCGTGTGACAGAGAGGAAGGCGGCACGGCGATAGCCCAGGGCTGGCAGAGCCATGTGCAGGGTGAGGTTCCGGACAGGGTAGCACCCCAAATTCTGCACCTGCGGGAAGTGGGGTGAGCCAGGACCCCCCCAAACCTCCCCCTTTCTGCATCCCCACATCTCCTCACCTTCACCGTGGTCTTGAATTCAGGCCCCGGGCCGTGGGGGAAGGTGCCGAATGGGTGAACCTCGTAGCGGTGCAGGTTGGCATCGCTGCCAGGAGGAGAACCATGGGATGGGTTGGGTGGGAAGGGACCTCAAAGCCCACCCAGTCCCACCCTGCAACGGGCAGGGACACCTCCCACTGCATCAGGGACTCCAAGCTCCATCCAACCTGGACTTGAACCCCTCCAGGGATGGGATCTGCGGGTTCTGGTTGATGTCAAGTGAGAATCATGGAACTATGAGATGGTTTGGGTTGGAAGGAACCTCAAAGCCCACCCAGTCCCACCCCTGCCATGAGCAGGGACACCTCCCACTGGATCAGGGGCTCCAATTCCCATCCAACCTGGCCTTGGAAACCTTCAGGGATGGGGCAGCCACCACTGCTCGGGGCAACCCGAGCCCTGTGTGAGCTTTGCCGGCTCCTGTGGAGCTTCTCCTCGCCCAGTACCCCAAGTCCTTCCCCTCAGAGCTGCTCCCAATCCATTCTCCTCCCCAGCCTGGATTTGTGCTTGGGATTGCCCTGACCCCAGTGCCTTTGCCCTTAGGATCATAGAATCATCAAGTAAGAAAAGACCTCCGAGATCATCATGACCAGCCATCCCAATCTGCCACTAAATCATCTCCCCAAGCACCTCATCTCCCCAGCTTTTAATCCCCTCCAGGGATGGGGACTCAACCACCTCCCTGGCAGCCGTTCCAGGGCTTGAGAACCCTTTTCGTGAAGAAATTTTTCCTGATGTCCAATCCAAACCTGCCCTGGTGCAACCCGAGGCCGTTCCCTCTCATCCCATCACCCCTCACTTGGGAGAAGAGACCAACACCCACCTCTCTGCAACCTCCTTTTAGGTGGTTCTGGAGAGCAAGAAGGTCTCCCCTCAGCCTCCTCTTCTCCAGCTGAACAACCCCAGGTCCCTCAGCTGCATCTCTTGTTCTCCAGCCCCTTCCCAGCTCCGTTTTGCTCCATGAAGTCCCCACCTCTCCATCCTGGCCAGGTCCCTCTGGATTCCATCCATCCCTCCTGCCCAGCGTTCCGACCCCCACCCCATGGCTTGGTGGCACTGGAGAACTTGCTGAGGTTGCCCTCCACCCCCAGTGTCTCCACCACCTCCAGCACCTCAAAGTGCCCCCCCAAATCTTTCCCCCGCTCCCCCCCAGCCCTACCTGGAGAGGAAGAGGTCGGGTTCGTAGCGGATGGGGGCAATAAGCCGGATCACGTTGTCCTCCGGCGTTGCCTCGGTGCTGTCACTGGAGAGGAACGTGGCCATGGGAAGTTGGGAAGACCCCAAGACCCCCTCCATTTTGGCCACCTCACTCCTACCTGCTGGCCTCGAGGGCCACCTCGGCTCGGTCGAGGAGGACGGAGCAGCTGAACTCCAGCTCCAGGGTGAAGGAGACCTGGGGGCGAGTGGGGTGGGATGGGTGCAGGGGGTCAGGGGGGTCCCCAGGAGGGGGGACAAGGGGGTTCTTCTCTCCTACCTTGGCATCCGAGCGGAGGACGGGGTACCCGACGCTGCAGAGCCGGCGGTGACCTGGCAGCGCCGAGCACTCCAGCTTCACCAGGCTGGGGTCCTGCAGAGGTGGAGGGGACGTCACCTACGGCTGGTGGGGAAGGGAGCTCCGGGGGATGGAGCTGGGGGGCTTGGGATGAGCACAGGGGTGGAAACCCCACCTGGGATGGGCTGGGAGACCAGAGAGGGTCAAATGGTCCCCCTAATTCCCACCTGGAATGGGTTGGGAGACCAGAGAGGGTCAAATGGTCCCCCTAATTCCCACCTGGAATGGGTTGGGAGACCAGAGAGGATCAAATGGCCCCCTAATTCCCACCTGGGATGGGTTGAGGGGCACATAAGGACCAAATATCCCCCGAATTCCCATCTGAGATGGGCTGGTAGACCAGAGAGGGCCAAGTGGTCTCCTAATTCCAACCTGGAATGTGTTGGGAGACCAGAGAGGATCAAATGGCCCCCTAATTCCCACCTGGGTTGTGTAGAAGGACCATAACGGGGCCAAATAATTCCCACCTGGAATGGGTTGGGAGACCCATATGAGGCCAAATAGACTCAAACATCTCACCTGGGATGGGTTGGAAGACACATAAGGGACAAATGGACCCCCATCTCCAACCTGGGATGGACTGGGGGACCACAGGGAATCACACAAACCCCTAATTCCCAGCAGGGACGGGTTGGGTGTAAGAATGGGCTGGAGGGTCTGTAGAGGGCTGGAAGGACGATGACATCTCGGAGGGGCTGGGGGAGCCCGTGCGGGTCTGGGGGACGCCCCCGTGTCCCCCTACCTGGAGCGCGAGGCTGGAGAAGTGGAGGTTGCTGGAGAAGCGGAGGAGCAGGCTGGCGTTGTAGGCGTTCTCCTTCTTGTTCTCCAGGACCACGTCCACCATCACCTTCCTCCTGCCCTTGCGCAGGACGTGGGGCTTCTGCCTGCAGCGGCGACGCCGTTAGAGCTCAGCGGGTGTTCCCCAGGACCATGCTCAGCACCAAAGACACCCCAGGGACACCCCATACCTGGAGCCCACGATGTCCATGGTGGCTTTGAGCACCAGGTCTGTGACGCATTCATCGTCTTCCCCGCAGTCCTTGAAGAAGGGGATCTGGAAGGGTTGATCTCAGTGCCAGGAGCTCCAAGGAAGGTCCTGGATCCAACCCCAACCTCCAACACCCACCAGTTTCCGGATGGTGGTGGGCGACGTCTCATCCAACACCGGCCCCGTGGATTCGGCCACGGCCAACCTCACGGTGAAGCTGAGGGGTCGCAGATAATCCGTGGTGTCCTGGCAGCGTGGAGAGGTCCCCGTTACCTCCAGCGATGCTGGTGGGGTGGGAAAAGTTCCCCACGTCCCATGGAAAGATCCCACCACGGCTCACCAGGACGTGGAAGGGGAAGCGGAGGCAGCTCTGCCGCCCCAGCGAGAGCTCCAGGCGACGTTGCAGCAGGCGCCGGGCGCCGGAGTCGAAGGCGGCTCGGGATCCTGGTAGCTTCTCCTCCAGGGACACGTTGTACCGGAGATCTGGAGGGGCCAGGGTGGAGACAGCAACTGGGGGCACCCATGGGGCTGGGGACAACCCAGAGATGCTCTGGGAGCACCCAGGGCTTTAGTGAAGCTCTGGGGATGTTGAGATACTCTGGAGAAGCTCCTGGATCAGCCCAAGAGATCCCTGGGACATCCCTGAGGATGCTCTCGAGATGCTTCAATGAAGCTCTGGGAACATTTTAGGGATGCTCTGGAGAAGCTCTGGGGTTGGCCCGGGGGATCCCTGGGACATTCCTGAGGATGCTCTTGAGATGCTTCAATGAAGCTCTGGGGACGTTGTAGGGATGCTCTGGAGAAGCTCTGGGGATCCCTGGGACATCCCTGAGGATGCTCTTGAGATGCTCCAGGGATGGCATTTGATGGACCAGGATGGGGGTAGCAGCTGGGGACACTCATGGGCTGGGGACAACCCAGAGATGCTCTGGAATCTGCATCTGGATGTTCTGGGGACATTGTAGGGATGCTCTGGAGAAGCTCCAAGGGGATCCCTGGGACATCCCTGAGGATGGACACCACGGGATGGCTCTGGTGGTGCTCTGGGGACACTCCAAGGGTGCTCCTGGGATCCCTGGAGATGCTCCAGGGACACCTTGATGTGCATGGGATGCTCCAGGATTGGTGTACGGATGCTCTGGTAAGGTCTGGAGTTCTGGAGATCCTCTGGGATGCTCTGGGGATGTTCTGGGACCAGGTGGAGTCCCCGGCACTCACCGATGTCCCTGTCCCGCTGGCCCCGGGCTCGGGTCGTGGCACGGAAGCAGACCTTGGCCCGGAGGCAGACGGCGCCGGTGCCTCCGCGTTGGCAGTTCTTCTGGATGACGTTGATGGCCGGAGGCTCCACCGTCAGCGTCGTGTTGACCTGGACGATCTGGCGGGAGCTGGCAGCGAGGGAACGGTGACACCAGGATGTCAGGGAGATGGTGACACCGGGATATCATCAGGATGGTGACAGCCCTCCCCCAGCCCCAGGTTCTCCTCCTCTATCACAAGGGGAAACTGAGGCACAGCAGGAATCCAGGAGAGCGTCCCACCAGGAGGGGCTGAGCCGGGTGGCCCCGTGGAGCGCGGTGGCCCGAGCTGTCCCCTGGCCATGTCCCCCATCCCCAGGTCTCACCGCAGCAGCACGGCCGCTCCCTGTGCCCCCACCGCCAGGTCCACCAGCCCGTCCCCATCCAGGTCCAGCTGCCCGTCCATGCTGCGCCCAAAGTAGCTGAGAGTTGGACCCAGTGCCGCTGCCTCGATGCGCTGGGGAGGAGAGGGACAGCAGTGAATTATCACAGAATCATAGAATCACAGAATCACCAGGTTGGAAAAGACCCACCGGATCATCGAGTCCAACCATTCCCATCAGTCACTAACCCGTGTCCCTCAGCACCTTGTCCACCCGTCCCTTAAACCCCTCCAGGGAAGGGGACTCAACCCCCTCCCTGGGCAGCCTCTGCCAGGGACCAATCACCCTTTCCATGAAAAAATTTTTCCTGATGTCCATCCTGAGCCTCCCCTGGTGGAGCTTGAGGCCATTCCCTCTCGTCCTGTCCCCTGTCCCTTGGGAGAAGAGCCCAGCTCCCTCCTCTCCACAACCTCCTCTCAGGGAGTTGCAGAGAGCAATGAGCTCTCCCCTCAGCCTCCTCTTCTCCAGGCTGAACCCCCCCAGCTCTCTCAGCCGCTCCTCTTCTTCTCCAGCCCCCTCCCCAGCTTCGTTGCTCTTCTCTGCACTCGCTCCAGAGCCTCAACATCCTTCTGGTGGGGAGGAACCAGAACTGACCCCAGGATTCGGGGAGCGGTCTCCCCAGGGCCGAGGCCAGAGGGAGAAGAACCTCCCTGGCCCTGCTGGCCACGCCGTGGCTGCTCCAAGCCAAGATGCCCTTGGCCTTCTTGGCCACCTGGGCCCCTGCTGGCTCCTCTTCAACCAACACCCCCAGGTCCTTCTCCTCCAGGCAGTTTCCAGCCAGACTTCTCCTAGTCTGGAGCTGCTCAGGGTTCTTGTGCCCCAAGGGCAGGACCCGCCATTTGGCCTCGTTAACCCTCCTGCCGTTGGTCTTGGTGGCTTCACTGCTGACTCACAGGAGGTTGTGCTCAACAGAATCATAGAATCATTAGGTTAGAAAAGACCTTTGAGATCATCGTGACCAACCATCCCTGTCCAGTACATAGAATCACTGAGCTGGAAAAGACCTTTGCGATCATCAAGTCAAAACATACCTGTCCTCTACTAAATCATCTCCCCAAGCACCTCATCTCCCCACCTTTTAATCCCCTCCAGGGATGGGGACTCAACCATCTCCTTGGCAGCTGTTCCAGGGCTTGAGAACTCTTTTTGTGAATTAATTTTTCCTGATGTCCAATCTGAACCTGCCCTGGTGCAACTCGAGGCTGGTCCCTCTCATCCCATCAGCTCTCACTTGGGAGAAGAGACCAACACCCACCTTTCTGCAACCTCCTTTTAGGTGGTTCTGGAGAGCAAGAAGGTCTCCCCTCAGCCTCCTCTTCTCCAGCTGAACAAGCCCAGGTCGCTCAGCTGCTCCTCACAACCCCTGATCTCCATTCCCTCCTCTGGATGCACTCCAGCACCTGAAGGTCTTTCTTGGAGCGAGGGGCCCAAAACTGAACCCAGGATTCAGGGTGTGACCTCAAGTCCAAGGACACTTGTCCTGGTTGAACCTCATCCCATTGGCCTCAGCCCATGGATCCAGCCTGGCCAGATCCCCCTGCAGAGCCTCCTGTCCTCCTGCAGATCAACCCTTCCTCCCAGCTTGGTATCACCCATGAACCTGTCCATCCCAATGTGTCCATCCCCACACCTCCACCCCTATATGTCCATCCCTACATATCCATCCCCACGTTTCCATTCCTACATGTCCATCCCCACATCTCCACCCCTATATGTCCATCCCTACGTGTCCATCCCCACGTTTCCATTCCTACGTGTCCATCCCCACATCTCCATCCCTATATGTCCATCCCTACGTGTCCATCCCCACATCTCCATCCCTATATGTCCATCCCCAAATGTCCATCCCTACATGTCCATCCCGTGTCCATCGCTACATGTCCATCCCTACGTGTCCATCCCGTGTCCATCCCTACGTGTCCATCCCCACGTGTCCATCCTGTGTCCATCCCTACGTGTCCATCCCTACGTGTCCATCCCCACGTGTGCATCCCTACGTGTCCATCCCTACGTGTCCATCCCCACGTCTCCATCCCTATGTGTCCATCCCCACGTGTCCATCCTGTGTCCATCCCTACGTCTCCATCCCTACGTCTCCATCCCATCCCCTGATCCAGCTCATTGATGAAGACGTTGAGCAGACCTGGACCCAGCACCGAGCCCGGGCTCACTGCTTGTGCTGGGACATGCTGGACCCGCCCCCCCAGGTGGCAGCAAGACCCCCATTGCCCCCATCCCACCTCACCTGCTTGTAGTGGGGCAGGAGGGTTCCTGGGGCGCCGTGGTAGACGTAGACGGCCCCGCGGTTCCCGTCCTCCAGCGGAGCCCCCACCACCACGTCGGCCAAGCCGTCGTGGTTGAGGTCCGGGATGCCGGCCATGGCGTAGCCGAACCGGGAATCCTGCGGCTTCTTGTCAGCGTAGAGGGTGCCGGCGGGCACCAGGAGGTCCTGGGGGACGCAGGGCCAAGGGGTGCAGGGAGACCCCTGAGCTGCCCCCTCGGCCCCACTGCATGCCGTGACCCTCCTCTGCACCCCAATCCCTTGATTCCTCGGTGTCCCCTCAACCCTGCTGTGCCCCCCAATCCCCTCGCATCTCTCCCAGCCATACTCTGCTCCCTGATTCCACCCCAACCCCCAAACTCCCCTGCATCCCCCAAATCCTCTGCATCCACCCAGCCCTGCTGCACCCACTCCGACCCTTTGCACCCCCCCCCAAACCCCCTACATCCCTCTGATCCCCTTGCACCCCCAGCCCCACTGCGCACCCCAATCCACCTCCCAGTCTCACTGTGCTTCCTGAGCCCCCCCGGCTCTCCAGCATCCCGGTTCCCCCGTATCCCCTTCGTCCCCCTGTGCCCTGCAGCCCCCCCAGCCCCTCACCTGCCCCACTCCGTACAGGTACACCCGCCCCGTCTCCCTGCTCTGGGCACCCAGGAACATGGGGGCGGCCACCAGCAGAACATCGGTCAGCCCGTCACCGTCCACGTCCAGGGCGCACACCTCGCTCCCGAAGTAGGAGCCTATCTGCCGGGCACAGAGGGCAGGGTGAGGCCTGGCAGCCCCTTCCCAAGGCTGCTTGACCCCCCCACACACACACCCCCGACAGCCCCTACCTGCTCCCCCGTCAGCGCCTGGGCCACCGTCACGGTCCCCGTGGTGTCCATCTCGAAGAGGATCACCTTGCCCTTGTGCTGGAAGCGAGGGGCTCCGGCCACGTACAGGCGCTGCCCGCTGGGCAACCGCAGCGAGGAGATGGCGTAACCTGGGGGGGAGGGAAAGCCCTGGCCTTGGGGGGGGCTGTTCCTCGGCCACCCGGGGTCCCTGGGGCTTGGAGCATCCCTGGGGCACTAAGCATCCCTGGTTTGCACAGAATCCCTGGGGCATCGGGCATCCCTGGGGGACTAAGCATCCCTGGGGCACCGAGCATCCTTGGATCACCAAGCATCCGTGGAGCACCGAGCACCCTTGGATCGCCAAGCATCCGTGGAGCGCTGAGCATCCCTGGAGCACTGAGCATCCCTGGGGCACTGAGCATCCCTGGGGCACCGAGCATCCCTGGGGCACCGAGCATCCTTGGATCACCAAGCATCCGTGGAGCACCGAGCACCCTTGGATTGCCAAGCATCCGTGGAGCGCTGAGCATCCCTGGGGCACTGAGCATCCCTGGGGCACCGAGCATCCCTGGGGCACCGAGCATCCCTGGGGAACTGAGCATCCCTGGGGCACCGAGCATCCCTGGGGCACTGAGCATCCCTGGGGAACTGAGCATCCCTGGGGCACCGAGCATCCCTGGGGCACCGAGCATCCCTGGGGCACCGAGCATCCCTGGGGCACCGAGCATCCCTGGGGAACTGAGCATCCCTGGCGGCACCCAGGATCCCCGGGTCCCCTCTGTGCCCAGGACACCGAGCACCCCATTTGCTCCACGTCCCTGGGGTACTGAGCATCCTCAGGGTGCTGAGCGTCCCTGCTTTTCCAGCATCCGTGGTAGCATCAAGCATCCCCCAGTTGCTGATGATCCCTGGTTCACTCCACATCTCTAGGATATGGAGGATCCCAGGTCCACCCCACTGCTCCAGGACATGGAGCATCCTCTTCAAGATGTGGCACATCCCTAGGTCACCCACATCTCCAGGACTTGGAGAACCCCTGGGTCACCCCACATCTCCAGGACTTGGAGCATCCCTGGGTCACCCTTGTCTCCACAATATGGAGCATCCTTGGTTCACCCTACATCTCCAGGACATGGAGCATCCTTGGTGGATCCCACATAGCCAGGATAAGGAGCATCCCTGGGTCACTCCATCCCTGGGGACACCCCCCCGTACCCAAATAAGCCGCGTGCTTCTTCATCTCCAGAGGGAATTCCTTCTGGAAGGCTCTGCGGGGTGGGACGATGCGCCCGCGTGCGCCCTCCTCCAGCACGGCCCCATCCCAGTCGTAGGCGCCCACCGTTCCGAAGAGGATCCCGTCCTGGGGGAAGGCGAGGAGGAGATGACACCACGCTGCGGTGGGACGGGAAGCGTGTGTCACCCACCTCAAGGATGTCACGTGTGGTGATGCCTCAGTGTCCCCATCTCCCCCCGCCTCCAGATTGTCCCCAGCTCTGCGTGACTGGGATGTACGTACAGCCCCGGGATGATCCGAGGACCATTTTCCACTTTTCCAAAGCGGTGGCTGCTCCTTCTCCACCCCAAGTCCTGCCCATCCCCAGCCTCACCTCCAGGAGGTGGATAGAGAAGCCGATCTGGGACATCTCCAGCTCGAAGGAGCTCTCGTTGTACCCGTGGGTGCCTGGGGAGGGCAAGGAGACGGGATTCCTCCAGATGTGGAGGATTCCAGGTCTGGAATCCTCAACATAAGAAGGAGATGGAGCTGTTGGAATGGATCCAGAGGAGGCTACAAGGACGAGAGAACCTCCCTTACAAGGACAGGCTGAGAGAGTTGGGGTTGTTCAGCCTGGAGAAGAGAAGGCTCCAAGGAGACCTTATGGAGACCTTCCAATACCTGAAGGGGCTCCAAGGAAGCTGGAGAGGGATGTTCACAAAGGCTTGGAGTGATAGGATGAGGGGGAACGGGTGAAAACTGGAGAGGGGCAGGTTTAGACTAGACACAAGGAGGAAATTCTTCAGGATGAGGATGGGGAGGCCCTGGAACAGGTTGCTCCATCCCTGGAGATGTTCAAGGCCAGGTTGGATGGGGCTTGGAGCCCCTGATGCAGTGGTAGATGTCCCCATGGCAGGAGTGGGACTGGATGGGCTTGGAGGTCCCTTCAACCCAAACTATTATCTGATTCTGTGTGGTCCTGGGGGTCCAGGACTAGTTCTGGTTCCACGTCACCTTCCAGGCTGAAGATTCGGTCACCCAAGGCGTCCACAATGTCATTGAGGGCAGCTTCGTCGCTGACGTTGAAGAAATATTTCTCGTCGGGGTCGCTGGCGATGAACTTGATCTCGCGGATGAAGTCCTCGGGGTCCTGCTGGCGGCGCAGGTAATGCCCCAGCACCTGCCGAGGGGACCCAGCGTCACCTGGGGATCCATCCTGCCCCGGACACCATGGGGGTCTCTGACCCCGGGGAGTGGGGAAACTGAGGCACGGAGGGCAGGGAGGGCGCTCACCGCGATGGCGTAGCGGGTGACGTTGCGCTTCTCGCACTCTGCCAGCGCCTCGGGCAGCTCCTCGCCGTCGTGGGACTCGCCGTCGGTCACCACGATCATCAGCCGCGTGGCATCCGCCCGCCCGCCCCGTGCGGGGCTGAAGGCTTCGGTGCTGCCGGGGAGGGAGAGGCTGGTGCTGAGACCAACCCGGCCCTGGCCCCGATCCCACTGCTGAGCCCAACCTCAAACCCAGCGTTGATCCCAACCCAACCTTGACTCCAATTCCACTCCTGATCCCAACCCAACCTTGACTCCAATTCCACTCCTGATCCCAACCCAACCTTGACTCCAATTCCACTCCTGATCCCAACCCAACCTTGACTCCAATTCCACTCCCGATCCCAACCCACCCCTGACTCCAATTCCACTCCCGATCCCAACCCAACCTTGACTCCAATTCCACTCCTGATCCCAACCTAACCTTGACTCCAGTTCCACTCCTGATCCCAACCCACCCCTGACTCCAATTCCATTCCTGATCCCAACCCAACCCTGACTCCAATTCCACTCCTGATCCCAACCCAACCTTGACTCCAATTCCACTCCTGATCCCAACCCAACCTTGACTCCAGTTCCACTCCTGATCCCAACCCAACCCTGACTCCAATTCCACTCCTGATCCCAGCCCAGTTCCAGTCCTGATTCCAATCCCAAACTCAGCATTAATCCTGATCCCAATCTGAACTGTGATCTCAATTCTGATCCCAATCCCAACTCCAAACCAGGCTGTAATCCTAATCTTGACCCTGACCCCAACCCCAACTCCACTCCTGATCCCCATCCTGATGCTGATCCCCACCCTGATCCCCATCCCCAACCCTGATCCCAATCCCAATCCTGATCCCCATCCTGACCCCAATCCTAACCCTGAACCCAATCCTGATCCCAAACCAGACCCTTATCTAAATCTCTACCCACACCTCAATCTTGACCCCATTCCAATCCCAATCCTGATCCCAGTTCTGATCCTGATCCCAATTCCGACCCCAGTCTCAATCTTGACCCCATCCCAATCCCAACCTAACTCCAATCCTGATCCCAATCCTGACTTTTATCTCAATCCCAACCCAACCCTGATCCCAATTCTGATCCGGATCCCAATTCCCACCCTAGTCGCAACCCCAAACCCAACCCTGACCTCAATTCCCAACCCTGATCACCATCCTGATCCCAATCCTGACCCTGAACCCAGTCTTGATTCCAATCCCAACCCCGATCCCCATCCTGATCCCAATTCCAACACCAATCCCCATCCCAACCCCAATTCCAACCCCAGCCTCAATCTTGACCCCATCCCAACCCGATTCTAATCCTGATCCCCATCTTGACTTTTATCTCAATCCCAACCCAAATCTGATCCAAATTCTGATCCTGATCCCAATTCTGACCCCAATCACAATCTCAAACCCAAGCCTGATCCCAATCCCAGTCCCCATCCTGACCTCAATTCCAACCCCAATCCCCATCCCAACCCAATTCTGATCCTGACCCCCATCTTGACTTTTATCTCAATCCCAACCCAATTCTAATCCTGATCCCAGTCCTGATTTATATCTCAATCCCAAGCCAACCCTGATCCCAATTCTGACCCCAATCACAACCTCCAACCCAACTCTGACCCCAATTCCAACCCCCATCCTGACCCCAATCCCAATCTCAGTCCCCATCCTAATCTCAGTTCCGACCCCAATCCCCATCCCAACCCCAATTCTGACCCCAGTCTCCATCTTGACCCCACCCCAATCCCAACCCAATTCTAATCCTGATCCCAGTCCTGACTTTTACCTCAATCCCAAGCCAACCCTGATCCCAGTTCTGATCCTGATCCCGATTCCGACCCCCAATCCCCCTCCCAGCCCCACCCCTGACCCCGGTTGTGACCCCGATCCCGCCCCTCACCACGCGCGGTGGATGGCGAAGGCCGTGCGCGTCTCCCTGCCCTCCTGCCGGCTGATGTTCTTGGCCGCCTCCACCACCTCCTGGGCCGTCCGGTACTGCCCCAGCGTCCACTCGTGCACCGCCCGCTCCCCGTACTGCAGCACCGCCACCTGCCCCCAGACCCATCAGCCTCGGGCTCCCCAAGATTGGTGTCACCCCAGGGACGATGGCGTCCTCCCATGGAGGCATCACCCCAAGGTCAATGGCATCACCCCATGGAGGCATCAAGCCAGGGTCAATGGCATCACCCCAAGAGCGAGGGCTCCCCAAGGTTGGTGTCACACCAAGGACAATGCATCACCCCAAGGTCAACGGCATCACCCCAAGAGCGAGGGCTCCCCAAGGTTAGTGTCACACCAAGGACAACGGCATCACCGCAAGGTCAACGGCATCACCCCAAGACCGAGGGCTCCCCAAGGTTGGTGTCACACCAAGGTCAACGGCATCACTCCAAGGTCAACAGCATCACCCCATGGAGGCATCACCCCAAGGTCAACGGCATCACCCCGAGAGCGAGGGCTCCCCAAGGTTGGCATCACCCCAAGGACAATGACATCACCCCAAGAGTGAGGGGTCCCCAAAGTTGGTGTCCCCTCAAGGACAATGGCATCACCCCATGGAGGCATCAACCCAGGGTCAATGGCATCACCCCAAGAGCGAGGGCTCCCCAAGCTTGGCATCACCCCAAGGTCAATGGCATCACCCCAAGAGTGAGGGCTCCTTAAGGCTGATGTCACTCCAAGGTCAATGGCATCATCCCCACAGTGAGTGTTCCCCAAGGCTGGTGTCACCTCAAGGACAATGGCATCACCCCAAGAGCAAGGGCTCCCCAAGGTTGGTGTCACCACCATGACCCTGGGGACACCACCAAGGCCCTGGGGACACCACCATGACCATGGGGACACCTCCTCACCTGGATCTGTCCCGGCCCGATGAAGAACTTGCTGAGGACGTTGCTGAGGAAGTTCTGCACCTCATACCAGGGGTAGATGCTGTTGGAGCCGTCCAGGACGATGACGATGTCCATGTAGGTGGAGCAACCTGCCAAGGGGGACGCAGGTGGCACCAGGTGGCACTGGGTGACCACATCCCCGCGTGGAACGTCCCCCGTGGCCCATCCCGCCACGGTTCCCACACTCACGCTGCGCCGTGGGCGCGATGGTCTCCACCGGCTGGAGGTCTCCATCCAAGCGGGCGCAGACGCCGGTGCTGAAGACGGAGGTGCCGCACTCCTGGGACCAGAGCGGGGCGCAGGCCTTGGGGACAGGGGGACACAAGGTGTGGGCTGGGAGGTGACCCCAAGCCCGCCCGCGTCTCAGTTTCCCCTCCTGCCTCAGTTTCCCCCCGTGCCTCAGTTTCCCCTCCTGCCTCAGTTTCCCCCTATGCCTCAGTTTCCCCCCGTGCCTCAGTTTCCCTCCTGTGCCTCAGTTTCCCTCCTGTGCCTCAGTTTCCCTCCTGTGCCTCAGTTTCCCTCAGGAGGCTCCTCTCACCACGAAGCCTCCATCCTTGGAGTCCACCAGGGTCATCCCCAGGTGCATGTTCCCACCAGAGAGCCACGAGGCTGCAGACCCTGGGGGGGGACGAGAAGATGAGGGGGGGTGGGGGAAGCATGAGGGACCTCCCCGCCCGCCCCCACCCCTCCCGGCACCCCCGGCCCCGCGCAGGTACCGAGGTTGGCTTTGGTGCAGGTGGCGTTGGGGGGTCCCACGCGGCACTTGTAGACGTCGCCTTGGCGGTCACCGTCCCACGGGGCCCCCACCAGCAACCTGGGGGGACGGGGCAGCTTCAGGTTCCCCCTCCCTGCCTCAGTTTCCCCTATTCCTCAGTTCCCCCCGTGCCCCAGTTCCCCCTATTCCTCAGTTCCCCCTGTCCCTCAGTTCCCCCTATTCCTCAGTTCCCCCCGTGCCTCAGTTCCCCCTATTCCTCAGTTCCCCCCGTGCCCCAGTTCCCCCCTGTCCCTCAATTCCCCCTATTCCTCAGTTCCCCCTATTCCTCAGTTCCCCCTGTCCCTCAGTTCCCCCTATTCCTCAGTTCCCCCTATTCCTCAGTTCCCCCTGTCCCTCAGTTCCCCCTGTCCCTCAGTTCCCCCTATTCCTCAGTTCCCCCTATTCCTCAGTTCCCCCTGTCCCTCAGTTCCCCCTGTCCCTCAGTTCCCCCCGTGCCCCAGTTCCCCCCTGTCCCTCAATTCCCCCTATTCCTCAGTTCCCCCTGTCCCTCAGTTCCCCCTATTCCTCAGTTCCCCCTATTCCTCAGTTCCCCCCGTGCCTCAGTTCCCCCTATTCCTCAGTTCCCCCTATTCCTCAGTTCCCCCCGTGCCCCAGTTCCCCCTATTCCTCAGTTCCCCCCGTGCCTCAGTTCCCCCCTGTCCCTCAGTTCCCCCCGTGCCTCAGTTCCCCCTATTCCTCAGTTCCCCCCGTGCCTCAGTTCCCCCCGTGCCTCAGTTCCCCCTATTCCTCAGTTCCCCCCTGTCCCTCAGTTCCCCCCGTGCCCCAGTTCCCCCTATTCCTCAGTTCCCCCCGTGCCTCAGTTCCCCCTATTCCTCAGTTCCCCCCGTGCCTCAGTTCCCCCCGTGCCTCAGTTCCCCCTATTCCTCAGTTCCCCCCTGTCCCTCAGTTCCCCCTGTCCCCCAGTTCCCCCTATTCCTCAGTTCCCCCCGCGCCTCAGTTCCCCCCGTGCCTCAGTTCCCCCCGTGCCCCAGTTCCCCCCGTGCCTCAGTTTCCCCTCCCCGCTCTCTCCTGGGGTGCCCCAGCCCCCCCCCCCCTTTCCCCCCAGCCCCACTCACCAGCGCTCCCGGCCGCTCGCCCTCTGCAGCACTCGGTAGCCAAACTGGGCCTCCGCTGGCCCCCAGAACACCCGCGGGCGCCTCACGTCCACGTTGAACCCCAGACAGAGCCCTGGGGGGGGGGGGGGGCTCAGGGTTGGGGGGCGTCCATGGGGATGGGGGGGTATCCGGGGGGGGGGGCATTGGGGGGGAGCTATTGGGGGGGTCATGGGAACCATGGGGTTAGGGGGGATCCATGGGGATGGGGGTTCCATTGGGGGGGGCACGGGGATTGGGGTTTGGGGGGGGGGGATCTATGGGGATGGGGGGCAAGGAGGTGGGGGGGATCCGGTCATGGGGATTTGGGGGGATCTATGGGGATGGGGGGATCCATGGGGATGGGGGGGTCATAGGGATTTGGGGGGGATCTATGGAGATGGGGGGGGATTGATTGGGATGGGGGGGGATTTATTGGGATGGGGGGATCCATGGGGATGGGGGGGTCATAGGGATTTGGGGGGGATCTATGGGGATGGGGGGGGATTTATTGGGATGGGGGGATCCATGGGAATGGGGGGGTCATGGGGATTTGGGGGGGATCTATGGGGTTGGGGGGGTCCATGAGGATTGGGGGGGGTTATGGGGATGGGGGGCATGGGGATGGGGGGGTCATAGGGATTTGGGGGGGATCCATGGGGATGGGGAGGGATTTATTGGGATGGGGGGATCCATGGGGATGGGGGGTCATAAGGATTTGGGGGGGATCTATGGGGATGGGGGGATCCATGGAGATGGGGGTTCATAGGGATTTGGGGGGGATCTATGGGGATGGGGGGGATCTATGGGGATGGGGGGATCCATGGGGATGGGGGGGTCATAGGGATTTGGGGGGGATCTGTGGGGATGGGGGGATACATGGGGATGGGGGGGTCATGGGGATTTGGGGGGGATCTATGGGGATGGGGGGGATCCATGGGGATGGGGGGGGCATGGGGATTTGGGGGGGATCTATGGGAATGGGGGGGATCTATGGGGATGGGGGGATCCATGGGGATGGGGGGGTCATAGGGATTTGGGGGGGATCTGTGGGGATGGGGGGATCCATGGGGATGGGGGGGCATGGGGATTTGGGGGGGATCTATGGGGATGGGGGGGATCCATGGGGATGGGGGGGCATGGGGATTTGGGGGGGATCTATGGGAATGGGGGGGGTCATGGGGATGGGGGGATCCATGGGAATGGGGGGGTCATAGGGATTTGGGGGGGATCTATGGGGATGGGGGGGGTCCATGGGGATTGGGGGGGGGATCTATGGGGCACCCTGAATTGTGCACCCAGCACCCCGAATTGCGCACCCAGCACCCCAAATGTATCATCCAGCACCCCAAAGGCACCAACCAGAGCCCCATAAGCTGCACCCAGCACCCCAAATTCCGCACCTAGCACCCCGAATTGTGCACCCAGCACCCCAAAGACACCACCCAGCACCCCGAATTGTGCACCCAGCACCCCGAATTCTTCACCCAGCACCCTAAATGCACCACCCAGCACCCCAAAGGCAGCATCTGGCACCCCAAATGTATCATCCAGCACCCCAAAAGCACCAACCAGAGCCCCGTAAGCTGCACCCAGCACCCTGAATTGTGCACCCAGCACCCCAAAGACACCACCCAGCACCCCGAATTGTGCACCCAGCACCCTCAAGGCACCACCCAGCACCCCGAATTCTGCACCCAGCACCCTAAAGGCACCACTCAGCACCCTAAAGGCAGCATCCAACACCCCAAATGTATCATCCAGCACCCCAAAAGCACCAATCAGAGCCCCGTAAGCTGCACCCAGCACCCCGAATTGTGCACCCAGCACCCCAAATTCTGCACCCAGCACCCCATGAGCTCCACTCAGCACCTCACAGGCATCACCCAGCACCCCAAATTCACCCCAAAAGGTCAATATTTTCCATCAAAGCCCTTTCTGGCCCCTCTCGGGGTGTCTGGCTCCCTCCCAGCCCCTGTGGAACTTTTGGGGTCCCCCCCTCTATCAAAAAACAACCCAAAATATCTTGAAGAAGGGGGGGAAGGACCAAAATTGGACGGTTTTGCCCCAAATTTCCCCCCCAGTTTTCTCAGCGAGGGGGTCACACGTGGCTGAGCGCCAGGTACCCAGGCAGCCCCCCGAAACCCTTCGATGCACCCCAAAATCCTCTGATCTACCCCCAAAACCTCAGTTCCACCCCAAAACACCTCTGATTCACCCCAAAACTCTCTCATCCTCCCTCAAACCCTCCAAGTCATCTCCGCATTCCATCTGATTCACCCCAAACCCACTCATGCACCCCCAAACCTCCAATTCCCCCCCCAAATCCTCCCATCCACCCCAAACCTCATCTGATTCACCCCAAAACCATCTGATTCACCCCAAAACTGACCAATCCACCCCCCAAAACCCCTCCAGTTCATCCCAAACCCTGCAGTTCACCCCAAAATCCCATCCGATTCACCCCAAAACCCTCCAGTTCACCCCCCAAATCCTTCCGTTTCACCCCAAAACTGACCAATCCACCTCAAACCCCTCCAGTTCACCCCAAACCCTCCAGTTCCCCCCCAAAATCCCTCCGAATCACCCCAAAACTGAACAATCTCCCCCCAAATCCCTCCAGTTCACCCCCAAACCTCCTCCGATTCACCCCAAACCCTCCAATTCACCCCCAAATCCCTTCAATTAACCCTAATCCCTCCAGTTCACCCCAAAACCCTCCAGTACACCCCCCAAATCCCTCCAATTCACCCCAAAACTGACCAATCTGCCCCCAAACCCCTCCAGTTCACCCCCAAACCACCTCCGATTCACCCCCAAACCCTCCAATTCACCCCCAAATCCCTTCAATTCACCCCAACCCCTCTGATCCATCCCCAAACCCCTCCGATTCACCCCAAAACTGAGCAATCTCCCCCCAAACCCCTCCAGCTCACCCCAAACTCCTCCAGTTCACCCCCAAACCCCATCCAATATCCCTCAAAACCCCCCGATTCCCTCCGATCCACCCCAAAACCACCTCTGATCTCCTCCAAACCCCCTCTGATCCACCCCCAAACCCCTCTAGCTCACCCCAAACCCTCCAGTTCGCCCCAAAACTCACTGATTCACCCCAAACCTCTTGCAATTCACCCCAACCCCTCTGATTCACCCCAAAACCCTCCAGTTCACCCCCTAAATCCCTCTAATTCACCCCAAAACTGACCAATCTGCCCCCAAATCCCTCCAGTTCACCCCCAAACCACCTCCAATTCACCCCCAAACCCTCCAATTCACCCCCAAACCCCTTCAATTCACCCCAAACCCCTCTGATCCACCCCCAAACCCCTCCAGTTCTCCTCAAAACTCACTGATTCACCCCCAAACCCCTGTAATTCACTCCAACCCCTCTGATTCACCCCAAAACCCTCCAGTTCACACCCCAAACCCCTCCGATTCACCCCAAAACTGACCAATCTCCCCCCAAACCCCTCCAGCTCACCCCAAACCCCTCCAGTTCACCCCCAAACCCTCCAATTCACCCCCAAACTGACCAATCTGTCCCAAACCCCTCCAGTTCACCCCCAAACCACCTCCGATTCACCCCAAACCCTCCAATTCACCCCAAAACCCTCTGATCCACGCCCAAACCCCTCCACTTCACCCCAAACCCCATCCAATTCCCCCAAAATCCCGATTCCCTCTGATCCACCCCAAAACCACCTCTGATCTCCCCAAACCCCCCCGATCCACCCCCAAACCCCTCCGATTCACCCCAAAACTGACAAGTCTCCCCGCAAACCCCTCCAGTTCACCCCCAAACCACCTCCGATTCACCCCCAAACCACCTCCGATTCACCCCAAACCCTCCAATTCACCCCAAAACCCTCTGATCCACCCCCAAACCCCTCCGATTCACCCCCAAACTGACCAGTCTCCCCCCAAACCCCTCTAGTTCACCCCCCAAACCCCATCCGATTAATCCCAAAACCTCCTGCTTCCCCCCGAAACCTCCCGATCCCCCCCCAAATCCTCGGATTCCCTCAAAACCACTTCTGATCTCCCCCCAAACTCCCTCTCCTCCACCCCAAAACCCCTCCGATTCACCCCAAAACTGACCAGCCTCCCCCCAAACCCCTTCAATTCACCCCCAAACCCTCCAATTCACCCCCAAACCCCTTCAATTCACCCCAAACCCTCCAATTCACCCCCAAACCCTCCAATTCACCCCAAAACCCCTTCAATTCACCCCAAACCCTCCAATTCACCCCAAACCCTGCCAATTCACCCAAAAACCCCTTCAATTCACCCCCAAAACCTCCAATTCACCCGCAAACCCTTCAATTCACCCGCAAACCCTCCAATTCACCCCCAAACCCTCCAATTCACCCCCAAACCCCTTCAATTCACCCCCAAACCCTCCAATTCACCCCAAACCCTTCAATTCACCCCAAACCCTCCAATTCACCCGCAAACCCCTTCAATTCACCCCCAAACCCTCCAATTCACCCCCAAACCCCTTCAATTCACCCCCAAACCCCTTCAATCACCCCCAAACCCTCCAATTCACCCCCAAACCCCTTCAATTCACCCCCCAAACCCTCCAATTCACCCCCAAACCCCCTTCAATTCACCCCCAAACCCTCCAATTCACCCCAAACTCCTTCAATTCACCCCCAAACCCTCCAATTCACCCCCAAACCCTCCAATTCACCCGCAAACCCTCCAGTTCACCCCCAAACCCTCCAATTCACCCCCAAAACCCCTTCAATTCACCCCCAAACCCTCCAATTCACCCCCAAACTCCTTCAATTCACCCCCAAAACCCTCCAATTCACCCGCAAACCCCTTCAATTCACCCCCAAACCCTCCAATTCACCCCCAAACCCCTTCAATTCACCCCCAAACCCTCCAATTCACCCCCAAACCCCTTCAATTCACCCCCAAACCCTCCAATTCACCCCCAAACCCCTTCAATTCACCCCCAAACCCTCCAATTCACCCCCAAACCCTTCAATTCACCCCCAAACCCTCCAATTCACCCCCAAACCCCTTCAATTCACCCCAAACCCTCCAATTCACCCCCAAACCCTCCAATTCACCCCCAAACCCCTTCAATTCACCCCCAAACCCCTCCAATTCACCCCCAAACTCCTTCAATTCACCCCCAAACCCTCCAATTCACCCCCAAACCCTCCAATTCACCCGCAAACCCTCCAGTTCACCCCCAAACCCTCCAATTCACCCCCAAACCCCTTCAATTCACCCCCAAACCCTCCAATTCACCCCCAAACCCCTTCAATTCACCCCCAACCCTCCAATTCACCCGCAAACCCCTTCAATTCACCCCCAAACCCTCCAATTCACCCGCAAACCCCTTCAATTCACCCCCAAACCCTCCAATTCACCCCCAAACCCCTTCAATTCACCCCAAACCCTCCAATTCACCCCCAAACCCCTTCAATTCACCCCCAAACCCTCCAATTCACCCCCAAACCCCTCCAATTCACCCCCAAACCCCTTCAATTCACCCCAAACCCTGCAATTCACCCCCAAACCCCTTCAATTCACCCCCAAACCCTCCAATTCACCCGCAAACCCCTTCAATTCACCCCCAAACACTCCAATTCACCCCCAAACCCCTCCAATTCACCCCAAACCCCTTCAATTCACCCCAAACCCTCCAATTCACCCCCAAACCCCTTCAATTCACCCCCAAACCCTCCAATTCACCCCCAAACCCCTCCAGTTCACCCCAAACCCTCCAATTCACCCCCAAACCCCTTCAATTCACCCCAAACTCTCCAATTCACCCCCAAACCCCTTCAATTCACCCCCAAACCCTCCAATTCACCCCCAAACCTTTCAATTCACCCCCAAACCCTCCAATTCACCCCCAAACCCCTCCAATTCACCCCCAAACCCTCCAATTCACCCGCAAACCCCTTCAATTCACCCCCAAACCCTCCAATTCACCCCCAAACCCTCCAATTCACCCGCAAACCCCTTCAATTCACCCCCAAACCTTCCAATTCACCCCCAAACCCCTTCAATTCACCCCCAAACCCTCCAATTCACCCCCAAACCCTCCAATTCACCCGCAAACCCCTTCAATTCACCCCCAAACCTTCCAATTCACCCCCAAACCCCTTCAATTCACCCCCAAACCCTCCAATTCACCCCCAAACCCTCCAATTCACCCCCAAACCCCTTCAATTCACCCCCAAACCCTCCAATTCACCCGCAAACCCCTTCAATTCACCCCTAAACCCTCCAGTACACCCCCCAAATCCCTCCAATTCACCCCAAAACTGACCAATTCACCCCCAAACCCCTTCCGATTCACCCCCAAACCCTCCAATTCACCCCCAAACCCCTTCAATTCACCCCCAAACCCCTCTGATCCATCCCCAAACCCCTCCGATTCACCCCCAAACCCTCCAATTCACCCCCAAACCCCTTCAATTCACCCCCAAACCCCTCCGATTCACCCCCAAAACCCCTCCTGTCCCCCCCAGACTCCCCTTTTCCCCATCCCGCTGGGTTTCGGGGTGCTGGTACCTGGGATCAGGAGCAGCGTGGGGAGCAGATCCATGGCCCCAGCACCGTCGGCATCGGGCGCTCAGCGGCTCAAAGGTGACTCTGTCTCGCCCGGCACCACTTGGGGTTGGGTTTTATTTTTTTTTTCCCTCTTTTTTTTTTTTTTTTTAAATATATATATTTTTTTTTCTCTCCCCTCCTCCTTCATCTTCAATTGGCTGCTAAAAATAAACAGCCGGAGTTTTTATTTTTTTTTCCGGGGGGGGGGGAAGGAGTGAGGGAAAAAAGAAAAAAAAAAAAAAAGAAAAAGTGGAGAAAAACAGGAGGAAAGTACGGAGAGGGATGGAAAAGGGTGTTTGGGGGGCTCAGGAGGGGGGTAGCCCCCTTTTTCCAGCAAATTGGATCCTCCCGGAGCAGAATTGATCCCTCGGAGCAGGATTGATCCCCTTGGAGCAGGATTGATCCCCCCCCTTGGAGCAGGATTGATCCTCCCTTGGAGTAGAATTGATCCCCATGGATCAGGATTGATCCCCTTGGAGCAGGATTGATCCTCCCTTGGAGTAGAATTGATCCCCATGGATCAGGATTGATCCCCCCCCTTGGAGCAGGATTGATCCCTCCAGAGCAGGATTGGTCCCCATGGATCAGGATTGATCCCCCCCTCCTTGGAGCAGGATTGATCCCTCCAGAGCAGGATTGGTCCCCATGGATCAGGATTGATCCCCCCCTCCTTGGAGCAGGATTGATCCCTCCAGAGCAGGATTGGTCCCCATGGATCAGGATTGATCCCTCCAGAGCAGGATTGATCCCCATGGATCAAGATTGATCCCCCTCTTGGAGCAGGATTGATCCCTCCAGAGCAGGATTGGTCCCCATGGATCAGGATTGATCCCCCCCTCCTTGGAGCAGGATTGATCCCTCCAGAGCAGGATTGGTCCCCATGGATCAGGATTGATCCCCCCCTCCTTGGAGCAGGATTGATCCCTCCAGAGCAGGATTGGTCCCCATGGATCAGGATTGATCCCTCCAGAGCAGGATTGATCCCCATGGATCAAGATTGATCCCCCTCTTGGAGCAGGATTGATCCCTCCAGAGCAGGATTGGTCCCCATGGATCAGGATTGATCCCCCTCCTGGAGCAGGATTGATCCCTCCAGAGCAGGATTGGTCCCCATGGATCAGGATTGATCCCCCCCTCCTTGGAGCAGGATTGATCCCTCCAGAGCAGGATTGGTCCCCATGGATCAGGATTGATCCCCCCCTCCTTGGAGCAGGATTGATCCCTCCAGAGCAGGATTGGTCCCCATGGATCAGGATTGATCCCTCCAGAGCAGGATTGATCCCCATGGATCAAGATTGATCCCCCTCTTGGAGCAGGATTGATCCCTCCAGAGCAGGATTGATCCCCATGGATCAAGATTGATCCCCCTCTTGGAGCAGGATTGATCCCTCCAGAGCAGGATTGGTCCCCATGGATCAGGATTGATCCCCCCCTTGGAGCAGGATTAATCCTCCCTTGGAGTAGAATTGATCTCCATGGATCAGAATTGATCCCCATGGATCAGGATCAGGATGATGCTGAGACCCTCAGTTCTTCAACCCTGGGACCTCAACTTGAGCCTCTGGATTTTACTTCAAGCTTTTTTGGGTTAAAACTTCAAGATTTGGGGTCCCCGCTCCTGGGCTCCGAACCCAGCGGGTCTCAGGCGGCCACGTCCTCCGGGTGACAGTGCCACCTCCTGGGCACTGTCCCCACCTGGTGTCCCCCCCGAGGAGGCTGAGAAGATGGGGTGACCTTGAGGAGGACCCCTCCGGGCCACCCAACACCTCCCTGAGCCGCCCCCGGCGGGGGAAACTGAGGCAGGGGGGGCGCCCCAAAACCGCCTTCTGGAGACTGAGGGACACCAGTGGCACCCCAAAACCGCCTTCTGGAGACTGAGGGACACCAGTGGCACCCCAAAACTGCCTTCTGGAGAATGAGGGACACCAGTGACACCCCAAAACCGCCTTCTGGAGAATGAGGGACACCAGTGACACCCCAAAACCGCCTTCTGGAGACTGAGGGATACCAGTGGCACCCCAAAACCGCCTTCTGGAGACTGAGGGACACCAGTGACACCCCAAAACCGCCTTCTGGAGACTGAGGGACATCAGTGGCACCCCAAAACCACCTTCTGGAGACTGAGGGACACCAGTGGCACCCCAAAATCGCCTTCTGGAGAATGAGGGACACCAGTGACACCCCAAAACCGCCTTCTGGAGAATGAGGGACATCAGTGGCACCCCAAAACCACCTTCTGGAGACTGAGGGACACCAGTGGCACCCCAAAACCACCTCCTGGAGACTGAGGGACACCAGTGGCACCCCAAAACCACCTTCTGGAGACTGAGGGACACCAGTGGCACCCCAAAACCACCTTCTGGAGACTGAGGGACACCAGTGGCACCCCAAAACCGCCTTCTGGAGAATGAGAGACACCAGTGGCACCCCAAAACCACCTTCTGGAGAATGAGGGACATCAGTGGCACCCCAAAACCACCTTCTGGAGACTGAGGGACACCAGTGGCACCCCAAAACCGCCTTCTGGAGACTGAGGGACACCAGTGGCACCCCAAAACCGCCTTCTGGAGAATGAGGGACACCAGTGGCACCCCAAAACCACCTTCTGGAGACTGAAGGACACTAGTGACACCCCAAAACCACCTTCTGGAGACTGAGGGACACCAGTGACACCCCAAAACCGCCTTCTGGAGAATGAGGGACACCAGTGGCACCCCAAAACCACCTTCTGGAGACTGAGGGACACCAGTGGCACCCCAAAACCACCTTCTGGAGAATGAGGGACACCAGTGGCACCCCAAAACCACCTTCTGGAGAATGAGGGACACCAGTGGCACCCCAAAACCGCCTTCTGGAGACTGAGGGACTCCAGTGGCACCCCAAAACCACCTTCTGGAGAATGAGGGACACCAGTGGCACCCCAAAACCGCCTTCTGGAGACTGAGGGACACCAGTGGCACCCCAAAACCACCTTCTGGAGAATGAGGGACACCAGTGGCACCCCAAGTCCACTTTCTGGAGACTGAAGGACACCAGTGGCACCCCAAAACCACCTTCTGGAGACTGAGGGACACCAGTGGCACCCCAAGTCCACTTTCTGGAGACTGAGGGACACCAGTGGCACCCCAAAACCGCCTTCTGGAGAATGAGGGACACCAGTGGCACCCCAAGTCCACCTTCTGGAGACTGAGGGACACCAGTGGCACCCCAAAACGACCTTCTGGAGACTGAGGGACACCAGTGGCACCCCAAAACCACCTTCTAGAGACTGAGGGACATCAGTGGCACCCCAAAACCACCTTCTGGAGACTGAGGGACATCAGTGGCACCCCAAAACCACCTTCTAGAGACTGAGGGACACCAGTGGCACCCCAAAACCGCCTTCTGGAGACTGAAGGACACCAGTGACACCCCAAAACCACCTTCTGGAGACTGAGGGACACCAGTGGCACCCCAAAACCGCCTTCAGGAGACTGAGGGATACCAGTGGCACCCCAAAACCGCCTTCTGGAGAATGAGGGACACCAGTGGCACCCCAAAACCACCTTCTGGAGACTGAAGGACACCAGTGACACCCCAAAACCGCCTTCTGGAGAATGAGGGACGCCAGTGGCACCCCAAAACCACCTTCTGGAGACTGAGGGACACCAGTGGCACCCCAAAACCGCCTTCTGGAGAATGAGGGACACCAGTGGCACCCCAAAACCACCTTCTGGAGACTGAAGGACACCAGTGACACCCCAAAACGACCTTCTGGAGACTGAGGGACACCAGTGGCACCCCAAAACCACCTTCTGGAGAATGAGGGACACCAGTGGCACCCCAAAACCACCTTCTAGAGACTGAGGGACATCAGTGGCACCCCAAAACCACCTCCTGGAGACTGAGGGACATCAGTGGCACCCCAAAACCACCTTCTGGAGAATGAGGGACACCAGTGGCACCCCAAAACCGCCTTCTGGAGACTGAAGGACACCAGTGACACCCCAAAACCACCTTCTGGAGACTGAGGGACACCAGTGGCACCCCAAAACCGCCTTCAGGAGACTGAGGGACACCAGTGGCACCCCAAAACCGCCTTCTGGAGACTGAGGGACACCAGTGGCACCCCAAAACCACCTTCTGGAGAATGAGGGACATCAGTGGCACCCCAAAACCACCTTCTGGAGAATGAGGGACACCAGTGGCACCCCAAAACCACCTTTTGGAGACTGAAGGACATCAGTGGAACCCCAAAAGCACCTTCTGGAGACTGAGGGACACCAGTGGCACCCCAAAACCGCCTTCTGGAGACTGAGGGACACCAGTGGCACCCCAAAACCACCTTCTGGAGAATGAGGGACACCAGTGGCACCCCAAAACCACCTTCTGGAGACTGAGAGACACCAGTGGCACCCCAAAACCACCTTCTGGAGACTGAAGGACATCAGTGGCACCCCAAAACCACCTTCTGGAGACTGAGGGACACCAGTGGCACCCCAAGTCCACTTTCTGGAGACTGAGGGACACCAGTGGCACTCCAAAACCAACTTCTGGAGACTGAGGGACATCAGTGGCACCCCAAAACCACCTTCTGGAGACTGAGGGACATCAGTGGCACCCCAAAACCACCTTCTGGAGACTGAGGGACACCAGTGGCACCCCAAAACCACCTTCTGGAGAATGAGGGACACCAGTGGCACCCCAAAACCACCTTCTGGAGACTGAGGGACATCAGTGACACCCCAAAACCGCCTTCTGGAGACTGAGGGACACCAGTGACACCTCAAAACCACCTTCTGGAGACTGAGGGACATCAGTGACACCCCAAAACCACCTTCTGGAGACTGAGGGACATCAGTGGCACCCCAAAACCACCTTCTGGAGACTGAAGGACACCAGGTGAGAGGCCACCGCTACGTGTTGGCACCTTAAGTCCCCCTTCTGAATACTGAGGGACACCAGTGGCACCCCAAATTCACAATCTGGCTACTGAAGGACATCAGGGGAGAGGCCACGGTTACATGGTGGCACCCCGAAACCACCTTCTGGAGACTGAAGGACACCAGTGGCACCCCAAAACCACCTTCTGGAGACTGAAGGACACCAGTGGCACCCAAAACCACCTTCTGGAGACTGAGGGACACCAGTGGCACCCCAAAACCACCTTCTGGAGAATGAGAGACACCAGTGGCACCCCAAAACCACCTTCTGGAGACTGAGGGACACCAGTGGCACCCCAAAACTACCTTCTGGAGACTGAGGGACACCAGTGGCACCCCAAAACCACCTTCTGGAGACTGAGGGACATCAGTGGCACCCCAAAACCACCTTCTGGAGACTGAGGGACACCAGTGGCACCCCAAAACCACCTTCTGGAGACTGAGGGACACCAGTGGCACCCCAAGTCCACTTTCTGGAGACTGAAGGACACCAGTGGCACCCCAAAACCACCTTCTGGAGACTGAGGGACACCAGTGGCACCCCAAGTCCACTTTCTGGAGACTGAGGGACACCAGTGGCACCCCAAGTCCACTTTCTGGAGACTGAAGGACACCAGTGGCACCCCAAAACCACCTTCTGGAGACTGAAGGACACCAGGTGAGAGGCCACCGCTACGTGGTGGCACCTTAAGTCCCCCTTCTGGATACTGAGGGACACCAGTGGCACCCCAAATTCACAATCTGGCTACTGAAGGACATCAGGGGAGAGGCCACGGTTACATGGTGGCACCCCAAAACCACCTTCTGGAGACTGAAGGACACCAGTGACACCCGAAGTCCACCTTCTGGATACTGAAGGACATCAGTGGCACCCCAAAACCACCCTCTGGAGAGTGAAGGACATCAAGGGAGAGGCCACCGTGATGTGGTGGCACCCCAAAACCACCTTCTGGAGACCAAATAACATCAATGGCACCCCAAAACCACGTTATGGAGACTGAAGGACACCAGTGACACCCCAAGTCCACCTTCTGGATACTGAAGGACATCAGGCATGAGACCACCGCTACATGGTGGCACCCCAAGTCCACCTTCTGGAGACTGAAGGACATCAATGGCACCCCAAAACCACCTTCTGGAGACTGAGGGACATCAGTGGCACCCCAAAACCACCTTCTGGATACTGAAGGACATCAGTGGCACCCCAAAACCACCTTCTGGAGACTGAAGGACACCAGGTGAGAGGCCACAGCTATGTGGTGGCACCCCAAAACCACCTTCTGGAGACTGAAGGACACCAGTGGCACCCCAAGTCCACCATCTGGCTACTGAAGGACATCAGAGGAGAGGCCACGGTTACATGGTGGCACCCCAAAACCACCTTATGGAGACTGAAGGACACCAGTGGCACCCCACGTCCACTTTCTGGAGACTGAAGGACATCAGTGGCACCCCAAGTCCACCTTCTGGCTACCGAAGGACATCAGCCACCGCTACGTGGTGGCATCCACAGCCGTCTCCTCCTCACCGCTGGCAGGACTAATCCCACCGGGGCTCCCCAAGAGGCTCCGGAGCTGGAACCAGAAGAAGGGGCGCCTCCCGAGCTCTTGGGGCCACTCCAGGTAGGTCTTGCTACCCAACATCTTACGGAGCCGGGTGAAGCGCCGGGGCAAACCGCGCGCGTCGATGGGTTCCTTGACCACCAAGATGACGTCCTCGCTGCCCAGCCCCACGGCGCGCTGGTGGGCGAAGTAGAGCTCGTAGTTGCACCACTCGCTGTCGACGAAGCTGCGGGAGAGGACGAAGATGACCTTGTGGCTCCTCTCGATGTTCTCCACGATGTTATCGATGATCCAGCGGCCCGGCGTGAAGTCCCTCTCGTGGATGCAGAGCCGGTAAGGCGGCCTGGCGCTCTCCAAGCGCTGCAGGAGCTCCCGGCGAACCCAGGCGGCGTCGGCGCAGCTGTAGGAGATGAAGGCGTGGTAGGAACATCTCCTCGCGGCGCCCGCTCGCCGCCCTCCGTACTTGGCACGTACCAGCTGGTACGTGGCTCTCAGGTACCAACCGGCATCCAGCTTCCAGCAGAGCGCGGCACACGCCGCCACCGCCACCGCCGTGCCGGCTACCGCCACCCCTACCAGAGCCGGCACGTTGCATTCCAAGGGCCGCGGGGCGTAGGCGGCCACGGCCGTGTCCAGCAGCGGCTCGGGGTGGTAGCAGGTCCAGTTGTGGGGCCAGTCGAGCAAGGCGGGTCGCCCCCGTCGCCGCGTCTCCTCCAAGAAGAGGTAGAGGTCGCAGGTGCAGTGGTAGGGGTTGTTGCCGGCCGCCAGGCTAACGAGCCGCGGCGCGTTGACGAAGGAGCCGCGGCCGATGACGCCGAAGGAGTTGCCGTCGATGGCCAGCACCTCCAGCCGGGGGCACCTCCACTCGGAGGGGATGAACTTGATCTTGTTGCCGCTCAACCGCAGCTCCCGTAGGTGGGGGCTTCGGGCGAAATAATCCGTGTCCAAGCGGTCGAGCTGCGAGTAGGAGAGGTCCAGGTACTCGAGGGTGGTGGGCAGGCACCCGAAGGTGCTCGCCGTCACCTGGTTGTGGCGCAGGGACAGCCAGCGCAAGGTGGGGCTCCATCGGCACGTCTCCTGCACGCCGCCCAAGCTGTTGTAGCCGGCATCGAGACGCGCGAGCCGGGGCCACGTCCTGGTCAAGGAAGCCACCACGGCCAAGCTCCGGAGGTGGTTGGCAGCCAAGACGAAGCTCTCCAGCTTGGGCATGGCGCCCCGGTAGTGGCAATGCCGGTTGTAGATAAAACCATCTTCCAGACGGTTGTTGGAGATGTCGAGGACCTCCACGTTGCGCAGCTCGCCCCAGGCGTCGCAGGGGACGGCGTTGAAGTTGACGTTGATGATGGAAAGAGCGGCCACCCCGCTCAGCCAGGTGAAGGTCCAGTCGAAGCGCAGGATGTCGGGGTTGCTGATGTCCTGCAGCAAGAGGCGGTCGAGCCGCGGGGCGGCCGCCAGCCCGCCGGAGCCGTCCAGCCGCGGCGAGCGGGCAAAGTCGACGGCCACCAGCGCCAAGTCGCGGACGCGGGAGCGTTGGACGTTGAGTAAGGCCAAGCGGAGGAGGTTCTCGTTGAACTTGCCCCGGTAGAAGACCAACTTGGTGATCCGCAAGTCGGCCAAGCCGGCGAAGGGGTCGGCGGCGCCGCCGTAATAGGTGAACTCGAAGAGGTTCCGGAAGCGCAGGTACTCGAGGGGTTTGCCCCGCAGGTCCCGCAGCATCGTGGGCAGCACCTCCGCGTTCTCGTCCAAGGCCACGTCGCACCACAGCTCCGAGGTGTTGAGCCACGAGAAAGCTCCGGCTTCGTAGCGCAGCCGGCTGGAGGCCGATTTGATGGCGAATTTCCGCAGCGCCGTGTCCTTCAAGACGGCCAAGTCCTCCCGGGAGATGTCCCGCAGCTGCGGCCCCCCCAGCGACAGCTCCCGCAGCGCCCGCAGCCCCGCGAAGGCGCCGTCCAGCGCCAAGCGCCCGTACAGGTTGTTGGAGACGTCCAGCCAACGCAGGTTGACCAAGGGCCGTAGCGCCGGCGCCGGGACGAGCTCCAGGGAGTTGTTGAAGAGCTGGAGCTGCTCCAAGAGGGGGTTGGAGACGAAGGCGTCGGGCGCGAGGCGGGAGATGTTGTTGTAGCCCAGGTCCAAGCGTCGGAGTTGGGTCATGCCGGCAAAATCCCTCGCCGTGATCTCCCGGAGTTTGTTGTAGGAGAGGTCGAGGGCGAGGAGGTCAGCGGGGAGGCCGCGGGGCACCCGCTCCAGGTCCTGCCCCTTGCACAGCCCCGTCCGGCTCTCGGCGTCGATGCGGCACGGAGGCTGCACCGCGTGCCCGGCCAAGGCCACCAGCGCCAGGCACCAGAGCCCGCGGGTGCCCGTGGCCAGCGGCGGCCACATGGCCTCGGAGCGCGCAGTGAGGTGGCCACGGAGGCGCTGCCGCTGGCCGGAGCGGGGACAGGGCTGGACGGGGCATCCGGGGGTCCCCGTGGAGCCGGCCTGGTGAGAGGGGGGGGGGGTGTCAGCGGGACCCCCAGAGACCAGGAATCCAGAGGGATCGAGCCAAGGAGGGGGTCAGATCCCAGGGGATCAGGGACTAGATCCCAGTGGATCAGGGACTAGATCCCAGTGGAACTGGATGGGGGGAAGGATTGGATCGGGGGGGTTGGATCCCAGGGGATCAATTACTGGATCCCAGGGGGATTGGGGTGCTGGGGTGGGGGGGTGTTGAATCCAGGGACGGTTGGATCCCAGGGGATCAATGACTGGATCCCAGGGGTATTGGGGGGCTGGGTCCAGTGCGGGTTGGATCCCAGGGGATTGGGGACCGGATCCTGAAGGTGTTGGAGGGCTGGAGAGGGATCCAGGGGGGGTCGGATCCCAGGGGATCAATGACTGGATCCCAGGAGGATTGGGGGGCTGGATCCAGTGCGGGTTGTATTCACAGGGGATCAGGGACTGGATCCTAAAGGGGTTGGAGGGCTGGATGGGGATCCAGGGGGGGTCGGATCCCAGGGGATCAGGGACTAGATCCCAGTGGAACTGGATGGGTGGAAGGATTGGATGGGGAGGGTTGGATCCCAGGGGATCAGTGAGTGAATCCCAGGGGAATTGGGGGGCTGGATCCAGTGTGGATTGGATCCCAGGGGATCAGGGACTGGATCCTGAAGGAGTTGGAGGGCTGGAGGAGGATCCAGGGGGGGTTGGATCCCAGGGGGGTTGAGGTGCCGGAGAAGGAGGTGTTGGATTCAAGGGGGTCAGATCCCAGGGGATCAGGGACTGGATCCTAAAGGGGTTTGGGGGCTGGAGAGGGATCCAGGGGGAGTCGAATCTCAGGGGATCAGAGACCAGATCCCAGTGGAACTGTATGGGGGGAAGGATTGGATCGGGGGGGTTGGATCCCAGGGGGATTGTTGGGCTGGAGGGGGGTGGGTTGGATCCCAGGGTAGTTGGATCCCAGGGGATCAAGGACTGGATCCTAAAGGCATTGGGGGACTGGAGAGGGATCCAGGGGGTGTTGGATCCCAGGGGGATCAGGAACTGGACCCCAGGGGGACTGGATGGGGGGGAAGGGTTGGATCGTGGGGGGGGGCTTAGATCCCAGGGGATCAGGGACTGGATCCCAGGGGGTTTGGGAGGTGGGAAGGGGACCCAAGGGAGGTTGGATCCCAGGGGATCAGGGACTGGATCCCAGGGGGTTTGGGAGGTGGGAAGGGGACCCAAGGGAGGTTGGATCCCAGGAGATCAGGGACTGGATCCCAGGGGGTTTGGGAGGTGGGAAGGGGACCCAAGGGAGGTTGGATCCCAGGGGATCAGGGACTGGATCCCAGGGGGTTTGGGAGGTGGGAAGGGGACCCAAGGGAGGTTGGATCCCAGGGGATCAGAGACTGGATCCCAGTGGAATTGGATGGTGGGAAGGGTTGGATCCAGGATTAATCCTGGGTGGACTGAGCACTGGATCCCAAGGGGATCAGATCCCGGGGGGGGGGGGGGAGGGGGGGTCAGGGGCCAAATCCCAAGGATCCAGCACCGTCTCCGAGAGGCCACGGGGGCAGATCTCTGGGGTGGAGCTCAGTGCCCAGATCCCATGGGATTCAGGACGGTGGATCCCACAGGCTGAGAGCCAAACCCAGCACCGACACCGCACCTGAGCCTTCCTCCTCCTCCTCCTCCTCCTCTGGGGGGACCCCAGCTCCCTCCTCAGCTTCTCCGCTGATTTTTTTCAGGTGGGATTTATTTTCCAATCAAAAAAAACCCACTAAAACCAAACATAAATCTGATTTTCCCCCCCCCCTGCCCCATCCATCTCGGCGCTTGCGGCCAAGAGGTTGGAATTTTGATGGAGAAACCAGGAAATCGAAGGAGAGAAAATAAAGTCCAGGGCCTGCCCTGCGCCAACGCGGTGCAGATGGTCCGGGAATCTCGGATTATTTAGGAATCCAGGAATCCCGGAGCGCCCAGAGCCAGGTCTCAGCCTGCGGGGATGTGGGGATATGGGGGGGACCCCCTGCTTCACCCTAAAGCTGCTTCCTCCCCCCCGCCCCAAGCGTCGTACGGAAAGGGGTTAAAACATCTGAAATTGCCCCAAAAAGGAGGGGGTTGAGGGGGGAGAGGAGGTTGGGGGGTGTCCTAGGGATTGGGGGGGGCTCATAGGAGTTGGGGTGCTCCCCTATATCTGCCGCGATCCCAACCCGTCGCGGGGTGCTGAGCCACCCACATGGGGAAACTGAGGCAGGGCTGCCCCGCGTCCCGCGCTGCCAACACCCTCCCGGTTCCAAATCCTTGAGTGGAGACCCCAGGCGCCCCAAAGAACCCCCAAATCCAACCCCCACACACCCCCAAATCCACAGCCAACCCCCCCCCCCCCCCCCAAGTAGGACTCTGCTCACCCCACGCGTGGCACCTGGGATGCAGCGAGTTTGCAGGGCTCAGCGGGGCGGGCAGGGCACCCGCAGGTGACACCCGGGGCGATGCTGGGCCTGACGGGGGCCCCGGCTGGGGGGACCCCCCCAAACCTGCTCTTTGTCCCCAGGGAGGTTCCAGCTCCGGGCCCCAATCCCCCCACCCCCCCACCCCAGTTCAGCCCAGCAGACCCAGTCTCACCTGGTGCCTCCAGCACAGCGCCCCCAGTCCAGCCCAGTTCACTCCCAGTCTCACCTGGCGCTCCCAGTTCAGCCCAGTGACCCCAGTCCAGCCCAGCATCTCCAGAATCTCCTGCTGCCCCCAGATCAGCACACACCCCCCCCAGTTCAGACCAGTGCCCCCAGTCCAGCCCAGTTCACTCCCAGTCTCACCTGGTGCTCCCAGCACACCCCCCCCCCAGTTCAGACCAGTGCCCTCAGTACAGCCCAGTTCACTCCCAGTCTCACCTGGTGCTCCCAGCACAGCACCCCCAGTTCAGCCCAATGCCCCCAGGCCAGCCCAGTTCACTCCCAGTCTCACTTGGTGCTCCCAGCACAGCACCCCCAGTTCAGCCCAGTGCCCCCAGTTCAGCCCAGTGCCCCCAGTTCAGCCCAGCACCTCCAGTCTCACCTGGTGCCCCCAGTTCAGCACCTCCCGTTCAGCCCAGTTCCACCAGTACAGTCCAGCATCCCAAGCCTTGCCTGATGCCCCCAGTACAGCCCAGCATTACCAGTTCAGCCCAGTGCCCCCAGTTCAGCCCAGTTCACTCCCAGTCTCACCTGGTGCTCCCAGCACAGCACCCCCAGTTCAGCCCAGTGCCCCCAGTACAGCCCAGTTCACTCCCAGTCTCACTTGGTGCTCCCAGCACACACCCCCAGTTCAGCCCAATGCCCCCAGGCCAGCCCAGTTCACTCCCAGTCTCACTTGGTGCTCCCAGCACAGCACCCCCAGTTCAGCCCAGTGCCCCCAGTTCAGCCCAGTGCCCCCAGTTCAGCCCAGCACCTCCAGTCTCACCTGGTGCCCCCAGTTCAGCACCTCCCGTTCAGCCCAGTTCCACCAGTACAGTCCAGCATCCCAAGCCTTGCCTGATGCCCCCAGTACAGCCCAGCATTACCAGTTCAGCCCAGTGCCCCCAGTTCAGCCCAGTTCACTCCCAGTCTCACCTGGTGCTCCCAGCACAGCACCCTCAGTTCAGCCCAGTGCCCCCAGTCCATCCCAGTTCACTCCCAGTCTCACCTGGTGCTCCCAGTCCAGTCCAGTGCCTCCAGTCCAGTCCAGCACAGCCCAGTCTCACCTGGTGCTCCCAGCACAGCACCCCCAGTTCAGACCAGTGCCCCCAGTACAGCCCAGTTCACTCCCAGTCTCACTTGGTGCTCCCAGCACAGCCCCCCCAGTTCAGCCCAGTGCCCCCAGTTCAGCCCAGTGCCCACAGTACAGCCCAGTTCACTCCCAGTCTCACCTGGTGCTCCCAGCTCAGCCCAGTGCTCCCAGTACAGTCCAGCATCCCAAGCCTCGTCCGACGCCCCCAGTCCAGCCCAGCACCTCCAGTGTCACCTGGTGTCCCCATATCAGCACCCCCAGTTCAGCCCAGTGCCCCCAGTCCAACCCAGTTCACTCCCAGTCTCACCTGGTGCTCCCAGCACAGCACCCCCAGTTCAGCCCAGTACCTCAGTGTCTCCTGGTGCCCCCAGATCAGCAGCCCCAGTTCAGACCAGTGCCCCCAGTACAGCCCAGTTCACTCCCAGTCTCACCTGGTGCCCCTAGATCAGCAACCCCAGTTCAGCCCAATGCCTCCAGTTCAGCCCAGTTCACTCCCAGTCTTAGTTGATGCCCCCAGCTCAGCACTCCCAGTCCATCCCAGTGCCCCCAGCCCAGCCCAGTCCATCCCAGTCTCTCCATCCCAGTGCCCCCAACCCAGCCCAGTCCATCCCAGTCTCTCCATCCCAGTGCTCTCAACCCAGCCCAGTCCATCCCAGTCTCTCCATCCCAGTGCCCCCAACCCAACCCAGTCCATCCCAGTCTCTCCATCCCAGTGCCCCCAACCCAGCCCAGTTCATCCCAGTCTCTCCATCCCAGTGCTCCCAACCCAGCCCAGTCCATCCCAGTCTCTCCATCCCAGTGCCCCCAACCCGGCCCAGTCCATCCCAGTCTCTCCATCCCAGTGCTCCCAACCCAGCCCAGTCCATCCCAGTCTCTCCATCCCAGTGCCCCCAACCCAGCCCAGTCCATCCCAGTCTCTCCATCCCAGTGCTCCCAACCCAGCCCAGTTCATCCCAGTCTCTCCATCCCAGTGCTCCCAACCCAGCCCAGTCCATCCCAGTCTCTCCATCCCAGTGCTCCCAACCCAGCCCAGTCCATCCCAGTCTCTCCATCCCAGTGTCCCCAACCCAGCCCAGTCCATCCCAGTCTCTCCATCCCAGTGCTCCCAACCCAGCCCAGTTCATCCCAGTCTCTCCATCCCAGTGCTCCCAACCCAGCCCAGTCCATCCCAGTCTCTCCATCCCAGTGCTCCCAACCCAGCCCAGTCCATCCCAGTCTCTCCATCCCAGTGCTCCCAACCCAGCCCAGTCCATCCCAGTCTCTCCATCCCAGTGCTCCCAACCCAGCCCAGTCCATCCCAGTCTCTCCATCCCAGTGCCCCCAACCCAGCCCAGTCCATCCCAGTCTCTCCATCCCAGTGTCCCCAACCCAGCCCAGTTCATCCCAGTCTCTCCATCCCAGTGCTCCCAACCCAGCCCAGTTCATCCCAGTCTCTCCATCCCAGTGCCCCCAACCCAGCCCAGTCCATCAGTCTCTCCATCCCAGTGCCCCCAACCCAGCCCAGTTCATCCCAGTCTCTCCATCCCAGTGCTCCCAACCCAGCCCAGTCCATCCCAGTCTCTCCATCCCAGTGCTCCCAACCCAGCCCAGTTCATCCCAGTCTCTCCATCCCAGTGCTCCCAACCCAGCCCAGTCCATCCCAGTCTCTCCATCCCAGTGCTCCCAACCCAGCCCAGTTCATCCCAGTCTCTCCATCCCAGTGCTCCCAACCCAGCCCAGTCCATCCCAGTCTCTCCATCCCAGTGCCCCCAACCCAGCCCAGTTCATCCCAGTCTCTCCATCCCAGTGCCCCCAACCCAGCCCAGTCCATCCCAGTCTCCCCAGTTTGCACATGAGGGGATCCCAGGGTTCCCTCCGTAGCCGACGCGAAGCCAAGCGCCCACGGCCAGGAGTGGCCACCGGCCACCACCAGGACCCACCCTGGCGCCCTCTCCTTAACGAGCTCCTAACGAAGCCCCTCGCCCAATTAGCAGGGAGCTTCCCCTCATCGAAAGGTTCATAGGAGCGAAATAATTTACAAAAATAGGGAGAAAACACCCTAAATCGGTGTTTCCAGGCTCCGCTGCCACAATCCCGAGGTCTCCAGCCTCGGCACCTCCAGTTGAGTCCCGGCTAATTAACACCAATTAAACTTTGATGAACGTTCCTGGGTCTGGTTCTGGAGTTTCTCTTGGCTGAGAGAGTCTAGTTGTGGGAGGGCGGCTGGCAATAGGCTCTGTAAATGAACCTGAATTGTAATTAGCTCAGTAATAACGCTAATTAGTTGGATTTGGGAGCTCCGAGCCGGCCCCGGCTCCCCCGAGGGCACCCCGGCTGCGCTCCGTGTCCTCCATACGCTCCGCAATCCAAGAAATTCTTGGATAAGTGGCATTTTGTTATCATTAACGATGATCCTGCCACCCGATCGGGGCATCTGGGGATCAAATTGTCCATTTGGGATGAGCCTTGGAGGCTGGGAAGCTTCATCCCAACACCTCACATCCCGTAATTGCTAGGAAGATGCTTTCCAAGGAAAAGCAGAGGTGGGGATGGATGGAAAATAGTCAGACTGGGAGGGAAAAACCCTTCGAAGTCTCTCCCAGATGGCTGAGGGAGCAACTCGACCTCAAGGAGAGCCCCGCGTTCCAGCAAAATCCAATTCCAAGGTGTTTGTGGACCTGGAGAAGCGCTGGGATTTCATCGGAGGGACATCAGCCAGCAGATCATCGTGGAACGGGTTGGGTTGGGAGGGACCTCAAAGCCCATCCAGATCCACCTTGCCATGGGAAGGGACACCTCCCACTGAATCGGGGGGCAGGAGGTTTGGAGCAGCATGATGGGATGGGAAAACTCATGGAGACGGAGGTTCTCCCCGCAAGATTGTGAGGAACGGGAAGGTATGGATGCACCCAGTCCTAGGCAGCTGAAAAAAAATGGGCTCCGAGGAGCTGGTGGAGCTGATGACGTGTTCCCATCTCTGCAGAAAATTCCTACACCCTCGCTCTTGTGTTTTATAGAGCCACAGAATCATTAAATTGGAAAAGACCTCGGAGATCATCAGCTCCAACCATCCCAGCCCACTACTAAATCACATCCCCAAGCACCTCATCTCCCCAGCTTTTAATCCCCTCCAGGGATGGGGACTCAACCACCTCCCTGGCAGCCGTTCCAGCGCTTGAGATGCCTTTCGGTGAAGAAATTTTTCCTGATTTCCAATCTAAACTGCCCTGGAGGAGCTTGAGGCCGTTCCCTCTCATCCCATCACCTCTCACTTGGGAGAAGAGACCAACATCCACCTCTCTGCAACGATTTAGGTGGTTCTGGGGAGCAATGAGGTCTCCCCTCAGCCTCCTCCTCTCTAGGCTGAACAGCCCCAGGTCCGTCAGCCGCTCCTCACAACCCCTGATCTCCGTTCCCTTCTCTGGACGCGCTCCAGGACCTCAAGGTCTTTCTTGGAGCGAGAGGCCCAAAACTGAACCCAGGATTCGAGATGCAGCCTCCCCAGCGCTGAGAACGGGGCAGAATCCCTTCCCTGGCCCTGCTGGCCACGCTGTCTCTGATCCAAGCCAAGATGCTGGTGGCTTTCTTGGCCACCTGGGTCCCTGCTGGCTCATGTTCAGCCGCTATCGACCAACACCCCCAGGTCCTTCTCTCCCAGGGACCTTTCCAGCCGCTCCTCCCCAAGCCTGGAGCTGCTCGGGGTTGTTGTGTCCTAAATGCAGGACTCTAAATACAAAAGTCAAGGACGAAAATGAAATAAACTATGCCAATGAAACTATGAAAATATGAACTAGTGATATCAAACCACAATTGACCTCGTCCTCCACGGTTTTATGAACAGTAATGAAGAATTCCTTGCAGTGTCTTGGCAGCTGAGCTTTAATAACCAACTCTGCAAACGGCGATCGGTGCCGATGTTGATTTACAGCACGGTATTTACGCACGCGTGAGGAGTTGGAGTCGCTGCTGGGTTAAACCCTCGCTCCAACACCTTAATCCGCAGCGTTGACCACGCGTGGAGGCTCCTGGGGGCAGCGCCGGCCACTCTTGTCACTGATTTACCATCTCCAAGAGTTCCAAGTCCAAGCTGGGGTTTGGCTCGAGTCCTTTCGGTGAGCCAAGGGGAATCGCGGGGTGGCTTCTGTCACCCAAATACCAAGGGGCTGATAACTCAGCCTGCCCCTTCCCTGCCCAGGAGGGGGTTGCAGGTAGAAAACCCCCACGTTCTGACCCACTGCCATCGCCTTCGTTATCCAGCGGAATTAAACTCCCTCTTCCTAAAGGTCTGAGTTGTTTAGGCTGCACGCTCCTGTCTTTCCTCAGCGATTCAGGCTTTTTCCCCTGCCTGCATCACCCCAGTGCTCACTAAAATGCTGAATAGAAAATGTCCTGGAGCTTGATCCGGGCTAACAAACCCACTTGAGCAAGGGATCCGTGGTTTTCCAGCCCAGGCACCACGCAGATGTACCTGGAAGCCTGAAAAGTTCAGGCACAGAGGTGCTGGAGCGGAACAAAAACATCAGTGGGATTTAAAAGCAGGCAGGATCGCTCCTTCTCAGGGATGGAGCAATGAACATCCCACCTCTAGATGCAAAAGGTCACCAGCTCTGAGCATCGGCGAGTAAAACACCCTTGAGAGCTGGGACGAGCCGGTGTAAACAGCGTTATCTGGGTCACAGAAACTAAGGAAAACACGAAAATATTGTGAGGCAGCAGCACCCGCTCCGAGGAAAAAGTGAGCAGGAACAACTAACATGGAGAATGATGGCATCAAGGTGTCCCCTTCCCCATCGATGACAAAAGAAGCCACTATCAGAGAAGGCAACAGCTCAGTGGGACGAACCCGCGCTGCTCCAGGCAGAGGGAGGAGGTGGATGCGCAGGTCTCAGCTTCTTCGCAGCAGCAGGGAAGCGATCGGGCTGCCCGAGTCCCCTTTCCATTCTCAGACGCAGAGAAATCCACGTGGGAAGGGCTGGGGGTGACGTCGAGGCTCGGCGAGACTCGCTGGAGTCGCTTCTTCCCCACTGGGATTGCAGGGAAGGGGCAGGCAAGCGAAGATTCTCCTATGGGGAAGCACAACGCTCCGGTCTCACCTCAAATTCACCACTGGCCAAGCTGTGGACTTACCCCCAGGATCATCTCCGAACACCCGGCTGGGAACGGCTTCTCTGCGGTCAAACTCCTTCCAACTCACCCTGTGCCTGCACTCAGATTTCTTAAAAGGAAGATAAAAGCGTCAAAGCAGGTGTTGGATGCTCCAGGCAGCGCTGGGCTCATCCCAGCCCGCAGTACAAACCCCTCCAGACTGGGAGAAGGTTCCTACAGCTCCAAATATTTCCCTCCTGGCTGGATTTGGGATGCAATCTCTGTAAAGGGGAAGAGGAAATGTTAAACCCCTACAACAGCTAGACAGGTGCTACAGCCGGTGGGGAAAACCACCAAACTGAAGTCCGTTGAGCATCTCTCCAGCGGCGCAGGGAGCTGAGGCCGCTGGAACAGGTCCCTGTGGGCTTCGATGCCACAAATTCCCTCTGCCTTCTTTCCATCTCCCCTTTATTGAAGCAGCCAGGCATGAGGCGAACACGGAGCTGCACACAACGGGACCGCGAGAGTCAGCTTGAGCCGTGTCCCGGCCCTGGGAATGTCCCCAGATCTGGCTTCGAGCCCAGAGGTGGGCACCGAGGACAACTACGGCTTCAGTTTGAGCCAGGGATGGAGAATAGTGAGGATGGAGAGGATGGAGGAGGTGAGGCCACACAGCCCCACAAATCCCGGGTTGGTTTTATACAGCCCCAGCTTGTCCAGGGGGATAAAAAGGTCACAGGCGTTTTTCACCACATCCAGAAGCAGAGGAGGGTTGTTCCGAAGGACGTGGACGAGAAGTCGCAGCTGGATCTGCAGCCTCAGCCCCAGCTGCTGGAGCCCGTTGTCAGCCTGGAGCCGGCACCCGTTCTCGCTGCCTTTCGCTCGCTTCCCACTCGTCTCACGCTCCATCAGGATCCGGATCTCGTAGGCGTCTCGGCTCAAGTTCACAATGAGGGCGAAGAGGTAATACCTGGAAAACAGGGAGAGGGATGGCGGGGAGAGCAGAGAGAGGGGGCAAAGGGCGCTGGAGACACGGTCTGCAACACCTCTGGCTGATTCTCCAGAACTAAAATGCCCGTGGGAAGAAAGAGTCTGGGATCTACCGAGAGGTGAGGGGCCCACCAGCGCTACCATCAGCTCAGGAAAATCGGTGCTGGGTTTATGGTTGAATTTAAAAGGTCTTTCCCAACCTGAACGATTCCGTGGTTCTATGTTAAGTAAGCCTAGATCCGGTGCTGATCCCCGGGGAACGTGGCAGCCCCTCAACCCGCCTGCGCTGCTGTCATAGAATCATAGAACACTTTGAGTCGGAAGGGACCTTAAAGATTGTCTAATTTCAGCTCCCTCTGCCACAGGCAGGGACACCTCCCACGGGATCAGGGGCTCCAAGTCCCGTCCAACCTGGCCTTGAACCCCTCCAGGGCTGGGGCAGCCACCCCTGCTCTGGGCAACCTGGGCCAGGGGCCTCCCCACCCTCATCGTGAAAAAATTCCTCCTTATGTCCACTGGGTGGAAGCTGGATCTGCTGGAGAGCAGGGAGGCTCCAAAGGGATCTGAACAGGCTGGATCCATGGGCTGAGACCAACCGGACAAGGTTTAACGAGGCCAAATCCCGGGTCCTGCCCTTGGGGCACAAGAACCCTGAGCAGCTCCAGACTAGGAGAAGTCTGGCTGGAAACTGCCTGGAGGAGAAGGACCTGGGGGGGTTGGTTGAACAGGAGCCAGCAGGGGCCCAGGTGGCCAAGAAGGCCAAGGGCATCTTGGCTTGGAGCAGCCACGGCGTGGCCAGCAGGGCCAGGGAGGTTCTTCTCCCTCTGGACTCGGCCCTGGGGAGGCCGCTCCTCGAATCCTGGGGTCAGTTCTGGTTCCTCCCCACCAGAAGGATGTTGAAGCTCTGGAGCGAGTGCAGAGAAGAGCAACAAAGCTGGGGAGGGGGCTGGAGAAGAAGAGGAGCGTTTGAGAGAACTGGGGAGGTTCAGCCTGGAGAAGAGGAGGCTGAGGGGAGAGCTCATTGCTCTCTGCAACTCCCTGAGAGGAGGTTGTGGAGAGGAGGGAGCTGGGCTCTTCTCCCAAGGGACAGGGGACAGGACGAGAGGGAATGGCCTCGAGCTCCACCAGGGGAGGGTCAGGCTGGACATCAGGAAAAAATATTTCATGGAAAGGGTGATTGGTCCCTGTCAGAGGCTGCCCAGGGAGGGGGTTGAGTCCCCTTCCCTGGAGGGGTTTAAGGGCCGGGTGGACGAGGCGCTGAGGGACATGGGTTAGTGATTGATGGGAATGTTTGGACTCCATCCGGTGGGTCCTTTCCAACCTAGTGATTCTGTGATTCTATGGTTCTAAATCTTCCTTTCTCTGATTTAAAGCCATTCCCCCTCGCCCTATCACTCCATACCTTTATAAAAAATCCCTCCCCAGCTTTCCTGCAGCCCCCTTCAGCACTGGAAGCTGCTCTAAGGTCTCCTTGGAGCCTTCTCTTCCCCAGGCTGAAGATCCCCACCGCTCCCAGCCTCTCATCCCTCCTCTTGGTGGGTGGCAGAGGAAAGGCGAGAACCCAGCTTCTCACCTGAAGGACCTTTGGCTCCACTTCTCCTGGTCGAGGTGGGGAAGCAGCCCCGTCCTCCCCGCCCAGAGGACATTGTCGCAGGCGTAGAACATGGCCCTGTTGAGGTGGCTGAGGGTGACGCAGAAGCGCAGAACCACGTCTGACAGATGGATGGAGCGTTTGGCCGCCTCCAGCGCCTCGGCCGAGCTGCCCAGGCGAAGCACTGCGGGACGGACAGACAGACAGAGGGACTGTTGGGGTGGGGGCAGGGTGGGCAGCACTGCGGGACGGACAGACGGACTGTCAGGGGGGTGAGGTGGGGCTTGGTCTCTTAGGGGGACTGGGTGGAGGGGTTATGGGGGGCTCTGGTTCTTGTCATAGGGGGGTGGGGGTTATGGGGGGCTCTGGTTCTTGTCATAGGGGGGTGGGGGTTATGGGGTGCTGTGGGCCTGGTTGGTGGGGGCGTTGGGGGTTATGGGGGGCTTGGGGATTATGGAGGGATGTAGGCCTGGTTGGGGGGTTTGGGGGTTATGGGGGCCTGGTTGGGGGTTATGGGGGGCTGTGGGCTTGGTCGCGAGGGGCTGTGGGGGGCTGTAGGGGGACATAGGGGCCTGCGGGCCCGGTCGGGAGGGTCGGGGGGACATGGGGCTGCGGTCCTGGGCGGGGGGTGGTTATGAGCGGCTACGGGCTCGGTCACGGTGGGGGCTATTGGGGGGCCGCGGTCCCGGGGTTGGGGGTTCGTGCTCTCGCCCCGCTCACGCTTGCGGCCCAGCCCCAGGTGCGCCTCCAGCTGCCGCAGGCCGCGCAGGGCCCCGCCGCTCGCCCCGTTCCTCCGCAGCGTCTCGGCCGCCAGCGCACACGCGTACTGCGCCGCCCTGCGGGACACAGTGGCCGTCAGCGGGGACCCCGGGGGACCGCGGAGGGCAGCGGCCCCGCCGCCCCGCACCTGAAGAGCCGCTCCTTGGCCTGGCTCTGCGCGCTGAACCGAACCCACGGCTCCATGGCGGCCGCGATGCCGCTTCCGGGAGCGCGACGGCAGCCGCCGGGGGTCAAACCTCAGCAGGGACGCGGTTCACTGAGCCGCTTCCGGGAGCGCGACGGCAGCCGCCGGGGGTCAAACCCCGCCGCGCGCTCGTCCCCTGGCGAGGGCAGAGAATAGAAATGGAAAACGCAGCGAATCGAAAGATTGAAAAATAAGAGGATAGACTGAAAAAATCGTGGAATGGAAGAATCAAAGAGTCGTGGAATCAAAGAACTGTAGAATCATGGAGTAAAAAATAATAGAATCAAAGAATCACGGACTCATAGAAGCAAAGAATGACAAAATCAAAGAATTCTAGAATCAAATAATCGAAAATCTTAGCACAAAGTAATCATAGAATCGTAGAATCGAATAATCAAAGATCATATAGTAAAAGAATTGCAGAATCAAACAACTGTAGAATGAAAAAATTGCAAACTCAAAGAATCGTAGAATCATATAATCACATAATTGAAATATCATAGAATCAAGTAATAAAAGAATCATAGTCAAAGAATCACAGATCGTATAATCTAATAATAAAAGATCATATAATAAAAGAATCACAGAATCAAAAAAAAAATCGTAGAATAAAAAACTAGTGGAATAAAAAAAAAACATAGAATCAAAATCATAGAATTGTAAAATCCAATAACCAAAATCAAAGGTATGTGGAATCGGGGTATCAAATAATCAAAACCTCATAGAATAAAGTAATTGTAGCACTGCAGAATCAAAAAGTCATAGAATCAAAGAATCACCATGTCAAACAATTAAAAAAACACAGAATAAAAGAATCAGAGAATTGGAGAATCAAAGAATCATAGACTCAAATGATCAAAGAGTTCTAGAATCCTGACAGTAAGGCGCGAGCACCCAATTAGCTGTCAGATTGGGAAGGACTGGGAAGTTTTATTAGAGTCGAACCCCTTCGTTAGGCAGTGGGAGCCGCCTGCTCGTTCGTGAAGCCCCTCAGCACCCCGAAGGGCTCTGCTGGGACGGGCAGCTCAACCCTCCCACCTACCACCCATCTTTATACTCTCTATAAACTTGCAGCTTCTTTTTAATCAGTTATTTTATATTTTCATTGCTGCTGGGTAAAGTCTGGATATACCACATCAAGTAGCGGCTTGGGACCGGCTTCCTCGAGGCCCAGCTGCTTGCCACCAGCTCACATTCAAACTGGCAACCAACACAAGCGCTTGCTGATCTCTCTTCTTCCTTCTGGAGGTAGAATCACAGAATCACCAGGTTGGAAAAGACCCACCGGATCATTGAGTCCAACCATTCCCATCAGTCACTAACCCATGTCCCTCAGCGTCTCGGCCCTTAAACCCCTCCAGGGAAGGGGACTCAACCCCCTCCCTGGGCAGCCTCTGACAGGGACCAATCACCCTTTCCATGAAATATTTTTTCCTGCTGTCCATCCTGAGCCTCCCCAGGTGGAGCTTGAGGCCATTCCCTCTCGTCCTGTCCCCTGTCCCTTGGGAGAAGAGCCCAGCTCCCTCCTCTCCACAACCTCCTCTCAGGGAGTTGCAGAGAGCAATGAGCTCTCCCCTCAGCCTCCTCTTCTCCAGGCTGAACCCCCCCCAGCTCTCTCAGCCGCTCCTCTTCTTCTCCAGCCCCCTCCCCAGCTTCGTTGCTCTTCTCTGCACTCGCTCCAGAGCCTCAACATCCTTCTGGTGGGGAGGAACCAGAACTGACCCCAGGATTTGAGGAGCGGTCTCCCCAGGGCCGAGTCCAGAGGGAGAAGAACCTCCCTGGCCCTGCTGGCCACGCCGTGTCTGCTCCAAGCCAAGATGCCCTTGGCCTTCTTGGCCACCTGGGCCCCTGCTGGCTCCTGTTCAACCAACCCCCCCAGGTCCTTCTCCTCCAGGCACTTTCCAGCCAGACTTCTCCTAGTCTGGAGCTGCTCAGGGTTCTTGTGCCCCAAGTGCAAGACCTGGCATTTGGCCTCGTTAAACCTCGTCCCGTTAGTCTCAGTCCATGGATCCAGCCTGTTCAGATCCCTTTGGAGCCTCCTTGCCCTCCAGCAGATCCAGTTTCCACCCAGCCTAGTGTCACCCACAAACTCGCTAAGGGTGCACTCGATGCCTGCACGAGGGAGACGCTGCACCCTGCAGTTCCCAGGAGGCCCCAGCCAATCACATTCCATGTTGCTCCTGAACACTCTGGTGCTGCAGGGACCTCGGAGCTCGCCTGGCACCAGCCACACCAGCACCGGTGTCCCTGTCACTGCAGCAAGGCAACAGGAACAGAAGCAGCCCTGGATCGGGCAGGGAAGGGCTTCTCAGAGGCCACCAGTGTTCATCCTGCTCAGGGTAACTTGTTTTATTAAACAGCAATTAAAAAGAGGGCAGAGGGGCAGGGTTCCAGCCCACGTGGTGCCCATCGGATGCAGGCGTTAAGTGAGGGGCCGTGAGCTTCCAGCCCCCGCTGGAAGGAGGGAAAATCCCCCTAGCAGGACATGCCAGGTGCTGGGAGCTGCCCGAGACACCTCCGAATGCCCAGCTGCGAGAGAAATAAGAGTAGAAACTGCAGCCCAAAGAGGCACCTCAGCCACGGCGGCTGGGAACCGGCCAAGCTATGTACAGTCTGTCCCGGTAGCCCGGGCTGGAAGCAGCTGGCAGCCCCAGGGAAAAGGAGAGCGTTTCCCCTTCAGAAAGGATCGACGAGCGGCTCCAGAGTCAGAGAACCACACAGACGGGACAGACAGACAGGCAGCGTCTGCTGGCCGGCACAGGAGAAGTGGAAGGGAGCGCTGTCTGCCATCAGTCTTGTATAAATAAGCTAAAGCTGATCAGTTTATTCACAGGGCCAGGACTCCAAGCCTCCAGCCCAAAGCGTGTCCCAGGCCTGCAGAGGAGGCAGAGATTGCTCCTCTCTTGGTTCAGCAGGCACGTGCACGGCTTCCAAATGGGCTCCTGGCAAGGGAGGAGCTGCACCAGTCGCAACGGAGCCTGCGGGAATCCCAAACACGGCAGAGAAGGGAGACACATGGATGCAGCCCCTTCCTCCACACCAAACTGCAGGTACAACCCACGCAGGTCGCAGGGCTCCCTGCCTGGCTCACAGGGTGCTCTCCAGCGTGTTGTAGTTGTCCTTGAAGCTCTTCAGCTCCAGGAAATGTTTGGCACGTTTGCTCTTCTGGCTGGAAGGCAGGTAGGTGACCTGGATGGTGGCAGGGTTGGAGACCTCTGGAGAGAGAGTGAGATCCTTCGCTGCCGACTGGTGCTGCCGCTGGCTGACACCGCCCCGCGCCTTAGTCCTGGGGGGAGAGGAGAAGCACCCTCAGCTGGCACCATCCCCTCATGTCCCCCTGTCCCGCACCAGGCAGATGGTTGCTCAGGACGGCACTCGTGGTGGTTTGGACAAGCTGTGGGTGCCAGGCCAGGAGCCTGCGCGAGGTCCCTGGCTCAAAGCAGCCAGCACAAGTGGGAATGTGATCTGTGACCCAGTAACAGACCCAAAACGGAGAGAGCGAATCTGGAAGGATGGACAGGCATGATTCTAGCACATCTCAGGCCAGGTTCTGCCCTAAAACCATCTCCGTTCCCACCTCTGCGAGGGGCTGCGGGCCCTAGGACACCCCACCACACCCGGGCAACCACACTCACAGGTTTGCCAGCTCATTCAGAGCATCCTGGTACTTCAGGTATTCCAGTTTCCCAAAGACCTGGATGCAAAGAGAAAAGACCATGACAAACAGCACAGGAAGGACATGGATCTGTTGGAGCAAGTCTAGAGGCCACAGAGATGATCTGAGGGCTGGAGCACCTCCTGCACAAGGCCAGGCTGAGAAAGCTGGGGTTGTTCAGCCTGGAGAAGAGAAGGCTCCAAGGAGACCTTAGAGCAGCTTCTAGTGCTGAAAGGGACTCCAGGAAAGCTGGGGAGGGGCTCTGGATCAGGGAATGCAGCGAGAGGACGAGGAGGAACGGTTTAGAGCTGCAAGAGGGGAGATTGAGATGAAATCTTAGGGAGAAATGTTTTGCTGTGAGGTTTGGGAGGCCCTGGCCCAGGTTGCCCAGAGCAGGGGTGGCTGCCCCATCCCTGGAGGGGTTCGAGGCCAGGTTGGATGGAGCTTGGAGCCCCTGATGCAGTGGGAGGTGTCCCTGCCCATGGCAGGGGTGGAACTGGATGGGTTGTGAGGTCCCTTCCAACCCAAAGCATTCACTGATCCTACACTTCCATGAGAACCGAGGGAGGACACAGCATGTTCTCCACCCAGCGCTTACCCCAGTGCCATAGCGGGCGCTCTCGTAGCCATCAAGCAAGGTGTCGATCAAGGCTTTGCGGATGCCTTTGAAGGAGGCACTGGAATTCCGCAGTTCCAGCAGGTAGGCACAGAAATTCTTCCCTATCAAAGACTTTGGGTACCGACCCTCTGCGTGAAACGGGATTTCTAGAAAACGAAACACAACACACCCGGCAGCTGAAGCACAGGTCACAACACTCGTGTTTACCCGCAGACAACAGCGGAACTGGCAGAGAATTTAACTCCCCAGCACTGAGCGCTGGGGACACTGCTTGGGACCAGACTCCAAGAGGATTTGTCTCCATTCACCACCACTCTGGGTTCACCCACCCAGACATTTTTGTACCCAGCAGTTTGCCTGTCCAGGCCATGGATTTCTTAAGCAGGAGGTTGTGAGAAACGGCGTCCGAGACTTTAATGAAGTCTAGGTACACCACATCCACAGCCGCTCCTCTGTCCACTAAGCATCCTCTCCCACTCCTGCCCTTACCAGATGTCCGGATCGCATCCAGCGCTTTCATCCTGTACAGGTAGTTATAGCAGCCTGGCAAAGAGAAACAACAAACTGAATGCTCAACCACAGTGAGAGGGAGGTGGGGAAAGGGGAGCAGAGCACAGACACCCCATCTCTGTCGTCTCCAAACATGACACTGATGTGAAAACCAGCAGTAGAGGCCAGGGATGCACTCTGGCCCCAGGAACAGCTGGTGCTGATGGGATAAACGCTAGTTGGAGTCTCTGGAATATGGGGGTACCTGGTGCCTCCAGCTGCAGCAGCCTGCTGTCGTCCTCCGCCAACAGTCGGGGTTCATACCTGATGTCCTGCACCCTCGACAGCCGAATATCAATTTCTTCCTTTAAATCCTGGAAAAACAATTCCCATTTAAAAAGCATGGACCACAAGGATGGGAACAGCCAAGCCCTGAGGCCTGGAAACCATCCCGCTCCCTCCCTGGCTGCCCGTCACCACACAAGAAGTGGCTGCTCCAAGAACAGTGATTCCAGAGGAAGTCATGATGAGCTGAAAGCTGTAGTACCTTCTGTATAAGACCAGGCTGAGAGAGTTGGGGTTGTTTAGCCTGGAGAAGGCTCTGGGGAAACCTTAGAGCAGCTTCCAGTACTGAAAGGGGCTCCACGAAAGCTCAGGAGTGACAAGATGAGAGGAATGGCTTTAAATTGGAAGGGAGGGGGGAAGATTTAGATTAGGCGTTGGGAAGAAATTCTTCATGATGAGGGTGGAAAGGCCCTGGCCCAGGTTGCCCAGAGCAGTGGTGGCTGCCCCATCCCTGGAGGGGTTCAAGGCCAGGTTGGATGGGGCTTGGAGCCCCTGATGCAGTGGGAGGTGTCCCTGCCCATGGCAGGGGTGGGACTGATGGGCTTTGAGGTCCCTTCCAGCCCAAACCATTCCACAGTTCTACAAAATGTCCGATTCCCAAGCGGATGCTGCCTGCCCTTCTGGCATGCACAGGTCCGTGGGCACAGGGGAGAGAAGGCAGAGCTCCACAGCAGGGCCACATGCACCCACCTTGGGCGCGTGCTGTCCGACGGGGACATGGGGGCCGCGGCGGGACTTCATGGCGAAGCGCATGATCTGGCGTTTCACAAAGATGAACAGCAGCACGAAGACCTGGAATGCCACAGCGGGAATAGAAATCAGGGACGTTGAGCTGTGCCTGGGGCCATATGGCCACCTGAGCCTCATCCCACAGACACCGCCACGGACACCCCAGAGTGAGCAACCACAGGGACCCCTCAAAACCTGGACAGCATCAGGGACCATGTCTGGACCATCAGGAGCCCCACAGACACCCCAGAGTGAGCAACCACAGGGACCCCTCAACCTGGACAGCACCGGGGACCATGTCCGGACCATCAGGAGCCCCACGGACACCCCAGTACAGCCCCATAGACATCTTGGCCTCCACAGAGGCTCCTGCTCTGTGGATGTCCCTGGGCTGCAAAACCCACAGACCTGCCAGGCCCACAACCCCATGGGTGCCCTGGTCCTGGCCTCACAGACACACCAGCCCTGGCCCCACGATGTCCACGGCCCTCAGTCCCACGGAAGCCCAAGGCTCCCAGCCCCACAGACAATCCCATTCCACTAGAGACCCAGGCCCAGCCCCCTAGACATACCAAACCCACAGACACCTCTGGCACCCCAGTACCGGCTGCATGGTTGCCCCGGCCCCTGGGACACACCATGTTCAGGTCCATGGATGATCCCCAGCCTCACATCTTCACTAGACCCCCAGCCCCAGGGACCCGCCAGACCCACAAGACACTCCTGTCCCCTACTGCACGGACACGTAAGGCTCAGCCCCACAGTAGCCCCCAGCCCTACTGATACGCCTAGATATGCCAGCCCCACAGGAGCCCCCAATCCACTGATACCTCTGCCCCACAGGAGCTCCCAACCCACTGATATCCTTGCCCCATGGACACCGCTGCCCCTGACCCCAGGGACTCATCAGCCCCAGTCCTTGACCCACGGAGCCCTCAGAGGCCCAGCCCCACAAAAACACAAGGCCCCTAGCCCCACAGCTTCCTCTAGCTCGGGTCCACACGGACGCCCCCCAAGCCCTCAGCGCAGTCCCCGTGTCGCCGCGCCCTCAGCCACTGACCAGGCTGCCGTAAGCCATCACCAGCACCACGTTCACCCCAGACAGCCAGTTGCTGCCGGCCCCCGCCATGCCCGGCCCGGCCCAGACCGCACAACATGGCGCCCGCGAGGCCGCCCCGCGCGCCGTCACGTGACCAGGGGCGAGCGCGCCTACCCCGTCACGTGACCGCGCGTGCGAGGGTGACGCGCTGGGCCCCGCCCCCTCGCGGTCCCGTCACGTGACAGAGGCGCACTTGGCGGGCAGCGCCCCGCGCTTCCGTCACGTGACGAAGGCAGGCGCTCCTCCCCCCACGCAACACGTGGGTGAACCCGAGTCACGTGACCGAGGCGCGGCGGAGGCATCCCCTGTCCCCTCACGCGCACGCTACGGGAGCAAAGCCGCTCCGGCTACGCTCCGCGAGGCTCCGTCAAGTGAGCAGGACGAGCCCCGCCCTTCGTCACGTGACCGCGGGGCGGGGGTAGCGCCCTCCCCTCCTCACGAACGTATCACGTGACAGCGGCCGCGCCGGCCCCGCCCTGCGCCCCCGTCACGTGACGAGCCCTCGTCCCTACCCCCCCGCGCTACTCACGCACGCGTCACGTGGGCCGAATCCGCGTCCAGAATCACGTGACGAGGACGAGCAACCAGCCCCTCGCTATCCCTCCCTCCCCCCTCTTCCATCCTGCATCACGTGGGTGAAGCTGCTCCACGTGACCGCGGCGCGGCGGAGCGCTCCCCCTCCCCTCACGCACGCGTCACGTGGGCGCCGGCCCCGCCCCGCGCCCCCGTCACGTGACGAGGGCGGGCGCCGCTGGGAGTTGTCAGTGCCGAGGCCCAGGTAAAGTTGGCTCCGCGGCGGCGGCGGCTCCGCTGCCCCCCCCGGGGCTCCTTCCCGTCCCTCCACCCGCTCCCCGCCGCCCCCGCCGATCCCCCCTCATCCCCCGCGCTCCCTGTCCCCGCCGCTCCGCCGCCTCCCCCCACCGCGCGGCCTAGCGGGCCGGGCCGCCGCCGGGGGCTGGCGTAGCGCGAGGCCGGGGAGGGCGGGCGGGAGGCGGGGAGGGAGGGGAGAAGGTCGGGGGGGGTGGGGGGGGTGGGGAATGGCGGCCGCGGCCATGAGGGCGGAAGCGCCCCGCGCTCTCCCGGCCGCGGGCCTAGGCTGGCGCCGCCCCCTCCCCGCTCCGGTGCCCTCCGGCCGCCGCCCCCGCTGTGCGACGCGGGGCTCTGGGCCGGGAACAATGGGGCCGCGCTCCCCGGGCGGCGGCGGCGCCTCGGGAGCCGGTACCGGCTGCTGGAGGTTCGGCAGAGCCATATGCGCTCGCTGCTCCTCCCGATCTTGGCGGTCCCAAACTGGGGGCTCCCCCAAACTTCGTTCTCCCCACCCCATCGGTCCCAAACCAGGGGCTCCCCCAAACTTCGTTCTCCCCACCCCATCGGTCCCAAACTGTGGGCTCCCCCAAACTTCGTTCTCCCCACCCCATCGGTCCCAAACTGTGGGCTCCCCCAAACTTTGTTCTCCCCACCCCATCGGTCCCAAACTGGGGGCTTCCCCCAAACTTTGTTCTCCCCACCCTATCGGTCCCAAACTGTGGGCTCCCCCAAACTTTGTTCTCCCCACCCCATCGGTCCCAAACCGGGGGCTCCCCCAAACTTTGTTCTCCCCACCCCATCGGTCCCAAACCGGGGGCTCCCCCAAACTTTGTTCTCCCCACCCCATCAGTCCCAAACCGGGGGCTCCCCCAAACTTCGTTCTCCCCACCCCATCGGTCCCAAACCAGGGGCTCCCCCAAACTTCATTCTCCCCACCCCATCGGTCCCAAACCAGAGGCTCCCCCAAAGCTTGTCTTCCCCACCCCGTTTGTCCCAAACCAGGCGCTCTGGTGGTGTAGCTGGGGCCGCTCCTAAACCTCATCCTCCCCACCCTGTTGTTCCTAAACCTGGAGGATCCCATAAACCTCATCCTCTCCACCCCATCGATTCCAAACCAGGGGCTCTCTTGGCATAGCTGGGGCCTCCTCCAAACCTCATCCTTCTCACTTCATCAGTCCCAAACTGGGGGCTCCCTCAGACTTTGTTCTCCCTATGTATTGGTCCCAAACTGGGGGGCTCTGTTGGTGTAGCCAGAGCCTTCCCCAAACTTTGTCGTCCCTAACCCTGCTGGTCGCAAACTAGGGGCTACCCTAAACTGAATCCTCCCCACCTCATCGATCCCAAAGTGGGGCTCTGTTGGTGTAGCTGGGGTCTCCCCCAAACCTCATTCTCTCAAATGGTCCTAAACTGGGAGTCCCTCAAACTTCATCCTCGCTACCCCATCGGTCCCAAACTGGGAGTCCCTCAAACTTCATCCTCTCCACCCCATCGGTCCCAAACTGGGGCTCTGTTGGCTTAGCCAGGGACTCCCCCAAACCTTGTCCTCCCCACCAACCGATCGCAGACTGGGTGGTCCCTCAAACTTTGTTCTTCCTACATGTCAATCCCAAAATGGGGGATCTGTTGGTGTAGCCAGAGCTTCCCCTAAACCTCATCGGTCCCAAACCAGGGCCTCCCCAAAACCTCATTCTCCCCACCCTGTCAGCCCCAAACTGAGGGGTCTTTCAAACTTTGTTCTCCTTACATTACAGTCCCAAACTGGGGGCTCTGTTCGCATAGCCAGAGTCTCCCCCAAACCTTCTCCTCCTCAACCCCATTGTTTCCAAAACAGAGTCTCCCTCAAACCTTGTCCTCACCCCACACTGGTCCCAAACTGGGGCTCCGTTGGCATAGTTGGGGCCTCCCCCAAACCTCATCCTCCCAATTCTGTTGATTCCAAACTGGGAGCTCCCCCAAACCTCATTCTTCCCCACCCCATTGGTCCCAAACCAGGGACCCTGTCTGCATAGCCAAGGCCTCTTCCAAACCTCATCCTCCCCCACCTAATCAGTCGGAAACCGAGGGCTTCCTAAACCCTCCTCCTCCTCACCCTGTTGATCACAAACCGGGGGCTCTGTTGGCATAGCTGGTGGCTCCCCCAAACCTCATCTTCCTACATGGGAGCGACTCCAGAGGGAAACTCACCGATAAGCAGTGCTGGTGCCGCCCTGCCTCACAGGAATCTTTCCGAGTGCTCTTCCCTTTGCGGTCCTTTCCTTTGGAGCTTCGGAGCCTTTGGCTTGTAGTCCTTGAGCTTTGTCAGAAGGGGATGGAAATATGGATCCTCTGGACGAACAGATAGGGAAACAGAGGCTGGGATGTGCCGGGACTCGCCTGGTAGCTCCTTCTCAAAGTGTACCTCGCCTGAAATTTCCAATAAAGTGAGCACTTCATTACGTTTCCGTATCACCTCTTTTTCCGGAGACTCCGCACTTCACGTTCCGTGTAGTCAAGGCTCTCTTCTCCATACCCAGACGCAGGAGGCAGTGGCGGTGTAGGCCGAGAACGAGAAGGGGTACGGGCAGAGCGCGTCCCGTTCCCTTGCAGCTCCCCTGAAGAAAAGGTGCTCTAACGTGTAGCTGCGAAGCCTCTTGTTTGCCCTAAATCCTGTACGAGTGCATCGCTTCCCAGTTGTCTCGGAACAACTCGGTTTAACACTGTTCCTCAGGCTGAATTGGCCACAATTTGCCTTGGCTGGAGACGCTCTTATTTATTCCATCCCCTTGGATAATATCCATGGGTTTTGCTCTTGGAAAAGAGAGGCCAAATGCTCCTGATGGAGGCTGCTTTGAAATGATAAGCTCAAATTATCCTTCCTTCTATGTGGGGCTGGTTCAAGTGTCCGAATAACCAAGATTTGCCGTTAAATGTCGCCCGTGAGCTGTACTGAAATTCCACGATTGAGAACTAAATGATCGACAGCTGCGTCCTCTTCCCTTGATGGAGCATGGGGATTCCTGGTACGGTCTCGGCGAGGCCAGGGCCTGGCTGGAATTTCTAGGATAGATCTTTTTCTCGTGGGTTTGTTTTTTTTGCCCTTTAAAGAAGAAATACTCATGTTTGGACTGTGGCAGGAATGCGGCTGGGCAGAGCGGAGCGTGGCAGCTGTGGAACAATGCCCGGCCACGGCACAAAGGTCCAGGGCATCCAAAGCCACGTCCCGTTGGAACAGCAGATTAAGTTACCACGGCTGCGCGAGGTTGCTGCCCTCTGGGCCCGTGGTTCTGCTGCCAAATTGGTTTGATGTGACAACTTGTTTGTGCACGAAGCACTCAGAATTGGAAGAGCCGCAGCAGTGGAGAGCAGGAATTCTATACAGCGGGGAAGGAGCGAGCGTGGAGCACGAGCAGGACAGCTGCAGCTATCAGGGGGGTTTGTCCCTGGGTGTGGTCCAGGTTCTTCCTTAAATCTGGGTGTCACGGGCACCTCGGGTGCTCCAGTGACTGGACAGGAGCCTGGGTTGTGTCCTAATGGAAACCTTGGTGTGATGTGGCTGGGAAACGCTGGTTTTAGGTTGCTGTGCACGAGTGGCCTAAAGAGTGAACTTTGGAGGCTTTGTGAGAGCTGTTTGGAACGTTACTGCGCAGGAGGGCTGGATGCCGATGGAGCAGGTGCCTGGCACGTGGGTCTCCCTGCTTCCAGGCTTTGGGAAGAGGCTCCTCAGTTCTTGCCAGGCTCTTTGCCAACACGGCTATTGAGCTCCCTCTGCTCTGCGCTCCAGGTCTCGTTCCACGCTGCCCTGGTGGCGTTGGGAAGCGAGGTTTTGGATCGTATCTTGCGGGTCAGGTTTTCCCCGCTTGGGTTTCTGCAGCGAGTTTTTAACCCCCAAGCGCTTCTGTTCCCGACAGCTCCCGCCTGGCCACACGGGAGGTTTCATTTGGCGTCCTCTGCCCTGGCAGCGGTGGAGAAACCCCGAGTGGCACCAGATCTGTGGTGTGGGGGCACACGGCAGCGGTGGAGAAAACCTGAGTGGTGTTGTTGGCCTCTGTGGTGTGGAGGCAACGCGGCAGCGTCTGACTGGCCCTCTGAGGCTTCCAGGAACAGGATGGGGCTGCCACGGTTCTGCCGGCTGCCTCCCCGACGCGAGATCGGTCTCGGTGCTACTGTTCGTGTTTGGTTTCTAACAGCCCATTCTCTCTTCTCTCCGCCCCACGCAGAGCTCTGCCTTGTAAATACTGTTATTTGTATATACTGTAAATGATGACATCAGTGGGCACGAACCGCGCCCGGGGCAGCTGGGAGCAGACACAGACACAGAGCCAGACACAGCACAAGCAGCGGCCGCAGGTAAGGGGCAGCGGCCGTGGAAACCGCTTAGCTTGGAGGTGGAGACCTGGCACTAACGGCAGGGCTTGGCCTAACAAACGTCCTGCCAGGTAACGGGGCGGTTTCGGTGCCTGCGGACAGGAGCTGGGCCTGAGATTTGCCTTTGCTTCTATCTGAACGTTCCCCGTTCCCTTTAATGAATGTGGGTGGCTGAGGAGCCGCCGGCAGCAGGTCCTGGGGTTCTGATGGTGGCGTCTGCCCCAGGGTGGACAGAGCTTTGGGGCTGCCGTAAGGCCAGCCGGCAGCTCTTCCAGACTCTTGCTCCTCTTTCATCAGACCTTTCTCTCTTCAAAGCTTTACTCTCTCTGAGCCCCGTTTGCAGCTCCTACTTGCATCTGTTCCTTCCCAGAGATTTCAGGGAAGCAGAGCAACCTTTGGAGAGAGGTTTTTGACAATGTACCGCGCTAATCGTGCTCCCTCTACACGTTCTCTTTCCTTAGGCCACTGCGGAACAGATCCGACTTGCACAGATGATTTCGGACCACAACGACGCTGACTTTGAGGAGAAGGTGAAACAAGTGAGTGTTGGAAGCGAGGATGAGCCTGGATGGGAAGGTGGGATCAATGTCGAGAGTACAGGGAGCGCTGAGGACAGAGTGGGAATCATAGAATCACCAGGTTGGATGAGACCCACTGGATCATCGAGTCCAACCATTCCCATTGATCACTGACCCGTGTGCCTCAGCGACTCGTCCACCCGTCCCTTAAACCCCTCCAGGGAAGAGGACTCAACCCCCTCCCTGGGCAGCTTCTGCCACTGCCCAGTCACCCTTTCCATGAAGTATTTGTTCCTAATGTCCATCCTGACCCTCCCCTGGTGGAGCTTGAGGCCATTCCCTCTCGTCCTGTCCCCTGTCCCTTGGGAGAAGAGCCCAGCTCCCTCCTCTCCACAACCTCCTCTCAGGGAGTTGCAGAGAGCAATGAGCTCTCCCCTCAGCCTCCTCTTCTCCAGGCTGAACCCCCCCAGCTCTCTCAGCCGCTCCTCTTCTTCTCCAGCCCCCTCCCCAGCTTCGTTGCTCTTCTCTGCACTCGCTCCAGAGCCTCAACATCCTTCTGGTGGGGAGGAACCAGAACCGACCCCAGGATTCGAGGAGCGGTCTCCCCAGGGCCGAGGCTAGAGGGAGAAGAACCTCCCTGGCCCTGCTGGTCATGCTGTTTCTGATCCAAGCCATGATGCCATTGGCCTTCTTGGCCACCTGGGCCACTGCTGGCTCATGTAAGGATGCAGCTGGCTTCTCCTGGAATTCCCTTGGTCTGGCTCTTCCCCAGAACACAGGGAATGGTGTTATCCTGAGGAAAGGAGCTTGTAGGTTGGATTGTCGTCAAACTGATAACTTGGAAATTCCCACCCTTGGTTACTTCTTATCAAAGAGAAAAAATTACACTGGAGAGGCTGTGGAGAATCCTAAACCTTGATACGTCTTTGTAGGATTCCTGATTTGAGATTCATCTTCCCTCAGTCACTTTGCAGATGGCACCAGGCTGGGTAGGAGTGTGGGTCTGCTGGAGAGCAGGAAGGCTCTGTGGAGGGACCTGGAGAGGCTGGATCCATGGGTTAGAGGGTAGGAAGGCTCTGCAGAGGGATTTGACCAGACTGAAGCAATTCCCAAGGCCAAGAGGATGGGGTTCAACCAGGCCGAGTGCCGGATGCTGCACTCGCGCCACAACAACCCCACGCAACGTTCCAGGTTTGGGGAAGAGCAGCTGGAAAGCTGCCTGGTGGAAAAAAAACCTGTGTGTGCTGATTGACAGTGACCAAACCTGAGTCAATAGTGGCCCAGGTGGCCAAGGAGGCCACCGGCATTGTGGCTTGGATCAGGCAGGGCTGGGATCGTGCCCCTGCACTTGGTGCTGGTGAAGCCACACCTCGAATCCTGGGTTCAGTTCTGGGCTCCTCCAAGAAAGACTCGAGAGGCTGGAGCGCATCTGGAGAAGGGAATGGAGCTAGGAAGGCTCTGGAGCCCAGGGATTGTGGGACCAGCTGAGGGCCCTGGGGCTGTTTGATCTGGAGAAGAGGAGGCTGAGGGGAGAGCTCATCGCTCTCTGCAGCTCCTTGTTGCGATGAGGTGGGTGCTGGTCTCTTCTCCCAAGGCACAAGTGATGGGATGAGATGAAATGGCCTCAAGTTGTGCCAGTGCAGGTTTAGATTGGATTTTGGGAAAAATTCCTTTACTAAGTGGTGAAGCCCTGGCAGAGGCTTCGTCCCCATCCCTGGAGGGGTTCAAAAACCATGTGGCACCTGGAGACACGGTGTAGTGGGCACAGTGGGGCTGGGCTGATAACTTGGATTGGATGAACTTAGAGGTCTTTTCCAGCATTTACAATTCTCATAGTTTATGATTCTTTGGCTCCTGTAAGATCCATAGAGACTTTGGTGCTGCCTTGGTTTGGAACATGCTGACCACGGTGTTGTCTTCCCTACAGCTGATCGACATCACCGGCAAGAACCAGGATGAGTGCGTGATTGCTCTGCATGACTGCAACGGCGATGTCAACCGAGCCATCAACGTGCTGCTGGAGGGCAATCCGGACACGGTAGGATTGGGTCCTGTAAGTCGGTTAGGCCTCATTCATTGTCGCTGCGTTTTTGGAGACAAGTGATGTCTGGATAACAAGAGCCACATCAACCGTCTGCTTCCAAAAGTGGCCTGTTATGTGTGGTTGTGTCCTGGCTTCTTAACGGCCCTCCCTAAGGGCTTGCAAAGAGTGTGAGCGTGGTCAGCAGGCCCAAAGGAATAGAGGACGACATGCAACGCTTCATTCGCGCCCTATTCCTTCTGAATCCAAGTGCTTCGGCAGCAGAGTGGTGGCATCTGTAGCAGCTTTCCCGCTGCCCTGCTGGTGGAGTACCTTGTCTTTTCCCATGAGGGCTGAGTGACCTGTGTTAAAGGTCAGGAATGTGTCAGCTGTGGGTCCTTTCTGTTACAGTTGTGCAGTTTTGTGTCTCTGCTGTTAGACGTTCGCATCTCGGTGATCGTTGCTTGGCTGTGTGTGTTTCTGAGGGTCGCTGTTGTCTGGTTTCTGTGGGGTCAGGCTCAACTGCTTTGCCTCGTGGAGGCTCCTTCCATCTGTGTGTAGGATGCCCTTCATGTAGTGGCAGCAACAGCAGAGATACGAGTTAGAGCCCTGTAAAATGTCTGTGAGGATCAAGGAATCGTGCGATGGTTTGGGTTGGAAGGGGCCTCAAAGCCCATCCAGTCCCACCCCTGCATGGGCAGGGACACCTCCCACTGCACCAGGGGCTCCAAGCCCCATCCAGCCTGGCCTTGAACCCCTCCAGGGATGGGGCAACCACCCCTGCTCTGGGCAACCTGGGCCAGGGCCTCCCAAACCCTCACAGGAAAACATTTCTCCCTAAGATTTCATCTCAATCTCCCCTCTTTCAGCTGCAAACAGTTCCCCCTCATCCTTTCTCAAACAGCCGCCTATAGTAAATGGCAGGATGGGGTTTTTTTCTCCCCTAGACAGGGTAAAGTTATCCACGCTTTAAACCTGTGTAAGTTTTACGCCCATGCTATTAAGAGATTTAGTGCAGAAATTGAAGAACCCCTCTCCTGTCACCTCAAACTTCATGCCAGGCAGCTGTAAGAAAACTTTCTGTAAGGAAGAAGCTGTAGGCTGATGACTCTCCTCAGGAAAACTGGGCTGGAAATCATGTTTAGACTCTTGTTCTCTTCTCTGTGTAAATATGAGTTTGCACCTTGCCTCAATCAAATGGAAATTTCACTTCTCTCCCCTTTGCAAACCTTCAGCATTCCTGGGAAATGGTTGGGAAGAAGAAAGGTGTCTCGGGACAGAAGGAGAGCGGACAGACAGAACCCAGTGAAGAAAGCAAAGAAAACCGGGAGAGGGATCGAGATTTCAGCAGACGACGTGGCGGGCCACCCAGGCGGGGACGAGGTGCCAGCCGTGGACGAGAATGTACGGACCTGCCCTTTGATATCACCCCTAACTGCGCTTTGTGCTGCTTGGTAAAGCTTCTCGGGCAGGCGCTTCCCTGAGGAAGAGCATCCCTGTGCGCGTGGCAATCCATTTGATGCTCCCCGGTCCGAGATGATCCTTGGGTGATGCCCTCAAGAGCTTGTGGGAGCGTTTGGCAGCAGCGTTGCTCTTCCGCACTTAGGTGTTTGAGGTCTTGTGTCTTCCCTAAAGCAGAACGAGTCGTGAAATTGCCTTTGCATCCTTCTGTCTTTCAGTTCGGGGCCAGGAGAATGGACTGGATGGTGGGAAGACTGGTGGATCTACTGGAAGAGGCACGGAAAGAGGGAGACGGGGGCGTGGCCGAGGCCGAGGTACGCGGAGGGTTGGATGTCAGAGGGAGTGGGACGAGGAGAACCACATCAGCGTATCGGTGTCCTCCGTGATGTTTGAAAGCTGCTTTAATGGGTGGAATTGCCAAACAGAAAACACGTAGAATCGTTAAGGTTAGAAAAGCTCAGTCAGTGCAACCATCAACGCAACCCCACCGTGCGCACTCAGCCATGTCCCAAAGCGCCACATCTACACATGTTTTGAACTCTTCCAGGGATGGGGACTCCACCACTGCCCTGAGCGGCCTCTGCCAGTGCTTCACTGCTCTTTCAGTAAAGGAATCTTTCGTAACATCCAATCTCTATCTCTCCTGGCACAGCTTCAGGCAGTCCACTTGCGCTTAGTGCTTGCATGTTGTTCCCCAATTCTAAGCAGGCTAGAAACTGTCCAGTTCTTCTCTCCCATCTGTGGAGTTGAAAAAAATAGAGATTTTGTTATGAAGAGCTGGGAAGTTAAAAAAAATTAATGATTTGGCAGGTAGACCAGCTGCTCGTTAGGAAGAGAGTGGGATCATGGAATAGTTTGGGTCATAAGGGACCCCCAAAGTCCATCCAGTTCCACCCCTGCCATGGGCAGACACCTCCCACTGGATCAGAGGCTCCAAAGCCCCATCCAACCTGGCCTTGAACCCCTCCAGGGATGGAGCAGCCACCTGCTCTGGGCAACCTGGGCCAGGGCCTCCCCACCCTCTTCCTAACCTCTATTCTAAATCTTCCCACTTCCAATTTAAAGGCATTCCCCCTCATCCTTTCACTCCAGGCCCTTGTAAAAAGCCCCTCCCCAACTTTCCTGGAGTCTCTTTCAGTGCTGGAAGATATTCTAAGGTCTCCCTGGAGCCGTCTCTTCTCCAGGCCAAACAACCCCAACTCTCTCAGCCTGTCAGAGGATCCTCCTTGCTCTTGCACTGTCTCCAAGCAGCCCCCCTGTTTCCAGCACGGGGCCTGGATTTTAAGCACTTGGTGGCAGAAAGTCATTTCCCCAATCTGTGGTGCTCAGGGATTACTGGGGGGCACGCGCTGCAGAAATTCGAACTTGGGGTCCAGTATTCAGGGCTTGTGCCAGCTGGAAACTTTGGATGAGCCTAGAACTGTGCAGCGCCAATTAAACTGCAAGCCAGCTGAGGTCATTCCCATCCATCCATCCATCCATCCATCCATCCATCCATCCATCCATCCATCCATCCATCCATCCAAAGGTGCTGCTGGAAATCCAAGCAGCTTGGGAAGATCCTCCCTGCTTTCATACTCGGAGCATCAGTGCTCCATGCGTTGTTTGTGTTTCTCCTGGCCATGTGGAGCCGCGAGGCGCTCACCCAGGTGTGTGGGAATATTTTCCAGGTGGCTCTGGAAGGCGAGGGGGACGGTTTTCTGCCCAAGGCATGGGGTAAGTATTCCTAGTACAAACCGCAGCGCAAACACGACTCTCTGTGCAACAACGGCACGGTATGCGTCAGTCATTTGTGTTCCCATTTTCCCTTTTTTTTTTTTGTTAATTAAGCCCAAACGGCACCATACGACCTCGATTTTGGAACGACTTGGTGCAGCCAGAGCGCTCTCTCTTGTGACTCTGAGCTGCACGGTCTGAATAATACCGGTTACCTTTAGAATATTGGAATAGTTTAGGTTGGAAGGCACCTTAATGATTATCCGGTTCCGCCTCCTGCTATGGGGAGAAATACCTCGCACTGCATCAAGGGGCTCAAGCTGCCTCCAGCCTGACCTTAAACACCTCCAGGGATGGGGCAGCCACCACTGCTCTGGGCAACCTGGGCCTCCCCACCCTCATACTGAAGAATTTCTTCCTAATGTCTAATCTAAACCTTCCCGCTTCCAATTTAAAGCCATTTCCCCTCGTCCTATCATTCCAGGCCCTTGTAAACAAGTCCCTCCCCAGCTTTCCTGGAGCCCCTTTCAGTCCTGGAAGCTGCTCTAAGGTCTTCCCGGAGCCTTCTCTTCTCCAGGCCGAACAACCCCAACTCTTCCAGCCTGTCAAATGCTTCGAGAGAGGGACTAAAACTTTCCGTCCTTGTATTTCTAACAGAACTTTCAACCCTGCTGATTACGCTGAGCCGGCCGGCACAGATGAGAACTACGGGAATAGCAACAATACCACGTGGAACAACACCGGCAGCTTCGAGCCGGATGACGGCACAAGTAAGCGGCCTTCCCGCACCGTGTTCTCTCTGTCGTTTTTGGATGGGGGGTGGGATTTGTGTCCATCCTGTTAACACTCTTTGGCTCCGGGATGAAGGAACGGGCTCTTGGGTGCTGAATGTCGATGACCTTGTTTCTTTGCACTCGGAGATGCTTTTGCATCCGTTAGGAAACTGGGAGCTGAATGATTGATCTGGTGTGAGCAGAGGCACAGGAACACTCGCTTCCATTTCTTTTCCACACTGTCTCTTTGGAAAAGACATTTTTGTATGAACTGTAGTGTGATAAACGCACGCAGGTTCTCCCAATATTTGGTGCATCCTTTAGGGAATTCCTTGGAGCTCGGATCTTTCGCTCCTGTTGTTGGTTTGGGGAGCATTCTCATTCCTGCTCTGAGCGCTGTAGGATGGGACCTTGTTGCAGGATGCTGGCTGAGCAGGAATCTTTACTGCTTCCCTGTCAGAAACTTCTCCTTGGGGAGGTTCGTGAACACCGAGCGGCCCCTCCATGTGCTCTCCCATTGGGAAAATGGTCCCTTGGGTTTGTTTGGAGTGTTCTCCCTATGTAGGACACAGATGAGCTTGGATTTTGCAGTGTGAGAACTGGTGAGAGGTGCAAGGGCCAATCCTTGATCTGTTTGAGGGTCGTTGGGGCTTTTAAGGAATGATCTTGTACCTCCGTGGAGTCAAACTGGTTTTCCATCAGGTCAATTTTACATCACGGTTGCAGGAAGCGTTCAGAGCCGTGTTAACATTAGGCCACTTCCACGTTTGTTGGATTTGCGGAAGGACAAACAGCTTTGGAAAGAGGGAAGGGAAGCGCTGTCAGCAGCGGCTTTCACCGCACGCTCTTAGCGTAGAGGTTTGGGGTTGGGTTTTGGGTTCTTGCTTTGGGGTTGTTTTTTTCAGACGAGAAGAGCTGCTTGGGAAAGAATAAGCATGGTTTTGTAAAACACGAGCAGATCACGTTGCCAATGGAGAAACAGAGTTTTAAATCCTGAAGGGAACAGTGTAGGCCTGTGGGAGGAGTAGTAGATTTGCTGTCTCTGGAGGGAAAAGGGAGATGAGACGATGAGCACTGTGTGCTGGAAGCTGATCCGTCAGGTCCGAGCCGGCTTCTTAGGAGGGTGCGGTGCTGGTGTTCTGTGGACTTGTGGAACAATATGGGATGGAGCGTGACTGGGGGGGGTATCAAAGTGCTCGAGTGCTCCATCGCAGCCGTACAGTTCATCCTGCAACTGCACTGCTCGCCTGCGTCCTGCGTGGTCGCTCCGTTTCCGTTGTCGTAGCCGCAGGCACCTCTCAATCCACAGTATCCACAGGTACAACGTGGCTGGCGTGCGTGGGGCAGCGAAACGCCTTCGCGTCTTTCAGTCACAATTTCACTGCTTGTCTTTTTGTTTTGTTTCAGGACTTGATTTCATTGGGGGTGAGGGGTCAAATTATCCCCGAAAATTTGACACTGCTCCTGGTACGATACATCCAGGTGCACTGACTGCCCCGGATCCCTTTACTTTATAGCTTTTTTTTAAACAAACTTGGAATATCTGTGGATATGTCATTCTTCTTTCTCTTAATTTGTTCATTTTAATGACTATTTGCCACTTGTTTGGACTGCGCTTTACTAATGCTGACCCCTTGAATGTCGATTGGCAGAGGTTAACTTTTAACTCCTTGTGGATTCTGTCAGTTTGAATTTCCGCTGCTGCTTCTTAGTACCCAGAGCAGCTCCGTGTCTCCAGCGCTGGCGACAGAGCATCCCACCCGAGGGGAGAAAGTGGCCTGTGTCTTAGTCCTACTCTGCCTGTCTCCCATCCCTGAAACTGTGACTTGCTCTCATCCCCGTGCCATTCTCTCAGCCTCCCCGCTCTGTTTCCGCTGCTGCGAGGGCACTCGGCCTGGCTCAGCTGCCGCCGCGCTTCCCTTCTGCTTGCCGATGCCCCTGGCTGAGCCGTGTGCTTGCTGGCTCCTCAATATCTCTGCAGACCTGTCCGACAGTCGAAGATGAGGGTGGAGTTCGGGAGGAGCGGGATGCTTGATGGCGAAAGCCGCTCAGTGCTTGGCCACGTCGCTTCCTGCTTTTAGACCTTCGGGCTTTAAAACGCCAAGAGATGATCCGATTTCCCTCACGCTTATTGAATCCCTTCAGTGCCTCCTCCATCCTCCCTTCTGAAGGAACTTCTCGCTTTGCTTTGGAAGGTCGGGAAGGAGGAGGAGGAGGCCAGCAGGAGCAGAGAATTCATATTCCCCATGTATTTGACACTGGTGAGGCCGTGCTACGAATCCTGGGTTCAGTTCTGGGCCCCTTGCTCCAAGAAAGACCTTGAAGGTCTGGAGCACGTCTGGAGAAGGGAATGGAGCTGGGGAAGGATCTGGAGTCCAGGGGTTGTGGGAGCTTCTGAGGGCCCTGGGATTGCTTAGTCTGGAGAAGAAGAGATTGAGGGGAGGCCTCATCGCTTTCTGCAGCTCCTGGAAAGGAGGTGGCTGTGATGAGGTGGGTGCCGGGCTCTGCTGCTAAGGAACAAGCGATGGGATGAGAGGAAATGGCCTCAAGTTGCATCAGGAGAGGTTGAGATTGGATTTTGGGAAAGATTCCTGCACTGAAAGAGCTCTCAGGCACTGTCAGAGTCTGCAGAGTGGTGGAGTCCCCATCCCTGAAGGGGTTTAAAAGCTGCGTGGGTGAGGTGCTCAGAGATGGTTCAGTAGTGGACAGGGATGGTTGGACTCTATGATCTCAAAGGTCTTTTCCAACCAAATGATTCTATGATTCTGTTCCATGAGGAGTGCTCAGGCTGTGGAGTTGCTGAGCCTGGAGGCAGATGTTCTTGGAGCTTCTCTTGCTTTGGAATATCCCACAATTTTCATCTCTGTGTTAATCCCTAACTCCCATGTGGCATTAGAAGTGGTAGGATGTTACTTGTATGGCAGCTCTCCCCTTCGGAAGAGCTCGATTTAGAGCTGTCTGTTCTGTTCTTTAAAGCAATCTCAACGCTTTGTGCTTGATAGGAAGCTTTCTGGAGGTTGTACCTTGCAGGGCTTTGGTTTTCCACCTCTCCCTTCACGTGCAAGCGGCACAAGTGGTGCTGAGTAGGTGCCTGGCATGCAAGCAACAGGCTTGCTGGGAAACCTGCATCTGCGGCTGCTCTCCCTCTGAAGGATTTCCTTCTGCTTTTTGTGCTACTTTGCTTTCCCTCTTGTTTACCTTGAGCAAGCAGGACTGAGAGAGCCTTGTGCCACGTTCCTACTAATTGCAGCATCTCCCCTACCAACCCAAGTACCTCCAGCTCCTGCTTCCCCAGGTTTTATGCTGTAAAAGTCTTTGAGCTCATGTCAACTTGTTCCATCCCTGCAAGCGTCTCCAGCATCAACCTTGTCGGCTCCTTCAGGTTTTGTTGATCTGGCGTGCATGGACCACAAAGAGTCATAGAACCATGGAATGTTTTGGGTTGGAAGGGACCTTAAAGCCCATCCAGTTCCATCCAGCTCCCACTGGATCAAGGGCTCCAAGCCCCATCCAACCTGGCCTTGAACCCCTCCAGGGATGGGGCAGCCACCACTGCTCTGGGCAACCTGGGCCTCCCCACCCTGGTATCATCGCACCCTCAATCGTTTGAATGGTTTGAGTTGGAAGGGACCTGAAAGACCATCTTGTTTCAAGAAGCTGTGCAAAGCAGCTGTGCTTACACTGTGATTTTTGGGATGGAGGGATGCTCCTACTCTTCTCCGACACCAAATTTTAAGTTGTCTGATGGATTTGGAAGTCACTGCATAAAAACTCCAAGTCCAGAGGTTAAACAGCGCTGGAAGTGAGGGATGGAACGAGTTGGAGATGCAGCCAGGCAGTGCTTTTATTCCCTGCAAAATTTTGCGCTCTTACAAGCTGTGCTGTGCTCGCTCATGGCTGGAATACTGTGCTTTTCTTCCTGCAATTTTAAGCCTCTCCCTTTGAGCTCGTTGCTGCACTTGGTCTAGGAAACTGCATGGGTTGCTTCATCCTTTCAGTTTTCCTTCCTGATTCCCATTTCCCTGTGTCCAGGAGTTCTGGTGCACTGAGGGTTCGATACTTGGGGGTGCAGGGAGATGAACCACGTGAATGGTTCCCTTCTCCCTGGGTTTTGAGGTGGGTGGTGAGGTCCTGTGGAATTGCTGGCAGGAAGCCCCCGAAGGAGATGCTCTGTCCCAGCTGCTGGAATCACTCTGGCTGCTCACGGATGCAGAAACCTGCAGCTACTGCGACGCGAGGGGGAATCAGGAAAATGGCACGAAGAGCTTGGGAATGATGCTGGGGCTTCCCTGCCAAGCTCAGCTTCCCTGTTCAGTGTTGGGGCGTGTGTGTTGCCCCTGCTGCCAACCCATGGGTCCCATTTTTCCGGCCTGAGCCAGGCTGGGACCATCCCATCTGCGGTTCCTCACCCGTGGGTCAAGGTCGACTGCTTTTAACTTGTCTGGTTGGCAAATAGAATTGGGGTCAACTGCTTTAACATGTCCGTTTGGCAAATTGAAATCCTCTCAGCTGCTTGCAAAGCTCCCCTGGCTCCTGGAGATGGAGCTTTTGATGCACGCGTAACACCTCTCCCTGTTATTATCTTTGTAGGTGCATGGAGGGCAGCGACAGAAGAATGGGGCACGGAGGACTGGAATGAAGATGTAGGTACACTCTGAACCCCTCTCCTCCACGCATCTGCACACACACAGCCATGAGAGGAGCACAAAAGCCTCTCCTCCCCAAACTATGGGTACAACCCAAGCCAGGCTCCCAATTTCAGGAGCTACGATGAATACGCAGACGTTGCTGCTTGTAAAGCATGTGGGTAGTTGGAGCTGTCAGAGGAGCCCAAGGCAGGAAAGGATTTCTTGAGGCGTCCAGTCTGGTGATCTCCCTTCCTGCTACCGCGTGGTCTCATAAACTGGCCTGACTCCACTGAAGATTCTCGCGCCGCTGCTCCGGAGTGGCAGTTTGGGAAGGTTTGCCTTGGATCCACACTGCGGAGGAGGCAGCTGTGCTTTCATGTTTTACCCGGCCTCTGCTGCTCCCTGTGATTTGGGTTGTACAGGAGCTCTCGGCTTTACACCCTGCCTGGCCCTGTGGTGTCTCACTGCATTTTGTTGTCTGCCTGGTGCCTCCGTTGTTGGAGAACAACCACTGATATCACCGGCGTTTAGTGTCTTTGCATCAGTTTGGTCTGGAATGGGCTTCAACCCCCCTCTGAACCTAGGGAGAACTGTTCTTACAGATGGGAGCAAGGCTGTGGTTTTTTAGTATGTGAAACTAATCAGTTTCACGTGCTTGTTTTTGCTAAGCCTACAGAATAGGGAAAGCTGCTTTCCAGGTACTGTTTGAAGGAAGCATTCCTGCTGCGTTTGGAGATGTGAGCAGCTTCTCTGTCTGTTCAGCCAGGTTTCTGCTTGAAGAGAGCCTTAGGTAGCCCTTCACTTCATTGTGTGCTGTGCTCCCAGGAGTGCTGAGCTTGGTTTTCAGCCTCTGCAGTTTGATTGCTGGCGGCTCCTCAGTCCGGAATAAAAGCTGTTGATATTCGGAAATGGTCCGGGCTAAATCACAGTTGTTGTTAAACCTCTCCTTCATTCATTTCTGAGCAACGTTATTGTCCCTTCCATAGGTGAAGTGGATCTGTTGGTCAGAGATGGTTTAGTAGGGGACAGGTATGGTGGGACTCGATGATCTCAAAGGTCTGTTCCAACCAAACAATTCTATGATTCTAGGTCTCTGGTTGGATCATCCCAGTGGGGCCAAGATCACTGGAAGCTTTAACAATGAGTCCAAAGCTTTTTAGTTTGACCTCCATGCTGTGAGGTTTGCAGATCAGCCCTGCATCCCATCAGCTTAGAGCCACCTCTCTAAGACCCCCAGCAGTCCTGGTGGATTCATGGACTATGGAAACTTGTAGGAGGATTTGAGGCTTTTTATTCCACTGGCAGGCAAGTTGTGCGCTTCTCTGAGAATGGAAGAGAAGCTGGTTCTGATGGGAGCCAAACATTAGGGAAGTTTTAATTCTAAACACTTGAATTTCTCGAATCTTTACTTGGAGTCCTGAGACACTGTTCTCACTTTTGGATCCTTTTTTCTCTTTCAGCTGTCTGAGACAAAGATCTTCACTGCCTCCAACGTGTCCTCAGTGCCTCTGCCTGCTGAGAATGTGACAATCACAGCTGGACAGAGGTGATGGCCCGTGGTGATGCTGTTTACGTGGGAAAAGTGGCACGCAAGTCCCAGAGCAGATTGCCGTCTCAGACTGAACCCAAAATACAGTAGCTCTGAATAAGTTAAGATGGGAAAGTTGAGTTAGGAGTTGTGGTTCCCTATCCTGGATTAGTTTTCCTGGGCTCTGCTGCTGTTTTTTTCAGATCTGGGGGGATTTTGCAGTGTGAAGTTAATGGAAGATGCTTTAAAATAGCTGGCCATACAGGTTCTTGCTTGGTCCCTGTCCTTCTGAGATTGCTGCTGGCAGTTGTGAGTTAACGGCCTGCAGATCGATCCAATTCCTAAAGTAAAAGCGATGAATGGCGAGGCTGGAGTTAGAATCCTGCTGGAATAACAGTGCTCATGTTAACCACAGTGGTTTATCTTCTTTCCTTACCCAGAATCGATCTGGCAGTCCTGCTAGGAAAGACGCCCTCTTCTATGGAGAATGAGTCAACAAACCTGGAGTCATCCCAGGCTCCTTCCCTGGCCCAGCCGCTGGTGTTCAGCAATTCCAAGCAGAACGCTATCTCCCAGCCGGCCTCTGGGAACTCCTTCTCTCACCACAGCATGGTAAGGAGATCCCGGTCTCTCGCAGCGTCTGGGTTGAGGTGGACCCTGGCGTTCCCTGGCTGCGTTCGAGCGATTTGGAAAATGCAGCTTAAGACACCTGCTTGCTGCTTGTGGGTGGCACAGTCCTCTGCTTGGATGATTCGCTAGGCTGCTCGCAATAGAGGCACAAAGACCGTCACTGGATTAGAAATAACAGAGGATAATTCCTCCTCCATGGCTCCTGTCAGATTTGTAACACGAGCTGCTTTCCGAGGAGAGAGAAAACTCCTGCAGCCCAGGGCTTGCAAATTGGAGGAGTGGAATTGGTTGGGAGTTTGGTGCAGGATGAAATGCTGGCGTCTGCTGACAGCAGAAGGGAGGAGACACTGAATCTGCATCAGGGATCCGCGCAGGCCTGGGCAGAGGCTTCATGGTAGAAATCATGCACTTAGTTTTTCAGGAATGGTTTTCAAAACCGCTTTAATGGTGAAGCCGGGCCCTCCGGGTGAGGTTTACTCTTCTAGTGCAGCTGAACTGGATGGGCCGTGAGGTCCCTTCCAACCCAAACCATCCCATCATTCTGTGATCACCTGACTTGCTGGCTGGAAATCAAACACCTTGAGCAGGATGGGAGTTGCATCCGCTGCTGGCCTGGCCGTGGGACAGTGCTGGCCAGAGGCAGAGGGATGGGGCAGCCCAGCACTATCCTGCAGTGTTCCCTGTGACCCCACGCATGCTGGATCCTGCATCAAACCATCAGTCTGGGCCAAACCATTCCATGATTGTATGATTTTACCCCCGCAGAAGCCAGCGGGGTCTCCATGACTCCATAAAATACCACAGATTGCGCGACAAATACTGCATTGCACTCACGTGAGGTAAAGGCGAGAGGTGCATGAGCACTTCGTGCCAGCATATCTGCGTCTGGAGCTCCGAAGTGTTGCGCCGAGGCACCTAGTGAGAAGCAGCAGGGTGCTCGGGCTCATGTTAGGAGATGTTCCTGTCCTCTGAGGTGAGTTCCAAGCCAAGGGAGACACTGACTTTGTTATTTCCTTGCTGCAATTGCAGGTGAGCATGCTGGGGAAAGGGTTCGGAGATGTTGGGGAGGCCAAAGGCAGCAGCACCACGGGCTCGCAGTTCCTGGAGCAGTTCAAAACGGCCCAGGCTCTGGCTCAGCTGGCGGCTCAGCACACCCAGCCCGCTGGGAGCACCACTGCTTCTTCCTGGGACATGGGATCCACCACGCAGACCTCGGCTCTTGTGCAGTATGGTAAGGAAAAGCAGCTTGGCTGCCCGAAGCAGAGCGTGTTCTCCTAGAGCTGCGGAAACGCGCTGCAGCACCAGGTGCTGAGTCTTTTACTTGAGAGAGTGGTGAAGCCCTGGCAGAGGCCACCCAGGGCGATGGGGGAGTCCTCATCCCTGGAGGGGTTCAAAAACCCTGTGGCCGTGGCTCTTCAGGATGTGGTTTAGTCGGCACAGTGGGGTTGAGCTGATGGTTGGACTGGGTGAGCTTCGAGGTGTTTTCCAACCTAAACGATTTCACGGTTCTAAGCAGTAGTGGAGGGCCAGACCACCATTCACAACCAAAGCCAGTTGTTCTTGAGGAATTAAAAGAACAGTGGGTGCAAGCTTGTGACAGTAAAATTGCATGTCAGTCCTTCCCTGCTCCGTTTACACTTGGAGCAACTGAATTCATCTGCTTCTTGGTCACTCCAGCAGCTTCAGGGCCAGGGTTCTGGTGTTCCTGAGGCCGTTGCGGTGTGCAGAACCCCTTCCTGGGGAAAAGCTGTAATGGAAAAGGGGTCTGGAAGCAGGCACCTCCGAAATGTGGTTCCTGAATGCCAACCCTTGTTGGTCTCCTTCCTGCTGACCTGATGTTATCTCTTAAAGGAATGCGATTCTAGTGGCTGTTAATGCCAAGAAGTAACTCTATCTCTGAGCTGGCATGAGGGAATAAATGGTGATTAAGAGAGGCTCCTGCTTCTCGGATGAGCTGCCGAGCCCTGCTGTGGGCCAGAGCCAGCGCCGTTTCTTTCAGCTCGCGTGTTGTGTTTCGTGCTATAGGAACATGGCTCTGGTTCAAATCGAAGCTGCAGAAAAATCGAGCCCTGTCCTAATAACAGGGAGTGTTGGCAGCTCCTCATCTCTGCAGACAAGGAACCACAGAGGAGAGTAAGAGAGAATAGGAACTGCTTTTTAATGAGATACCACGAGGCTGAGGGGAAGGAGGAGGAGGGCAGCGTGGTTGTGTGGAGGCAGCCCCAGCAGCGGTGTTGCTGGAGGACACTGGTACCTGCGGAGGAAAGAGCAGGTGATGAGATGGAGCAGATCATTTCGAGGGGCATCGCACAGGACAACCAGGTGATCAGGCCCAGTCTGCAGGGGTTTATGAAAGGCAGGTCCTGCCAGACTGACCTGATCGTAGAATCATAGAATCACCAGGTTGGAAAAGACCCACCGGATCATCGAGTCTGACCATTCCCATCAAACACTAAATCTACTCTGACAAGGTGACCTGCTCAGTGGATGAGGGAGAGGCTGGTGGATGTTGTGTACCTGCCTTTCAGTAAAACCTTGGACACCGTTTCTCACAGAAACCTGCTTGAGAAACTGGCTGACCACGGCCTGGAAAGTCAAACTCTTTACTGGGTACAAAACTGGATGGATGAGCCCGGAGTGGTGGTGAACGGAGACAAATCCTGTTGGCAGCCAGTCCCAAGGACTCTGTGCTGGGGCCAGTTCTGTTTAACATATACATCCCTGATATGGCACAAAGGGATTGAGCGCTCCCTCACTCGGTTTGGAGGTGACACCAGGCTGGGCAGGAGGGTGCATCTGCTGGAGGGTGGGAAGGCTCCACAGAGGGACCTGGAGAGGCTGGATCTATGGCTGAGGCCGATGGGATTAGGTTCAACACCGCTCAGTGCTGGATCCTGCACCGGGGCCACAACAACCCCATGCAGCTCCAGGCTTGGGGAAGGGCAGCTGGAAAACTGCCTGGTGGAAAAGGCCCTGGGTGTGCTTGGTAGTGGCCAAACGTGAGGCAGCAGTGGCCCAAGTGGCCGAGAAGGCCAACAGCATCCTGGCTTGGATCAGCCATGGTGGGGCTAGTAGGAGCAGGGATGGGATCGTCTCCCTGCACTTGGTGCTGCTGAGGCCACATCTCATATTCTGGGTTCAGTTTTGGGACCCTCACTTCACGAAAGACCTTGAGGGGCTGGAGCGTGTCTGGAGAAGGGAACGAAGCTCAGAAGGGGCTGGAGAACAGGGGTTATTGGAGCAGCTGAGGACCCTGGGGCTGCTTAGTCTGGAGAAGAGGAGGCTGAGGGGAGACCTCATCGTTCTCTGCAGCTTCTGGAGAGGAGGTTGGAGCTGGGTGGATGCTGGACTCTGCCCCAAAGGAACAAGTTGGGATGAGAGGAGCCAGCCTCAAGTTGCACTGGGACAGGTTTAGATTGGATATTGGGAGCAATTTCTTCCATGAAAGGTTCTTGGGCACTGGAACTACCAGAGCAGTGGGGGAGTCCCCATCCCTGGAGGGATTTAGAAGCTGGGTGCTCAGAGGTGGTTCAGCAGTGGGCAAGAATGGTTGGATTTGATGATCTCAAAGGTCTTTTCCAACCAAATGATCTTAAGAGCTTAAAAGAGCAAGTGGCAGTTCAGGACTGGGAGTGAATGTGCTGGGGTTCTTTTCTCTCCAATTCCAGCAGGCTCTAGGAGGAGTCATGGTGGGAAAGGGTTTTGTTGATGCTGAGGCTTGTCCACACTCTATTTTTAAGGAAACAAATCCCATTCACTCCACTCTTGTCTTCCTGGTAGATCTCAAGAACCCAACAGACTCTTCCGTGCACAGTCCCTTCACCAAGCGTCAGGCCTTCACGTCAACTTCCACCATGATAGAAGTATTCATGCAGGAGAAACAGCCTGTGGTGACTGCTTCCACCACCGTGCCGGCGCCCTCTTCCTCGCCGCTGCCCAGCAAAGCCAACCCTGTTCCCCAGATGTCCCCAGGTTCCTCAGACAACCAGTCCTCCAGCCCTCAGCCAGCACAGCAGAAACTGAAGCAGCAAAAGAAGAAAGCATCGTTAACATCAAAGGTGAGGGTTGATGCAGGGGAAGGTGGCATTGTGGTCTGTTAGAGCTGTTGAGAAGTCCGTTTGGGCTGGCGAGGGAAGGGCTGGGCTTCTGGGAGCAGGGTGGTGATGGAGAAGAGCCTGCCTGCCTGCCTTGAGCGGGATAATTCCGAGGATGCAAGCCTGTAGCTACTGTCATGTGCCAGGAAATGTAGATCCTGAAGTCCTTCTCTGTGCTGATCCCAGGGAGAGATTGACCCGTTCTCCTCTTCCTCCCTTACAGATTCCTGCACTGGCGGTGGAAATGCCCGGCTCAGCCGATATCTCAGGGCTAAACCTGCAGTTTGGGGCGTTACAGTTTGGTTCGGAGCCTGTTCTCGCCGAGTATGAATTGACACCCACAACGAGCGCTGCCGTCAGCCAATCTCAGAGTAGCCTGTACACCAGCACGGCCAGGTGAGGGCTGGGCGTGAGGCGAGGAGCAATTAATCCATAGAGTCATGGAATAGGTTGGGTTGGAAGGACCTCAAAGCCCATCCAGTCCCTGCCCCGCCATGGACAGGGACACCTCCCACTGGATGAGAGGCTCCAAGCCCCATCCAGCCTGGCCTTGAACCCCTCCAGGGATGGAGCAGCCACCCCTGCTCTGGGCAACCAGGGTCAGGGCCTCCCCACCCTCACAGGAAACAATTTTTTCCTGCTCTTCCTAATCCAATCAGGCAGCTTTGGGAGGGACAAGGGAGCTGGTCCCATGGGTTTTAGTTCCGCTGCATACGAGTAGACCCTTTCTGGCTGTGCCGTGGTCACAAAGGGGGGACAACGTATGCGACAGCAAAGGAGAAGTTGCCAGCAGATTTGTTCAGGCAGCTCTGACTGCTTGGCCTGCGGTGCTCGCACACAAAGCCGGCGTTTCTGCTGCTGGAAACGAGAGGGGAGTCCCCAGCACAGCTGCTGCTTGTCCCTGGTGGAAGGATTCTGCGGGCTTTGTCCCTGGCAAAGCGGGATGCAGAGCAGTGGGTTTATCTCCGATGACGCTGCCTTGCTGGAGCGAAGCGTTCCTGCCTGTGTGGGGCTGACCCTCCGTCTCTGGCCAGTCCCTTGGGCACTGGGGCCTGAGTGCTGGTGGTGGCAGCTCACACGATGTCACCTGGAGCCCAGCAGTGCGGGAGGTGAGGATGGGTGCCAGCAGCCTCCTGTGCTGGGGCTGGCCCACGGCTGGGCACGTTCCTCACCTTGGTTTGGAGCAGTAGAATCATGGAATAGGTTGGGTTGGAAGGGATCTTAAAAACGATACAGTTCCAACCCCACTGCCATGGGCAGGGACACCTCCCACTGCATCAAGAGGCTCCAAGCCCCATCCGACCTGACCTTGAACCCCTCCAGGGATGGGGCAGCCACCACTTCTCTGAGCAACCTGGCTAGGGCCTCACAGGAAGACATTTCTTCCTAAGATCTCATCTCAATCTCCCCTCTTCCAGCTTAAAACTGTTCCCCTTTGTGCTATCCCCACACTCCCTGATCAGGAGCCCCTCCCCAGCTCTCCTGACTGCTTGGCTGCACTGTGTGGTGTGTTTCTGCTGATGCTTGAGATTTACTCTTTCGAAGATTTGGAACGAAGAGCCCGCAGTCGGGTCGGCGCTATTACAGCAGGGCAGTTCTGGAGTTAAAAATAAACCCCTTTTCCTTTTTGCCCCTTTGTAGTGAATCTTCATCCACAATTTCGTCCAATCAAAGCCAGGAGTCTGGTTACCAGAGCGGCACAATACAGACAGCAACGTTTACCTCCCAGAACAGTGCTCAGGGACCACTGTACGAACAGAGAGCCACCCAGACGAGGCGATACCCAAATTCGATCTCCTCCTCGCCCCAGAAAGATCTGACCCAGGCCAAGGTAGGAAAAGAGCTTTGCGGGTTAATGAGTGTTTCTGCCGCCTTCCAGCCTCACCGCGTGGCTCGTGGGCTCTTTGCTCTGGCTGCTACTGGAGCCTGTAGTCGTTTCGCTTACGTGGGGCTGGGCCAGCGAGGTTAACAGCGGTTGAGTTGATTGCAGGCCCTGTGTCGTGTCACACGTAGTGACCCGCTGCTGAGCGGCGCTGGGGCTAGAGGTTTAATTCTGTCTTAAGAATTCAGTTGGTGCATGCTGCGCTCGAGTTCAGCGCCATCGGCTTTGGCTGACACACTTGGCGTGATGGACAGAGCGTGAAGATGCTTTCTCGGTGATGAGCTTGGGCTTCCTGCTGGCACTGAGCTGGTTGGTCTGGGGGCCACCCCGATGCGGTGTTGGTAGTTTCACAACCGAGGAGGGAGTGCGGGAGGGGACTGACGCTGGATCTGCCTCTGGAAATGAGCCGTGTGGTGCTCAGCACTCTTTTTCTCTTCCTCCTCAGAATGGTTTCAGTTCTGTACAACCCACGCCATTACAAACCACGCAGGCCGTTGAAGGTAAGAGTCTGTCAGTGCAGGGTGGCCCGAGCCTCCTGTACTGCTCGTGTGCTTTGCTTTGAATGAAGAGATTTCTCTGTGCTAACAGCAAGTCCTGTCCCTGCTGGGCTGATTGCTGCCACTCAGATTATTTCCTTGCCTCAAGGTGTTCTCCTTTCTGCTGATGGATCTGTGAGATCCACAGAGCAGGATCATACTCTCAGTCATAGAAACATAGAATCCTGGAGTGGTTTGGGTGGGAAGGAACCTCAAAGCCCATCCAGTTCCACCCCTGCGATGGGCAGGGACACCTCCCACTGCATCAGGGGCTCCAAGCCCCGTCCAGCCTGGCCTTGAACCCCTCCAAGTGGAGTGGCTTGGGCCAGAGCCTCCCCACCCTCAATGTGAAGAATTTCTTCCTGATGTCCAATCTAAATGTGACCCCTTCCAGTTTAAAGCCATTTTCCCTCATCCTGTCACTGCAGGCCCTTGCAAAAAGTCCCTTCCCGGCTTTCCTGGAGCCCCTTTCCGTACTGGAAGCTGCTTTAAGGTCTCCCTGGAGCCTTCTTTTCTGAAGGCTGAACAACCCCAACTCTCAGCCTGTCCTCATAGCAGGGGTGCGCCAGCCCTCGGATCATCTCCGTGGCCTCCTCTGCACCCATTCTAACAGTTCCATATCTTTCTTATGTTGGGAACTCCGGAACTGGACCCAGGACTCCATGTGGTGTCTCAGCAGCGTGGAGCAGAGGGGCAGAATCCCCTCCCTTGCCCTGCCAGCCACGCTTCTTTTGCTGCGGCCCAGGATTCAGTTGTCCTTCTGGGCTGCAATTGCACGTTGCTGGCTCATGCCGAGCTTCTCATCCATCAGCAAGTGGAAAGCCCTGGATCTCCCTGCTCTTCCAGCTGAGCCTTTACTGATCTGTGCAACTTAAACGCCCTCCTGGAGCTGTCAGTAGCTGCCTCTAACCCAAAGCTTTTCTTTGCAGGTGCTACAGGCCCCGCAGTCAAATCCGATTCCCCCTCTGCTCCCAGTATTGCGCCTCTCAATGATGGGGTGTCGGCGGCGTCCTTGCTGACGACCGCCAGCCAACACTCAACAGCTCTGAGCAGCCTGAGCCACAACGAGGAGCTCCCCAGCACCACCACCGCCCAGCTCAGCAGGTGAGGCAGGGCAGTAGGCGGATACCTAGGGAAGCAGAATGGGATCTCTAGGAGACATCCAAGTGTGTCTCATGTACTGAGGAGGGTGGAGATGACTTATCCCGTCCAAGTAGACTGGGAACGGGAGCTGGCCTGGTGCCACCAATGGTGACTCTCATACCTTTGGCTTGACAACCTTTTCTTCCTCCTTCCGCAGTACGTTACCGACCCAGCAGAACAGCCTGTCCTCATCCACATCCTCTGGGAGAACGTCAACATCGACTCTTCTGGTGAGTGCGCTGCGCGTTCCCGTTCCTCCTTGGCTCAGAGAGGGCGGCTGCTGGAGGGCTCGGCCTCGGTGCGCCCCTGACGGGGGCTGCTCGTTGTGCTGTGACGGAGTTTAGATGTTGTGTGGGGAGGACAGAGCGCTATATTGGAACTCTGTGCACCTCTGACTAGAGGCTTTTGATGCCCTGACAGAACAGCGGCAGCGTTCAGGCCTGTAGCAGCTCTTGGGAGCGCTGTGGAATCCCAGCCAGGTGTCAGAGCAAACTGGTGGCTGATGGAGCGGCACCGTTAAAAGCTGGAATCATTGAGTCAGGGAGTGCTTTGGATTGGAAGTGACCTTAAAAATCACCCAGTTCCACCCCCTACCTTGGGCAGGGACACCTCCCACTGGATCAGGGGCTCCAGGCCCCATCCAACCTGGCCTTGAACCCCTCCAGGGATGGGGCAGCCACCACTGCTCTAGGCAACCTGGGCCAGGGCCTCCCCACCCTCACAGAAAAACATTTCTCCCTGAGATCTCATCTCGATCTCCCCTCTTCCAGCTCAAAACTGTTCCTCCTCATCCTCTCCCTGCACTCCCTGATCAAGAGCCCCCTCCCCAGCTTTCCTGAAGCCCCTTTCCATACTGGAAGCTGCTCTGAGATCTCTTCAGAGCCCTCTCTTCTCCAGGCTGAACAACCCCAGCTCTCTCAGCCTGGCCTCGGATGGGATGCTGCAGGAGCTCCTGCAGTGCAGAGTGTTTGGCTATTGGCTTTTGCAGCAGAATTAATCTCCCTGACGCAGATGTGGTGCTCAGCCCTGCGTCTCCCTGCAGATGGACACGTTGGGACACAGCCGCACGAGAGGCTTTGGGGACATTAGTCCTGCTATCAGGACTTTGGACTTAAGCCAGATGCAAAGCTGGTTTCTTTGTAGCCTGCAGCAGCCAAGTTCACTGCAGGCCCTCAGGAAAGCCTGAGTGCAGACAGAGCCACACAGTATTTTCCGTAAACGGCATCCTGCAGTATTTCTGCACTCAGTTCCACCAGCCCAGTCCCCAAACTGAAAGTTGGAACTCTTGGCCTGTACCAGAAATAGTGTGGCCAGCAGGAGCAGGGAAGTGGTTATGTCCCTGTACTTGACACTGCTGGGGCTGCACCTTGAATCCTGGGTTCAGTTTTGGGTCCCTCACTCTAAGAAAAACCTTGAGGGGCTGAAGCGTGTCTGGAGAAGAGAATGGAGCTAGGAAGTGGCTGGAGTCCAGGGGTTGTGGAAGCGGCTGAAGGAAGTGGGATTGTTTAGTCTGGAAAAGAGGAGGCTGAGGAAAGACCTCATCGCTCTCTGCAGCTGCTGGAAAGGAGGCTGGAGCGAGATGGGTGCTGGGCTTTGCTCCCAAGTGACAGGCGATGGATGGGATGAGAGGCAGTGGCCTCAGGTTGTGCCAGGGGACGTTGAGATTAGACACCAGGAAAAGTTTTCTTCATTGAAAGGGTTCTCAGGCACTGGCAGAGGCTGCACAGGGAGGTCGTTGAGTCCCTATCCCTGGAGTTGGGTATATGAAATGCTCAGGGATTGTTCAGTAGTGGACAGGTATGATTGGACTCGATGATCTCAAAAGTCTTTTCCAACCAAACAAATCTACAATCCTATGATTCTGACTTTTTCCCTTCCTTCCTCAGCACACGAGTGTGGAGAGTGAAGCAAGCCTCCATTCTTCTGCTAGCACTTTCTCCACCTCCTCCAGCACGGTATCGGTCGCCCCGCCGGTCGTAAGCGTCTCATCCAGCCTCAGCAGTGTCAGCAGTCTGGGCCTCAGCCTCAGCAGTAACTCCACGGTGACGGCCTCCACTCGCAGCTCCGTTGCTACAACATCAGGTATTCGCACTGCTAGACAAGGTTGGGGCGTTGGGGCTCAGGGAGACAGCCTCTGCTAGACAAGGTTGGGGCGTTGGGGCTCAGGGAGACAGCCTCTGCTAGACAAGGTTGGGGCGTTGGGGCTCAGGGAGACAGCCTCTGCTAGACAAGGTTGGGGCGTTGGGGCTCAGGGAGACAGCCTCTGCTAGACAAGGTTGGGGCGTTGGGGCTCAGGGAGACAGCCTCTGCTAGACAAGGTTGGGGTGTTGGGGCTCAGGGAGACAGCCTCTGCTAGACAAGGTTGGGGTGTTGGGGCTCAGGGAGACAGCCTCTGCTAGACAAGGTTGGGGTGTTGGGGCTCAGGGAGACAGCCTCTGCTAGACAAGGTTGGGGCGTTGGGGCTCAGGGAGACAGCCTCTGCTAGACAAGGTTGGGGCGTTGGGGCTCAGGGAGACAGCCTCTGCTAGACAAGGTTGGGGCGTTGGGGCTCAGGGAGACAGCCTCTGCTAGACAAGGTTGGGGTGTTGGGGCTCAGGGAGACAGCCTCTGCTAGACAAGGTTGGGGTTTTGGGGCTCAGGGAGACAGCCTCTGCTAGACAAGGTTGGGGCGTTGGGGCTCAGGGAGACAGCCTCTGCTAGACAAGGTTGGGGTGTTGGGGCTCAGGGAGACAGCCTCTGCTAGACAAGGTTGGGGTTTTGGGGCTCAGGGAGACAGCCTCTGCTAGACAAGGTTGGGGCGTTGGGGCTCAGGGAGACAGCCTCTGCTCTTTGCTTCACTGTGGGACTTCTTCTTTCTCTTCCACTTTTAGGAAAAGCCCCTCCCAATCTCCCTCCTGGGGTACCACCGTTGTTGCCTAATCCATACATCATGGCTCCAGGGTTGCTACATGCGTATCCGGTGAGTGGGATAGTCGGCTCTTTGCAGTTCTGGAATGCTGCAAGGTCCCTCCTGGCTCTGCCGGCAGCCAGCAGGAGGGATGTGTGGTAGAGAAACCAGAAACGGTAGCGTCATGATTGACGTGAAGAGTTTGGATCTGCTCTTTCCCATTAAAAAGTAGCAGAGGAAATCTATGTACCCGCAGGGGGAAATGTAACTAGAATCCTGGAATGGTTTGGGTTGGAAAGGGACCTCAAAGCCCATCAGTCCCACCCCTGCCATGGGCTGGGACACCTCCCACTGCACCAGGGGCTCCAAGCCCCATCCAACCTGGCCTTGAACCCCTCCAGGGATGGGGCAGCCACCCCTGCTCTGGGCAACTTGAGCCAGGATCTCCCCACGCTCACAGCAAAACATTTCTTCCCTAAGTTCTCATCCCAATCTCCCCTCTATCAGCTTAAAACCATCCTGCCTCGTCCTGTCTAGGGGTTTCCAATCAATAGGTGGCTAAATGAGAGCCAGCAGTGGCCCAAGTGATCAAGAAGGCCAACACCATCCAGGTTTGGATCAGAAATAGTGTGCCCACCAGGAGCAGGGAAGTCATTGAGCCTGCACCTCAAATCCTGGGTTCAGTTCTGGGCCCCTCACTCCAAGAAAGACCTTGAGGGTCTGGAGCGTGTCTGGAGAAGGGAACGGAGCTGGGGAATGGTCGGAGTCCAGGGGTTGTGGGAGCATCTGAGGGATCTGGGGCTGCTTAGTCTGGAGAAGAAGAGGTTGAGGGGAGACCTCATCGCTCTCTGCAGCTCCTGGAAAGGAGGTGGCTGTGATGAGGTGGGTGCCGGGCTCTGCTGCTAAGGAACAAGCGATGGGATGAGAGGAAATGGCCTCAAGTTGCATCAGGAGAGGTTGAGGTTGGATTTTGGGAAAGATTCCTGCACTGAAAGAGCTCTCAGGCACTGTCAGAGTCTGCAGAGTGGTGGAGTCCCCATCCCTGAAGGGGTTTAAAAGCTGCGTGGGTGAGGTGCTCAGAGATGGTTCAGTAGTGGACAGGGATGGTTGGACTCAGTGATCTCAAAGGTGTTTTCCAACCAGACAATTCCACGATTCTGTGATCCCTGCGCTCCCTGATAAAGAGCTCCTCCCCAGCTTTCCTGTAGGCTCCATTTCAGTACTGGAATGAATCGGGGTCACCCCAGAGCAGGTTCTGTCTGCCTGGTCTCCACATTCTCCTCAGCCTTTGGGGAGCAGCAGCCCTTGGTCAGAGCAGAGCAACACCGTGTGACAAAGGACGAGCGATCAGAAGCGTGGTGACTGCCAGAGTCAGGTGGTGCATCACCACACTCTTCTGAAGGCGAGGACAGATTTTTTGTGTTGGAATGATTGCAGAGTGCCTTTCATAGAATCACCAGATTGGAAAAGACCCCCAGGATTGTCAAGTCCAACCATTCCATCAATCACTAACCCATGGCCCTCAGCACCTCGTCCACCCGGCCCTTAAACCCCTCCAGGGAAGGGGACTCAACCCCCTCCCTGGGCAGCTTCTGACAGGGAACAATCACCTTTTCCATGAAATATTTTTTCCTGATGTCCAGCCTGACCCTCCCCTGGTGGAGCTTGAGGCCATTCCCTCTCGTCCTGTCCCCTGTCCCTTGGGAGAAGAGCCCAGCTCCCTCCTCTCCACAACCTCCTCTCAGGGAGTTGCAGAGAGCAATGAGCTCTCCCCTCAGCCTCCTCTTCTCCAGGCTGAACCCCCCCAGCTCTCTCAGCCGCTCCTCTTCTTCTCCAGCCCCCTCCCCAGCTTCGTTGCTCTTCTCTGCACTCGCTCCAGAGCCTCAACATCCTTCTGGTGGGGAGGGACCAGAACTGACCCCAGGATTCGAGGAGCGGTCTCCCCAGGGCCGAGGCCAGAGGGAGAAGAACCTCCCTGGCCCTGCTGGCCACGCCGTGTCTGCTCCAAGCCAAGATGCCCTTGTCCTTCTTGGCCACCTGGGCCCCTGGTGGCTCCTGTTCAACCAACCCCCCCAGGTCCTTCTCCTCCAGGCAGTTTCCAGCCAGGCTTCTCCTAGTCTGGAGCTGCTCAGGGTTCTTGTGCCCCAAGCGCCGGACCCTTGTGTCCTGGAGCAGCAGCGCTTGGTATTGGTGCTCACTCTTAGTTTGAGCAGCTCTCACAGTAGCATCAGTCTTGCAGGGGTGAATACTGGCTGCCTGTGCCCAGGCCGATCACCTGCTTTGGGCTTTGTCTCCTTTTTTTCAAATCATTTCATCCGAAATTAGGCAAGCATCTTTAGTCTGTGTCCCTAATACCCCTTTCTACTCTTTTTTTTTTCTAGCCACAGGTGTATGGATATGACGACTTGCAGATGCTCCAGACGAGGTTCCCGTTGGTGAGTGCGGATGCGAACCGGCACGGGCGCTGTTGGCGTTGGAAATACAGGAGGCCGGGCTGTGAAGTGATCCTGAAGAGCTGGCAAAACAGGGAGCTGGATGAATGCATCTCTGTGCCAGCACCTAGGGGCATATCAGCTGCTCCTTTGCACTCAGGATCGAGAGTTATTCAGGCAGCGGTGTTGGTGGGGCCAGAGAAGGAGATTGCTACCACGCGCAAGAGCTGTTTTATCTGACAGTGGCGCGTGGAGCTGTTGTAGTTCCTTGCCGCTGCTTCTGGCAAGAGGCGGTAGCTAAATACTTCCAGGAGAATGGGTTTTATTTAGCAATAGGATGTGTCCCTTGTGTTTTGAGGGGAGTTTCAGGGCTGCATACCAGTAGACCTCACCTGGTTCTCCCCATAGCCAGGCGAGGGGGACGGTGCGTGCTACAGAACCTGGGCCCCTGCAGGCTGCGATCAGCCTCAGCGTGGCTGATCGAATTGCAGTGCTCCAACATCACTAGCAGCTGCAGGCCAGAAATTCCTCTTTTCCACAAAAAGATATTGCTTTGCGTCTTCAGACGCAGCTCATAAAACTTCTCCTTTTGTTTTAAACCTTCAGGATTACTACAGCATCCCATTCCCTACACCCACCACCCCGCTGACTGGAAGAGACGGCAGCCTGAGCAGCAATCCATACTCTGGTAGGGAAAAAGATGGCTGTGATCACATACCCCATCGGTGTTTGTGCTGCTGTGTACTGGTTTCTTGTACCATTTTCACCGGGACCTACGTCTACCCCAGCCTCCCGCGCTGCCCCTGCTCCAGAGCAAGTTTCCCAGCAGCCAGATTCCTGACTTCCCTGTGATCGTCTGATCCTATCAAGGCCAGGAAGATGTGGGCAAGGAGGAGTTGGTAGCTGTAAAGGGAGGAAGGAGGGGCTGAAATAACCCCCGAGGCAAAAAAACAGGGACCTGCTTTCCAGGTTGTAGTGAGGCAGGGATTTGGCAGCACTGCTCAGACACTTAAGAGTGAAAACACAAAGGAACACCAAATCTGGAGAAATTAAGTTTTTTATCATAGAATCATAGAATGGTTTGGGTTGGAAGGGACCTCAAAGCCCATCCAGTCCCACCCTTGCCATGGGCAGGGACACCTCCCACTGGATCAGGGGCTCCAAGCCCCATCCAACCTGGCCTTGAACCCCTCCAGGGATGGGGCAGCCACTGCTGCTCTGGGCAACCTGAGCCAGGGCCTCCCCACCCTCATTCCTAATGTCTAATCTGAATCTTCCCCCTCCCAATTTAAAGCCATTCCCCTCATTCTGTCACTCCATGCCCTTTTCTCAGTTTCCCGGAGCCCCTTTCCATCCTGGAAGCTGCTCTAAGGTCTCCTCGCAGCCTTCTCTTCTCCAGGTCAACAACCCCAACTCTCTCAGCCCGTCCTCATAGCAGAGGTGCTCCAGCCCTCCCGTCGTCTTCGTGGCTTTCTCTGGACCCATTCCAACAGTCCTGTGTCCTTCTTAAACGTGTTTATGTATTTGACGGCCTCATGGAAAAAGAAAACGGGGCAGTTAGGATCATAAAATGATGGAGCGGTTTGGTTTGTAAGGAAGCTCAAAGCCCATCCAGTTCCAGCCTCCCCTGCCTTGGGCCCTGTTGGATTCAAACCACGTTCCCAGTGGTGGCTGATCCCTCGCTGAGCTCGATTGGTGCCGATGGCAGCGGGCAGCACTTGTGACGAGCTTTCACGTACTTTAGGAGCGGTTGCACTTCATGGTTCGCTCTTTTTTCCAGCACCGCTCCTTCCCTGCTTCCTCAAGAGCCTGTTTGTGCAGAAGCCCTTTGCCTGGCACCCTGAGACTGAAATCCCAAGCTCAGAGCACGGCGCTGCTGCATGCATGATTTGCCAATTAGCATCAGTGATAATGAATGTTTATGCTTGTGCCGCATTCCCGGGCTGGGGCAGCGCGGAGAGATTCGCCGGCTCGCTGTGTGAGCTCTGAACAGGGAGAGTGTTTGCATGGAGGAGCCGAGCAGACGCTCATAAAGAGCAAAGGGAGCTCCCCTGAACCCCGCAGCCAAGCCCTCGTGCCATGCCTGGAGTGGGAAGGGAGGAAGCAGAGATATTTCCAAGTACCGTGCTCACTGCTGGGCCTCTACGACAGCGTTTGAGTGTCGCCGGCACCGAGGGAGGTGGGAGCCCTGCTGGAGGGAACAACTCCTCTGGTAGAACAGGGCCCCCAAGTTGCTGCCCCAGCCTCGGGCTCTGGAGGGAGCAGAGTTGTGTGGATGCACGGAGAGGGCTCAGGGAGAGCTCTGGCTTCAGCTTTGTTGCGCGTTTATCCCGTGCCAAATTGCAGGCTAACATGAGCTGGTGGAACTCTGTAGCTCAGCTGCTGGGAGCTTCCCCTCAGAAGTTCTTCTCTCCAGAATGAGGAGAGGAAGAACAACTCGACCTTGTCGTTGTGCAAGGATCCGAGGGGCTCGCTCAGTCCTCAGCAGCCCCAGGAGGGGTGTAAGTCATGATTCAAGTCATGGGTGATCAAATGGCTGGGTCAGGATTCGATGCGTCTATTCTTCAGCCTCATTTTGTAGAATCACGGGATCCTGTAGATTGGAAAAGACCTTTTAAAATCATCGACTCCAGCCATGAACCAAACATGGCCAACTCCACTACTGAGCCGTGTCCCTAAGTGCCAAACCCACCCAGCTTTTGAACCCCTCCCGGGATGGATGCTCCCCCACCCCCATGGGCAACCTCTGCCAGTGCCCGAGAGACCTTCTAGTGAAGGAATGTTTCCTAATATCCAATCCAGAGTGACCAGCAGGGCCAGGGAGGTTCTTCTCCCTCTGGCCTCGGCCCTGGGGAGACCGCTCCTCGAATCCTGGGGTCAGTTCTGGTTCCTCCCCACAAGGAGGATGTTGAGGCTCTGGAGCGAGTGCAGAGAAGAGAACGGAGCTGGGGAAGGGGCTGGAGACGAAGAGGAGCGGCTGAGAGAGCTGGGGGGGTTCAGCCTGGAGAAGAGGAGGCTGAGGGGAGAGCTCATTGCTCTCTGCAACTCCCTGAGAGGAGGTTGTGGAGAGGAGGGAGCTGGGCTCTTCTCCCAAGGGACAGGGGACAGGACGAGAGGGAATGGCCTCAAGCTCCACCAGGGGAGGCTCAGGCTGGACATCAGGAAAAAATATTTCATGGAAAGGGTGATTGGTCCCTGGCAGAAGCTGCCCAGGGAGGGGGTTGAGTCCCCTTCCCTGGAGGGGTTTAAGGGACGGGTGGACGAGGTGCTGAGGGACATGGGTTAGTGATTGATGGGAACGGTTGGACTCGATGATCTTGGGGGTCTTTTCCCACCTGGTGATTCTATGATTCTATAAACCTCTCCTGGCACAGCTTGTGGCTGTTTCCTCTAATCCTATCACGTGTTCCTTGGGAGCAGAGCCCGATGGTGACAGTGATCTCCTGTATTCCAGGTGACTTAACAAAATTTGGTCGAGCTGATGCCTCCTCCCCTGCTCCTGCGACAACCTTGGCGCAGCCTCAGCAGAGCCAAACACAGACTCACCACACCACGCAGCAGACGTTCCTGAACCCTGCGCTGCCTCCTGGCTACAGTTACACCAGTCTGCCGTACTACACAGGGGTACCGGGGCTCCCCAGCACCTTCCAGTACGGGCCCGCTGTGTTCCCTGTGAGTTTCCAGGTGGCAGGGTGTGAGATCCGGGTGGGAGGATGATGCAGGAAAGCCTCTCCTCAACTCTGCTTCTCTCCTCTCTGTAGGTTGCTCCTACCTCTTCCAAGCAGCATGGTGTGAATGTCAGCGTCAACGCATCGGCAACCCCTTTCCAGCAGCCCAGTGGCTACGGCTCGCATGGATACAGCACTGGTAAGAGATGCAGCGAAGCAGCTTCCTCAGGAGCAGTTGTGATGGTGCCAGGGCTTGTTCCTAGTCCGACTGGCCTGTGAGGGGGCTGCTGCCCCTCTGCCTCCAACAATGAGGGAAGAAAAGGGCCCTGGTGCAACTCACAGGTCACTTATTGTCCTTAGAAAGGCCCAGGCTTGTTCTGTGTCCAGGTCTGGGTGGGTTTGAGGAGAACAGAACACTTCATGCCATCCTCCGAGACCCATAGTTGCACATGGCTGGGCCCTGGGACTCAGAATCAGAGTCAGAGAATGAATCGCAGAATGGGTTAGAAGGGACCTCAAAGCCCATCCAGTCCCACCCCTGCCACGGGCAGGGACACCTCCCGCTGGATCAGGGGCTCCAAGCCCCATCCAGCCTGGCCTTGAACCCCTCCAGGGATGGAGCAGCCACCCCTGCTCTGGGCAACCTGGGCCAGGGCCTCCCCACCCTCACAGCAAAACATTTCTCCCCAAGATCTCATCTCAATCTCCTCTCCTTCATCTTAAGCTTCAGAGATCAAGCTGCTGAATTGTTTGGATTTGGTTTTTTTACTGCCTGTGTGTGATCCGTAGGACAACGTTTATTCCAAGTCTGAGCCTGGAAGCTTGTTTGACCCCGGCTTTTAGCAGACACGCTCTCTAGAGACGCGCCCTTGTTTTAGAGAAGCAAGAAGGTTATGAGCCCCACTTGGTACTGGATTTCCCTGCGTGACGTCTGGCTGCCTTGGGTCCTTCCTCCAGCCTTTAATTTCCCATTGCGTCTTTTTTCCATACTTTAGAGCCCTTTGAGATACAATTTCCTCTTCACAAAGACGCTTTAATTCTGTACCAGGTCACCCTGAATTACCTTTCTGAGAAAACCAAACGGAGTCTTCCCAACCTCTTTCATTTCAACCCTTTTTTCCACACCTTAAAGAATCGCTGAGGCTTCCCTCTGTGCCACCAGCTCTTAAAAACAGCCGACATCGCATGTGGGTTTTGTGCTGGTGTTGTCAGTCATTGCAACCCCTCCCCACCAGAAGGATGTTGAGGCTCTGGAGCGAGTGCAGAGAAGAGCAAGGAAGCTGGGGAGGGGGCTGGAGAAGAAGAGGAGCGGCTGAGAGAGCTGGGGGGGTTCAGCCTGGAGAAGAGGAGGCTGAGGGGAGAGCTCATTGCTCTCTGCAACTCCCTGAGAGGAGGTTGTGGAGAGGAGGGAGCTGGGCTCTTCTCCCAAGGGACAGGGAACAGCCTCAGGTTCCACCAGGAGAGGTTCAGGCTGGACATTAGGGAAAAATATTTCACAGAAAGTGTCACTGGGCAGTGGCAGAGGCTGCCCAGGGAGGGAGTTGAGTCCCCTTCCCTGGAGGGGTTTAAGGGCCGGGTGGACGAGGTGCTGAGGGACATGGGTTAGTGATTGATGGGAATGGTTGGACTTGATGATCTTGGGGGTCTTTTCCCACCTGGTGATTCTATGATTCTGTGAACTGAGGCGCCTTTACCTGAAATTCCCTGTTTTCCAGCCTGGACATCCTCAGGACATTCTTGCTATCACGTCACGCTGGGAGTTTGTTTTCTGCTGCGTCACCCCGGATCTTCCCAGAGGTGCCATTATGTCGCCTCTTCAGGAATGTGCTTTTCTCTGGGTGTCCGCAGGCCCTTGCTTTTGTTTCTGGAGACATTCAAACACTGCTCGTATCCAGAGCGAAAGAATTCCAGCACAGACAGGCACTTTGCAGCTTGGCCTTGCCCAGACCCTGCTCCCCAGGACAACATCTGCCTTCAAACATTCCCTGTCTGCGGAGCTGCTGGGGCTCTGGCTGCTGCCTGATGCTCCTTTGCCTTTCCTTCTCCCTAGGTGTATCTGTGACATCCAGTAATACAGGAGTGCCGGACATCTCAGGCTCCGTCTACTCTAAAACGCAGGTCAGTGTCTGGCATGTGCGCCAGGAAGGTGCCTCTTCTCTGGGAAGCAGATTTCCAGCTCTGAGCCGGCCTCCCGGGGCAGCAGGCTCTTTCCCTTTCTTGGAGCAGCTCGCCGCGGAGAAGGGCGATGCTTGGCCTTTCCCAATTTAGAGGAATTCCAAGCCTGGAAAGAACCGTAGGCAGGGAATCTGACCGTTTTCCGTACTGACTCGCAGGCCTGTGCCGTGGTGTCGAGGCGGGCAGGGGCAGGGAAGCGCCGCTCGGCTCCCAGCCCTGACCCGGCCGTTGCTGTCTCCTCCTCAGCAATCCTTTGAGAAGCAGGGATTTCACACTGGAACGCCGGCAGCCTCCTTCAACCTGCCTTCGGCCCTGGGCAGCGGCGGCCCCATCAACCCTGCGACGGCAGCGGCGTATCCCCCCACCCCCTTCATGCACATCCTGACCCCGCACCAGCAGCCCCACTCGCAGATCCTCCACCACCACCTGCAGCAGGACGGGCAGGTACGGCCCCCGCCGAGGATCCTTGTTCGGGGGGGGTCCCGAGGGCTCTCTCTTCCCTTTTCCCTTCCCTTTCCCTGCGGACACACGCGGCGACACGCACACACACCCGCACATACACGCAGGGCCGAGGAGAGGAGAGGAGGAGGTGAGGAAGGCCTTTGGGGGGGGACTTTGCGCAGCCCCCCGCTGCCGGGCGGCACCAGGTAGAGGCGGGTAGCGTCCTCCCTCCGCTCAGCGGGGCCTGGAATCGCCCTCGCCGCCCCCTTTTCCGCGGAGTTGGCGTCTCCGCAGGCCAGCAGCGCAGGGCTTCCTCGCCACAGCCACCGCCCCGCCCTAGCTCTCAGGTCTAACCATGGATTTCTATTGTCATAGTTTGTCCCTTTATTTTTACATATCCTGGTACTGCAACAGCTTCCATATTTGCAGATGATTCTGTGCTGCCAACGCCAGCAGGAGGACCAGGTAATGAACCTCTCTGATCATGCATTGCACTCGCCCTGGGGTCCCCCCTGCCCCTAAGGCCCCCCCAGGCTCTCGTAGCCCCCCTTCAGGCTCTCTCTGCTGCTGTTCAGGCTCTCGGAGCCCCCGTCTGGGCTCTCGGAGCCCCCTCCAGGCTCTCAGAGCTCCCTCCAGGCTCTCGCAGCCCCCATTCTCCCCCCACGGCCCCGCCAGGCAAGGAGAGGGACCCTCAGTCAGAGCGTGCACACACACACACCCGCGGGCAGACACAGCACATGCCCCTCCACCCCTTCTCCCGCCCTCCTCCCCTTTTCCCGTTCTTTCCATGCCTTTCCCCTGCTTTTTCCCACTTCCCCCTTTCCCCTCTCGTTTCCCCACCTCGTTTTGTTCCCCCTCCTCGTCTCATTTCATCTCATTTTCCCCCATTGTCTCGTTCCACCACCTCGTCTTCTTTCCCCCCTACACGTTTCCCCCTCTTATTTCCCCCTTCTCCTTCCTCCCCTCCTCTCCCCTGTCTCCTCTCCCCCTCTCTCCTTCCCCCCTCTCCTTCCCCCCTCTCCTTCCCCACTCTCCTTTCCCCCCTCTCGTTTCTCCACCTCGTTTCCCCCTCTCGTTTCCCCCCTCCCGTTTCCCCCTCTCCTTTCTCGTTTCCCCCTCTCGTTTCTCGTTTCCCCCCTCTCGTTTCTCGTTTCCCCCCTCTCCTTTCTCGTTTCCCCCCTCTCGTTTCTCGTTTCCCCCTCTCCTTTCTCATTTCCCCCTCTCGTTTCTCGTTTTCCCCCTCTCGTTTCTCCTTTCCCCCTCTCGTTTCTCCTTTCCCCCTCTCGTTTCTCGTTTCCCCCTCTCCTTTCTCGTTTCCCCCTCTCGTTTCTCTTTTCCTCCTCTCCTTTCTCCTTTCCCCCTCTCGTTTCCCCCTCTTGTTTCTCGTTTCCCCCTCTCGTTTCTCGTTTCCCCCCCTCGTTCCCCCTCTCGTTTCCCCCTATCGTTTCTCCTTTCCCCTCTCGTTTCTCGTTTCCCCCTCTCGTTTCTCGTTTCCCCCTCTCGTTTCTCGTTTCCCCCTCTCCTTTCTCGTTTCCCCCTCTCCTTTCTCGTTTCCCCCTCTTGTTTCTCGTTTCCCCCTCTCCTTTCTCGTTTCCCCCCTCTCCTTTCTCGTTTCCCCCTCTCCTTTCTCGTTTCCCCCTCTCCTTTCTCGTTTCCCCCTCTCGTTTCTCGTTTCCCCCTCTCTTTTCTCGTTTCCCCCTCTCTTTTCTCGTTTCCCCCCTCTCCTTTCTCGTTTCCCCCCTCTCCTTTCTCGTTTCCCCCTCTCGTTTCTCGTTTCCCCCTCTCCTTTCTCGTTTCCCCCTCTCCTTTCTCGTTTCCCCCTCTCCTTTCTCGTTTCCCCCTCTCCTTTCTCGTTTCCCCCTCTCCTTTCTCGTTTCCCCCTCTCCTTTCTCGTTTCCCCCTCTCGTTTCTCCTTTCCCCCTCTCCTTTCTCGTTTCCCCCTCTCCTTTCTCGTTTCCCCCTCTCCTTTCTCCTTTCCCCCTCTCCTTTCTCCTTTCCCCCTCTCGTTTCTCGTTTCCCCCCTCTCCTTTCTCGTTTCCCCCTCTCCTTTCTCGTTTCCCCCTCTCCTTTCTCGTTTCCCCCTCTCCTTTCTCCTTTCCCCCTCTCCTTTCTCCTTTCCCCCTCTCGTTTCTCGTTTCCCCCCTCTCATTTCTCGTTTCCCCCTCTCGTTTCTCATTTCTCGTTTCCCCCTCTCGTTTCCCCCTCTTGTTTCTCGTTTCTCGTTTCCCCCCTCTCGTTCCCCCTCTCGTTCCCCCTCTCGTTTCCCCCTCTCGTTTCTCCTTTCCCCCTCTCGTTTCTTGTTTCCCCCCTCTCGTTTCTCGTTTCCCCTCTAGTTTCTCGTTTCCCCCTCTCGTTTCTCGTTTCCCCCTCTCCTTTCTCCTTTCCCCCTCTCCTTTCTCGTTTCCCCCTCTCCTTTCTCGTTTACCCCTCTCCTTTCTCCTTTCCCCCTCTCCTTTCTCCTTTCCCCCTCTCGTTTCTCGTTTCCCCCTCTTGTTTCTCGTTTCTCGTTTCCCCCTCTCGTTTCTCGTTTCCCCCTCTCGTTTCTCGTTTCCCCCTCTCCTTTCTCGTTTCCCCCTCTCGTTTCTCGTTTCCCCCTCTTGTTTCTCGTTTCTCGTTTCCCCCTCTCATTTCTCGTTTCCCCCTCTCCTTTCTCCTTTCCCCCTCTCGTTTCTCCTTTCCCCTCTCGTTTCTCGTTTCCCCCTCTCCTTTCTCCTTTCCCCCTCTCGTTTCTCGTTTCCCCCCTCTCGTTTCTCGTTTCCCCCTCTCATTTCTCGTTTCCCCCTCTCCTTTCTCCTTTCCCCCTCTCGTTTCTCGTTTCCCCCCTCTCCTTTCTCCTTTCCCCCTCTCCTTTCTCCTTTCCCCCTCTCGTTTCTCGTTTCCCCCCTCTCATTTCTCGTTTCCCCCTCTCGTTTCTCATTTCTCGTTTCCCCCTCTCGTTTCCCCCTCTTGTTTCTCGTTTCTCGTTTCCCCCCTCTCGTTCCCCCTCTCGTTCCCCCTCTCGTTTCCCCCTCTCGTTTCTCCTTTCCCCCTCTCGTTTCTTGTTTCCCCCCTCTCGTTTCTCGTTTCCCCTCTAGTTTCTCGTTTCCCCCTCTCGTTTCTCGTTTCCCCCTCTCCTTTCTCCTTTCCCCCTCTCCTTTCTCGTTTCCCCCTCTCCTTTCTCGTTTACCCCTCTCCTTTCTCCTTTCCCCCTCTCCTTTCTCCTTTCCCCCTCTCGTTTCTCGTTTCCCCCTCTTGTTTCTCGTTTCTCGTTTCCCCCTCTCGTTTCTCGTTTCCCCCTCTCGTTTCTCGTTTCCCCCTCTCCTTTCTCGTTTCCCCCTCTCGTTTCTCGTTTCCCCCTCTTGTTTCTCGTTTCTCGTTTCCCCCTCTCATTTCTCGTTTCCCCCTCTCCTTTCTCCTTTCCCCCTCTCGTTTCTCCTTTCCCCTCTCGTTTCTCGTTTCCCCCTCTCCTTTCTCCTTTCCCCCTCTCGTTTCTCGTTTCCCCCCTCTCGTTTCTCGTTTCCCCCTCTCATTTCTCGTTTCCCCCTCTCCTTTCTCCTTTCCCCCTCTCGTTTCTCGTTTCCCCCCTCTCCTTTCTCCTTTCCCCCTCTCCTTTCTCCTTTCCCCCTCTCGTTTCTCGTTTCCCCCCTCTCGTTTCTCGTTTCCCCCTCTCGTTTCTCGTTTCCCCCTCTCGTTTCTCGTTTCCCCCTCTCGTTTCTCGTTTCCCCCTCTCGTTTCTCGTTTCCCCCTCTCGTTTCTCGTTTCCCCCCTCTCGTTTCTCGTTCCCCCTCTTGTTTCTCGTTTCCCCCTCTCGTTCCCCCTCTTGTTTCTCGTTTCCCCCCTCTCGTTTCTCGTTTCCCCCTCTCGTTTCCCCCTCTTGTTTCTCGTTTCTCGTTTCCCCCCTCTCGTTTCTCGTTTCCCCCTCTCATTTCTCCTTTCCCCCTCTCGTTTCTCGTTCCCCCTCTTGTTTCTCGTTTCCCCCCTCTCGTTTCTCCTTTCCCCCTCTCCTTTCTCATTTCCCCCTCTCCTTTCTCGTTTCCCCCTCTCGTTTCTCCTTTCCCCCTCTCCTTTCTCATTTCCCCCTCTCCTTTCTCGTTTCCCCCTCTCGTTTCTCTTTTCCCCCTCTCCTTTCTCCTTTCCCCCTCTCGTTTCTCGTTTCCCCCTCTCGTTTCTCGTTTCCCCCTCTCGTTTCTCGTTTCTCCTTTCCCCCTCTCGTTTCTCCTTTCCCCCTCTCGTTTCTTGTTTCCCCCCTCTCCTTTCTCGTTTCCCCTCTCGTTTCTCGTTTCCCCCTCTCCTTTCTCGTTTCCCCCTCTCGTTTCTCGTTTCCCCCTCTCCTTTCTCCTTTCCCCCTCTCCTTTCTCCTTTCCCCCTCTCGTTTCTTGTTTCCCCCCTCTCATTTCTCGTTTCCCCCTCTCGTTTCTCATTTCTCGTTTCCCCCTCTCGTTTCCCCCTCTTGTTTCTCGTTTCCCCCCTCTCGTTCCCCCTCTCGTTTCCCCCTCTCGTTTCTTGTTTCCCCCTCTTGTTTCTCGTTTCCCCCCTCTCGTTTCTCGTTTCCCCCTCTCATTTCTCGTTCCCCCTCTCGTTTCTCGTTTCCCCCCTCTCGTTTCTCCTTTCCCCCTCTCCTTTCTCGTTTCCCCCTCTCGTTTCTCTTTTCCCCCCTCTCCTTTCTCGTTTCCCCCTCTCGTTTCTCGTTTCCCCCTCTCGTTTCTCGTTTCCCCCTCTCGTTTCTCGTTTCTCCTTTCCCCCTCTCGTTTCTCGTTTCTCCTTTCCCCCTCTCGTTTCTTGTTTCCCCCCTCTCCTTTCTCGTTTCCCCCTCTCCTTTCTCGTTTCCCCCTCTCCTTTCTCGTTTCCCCCTCTCCTTTCTCCTTTCCCCTCTCCTTTCTCCTTTCCCCTCTCGTTTCTCGTTTCCCCCTCTCGTTTCTCGTTTCCTCCTCTCCTTTCTCGTTTCCCCCTCTTGTTTCTCGTTTCCCCCTCTCGTTTCTCGTTTCCCCCTCTCTTTTCTCATTTCCCCCTCTCTTTTCTCCTTTCCCCTCTCCTTTCTTGTTTCCCCCTCTCATTTCTCGTTTCCCCCTCTCGTTTCTCCTTTCCCCCTCTCATTTCTCGTTTCCCCCTCTTGTTTCTCATTTCTCGTTTCCCCTCTCTCGTTCCCCCTCTCGTTTCCCCCTCTCCTTTCTTGTTTCCCCCTCCCGTTTCTCCTTTCCCCTCTCGTTTCTCGTTTCCCCCCTCTCGTTTCTCATTTCTCCCTCTCCTTTCTCCTTTCCCCCTCTCCTTTCTCCTTTCCCCCTCTCGTTTCTTGTTTCCCCCCTCTTGTTTCTCGTTTCCCCCTCTTGTTTCTCATTTCTCGTTTCCCCTTCTCGTTCCCCCTCTCGTTTCTCGTTTTCCCCCCCTCCTTGTTTCCCCATCTCATTTTCCCCCTCTCATTTCCTCTCCCCCTTGTTTTTCCCCCCTCTCTCATTTCCCCCGCTCCTTGTTTCCCCCTCTCTCGTTTTCCCCCATCTTATTTCCCTCTCCCTCTCTTCCCCCTCCTGGTTTTTCCCCTTTTCCCCGCGCCCTGGTCCCTCTCCAGTGCCGGGAGCTGGCGGGGGCCCCTGCTCTGCTCTTGGGGCGCAGACATCGGACCTGGCACCGCACCCCGACGAGCGCCACGGAGCCGGACCCGGCCAAGCGCCCCCCCCCTACCCAGCCCCAGCCCCAGATCGCGCCTCCTCTCTTCCCCTTTGGGGTAACCCCACGATTCTCCTTCTCGCAGAGCGGCTCCGGGCAGCGCAGCCAAGGCAGCTCCATCCCCCAGAAATCCCAGGCCAACAAATCCGCCTACAACAGCTACAGCTGGGGCACCAACTGAGCCCCCCGCGCCCGGGCCCCGACACCAACCCCGCCGGCCCCCCGACTCCGGAGGAGCCCACGCGGCGCAGCTCGGAGCAGGACGCGGCGCCCGGTGGCTCCGTTACCTTCTCCCTTTTGTCTGTAATATAGAATTTGTTTTTTTTTTTTCTTCTTCTTTTTCCTTTTTTTTTGGTTTTTTTTTTGGTTTTGTTTTTTTTTTGTTGTTTTTTTTTGTTGTTGTTTTGTTTTGTTTTCTCTCTCTCTCTCTCTCTCTCTCTCTGCATTCGGAACCGGGTGCCGGAGGGGCCTTGGCTGGTTTCGACTCCTTCCTCCTCTCTCCCCACCTCTCCCACCTCCGAAGGAGTGGAAGCCGCGGGGTGCCTACGGCGAACCCCCTTATTATTATTAGGAATACGAGCAGTAATTGATATGAACAGCATTGTAAGATGAATTAGTTGAAGTGTTTTTTTGTACCGTGTTCTAAATTTAATGGATAAATGTGTCTTGTATATAAAAACCAAAACCCCGTGCCGTCCTCGTCCTCTCATTTCCCGCTGCTGAGGGCTCCCTGGTTTCCGTTCTCCCTCTTTTTTCATTCTCCTCCTCCTCCCTCCCCCCCTGCACGCTGTAATTATCTCCTGCTTTTTGGGGTGTTTTGGGGGGGATTTTTGGTCTTTTTTGCAGTCCCCATCTTGTATTTTTGGGTTCGATCCAGTCCCCGGGCGGGATTTACTGAAGAGAATAAAGATCACAACGTGCTGTCTGGATTTTTTAATACCTTCTCAGCCTCCTGCCGTATTTTTGGCTCTGGGAAAGGGGGGAGTGGGGGGGGGGGGCAACACTTCCCTAGCCCTGCCCCCCCGGCTTTTCCCCACCGCTTTTATGGATTTTTCCTCTTCCCAGGGGCAGCATCGCCCTCCTTTTCCCCTGCCCCTTTCCGCCCCCCACCCTGTTGGGGGTGATTCCACCCTCCCTACCCTGGGGAGGGGAACAGGGGTGACTGGGAATGAGCCCCCCCCATGCCCCATCGCCCTCCTGGAAGGGACTGAAGTGGGGGGGGGGGGTCCCCAGGGAGGGGAAGGCCGGATCCAGCCCTTGGGGCACAAGAACCCTGAGCAGCTCCAGACTAGGAGAAGTCTGGCTGGAAACTGCCTGGAGGAGAAGGACCTGGGGGTGTTGGTTGAACAGGAGCCAGCAGGGGCCCAGGTGGCCAAGAAGGCCAAGGGCATCTTGGCTTGGAGCAGACACGGCGTGGCCAGCAGGGCCAGGGAGGTTCTTCTCCCTCTGGACTCGGCCCTGGGGAGGCCGCTCCTCGAATCCTGGGGTCAGTTCTGGTTCCTCCCCACCAGAAGGATGTTGAGGCTCTGGAGCGAGTGCAGAGAAGAGCAACGAAGCTGGGGAGGGGGCTGGAGAAGAAGAGGAGCGGCTGAGAGAGCTGGGGGGGTTCAGCCTGGAGAAGAGGAGGCTGAGGGGAGAGCTCATTGCTCTCTGCAACTCCCTGAGAGGAGGTTGTGGAGAGGAGGGAGCTGGGCTCTTCTCCCAAGGGACAGGGGACAGGACGAGAGGGAATGGCCTCAAGCTCCACCAGGGGAGGCTCAGGCTGGATATCAGGAAAAAATATTTCCTGGAAAAGGTGATTGGGCATTGGCAGAGGCTGCCCAGGGAGGGGGTTGAGTCCCTTCCCTGGAGGGGTTTAAGGGCCGGGTGGACGAGGTGCTGAGGGACATGGGTTAGTGATTGATGGGAATGGTTGGACTCCATGATCCTGGGGGTCTTTTCCAACCTGGTGATTCCATGATTCTCTGAACGGGACCCCGTGGGGGTGAGCGGGACCCCCGGCAGCGGGTGCTGAGCCCTCGATGAGCTGGGGGGGATCGGGGGTCTCGGAGCGATCTCCCAGCCAGGTCACGGTGCGATCAGGCCGAGAGGCTCCGGGTTAATCGGGGCCGGGGTTACGTTACCCGGAGGCGGGGTGGGAGGGGCATTCACGACACCCGCGCTTTGCGGTCGCCGTGCTTTACGGCCGCGCCCCGGAGGCGGCGGAGGCCTGGGATCCATGAGCTTTTACGACGCTTTTCGAGGCTTCTTCGGGTTCCCGGGGCGGGGTGGGAGCCGGTACCGGAGCCCCCGCTGCCCCCTCCATTCCCGTTCTCCCCCTTCCAATCCCAGTGCCCACCCCGTCCCACTTCCACCAACCCCTCGCTCCCCTCGTTCCGTTCCACACCCCCCCCCTCGCCCCCCTTTATCCCTCTTCCCCCTTTATTCCAGTTTCCTCCATCCTGAACCGCTCCCCCTCTGATTTATCCCGGTTCCAGTCCCTCTGTCCCAGTTCCACTACACCCAGGTCTCCCCCTTCCCCATCCCGGTCCTCCCCCCGCCCTTTATCCTCGTCTCCCTGTCCCTATACCCCCCCCTTTATCCCTATTCCCCCCCTTATCCCTATTCCCCCCCCTTATCCCTATTCCCCCCCCTTATCCCTATTCCCCCTCCTTTATCCCTATACCCCCCCTTATCCCTATATCTGCTCTTTATCCCTATATCCCCCTCTATATCTCTCTTTCCCCCTTTATACCCCCTTTATTTCTCCCTATATCCCTCCCTTTCTCCCTATTTCCCCCACTTTAATCCCTATTTCCCCCACTTTAATCCCTATTTCCCCCACTTTAATCCCTGTTTCCCACCCCTTTAATCCCTGTTTCCCACCCCTTTAATCCCTATTTCCCACCCCTTTAATCCCTATTTCCCACCCCTGTAATCCCTATTTTCCCTCCTTTATCCCTATTTTCCCTCCTTTATCCCTATTTTCCCCCTTTATCCAGCTGCTCCAGGTCTCAGTGATGTTTCCCCACAGGCCCCGGGATCCGCTCTTCGGCTCCGCGGCGTGGGACGAGGATGAGGACGAGGATGAGGACGGCGTTGCCTCAGGCCTGGCTGAACCCCCCCAAGATTTCGGCTTCATCCCCAGCTTCGGCTTCGGCTTCAGCCCCAGCTTCGGCTTCGGCCACGGCGGCTCCCGTGGCACCTTCGAGGAGCTGTTCCGGGACATGAGCGAGCTCCTGGGGGCCCTCGGGGGGGGCTGGCCCGCTCCCCCACCAGCCCTGGGTGCGGATCGGGAGGGGCTGGTCTTTTTGGGGATGAGGAATAGGGAGGAGTGGGGCGTCTTGGCCTGACTCTCCTTCGATTTGCCCCCCAGAGCACCCCCAGCCCAGCCCGCAGCGGCCGCTCCGGGATTCCATGTTGAAGCAGCCGGATGAACCCGCACCCAGCGCATCCCCGGGAGGGAGCGAGGGCCACGCGGAGCCCGCCTGGCGCTGGAGCCCCTTCCTAGGGGTGGGTGTGAGCTCCGTGTGGTGCGGGCTCTGCTGCTGTGACTGTCGACACCACTTTGTTCTTCCCGTCCCCGCGTCGCCCTTCCCGTCCCCGCGTCGCCCTTCCCGTCCCCGCGTCGCCCTTCCCGTCCCCGCGTCGCCCTTCCCGTCCCCGCGTCTCCCTTCCCGTCCCCGCGTCGCCCTTCCCGTCCCCGCGTCTCCCTTCCCGTCCCCGCGTCTCCCTTCCCGTCCCCGCGTCTCCCTTCCCGTCCCCGCGTCTCCCTTCCCGTCCCCGCGTCTCCCTTCCCGTCCCCGCGTCGCCCTTCCCGTCCCCGCGTCGCCCTTCCCGTCCCCGCGTCGCCCTTCCCGTCCCCGCGTCTCCCTTCCCGTCCCCGCGTCTCCCTTCCCGTCCCCGCGTCTCCCTTCCCGTCCCCGCGTCGCCCTTCCCGTCCCCGCGTCGCCCTTCCCGTCCCCGCGTCTCCCTTCCCGTCCCCGCGTCGCCCTTCCCGTCCCCGCGTCGCCCTTCCCGTCCCCGCGTCGCCCTTCCCGTCCCCGCGTCGCCCTTCCCGTCCCCGCGTCTCCCTTCCCGTCCCCGCGTCTCCCTTCCCTCCCCGCGTCTCCCTTCCCGTCCCCGCATCTCCCTTCCCTCCCGGCATCTCCCTTCCCTCCCCGCGTCTCCCTTCCCGTCCCCACGTCTCCCTTCCTTTCCCACCCCTCCTGTCCCTGCGCCGCCCCGCACTTCCCATCACCAGCTCCCGGCTTTCTCTTGCAGCTGGAAGATGCTCCCCCAGCTCCTGCCCTCAAGGAAGACCAAGGTGGGTGCTGGGCATGGGGCAGGGGTCTCTGCAGCCCCTCGGGGCGCGTTCCTACCCCGCTGCTCTCTCCCTACAGACCTCGACTCCCAGGTCTCCTCCACGGGGCTGGGCACCATCCTGAGGCCGGACCAGCCCCAGTCCCGCTCTTACTTCCAGAGCGTCTCCGTCACCAAAGTGACTCTCCCTGACGGGGTGAGTAGCCGCTGCTGGAGAGTCGATGGCCCACGGGCGACCTGGGAATGCTGTTCCCCGGTGCCCAGAGCGGAGCCCGGGCTGGTGGCATCTCTCAGGGTTCCGTGTCCTGCGCAGGCGGTGGAGGAGCGCCGGACCGTGCAGGACAGCCAGGGCCGCCGGGAGACAACGGTGACGCGCCGGAGAGGGGACCAGGCCTTCATCACCACCACCAAGGAGGACGGGAAGGGCAAGGACTACCGGGAGGAGGTGGTCAACATGGATGATCGTGAGTGTGGCGCTGGGAGGGCGCGGGGAGCGGGCCGGGGCTCCTCTGAGCCAGCTCTCCCGCTCTCCTAGGGGAACTGGCGCAGTTTGCAGACGCGTGGCCGCAGCAAGACAAGCTCCGCGCTCCCGGTTTGAGCGACCCCTCGTCCGCCCTGGGCAGCTTCTTCCGCCGCTGGTTCTCCAGCTGGTAGCTGCGCTGGGCTGAGCACCCCGTGCGTGTGGTGGGTGCGGGATGGGGGGACCCCTGGGTTTCCCGGGACACGGGGGCGCTGCCGGCTCCCTCCAGCATCTTCTCACCGCCTGCTTTTGTTGCAGATGGGTCCGATCCTGCTGGGAGCTGACGCCTGAGTCTTTTGGGGTGCAGGGGAGCGGGGGTGTGTGTACAGAGCAATAAAATCTATTTGTGCTAATGGCAACCTGCCGGGCTCCTTCAGGCTGGAACCTTTCTGATTCGGAGGCCGTGATCCCAGGGTCTGCTCTGTGGGTGCCAGCACCTGCTGGGTTCATAGAATCATAGAATCACCAGGTTGGAAAAGACCCATCGGATCATCGAGTCCAACCATTCCCATCAAATACTAAACCATGTCCCTCAGCGCCTCGTTCACCCGTCCCTTAAACACCTCCTTCTCCCTTTTCGCTGCGCTGATGCCTCCCCTGCGCTGTTGTTGAGGGCCTGGGAGCCTTTCCGAGGCCTCTTCGTTAGCGCTGCCTGCAGTTGTGGCTTGGCCAGGGAACGTGGGGGTTTCCCCGCAGGGAAACACCCGATCCCGCTGCCCCTGGGTGAGATCTCAGTTCTCCGTGGCCTCTCCAGGATCCTGGGGGCTCCTACCAGGTGTGCTCTCACCAGGAGACGCCACCGTCACGCGTTGCCACTGTGCCCCACGCGGGACTCTGGTCCCTGCCAGGCGTCTCCCTGCCGTGTGGCCCTGATTGGATTAAAGTCTGCGTGTTATCACCCACCCCAGCCCCGGGGCTCATAAAATCACAGTGGGAAGGAGCCGAGGACGAAGCTGCCGCCTGACGAAGCTGCCACCGCTGCCATCTGGCCCCATGGCCCCCAGTTCCATCTTGAAGAGGGCCCGGGCTCTGCTCCGTATCCGGAACCAGCTGGCGCGGGAGTGCCTGGCCGAGCTGCTCGCCGTCTTCGTGCTCATCGTGAGCGGGGCTGGGGCTAAGCACAGGGTGGTGGGAGGCCCTGGGGGCCCCTGAGGGTCCGTCCCTCGCTGGCCTTGGCGGGGTTTGGCCTTCCAGCTGGATGCTGTCCCTGTGTCCGTACGTCCCCCCTGGCAGCGGCTCCGCTGCGATAAGGACGCGGGCGCTGGAATGTGGCACCCGAGGGAGCGGTGCCGGGTGCCACGTGCCTTGACGCCTCCCGCCCCGCTGCAGGCAAAGGTTGCGGCCGCGCAGCCACACTGGGGCCGTGTCCTGCGTCAGGCTGGCGTCACCCCTTCCCTGTCATCTCCCCAGGTTAATTAATTACTGGTAATTTATTCCCCCTGCTGTCAAAACCATGAGCAGCAGCAGCAAGCACCTCCCCACCTGTCTGCATCCGGCATCGAAAGCCAGAGCTGAGGGAATGGGAGCGGCACCAGCGCAGCCCTTGCCTCGCTGCCTTCTCCACCCAGGAGCAGCGTTGATCCCACCAGCATCTGCAGGGCCGTGGTGGAGCCGTGTCCATCTCCTCCAGCTGATCCCACCAGGGACTGGAGCGCAGCCATATCCTTCCCCTCCACCTGATCCCATAACCGTGTCCATCCCCTCCTGCTGATCCCACCAGCAGATGTGGTGGAGCCGTGTCCATCTCCTCTACCTGATCCCACCAGGGGCCGCGGGGCCACGTGGAACCGTGTCCTTCCCCTCCAGCTGATCCCACCATCAGCTGTAGTGGAGCCATGTGGTTGAGTCCCCTTCCCTGGAGGGGTTTAAGGGATGGGTGGACAAGGTGCTGAGGGACGTGGTTTAGTGATTGATGGGAAGGGTTGGACTCGATGATCTGGTTCTCTTCCAACCTGGTGATTCTATGATTCTGTGATTCGTGTCCATTCCCTCCACCTGATTCCACTGCTGCTGTTGGAGCGGACTCGGCACGGGGCCCTGGTGGAACCGTGTCCTTCTCCTCCAGCTGATCACACTAGGCGGCTCGGCACAGACGCTCACCAGCTCCGGAACAAAGGGGAACATCCTCACTGCCAACCTGGCGGGTGCCTTGGCCGTCATGGTGGCCATCTACACGGCAGGAGGGGTCTCCGGTGAGGCCGAATAGAGGCTCCGAACCCCCACCGTCCTCCAGTTCCCCATCCTCGAGGACCCTCCACCCCTCTCCCTGCTCGGTTGCAGGAGCCCACCTCAACCCGGCCTTCTCCCTCGCCATGTGCCTGGTGGAGCAGTTGCCCTGGTGGAAGTTCCCCATCTTCGTGGCTGTGCAGACCTCGGCGGCTTTTGTCTCTGCCGGAGCCGTCTACGCTCTTTACTCCGGTACGGATGGACGTGCTGTGGGTGGCAGAGTCGATCTGCGAGCCCAGACAACGCAGCACCCTGAGATCCCCCCGTCTGCACCCCCAGATCCCTCCCTTCTGCACCCCCAGAGTCTCCCAGCACCTCCAGATCCCCTCTCTGCAACCCCAGAGTCCCTCAGCACTCCTAGATCCCCTCTCTGCACCCCCAGAGTCCCCCTGCACCCCCAGATCCCCCCTTCTGCACCCCTACAGCCCCCCAGCACTGCCCCTGCTCCGCAGACGCCATCCAGCACTACAGCAACGGGACCCTCGCCGTCTCCGGCCCCCGAGAAACCGCCTCCATCTTTGCCACCTACCCCGCTGACTACCTGTCCATCTCCAACGGCTTCTTAGATCAGGTTGGGGTTGGGGTTGGCTCCCCCGGCCCCATCCAGCGTGGTGCTGGTGGCCGCGGCGCTGAGCGGCTGCACTGGCTCCACAGGTAATGGGGACGGCGGTGTTGATCCTGGGGATCCAGGCCATCGTGGATACGCGGAATAAGGGAATTCCCAAAGGGCTGGAACCTGTGGCCGTGGCTCTTCTAGTCTTGTCCATCGAGGTCTCCATGGGCTCCAACTGTGGTTGCCCCATGAATCCGGCACGGGATTTCGGGCCCCGGCTCTTCACCTACGTGGCTGGTTGGGGAGCTGAGGTGTTCAGGTGGGTGAAGAAAAGGTGTGAGGGTTTAGGGGGGACAACATTGACCCCCACTCATTGTGTCCCGACCCCCCAGCAGGGGCAACGGGTGGTGGTGGGTGCCAGTGGTGGCCCCGCTGGTGGGAGCCGCGCTTGGCTCCGTCCTGTACCAGCTCCTCGTGGCTTTCCACCACCCCGAGGAGGAGGAGGAGGAGGAGCCCCTGGCCCCGCACGGTGCCCTGGTCCTCGTCAACTCTGCCATCCCACCCGACATCACGGGGTCACCCAGCGAGAAGCAAGCCAAGGGGAAGCTGCCCCAGAAGACGTGACGCCAGGGACCCCCAGTCACCATTCCCCACCCTGTGATCCCCGTTGCTCAATTAAACCAGCCCTGAGGTCCTGGGGTAGCTGTGTCTGGAGATGGGGAGTGTCTGCTGATGGGGGGGGCTGCCCCTTTGGGACCCCCAGGGCTGTTCCTGGGACCCCCCAGAACCGCCCATATCCCCAGGCACTCCCAGGAGTGTCTTTGCAACCCCCACAGACCCACAAAAGACCCCCTGGTCTGCCTCTGGGATCACCCCTCCAGGATCCCCCCGCTCCCTGACACACCCAGGGTTGTCCCTGGAACACCTCCAGGAATCCCAGGGCTCCCCACGGTCCCGGAGCTGTCCCTGGGACCCCTGAATTGGCCTCTGCCCACCCAGGCTTGCCGTGGCTGTCCCTGGACAACCTCCCCAGCTGCCTAAGACCCCTAGAGTTGCCTCCCCAGGACCTTCAAGGCAGCCTCTGGCTCCTAGGGAACTCCTGAAGCTGCCCCTGAGATCCCTCTAGCTCTCAGGGAACCCCCAAAACTGCCCCCGAGACCCCTCTAGCTCCCAGGGAACCCCCAAAACTGCCTCCAAGACCCCTCTGGCTCCCAGGGAACCCCCAAAACTGCCTCCGAGGCCCCTCTGGCTCCCCATCTGGGTCGCTGGGCCCAGAGAGTGGTGGGGAACAAGAGTTAAACCCAGTCTGGGACTGGTCACACATCGTGTCCCCAAGGGTCAGTGCCAGGGCCAGTTCTCTTTAACATCTTCATCCACGATCTGGAATGAAGGGATTGAGTGCTCCCTCTGTCAGTTTGGAGATGACACCAAGCTGGTCGGGAAGGCTCCGCAGAGGGACCTGGGGAGCCTGGATCCATGGCTGAAGCCAATGGGATGAGGTTCAACCCCGCTCAGCGCTGGGTCCTGCACTCAAACCACCACAACCTCACATGACGCTCCAGGCTTGGGGAAGAGCGGCTGGAAAAGTGCTCGGTGGAAAAGGCCTTGGGGGTGCTTGACAGTGGCTGAACTTGAGCCAGCAGTGGCCCAGGTGGCCAAGAAGGCCACCAGCATCGTGGTTTGGATCAGCCATGGGGTGGCCAGCGGGAGCAGAGATGGGCTCGTCCCCCTACATTTGGCGCTGATGAGGCCACATCTTGAATCTTGGGTTCAATTCTGGGCCCCTCACCCCAAAAAGACCTTGAGGGGCTGGAGCATGTCTGGAGAAGGGAACGGAGCTGGGAAGGGCCTGGAGAAGAGGGGATGTGGGAGCAGCTGAGGGACCTGGGGCTGCTTAGTCTGGAGAAGAGGAGGCTGAGGGGAGACCTCATCACTCTCTGCAGCTCCTGGAAAGGAGGATGGAGCCAGACGGGTGCTGGGATCTGCTCCCAAGTAATAAGTGATGGGACGAGAGGAAACGGCCTCAAGTTCACAGAATCACAGAATAACTAGGTTGGAAGAGACCCACCGGATCATTGAGTCCAACCATTCCCACCAATCCCTAAATCATGCCCCTGAGTACCTCATCCACCCTCACCTTAAACACCTCCAGGGACAGTGACTCAACCACCTCCCTGGGCAGACCGTTCCAATGCCTAACCACCCTCTCCGTGAAGAATTGTTTCCTTATCTCAAGCCTAAATCTCCCCTGGTGGAGCTTGAGGCCATTCCCTCTCGTCCTGTCCCCTGTCACTTGGGAGAAGAGCCCAGCTCCCTCCTCTCCACAACCTCCCTGTTGTGCCTGGGGAGGTTTAGATTAGAAATTGGGAAAGATTCCTGCACTGCAAGGGATCTCAGGCAATGAAAGAGGCTGCGCAGGGCAGCGGTGGTGGAGTTCCCATCCCTGGAGGGGTTCAACGGCCGGGTGGCTGAGGTGCTCAGGGCTGGCTCGGTGGCGAACAGGGACAGTGGGACTCCAAGATCTCAAAGCTCCTTTCCAATTCTGGAGTGAGTCCAGACATGAGCAACGAAGCTGGGGAGGGGGCTGGAGAAGAAGAGGAGTGGCTGAGAGAGCTGGGGGGGTTCAGCCTGGAGAAGAGGAGGCTGAGGGGAGAGCTCATTGCTCTCTGCAACTCCCTGAGAGGAGGTTGTGGAGAGGAGGGAGCTGGGCTCTTCTCCCAAGGGACAGGACGAGAGGGAATGGCCTCAAACTCCACCAGGGGAGGCTCAAGATGGACATCAGGAAAAAATATTTCACAGAAAGGGTCATTGGACACTGGCAGAGGCTGCCCAGGGAGGGGGTTGAGTCCCCTTCCCTGGAGGGGTTTAAGGGCCGGGTGGACGAGGTGCTGAGGGACATGGGTTAGTGATTGATGGGAACGGTTGGACTCAATGATCCGGTGGGTCCTTTCCAACCTAGTGATTCTGTGATTCTATGACTCTAAATCTTCCTCTCTCTGATTTAAAGCCATTCCCCCTCGTCCTATCACTCCATACCTTTATAAAAAAACCCTCCCCAGCTTTCCTGCAGCCCCTTTCAGCACTGGAAGCTGCTCTAAGGTCAGCTGCCCAGGGAGGGGGTTGAGTCCCCTTCCCTGAGGGGTTTTAAGGGACGAGGTGCTGAGGGACATGGGTTAGTGACTGATGGGAACGGTTGGACTCGATGATCCGGTGGGTCTTTTCCAACCTGGTGATTCTGTGATTCTCTGATTCAATGAAACCATCCCAGCCTTCCCACCTCCAGCACTGCGAGGGGAGCCCCTGGGCCCCCGGGTGCCCTGAGGGCAGAGAACGCGGGAAGGGCCCAAGGGGGGGGGCGCATCCCTCCTTCCTGTTTCCGGTTTCCCGGCCCCGCCCCCTTCTCCGTCACTTCCGCCGCGGCCATGGGGCGCTGAGGCGGCGGCAGCGGCCCCCGGTCCCGGCCCTCCCCCTACCCCGGCCCCGGCCCCGGTCCCGGCCCCCCCGGCCGCCCCTCCCCATGGGCGGACATGGAGCGCTGCGCCCCGCGCCCGGCGGCAGGTGAAGGGGGGTGAGGGGGAGCCTGGAGCCCCGGGAAAAGGCCCCGGTGGGACCGGCGAGGATGGAGAGTTGGGGGGGTTGCAGGGCCGGAAGGGTCTGGGGGAGCCCTGGAGTGGGGCTCTGGGGGTGCTGGAAGGATCTGAGGGGAGCCTGGAGTGAGGGAATCTTGGGGTGCTGAGGGGAGATCTGGGGATGCTGAGGGGAGATCTGAGGGTGCTAGAGGGATCTGGAGGTGCTGGGGGGATCTGGAGGTGCTGAGGGGAGATCTGAGGGTGCTGGAGGGATCAGGGGGTGCTGAGGGGGGATTTGAGTGTGCAGAGGGGAGGACTCTGGGGGTGGTGGGGGGATCTGGAGGTGCTGGAGGGATCTGGGGGTGCAGAGGGAGGATCTGGTGGTGCTAGGAGACTCTGGGGATGCTGGGCGTCTTTGGGGGTGCAGAGGGGGGGGATCTGAGGTGCTGGGGGGGATCTCGGGGTGCTGGGAGGCTCTGGGCATGCAGAGGGGGGATCTGGAATTGCAAAGAGGGGTCTGTGGGCATTAAGTGGATGTGTCAGTGTGTAGTGGGGGGCTCTGGGGGTTCAGGGGCTCTTGTGTGCCCGGGGGGTTTCAGGGGGGGCTCTGGGGGCGCGGAGGGGGGTCTGAAAGGCGCTGTGTTGCAGAGGAGGAGCGGCGGGTGCGAGCCAACGCGCGGGAGTACAACGAGAAGTTCCAGTATGCGGTGAGTCCAGTACGCGGGGGGGGGGGCTCGATCCTGCCACCCAGATGCTCCGGATGGAGCCACCGGAGGGATCTTTGCCCCTGGGTACCAGTTGGCAACTGAGGTGGAGGAATTTGCTCTCGAGGAAGCTGAGATGGAGTTAGAGCAGGGGTGGGAGCTGGGAGGGCTCCTAAATTAGGGGCTGCTGTGATGCTGGGGAGTCCTGTGGCTTTGGTGACTTCTAAACCCCCTTTTCTCTCTGTCTGTCCCCAGAGCAACTGCATCAAGACCTCCAAGTACAACATCATCACCTTCCTGCCTGTCAACCTCTTCGAGCAGTTCCAGGAAGTGGCCAACACCTATTTCCTCTTCCTCCTCATCCTGCAGGTGAGCACCAGGGTGTTTGGGGGGCTGGATGGGCCCCCCCCCGAGCTCCCCTTCCCTTAATGGGCAGCCAGGAGTGCCCAGGGCACGTCCTGCCCCTGGGAAGCTGTGAGTTGGCGCATGGAATTGGGGCCTGGGGCTGTCCTGGGTCGTGGTAACTCCTAGTCCCTGTTCCCAGCTGATCCCGCAGATCTCCTCGCTCTCCTGGTTCACCACCATCGTGCCTTTGGTTCTTGTCTTAACCATCACAGCCGTCAAAGATGCCACCGACGACTATGTGAGTGGTCCTGGCTGGGAACGGGATTTTGGGGTTGAGAACAGAGTTTCGGGGCTGGGAACGGGGATGCAACCTGGCTCCAGGTGTGTAGTGCCTGGGATTGGGGGTGTGATCCTGTCCCCAGAGGTGCTGACGCTGGGGTGTTTAGCCTGGAGAAGAGGAGGCTGAGGGGAGACCTCATTGCTCTCTCCAACTCCCTGAGAGGAGGTTGTGGAGAGGAGGGAGCTGGGCTCTTCTCCCAAGGGACAGGGGACAGGACGAGAGGGAATGGCCTCAAGCTCCACCAGGGGAGGCTCAGGATGGACATTAGGAAGAAATTCTTCCTGGAAAGGGTGATTGGTCCCTGTCAGAGGCTGCCCAGGGAGAGGGTTGAGTCCCCTTCCCTGGAGGGGTTTAAGGGACGGGTGGACGAGGTGCTGAGGGACACGGGTTAGTGATTGATGGGAATGGTGGGTACCGATGATCCAGTGGGTCCTTTCCAACCTGGTGATTCTCTGATTCTCTGATTCTCTCATCCCCATCACATCCAGTTCCGCCATAAAAGCGACAACCAGGTGAACAACCGGCAGTCTCAGGTCCTGATCGGCGGAATGTGAGTGTGGCAGGGGCTGGGACATCAGCCGAGGCAAAGCAACGCTGCCAGCTCCTGCTTAACTCCACTTTGCGCTCCCTCTGCAGCCTCCGGCAAGAGCAGTGGATGAATGTCCGTGTTGGAGACATCATCAAGTTGGAAAACAACCAGTTTGTGGCGGTGAGTGCAGCCTTGAGCCGGACATAGCGGCGCACAGGGACGGCAGCTTCGCGTGGTGCTGCACCTACTCTGCTTTTGTGCCCCTCCATCACCTCCCAGGGTGGAGTTGGTGGAGACTTCCCAGCCTGGCAGTTGCAGTTTGGGACTTCCAGTATGGAAAGGGACTCCAGGAAAGCTGGGGAGGGGCTCTTGGTTAGGGAGGGCAAGGACAGGATGAGGGGGAACAGTTTTGAGCTGCGAGAGGGGAGATTGAGATGAGATACTAGGGAGAAATGTTTTACCGTGAGGGTAGGGAGCCCAGGTTGCCCAGAGCAGGGGTGGCTGCCCCATCCCTGGAGGGGTTCAAGGCCAGGTTGGATGGAGCTTGGAGCCCCTGATCCAGTGGGAGTCGTCCCTGCCCATAGCAGGGTGGGACTGGATGGGCTTTGAGGTCCCTTCCATCCCAAACGATTCCATGATTTAGGTCTTAGCATTTGAGCTCTGGGGATGTGGGTGATGGTGTCCAGGCCAGGGTGCTTGCAGCGCCCTGCTAAGGACATGCAGCTCTGGAGACCTTGCTCTCCCCTGGTATCCGAGGGCCAGGAGCTTCCCTGGGGAACGTGTGGGGCCTGCAGCATCTGCACAACCCTTCCCGTGTCTCTCCTGGCAGGCCGACCTCCTCCTCCTCTGCAGCAGTGAACCCCACGGCTTGTGCTACATCGAGACGGCGGAGCTGGACGGGTGGGTAGCACCCACGAACCCTTGGCGAGAGGCAGGGCAGGAGCTGCTGAGCACCTGAAACTGGGTAATGTCCGTGAACGCCTTCCCTGTGAGGCTAGAACGCCTTTTCTGGTGCCTCTTCGCCCCCAGAGAGACCAACATGAAGGTGCGCCAGGCCACCCCCGTCACCTCGGAGCTGGGGGACATCAGCAAGCTGGCTCAGTTTGATGGTGAGTGCTGGCGTTGGGTCATCTGCGGTGGAGCAGATGGGCTCCCTCCTCCATCATCTTGTGTGGGTCCATCCTGGAGTGACCAGGTGGATGTGGGCATGGTACTGGGATCACTGGGATGGAGCTGGCCCCATGGAGAAGGCCCTTTTACAGCTGAGCCGTCTCTCTGTGCCCAGGTGAGGTGATCTGTGAACCCCCCAACAACAAACTGGACAAGTTTGGTGGGACGCTCTACTGGAAAGACAACAAGTACCCCCTGAGCAACCAGAACATGCTGCTGCGGGGCTGCGTCCTGCGCAACACCGAGTGGTGCTTCGGCCTCGTCATCTTTGCAGGTGGGCTGGGAAGCTACCGCCACGGTGCCACGTGGAAGGGAGAGACCCCACTGATTCCCTTCCCTCTCTCACCCCACTGATTCCCTTCCCTCTCTCACCCCACTGATTCCCTTCCCTCTCTCACCCCACTGATTCCCTTCCCTCTCTCACCCCACTGGTTCCCTTCCCTCCCGCCAGGGCCCGACACAAAACTGATGCAGAACAGCGGCCGCACCAAGTTCAAGCGGACGAGCATCGATCGGCTGATGAACACGCTGGTGCTCTGGGTATGCAGAAGGGAGATCTGAGGGAAGGCCGGCTCCGGATCAGTTTGGGCTCTGATATCCCATCCTTTTCGCAGATCTTCGGGTTCCTGGTGTGCATGGGGGTGATCCTGGCCATCGGCAACGCCATCTGGGAGCACGAGGTGGGCGTCTGCTTCCAGATCTACCTTCCCTGGGACGAGGGGGTGCACAGTGCCTTCTTCTCTGGCTTCCTCTCCTTCTGGTCCTACATCATCATCCTCAACACTGTGGTGCCCATCTCGCTCTACGTGAGGTAGGGCAGGAGCTGGGGGGCCGGGCTGGGCGAGGGGCGTCAGGGGTGGCCTGTGGGGAAGGGAGATGGGAGCGGAGACCCACAGGCAAAGCTGTGTGCGTGGGGTGGGTGTGCAGGCTGCGATCTTGGCCACGGGCCACATCTGCCCTCAGGGTACCCCAAAACCTGAGACCCCATGGGTCCCTCGGGGTGTCCCCGGCTGTGTCTGTCTGGCTGCTTGCCTCTCCCTGCCCTGGCTGCATGCCGGTTATTTTGCTCTGCCCTCCTGCAGCTCCCAGGCTCCTGCACTGTCCCTTTCTCTCTCTCTTTTAATTTCTCTCTCTTTTCGTTCCCCAGCATGGGTTCTGTCACCCTTAGCCCCGAGGTAAGAACGTGTCGCCCCCACCCCTCCCGTTAGCTCATTGCTGTCTGTCCTGGGGACCGGGGAGGGGGTTTTTGGGGTGCGTAGGTGTGCGAGATGCTCGGGGTGCCCTGCTGGCTGCCCCCGCGGGGCCAGCCCCGTGTCCCCAGCCCTGGCTTGGCACTGGCTGTCGGTAGGAGCGGGTGCGGGCCCAGCCTTGTCTGCCAGCAAGGCATGTGGGGGCCCTGGGGTCTGGGGTGCCCCAGGGTATTTTTGGGGGTCTGGGGTGGGCGTGTGTGTGCCTGGCCCCAGTGACACTTGGCTGTCCCCCCTCACAGCGTGGAGGTGATCCGTCTCGGGCACAGCTACTTCATCAACTGGGACAAGAAGATGTACTGTGCCAAGCGCCGGACGCCAGCCGAGGCCCGGACCACCACCCTCAACGAGGAGCTGGGGCAGGTGGAGTACATCTTCTCTGACAAGACGGGCACCCTCACCCAGAACATCATGGTCTTCAGCAAGTGCTCTGTGAATGGGCACAGCTACGGTGAGCACAGGGCACCGGCACCGGGTGGGGGCTGCCTGCGGGGTTTGGGGGCACCTGCTCCCCTCATAGAATCATAGAAGCACCAGGTTGGAAAGGACCCACCGGATCATCGAGTCCAACCATTCCCATCAATCACTAAACCATATTCTGCAGCGCCTCGTCCACCCATTCCTTAAATCCCTCCAGGGAAGGGTTCTCAACCCCCTCCCTGGGCAGCCTGTTCCAGTGCCCAGTGACCCTTTCCATGAAAAAATTAGTTCTCCAGCCCCCTCCCCAGCTTCGTTGCTCTTCTCTGCACTCGCTCCAGAGCCTCAACATCCTTCTGGTGGGGAGGGCCCCAGAACTGACCCCAGGATTCGAGGAGCGGTCTCCCCAGGGCTGAGTCCAGAGGGAGAAGAACCTCCCTGGCCCTGCTGGCCATGCCGTGTCTGCTCCAAGCCAAGATGCCCTTGGCCTTCTTGGCCACCTGGGCCCCTGCTGGCTCCTGTTCAACCAACCCCCCCAGGTCCTTCTCCTCCAGGCAGTTACCAGCCAGACTTCTCCTAGTCTGGAGCTGCTCAGGGTTGTTGTGCCCCAAGCGCAGGACCCGGCATTTGGCCTCATTAAACCTCCTGAGAGCTTTTGGGGAATGACACAGCTCGGCCGTGGTGTGGCTGCTCATCTAATTTCCTCCTGAGAGTTTCTGGGGGATGATGGGGCTCAGCTGTGGTGTAGGTGCACCCAGTCCCCTCCTGGGAGCCTCTGGGGTACTCAGAGGTGAAGGGGGCTCAGCGCTGGGTCCCTCTCCTGGTTTAACCGCACACCCTGGTTCACAGGTGACGTGCAGGACGTGCTGGGTCCCAAGGCGGAGCTGGGCGAGGTAAGGATGCCGCAGGGCCGGTGCCTTGGCCGTGCCGTGTGCCGCAGCGGGGTAACCCACATCCCTGCCCCTCGCAGAGGCCGGAGCCGGTCGACTTCTCCTTCAACCCGCTGGCGGATCCCCGGTTCCAGTTCTGGGACCCCAGCCTGCTGGAAGCCGTCAAACTGGGAGACCCCCACGTGCACGAGTTCTTCCGCCTGCTCTCGCTCTGCCACACCGTCATGTCTGAGGAGAAGAGCGAAGGTGGGTGCGGAGAGCAGGATGTGGCCCCGTGCGGCTCCGGGCACAGCGCTGGCTCTGACCCTGCGGTGCTGTCTCCAGGGGAGCTGTTTTACAAGGCTCAGTCCCCGGATGAGGGAGCGTTGGTCACGGCTGCCAGGAACTTCGGCTTCGTGTTCCGATCCCGCACTCCCAAGACCATCACGGTGCATGAGCTGGGTCAAGCCATCACCTACCAGCTGCTGGCCATCCTGGACTTTAACAACATCCGCAAGCGCATGTCTGTCATCGGTGAGGTCCTGGGCACAGCACAGGATTGGTGGGGCCAGGAGGGCAGTGGTGGGGCTTGAGGGGACCACGATGGGGCTGAGAAGGTGGTGATGGGGCTTGAGGAGATCACAGTTTAGGCCAGGAGGGTGGTTGTGGGGCTGGAAATGGACTGTGGTGGGACTAAGAAGGGCAGCAGTGGGGCTTAAGGGACCACAGTGATGCCAGGAGGGCGGCAGTGGGGCTGGAAGGATGGTGGTGGGGTCAGGAGGGTGGTAACGGAGCTGGAAATGGAACATGGTGGGACTGGGAGAGCAGCCTTGTGGTTGGAATGATGGTGGTGAGGTCAGGAGGGTGGCAGTGGAGCTGGGAATGGAACATGGTGGGACTGGGAGAGCAGCTTTGGGTCTGGAAGGGTAATGATCAGGTCAGGAGGATGATAATGAAGCTGGGAATGGAACATGGTGGGACTGGGAGAGCAGCCTTGGAGCCAGAAGGATCTGTGGTGGGACTCGCGAGCTGCAGAGACGTCGTGTGGTCATGGCTCGGGGCTGGAGTGGATGCTGCTCCTGCATCTCTGCTCCAGGCAGCGCTTTCCCTGCTCCCTGCAGTCCGCAGCCCCGAGGGCAAGATCCGGCTCTATTGCAAAGGTGCCGACACCATCCTGCTGGAGCGCCTGCACCCCGTCAACCAGGACCTCAGCAACGTCACCAGCGACCACCTCAATGTGAGCAGGCCAGGAGGCTGCTGGGAGCACGCAGCCTGGCTCCTCCTGGGGTCACTCAGGGCCTGGGGACAACACTGGGATCTGCCCTGGCCTCTGACTCTGTCCCCTCGCAGGAATACGCCGGCGAGGGCCTGCGGACGCTGGTGCTGGCCTACAAAGACCTGGAGGAGACCTACTACAAGGACTGGGCGGAGCGGCTGCGCCGAGCTGGCAGCGCCACGGAGGCACGTGAGGATCGCCTGTCTCGGCTCTACGATGAGGTGGAGCATGATATGATGGTAGGAGGGACTGGGGGCCACCAGGGTGGGGCAGGAGGCATCTGGGGAGCAGCCCATGCTGACCCCCACTTCCTGCCTGTTTGCGTCCCCCAGCTGCTTGGAGCCACGGCGATTGAGGACAAACTGCAGCAGGGTGTCCCCGAAACTATTGCTATCCTGACGTTGGCCAACATCAAGATCTGGGTGTTGACGGGGGACAAACAGGGTGAGGCTTTGCTGGGGTTGAGGTTCGGACCAGCTGAAGGGAAGGGTGTTCATAGAACCATGGAATGGTTTGGGTAGGAAGCGACCTCAAAGCCCATCTAAGTCCACCCCCTATAACAGGCAGGGACACCTCCCACTGCATCAGGGCCTCCAAGCCCCATCCAACCTGGCCTTGAACCCCTCCAGGGATGGGATCTGGTGGATCTGATTGATGTTAAGTGAGAATCGTGGAACTATGAGATGGTTTGGGTTGGAAGGGACCTCAAAGCCCATCCAGTCCCACCCCTGCCATGGGCAGGGACACCTCCCACTGCATCAGGGGCTCCAAGCCCCATCCAACCTGGCCTTGAACCCCTGCAGGGATGGAGCAGCCACCCCTCCTCTGGGCAGCCTGGGCCAGGGCCTCCCAAACCTCACAGAAACACATTTCTCCCCAAGATCTCATCTCAGTCTCCCCTCTTGCAGCTCAGAACCATTCCCCTCCTCCTCTCCCTGCACTCCCTGATCCAGAGCCCCTCCCCAGCTTTCCTGGAGCCCCTTTCCATACTGGAAGCTGCTCTAACATCTCTCCAGAGCCTTCTCTTCTCCAGGCTGGACAACCCAAACTCAACCTGGCCTCGTATGGGAGGTGCTCGAGCCCTCAGATCGTCTCCGTGGCCTCCTCTGGAGTCACTCCAGCAGATCCATGGGCTGGGGGTGGTGGGGCAGACGCTCCCTGCTGAGCTGACCGTGGCTCAGCCCCTGCATTCCCATCCCCAGAAACGGCTGTGAATATCGGCTACTCCTGCAAGATGCTGACAGACGACATGACGGAGGTGTTTGTGGTGACGGGCCACACCGTGCTGGAGGTGCGAGAGGAGCTCAGGTGAGGGTCGGGGGACAGTGCCCGTGCGGGGCTGGCGTGGGGCAGAGCTTTGTGGAGGAACTGGGAGGGGGTGTGGGAGGTGCCCTGAATCCTTGAGGTACTGGAGCGACGTTCCAGGCTTGGGGAAGAGCGGCTGGAAAGCTGCCTGCTGGAAAAAGCCCTGGGAGTGCTGGTTGACAGTGGCTGAACTTGAGCCAGCAGTGGCCCAGGTGGCCAAGAAGGCCACCAGCATCCTGGTTTTGGATCAGCCATGGGGTAGCCAGCGGGAGCAGAGATAGGATTGTCCCCTTATACTCAGTGCTGGTGAGGCCACACCTCGAATCTTGGGTTCAATTCTGGGCCCTCTCACTCCAAGAAAGACCTTGAGAGGCTGGAGCGTGTCCGGAGAGGGGAACAGAGCTGGGAAGGGCCTGGAGAACAGGGGTTGTGGGAGTAGCTGAGGGACCTGGGGCTGCTTAGTCTGGAGAAGAGGAGGCTGAGGGGAGATCTCATCGCTCTCTGCAGCTTCTGGGAGGGAGGTTGGAGCCAGGTAGGTGCTCGGCTCTGCTCCCAAGTGACGAGACAAGAGGGAACGGCCTCAAGTTGTACCTGGGGAGGATTAGATTGGATATGGGGAAAGATTCCTTTACTGAGACAGTGGAGAAGCCTGGCAGAGGCTGCTCGGGGCAGTGGTGGAGTCTCCATCCCTGGAGGGGTTAAACCCTGTGTCTGTGGCACTTCAGGACATGGTTTGGTTATCACGGGGCGGGGTTGGGCTGATGATTGAACTGGGTGAGCTTCGTGGTCGGTTCCAACCTTAATGATTCTGTGGTTATATGAATCAGAGCCCCCTGACCCCTCTCTTTGTACTCAGGAAAGCCCGGGAGAAGATGATGGATGGGTCACGCTCCATGGGCAATGGCTTCTCCTACCAGGAAAAACTCTCCTCCTCCAAGCTCACCTCTGTCCTAGAAGCCATTGCGGGAGAATACGCCCTGGTCATCAACGGGCACAGCCTGGTAGGGACCTGGGAGCCCGGGGCTGGCCGGGGTGCCGTGCCCAGCTGTGGACCGTGCCCCCACTGTCCTCTCCTTGCAGGCCCACGCGCTCGAGGCCGACATGGAGGTGGAATTCCTGGAGACAGCCTGTGCCTGCAGGGCTGTCATCTGCTGCCGCGTCACGCCCTTGCAGAAAGCCCAGGTGGTGGAGCTGGTGAAGAAGTACAAGAAAGCGGTGACCCTGGCCATCGGGGACGGCGCCAATGATGTCAGCATGATCAAAAGTAGGTCCTGGAGCTGGAGGAGGAACAGATCCGCCCTTGTCCTATCCTGGGGCCCATGGTAGCCTCTCTCCTTGCCCTATGTGCCCCGCAGGAGTGCAGTCCCGCTGCAGGAGGCCACCCTCCGTCTCCTGGGCTCCTGGCAGAGCCTTCCTCATTCCAAGGAGGGGGTTGAGTCCCCTTCCCTGGAGGGGTTTAAGAGACGGGTGGGCCGAGGTGCTGAGGGACGTGGGTTAGTGTTTGATAAGAATGGTTGGACTCTGGAGCAAGTCCAGAGAAAAGCAATGAAGCTGGAGAACAGGCCTTATGAGGAACGGCTGAGAGACCTGGGGGTGTTTAGCCTGGAGAAGAGGAGGCTGAGGGGAGACCTCATTGCTCTCTCCAACTCCCTGAGAGGAGGTTGTGGAGAGGAGGGAGCTGGGCTCTTCTCCCAAGGGACAGGGGACAGGACGAGAGGGAATGGCCTCAAGCTCCACCAGGGGAGGGTCAGGCTGGATATTAGGAAAAAATTTTTCAGGGAGAGGGTCATTGGGCAGTGGCAGAGGCTGCCCAGGGAGGGAGTTGAGTCCCCTTCCCTGGAGGGGTTTAAGGGACGGGTGGACGAGGCGCTGAGGGACATGGGTTAGTGATTGATGGGAATGGTTGGACTCGATGATCCAGTGGGTCTTTTCCAACTTGGTGATTCTATGTGTCTCTTCCCTTCACAGCTGCCCACATCGGGGTGGGCATCAGCGGGCAGGAGGGCATCCAGGCCGTGCTGGCTTCCGACTACTCCTTCTCTCAGTTCAAGTTCCTGCAGCGCTTGCTTCTGGTACACGGGCGCTGGTCCTACCTACGGATGTGCAAGTTCCTCTGCTACTTCTTCTACAAGAACTTTGCCTTCACCATGGTCCATTTCTGGTTTGGTTTCTTCTGCGGCTTCTCGGCGCAGGTGGGTTGGTGGCTTAGGGAGGGTCTGCCTGCAGGAATCCTCTGCCCAGAAGGTCGCCCTGGGCTCCCTGCAGGGCCTCATCCTGCGATCCCAGAGCCTGGGCTCCCTCTGGAGCTTGTCATGGGGGTGAGGAACCCGTGTGGCCAGGGCTGCTGGGTGGTGGCAGCAGCACCCAGGGGTGGTGGGGATGGAGGTGGCTTTCCAGCAGGCGCAGGGACATGGGGACATGGGGCTGGCGTCCCCCTGAGTGCTCCGTTCCATGCAGACCGTGTACGACCAGTACTTCATCACACTCTACAACATTGTCTACACTTCGCTGCCCGTGCTCGCCATGGGGGTCTTCGACCAGGTAAGGTGGGAGGCAAGGTCCTTCGGTGCACAAGGAGCTGATCCTCCCCATCTTGTCCCTCTATCTCCAGCCTGTTGGGGTTGGAGGGAGTTGCCCAGAGTCCCCTGTGCCCTCAGGACGTGCCAGAGCAGCGGAGCATGGAGTACCCCAAGCTCTATGAGCCGGGGCAGTTGAACCTGCTCTTCAACAAGCGAGAGTTCTTCATCTGCATCGCCCAGGGCATCTACACCTCCGTTCTCATGTTCTTCATCCCCTACGGTGTCTTCGCTGACGCCACTCGCGATGATGGCGCCCAGCTGGCCGACTATCAGTCCTTCGCTGTCACCGTCGCCACCTCCCTCGTCATCGTTGTCAGCGTGCAGGTAGGGAGGCACCCGCTTGGCTTTGTCGCGTAAAGGTTTGGGTCCCATCCTGCCTCCGTGACCGCCCCTCGAGTCTTTCCTCTTTCTGCCTCCACCAGATCGGGCTGGACACAGGCTTCTGGACGGCGATCAACCACTTTTTCATCTGGGGCAGCCTGGCTGCCTACTTCGCCATCCTCTTTGCCATGCACAGTGACGGCCTCTTCCACATGTTCCCCAATCAGTTCCGCTTTGTGGGTGAGTCCCAGGGTGCCTGAGCGGTGCCCCTGGCCCCGGCCGGGTCCCGCCGGGGCTGAGCCCTCCCTCGATTCCTGCTTGTGCCCCCCAGGTAACGCGCAGAACACGCTGGCCCAGCCCACGGTCTGGCTGACCATCGCCCTCACCACTGTGGTTTGCATCATGCCCGTCGTGGCCTTTCGCTTCCTCAAGCTGGACCTGAAACCTGAACTCTCGGACACAGTGAGAACGCGAGGGGCCACGGGGGATGGATGTAGGGGTCCCATCCCTTTGGGGATGGTGAATCCTGCAGGTCCCTCACCCTGTCCCCGTCCCCAGGTGCGCTACACCCAGCTGGTCCGGAAAAAGCAGAAGACCCAGCACCGGTGCATGCGGCGCGTGGGACGCGTGGGCTCGCGCCGCTCCGGTTACGCCTTCTCCCACCAGGAAGGGTTTGGGGAACTTATCATGTCCGGCAAGAACATGCGGCTCAGCTCCTTGGCCCTTTCCAGCTTCAGTGCCCGGCCCAGCGCCGGCTGGATCGAGACTCTGCGCAAGAAGAAAGGCAGCGACGGCAGCACCGCCGGCAGCCCCAGCGCCGCAGCCGAGAAGATGCTCAAGGTGTGAGGCTGGAGAGGGGAGGGGTCGCATCCTTCCCACGCAGCCCCCTTCGCCCCTCTGCAATCCAACCCCACTCCTTTTCTCGGAGTTGGGGGTCCTGGGGAAGGAGCAGGGGCTGTTTGATGCCCTGGTGCTGGGGTTTGGAGGAGGTCGGACTCTCGCAGTGCAACCAAAACAATCCTGGGGAGGGACAGACGGACAGACGGACGCTGTCCCAGCAGCCCCCCCCGGGCTGCTCTTTGGTCAGTATTTCCCTTCCCCAGAGCTCCATTCCCCCCCCAATCACAAGCGAATGTATCACGCCAGAGCCCGGGGAGCGGGGAGGCTCCACCGGGCCCCCACTCACCCTCGTGTCTTCTTTTGATACAAAAAAAGGAAAAAACAAACAAAAAAACCCAAAAAAAAAAGGATGACCCCCCCCCCCTCCAAGTTTACAGGGTGAGGTTGGGTTGGGAGAGAGGGCTGGGGGAGGGCAGCATCCTGGCCCCCCTTCCCCCGTTTTTTTGGGGTTCTGGCTGGGAAAAGGGGAAGCGTTTTGAGCCGCTTCCCGCGTTGGGAGGGAAGCTGGGGGGGTTGGAAGCCGCTGTGATTCACTCCCACGCCAAGGTCTTGCACAACCTTCGGCCTCTGCTTCCTCCTCCTCCTCCTCCTCAGCTCCCCGGGGGCCTGGACCCTCGCCCGGAGGGGGGGTGGATCAGGCTCTGGGGCCCCCGCTCCTTGATACCAAAGAGGAAACTGTTCAGGATGGGCTTTTGGAGGCTCTTTTTGGGGGGGTTGTTTTGTGGTGGGAGCGTGAGGAGGAGGAGGAGGAGGAGGGGGGGGGTTTATTTATTACGCGTTTCTATATTTGTGGGATCGTATCGTTTTATGGGTCCACAGAGAAAAAAAAAAAAACAAACAACCACACACCCACGAAAACAACCCAAAACCAGCTTTTTTATATAAAAAAAATGTTCTGAGAAATGTTTGGTGTGGCGTGAGTTCTGGGGGGGGGGGCACTGGGTGCTACCCGGGGTTCATACCAGCTCCCTCCCGGTACCGACCCCCCCATCCCCGTTACCAATTTCCCTCCCGGTACCGACCCCCCCATCCCCGTTACCAATTTCCCTCCCGGTACCGACCCCCCCATCCCCGTTACCAATTTCCCTCCCGGTACTGACCGAGTCACCCCATCCCGTTACCGATTTTAATCCTGGTACCGACCCCCCCCCCCATAACCTATTTCCCTCTCAGTATTGACCCCCCCACCCTCTTACTGATTTCCTTCCCTTTATTGACTGACCCCTCCCCATTACCGATTTCCTTCCCCGTTACCGGCCCCCCTCCCAGTACCAACCTCCCCCTCCCCGTTACCGACCCCCCCTCCCCGTTACTGACCCCCTCCCAGTACCGACTCCCCCCTCCCCGACTCCCCCTCCCCGTTACTGACCCCCTCCCAGTACCGACCCCCCCTCCCTGTTACCGACCCCCTCCCAGTACCGACACCCCCTCTCCGTTACCGACCCCCCCTCCCTGTTACCGACCCCCTCCCAGTACCGACACCCCCCTCTCCGTTACCGACCCCCCCTCCCGGTACCGACCCCCCCTCCCTGTTACCGACCCCCTCCCCGTTACCGACCCCTCCCATCCTGTTACCTGTTTCCCTCCCGGTACCGACCCCCCCCTCCAGGTACCGATTTTCCTCCTGTTACTGACCGAGCTCCCCCCGACCAGGTACCGACCCCCCCCCCATTACCTTTTTCCTCCCAGGTACCGCCACCCCCCATCCCAAATTACCGATTTCCCTCCCGGTACCGACCCCCCCTCTCCGGTACCGATTTCACCTCGTGCCACCCCCCCCCCCCCCCCAGTGCCCCCCCCCCGGTGCCCCCCGCCCCCCGGTGCCGCTGGCCCCGCCCCCCGCGCACGTGCTCCCCCCCCCCCCCCCCCCGCTCCGGTTTCCCAACCCCGGGGATGTTTGCGAGCCCGGGGCCGGGCGCATGGCGGGGCCCCCGCTCCCCGCCACCCCCCCGACACCCCCCGGTCCTCCCCCTCCTCCTCTTCCTCGTCACCTTCCTCAGCGCCGCCGCGCGGAACTGCGGCCCCGCGGGTGAGCGGCACCGGGGGGGGAACCGGGAGCCGGGGACTGGGAGCCGGGGACTGGGAGCCGGGGACTGGGAGCTGAGTAGGTGCTGGGATCTGAGTACTGGGAGCTGGGGACTGGGAGCCGAGTGGGGACTGGGAGCTGGGTACTGGGAGCTGAGTAGGTGCTGGGATCTGAGTACTGGGAGCTGGGGACTGGGAGCTGAGTGGGGACTGGGAGCCGTGTACTGGGAACTGGGGACTGGGAGCCGAGTGGGGACTGGGATCTGAGTACTGGGAGCTGAGTGGGTACTGGGGAGCTGGATACTGGGAGCTGAGTAGGTGCTGGGATCTGAGTACTGGGAACTGAGTGGGTGCTGAGTGCCGTGTACTGGTAGCTGGGTGCTGGGAGCCGAGTGGGTGCTGGGTGCCGTGTACTGGGAGCTGGGTGGGTGCTGGGAGCTGGATACTGGGAGCTGAGTAGGTGCTGGGATCTGAGTACTGGGAACTGAGTGGGGACTGGGAGCTGGGGACTGGGAGCCGAGTGGGTGCTGGGTGCCGTGTACTGGGAGCTGGGTGCTGGGAGCCGAGTAGGCGCTGGGATCTGAGTACTGGGAACTGAGTGGGTGCTGGGAGCTGGGTACTGGGAGCCGAGTGGGTGCTGGGAGCTGGGTACTGGGAGCCGGGTGGGTGCTGGGAGCTGGGTACTGGGAGCTGGGTACTGGGAGCTGAGTGAGTATTGGAAGACGTGTACTGGGAGCTGAGTGGGTACTGGGAGCTGAGTACTGGGAGCAGAGTGGGTGCTGGGAGCTGTGATATGGGAGACAGGTACTGGGAGCTGAGTGGGTACTGGGAGCTGAGTACTGGGAGCTGAGTGGATGCTGGGAGACGGGTACTGGGAACTGAGTGGGTACTGGGAGCTGAGTACTGGGTGCTGGATGAGTACTGGGTGTTGTGAACTGCTTACTGGGTGCTGGGAACTGAGTGGGTGTTGGTACTGGGGCTGTGCGCTGGGTGGGTACTGGGTGCTTGGCTGTGTACTGGTGCCGTGTACTAGTAACTGGAGGGTGCTGGGTCCACATACTGGGAACTGGGGGGTGCTGGGTCCACGTACTGGGAACTGGAGGGTGCTGGGTCCACGTACTGGGAACTGGAGGGTGCTGGGTCCACATACTGGGAACTGGAGGGTGCTGGGTCCACGTACTGGGAACTGGAGGGTGCTGGGTCCACATACTGGGAACTGGAGGGTGCTGGGTCCACGTACTGGGAACTGGGGGGTGCTGGGTCCACGTACTGGGAAGTGGAGGGTGCTGGGTCCACGTACTGGGAACTGGAGGGTGCTGGGTCCACGTACTGGGAAGTGGAGGGTGCTGGGTCCACGTACTGGGAACTGGAGGGTGCTGGGTCCACGTACTGGGAAGTGGAGGGTGCTGGGTCCACGTACTGGGAACTGGAGGGTGCTGGGTCCACGTACTGGGAACTGGAGGGTGCTGGGTCCACGTACTGGGAACTGGAGAGTGCTGGGTCCACGTACTGGGAACTGGGGGGTGCTGGGTCCACGTACTGGGAACTGGAGGGTGCTGGGTCCACGTACTGGGAACTGGGGGGTGCTGGGTCCACGTACTGGGAACTGGAGGGTGCTGGGTCCACGTACTGGGAACTGGAGGGTGCTGGGTCCACGTACTGGGAACTGGGGGGTGCTGGGTCCACGTACTGGGAACTGGAGGGTGCTGGGTCCACATACTGGGAACTGGAGGGTGCTGGGTCCACGTACTGGGAACTGGAGGGTGCTGGGTCCACGTACTGGGAACTGGAGGGTGCTGGGTCCACGTACTGGGAACTGGAGGGTGCTGGGTCCACGTACTGGGAACTGGGGGGTGCTGGGTCCACGTACTGGGAACTGGAGGGTGCTGGGTCCACGTACTGGGAACTGGAGGGTGCTGGGTCCACGTACTGGGAACTGGAGGGTGCTGGGTCCACGTACTGGGAACTGGGGGGTGCTGGGTCCACGTACTGGGAACTGGAGGGTGCTGGGTCCACGTACTGGGAACTGGAGGGTGCTGGGTCCACGTACTGGGAACTGGAGGGTGCTGGGTCCACGTACTGGGAACTGGAGGGTGCTGGGTCCACGTACTGGGAACTGGAGGGTGCTGGGTCCACGTACTGGGAACTGGAGGGTGCTGGGTCCACGTACTGGGAACTGGAGGGTGCTGGGCGCTGGGCGCGTTCCCAGCAGCCAGTGAGCTCTCAGTGACCTTTGCAGCGGGGCCGGGATCAGGGATCGCTGCCCCTTGGCCCCCAGCCCAGCCCTGGCCCGGTGCCCCCACCCAGCGCCGCCACTTTAACCCCTCCGGTACCGGGACCCCCCCCCCCCCCACCCCCCAGGTGTGGTTCCCCGCTCAGGGCAGAACTGCTGACTCAGCAGGAGCTGCGCTCGCTGCCTCCTGCAAATATTGACCCAGGTTGTGGGGAGCAGATTGGGGGGGGGTACCCCCCTCTTCTGGGGCCACCTGCAGGGCTGGCGTCCTGTCTCCTTGCCTGACCTCATTTTCCCCTCCTTTCCATCTTCCCCACAACTTCCCCATGCTTTTTTTTCCCCCCTCTTGTCCCTCTCTTACCCCCATCGCCTTCTCCCCCATCGCCTTCTCCCCCATCGCCTTCTCCCCCATCGCCTTCTCCCCCATCGCCTTCTTCCCCACCATCATCTCTCCTCGTCCCTCGCCTTCTCCCCCCTCGTCCCTCGCCTTCTCCCCCCCTCGTCCCTCGCCTTCTCCCCCCTCGTCCCTCGCCTTCTCCCCCCTCGTCCCTCGCCATCTCCCCCTCTCTTCCCTCGCCTTCTCCCCCTCTCGTCCCTCGCCTTCTCCCCCCCTCGTCCCTCGCCTTCTCCCCCTCTCTTCCCTCGCCATCTCCCCCCTCGTCCCTCGCCTTCTCCCCTCTCTACTCCTCCTATCCTCCCCCTCTTTTTCCCCCTGTCTTGTCTCGGCCTCCAGGCCTCTCTCGGGACACGGTGCTGCGACGCCCCGGTGAAAACGTGACGTTAACGTGCTGGGACGAGGAGTTGGCCGAGGCCAACGCTACCGTGTCCTGGTGGCTGGAGGAGCGGGGTGCGATGGCGGCCATGACGAAGTCGGGGGGTCACCGCCGGCAGCTGCTGGAAGGCAACGCGCTGCCGCTGCGTGGCCTGCGCTACGAGGACTCGGGGCGCTACAGCTGCTTCTCAGGGAGCCGCGTGCTGCGCTCGCTCCGGCTGCTGGTGGAAGGTGGGTACACGCTGGGGTAACCCCCACACCGTAACCCCGTCCGGCACACCTCCCTCCGGACTCGGCCCTGGGGAGGCCGCTCCCCGAATCCTGGGGTCAGTGCTGGTTCCTCCCCACCAGAAGGATGTTGAGGCTCTGGAGCGAGTGCAGAGAAGAGCAACGAAGCTGGGGAGGGGGCTGGAGAAGAAGAGGAGCGGCTGAGAGAGCTGGGGGGGTTCAGCCTGGAGAAGAGGAGGCTGAGGGGAGAGCTCATTGCTCTCTGCAACTCCCTGAGAGGAGGTTGTGGAGAGGAGGGAGCTGGGCTCTTCTCCCAAGGGACAGGGGACAGGACGAGAGGGAATGGCCTCAAGCTCCACCAGGGGATTTTTAGACTGAACATTAGAAAAAAATTTTTCATGGAAGGGGTGATTGGTCCCTGTCAGAGGCTGCCCAGGGAGGGGGTTGAGTCCCCTTCCCTGGAAGGGTTTAAGGGACGGGTGGACGAGGTGCTGAGGGACGTGGGTTAGTGATTGATGGGAATGGTTGGACTCGATGATCCCGGGGGTCTTTTCCAACCTGGTGATTCTATGATTCTATGATACCCCAGCGCCTCCCTGCCTTTGCAGAGCCCCCCGAAACTCCCCGCGTCTCCTGCTACCGGCGCAGCCACGACAAAGACGTCCTGTGCGAGTGGCCGCAGCGGGCGAAGCCGTCACCGGGGACGCGGGCGACGCTCTGGGTGAAGCGGAGGTCAGTGTCGGGTCCCTGTCCGTGGGGACGTTCCTGTCCTCACCGTCCAGATCCTTTCCCAGCCCCACGGAGCCGCGTTCCCCACAGGTTCGCAGCTGAGAACGCCACGGAGCAGCGGTGCCGCTACTTCTCCAGGGCACGGAAGTTTGTTTGCCGGGTGAAGGTTCCACCCGGTGCCGACGACACCAAATCCCTCGTGGTGTCCACGTGCGTCGCCAACGGCGCTGGCGGCTCGGCCGGCGAGGACAAGATCATCACCCTCAGCAGCGTCTGTGAGTGGCCGTTCAGGGTGGAGCTGAGGGTGCTGAGGGGGCCTGGTGACGCGCGCTGAGCCCCCCTGCTCCCTGGCAGTGAAGCCGGACCCCCCCCTCAACGTGACGGTGGAGCCCCTGGAGAAGGCACCGCAGCGGTTGCGAGTCAACTGGTCCTACCCCTCCTCCTGGGATCCCCGCTTCTATTGGCTCCACTTCCAGGTCCGCTATCGCCCCGAGCCCGCACGGACCTTCACGGAGGTGAGACCCCCCCCCCCAACCCCGGCTGTCCCTCCACCCCAGCGAGGTTGTCCCTAAGCCCTGTGTCCCCTCCAGGTGGACCAGGTGATGACGACGTGGCTGGACATCCACGACGCTTGGCGGGGAACGCGGCACGTGGTGCAGGTGCGGGCGCAGGAGGAGTTCGGCCACGGCTCGTGGAGCGAGTGGAGCCGGGAAGCGGTGGGGACCCCCTGGATCGGTAGGAATTCTAGGGGGGGACGTGTGGCCTTGAGCCTGGGGGCTCAGCTTGGGGTCCCCCAGCCTCACAGTGTCCCCACCTCCATCACTTTGCAGACCCCAGGGACCTCACCTCTGAGATGGGACCCTTCAGCTCGCAGGTATGGGATGGGGGGGACACATGACGTGCCCCCAGCTGCATCCCAACGTGCTTCTGACTGGCTCCCGTTTCCTCCTGTGGGACAAGGGGACACCAGGGTTTGGGGGGGGCTGCCCCATCTCACCCCCTCCCTCTCCTCCTCTTGCAGTTCCCCGTGGATTACGGCACCCAGGGGGTCACGTTGCCCCCCGAGCTCTTCGGGGACGATGCTGCTGACCGGGCTGCTGGTGGTAAGGAGGGAGCTTTTTTTGGGGGTGGGAAATGAGACCCTCCCACCCTCCATGTCCCCCCCCCCCAACCCTGAGCCCATCTCCCCCCTCCTGCACCGCAGGGACCGTGGTGGAAGCCAGCGCTCGCTCGGTAACATCCCCGTACGCTTTGGTGGTGGCCGGGGGGAGCCTGGTCCTGGGCATCGTCCTCTTCGTGGCCATCGTGGTGAGGTGAGTGCCCGGGGATGGGGGGCACTGGGGGGGTCGGAGGGGATGCTGGTGAATGTCCCCCCGTCCCCCCCCCCAACACTGCTCTCTGTTCCCGCAGGTACCGGCAGACGTGGCAGCAGGGCAGGCAGCGGGGGGCCAAGGCGGAGAGTGAGGGGCAGCACACGCTGGTGCCCATGGCCCCCCCCAGCTCCCCTCCTCTCAGTGACACCCCCCTGCTGTCACCCCCCCCAGACACCCGACCTCCCGGGGGGCTTCATGTCACCAATTTGGACTATTTCTTGGCTGGGCAGTAGCCAGGATGGGGGGGACACACGGGACTGGAGGCGCCTGCAGGGCAGGCAGGGGGGGTCTGGTGCTTTGGAGGGGGCTGAAATGTGGCCCCAGGGGCAGCCCCTGCACCCCAAATCTGGGAAGGGGCCCAGGAGCAGCCTCTGCACCTCAAATCCGGGAGGGGGCCCAGGAGCAGCCCCCCATCTCTGTCTGGGGGTGTGGGAGCAGCCCCCCACGTCTCTGTCCAGGGGTCCCTGGCACTGGAAAGTGGGGGGGGGGGGCATCAGGGCTGGGAGTGGGGCTGGGTTTGAGGGGCCCCCAGGGAAGGGTGCAGCCCCCCGCCAAGCGCCATGGGGAGGGGGAGGCCTGGCTGGATCAGCCCCATCCCCCTGTCCTGACTTCCCCCCCCTCCTGGGTTATTTTTAAAGCCTTTGGGGGGGGGGGGTAAATGTGGGCAAAGGAGTTGAAAATAAACAGTGTGGATTTGTAGTGAGTGGGAGGGTTGGGAGGGTGGTGTCGCTACAGTTCCCCCCCCAAATCCCCTGCAGCCCCTGGCTGTGCCCCCCTGCCCCCTAGTGCCCTCCCCTCAATCCCTCTGAGTGCCCCCATGCCACCAAGCACCCCCCTCCCCATCCCCTGGCTGTGTCCCCCCCATCCCCTGGGTCCCCCATGCCACCAAGCACACCCCTCCCTATCCCCTGCAGCCCCCTGGCCCCCTGGCTGTGCCCCCCTGCCCCCGAGTGCCCCCCCCCCCCCCAATCCCTCTGAGTGCCCACATGCCACCAAGTGCCCCCCTCTCCACCCCCTGCAGCCCCCAGGCTCTGCCCCCCATGCCCCAAGTGCCCTTCATCCTGTTCCCCCCCCAATCCCTCTGAGTGCCCACATGCCACCAAGTGCCCCCCTCTCCATCCCGTGCAGCCCCCAGGCTTTGCCCCCACCCCATCTATTGCCCCCCCAGCCTTTGGCTGTGCCCCCCATGCCCCAAATACCCTTCATCCTGTGCCACCACGTGCCCCCCTCTCCATCCCCTGCAGCCCCGGCTGTGATTTCCGCCCCCCCATCCCCTGTGACCCCCATGCCCCCCAATAACCCCATCCCCTGCAGCCCCCAGGCTGTGCACCCCCATGCCCCAAGTGCCCTTCATCCTGTGCCCCCCATGCCCCCCAGTACCCCCATCCCCTGCAGCCCCCAGGCTGTGCACCCCCATGCCCCAAGTGCCCTTCATCCTGTGCCCCCCCTCATCCGCTGTGCCCCCCATGCCACCAAGTGCCCCCCCTCCCAATCCCATGCAGCCCTCAGTCTGTGCCCCCTCACAGCCACGTCCCTCCTCCCCATGCTACCTACCCCATGCTCATGTGTGCCCCCCCCCCCACCCCAGGCCACCAAGTGTCCCCTAAGCCGTGCCCCCTGCCCTGTGGTGCCCCCCTCCCCGCTGCAGCCCCCCCACCCCGTGTTGTGCAATGCCCAGAGCTGCAGCTGCACCCGAGCAGGAAACCGCAGGGCACGGAGAGCGGGCGCTGGGCACCCCTGAGACACCACATTGTCCCCCCCCCCCCGGCTATAAAAAGCAGGGCAGGATGCAGATGTGTGGGTGTGGGGAGCCCCCCGAAATCAGGGCAGCGCCTGGCACGAGGCTGCGGTTGGCACCCGCTTCCTCCCTCTCAGGCTTTTTTGGGGGGGGGTGGTGGTGGTGAGGGGCTCGAGCCCAATGGGTCACCCCAATGGACCCCCCCCCCCCCCTGCAGCAGTATCCCTGCCCCATCGCAGCCCCCAGCCCCAATCCCACCCCACCAATCACTCATTGCAGCCCCCAGCCCCAATCCCACTCCGTCCATCACTCACACAACCTAATCCCTGTCCAATCCTTTCCCCACTGCAGCCCCCAGCCCCAATCCTGCTCCATCCCTTCCCCATCGCAGCCCCCAGCCCCAATCCCACCCCGTCCATCACTCATAGCAGCCCCCAGCCCTAATCCCACCCCAATCACTCATTGCAGCCCCAATCCTGCCCCATCCCTGCCCCATTGCAGCCCCCAGCCCCAATCCCACCCCATCCATCACTCATTATGATCCCAATCCTGCCCCATCCCTTCCCATCACAGCCCCCAGACCCAATTGCACCCCACCAATCACTGCAGCCCCATCCCTGTCCAATCCTTTCCCCACTGCAGCCCCCAGCCCCAATCCCACCCCATCCATCACTCATTGCAGCCCCCAGCCCTAATCCCACCCCACTCAATCACTCATTGCAGCCCCAATCCTGCCCCATCCCTGCCCCATTGCAGCCCCCAGACCCAATCCCACCCCATCCATCACTCATTATGACCCCAATCCTGCCCCATCCCTTCCCATCACAGCCCCCAGCCCCAATCCCACCCCATCCCTTCCCCATCACAGCCCCCAGCCCCAATCCCGCCCCATCCCTTCCCATCACTGCCCCCAGCCCCAATCCCACCCCATCCCTTCCCCATCACAGCCCCAGCCCCAATCCCACCCCATCCCTTCCCCATCACAGCCCCAGCCCCAATCCCACCCCATCCCTTCCCCATCACAGCCCCAGCCCCAATCCCACCCCATCCATCACTCATTATGACCCCAATCCTACCCCATCCCTTCCCATCACTGCCCCCAGCCCCAATCCCTCCCCATCGCAGATCCCAACCCCATCCCAATCCCGTTGCCTCTGTCCTTTCCCCCCCACCTCTCCTCCTCCTGGCATCCCTCTCCTCCTCTCAGCCAACATATTTATTTTCCTAGTTCACTTCACATCCCCATCTCACTGTGTCCCCCCCACCCCCTCGGTGCCAGCCCCGCCGTGGCTCAGCTCTGGCGCGGGGGGCAGGATCCGTGCTGGCACACGGGCAGAGCCGTCCTGCCGGGCACCAGCAGCGCCCGCCGGGCAGGAGCTGGATCTCTACCAAGGGTGGGGATGCGACCGAGGGGGTCCTGTGCCGGACCCTCCCCAGCGCTCGCAGCCATCGCCGCGGCCGGACCCTGCTCCACGCTGCGGGGCCGGGGGGGCGCAGCCCAGCCTGGGGGGGCCCTGGGCAGGTGCTAATGCAGCTTGCAGTGGACGGGGTGCAGCAGGGCCATGTGCTCGGCCCCCTTGAAGGGCAGCTTCTCGGTGGAGTAGTAATGCACAACCTCGGGGACGCTGGCGAAGACGCCGCTGGCCTGGCTGAGCGTGTACTTGTTGTCCTTCGTCTGCGCCACGATGATGTGGACGCAGCCCTGGCTGGTCCTAGGCGCAAAAAAAAAAAAAAAATAAAAAAATCGTTGGGTGTCAGCGATGCTGCCAGCCCCCCGGGCGCCCACCCGCTCGAAGCCGCTGGCCGCATCCACCCCTGTTTGTTCCCGTCCCACTCCGATTGTTTTGGCTCCAGGGGCTCCGCTTCCTCAGGAAGGAAACGCCACTGGCGCTCCAGACAATGCGCCGGCGAGGGGGCCGTGCTGCCACCCCCACCCCAGCGCCACCCCTGGATGGATGGGGACCCCAGGGGTGAGGGGTGCTGCCCCCCCAGGATGTGGGGACTCTGGCATGAAGAACTGGGGAGCTCCTGCCTCAGCATCCCTCCAGGCTTGGGATCCGCTTTCTCTCCTGGGTTGGGATCTGCTGTATCCCTCTAGGTTTGGGAACATCTACATCCCTCTGGGATTGGGATCACTGCATCCCTCCAGGTTTGGGAACATCTACATCCCTCTGGGATTGGGATCACTGCATCCCTCCAGGTTTGGGAACATCTACATCCCTCTGGGATTGGGATCACTGCATCCCTCCAGGTTTGGGAACATCTACATCCCTCTGGGATTGGGATCACTGCATCCCTCCAGGTTTGGGAACATCTACATCCCTCTGGGGTTGGGATCACTGCATCCCTCCAGGTTTGAGAACATCTACATCCCTCTGGGATTGGGATCACTGCATCCCTCCAGGTTTGGGAACATCTACATCCCTCCAGGGTGGGAGCTGCTACATCTCTCTAGGTTTAGGAACATCTACATCCCTCTGGGGTTGGAATCACTACATCCCTCCAGGGTTGGGAGCTGCTACATCCCTCTAGGTTTGGGAACATCTACATCTCTCTGGGGTTGGAATCACTGCATCCCTCTAGGTTTGGGAACATCTGCATCTCTCTGGGATTGGAATCACTGCATCCCTCCAGGGTGGGAGCTGCTACATCCCTCTAGGTTTGGGAACACCTGCATCTTTCTGGGGTTGGGATCAATGAACCCCTCCAGGGTTGGGAGCTGCTTCATCCCTCTAGGCTTGGGAACACCTGCATCTCTCTGGGGTTGGGATCACTGCATCTCTCCAGGGTTGGGAGCTGCTGCATCCCTCTAGGCTTGGGAACATCTGCATCTCTCTGGGGTTGGGATCACTGCATCTCTCCAGGGTTGGGAGCTGCTACATCCCTCCAGGGTGGGATCCCTAGGAACCCCCTCCTCTGGGTCCAGACCCTTCCACGCTGCTGCTGCTCAGCCACTCACTTGAGTGCGATGGAGTACTTGCCGCTGCCGGTCTCGCTGGTGCGCACCAGGTAGCCGGCCTCCCGGCACGCCTGCAGCCGGTTCTCCGCCTCGGCGCGTGTGATGGCCCCGTGGTACCAGCTGTGGGGGCACACAGGGGGATGTTGAAGGCTGGCAAAGGCTGGACCCCAACTTCCCACCCTGTTTTCCACACCGGCTGCCGCACGTGGCTCAGCCTCATGACTCACGGCTGCTTCTCCAGCGCCAGGGCAGGGTCCACCCGCTCCCCCTCACTCTGCTCAGAGCCCACCGGCTTCAGCATCTTGGAGGTCCAGCTTTTCTGGCGTAGGTGCTGCCGTGGTGCCTCCTCCTTGGGACGCTCCGAGCCCTCAAACTGGACTGGGGGGGAGGAGATGTGAGCCCTCCAAAAGACCCATTCCCATTCCTAGCTCCCACCCTGTCGCCCTCCTCATCTCTATCCCCACCCCTAACCCCATCCCCATCACGTCTCTTCTCATTCCTGTCACCATTCCTATTCCATCCACATCCCTGTCCTCATTCCAGTCCCCATCCCTTTTCTCATCCCCATCCTCATTCCCATTCCCATTCCTGTCCTCATCCCCATCCTCTTTCCTGTTCCCATCCCTGTCCCTCATCCCCATCCTCATTCCCATTCCCATCCCTGTCCTCATCAACATCCTCATTCCCATTTCCATTCCTGTCCTCATCCCCATCCTCATTATCCCGTTCCCATCCCTGTTCTCATCCCCATCCTCATTCCAGTCCCCATCCTCGTTCCTGTCCCCATCCTTGTCCTCATCCCCATCCTTGTCCCTGTCCCCTATCCCCATCCTCATTCCTATTCCCATCCTGGTCCTCATCTCCATACTCATTCCCATTCCCATTCCCATTCCTGTCCTCATCCCCATCCTTGTCCCTGTCCCCTATCATCCTCATTCCCATTCCTATCTTTTTCTTCATCCCTATCCTTGTTCCCGTTACCATCTCTGTCCCTATCCCCATCCTCGTTCCCGTTCCCATCCCTCTCCTCATCCACATTCTCATCCCTGTCCCCTATCCCCATCCTCATTCCTGTTCCCATCCCATCCCGTTCCTCATCCCCATCCTCATCCCTGTCCCCTATCCCCATCCTCATTCCTGTTCCCATCCCTGTCCTCATCTCTGTCGCCTATCCCCATCCTTGTTCCCATCTTCATCCCTGTCCCCTATCCCCATCCTCGTTCCCGTTCCCATCCCTGTCCTCATCTCTGTCGCCTATCCCCATCCTTGTTCCCATTCCCATCCCTGTCCTCATCTCTGTCCCCTATCCCCATCCTTGTTCCCATTCCCATCCCTGTCCTCATCTCTGTCCCCTATCCCCATCCTTGTTCCCGTTCCCATCCCTGTCCCCTATCCCCATCCTTGTTCCCATTCCCATCCCTGTCCTCATCCCTGTCCCCTATCCCCATCCTTGTTCCCATTCCCATCCCTGTCCTCATCTCTGTCCCCTGTCCCCATCCTCGTTCCCGTTCCCATCCCTGTCCCCTGTCCCCATTCTCGTTCCCGTTCCCATCCCTGTCCCCTGTCCCCATCCTCGTTCCCGTTCCCATCCCTGTCCCCTGTCCCCATCCTCGTTCCCGTTCCCATCCCTGTCCCCATCCTCGTTCCCGTTCCCATCCCTGTCCCCTATCCCCATCCTCGTTCCCGTTCCCATCTCTGTCCCCTATCCCCATCCTCGTTCCCATTCCCATCCCTGTCCCCTATCCCCATCCTTGTTCCCATTCCCATCCCTGTCCTCATCCCTGTCCCCTATCCCCATCCTCGTTCCCGTTCCCATCTCTGTCCCCTATCCCTGTCCTCGTTCCCGTTCCCATCTCTGTCCCCTATCCCCATCCTCGTTCCCATTCCCATCCCTGTCCCCTATCCCCATCCTTGTTCCCATTCCCATCCCTGTCCTCATCCCTGTCCCCTATCCCCATCCTCGTTCCCGTTCCCATCTCTGTCCCCTATCCCCATCCTCGTTCCCGTTCCCATCCCTGTCCCCTGTCCCCATCCTCGTTCCCATTCCCATCCCTGTCCCCTGTCCCCATCCTCGTTCCCGTTCCCATCCCTGTCCCCTGTCCCCATCCTCGTTCCCATCTCCTACCTGACAAGGCTTTGACGATCTGCTCCTTCTTCCACTCCCAGGGCTGTTCGTACTCGCCTGCCGGGCGCTCGTCGTTCTCGGGAAGGCGCCCGTCCCCAGCCCTCGCCTTGCGCTCTGGGGCTCCCCCGGTGCCCCCATCCCCGGGCTCGTAGGGGGTATCGTAGAGCTGCGGCCCCTTTCCCGCTGTCTCCTTGCCCCCCGGCCACTTGGCTGGCTCTGGCTTGCCGCTCCCTTCCATGGGCTCACCAGGACCATCCAGCAGGAGGATGGCCTTGACCAGCGGGTCCTTGGAGCCCCGACGGCGGATTTCTGCAGGGAAACAGAGAATCGTGGAATGGTTTGAGTCAGAAGGGACCTCAAAGCCCATCTAGATCCAACCAGACACCTCCCACTAGATCAGCAGCTCCAAGCTCCATCCAACCTGGCCTTGAACATCTCCAGGTAGAAGCTCTACATGAGCTGGGAAGGTGTTCTCAGAGCCCAGAAAACCAACCATGTCCTGGGCTGCATCCAAATCAGTGGGGCCAGCAGGGAGTGGGAGAGGGTTCTGCCCCCCTACTCCACTCTGGTAAGAGCTCTGAGAGCTTCTCATCCTCCAAATCCCAAGTGCAACCCCCAGTATGGAATCATAGAATCCTGGAATGCTTTGGGTTGGAAGGGACGGACCTCAAAGCCCATCCAGTTCCACACCCTGCCATGGGCAGGGACACCTCCCACTGGATCCAGGGCTCCAAGCCCCATCCAACCTGGCCTTGAACCCCTCCAGGGACGGGGCAGCCACCCCTGCTCTGGGCAATCTCACCCTCACAGCAGAACATTTCTTCCAAAGATCTCAAGTATAAAGAAGGGCAGAGGGATGGAGATCAGCGAATGGCTCTATGAGAAACCCCAACTCCCACCGCTGTCCTTGGGGAGGGATGTGCTCTAGGATGCTCCCATGGGAACAGGCTTGGGAGGAGATCATAGAATCACCGGGTTGGAAAAGACCCCCAGGATCATCAAGTCCAACCATTCCCATCAATCACTAACCCATGTCCCTCAGCGCCTCGTCCACCCGTCCCTTAAACCCCTCCAGGGAAGGGCACTCGACCCCCTCTCTGGGCAGCCTCTGCCACTGCCCAATCACCCTTTCTGGGAATAATTTTTTCCTAATGTCCAGCCTGACCCTCCCCTGGTGGAGCTTGAGGCCATTCCCTCTCGTCCTGTCCCCTGTCCCTTGGGAGAAGAGCCCAGCTCCCTCCTCTCCACAACCTCCTCTCAGGGAGTTGGAGAGAGCAGTGAGGTCTCCCCTCAGCCTCCTCTTCTCCAGGCTAAAGAACGGGGCCCATCCCCGTGGTGCTTTGGCAGCCCCGATGCCAGCGGCACCGCAGTGGCAGGATGCTACACCCTGCTCCGGTGCTCAGCCCCACTGGGGGGGTTCACACACCCCCCGGGCTCCCCGCTTCGCCCCCCAGCGCCAGGCTCAGCCAAACAGACCGGGCTGCCCTGCACGGAAAAAAACCATCAGCAGCAAATCTTTTATTTCCAGCATCCGGCCGAGTCAGTTCCTGTTGTTGGAGCCAGCTGGGCGGCCGCCGCGCCGGCTGGGGGCTCGCTGTCCGGGGATGCTTGGCTATGGGGGACCCCAAAGCGGGTGGGCTTGGGAGGGGGCGCTGAACCCCATCTCTCACCCCGCTGGAGAGCAGCGAGGGCTTCGCCCCAGCCCTGTGCACCCATCGGGTGCCGGTGTTGGGTGGTGGCACCCAACAAGAGCTCGTCGGGCACGGGTCAGCGTCCGGCTTCACGCCCGCTCCTTATCTGGCCCCGCGCAGCCGTAGGAAGCGGCTAGCGGCTTTCCTGTTCCCGGAGCCTCCCCGCGCCAGGCGGCTCCGAGGGCTGGCGGCCACGCGGTGCCGGTGGGGAGCGGTGCCAGGCTCCGTGCCACCGCACGGCACGTACCTGTGATCATCTGCTGGGCGTCGTAGGGTTCCATGTAGCCGTCGTTCTCGCCCAGGCGCTCGGCATCCCGCTGCCCCTTAGTGCGCTTGGCGTCGTAGGGGTCGGCATAATCCTCCAGGATGATGACCTGGGATTGGGAACCACCAACACCAGAGTCACCAGTGCCCCCGCAAGAGCCAGGGATGCTGTGGGAGCCCTGGGAGAGGAGGGCAGCTCAGCTGGGGTCAATAGATGCCACCATCCCACAGGGTGCAGCCGGTGGAGCCTTTGGATGGGGCCAGCACCCATCCCTACACAGCCCATCAGTGAGGAGGAGCTTGGAGGGGGCACTTGGGGACCCTTTTGGGTGACCCACCCCCCCCAAACTGGCTCGTAGCCACCTCAGGGGGACAAAGTCCAGCTTCCCAGGCAAAGGTTTGCATCAGCCTTTGTGTAACCAGTGGCTGAGTGCGGGGTCAGGGTGGGATGGGAGAGGGTGAGGGGGATCAGAGTGAGATGGAACAGAGTGAGGGGGGGGATCAGGGTGGGTTGGGATTGGGTCGGGGGGGTCAGGGTGGGATGGAACAGAGTGAGGAGGGGTCAGGGTGGGATGGGATGGGGTGAGGAGATCAGGGTGGGATGGGAGAGGGTGAGGGGGATTAGGGTGGGATGGAACAGAGTGAGGAGGGGTCAGGGTGGGTTGGGAGAGGGTGAGGGGTTCAGGGTGGGATGGGATGGGGTGAGGAGATCAGGGTGGGATGGGAGAGGGTGAGGTGGATCAGAGTGAGATGGAACAGAGTGGGGGGGTCAGGGTGGGTTGGGATGGGGTCGGGGGGTCAGGGTGGGATGGAACAGAGTGAGGAGGGGTCAGGGTGGGATGGGAGAGGGTGAGGGGGATCAGGGTGGGATGGAACAGGGTGAAGGGGTCAGGGTGGGATGGAACAGAGTGGGGGAGTTAGGATGGGATGTGGTGAAAGGGGCCCAGGAAACACTCCCCCCCGTACCCCACCAGCCCAACAAGTGATGGACGAAGGCAGTTGGGATGAAAGGAGCTTTGAACGAGATTAGAAGGCAGCAGAGCCAGGCGTGATGAGAGGCTGGGATCAGCAGGGCTAATGAGAGCCCCAGCCCAAAGCCACTAAAGCCACCAGTGCCTTATGCTCCCCCCGGTCGCCCCCCAGTCCCTCTTTACCGTCTCCATCTTGGGGTTCTTCCCCTTGTCCTGCTCAAGCGCCAGAGGGCTGGCAGGCGGGGGGCTGGGGTACCCCTTGCCGTTCTTCTCATTAGCCTCCACCTTGATGAGGCGGTTGATGTAGGTGCTGCAGGTTTTGGGGGGGCCCTCTGGGGCCCCGCATTCCGCTCGCGAGTTCTTCCGCATCTTCCCGGTGGCGGCCTGGAGCAGACCCTGCAGGTTGTCCCTCGACAGGCGGCCCCCCCCGTCTTTGCCACCTCCTGGGGGGCCCCGGCAGCCCCCCAAGTCGGCGGCCGAGTTCTTGCGGCCCTTGGCCACGCTGCCAGGCCGAGCTCGCTCCGACGCCGTCTTCAAGTTGGAAGGGAACTCCTTGAACCACTTGGCCGCCATGGGCCTGGCGAGGGCCTGGCCACCGCGGCCCCTCTGGGGCTCCTCGACGCCCCACGGCTCAGACCCCCCTCAACCGGGGGGCACGGGGCAGCCGGGGCCCCCCCAGCCCTGGGACACTGGCCGCTTGAGGGGGTCCAGCCCGGGGAAAGGGGGGTGCAGGCACGGAGGACGAGGAGGAGGAGGAAGGGGGGTCCAGGGCCTTCGCCCCCGGTGTGGGTGGGGGGCTCCAGGCGGCTTTCGCCACCCCCCCCCCCGCTGGGGACCCCAGGAGGGATGGGGACAAGGACAATCGGGGGGGGTCCCCAGCTGTAGGGAAGGGTCCCAGGGGGGGAGCCGGGGAGAGGGGGTTTGGGGTCCAAGGAGGAGGGATTGGGGGTCCCTGGGTGTGGGGAGGGGTCCTGGGGGGTCCCTGGGTGTGGGAAAAGGTCCTGGGGGTCCCTGGGTGTGGGGAAGGGTCCCGGGGGGAGCCGGGGAGAGGGGGTTTGGGGTCCAAGGAGGAGGGATTGGGGGTCCCTGGGTGTGGGGAGGGGTCCTGGGGGGTCCCTGGGTGTGGGAAAAGGTCCTGGGGGTCCCTGGGTGTGGGGAAGGGTCCCGGGGGGAGCTGGGGAGAGGGGGTTTGGGGTCCAAGGAGGAGGGATTGGGGGTCCCTGGGTGTGGGGAGGGGTCCTGGGGGGTCCCTGGGTGTGGGAAAAGGTCCTGGGGGTCCCTGGGTGTGGGGAAGGGTCCCGGGGGGAGCCGGGGAGAGGGGGTTTGGGGGTCCAAGGAGGAGGGATTGGGGGTTCCTGGGTGTGGGGAGGGGTCCTGGGGGGTCCCTGGGTGTGGGAAAAGGTCCTGGGGGTCCCTGGGTGTGGGGAAAGGTCCCGGGGGGAGCTGGGGAGAGGGGGCTGGGGGTCCAAGGAGGAGGGATTGGGGGTTCTTGGGTGTGGGGATGGGTCCTGGGGGTCCCTGGGTGTGGGAAAAACTTCTGGGGGTCCCTGGGTGCGGGGAAGGGTCCCGGGGGGAGCTGGGGAGAGGGGGCTGGGGGTCCAAGGAGGAGGGATTGGGGGTTCTTGGGTGTCGGGAAGGATCCTGGGGGGTCCCTGGGTGTGGGAAAAGGCCCTGGGGGTCCCTGGGTGCGGGGAGGGGTCCCGGGAGGGTCTCGGGTCTCTCCTCCAACGATGGGTTGAGGTGGGGCGGGTGGGTCTGGTTGGGGGGGGTGGTTCCGAGGGTCCTGAGCCCCCGGGGAAGGGTCTGGGGGTCCCTGGGTGCAGGGAGGGGTCCTGGGGGGGCCGGGGAAGGGGGGGGGGTCTGGGGGTCCCTGGCCGCGGGGAAGGGTCCGGGTGGGCTCGGGGAGGGGTGACTGGGGGTCCGGGGGGTTCGGGGAGGGAGGTGGGGGCTCGGGGAGGGTTGGGGGGGGTGTCAGGGGGTCGCTGGGTGCGGGGAGGGGTCCCGGGGGGGGCTGGGGTCTCTGCTCCAGTGATGGATCGAGCTGGGGGAGGTCCGGTCGGGGCCGCCCCCGGGGGTCTCGGGGCGCTCCGTGGGATCTCGGGGTGTCCAGCCGGGGGTCTCGGGGTGCTCCGGTGTTTGAGGTTGGGGGGGGGGGAGGTCAGGCCGGCCCGGGGGGCCCCATGCGGCGGCGGCGGGACGGGACGGACGGGAGGGACCGGACGGGACGGGAGGGACCGGGTTTGGGGGGGGGGGGGGGGATCCCCGCCCAGATCCGGAGGGGGCGGCCCCCGGGGCACCGGAGGCGGGGGGGGGGGAATGACGACAACGGGGAGACCCGGCTCTGTGTGCCCCCCGTGCCCCCCGAGGGCTGCGGGTCCCGTACGGGGGGCTGAGGGGTCCCGTCCTGGGGGTGGGAGGGTGTCCCGGGGGGCTGGAAGGGGGGGATGCTGGGATTTGATGGGGTCCCTGGAAGCTGAGGGGGGATGCTGGGATTTAAGGGTGTCCCGGGGGGCTGGAAGGGGGGGATGCTGGGATCTGAGGTGGTCCCGGGGGGCTGGAAGGGGGGGATGCTGGGATTTGAGGGCTCTCGGGGTGCTGGAAGGGGAGGAATGCTGGGATTTGAGGGGGTCCCTGGGGGCTGAGGGGGGGATGTTGGGATTTGAGGGGGTCCTGGGGGGCTGGATGGGGTGGATGCTGGGATTTGAGGAGGTCCTGACGGGCTGGAAGGGGAGGGATACTGGGATTTGAAGGGTTCCTGGGGGGCTGGATGGGGGATGCTGGGATTTGAGGAGGTCCTGAAGGGCTGGAAGGGGAGGGATACTGGGATTTGAGAGGGTCCTGGGGGGCTGGATGGGGGATGCTGGGATTTGAAGGGGTCTCCGGGTGCTGGAAGGGGAGGGATGCTGGGATTTGAGGGGGTCCCAGGGGGCTGGGGATGGATGCTGGGGGTGAATGTGTGAGGAGATTCTGCCCCAATGGGGGGGTCCGATCCCTTTTTGTGGGGTGGAGTCGGGGGGGAAGGGAAGGTGTCCTGGGGGCTGGGAGACTTTGGGATCCCCACACACGAACCCTGCATGTGCACCCCACATGGAGACTGACCCTCTCCCAGACACCTAAAGCAAAGACCCCTCACCACGAACCCCTCACCAACGGACAGACACCCTCCCCCTTACAGAGACCCCCCCCCTATTGCAAGGATCCCCATGTGCAGACCCCTCGCTACAAAGACAGGACCAGGGAGGTTCTTCTCCCTCTGGACTCGGCCCTGGGGAGACCGCTCCTCGAATCCTGGGGTCAGTTCTGGTTCCTCCCCACCAGAAGGATGTTGAGGCTCTGGAGCGAGTGCAGAGAAGAGCAACGAAGCTGGGGAGGGGGCTGGAGAAGAAGAGGAGCGGCTGAGAGAGCTGGGGGGGTTCAGCCTGGAGAAGAGGAGGCTGAGGGGAGAGCTCATTGCTCTCTGCAACTCCCTGAGAGGAGGTTGTGGAGAGGAGGGAGCTGGGCTCTTCTCCCAAGGGACAGGGGACAGGACGAGAGGGAATGGCCTCAAGCTCCCCCAGGGGAGGCTCAGGATGGACAGCAGGAAAACATTTTTCATGGAAAGGGTGATTGGGCAGTGGCAGAGGCTGCCCAGGGAGGGGGTTGAGTCCCCTTCCCTGGAGGGGTTTAGGGACGAGGTGCTGAGGGACATGGGTTAGTGATTGATGGGAACGGTTGGACTCGATGGTCCAATGGGTCTTTTCCAACCTGGCGATTCTGTGATTCTGTGCTGTGCTCGGCTGACAGGGTGGGGGCTCAACCCCACTGTGTCACAGTTGCGATTAGCACCGTTTCAGCCCAGCTTCTCCCATCTGCGCTGAGCCCTCGCCGGAAAACCCCAGCTGAGCCCAGCACTTTGGCTTCCTCCTAGGGGGAGGCTTATTGATCCCCTTTCAACCACGAAACGGAAGGGGATGGGGTTCTGCAGGCAGAGATGCTCACCCAGGGTGGGGCTGCCCTGGACTGGAGAAGGACATAGAATTATAGAATCACTAGGTTGGAAAGGACCCGCTGGATCATCGAGTCCAACCATTCCCATCAATTACTTAGCCATGTCCCTGAGCGCCTCATGGAGACCCTTGTGGAGGCTGGACATTAGGAAAAAAATATTTCACGGAAAGGGTCGTTGGTCCCTGGCAGAGGCTGCCCAGGGAGGGGGTTGAGTCCCCTGCCCTGGAGGGGTTTAAGGGACGGGTGGACGAGGTGCTGAGGGACATGGGTTAGTGATTGATGGGAATGGAGCAGAGAGCAGGGAAGAGATGCTCAGCATCACAACTGCCTGCTCCTTCAGCAAAGCACTTAAAAATAGAGCTGCTCCCACATCAAGCACAGAGCCGTGTCCATAATCCCTCTCTTACAGCTTCTTTTTATTCCAAGACTTGGAGCAGAACAAGGTCTAACAAGGGGAACAGCTGCTGGGGGAGATAACAGACTTCTGAGCCCCTTTGATTTCCCAATAACTTTAATTCAAGCACAAGGAATTAATACTGGTCCAGCTTTCAGATAAGGAGCCAGCGCTGCCCTCCAGCCAAGGACATGAGGAGTTAGAGAAGCTCCAACTCCCAACTCTCAGAGAGAGCAGGAGGGATTGGAGCACGGAGCTGGGATTGAGCAACAGGGCACGAGTGCATAACGGTGTCAGCCAAGGGCTGGGGCTCAGCCCTGCAGGAAGAGTGGATGGAGGAGGGAAAAATAATATGAAACCCTACAGAACTGGGCTCCTAAGGTAGCAAATCCTGGGAAGAGGGGAGATCAAGATGAGATCTTACAGAGGAACGTTTTGCTGTGAGGGTAGGGAGGCCCAGGTTGCTCAGAGCAGGGGTGGCTGCTCCATCCCTGGAGGGGTTCAAGGCCAGGTTGGATGGGGCTTGGAGCCCCTGATGCAGTGAGAGGTGTCCCTGTCCATGGCAGGGGGGGACTGGATGGGCTTTGAGGCCCCTTCCAACCCAACCCATGTCATAGTTCCATGATTCCCACTTGACATCAACCAGAACCCCCAGACCCCATCCCTGGAGGGGTTCAAGACTAGGTTGGATGGGGCTTGGAGCCCCTGATCCAGTGGGAGGTGTCCCTGCCCACAGCAAGGGGGGAACTGGATGGGCTTTGAGGTCCTTTACAACCTATCCATCCTGGATTCCATCAATGTTCATGGGAAGAGACAGGGCACAGCCAAGCCTCCAGGGCCCTCTTCCTTCATGAAGGAGGATGGGGTGTGAGCCTACAGGCTTGGGGTTGCACCTTCCAACCCCTCATGCAGACACAGGAGAGGCAAAATGCAAAGTTGCAGCTTACAGAGAAAAATCTGTTCTTGCTCTGGGGGGGAAAACAAGAAAGCATTTTCTTCTTCCAAGGCTCTTCCAGACCTTCCTCACCCTGTGGCCTGGTCCTGTGCCTCATCTCCTGCGTGGCCTCTCTGCTCCATCCACTAATCCCAGCCCAGGAGCAGGGAGAGAGGTGGATCGTGGCACTACTGCCACTGCTGATTGATTGTTTCTTGCCACCACATGCTCTCTCCCTCCCTTGCAGAGCGTTTTCTTCCAACGCTGCAGCCAAGCATTCGCTCCCCACCATGGGTTTGCTCTCTGCTGCTGAGCGCTGGCTCCCACCTCTCCCGGCGCAGGGTGTGGATTCACTCCGCAGGAGCCTGGAATAAACACCCCAAGTCAGACCAGCACCTTCAAATTAACCAACTGTACTTTTTCTCCAAAGATACATTTCCATACACATCCATCATACACTGTAACAAAAAAAGCAGTGTACATGAAATAAGAAAATAAATTAAATCCATAGCATAGGTAAGGAGGACGCTCTAGAACTGGAGCAGAGTCGAAAGTTTCCAGCGATACAAGAGGCTCAAAAGTTTGTTTTAACAAGAACGCCTGCGAGGAAGGGTCCGGCGAGTGTTTTGGGTCAGTCCAACTGCTTAAAACAGTTTTTATTTAGAGTTTTTAAACAGCCATTATTGTCCCGCAACAGGCAGAGCTATTTCTTCCTGGGTAAAGCCAAGAGGCATCCGTAAAATCCAAGAAGAGCATCCAGAAGAGAAGCAGGATGGCCTCGTGGCAGCCATGCTAGCCGTCCTCCTTGGGCGGTGTGTACCAGCCTGGAAGGAGAAGAGATCCGTGAGGGACAAAGCTGGATCAGGAACACAAACCTGCACCTGGAAAAGCTGCAGCACAAGCCCACCAAGGCCCGTGGCTCCTAAATTAGCGTGAGGCTCTCTCTGTGGGTTAACGATGCACTGTCCGTAGAGCTCTGCTCTGCCCAGTGGGTGGCTGCTGCGAGGGCTGCTGGCTACAACCTCACCTCAGAGGCACAAAAACCTCCAGGCGATCAGCCTCATAGGGAGCCAGGATTATCCTGGATTGCCTGGTGGAGAAGGCTTTGGGGTGCTGGTCGACAGTGGCCAAACACGAGCCAACAGTGGCCCAGGTGGCCAAGAAGGCCACCAGCATCCTGGCTTGGATCAGCCACAGGAGGACCAGCAGGAGCAAGGACGAGATCATCCCCCTGCACTTGGCACTAGGGAGGCTTCACCTCAAATCCGGGGTTCAGTTTTGGGTCCCTCACTGTGAGAAAGACCTTGAGGGGCTGAAGTGCATCTGGAGAAGGGAACGGAGCTGGAAAAGGGGCTGGAGAACAGGGGCTGTAGGAGCAGCTGAGGGACCTGGGGCTGTTTGGTCTGGAGAGGAGGAGGCTGAGGGGAGAGCTCATTGCTCTCTGCAGCTCCTGGAAAGAAGGTGGGTGCTGGGAGAGGAAACAGCCTCAAGTTGTGCCAGGGGAGGTTCAGACTGGATATTGGGAACAACTCCTTTACTGAGAAGCGTGGGGAAGCCCCGGCAGAGGCTGCCCAGGGCAGCAGTGGAATCTCCATCCCTGGAGGGGTTCAAAACCTGGGTGGATGACGTGCTTAGAGATGGCTCAGCAGTGGACAGGGACGGTTGGACTCTGTTTCAAAGGTCTTTTCCAACCCAACAATTAGACAATTCTATGATTTTCTCCAGGGGAAAGGGCCCTCCCATTGCCCTTACAGGCTGCCCAGGGAGAGGCTTAAGGGACGGGTGGACGAGGTGCTGAGGGACATGGTTTAGTGTCTGATAGGAATGGTTGGACTCAATGATCCGGTGGGTCTCTTCCAACCTGATGATTCCATGATTCTTACCATTCTTCTCGTGGATCTGAACCAGGGAGCGGTAGGACTGCTGTGCTCTGGTCAGGCTGTACTGGTTCTGCAAGGGAAGCCAAGGTGACCGTCAGGCCCAGCGTGATCCACCCCATACCCATTCCCTGGGTGATCCGTGCTGCTCCAGAGCTGGCTGCTCACCCACCTGCCTTGTTCCCACTCCAACCACCTCCATCCGCAGCCCAGGCCCTACCTTATTGGCTCCAAACTGCACTCGTGCTTTCCCTTTCACCAGCGTCGCGCTGATCTGCATGATCACTGACTCGATGGAGTAGGCGCTGCTCCAGCCCTAGGGAGCAAGGCAGCGTCATCGGAGATAAACCCACTGCTCTGCATCCCGCTTTGCCAGGGACAAAGCCCGCAGAATCCTTCCAACCAGGGACAAGCAGCAGCTGTGCTGGGGACTCCCCTCTCGTTTCCAGCAGCAGAAACGCCGGCTTTGTGTGTGAGCACCGCAGGCCAGGCAGTCAGAGCTGCCTGAACAAATCTGCTGGCAACTTCTCCTTTGCTGTCGCATACGTTGTCCCCCCTTTGTGAGCACGGCACAGCCAGAAAGGGTCTACTCGTATGCAGCGGAACTAAAACCCATGGGACCAGCTCCCTTGTCCCTCCCAAAGCTGCCTGATTGGATTAGGAAGAGCAGGAAAAAATTGTTTCCTGTGAGGGTGGGGAGGCCCTGACCCTGGTTGCGCAGAGCAGAGGTGGCTGCTCCATCCCTGGAGGATTTAAAGGCCAGGCTGGATGGGGCTTGGAGCCCCCTGATCCCATGGGAAGTGTTTCTGCCCATGGCAGCAGGTGGAACCGAATGGGCTTTGAGGTCCCTTCCAACCCAAACCATTCCACGAGGCTATCAACAGCACTTAAAACCAGGCTGGAGCCACTCCTGCAGCAAGGCTGGAGCAGCCATCTGTAATTCCTCTCCTACAGTTTCTTTTTATTCCAAGGCTCAGAGCAGGACAAGGTCTAACGCAGGAAACAGCTCACCTGTTTTGTAAGCAGCTCCATGCAGATGGCACCACCACCCAGAACGTACCTGAGGGAAGAAATTGAGAAAAGCCAGGTTAGAGATGCCCACAGCCCTCCTCACCCGCTGCTCCAGAGGGGAATTCTTCTTGGAGGAGATCTCTGATGGAAAAATGCACCAAACAAATCCACCCCCTGTGTCTGTGCTTCCCAGGAGAGAAGCTGGGAACTCCTGTCAGGAAAGCTGGGGAAGGGTTCTTGATCAGGGAGTGCAGGGAGAGGACGTGGGGAATGGTTTTGAGCTGAAAGAGGGAGATTGAGATGAGATCTTGGGGAGAAATGTTTTGCTGTGAGGGCAGGGAGGCCCTGGAGCAGGTTACCCAGAGAAGTGGTGGCTGCCCCATCCCTGGAGGGATTCAAGGCCAGGTTGGATGGGGCTTGGAGCACTCAATGCCATGAGAGGCGTGGGACTGGATGATCTGTAAGGTCCCTTCTGACCTAAACCATCTCATGAATATATGAAACTCAGGGAAAATGGCTACAGGGAGCAGTGTTGGAGCCCTTCACAAGCAGACAAGCAATTACTCACCCCCCTGACAGCACCGGGGACACGACCCTTACAAATGGTGGATCAAAAGGAAAGTTATCCTAGAACGAGAGAAGGGAAGGAAAGCTGTTGAGAAAGGTTTTGTCCAGCAACGGACTGAGGCAGGTGCATCCCAAGGAGGGAAAGGTATGGGAAAAAAGCCTTACTTTAAAGAAGAAGTTTAGGAGAATGAAATCTGTTCCTTCTTTCTCTTTGAGGATCTGGAGATCATTGTGCAAAGCGCTATCCTCGTCAACCCTGCCGAAGGAAGAGCCCAGAGGGTCAAAGCCAAGGTTGTGCACCTCGAGTCAACCGTGCTCGCTGCCACCGGCCCCTGGTGCTTCTGTACCTGCGCGAGCAGGTTGCCACAGGGGCCGTGGGGGACTCGCCCCACAGGCAGTGACAGCATTTCATGGAATCATAGAATCACCAGGTGGGAAAAGACCCACCGGATCATCAAGTCCAACTATTCCATCAATCACCAACCCATGTCCCTCAGCATATTGTCCACCCATCCCTTAAACCCTCCAGGGACGGGGACTCAACCCCCTCCCTGGGCAGCCTCTGACACTGCCCAATCACCCTTTCTGTGAAGATTTTTTTCCTAATGTCCAGCCTGAGCCTCCCCTGGTGGAGCTTGAGGCCATTCCCTCTCGTCCTGTCCCCTGTCCCTTGGGAGAAGAGCCCAGCTCCCTCCTCTCCACAACCTCCTCTCAGGGAGCTGGAGAGAGCAATGAGCTCTCCCCTCAGCCTCCTCTTCTCCAGGCTGAACCCCCCCAGCTCTCTCAGCCGCTCCTCTTCTTCTCCAGCCCCCTCCCCAGCTTCCTTGCTCTTCTCTGCACTCGCTCCAGAGCCTCAACATCCTTCTGGTGGGGAGGAACCAGAACTGACCCCAGGATTCGAGGAGCGGTCTCCCCAGGGCCGAGTCCAGAGGGAGAAGAACCTCCCTGGCCTTGTTGGCCACGCCGGGTCTGATCCAAGCCAAGATGCCCTTGGCCTCCTTGGCCACCTGGGCCCCTGCAGGCTCCTGTTCAACCAACACCCCCAGGTCCTTCTCCTCCAGGCAGCTTTCCAGACAGGCTTCTCCTAGTCTGTAGCACTGCATTTGCTCCCGCTGTGCAGAGACCATCATGCCCTGTTTGCCTGCTGCCAGCTTAAAAATAAAGCCCGCCTGGCCCAAGGAAAAGGCAGCAGCGGCGTCTGGAGGGTGTGAAAGCTCAGGGTTTTTGTCTGGTGCATCTCTTTCACGACTCTAGGAACAGCAGAAACTTGCAGAGTCCTCCAATTATCTCATCCTTCTCTGGAGATGTCATCTCCCAAGACAGGCTAACCTAGTGCGCCCTTGCCCTGCTCCCTTCCCCAGCGCCTCACGGGGATGTTTAGGTCTCCCAACCAAGCTTCACGATCCCAAGCCATTCCACCTACTTCAGGAGTTTGACGTTCCAATCGTACAGGCTGTCATTCACCAGTTCGACTGCATAGTATCCTGCGAGGCAGAGGAGAGGGGAGTCACCACAGGGCAAGGCTGAACAGAGAGCCGATACATCCCACATTCCAAATCCCCTCTGCCCTGTGGCACAACCTCAGACTGGAACAGAGCCCCCTGTATCCATAAGGACTATCCCAGGGGTAGGAGTTGTCCTCTTACTGCTCTTTGCTGATTCCTTATGCTCAGGGAAGGAGCAGGAACACCATCATCACCCTCAAAGCCGAAGAACCCTTCCACCCACAAGACATTCTGCGCTTCCAGCTGGCACTGGCAGGGAGCAGGTGGTTAAGGCAGCTTTGCTGGCTCTTGGCAGAGCCACAGCCACCACCAAAGGCCCCAGATCCTCTCCCAGCTGCGCAGAGCAGCTCTAAGGCCACTGGAATGCTGAGGAAAAGCCCGGAGCTCCCTGCAGTACTCACCGCCCTTGAAACTTGGTGATCGGTAAATATCCCTGAGCTCCTTCATTAGCCGGTCGGTGGCCTGCACAGACCCAGACACTGCACCCTGCGAGGCGTTGGGGGAAAGGGAAGTTGGATCGTTACACTGTGCCCACCACAGCTCGACGAGGCCGATGTCTGAGCCAGAACTCCCACCCAGCCTCTAATCCAGACTCGACTGCATCCCTCACCTCTTGGCTGTCGCTTTTCCCTGATGTGCCACCCCAGGCAGCAGAAACACCTCTGTGCCCTCTCGGCTGGGTATGAATCTCAGCCTAGGAGTGCGAAGGCACAAATCCCAGCAGCCAGGAGAATCCCAGATCAATGAATCGTTTGGGTTGGAAGGGACCTCAAAGCCCATCCAGTCCCACCCCTGCCATGAGCAGGGACACCTCCCATGGATCAGGGGCTCCAAGCCCCATCCAACCCGGCCTTGAACCCCTCCAAGGATGGGGCAGCCACCTCTGCTCTGGGCAACCTGTGCCAGGGCCTCCCCACCCTCACAGGAAAACATTTCTCCCCAAGATCTCATCTCAATTTCCCCTCGTTCAGCTCAAAACCATTCTCCCTCATCCTGCCCCTGATCAAGAGCCCCTCCCCAGCTTTGCTTCCATACTGGAAGCTGCTCTAAGGTCTCTCTGGAGTCTTCTCTTCTGCAGGCTGGACAACCCCTAGTTTCTCAGCCTGACCTAACAGCAGAAATGCTCCAGCCCTTGGATCATCTCCATGGCCTCCTCTGGACTCGCTCCAACAGCTCCATGTCCTTCCTCTGCTGAGGACTTCAGAACTGGATGCTGAGCTCCAGATGAGGTCTCCCCTGAGCGGAGCAGAGCGGCAGAATCCCCTCTCTGGTCCCACTGCTCTGGATGCAGCTCAGGACGTGGTTGGTTTCTGGGCTGCAAGCGCACTTTGCTGACTTACGTGGAGCTTCTCATCTCGCTGCAGGACAGCTGCCCCATGCAGCCCTGATGCCTTGGGTGCCCTGAGGCCCATACATCCTTCCCTGAGCTGCAGAGGCCACTCAGAGTGCTCTGCATCAGCCCTGAGAGTACATTCCTTCGATTTGGGGCCAGCAGAGCCCCCACCGCTCTCAGCTTGGGACCCCCTGCTTCCCAGCCCACCCACCCGCCGGGTGACACGTACATTTAAGTAATCTTGCCTCTGGTTCTTTTTTATTTTCTCTAAAATGGCCAAGTTTTCCTTCCCGATGCCTTCATCCTCTGCCTTCCTCCCATCTGCTGGCTCTTCTTCTTTCATCTCATAGTGGTCCAAGTCCTCTGAGTCCTGGGAAGGGGAGAGGCGAGTTAGGAGATGTGACTTCACTCCTCCCTGCTCCAGGCACTGCAGATGGAAGATGCCCTGACCCAGGAAGGATTCCTGGCCCAACTCTCCCTCCCCAGGAAGCCCCGAGCCCTGATCCAAGGCAGAAATGAGACAGAAGACAACATTCAGGCACGCTTGGTGAAGCAGGTTCAGGGCACCCATTGCCCTCTGGTGCCAAAGGCAGCAGGCAGAGCAGCACAGTCCCCTTTCCAGAGTTAAACTGGACTCATCCAAGCTCTCTGTGGGCCAGATTCTTCCCTGCCAAGTCTCCCACCTCTTTCTAATTCGCCATTAATTTCATGGACGCTCTCCAACAAGCCCCATGGCACCAGAGGTGCTCTTCAACGAGCCCTGTGGAACCAAACGACGTGACAGCTCTGCACATGATGCCACCCTTCCAGACAGCCGTAACGAAGCAGACACCCCCCCCCCCCTCTTCTGGGCCACATCCCTCCTCCCTCATCAACACAAACCCATCGCCAACACAGGTTGCCAGTAGCAGGAGACCCCCATGCACAAAAATTCAGTGGCATGAGATGTTTTCCCCTCAAAAGGGGCAGTGTCTGAGGGTCTTTGTGCCTCAGCTCAGCTCTCCGATGCTTTCCCCCACACTGGCACAGGCTCTGCCCCTCATCCCTCCCCACAACACCACTCACCAGGCTGAGACGTGCGAGCCCACGATGTTAACAACCAGTTAGAAAACAAGGACAGCGACTGGGGGCCACCACAGGGCCCTGTCCCCATGCACAGCGGCCACTACACAGCGATCGGCAACCTGGGAGCTGCCTGCAATTGGCTGCGGGTCCACTCGGCTTCAGCACTAGCATTAAATTCCCCAAACAAGTGCTCGCTTTGGCCTCTCCGGGCCGGCTGCTGCTATTCTGGATGAGCAGCGTTTTTGGAAGGGCTTTGAGGGTTTTACGGAGTCGCACAGGAAAATGGATCCTCCAAGAAAATCCCTCGAGTGGATTAACCTGCATAATGCATCGGGGCACAGCTCTGCGGTCCCGCTCTTCTGGCACGGAAAGGAACCTTTGCTCTACGTGAGCAGAGATATTTGTCCCTGCGTGCTGACACGAAGCGGGGGAAAGCTCCTGAGGGGGAAAAACCCTCATCCCAAGGATTGCTTTTCCAGCCCATGGGAGCGGGAAGGACCCACGCATCACCAATTCAGCACGAAGCAGCAGGTATGCTTATCCCCAGGGTTAAGCTGGGACCAGTTTGAGCCTCCTCATTTTCCCTGGAGGCCCTGGAAAAGCCCAGTCTGGATTTAACTTGGCTGCTGTGCTGAGTGACCCGCCGGTGGGGTTTGCGGTGCTGCTGATTTGGCACCCGCGGCTCTCTCGCCCCGGGGAGAAGCAGGCGAGGCAGCACTCAACATCACCATGGAGATTCAAGATTATTCCACCCACTTCTAGAGATCTCTAAACCACAAAAACCAAACAACCAAAGAAACCTGTGGGCTTTGCAGCGCGATAGCCTCAGCCCACAGCGCAGAACGGCTGCCTCTGCTGATCCTGCAGATGCGCGAGCTCACACGTTCAGCCTTCCACCCTAATCCTCTCTGTGGGATCCTGTTTTCATGGTGCGATTTCCCCGTCATCACCAGCAACCCAGAAATCCCATCACTCGGGAGGAAATTTCAGCTTCCAGAGCACAGCAGCGCAAGCCGAGGGGGGAATTGCGTGAGGGCCTCCACTCCCAGCTTGACCGGGTGCCTTCGGCAGCTGCCATGCCACGTGGTTCCCAAACACATCGCTCCCATCCATGGCTCCTGAACCTCCAGCAACGGAACGCTGAGAACCATCAAGCTTCTGGGCCAAGCAGCAAGATTTTCCCTGCTCAGACTCCAGGAGCTACTCCTCAAGACCTCTCTTCCTTGCACCTTGCAGTGGGTTCTCCCTGTGCTCAGCTCTCTGGTTACTTCCTCAGGTGGCAAAGTTGGCACTTACCTCTGGCATCTCTTCATCTTCCTCGTCAGAGGACACCTCTTCCTGCGTGCTCTGCGGGGAAAAACGGGCAAAGATTAAACCTCAGCGACCCGGAGCGACACCCTCCTGCCTTCCCAGACACTTCTAAAGCAATCTTATGCGGGGATTGACAAGCAGAGCCAAGTTAAAAGCAGAGCGAAGGCAAGAACCTCTGTAGGAAGCTAAACTGGAGTAGCTAAACAGCACTAAAGTGCAACAGAGCCAGCTGGCATCGCCCAAGGATCCACCCCACAGCAAGATTGATGCCAAACCCACCACATTCCTCCTTCAGGGATAAGGAATAACAGAACAGTTTGGGTTGGAAGGGACCTCAAAGCCTTGAACACCTCCAGGCATGGGGCAGCTACTGCTTCCCTGGGCAACCTGGGATCCCCACCCTCGGAGAACATTTCTCCCTAAGATCTCATCTCAATTTTCCCTCTTTCAGCTGAAAACCATTCCCCCTCGCGTCCCCTCCCTGTACTCCTTGATCAAGAGCCTCATGGAGACCCTTTCAGTCCTGGAAGGCTGTAAGCGAACTCCAGGGGATTCATTTTACAGATATAAGAATCTCCTCCCAATACACCCACCTGTTCTGCTGGCAGAGGCTGATCCAGCATTTCGACATCCGGGTGCTGCGGGAGGTTGTAGAGTTTGCACAGGTCAGAGATTATTCTCTTCAGGTGCTGCAGGAGCTGTTGGGAGAGCAGACAGGCATGAGAGAACACAGAGAGACAGACGCCAAGTGCTGTCCCGCGTCCTCCCTCACAGATGAGGGAGCGAAGACCCAGCAGCCGCTCCTTCCCGCTCCGAGCAGGTGGTCGTGGAGGGGGAAATCACACCTCTAAAGATGTCAGAGCTGCTCATCCCAACTTTCTGCACCCTTCCAAGGGTAGAAACATCCCTGCCTCGGCAGCTGGAGATGGGCAGCAGGGATTTTAGCCTCCTGGAGCCATCAGCCACTCGCCATCCACCCCTCTCAACAGGCAAGTGCCCTCTCACCAGCGTGTTTCCCTTCCGGACTTCCACCAGCCTCTCCAGGATAGCTGCCAGGTTGGGATCATCCGACTCCACAGACCAAATTGGGGGAACAGCCGGATAAGACTCCTGGAGAGAAACAGAAGGTGGTGTCTGAGTTGTTACAAATGCCTCCATCCCACGCTGAAGCCAGCAGGGAAAGGAGCTGCAAACGGAGCCCTCCAAGCTCCAGGGACTGGTGCAACGGCTCGGGAGCAACTGCATCCGCGTCCTGGAGCTGAGGGCACCACAAAGCCCCGCTCCGATCGGGCTCAGCCCCGTGCCACTCGCCCACAGGCCTGGGTGGGATCCAGAGGAGGAAGATGTTGGGCTATTCCTGCGGTCTCTAGGCCTTTTGGGGTTGGAAGCCAAGGGCCTTCCACACCATCTCCCCGGCTCCAGACCAGGAGAAGAACCTAGTGCCCACAACTCAAGGATCCTCTTATGCAGGGAAAGTCCCCAGCAGCCTGCTGGAGTTAGATCTCTGGGAAATCCCATGCTGAGAAGTTTTGCAGCTCCTTAGCCATGGTGGGATGGGATCTGCAGCCCATTCCAAACTGGGATCCCCCAAAACCTCAGATGAGGATGAGCCATGGAGGTGAAGAGCCCAGTGCTGTGGAGATTTCCCCTCCTCCACACACCGCAACCTCCAGGACCTCTAACCTCCCCCAGAACCTTGGGATGCGGCTGAATCAGGACGGGAGGAGCTCCCGGTACCCCCAAAACGGGCCGGGAGGGTGGGGATCTCGGTCCCAACACCCTGAAACGGGCCGGGAGGCAGGAGCTCTCTGCATCCCCTCCAAAGGGTCCAGAAGGTAAGGGAGGTTTCGACCCCTGCCCCACACCGGTAGGTACAGAGAGGGGCTTGCTCCCCCCTGCCCAGGGCCGGTGTCCCCGGGGATCTTGGTCCCTCCCTCCCCTACTCCCGGTACTCCCGATGGTCCCAGTCCCTCCTCCCAGCACTGGGGGTTCTAGTTCCCCCCGAAGGCCCGGGTGATCGCCGGTTCTCACCCTCCAACTTCCCCAAGCCAGTGGCCCGGAGGAATTCGGTGTCCCCCGGCAAAGGCCGGGATCCCGGTACCCCCCAAGGCCCGGGTTCCCCGTGTCGCTCCCGGGTCTCACCGTGATGTTGCAGTGGATACGGACGGGCCCAGGCGGCGGCCCTCGCGCCCCGGAGGCCCCGGCTCTCGCCCCGGGCCCCGGCACGAACTCGCAGGTGATCTCGTCGGGGCAGGCGCTGCCGATGCGGAACCGCTCGTGGCCGCGGTGGAAGATGGACTCGAGCAGGCGCAGCTCCCGCCTCAGCAGCCGCCCGGCGCCCCCGGGACCCCCGCCGCCCGCCGCCGCCTGCGCCCCCGCCGCCTCCTCCGGCCCCGCCCGCTGCATCTTCCCATGGAGGGACCCGCGCCGCCGCCGCCGCCGCCGCAGCCCCCGCCGCCCGCACAAGATGGCGGCGCGACGGCGCCGCTCGCCGGAAGTGACCCCTCCCGCCGGGAACGGAAGGGGCGGGACCAAGCACCGGAAGGGCTCATGCAGTGGGGAGCGGTGAGAGGGGTGGGGCCAAAGGAAAGGGCGGAGTCAGGCAGGGGGCGGGGCCTCAAGAGCCGGATGGTTATAGCGCTGCGGATAGGGGCGTGGCCAGAGCAAAGGGGCGTGGTTAGATGGAGCGGGTGGTGCCAGGGAGCGTGGTCAACGGGGCGGGGACATAGAGAAGGGGCGGAGCCACATGGCTAAAAATGGATAAAGGGGCGGAGCCACATGCAACGGGGCGTGGTCAGATGGAAGGGGCCGGCCCGCGTGGCGGAGATTGGGGAGGGGGCGTGGCCTAGTGGGGAAGGGGCGTGGCCAGCGGGATAGGGGAGCGGTCAGAGAGAAAGGGCTGGGCCGCAACTGCTGGGGGGTCACATGGGAGTATGGCGGGACCAGGGATGGGGTGGGGCCAGGAAAAGGGGGCGTGGCCGAACCACCAGACGAGGGCGAGTGGGCGGTGCTTGAGGGAAGGGGCGGGGTTGGAGCGAAGGGGCGGTGCTTGAGGGAAGGGGCGGTCCTTGTGCGAAGGGGCGGGGCTTGAGGGAAGAGGCGGGGCTTGAGCGAATGGGCGGTGCTTGAGGGAAGGGGCGGGGCTTGCCGCCCCCTGCAGGGAGGGGGACGTGACCGCCGGTGACCGGAGCTGGGGGGGGTGGGTTCGCGGGTGGGGGGGGTCACATAGGGGTGAGGTGGGGGGGGGGTCCCGGTGCCCCCGTCCCCCATTCCCCGGCGCCCCAGCGGGTTCGTGCGGGAGGGAACCGGGCGGGGGGTGTGGGCGGCGGTGACGGCGGCGGAGCGGGGAGCGCCCGGCACCGCCCCCGCCCGGGGCCGCCCCTCCCGGGCCGCCACCGGCTCCAGCACCGCGGAGAGCGCCGGCAGCACCGGGGACAGCGACCGGCACCGGCACCGCCAGCGGCTCCATCAGCGGCGAGAGCACCCGGCACCGGCGTCAACACCGGCAGCGGCTCCGTCACCGGGGGCAGCACCAGGCGCCGGTACCGGCATCAACACCGGCCCCGGTACCGGCCCCATGGCGCTGCTCCGCGTCCTCTGCCTCCTCGCTGCTCTCCGACGTAAGTACCGGGGAGGGGGCGGGAGGGGCACCTGGGTGCTCCCGGTGCTCCCGGTGCTCCCGGTGCTCCCTGTGCTCCATCCCCCCCCCCCCTCCTCCTCCTTCCCGGGGCTCTGCGGCACCAAAGGGCTCTGGCGGGGCAGCACCGGGGCTGCAGGGCCTGCCCGGTCCCACCGGGAGCAGCTTCTCACCGGGGAACCGCAGCCCCCGGTTGGCCCCTGCCCCGCGAGCAGCCTGGGCCCGGCTGTGGCACCGTCACCCGTCACCCATCACCGTGACACCCTGTCACCCATCGCCCCATTTCCCAGTCACCCCCCGTCCTGTTGTCGCCCCATCGTCCCATCACCCCATGTCCCTGTCACTCCCCTGCCCCGGCCCCCCCTCACCCCATCAGCCGTTCGACCCCTGGCCCCCTTCGTCCCCCCGTCCGTCACCCCGTTGCCCCCTCTCCCTGCCCCCCTCGCCATCCCCCTCCCACCCTCCCATCGCACCATCAGACACGTCAATCCCGTTGCAGCATCTCCATCCAGAGCATCACCTCCATCACCCCATCACCCCACGCCCTCGGCCCCCATCGTCCCTTCCATCGCGCTCTCAACCCGTCGACAACCTCCATCAGCCCACCCCAACCTCACCTCCTCAATCCCTCCTTCACCCTCTGCCCTCGTCACCCCATCCCCCTCTATTACCCATCACCTTCTCACCCCCACATCACCCCATCATCTCCGTCACCCCATCACCTCTTGCCCCCCATCGCTCCCTCCGTCACCGCTTCCATCGCTCCCTCAACCCATCCGCCCACCCATCACTTCCATCAACCCCATCACCTCATCGCCTCCGTCGCCCCTTACCTTTGCCCCCCCGTAACCAGCTTCATCACGCCCCTCGCTCTCTCCATCACCTCCTCAACCCATCACCCCATCACCTCCATCACTCCGTTACCTCCTCAACTGCCTCTATCACCCTGTCCCCCATCATCCCTCTCACTCCCTCCAGCACCTCCTCAACCCATCACCCCATCATCTCCATCACCCTATACCTTTAGCCCCCCATTAGCACCTCCATCACCTTCCTCACTCTCTCCATCACCTCCTCAACCCATCACCTCCATCACCCCATACCTTTGACCCCCATTACCATCTCCCTCACTCCCTCCAGCACCTCCTCAACCCATCACCCCATCACCCCACCCATCACCTACAACACCTCGTTACCTCCTCAACCCCCTCTATCACCCTGTCCCCCCATCATCCCATCACCCCCCTCACTCCCTCCAGCACCTCCTCAAACCATCGACCCACCCACCAATTCCATCAGCCCCATCACCCCATCATCTCCATCATCCCATCACCTCCATCACCTCATACCTTGGGGTCCCCATTACCACCTCCAACACCCCTCTCACTCCCTCCTCAACCCATCAACCCACCCACCACCTCCTCAAACCAACCAACCCACCCATCACCTCCAACACCTCATTATCTCTTCAACCCCCTCTATCACCCTGTCCCCCCCCCATCATTCCATCACCCCCCTCACTCCCTCCATCATCTCCTCAACCCATCAACCCACCCATCACCTCCAACACCCCACTCAATCCCCTCTATCACCCTGTCCCCCCCACCATCCCATCACCCCATCCAGCCATTCGGGGGGTCCCTCCCCTTCGCTGTGGGGCTCAGCAATCCCCCCCGGTCTCCCAGGTATCGTGGCCACGGACACGGAGGAGCGGCTCATCGAGTACCTCCTCGACCCCGCTCGCTACAACAAGCTCATCCGCCCAGCCACCAACGGCTCCCAGCGCGTCACCGTGCAGCTCATGGTGTCCCTGGCCCAGCTCATCAGTGTGGTGAGTTGGCCCGGGCTCTGCTGCAGCTGCCCTCTCTCCTTTTCTGGGGCCTGGAAGGGGGGTCCTGGACTCCCCCCGGGCACCCTGAGTCACTGGCCCCGTTCTCTCCACAGCACGAGAGGGAGCAGATCATGACCACCAACGTCTGGTTGACCCAGGTGGGATCCTCAGCCTCCGCCTCAGCCATGAGGCATCTCCCCTCACCCAGGAACCCCCTGCACCCCGCGTGGGATCCCCTGCTCCATACCCACCCTGCCCTGGGACCCCCCACCGCCGCGCCCTGTGTGGGACCCCCAGCCACATCTACCCTGACAGTGGAACCCCCTCATGTCCACTCCATCCTAGGACTCCCCATGCCCCCAGAACTGGGACCCCCACCCATGCCCACTCCATCCTGGGACCCCCACCCATGTCCACTCCATCCTGGGACCCCCACCCATGTCCATTCCATCCTGGGACCCCCACCCATGTCCATTCCATCCTGGGACCCCCCATGCCCCCTGAACTGGGACCCCCACCCATGCCCACTCCATCCTGGACCCCTTTGCACCCTCTGTGGGACCCTCTTTGCCCCCCGAGACTCCCACCTACATCCACCCTCGCGCAGGACACCCCATAGACCCTCCGTGTGGGACCTCCACCCACCTCAGGACTACCTGTGACCCTTCTGGGACCCCCACCCATGCCCACCTTGCCCTGGGACCCCCTCTGCGGGGCCCCTGCCTGCACTGATCCTGCCCCCCCAGGAGTGGGAGGATTACCGCCTCACCTGGCGGCCGGAGGACTTTGACAACATGAAGAAGGTCCGTCTGCCCTCCAAGCACATCTGGCTCCCCGATGTCGTGCTCTACAACAAGTAGGTGGTGGGTTTGGCACGGGGGGACACACACCACGTGTTCCCCCCCCCCTACACCACCCAGGCCTTTGGGGCGGTGCCGTTGGCCGGAGCTGACGGGACACCTCTCCGTCCCAGTGCTGATGGGATGTACGAGGTCTCCTTCTACTCCAACGCGGTGATCTCCTATGACGGCAGCATCTTCTGGCTGCCGCCCGCCATCTACAAGAGCGCGTGCAAGATCGAGGTGAAGCATTTCCCCTTCGACCAGCAGAACTGCACCATGAAGTTCCGCTCCTGGACCTACGACCACACCGAGATCGACCTGGTGCTGAAGAGCGAGGTGGCCAGCCTGGACGACTTCACGCCCAGCGGCGAGTGGGACATCGTGGCGCTGCCGGGCCGGCGCAACGAGAACCCTCAAGATTCCACCTATGTGGACATCACCTACGACTTCATCATCCGACGCAAGCCGCTCTTCTACACCATCAACCTCATCATCCCTTGCATCCTCATCACCTCCTTGGCCATCCTGGTCTTCTACCTCCCGTCCGACTGCGGCGAGAAGATGACTCTGTGCATCTCCGTCCTGCTCGCCCTCACCGTCTTCCTGCTGCTCATCTCCAAGATCGTGCCGCCCACCTCGCTGGACGTCCCGCTGGTGGGCAAGTACCTCATGTTCACCATGGTGCTGGTGACCTTCTCCATCGTCACCAGCGTCTGCGTCCTCAACGTCCACCACCGCTCGCCCACCACCCACACCATGCCGCCCTGGGTCCGCTCGCTCTTCCTCCGCAAGCTCCCGGCGCTGCTCTTCATGAAGCAGCCGCAGCAGAACTGCGCCCGCCAGCGCCTACGCCAGCGCCGGCACACGCAGGAACGCGCCAACGCCGGGACCCTCTTCCTCCGTGCCGGCGCCCGCGCCTGCGCCTGCTACGCCAACCCCGGCGCCGCCAAAGCCGAGGGGCTCAACGGGTACCGGGAGCGGCAGGCGCAGGGCCCCGCGGGAGCTTGCGCGTGCGGGCTGGATGAGGCCGTGGACGGCGTGCGCTTCATCGCGGATCACATGCGCAGCGAGGACGACGACCAGAGCGTGAGTCGGGGAGCGTGGCACGAGGAACAAGGGTTGCGGGGAGCGTGGAGGGGGTTTGGGGTGCACATAGAGCGATGGGGAGCTCATAGAGCTGTGGGGTGCAGGGCTATGGGGTGCATGGAGGGGGTTTGGGGTGCATGGAGGGGGTTTGGGGTGCAGAGCTATGGGGTGCATGTAGGGGGTTTGGGGTGCAGAGCTATGGGGTGCATGTAGGGGGTTTGGGGTGCAGGGCTATGGGGTGCACATAGAGCTATGGGGTGCACATAGAGGTGTGGGGTGCAGGGCTATGGGGTGCATGTAGAGGGTTTTGGGTGCAGAGCTGTGGGGTGCACATAGAGCTATGGGGTGCATGTAGCGGGTATGGGGTGCAGGGCTATGGGGTGCACATAGAGCTATGGGGTGCACATAGAGCTGTGGGCTGCAGGGCTATGGGGTGCATGTAAGGGGTTTGGGGTGCATGTAGGGGGTATGGGGTGCAGAGATCTGGGGTGTATGTAGGGGGTTAGGGGTGCAGGGCTATGAGATGCACATAGAGATATGGGGTGCATGTAGGGGGTTTGAGGTGCAGGGCTATGGGGTGCACATAGAGCTATGGGGTGCACATAGAGATATGGGGTGTATGTAGGGGGTTTGGGGTGCAGGGCTATGGGATGCACATAGAGCTATGGGGTGCACATAGAGCTGTGGGGTGCAGGGCTATAGGGTGCATGTAGGGAGCTTGGGGTGCAGAGCTGTGGGGTGCATGTAGGGGGTTTGGGGTGCAGAGCTATGGGGTGTATGTAGTGGGTTTGGGGTGCAGGGCTATGGGGTGTATGTAGGGGGTTTGGGGTGCAGGGCTATGGGGTGCATGTAGGGGGTTTGGGGTGCAGAGCTATGGGGTGCATGTAAGGGGTTTGGGGTGCAGAGCTATGGGGTGTGTGTAGAGGGTTTGGGATGTAGGGCTATGGGGTGTATGTGGGGCGTTTGGGGTGCAGAGCTGTGGGGTGCACATAGAGCTATGGGGTGCACATAGAGCTGTGGGGTGCAGGGCTATGGGGTGCATGTAGGGGGTTTGGGGTGCAGAGCTATGGGGTGCATGTAGGGGGTTTGGGGTGCAGAGCTATGGGGTGTGTGTAGGGGGTTTGGGGTGCAGGGCTATGGGGTGCATGTAGGGGGTTTGGGGTGCAGAGCTATGGGGTGCATGTAGAGGGTTTGGGGTGCAGAGCTATGGGGTGTGTGTAGGGGGTTTGGGGTGCAGGGCTATGGGGTGTATGTGGGGGGTTTGGGGTGCAGAGCTGTGGGGTGCACATAGAGCTATGGGGTGCACATAGAGCTGTGGGGTGCAGGGCTATGGGGCGCATGTAGGGGGTTTGGGGTACAGGGCTGTGGGGTGCATGTGGGGGATTTGGGGTGCTAACCTGTGGGGTGTGTGTAGGGGATTTGAGGTGCTGAGCTGTGGGGTGTGTGTAGGGGATTGGGGGTGCACATAGAGCTATAGGATACAGAGCTGTGGGGTGCAGGGCTGCAGGGTGAATGTAGGGAATTTGGGGTGTAGAGCTGTGGGGTGCAGATCAGTGGGGTGCACATAGAGCTTTGGGGCTCAGAGCTGTGGCATGCAGGACTGTGGAGTGCAGGGCTGTGGGGTGCAGATCAGTGGGGTGCACATAGAGCAATGGGGTGCAGGGCTGTGGGGTTCAGTGCTGTGGGGTGCATGTAGGAGATGCGGGGTGCAGATCAGTGGGGTGCACATAGAGCAATGGGGTGCAGGGCTGTGGGGTTCAGTGCTGTGGGGTGCATGTAGGGGATGCGGGGTGCAGATCAGTGGGGTGCACATAGAGCTATGGGGTGCAGGCTGTGGGGTTCAGAGCTGTGTGGTGCATGTAGGGGATGTGGGGTGCAGATCAATGGGGTGCACATAGAGCTGGGGGTGCAGGGCTGTGGAGTGTATATTAGTGGGGTGCACATAGAGCTATGGGGTGCAGAGCTGTGGGGTGCAGTGCTGTGGGGTGCATGTAGGGGATGCGGGGTGCAGATCAATGGGGTGGACATAGAGCTATGGGGTGCAGGCTGTGGGGTTCAGAGCTGTGTGGTGCATGTAGGGGATGTGGGGTGCAGATCAATGGGGTGCACATAGAGCTGTGGGGTGCAGGGCTGTGGGGTGCAGATCAATGGGGTGCACATAGAGCTGTGGAGTGCATATTAGTGGGGTGCACATAGAGCTATGGGGTGCAGGGCTGTGGGGTGCACCCAGGGTCCCCATCGGGGTCCCCCTGCAGCCCCTGCCCCCCGCCCCCCTACCTGACGCAGCCACTCTGGATCTGGAGCCTCTGGGGACCCCGACCCCTCGCTGTGTGTCCCGCCGGGGTCCGGGGTTACTCGGGGCTCACCGAGGTGATGAGTTTTCGGGGCTCAGCCGTGCAGGTGCAGTGAGCCCAGGGGCTGGTGGCGCTGAGAGAGAAGATTCGGGGTTCAGCGGAGCTGGGAGCAGCACAGGCAGCACCAGGCAATGCCTGGGGCTCCATCCTAACCCAGCGTCAAAGGGGAACGGCTTCGAATTGGAGGGGGGAAGGTTTAGGCTGGACATTAGGAAAAAATTCCTCACAATGAGGTGGGGAAGCCCTGGCCCAGGTTGCTCCATCCCTGGAGGGGTCCAAGGCCAGGTTGGATGGGGCTTGGAGCCCCTGATCCCATGGGAGGTGTCCCTGCCCAAGGCAGAGGTGGGACTGGATGGACTTTGAGGTCCCTTCCGACCCAACCCGTTCCGCCGTTCTCTGATCTGCTGGCTCTGCAGGTGAGCGAGGACTGGAAGTACGTGGCCATGGTCATCGACCGCCTCTTCTTGTGGATCTTTGTCTTCGTCTGCGTCTTCGGCACCGTTGGGATGTTCCTCCAGCCCCTCTTCCAGAACTACGCCACCAACTCCCTGCTCCAGCTCGGCCAGGGCACCCCCACATCCAAATAGAGCCCGGACCCCCTCCCCACTGGCCCCAAGGACAGCGAGGGCTCTGCTCCCGATCCCCACCGCCCGGCCGGGGGTCGGAGAGCTGGGCGCTGGGCTCCAGGTGGAACCACAAACCAATAAACGCTCACACAGGATGGTGCTGGGTTGGTTTCAGCGTCGCTTCATCCCGCGTGGGCAGGAGATAGCAGGACGCATCGGGAATGGGGGGGATTCTGGTTCCCCAGGAGCGAGCGCAGAGGGTGTGGAGATGGTCAGAGCATCTCTGGTACGAGGTTAAAAGAGTTGGGGTTGTCCAGCCTGGAAAAAGGAAGGATCTGGAGAGACCTCAGAGCGGCTTTGAGTAAGGAAAGGGGCTCCAGGGAAGCTGGAGAGGGGACTCTGGAGCAGGGATGGGATGAAGGGAACGGTTTTTAGTTGAAAGAAGGGAGGTTGTGATGAGATCTTAGGGAGGAATGTTTTGCTGTGAGGGTGGGGAGGTCCAGGTTGCCCAGAGCAGTGGTGGCTGCCCCATCCCTGGAGGGGTTCAAGGCCAGGTTGGATGGAGCTTGGAGCCCCCGATCCAGTGGGAGGTGGATGGGACTGGATGGGCTTTGAGGTCCCTTCCCACTCAAACTATTCCAGGAGCCACAATCGCCATCAGAAGCTGAGGCAGAAAGAGGCTCTGGGAGAGGAAAATCCCAGTTGCCGAGGGAGCGCGGTGGAGCCGCTCTGCTCCTGCTCCTCCAGGCGAGCACACGGACCAGGCAGAAGGACGCTATTTTTAGGTCCTACCTGGAGGCAGCGAGCACCAGGGCTGCTCCGTGCTCCAGCAAAGCCCGCGTCCCCTGCTCAACTCCGTGCGCCGGAGCTGAGAGCCAGGAGGAGGAAAACACAAAGCCAACCCAACTCCAAGCGGGAGCAGCCCAGCTCCCAGCGTGGCCCCGGCCAGTCCAGCAACGCTTCCCACGCTCCCTCGCAAGCAGGAATTGGCCTCGCTGGGGAAAAAGCGGAACGGAGCGTTTGCTATAAATACCACTAATCTGCCGCGCTGGAGCGGCCGGTGGCACCCGGCGCCAGGGGAAGTCGCACGCTAGGAATGAATTTAAATCCCAGCCCTTCACCCGGCCAGAGAAACCCCCGGCTGCTCCGGCTGCACCTACTGGATGTTCTCCTCCCAAGGCTGAACCTCAAGGCTTCAATGTTGAGAGCTTTGCCCCTGCAGCCTCCACACATCAGGGGCTCATCCCAGTTTGTCCCACCTTGGAGCAGCCCTGGGGTGCAGGACAGGGGTTCCTGGAGAGCAGGAGGGTGCGGGGAACAGTGAGAGAACCCCAGTGCAGCTCCCGAAGCACAGTGGGGGCCAGCGCTGATGAGAAGCCCCCAACTCCGTCCTGCTGCCAACGCTGCTCCATGGCAGGGGATGAAGGCATCGAGAGCACCCTTAGCGAGCTTGCGGATGGCACTGAGCTGGGTGGAAGCTGGATCTGCTGGAGAGCAGGGAGGCTCCAAAGGGATCTGATCAGGCTGGATCCCTGGGCTGAGACCAATGGGATGAGGTTTAACGAGGCCAAATGGCGGGTGCTGCACTTGGGGCACAAGAACCCTGAGCAGCTCCAGACTAGGAGAAGTCTGGCTGGAAAGTGCCTGGAGGAGAAGGACCTGGGGGGGTTGGTTGAACAGGAGCCAGCAGGGGCCCAGGTGGCCAAGAAGGCCAAGGGCATCTTGGCTTGGAGCAGACACGGCGTGGCCAGCAGGGCCAGGGAGGTTCTTCTCCCTCTGGCCTCGGCCCTGGGGAGACGGCTCCTCGAATCCTGGGGTCAGTTCTGGTTCCTCCCCACCAGAAGGATGTTGAGGCTCTGGAGCGAGTGCAGAGAAGAGCAACGAAGCTGGGGAGGGGGCTGGAGAAGAAGAGGAGCGGCTGAGAGAGCTGGGGAGGTTCAGCCTGGAGAAGAGGAGGCTGAGGGGAGAGCTCATTGCTCTCTGCAACTCCCTGAGAGGAGGTTGTGGAGAGGAGGGAGCTGGGCTCTTCTCCCAAGGGACAGGGGACAGGACGAGAGGGAATGGCCTCAAGCTCCTCCAGGGGAGGGTCAGGATGGACATTAGGGAAAAATATTTCCTGGAAAGGGTGATCGGTCCCTGGCAGAGGCTGCCCAGGGAGGGGGTTGAGTCCCCTTCCCTGGAGGGGTTTGAGGGACGGGTGGGTGAGGTGCTGAGGGACGTGGGTTAGTGACTGATGGGAATGGTTGGACTCGATGATCCTGGGGGTCTTTTCCAACCTGGTGATTCTATAATTCTATGAGTGGGAACAGCAACTTCACTCCCTACCTTCCACCAGCACCTCTGGTGCACAGTTGAACTCTACCCTAAGGAACCTGCAGCCAGTGCGAGCTCCCCAGTGATGTTCCATGGCTGAAGAGAGGACATCACCCCACAGACACAGACCCACCAGCAGCACAGGGCGGGCTCCTGCCCTCCCAGGGCTCAGTTCTCCCTCCTGAGCCCCTGCTGAGGGCATGAGATTCAACACGGCCAAGTGCCAGGTCCTGCATTTGGGCCACAACAACCCCATGAGTGCTCCAGGCTTGGGGAAGAGCAGCTGGAAAGCTACCTAGTGGCAAAGGACCTGGCAGTGGCTGAACAGCAGTGTCCCAGGTGGCCAAGAAGGCCAACAGCATCCTGGCTTGGATCAGCCATGGGGTGGCCAGCAGGACCAGGGATGGGATCGTCCCCCTGCACTTGGTGCTGGTGAGCACCTCAAATTCTGGGTTGTTTTGGGCCACTCACTCCAAGAAAGCGCAGCCAGAAAATGGAATGGAGCTGGAAAATATCTGGAGTCAAGGGGTTGTAGGAGCTGCTGTGGTCCCTGGGCCTGTTTAGTCTGGAGAAGAGGAGGCGGAGGAGAGAGCTCATCACATTCTGCAGCTCCTGGAAAGCAGGTTGGAGCCAGGTGGGTGCTGGGCTCTGCTCCCAAGGACCAAGGGATGGGATGAGAGGAAACAGCCTCAAGTTGTGCCAGGAGAGGCTGAGAGGGGATATTGGGAACGATTCCTTTACCGAGAGTGGTGAAGCCCCAGCAGAAGATGCCCAAGGCATTAGTGGAGTCCCCATCCCTGGAGGGATTCAAAAAATGTGGAGATATGGCACTTCAGGACATGGTTGAGTCGTCACATTGTGGTTGGGCTGAGAGTTGAACTGGATGAGGTTTCCAGGGGGCTTTTCCCACCTCAATTATTCTATGATTCTAAGAGGCTCAACTCACAATTGCTGGTTCCACACCACTCATCAAGCAGGAGCCCATCTATATCCCCTTCCAATCCACCTCAGGGCCCCTCTCTCCCCCAGCATCACCAACCCAGCCAATAATACAGAAATCCATCTTTATTACGAACGCGGAATGTTTCGCTGGTCCTGCTGGCGTCCTGCAGGGATCAGTCCCGTGTTCCAGTCCCATTTGAGAGAGACACCTCAAACCAGCCAGCCAGCTTTGTTTTTCTTCCTCAAAAAGAGAAAATTTGCCTCAAAACCCCCCAGAGGGATGAGAACTGCAAAGTCCAAATGTTTGGAACTCGCAGTTTGAGAATCCCTCTGGTTTCTTGTGCCTTCTTATAAAAAAAGAGGAGACAAAACCATAAAAGCAAATGGGGCTGAGCCCGCCCTAGCTTAAAAAAAGACAATTTCCATGCATGTTTTAAAAAGAGGAAGGGCCAGGTCTCTGAGGAACAAGAGCAGAGAGAAGGCAGCCAGATCTACAGGGAAAACTCCCGCACGCTCCCGATTCCAGGTCACAAAAAGGTGATGGCGAGAGGAGGACGCTGGTGCCCACACACAGGCGCCTCTGCACTCACCCCCGACACCCACCGGGCACCTCATTGTGCAAGAGGGAAGGAGAAATTCTCCTCCTCTTGGGGTTTGCGGATCCAGCTGCCGTAACCCAGCGTTTCCAGGGCGCCAAAGAAACGCTGCTTGGCTTCTTGATACTCCGTGGCAGCTTCCTTCGCCTCCGAGTACACCGCGAGGTGCTGCAGGTCTTTGCGGTCGTTCTTGGCACGCAACTGCTGGAAGAGGGCGAACATTTTCCTCTTTGACACACGAGACACCTCCAGCTTTGGTCTGAGGAGGAAAACAAAGGCCGCAGTGAAGGACACAACACTTGGAAGAGCAAAGAAAAGCAGGGGACACAAGGAAAACCCACTATGGGAGGGCTGTGAGACCTCTCGGCTCAGCAGGGCTCTGATTTAGGGCCCAGGCTGGGGAATATTTGGTTTTACTTCATCAGCACTCACTTGCATCAGTTGGAAACATCTCTCTCCAGCCCTTCCCACACATAAGGTGCTGGAACAGCACGGTTAGAGGCACTTCAGAGCTGCCCCCTCCTCCTCTTTCCAACTGGAAAAGCAGCGTCAGGAAAGGCTCTTCTTACCCATCTACTTTCCCTTTTGTGCCATCCAAGATTTCCACTTCACTTTCGTCAGCAAGACACCAGTTAACCGAAGACTCCTTCGTCTTGCCCGTCTGCCTGGCAGAGTCGTACACGCTGACTCGTCCGACCTGCGCGAGAGGTGAGAGGGTTTAACACGGGTCCTGCCACACGAGCAGGAGCTTTGCGGCTCAACCACCCCCTGCGGGCTGGGGTCCGGCTCCCCCTGACCCCAAAAGGCGGCAAATACTAAGCTGAAGGCTACAGAGGTGACCTTGGTCTCCTTGTTCCCACACTAAGTCTCCTCCAGTAACCCCAGACGACACGTGGGAGCAGGTTTCTGGCCGTTAACCTCCCCATCCTGGGCATTATCCCCACGGAGCGAGGCCCAAACCCAAGGGCAGAGGTGGAAGGGGCCGTGGGAAGCCGAAGAGGTGCCAAGGCTGCAGTACCTCGGGATGGTTGACGTGATAAGGAGCCTGGAGCTTTCCCTGCAGCGCGTTCCCGTCTCTCGCCACGCGGCAGCAGATTGCGCGTGTTAAGTGACCTTGGCTGTACAAGTAACCTGTGAAGAGAGAGGTGAAGGCGTTGGGAAGGAGGAACGGCACCGTGAAGGACAAGCCCAGCCCAGAGATCCACAGCGCTTCCCGCAGCTCTAGGAAGCTTGCGGCCCTGTGGATCAGCCACAGCGACTCCACTCTGGAACATGGAACCCTGCAATGGGTTGGGTTGGAAGGGACCTCAAAGCCCATCCAGTCCCACCCCTGCCATGGGCTGGGACACCTCCCGCTGGATCAGGGGCTCCAAGCTCCATCCAACCTGGCCTTGAACCCCTCCAGGGATGGGGCAGCCACCACTGCTCTGGGCAACCAGGGTCAGGGCCTCCCCAGCCTCACAGCAAAACATTTCTTCCCAAGATTTCATCTAAACCTACACCAACATTTCTTACCAGAGACACATCAGGCCCTTTCTGTCTCATCCTCCAGAAAACCTTCCAAAAACCAAATTCCTGGGAGCAAACTCCACTCCACCCCAAACAAAAATCCACAAACTCCCTTTCCGGTTCCAAACAGCACAGCTCTGCCAAGAACGAGAGCTCAGTCCATTACTCCTGTAGCCTCCACAAAGAAGCATTTCATAGAATCACAGAATCACCAGGTTGGAAAGGACCCACTGGATCATCGAGTCCAACCATTCCCATCAATCACTAACCCATGTCCCTCAGCACTTCGGCCACCCGGCCCTTAAACCCCTCCAGGGAAGGGGACTCAATCCCCTCCCTGGGCAGCCTCTGCCAGGGACCAATCACCCTTTCCATGAAAAAAGTTTTCCTGATGTCCAGCCTGAGCCTCCCCTGGTGGAGCTTGAGGCCATTCCCTCTCGTCCTGTCCCCTGTCCCTTGGGAGAAGAGCCCAGCTCCCTCCTCTCCACAAGCTCCTCTCAGGGAGTTGCAGAGAGCAATGAGCTCTCCCCTCAGCCTCCTCTTCTCCAGGCTGAACCCCCCCAGCTCTCTCAGCCACTCCTCTTCTTCTCCAGCCCCCTCCCCAGCTTCGTTGCTCTTCTCTGCACTCGCTCCAGAGCCTCAACATCCTTCTGGTGGGGAGGAACCAGAACTGACCCCAGGATTCGAGGAGCGGTCTCCCCAGGGCCGAGTCCAGAGGGAGAAGAACCTCCCTCCCTGGCCCTGCTGGCCACGCCGTGTCTGCTCCAAGCCAAGATGCCCTTGGCCTTCTTGGCCACCTGGGCCCCTGCTGGCTCCTGTTCAACCAACACCCCCAGGTCCTTCTCCTCCAGGCAGTTTCCAGCCAGACTTCTCCTAGTCTGGAACTGCTCAGGGTTGTTGTGCCCCAAGTTCCATCCCTCAGTGAGGGCCACTACTTGTCACTGGGCCCGGTTTCCTCCCTGCCCAGCCAGGCTCTCGTACCTAGTGTCACAGAGCTGAGATAAACCGGTTCCATGAAATGCGACAACAATGCCCCCTGCAAGCCAAGCACATTCCAGCGTAGGATTTTGTCGCTGCAGGACATGGTTCGCAACCTCTCCCCATGCTGGATCCCATCCCATGTGGGCACAATGTCACTCGACTCCACAGGAATGGTGCCTTCTCCTGCATGAAAAGAGAGGAAAGCTTTTCTATCACGAGTCAGATACTGAATAAATCAAAACTTCATCAGCAACCACGCAAGAAACTGTCTTCTAAGCATAGTCTCCTCTGGAGTCAGCCGGGTACCAGGTTCTGGGAATATTTTGGTATCCCAGGATGAAGGGAACTCAGTACAAGACATTTTTCATGCACTGGAAAGGGAGGGCAGAGATACATGAGCTTTGAAGCCAACTTCAGCCACGCTCCTGCTAGCGTGGAATCCAACAGAGAAGGGGGAAGGAGAAGGAGCTCTCCCCAACGCCCCCAGCCCTTCCACCCAACTCCTCGGTTCCTGAATGCTTCAAACAACACAACAGCACCACACAGGCTGAGGTATAGAAAGTCTGGAGCTTCAGAAAGGCTCAGAGGAGAGGACTGGAGCCACCTTTCCATGCCAGGAGCGAGCGCACTCACCATTCTCCACCTTGGTGCGCAGTTTGCCTTGCTTGGGGTTCTCGAAGAGAGGCTGGTGCTGGGTTGGCCCCACCACGCTCGCCTGGTCGCTGCAGGACTTATCAAAGAGTGCCCCGTCTCCACACGGTGCTGTGCTAGAAAACAAACGCTCCCCAGGTCAGTGCAGACCCGCGGGAAGCAGCCAGAGCCACAACGGTGCCACCGCTCACCCCCCCAACAAACCTGATGTAGAGGTGGAAGGTAACATTGCTCTTTATTTTGAGCCTCTTCCCTCCCGCTGGCTCGAAAATGCTCTCTTCTGTGGAGGAAGGATTAAACGGGTCGTGCTTCATCAGTTCACTGTAAAGAAACCTGAAAACATTGCGTCAAAAGGCTGCTTTGCTCCTCAGAATCAACCCAACCACTGCTGGGGACAGGCAGGGCCTCACGCTTGGCTGCACTGAGTCACCTGCTCCTGGTTCTTGGAGAGCCAAGACCAGAAGCCGAGGCTGAGAATACCAGGAAGGCAACGAATGGCGTTTAACGCTCAGAAAAGGCACAGAATACAGCAGATTTCCTAGCACGCAACGGAAAATGAGGATTCTGCAGAGGGAAGCAGAGGCGGCAGAGAGAAAGGAGCTCAGCTGCCTTCTGCTCGCGTGCCTCTCCATCCCAGGGTGAAGACGACTTCAAGGTTGTTCACTCAGCACCTTTAGTCAGCACCAAGTTTGCAGTGAGAGCAAGCAGCCCCTGGGGCAGCCAAACACAAGCGGTATCGTCAGCACAACCCCACGATCTGTTTACAATGACCGCGTCTTTTAGCGCCGCTCCTGTCTGCGCACGAGTGAAAACCTTGAGGTCTCCAACACTGCAGGAAAACTGCAGCTTCCCAGAGCCTGTGCAGGGAATTATTCTGCAAGGAGAGATGGAGCTCAGGGCTCTTGTATCTGACAGGCTCAGATTAAAATTACAGCTGAGACAGCCAGTAAGCAGGAGTACAGACCTCCGACTTTACAGCTTGCTGGGGAGCTGCCCTCAACGGCTTCTGGTGCTGAGGAACATGTGGATTGTAGCAGCTGTAAGAAAGCTTTGCAGTTCAGAACTGGGAGGGCGGCTGTTAACGAGGCTAATCCAGCCTCAGCGCATTTGAGGTTAAAAAACAAAGGGCCCCGCTAGAAGTTTCTAAAGTGAACACGTTGAACATGAGCCAGCAGTGCATCCTGGTAGCCAAGGGGGCAACCAAATCCTGGGGCTATCCAGCATGGCATTGCCAGCCCGGTGAGGGAGGGGATTGTCTGGCGCAGCCCCACCTCGAGCGCTGGGAGCAGTTTTGGGTGTCACAGGATAAAAAGGATCTAAAGCTCCTGGAAAGCATCCAGGGAGTTGAAGGGTTTAGAGGGGAAGTGGTGTGAGGAGCATCTGAAGTCATTGGGTCTTTTCAGCAAGGAGAAGACTGAGAGGAGACCTTATCGTGGTCTGCAGCTTCCTCGCAAGGGGAGGAGGAGGAGCAGGTGCTGAGCTCTTCTCTCTGACTTGAGAGAATGGCAGAGGAGGGTTAGGAAAAGGTTCTCCTCCCAGAGCCTTTTCCTGAAGCCTTTTATATTCAGAGCCAGGAAGGCCAGGGAAGGAACTGTGATTCCTCAGCACCTCAACTCAGAGCTGTGCTCAGCCAAAGCAGCACGTTGCGTGCCAGCCGAGCAGCCTCTGCAGGGCGCTTTATTTTAAGGACATCAGATGTGGCCCTTGGGCTCTTGGCAAATTTCCAGACTGATACTAATTTGGGCGCTATTGAGGCACGGCTCTTTCTTATCAGAAAGAAACTTCCCTCTATTTAACACCACAGGGGTAAACAGCGGCATTAGAGGATCACAGCCTCTCTCAGCACAGCAAGGAGCTCTAACAGCCACATTCCTCCAAAGAGGCTCAGTGCCTCTCCTTCTCCTTCATGTTTCCCCTTGTCTCACCTCACAAAGCCTCTCCGAGAAATGATTTCTGCGTGACAGTCATTCACCGTCTCCCCCTTCAAGCTCAACTCTTCTCCTTTCACACAACGATTACCTGAAACAAATAAATAAAAAGGCAAGTGTCACAGCCAACACATGGCTCCACGGAGAGAGGGAGGGTTTCATCTTAAAGGGGCTCCAGGAAAGCTGGGGAGGGGCTCTGGATCAGGGAGGGCAGGGAGAGGACAAGGAGGGTGGTTTTCAGCTACAAGAGGGGAGATTGAGATGAGATCTTGGGGAGAAATGTTTTCCTGCAAGGGTGGGGAGGCCCTGGCCCATGTTGCCCAGAGCAGGGGTGGCTGCCCCATCCCTGGAGGGGTTCAAGGCCAGGCTGGATGGGGCTTGGAGCCCCTGATGCAGTGGGAGGTTTCCCTGCCCATGGCAGGAGGTAGAACTGGATGGGCTTTGAGGTCCTTTACAACCCAACCCATTCCAGGATTCTACGACTGTTTCACTTCAAATTTTACTTCTCTGGGCTTGTGAGCAGCACAGCAGCCCGACTATGAAATCATTATCCTGATCCAAGGAGTTCGGAAAATAAAGGTTCAAGGAGCACACGCTGCTTCAGGGACAGCAGAGACTTCAGCTGCACAGGTGCAGGGGCAGGGACCCTTCCCAAGAGCTTCCCAGCCCGCCGCTCCGGGTGGGAGCGTGGCAGCTCGGGCCCACACGGCTGAGAGAAGCTGAGGGATCTTGTGCTGGACGAGGTGAGGAATCCACGCTCCGATGCACAGACCAGCGCGGAGCAATGCAAGCAAAGATTAAGAGCAATACAGCTGCAGGCACATTTGCTTTGTTCTCCATCTATAACCAGATCACTCGTGACACCACGTGAGCCCTGGCCAAGTTTCTTGCCCTCTCTGAAGAAGCTTACGGCACAGCCATTCCCTAGTTGTCACTGACAGGGAACACAGAGGCAAAAGAGAGCTCAGCTTTTACCGAAAGAAGCTGTCCGTACCTGTTCCGATGCTGACCACCACGCCGAGGTCCTTGTTTCCTTTCCGCATGATGATGGCAGCCAGGATTTTCCTTCCAAGCAGGCTGTGCTGGATGCGAGCGGTGAGAGTGTTGAAGCGCTGGTGGCTCAGCATGGCCATCTGGTCGTGGAGCGTGCTGCCGCTGATGGGGAGCTGCAACCGGGACACAACACTGGGATCACCAAGAGATCACGGAACAAAACGGAGCAAGGAGTAGCTAAACCTAAGCACAGCAAGCGGAGCGGGAGGCAGGAGCAGAGAAAACACGAGCCACAAGCAGCGCACCCTTAGCAAGTTTGCGGATGACACTGAGCTGGGTGGAAGCTGGATCTGCTGGAGGGTGAGGAGGCTCCAAAGGGATCTGAACAGGCTGGATCCATGGGCTGAGACCAATGAGATGAGGGTTAACGAGGCCAAATGGCGGGTCCTGCACTTGGGGCACAAGAACCCTGAGCAGCTCCAGACTAGGAGAAGTCTGGCTGGAAACTGCCTGGAGGAGAAGGACCTGGGGGGGTTGGTTGAACAGGAGCCAGCAGGGGCCCAGGTGGCCAAGAAGGCCATCAACATCCTGGCTTGTGTCAGCCATGGGGTGGCCAGCCAGGGGCAGGGACATGATTGTGCCCTTGGATTGAATCCTCGAATCTTGGGTTCAGTTTAGGGCCCCTCACTCCAAGAAAGATCTGGAGGGGTTGGAGCGCAACCAGAGAAAGGGAACGGAGCTGGGGAAGGGGCTGGAGCCCAAGGGTTGTGGGAGCGGCTGCGGGCCCTGCGGCTGCTCGGTCTGGAGAAGAGGAGGCTGAGGGGAGAGCTCATCGCTCTCTGCAGCTCCCAGGAAGGAGGTTGGAGCCAGGTGGGTGCTGTGCTCTGCTCCCAAGTGACAAGCGAGGGGACGAGAGGAAATGGCTTCAAGCTGTGCCAGGGTAGGTTTAGACTGGATATTGGGAACAATTTCTTTACTGACAGAGCGGTGAAGCCCTGGCAGAGGCTGCCCAGGGTAGTGGGGGAGTCTCCATCTCTGGAGGGGTTCAAAAACCATACGGCCATGGTGCTGCAGGACACGGTCTGGTCAGCACGGTGGGGCTGGGCTGATGGTTGGACTGCACAAGGTGTTTTCTAACCTTAATGATTCCATGATTCTAAGTATTTCCGTATTTCTGGGAAAGTTCTGCCTGACGTTGTGAGTACTGCTCCGAGCACGTCATCAGGAGCTGTCAGCAAGCTCTCCTGGCAGCAAGTGTGGCATCTCTCGAGACTGCCAGGGAAAACCCTCCCCACAAGAAAACAAACCCTATCCTGCCTCTTCCCAGAGATTCAGCCAGGGAGATCTGTTAAGGGCTTCGGAAAAATTCCTCCTCCGGCTGCCTGTGAGGAAACTGCAGAGTCACTCCGGTCACAGCCGGGTCCTTGCCTCCTCCGGCACTGCTGACTGACAAATCCTCCCTGATGGCTTTGCTATTTTCGAGCCCCAGCTGCTGCGCTCATCTGCACAGCCTGGAACGCGGCTTTGAGGAGATCACAAAAACTCCGAGCGCGATTTAAAGCAGTGCAGGTTTGAGACAGCCAGCCTGACAGAGCCAGAGCTCCGCTCTGATCTGACACTGGGGCGTTTGAGCTGACATGCGGGTTTTAATGCAGCCTGAAGGAATCTGGAAGGAGGAAAAGAAAATGCTCAGAATTAAAACTGAGCGCGTTCCTGCCTCACCACAGGAGAAACCTGACGATAATTTAGCCCTACAGCAGAGGCCAGCGGGAGGGAAGAGCATCTCTGTGCCCTGAGGAAACATTTAACCCACTTCAGGAGAACACCACCTTATCGACACCTTCAGAGAACAAAGACGTCGCAGTTGATCTTGAAGGTATTTCTCTGCCAGACTGAAAGGCCCAGGGAAGGCAGGGCTACAAAACCCACCCCAGTTTCAGAGGAAGGGGATTCACCTCGGTGATGTTTGTCCCTTCCATGCGCTCCATTTTCTCTGTTTCCCCAATGAGGACTCGGAGCGCTGCATCAGCTGCCTCCTGCTTGCCCTGCTTTTTACTGTGGGCAGTTATAGCCGGGAACCAGCGCCCTCCAACCTTCGCCTGGTAGACAAACCTGGAACGACAGCAGCGAACCTTGAGAAACCAAGGAACCCACGGATTTCATTTGGGGTTTTCAAATCTCTCAGTGAAGAGAGGAGCACAGGGAGTTTATCATCACTCAGAAATAAGGTTTGGCAGAGGCAGCAGCTCGGCCTGTTGCCATCTCCAGCCGCATCAGAAAGGAGGCCAGCCTGAGAGAGTTGGGGTTGGTTCAGCCTGGAGAAAGGAAGGCTGTGGGGAGCTTCCAGGGCTGAAAGGGGCTCCAGGAAAGCTGGGGAGGGGCTCTGGATCAGGGAGTGCAGGGGTGGGACAAGGGGGAACAGTTTTCAGCTGAAAGAGGGGAGATTAAGATGAGATCCTAGGGAGAAATGTTTTCCTGTGAGGGTAGGGAGGCCCTGGCCCAGGTTGCCCAGAGCCGAGGTGGCTGCTCGATCCCTGGAGGGGTTCAAGGCCAGGTTGGATGGGGCTTGGAGTCCCTGATCCACTGGGAAGTGTCCCTGTCCATGGCAGAGGTGGGACTGGATGGGCTTTGAGGTCCTTTCCAACCCAAACCATGATTCTACGATTCTAAGTTTGTGTTCTCTGCCCTTTATCCAGGACAACAGAGTAAAATTCCCTCCAGGACAGACCCAGCTCCTTACTTGGGGTCATGGGGAGGTCCTGACTGATCGATGAGTTTGAACTCCGCGGCAAATCCATTGGAGCGGGCGTATTCCAGCAGGCCGCTGATAGGGTTGACGTTAAGGTATTTGATGAGGTCCCCAACAGCCTTTCCTTTTGCTGCTTTGCCTTCATCCGGAGCAGGCACCCATAGCGCAGAGCTCTGTGGGGACTGGTCATCGTGGGGCTTCGTGACAGGCTAGAGCGGAGTCAGACAGGAGAGAGCGGTTAAACACCACACAGCTGACATTACCGCAGGCCCAGAGCGTTCAGCAAACCTCTGCCACCGCCAGGATGGGACCCTGTGCGGTGAAATCCAGTGGGATACGAAATTCAAAACACTTGGGTCATATAAAGCAGCTCTTTGTACCTGTTCAGGCAAGACGTGGGGCACAGACTCTCCAGAAAGAATCTTCACGGCAACGTCGGCTGCCATTTGCTTCGCCCCCTTTTTGCTGTTTCCTACCACAGCAGGGAAAATTTGGTCACCCATTTTCACACAGTAGCTGAACCTGACAGGACATTACAGCATACGAAAAACGTTAAGCACAGGCGCCTCCATCTGTTTGTTATCACCTTCTCCCCGTTCAAGTTAAATCCCTGTGGGTGAGCAATTTAAATCTACCACGATGGCCCCAAACGCTCCCCGGAGAGCATTGCCAGGTCGGGGACAGGACTGGGATCTGCTCCAGGACAAACAGCTCCTTTCTCTGGGAAAGGGCATTGGATTTGGTCTCTTCCCGGAGGCAGATGTCTCGGAGGAGCCATGCCCAGCCTCCTCAGATAAAAATCTCCTCAGAGATAAGCACTCTACCAGGTCAGTGCCGAGTCCAGGAACGCGAGCAGCGTGCTGAGGAGGAAGGGTATGAAGGGAAGGGTTTCTATCCTTTGAAATACCTGGGATCATGAGGTGGGCCTTCCTGAGAGAGCAGCTGGAATTCAATCGCATTCCCTGATTTCTGTCCGTATTCCATTAAAACGCTGATAGGGTGCTTGCCGGGAAGCAGGCTGAGAGGAGCTGGCCCCGACGATGGCTCCGGTTCTGGAGGCAAAGGCTACAGCAAGAAGAGGGAGGAAGCCAGTTTCAGACTCAACGCTGTCCAACCGACCTCTCAAGTAAAGGAGATGAGACTCACCAATTCCACTTCGGAGTTGGCGGAGGGCAACGGCTCTTCACATTTAATTCCACCGTGTCTTCCATTCTCCACTTCGCTCACCAGGACCCTCATGGCATTCGCAGCCGCCTCCTGCTTAGCGAGTTTTTTGCTCCCTGCTTCCGCTGGTGGGAATCGGCGCCCATTAATCACTGCCTGGAACTTAAACCTTGGAAAGAGAAAAGCAAAGAGGTAAATCGAGAGGCGAAAGTGTTGTCTTCTTCAGAGTGAGCAGGTCTAGGAATTCAAGGGAGGAGGAGCAGCTCGCTCCTGGCTGGGAGAAGGAACCTGAGCTGCCCTGGGCAGAAGACAAAACCACCAAAAACTCTGCGTCTCAGCCTCGTTTCATCGCATTTTCAGAGCTGTCCGGGACAGGGGAGCAGCTCCAGGCTTTGTTCTAAAGGAACAGGATGAATTGCCATGTTCCACAAGCATCAAGAGATGCGCCGTGGCTGCACGCAAAGAGCATTTTGGTGATGTCTCCAGCGCAGCGATGAAGGAAGCTTAAAAGCAGCCTGTGCTGTTCCATCTGCACCTGGTCATGTGGGGTCACTCCTCCCTCCGGCACGTTCCCTGCTCCCACACCGTCTCGGTGAGGTGCTGCCTCACAGAAACCTCCTGCCTTTGCAGTTTCTGCCTCTTTCCTCCCTGTGAACTCAAACGCAGATTCTCTCCTCATAGAGAAAACCTGCTTCCGATGAGAAGGGGTCAAACCAGATCCCGAGATGGGGTACAGGGCTGGAAAAAACAAAGCCTGGGACTCCTTCTTTAGAAATTAGGCCAATTTTCCTGTCTAGCGGCTCTATTGACATATTCCAGGGCGGCACATATGGTGCTTTTCACTGTCGCTCTGGTGCTCAGGAACAGCCACGGGAAAGCGGGGCTCTGGTCACCAACCCCATAGCTCCTGCTGTCACGCTACGGGCTCTGCTTACCCCGAAAACACCCAGGGCAGGGTCACCTTGTCTCATCCAGGAGACCTGCACCCACAACCACCTTGGCTCTGGCCTCCCTTTATGCCACTTCCAGGGTGAGAGCATTTTGAGAGGCAGCTCAGAACCATACGTTTCCCCCTATACAATCAAACCAAAAGCCTAGTGATTAAATCAGATGGGATCGAGCTGAAGAGATGGATCCCGTGAGGTGCAGGGTTGCTAGAACCAGGCTATGTAGGGTTAAGTTTCAGCCTTGTTTTTAATTTTGAGCTGCTGCAAGGAATTAACGAGGCTAATCCTTCTGAAATGAAGTAAATGTTAAAGAGCAGGCCCTTCAGGACGAAGCTGAGAGGGTGAAGTTTGTTGAGGGGGCCTACAGGGAAGCTGGAGAGGGGGCTCTTGATCAGGGAGTTCAGGGACAGGATGAGGGGAATGTTTTTGAGCTCTAAGGGGAGATTGAGATGAGATATTGGGAAGAAAAGTTTTGCTGTGAGCGCGGAGAGGCCTGGGTTGCCCAGAGCAGGTGGCTGCCCCATCCCTGGAGGGGTTCAAGGCCAGGTTGGATGGGGCTTGGAGCCCCTGATCCACTGGGAGGTGTCCCTGCCCATGGCAGGGGTGGGACTGGATGGGCTTTGAGGTCCTTTCCAACCCAAACCACTCTGTGATGACTTTAAGTGAAAAGACAGCTCGGGAAAGGCAGGCGAATCCCTTACCGTGGCTCGTGAGAGGGCCCGCTCATCTCCAGCATGGCAAACTCACAGTGCTGGCACATGTACTGGGAATACTCAGTAAGGCCACTCACAGGGTTCTTCTCCTGACAAGCCATCAGCTTCTCAACGGGCGTGCAAGGGAAAGCAGGTTCAAACTGGGCAGCATAACTTGGGGAACACTGGGAGTTCATGATGGATTCCGACTCGTGGGGCTGCTTGGTGATGGTGTTCAGGTTGTCTGGGATGTCATCCGTGGCCCACTCGTTGTTTTCGGAGTTATCGTAATTACTCAAACTGGAGAATTCGGGCTTAACGTCGTCAGACGGGGCTGCTTCCGCGTCACTGCCATCGCTCTGCTCTGTTTGCCCCAAAGGCCGCTGCCCATTTTCCACGCTTTCTTCTTCCGACGTCGTCACTGCCGGAGACGCTACAGTCACCTCCTGGGGACACGGAGGAACAGTGGAAAGTGGAAAACCTGGTGCAGGTGTGGGATCGGCCCGCGGCGCCGCGCTGGCTTTCAGCCGCATCTGCATCCGCTCGCGTTTTCGGTCGGTCAGGGACCACCGCGGGGGGTTTGTGTTCTGCTTGTGGACATCTCCCAGCTTTTCCAGTGCACTCAGGAAGGCGTTAACGTCCTTGGCCCTCGAGAACCCAATGTTTTTGGCCAGGTTGAGCGCCGTCGTTTCATCCACGCTGAACAAGTAGTTGCAGATTTTGTCCTTGGTCTCCGCCATGATGGGATCGGCGTCTCCCAAGCCAAATACACTCCTCTCTCCTCCTCTGCTTTCGTCTCCTGGATCTCTGCGACCGCCGCTGTGCTCAGCAGGGCTTCTTTCCCTCCCTGCGCTTGGGCCGGCAACGCTCCACAGTGGCGGCGTCTCCTCACCTTTGTGCAACTTGCCTTCTCGGAAGAGTTTATACAAAGCCCGGTTGACCTCCTTCTTTTTAGTTTTAAGCTTACGTGCAAGATCATGAACTGTGCAAGTATTCCCCTGCCCAAGCTGCTCAAAGATCCGCAGAATTTCTTGTTCGCAGTCCCGTCCAGCAAGAGAAAGTCTCTGGAAATTTAGCCTGATGGTGTCGGAATCTCTCTCTGACGACTCCTGATGATGGTGCTGAGGAGGACGATAATGCAGAGAGGTTTCCACCCGTGGACGCTTGCCGAAGAACCTATGCCCTCCCGCCCAGCAGCTGGGCTGCCATCTCTCCGGTGCCGCCGGCTGGCCTCTGACACGCAATCTGTCGTGAGATCCCTGTCCCTGAAGCAAACAGACTTCACCGTCCTGCTCTGTTAAGAACTGCTGGCGTAAAAAAGTTTCTGGATTAGTTACTCGCGGGGTAGGAGGGCAGATATAAAAACCTCGGTTGGCGCTGGCGTAGTTACGTCTTGAGCGGGTAAGATAGGAGCCTCGAGCGGTGCCTCTGTTCATAGCGCAGCGCTGGGACACGCCTGCGAGCCGGGCCACGTACGCGCCAGCATAAGGGGAGCTGCTACTCACTCTGCGCTCCGCCGGCCTGCCGGGAGGGAAAACCCACAATTTAGAACCTATCATAGAATCACCAGGTTGGAAAAGACCCATCGGATCATCGAGTCCAACCATTCCCATCAGTCACTAACCCATGTCCCTCAGCACCTCGGCCACCCGGCCCTTAAACCCCTCCAGGGAAGGGGACTCAATCCCCTCCCTGGGCAGCCTCTGACAGGGACCGATCACCCTTTCCAGGAAATATCTTTTCCTGATGTCCATCCTGACCCTCCCCTGGGGGAGCTTGAGGCCATTCCCTCTCGTCCTGTCCCCTGTCCCTTGGGAGAAGAGCCCAGCTCCCTCCTCTCCACAACCTCCTCTCAGGGAGTTGCAGAGAGCAATGAGCTCTCCCCTCAGCCTCCTCTTCTCCAGGCTGAACTCCCCCAGCTCTCTCAGCCACTCCTCTTCTTCTCCAGCCCCCTCCCCAGCTTCGTTGCTCTTCTCTGCACTCGCTCCAGAGCCTCAACATCCTTCTGGTGGGGAGGAACCAGAAGTGACCCCAGGATTCGAGGAGCGGTCTCCCCAGGGCCGAGTCCAGAGGGAGAAGAACCTCCCTGGCCCTGCTGGCCACGCCGTGTCTGCTCCAAGCCAAGATGCCCTTGGCCTTCTTGGCCACCTGGGCCCCTGCTGGCTCCTGTTCAACCAACATCCCCAGGTCCTTCTCCTCCAAGCAGTTTCCAGCCAGACTTCTCCTAGTCTGGAGCTGCTCAGGGTTGTTGTGCCCCAAGGGCAGGACCCACCATTTGGCCTTGTTAAACATCATCCCCTTGGCCCCAGCCCATGGATCCAACCTGTTCAGATCCCTTTGGAGCCTCCTCACCCTCCAGCAGATCCAGCTTCCACCCAGCTCAGTGTCATCTGCAAACTTGCTAAGGGTGCCCTCGATGCCTTCATCCAAGTCATTGATAAAGACACAAGGATGGACAGGGGACACAGTTTAAACGGCATCCCTGTCACTGGGGCTCTTCAAGATTCATCACGTCCTCAAGCTGCCTCTTTCTACTGAGGTTAAATTATTCATGGAAACACAAAGAGCAAACTCGGCACCTGCCCAGGAACTGCAGGGAAGTTCACCAGCTCCAGTAAGAGCAACACTCCGTTCCCACGGGATGGAATTTTAAGCTTGCTGCGTGAGGTGGTTTGTCTTTGCGATGCCTTCTGCCCAAAGCTCAACCCCACGCTTTTGAAACACCAGCCAGCTTCACTTCTCTGCCCCGAGGGAATCTCAGACCTCAGCAAAACAGGGGCAGAGGTAGGTAAAGCCACACATGGAGAGGTGAATCCTCCCTTAAGTAGTGACTTTCCAGTTCTGAAAGGGGCTCCAGGAGAGCTGGGAAGGGGCTCTGGATCAGGGAGTGAAGGGAGAGAAGGAGGAGGAACAGTTTTCAGCTGAAAGACGGGAGATTGAGATGAGAACTTAGGAAGAAATGTTTTGCTGTGAGGGTGGGGAGGGTCTGGCCCAGGTTTTCCAGAGCAGTGGTGGCTGCTCCATCCCTGGAGGGGTTCAAGGCCAGGTTGGATGGGGCTTGGAGCCCCTGATGCAGTGGGAGGTGTCCCTGCCCATGGCAGGGGTGGGACTGGATGGGCTTTGAGGTCCCTTCCAACGCAAACCATTCACTCTGTGATTCTAAACCATGTAGGGAGAGGTGAAGCCACTCACAAGGAGGTGAAGCTGCTCACGTGGTCACACTGGACAGAGCTGAGACAGCCTCCGGGCCATAAAAAAAGTCTAAAGCCCCAAATGTCCTTTGCTTTCTGGGTGTTTCACAACCCAGAGAGGTAAAACATCACAGCACTGGGGAAGGACGGTGATAACATGCAGAGAAATTGGATACGCGTGCAGCCTGTGTGAGGAGTTTGTTGGGACTGCAGCCCAAATTTCAGTTCTATCTCAAACACATGTGCTCCCCCTCGGGTACAGGAGCAAAATTTAAGCTTCTAACTCATGTTAGAACAATAAATAATGCAGCATAGGATGCATTCCAGTCCTCTGGCAACAGCTGGCAGTGACATCAAGTGGATAAAGCCATGCATCTGAAAACAGCTTCCTCCCCGGGTGACCTCTTTAAGGTACCAATCTCCATAATGATCGTTTTTCCGATGCACATCTTATCTTCACATGGCTCCGTATTGTCACCAAACACACCTTTTCTCTGACTTCAATGACCCTTCTGTTAATTAAGTTGATCAACAGCCTCAGGATGCCCCCACCACGACTTATTTTGCAAACCTTAACAAACAGAGCACCCCACGCCCCAGCATCAACCTCACTCCAACCTCCTTTCTGGAGCTGCACAGAGCAACGAGATCTCCCCTCAGCCTCCTCTTCTCCAAACAGCCCCAGGTCCCTCAGCTGCTCCCACAACCCCTGTTCTCCAGCCCCTTTCCCAGCTCCATTCCCTTCTCCAGACACGCTCCAGCCCCTCAAGGTCTTTCTTGGAGTGAGGGGCTCAGAACTGACCCCAGGATTTGAGGTGTAGCCTCAGCAGCACCAAGTGTAGAGGGCTCATCCCTTCCCTGCTCCTGCTGGCCACCTCATGGCTGATCCAAACCAGGATGCTGGTGGCCTTCTTGGCCACCTGGGCCACTGCAGGCTCAAATCGTGCCAGGCAGGAGGAGGGATTTTGAACAAATGCTCTTACCTCAGTCTCATCCATACGCCCAAATCCCTTATTTCGTAAGAAAACACATAGAACAAAGAATCTCCACCCCGCAGAGCAGCTCGGGGAGGTGAGGAGGTGGCTGCGGGCAACCGGTCACTCCAGTAAGATGGCTGCGAGCTCCCTTTCAGTTTCGCTTCCCTGGTTTCGGTTCCTGCTCCCGCAGGAAAGGACACAGGATTTTTGGGCTTCCTGAAGCACCCTGCGAGCACTCGAAGCCACCCGCTTCCTTTCCAGCGGTGGCCACAGGTGGTTCGGGAAAGCAAACCCAGCAGGAAGCTCCTTCTCCCGGTACCTGTGGTGATTCCCAGCCCCGAACTGCCACCGGGAGGGGCTCCCGAGGCGCACGGGGCAGGCGGCAGCTCTCCCGGTTTGCACAGGGGCTGTCGGAACGGTTGTTGCGTTCAAATGTGCCTGAATGGAGAGCCCAGGCGGTTATCTGGACCCCGCAACCAGCAGGGTGCTGGGACACAACAGCCACCAACGCAAGGGGAGGGCACCGAAGAGACCGAGGGGCCCGGGAACAGGGAAGGGGATGCGGGAAAGGGATGCGGGGATGTGGAACGGTGGGAAGGGGCTGGGGATGGCAGGAAGGAGGGATGTGCGAAGGGATGCGGAATGGTAGGAAGGCTTACAAAGAGCAGCGATGCGGGAAGGGGGGGGAAAGGGGTGCGAGACGGCGCGAAAGGGGCTGGGCGGGGAGGCAGAAAGGGATGAGGAGCTCGGTATGGGGATGTGCGATAGCGGGTGGAGGTGCGGGACGGCGGGGCCGGGAGCGCCGAGCCTGCTCCCAGCCGTGCGAGAGCAGCACCGAGACAAACGCGTGACTACAGCGCGGGGCAGGCCGCTCCCCGGCCCCGGTGTTGCCCCCCCGGCCCCAGTGGAGGCCGAGGACATGCGGACCCATCCCACGCGGGCCACGAGGCCTCGGCGGGCACCCCGGAGGCCCTTAAGCGCTGCTGGAGGCCCGGTGGCTCCGGCTGAGCGGCGACACGAGGCCTGAGGCCGGACCGGGACTCCCCCCGCCCCGTCGCGCCCCCGCACCCCCCTTACCCCTCTGCTGCCGCCGACGGGGCAACGGCCGGCGCGGGTTGATGACGTCAGCGCGCACCCCCCCCCCGCATCCGCAGAGTGCGCGGATAGGCGCGGCGGCCATCTTGCTTGAGGGCAAAACGGGGAGGCCTTCAGGGCAAGGCGCGGCGGCCATGTTTAGTCAGGGCAGCACGTGGCGTCTGCTGTCTGCTGGGCCCACCTCACCCCGTCTGGGCTTCCCCCAGTGCTCCAAGCCTCCCCCCGTTCCCTCCTTCTCCCCTGAGGCTCTCCTTTCATCCATGAGCCCCGCATGCCCCCTTCCACCATCTTTCTTGGCACCCACATGCTCCCTACTCCCCCCCAACCCCCGTCAGGCTCCCCCTTCCTCCCTGAGCTTGATAAGTGGCGAATTTTAAGTTAGTATGTCTCATAGTGCTCATAGAATCATAGACCCACCAGGTTGGAAAGGACCCACTGGATCATCGAGTCCAACCATTCCCATCAGTCACTAACCCATGTCCCTCAGCACCTCGGCCACCCGGCCCTTAAACCCCTCCAGGGAAGGGACTCAACCCCCTCTCTGGGCAGCCTCTGACAGGGACCAATCACCCTTTCGAGGAAATATCTTTTCCTGATGTCCAGCCTGACCCTCCCCTGGGGGAGCTTGAGGCCATTCCCTCTCGTCCTGTCCCCTGTCCCTTGGGAGAAGAGCCCAGCTCCCTCCTCTCCACAACCTCCTCTCAGGGAGTTGCAGAGAGCAATGAGCTCTCCCCTCAGCCTCCTCTTCTCCAGGCTGAACCCCCCCAGCTCTCTCAGCCGCTCCTCTTCTTCTCCAGCCCCCTCCCCAGCTTCGTTGCTCTTCTCTGCACTCGCTCCAGAGCCTCAACATCCTTCTGGTGGGGAGGAACCAGCACTGACCCCAGGATTCGAGGAGCGGCCTCCCCAGGGCCGAGTCCAGAGGGAGAAGAACCTCCCTGGCCCTGCTGGCCACGCCGTGGCTGCTCCAAGCCAAGATGCCCTTGGCCTTCTTGGCCACCTGGGCCCCTGCTGGCTCCTGTTCAACCAACACCCCCAGGTCCTTCTCCTCCAGGCAGTTTCCAGCCAGACTTCTCCTAGTCTGGAGCTGCTCAGGGTTCTTGTGCCCCAAGTGCAAGAGGAGCAAGTCCAGAGAAGAGCGTATTGAAAAATGTTTTCTTTCCTAAAGGGGGACCGATGAATAGCAAGTGCTTGAATTTGTGTCTTGATCTGTAACAATTGTCTAAGCTTGTGTATCCCATAGTGATATGTGTCTGGAAGGATGTTTATCTAAAGGTGGGCCAGCTGTGAAAGGAACAGGCATCCCAGGCATCCTGCAAGATAAGATAAGGAAGCCTGAAATCCACACCAGCTGAAAAGGGCTGTTTTCCCCAAAATTTGGGCTGCAACCCTCCTTACTTCTCGTCTTCATCTTTGGTCCTCAAGAGGGGGTCCCCAGACCACCCAACACATAGTCTGCGCATATAAACATGGTGTGGAGATATGTTAATGACTCTTCAGAAGACCTTTTTTGGAGGTGGGGTGATGAAAAATGCATAGATCTGTACTATAAAAGACACATTTTCTTGCTTGGGATGCGTTTTTTTTTGAAGGATAGATTCCCCCACGCATCCAGCGCTGCTAATAAAGAATACCTGCTTAATAATGACTATCTAGTTGTTATTGAGTTATTATATCAGAATCCTTGCCCAGCCGCACCTAGCTTCCCACGTCGATGAGGATTGCTAGAAAGCAAGGGGGTTTGGAAACTCCGTCCTTTGAATCAAGCCCCCCATGTTCCCTTCCTCCATCCCCCAGGGCTCCCCCCTATTCCCCACTCTCCCCGTGAGGCTCTTCTTACCCTCTCTGTTCACAGAATCACCAGGTTGGAAAAGACTCATCGGATCATCGAGTCCAACCATTCCTCTCCCTTGTGTCCCCCCTTTCTATCTCTGGTGGGGCTCTGCTCTCTCCTTTACCCCTTGTGGCCATCCCCCCATGCTCCCCTCTTGCCCCAGTGGGGTTCCCCAGTTCTCGCGGGACTCTTTTCACCCCCATTTTAATCCATGATTTTGAACGCCAGAGCTTGAGTCACACACACACTCCCCCATCCCACAGTCCTTTCCAAGATCGACAGGTTGCTCTCTTGGGTCCCAGATCAGGCACAGCAGATCTGCTCTTTCCCATCCAACCGCCCTCCTAATCGTGTGAGTTAGAAAACTACCGGCAGAGAGCAGATTGTTCCTGTCTGCTGCTTTGCCGCGTGCTCGTAAATAGTTGTGTGTCGTTTACCATCTGGCAGGGGAGCCCAGAACTGAGGTGGCAACGGTGCTGGATGCCAGGTGGGAGCTGCACTGGTACTACCAGTGGCTCAATGTGGCTCAGAAAGGCTCTTGGAGCTCATCCATCCAACCCTCCAGCTAAAGGAGGGTCATCTTGAGCTGGTAGCACAGGGTCACGTCCAGGTAAGGTTGGAGCCCTCCAGAGAAGGAGACTCCACACCCTCCTGGGGCCGTCTGGTCAAGTGCTCAGTCACCGACACCACCTCATAGAATCATAGAGTCACTAGGTTGGAAAGGACCCACTGGGTCTTCGAGTCCAACGTGTTCAGGTACAACTTCTCAAGCTTCGGTTTGTGCCTGTTGCCCCTCGTCATAGAAACAGAATTGTTAAGGTTGGAAAAGCCCTCTAACCTCATCCAGCCCAACCCCATGGGGCCAACCAAACCAGGTCCCAAAGTGCCATGGCCACACAGTTTTTGAACCCCTCCAGGGACGGGGACTCTACCCCTGCCCTGGGCACCCTCTGCAGGGGTTTCACCACCTTTTCAGTGCAGGAATTTTTCCCAATATCCAATCTAAACTTCCCTTGGCACAACCTGAGGCTGTTTCCTCTCGTGCCATTGCTTGGTACTTCAGAGGAGGTTCTCGTGCCATTGCTCGGTACTTCAGAGGAGGGTCTCGTGCCATTGCTCGGTACTTCAGAGGAGGTTCTCGTGCCATTGCTCGGTACTTCAGAGGAGGTTCTCGTGCCATTGCTCGGTACTTCAGAGGAGGTTCTCGTGCCATTGCTCGGTACTTCAGAGGAGGTTCTCGTGCCATTGCTCGGTACTTCAGAGGAGGTTCTCGTGCCATTGCTCGGTACTTCAGAGGAGGGTCTCATGCCATTGCTCGGTACTTCAGAGGAGGTTCTCGTGCCATTGCTCGGTACTTCAGAGGAGGTTCTCGTGCCATTGCTCGGTACTTCAGAGGAGGTTCTCGTGCCATTGCTCAGTACTTCAGAGGAGGGTCTCATGCCATTGCTCGGTACTTCAGAGGAGGTTCTCGTGCCATTGCTCGGTACTTCAGAGGAGGTTCTCGTGCCATTGCTCGGTACTTCAGAGGAGGTTCCAACACTGCTCTCTGCTGCATCAGCGCGATAGACCCTGCCCATTCAACAATCCAAAGCTGCCGTTACGGGGCCATGGATCCTCTTTGGTTGCAACGCCCTAAATGCAACAAAGAGCCTCTTAATCGATACGAGTTCATTCTCGGTTCTCCTTCTTTATGGAAAACTGGGCACGCTCCCAAGCTGTTTCCATAGGAACGGGGTGGGAGACTGGGAGAACCCGTGACTGCCGATGACCCAGGGTTAACGCAGCCACCACGGCATCTGCTTTGCGCTGACAGAAGCTCTGGTGGCACCGCAGTCCCGTAAAGCCGAGATGATTCGTGCTGGAGATGAGGAGCTGCCGGCTGATAACCGGCTTATGCGTTGGTGCTTTCACTATCCCTGCAGAATTCCCTCAGCACAGGAAGGACATGGAGCTGTTGGAGTGAGTCCGGAGGAGGCCATGGAGATGATTCGAGGGCTGGAGCACCTCCCGTATGAAGACAGGCTGAGAGAGCTGGGGTTGTTCAGCCTGGAGAAAAGAAGGCTCTGGGAAAACCTTTGAGCAGCTTCCAGTATGGAAAGAAGCTCCAGGAAAGCTGGGGAGGGGCTCTGGATCAGGGAGTGCAGGGACAGGATGAGGAGGAATGGTTTTCAGCTGGAAGAGGAAAGATTGAGATGAGATCTTAGGTAGAAAAGTTTTGCTGCGAGGGTGAGGTTGCCCAGAGCAGGGGTGGCTGCCCCATCCTGGAGGGGTTCAAGGCCAGGTTGGATGGGGCTTGGAGCCCCTGATCCAGTGGGAGGTGTCCCTGCCCATGGCAGGGGTGGGACTGGATGGGCTTTGAGGTCCTTTTCAACCCAAACCAGTCCAGGATTCTATGATTTGCCAGAGGATGGAGAGAGTTCCTTGGCTCGCCTTGGATCCTGGGGTGCTGGGGCTCATCCCGCACCCCTGGGGCTCCCCTAGACCCTGGGCTGAGCAAAGGCTTCCCCGCCTGATGGCAGCATTTGCTCAATCTCCAGTGCCAGCTGGAGATGCTTCAGGTGTCTGCTTTGTTTTGCTTCCCTCTTATGAAATGAAATGAGAGGAAAAAAATTGTAGCACAGCTCCCCCGTCCGACTTTTCTCTTCAAACAGCAATTCTCAGCCCTGGCTATTGTTCCGCCGAGTTTCATTTTACAGGGCTTTATTAGACGCTCGAAAATATCACCTCCTCGCTCCTGAAGGCAGCCTGTTCCTCCAAGAGAGATAAAAGCCGATGCCTTGATTGCAAAGGGGATGTTCTGTTACTCTCCTCAATCAGCTGACGGTGTTTTTTAATTGAAGGCAGCCCAGGGAGCGGTGCTGTGTTATTATCCTTGCTGGTGCCTGCTCGCCTCCGCCCCAGGGACCAGCTTTGCTTTCACGCTCCCGAGGCAGAGCTTCAGTGAGGTGTTGGCCTCCTTGCAGGAGCGCCTGTCGAGTGCTCCGGGCTCCTCACAGGTGGAGTGAGGAAACGGGCTGAGTCACTGCGTGGAATCGTAGGGTCAGGGAATGGTTTGGAAGGGACCTCGAAGCCCATTCGGTTCCAGCAGCCCTGCCATGGGCAGGGACACCTTCCGCTGGATCACCTCCCAACCCAGCCTTGGGCACCTCCATGGGGAAGCACAACATGAGGTGGCAAAGTACACTTGAAGCCCAGAAACCACCCATGTCCTGGGCTGCATCCAGAGCCGTGGGGCCAGCAGGCGAGGGAGGGGATTCTGCCCCTCTGCTCTGCTCTGGGGAGACCTCTGAGAACTTCTCGTCCACCAAATGCAACCCCAAGTACAGAATGATGGAATCTGGAATGGTTTGGGTTGAGGTGGACCTCAAAGCCCACCCAGTTCCACCTTCTGCCATGGGCAGGGTCACTTCCCACTGGATCAGGGGCTCCAAGCCCCATCCAACCTGGCTTTGAACACCTCCAGGGATGGAGCAGCCACCAGTTCTCTGGGCAAGGCTAAGGCCTCACCACCTCCTCACTCTTTCCTCTCTTTGGCTGCAAATGCATAGCTGGGAAGGGGTGTGGAAAACCTGCGTAGCTCCAGTAACTTCAGCTCCCCTTGGAAGTGAAAACCTTGTTTTCCAATTGATTTTTATTGGAGCTATACATGTGGTGCAGATCACAGAATCACCAGGTTGGAAAAGACCTACTGGATCATCGAGTCCAACCATTCCTATCAAGACACACAGGAGATGCTGCTTCCATCACAGAAAGTTGCTGGTTCTTGCCTGTTTTCTTCCCTCCTGCTCTCCAGGGGCAGGATCTGGGCTGGGGAAGGAGCAGAGCTACCCAAGGCATAGCTCAAGGTTTATTTCTCAAGGCTCTTTGCTGCTCAGCGAAGAAGCGAACCTGAGCTGTGATGCAGCTGCTGTGTCTGCGCTCCTGCGATGCCGTCAGCGATTACTCATCTCCTGGTGTGGAGCAGAGAGGAAGAGGGGACTCGACCACCTCTCCCAGGACCTCTGTCCCTCGTCTCGAGTGTCCGTGTGCTCCAGGGATGTGATGCTGCACCCTCCCAGCCTCCATCCTTGGCTCTGAGCCGCCACGGAGCAGGGCAGGGAAAGACAGGTGGGGCTGACACAGCTGCAGCAGGCGAAGGAGCCGCTGCGGTGACTCCCACGGCAGCTGCAGCGGTGGGAAGCGACGTGCTTTTATTCCGGCTGTTACAAAAGGTACCCTTGAAAAAATAGGCAGGAGAAGGCAGACTGCGGCGCAGCCACCCACGAGGCAGGGCCTGCCATGTGAGTAGAGCTTCACCTTCAGCTCTTGGATGCTCTGTGGCTCATCCGTCGTGGTTTGATACCATGTACGGCACCTGCCTGGCAAGAACTTCCCTGACGGGATCTCCTCCAGCTTGTTGCTATGATGGGCAGGGTCTCCTCTGGCTCAGAGAGGGTCTGCAGGAAGAGCAGCTCGTTGCCACGGGCTCATGGCCAAGGGCTCCTGTGGCTTGGAGAGGGGCTGTGACCCATTGCCATGATGCCTAAGGTGCTCCTCCAGCTTGGAGAGGGGCTGCAGCTGATTGCCACGATGGCCAAGGGCTTCTCTGCCTTGGAGAGGGGCTGCGACCCATTGCCGTGATGCCCAAGGTGCTCCTCCAGCTTGGAGAGGGGCTGCGACCCATTGTCGTGATGCCCAAGGTGCTCCTCCAGCTTGGAGAGGGGCTGCGACCCATTGTCGTGATGCCCAAGGTGCTGCTCCAGCTTGGAGAGGGGCTGCGACCCATTGTCGTGATGCCCAAGGTGCTCCTCCAGCTTGGAGAGGGGCTGCGACCCATTGCCGTGATGCCCAAGGTGCTCCTCCAGCTTGGAGAGGGGCTGCGACCCATTGTCGTGATGCCCAAGGTGCTCCTCCAGCTTGGAGAGGGGCTGCGACCCATTGTCGTGATGCCCAAGGTGCTCCTCCAGCTTGGAGAGGGGCTGCGACCCATTGTCGTGATGCCCAAGGTGCTGCTCCAGCTAGGAGAGGGGCTGCGACCCATTGTCGTGATGCCCAAGGTGCTCCTCCAGCTTGGAGAGGGGCTGCGACCCATTGTCGTGATACCCAAGGTGCTCCTCCAGCTTGGAGAGGAGCTGCAACCCATTATCATGATGCTCAAGGTGCTCCTCCAGCTTGGAGAGGAGCTGCAACCCATTATCATGATGCTCAAGGTGCTCCTCCAGCTTGGAGAGGGGCTGCGACCCATTGTCGTGATGCCCAAGGTGCTCCTCCAGCTTGGAGAGGAGTTGGGACCCATTGTTGTGATGCCCAAGGTGCTCCTCCAGCTTGGAGAGGGGCTGTGACCTATTGCCATGATGCCCAAGGTGCTGCTCCAGCTAGGAGAGGGGCTGTGACCTATTGCCATGATGCCCAAGGTGCTGCTCCAGCTAGGAGAGGGGCTGCAACCCATTGTCGTGATGCCCAAGGTGCTCCTCCAGCTTGGAGAGGAGCTGCAACCCATTATCATGATGCCCAAGGTGCTGCTCCAGCTTGGAGAGGGGCTGCGACCCATTGTCGTGATGCCCAAGGTGCTCCTCCAGCTTGGAGAGGAGTTGGGACCCATTGTTGTGATGCCCAAGGTGCTCCTCCAGCTTGGAGAGGGGCTGTGACCTATTGCCATGATGCCCAAGGTGCTCCTCCAGCTAGGAGAGGGGCTGCAACCCATTGTTGTGATGCCCAAGGTGCTCCTCCAGCTTGGAGAGGGGCTGCAACCCATTGTCGTGATGCCCAAGGACTCCTCTGCCTTGGAGAGGAGCTGTGGGAAGAGCTCCCACTACTTCAGACACTGGCATTTCTCCTTGGTTTGGCTCCAGCCTGGTTGGCTGCTCCCTAAGCCGAGTTGTCATCTCTTGGGCGATGGCCAAAGGGTCGCCGCAGGGTGTCAGACGGGGAACCCGCACAGACCTCGAGCCGCCCAGCAGTGCTCGGAGCTTGTTCTTGGAAGGGGACCAGCCAGTCGAGGGGCGTTCCTGTCCCTGCTCCGAATTAGTGCACCCAGAGTGAATCAGTTTAATTAATGAATCCTCCCTAATGCCAGAATTCAAGGATCTTCCTAGTACGTGGCATTAATTCTCTCTCTGTGACCTTTACGTCACCAAGTCCAGGTTCCCCTCTTTGCCCTTTGCTGTTCCCTTGCCGATTTAATAGTAAATCTGATTTATCTGCAGGCTTTACTGGGCGCGCGGTCAACTAGAAAGGATTTCACAATCCCTCCCTGGGGCAGAGCCAGGGGTGGGAAAACATTGCCCCAGGGGAAAAGGAGCTGATGCAGCCCCAGGCAGAGTCCTCATCACGGTGTCAGTGCTTGATTTCCAGCCACAGCTTTGGGCTCCTCGCTGACCCCACCGATGCCGTCAAGGCTGGTGCTCGGCAAAGCACTTCAGGCTCTGCACTTAAGGGACAAGTGATGGGACGAGAGGAAATGGCCTCAAGTTGTGCCGGGAGAGGTTTAGATTGGATATTGGAAAAGATTCCTGCACCAAAAGGGCGTGCAGGGCAGTGGTGGAATCCCCATACCTGGAGGTGTTCAAAAGCCACACGGACGAGGTGCTCAGGGATGGTTCATAGAATCATAGAATCATCAGGCTGGAAAGGACCCACCGGATCATCGAGTCCAACCATTCCCATCAATCACTAACCCATGTCCCTCAACATCTCGTCCACCTGTCCCTTAAACCCCTCCAGGAATGGGGACTCAACCCCCTCCCTGGGCAGCCTCTGCCAGGGACCAATGTTTCTGTGGAACATTTTTTCCTAATGTCCATCCTGACCCTCCCCTGGTGGAGCTTGAGGCCATTCCCTCTCGTCCTGTCCCCTGTCCCTTGGGAGAAGAGCCCAGCTCCCTCCTCTCCACAACCTCCTCTCAGGGAGTTGCAGAGAGCAATGAGCTCTCCCCTCAGCCTCCTCTTCTCCAGGCTGAACCCCCCCAGCTCTCTCAGCCGTCGACAGGAACAGTTGGACTCAACAATCTCAAAAGTCTTTCCCAACCAAGCAGTTCCATGATTCTAAAGCCTGGGAGCCACTCGGCTGGGTGTTGCTGCTCTCCACTCCCCTTGATTTATGTTGAGAGAATCTAATGGACCATCTGGCAGGGGAAAGCCTGGCCCAGCAGGGTCTCCAAAGGGCTTCCTCGTGTGAAGGACTCCTCTGCGCCTCCCACGGGATCCTATTATGCCTCCTGTGCTGCTTTTTGCTTTATTCGCTGAGGATTAGGTCTTGCTCATAGCTCAGAGCCGGCGCCACGCACTGATGGAGAGGCAGGAGGGTGGCTGGAGGGCGTGATGGATGGTGCAGGAGGTGCCGGTTGCAGATCTCCAGGACATGGACAGCACTTTAATTGGCAGGGCCGCACACGTTTCCTCCCAAACAGCATTTTTTAATCTAAAAGAAAGCAAGAAGCTGGAACGTGTCTTGCTTCTTTTATGACTTCCCTGGAGGCAGCAGCAGCGCATTAAGGAAAAAGAGAAGGAGGAGGAAAAAATAGTCAGAAGCACCAGGTGGCTGAAGAACTCGCAGCCTAATTGATTCCTCTTTAATTAGTACAAAACCTGTTGCTCTCAACCAACGTTCAGTGCCAGCTTGGGAGCAAGTAGCATCCTCCCTGGTGCCGTGCCAGCACGCTTGGCGTGGCGGATGGAGGAGACGAGACAGAGGGAAGGATGCAGGTTGACAGTCCCTCTTCTGTACCTGGGAAGCAGGAGCACCTCCAGTTCCTTTGACGTTCCTCCAGGCAGCAGGAGCAGGAAGGAGGAGAGCTGGTTGTGTTGGCACCCGTTGAGTCATGGCGAGAGGCTTGGTTGAGATCATCACGGAGACTTCATGGAGACCAGTCCTCAATACAGGAAGGACATGGAGCTGTTGGAGCGAGTCCAGAGGAGGCTACGGAGGTGATCCGAGGGCTGGAGAACCTCCTGTGTGAGGAGAGGCTGTAAGAGTTGGGGTTGTTCAACCTGGAGAAGAGAAGGCTGCGGGGAGACCTTAGAGCAGCTTCCAGTGTGGAAAGGGGCTCCAGGAAAGCTGGAGAGGGGCTGTGGATCAGGGAGTTCAGAGATAGGATGGGGTGGGGATGGGAATGAGTTTCAGCTGGAGAGAAGAGAGTGAGATGAGATCTTAGGGGGACAAGTTTTGCTGTAAAGTTACCCAGAGCAGTGGTGGCTGCTCCATCCCTGGAGGGGTTCAAAAAACAGGTAGACGTGGCACTTGGGGACATGACTGAGTGGGCATGGTGGGGTCAGGCTGGTGGTTGGATTGGATGAGCTTAGTGGTCTTCTCCAACCTTAACGATTCCATGATTCTAGGACTCTCCCCAGCCAACCAGGCAGTCAGACCATGCTCGCGCGTCTCTGCTTGTGTGGGAACATCATCGTGGATGAGGTGACCCCTTGTCTGCAGGTTCTGCAGCGAAGCCGCCACCACCTGCAGGCTCACGACGGCTGCTGTTGCTCGAGCAGAGTGGCTGAAGCCCAGAAACACCTCTTTTTGGTAGAAAAACATCATTTATCTTCACATTTCACAGCCAATTCCTGCTGAGAATCCTCGCTGTGCGAGCAGCGGGCTGGCGGGCTCTGGGAAGTGGAGCTGGCTTCTTCCATCCTGATAACCACCCAAAAGGGGACACCGAGGCTGTCACCACGAGCCGCGGCATCTATTCGTGCAGCTGCATCCTCCGTGGGGGCTCGCGGGCATCGCAGGCGCCTCGGGGAGAGGAGAGGAGAGGAAGCCGACGTGCAAAGGCAGGAAGCTCCAGAGCTAAAATTTGCCCTTGCCAGCCCCTCGCACGCAGCCCCAACGCCGCTTGGCACCGCCGGGCACCGGCACCGGCTCCAGCCGCAACAAATCCCAGCGTTTACAGCCCCAGAGCATCCCCCTCCAGGCTTTGGAGGGCACAGGAGGAGTTTTCGTGGTGCTGAGCCGTTTGGTTCACGTGGCACAGACCTCTCCAAAGGAGCGATCTGGCCTGCAGACCTCACACTGCCTGGTGGCTAATTAACAGTAACGAGCGGCTCTGTCCGTGCCTGGAATCCCAAGGCTGCGGTGATGAATTAGCTGCCGAGTGGCCTCGATTTTTTTTCACTTGGCTCATCTGAGATGGAAATCGCTGCGGGATGGGCCCCCATCTCGTTTTATCCGGGCAATGAGCGAAGGAAGGTGCTTACAGGAGGATTTTTTTGCATGAACTTGGGAGCCACGGAGCAGATCTGATTTGCCCTGGGGAATCGCCAGCGCGCAGAAGCCGGAGCTCAGCGCCGTTTTCCTGTCTGTGCGCACAGACTGATCCAGGGATCGTGGTCCCCGCCTGCTCTCCATTGTCCCCACGAGCTGCTTCCCACGTCCCGCTCGCTCCCAGCGGGGAAGAGCCAATTCAAACCCGTTCCGTGCGGAGACGTCCGCTGGTGGTTTGCCTTTCCCTTGTGGAAGGCCAGCAGGTCCCCACTGTTTATAAAAAGCTCTGTTTGTAAGGAATTGTCGAGCAAAACAATAGCTATTTTTGGTTTATTTTTCCCTTCTTTTCCGTCAAAAAGTGAATTTCTCCTCCTGTTCCCACACGCTCCAATGCCGCTGTGGGCATTTTGCACCGGGATGGGTGAAGATGTCCAGACCCTCACACCAAAACCAGCAGCTTCCCTGGGAGAGCAAAGGGCAATGGGAGCAGGGAGGCAAAGATCATGGAATCCTGGGATGGTTTGGGTCGGAAGGGACCTCAAAGCCCATCCAGTTCCACCCCTGCCGTGGGCAGGGACACCTCCCATGGATCAGGGGCTCCAAGCCCCATCCAACCTGGCCTTGACCCCCTCCAGGGATGGGGCAGCCACCCCTGCTTGGGGCAACCTGGGTGAGATCCTCCCCACCCTCACAGCAGAACATTTCTCCCAAAGATCTCATCTCAATCTCCCCTCTTGCAGCTCAAAAACGTTCCCTCTCAGCCCCTCCCCAGCTTTCCTGGAGCCCCTTTCCCTACTGGAAGCTGCTCTAAAGTATCCCCACAGCCTCCTCTCCTCCAGGCTGAACCCCGACTCTCCCAGCCTGGCCTTGTACAGCAGGTTCTCCAGCCCTTGGATCATCTCCGTGGCCTCCTCTGGACTCACTCCAACAGCTCCGTGTCCTTCCTGGACTGAGAACTCCAGAACTGGACCCAGGGCTCCAGGTGGGTCCCACTAGAGCCGAGGGGCAGAATCCCCTCTCTCCCTGCTGGTTCCAGGGCTCTGGATGCAGCCCAGGACATGGTTATGGACACGATTCTCTTTCTCCTTGGAGAACCCTTAATCCCAAGCCCTTAATAAAAGCAGATTTCATGAGGCACGCAGAGATTAAATGACTTTTGCCTTGTCTCCGTGGGCAGCTGCAGAAACACAGTTGCCTTCGTACAGCAGGGCTCTGCTCTGCTAAGCCATTAATACTGGAAACGAAGCTCAAGGGTTTTAATCACCTATCTGAGTCTCCCAAGCTGTATTTTTAGGATTTACAGATATTAACTAAAAAGCCCAAATTTATCCATTCATCATGATTCAACCACTACACATCATCCCCTCCTCCTCCTCCTCTGGCCCTGCAGCTCTCATAGTCGGGTTGGCAGGGGGGCCGTGCCTGTTGGCATCATCCGTGCCCACATCTCAGGGTGGATTTGGGGGCACTTGGTCCCTCATCGGCTCCCTCGGTATCTGCTCACGGACAGAACGAGCGTTGCCAGACTCCGAGGGAGGCTTGTCACTCATCGCTGGGATTTAACTGCTCGGTGGGGAAGGCTCCAGCTTCCCCTTCTCCCCACCTAGGTGTTTCCCCTGTTTTCCTCGCTGAATCGTGGATTGATTTGGGTTGGAAGGGGCCTCAAAGCCCATCCAGTTCCAACCCTTTGCCAAGGATCAGGGGCTCCAAGCTCCATCCAGCCTGGCCTTGAACCCCTGCAGGGATGGAGCAACCTGGACCAGGGCTTCCCTGCCCTCTCAGCAAAACATTTCTCCTCAAGATCTCATCTCAATCCCCCTTCTTGCAGCTCAAACCCGCTCCCCTTCATTCTATCCCTGCAATCCCTGATCCAGAGCCCCTCCCCAGCTTTCCTGGAGCCCCTTTCAGCAGTGAAGCTGCTCTAAGGTCTCCCCGGAGCCTTCTCTTCTCAGCTTGTCCTCGTACGGGAGGCACCCCAGTTCTCGGATCATCTCCGTGGTCTCCTCTGGACTCCCTCCAAGAGCTCCAGGCCCTTGCTGAACCTTCCCACTCAAGCTTTTATCCTCCTTTCTTTAAGGGGAGGGATGAACCAAGCCGTTCACTGAGATGGAGCGAGCAGCTCAGCTCCGATATTTGCGCAGAGCCGGGGTGAGTGGGAGGGAAATCCTTGGGGAGCTCCTCCGCTCTGTCCTTGAGCCACAGCGTGAGCACACAGGGAACCCCGACTCCCTTCCAAATCAAGCCCTTTTGGGACCAGGGGGCTGGAAAACACCTCGCTGCTCTTGGAAAACAAGATGCTGGGAACTCCTGGGAGCCAGCAATGAATGCTGATGGTTTTACAAAGCACCCAGCAGGACCAGAGCTGCTCCCGGACGGACCCTGAGAAGCATAAAGCTGCTCAGCATCGCTGGGAGAACCCCCAGCATCGCGCAGGACCCTCACCGCGTGAGATTTTCCCTCTAGCCTGGCAGGAACACATCCAGCATCCCAGAGGCAAGAAGGCGAGAGCTCCCGAGCAGAACAGAGGGGTCTGAAGCGTTTATAGCTGTACGTATATATCATATATTTGTGTGTGTAACTATACATCCATAGCTGCATACTTACACACCCGCACAGGTAAATATTTATAGATACTGACCTCTTCGGATTAAAGTCCAAGGCACTTTTTACAGTGAACAGGTTAAAGCCATAGTTGAAAACATGCCTGTTTCTGGGTACAGCTCGGGTTTATGGCAATTCTTGGGGACAGTTTGGTCCCCACTCCCTTCCCCCCCGGCCGAGAGACCCAGCCACGATCGGCTCAGAAGGAGGGATACAAGGGTTGAAGCCTGGGGCCAGATCCTGACCCCAGAGACGTGCAAGCGGCTCCGGCTGGGAGGTGCATCGGCAAGTCGGGGTGTGCTGAGACCTCGGTGGAGGGAAGAACACTTTGGGTAGAAGAAGAAGAAGAAGCAAAGCTGGGCGCACATCTCGCAGCGCCCGGAGCACCGGAGCCTCCCCGGCCACGGGCACCCGCTTGGCAGATGGTGCTGGAGCCCTGCCCGGTGCCCCACGGGGCTCTGAGGTGGCTCAGTCCACAAGGAAAGAACTAATTCCACGGAGCAGCTTTTCCTCTCCTCTGCAAAAGGCCCTTTGCCACCCTTAAGCCTTTGGGGAGGATGCTCAGAGCGAGGAGAAGCTGGGACCAGTGCAGCAGCAGCAGCAGCAACATCTTCCTCTTCTCAACCCGACCTGATGGACGTCGCGTAGAGCTCTGAGCCACCTGGGAGCTACCAGGCAGGAGAAATCCAAGGGAAGGTGGTGCAAAGGGCCAAGAAATCCCCAGGTACCCTCAAAACCCGACCAGCAGCAGGGGAGGCTCAGCCCTGCCCTCCTGGGGGAACCAGCCCCTCTCCTCTGGCAGAGCTCTCAACCCCCTGAGCTGGTCCCAGGCACGTCCCAATAAGGACCAGTTGCCTCCAACAAGCATCCCACGAGTGGGGACGAATATGTGGGGCAGGAACAGCGGCAGCTGGGCGATCCCAGGCTGCCAGCTGGTTTCTGCGGGGGGATTTCAGGTCTAGGAGCCAGCAATTTGCCCCTGGAGCTCATGGCAGCTCATTGCTGTTGGGACCTGGCCCTTACTGGCTTTAACTGGGAGGCTCAGCCGTGACAGCAATAACAGTGACGAGGACAGCAGCCCAGCAGCGACAGCAATTCTGAGGGGAAGAGCTGGTTTAGGGCTTTTTAGGCTTTCTCTGGCCAAAAGCAGCAGGAATTGGTCCCATAGGCACTGCTCGTTCCCAGACGTGGTCACATTTGGTGCAAGAAGCCTGGCTGGGAAGGAGCAGAGGGGCTAGAATAGAGCTTTTGAAGACTCGTTTGCCCACAAATCTTGATCCAATGGAGAGCAGGTCCAGCAGCTCAGAGGCTGGAGGTAAGGAAGAGATGCTCTCTAAGGAGTAAATCGGCTGGAAGGCTGAGACGGAGCAGAACCCGCAACCTCGTCGCGGTTCTCTTTCACGGTCAGGGCTTTGTCATCCTACACCATTGCAGACTGAGGTTGAAGCGAGCAAAATCTGCAGGTTTCCAGGGCCGAACCGGACACCTCCCAGGCACAATGGTTGGGTTTCCCTGGAGCAATTCACTCTGGGAGAGCGAGATTCCTCCTGGGAATGCAATGCAGGTCACTGGGGCAGGGCTGCCCTTACCCCCATCGCAGAAACGAGGTGTTGACCTGAGAAGAAAAAGCGAGGGCACTATTTCTGCCTGCCTCCCTTGGACCTAACCCTGCGCAGCTCCGCTCCGCATCCAGGGAGCCAAAGCAGGACCAATCCTACCTGCCTCCTTCAGAGAAAATCCCAAAGAGCCCAGCTCCACACCCAGGAAGGCAAAGCCGACAGGACCAACCCTGCCTGCCTGCAGGTTCCCCAGCCCGAACGGAGCAGCGTGTTTGGAAGAGGAGGTTTGCAGCCTCAACCCTTTCCCTAGGCACGTGTGATTCCAAGCCTGCTCCTGCTCCTGCCTGTGCTGAGCCAAAACGTGCCGCAAATCCAGGTGGAGAGAGGAAGGGACGCGGCGTGCCCTGCACCGCTTCTTCCAGGAGAGCCTCTGTCCTGGGAGAAAGGGGGAATTAGGGCTCTCACACAGCTTGTGCCCAGCGAGCTGAGTCCCTGCTGCAGCTGGAGGAGATCTGGGAGGCAGGAGAAGGCTTTCCAGAACCCGCTGAGACCTCAGGAGGAAAGCGGGACAGACCCTTCCCTAAAGAGAAACAAAGCTCTGGTGTCATCGGACTACGCAGATCCAGACCTGCTAAAAGCCAGCTCCCAGGTAATGGGAATTACCTGGAATTCCAGGCAAGGAGAATTACCTGGAGGGGTAAAGGATAAGGAGCATGGGGAGATTTTCTGGCTGTGCCCTCCTCCGCCAGCCCCGGCCTCAGCGGCAGCAGCGGCTGCACCCAGAAACAGGCAGTTGTGTCAGCAGCTGCTGCCAACCAGGTTGGGTACAAAACCATCATTGAGAGTTCCGATACCCTTTCCAATAGAGCAATAGATTCCATAGTTAAAATAAACTATTATGCTTTCCCCTAGTGTTAAAAAAAAAAAAAAAAGCGAACAGTACAGATGCAAACCCAGAGCAAAGCTCCCCAAGTCTGGACAGAAACGTCCATGGGTTTGTAGAGAGGACGTGGGACTTCTCCAGCGTTTCCAGGACGTTTCCTCACAGGCAGCAGGTTCCTGGAGCAAAAAACCACCCCAGGCTTGGCCAAAAAATGGGACTGGGTAGGTCCTGGAGGGACTTGGTGTGCGGGGTTGGATGCATCCCGGTTGGGGGAGGTTAGCATCTCTTTGGGATGAGAACTCTGCATCGCAGTTTTGTTCTTGTGCTTTTCCTCCACGGTGGACAGGTCTTCTCTTCTCTTCTCTTCTCTTCTCTTCTCTTCTCTTCTCTTCTCTTCTCTTCTCTTCTCTTCTCTTCTCTTCTCTTCTCTTCTCTTCTCTTCTCTTCTCTTCTCTTCTCTTCTCTTCTCTTCTCTTCTCTTCTCTTCTCTTCTCTTCTCTTCTCTTCTCTTCTCTTCTCTTCTCTTCTCTTCTCTTCTCTTCTCTTCTCTTCTCTTCTCTTCTCTTCTCTTCTCTTCTCTTCTCTTCTCTTCTCTTCTCTTCTCTTCTCTTCTCTTCTCTTCTCTTCTCTTCTCTTCTCTTCTCTTCTCTTCTCTTCTCTTCTCCTCTCTTCTCCTCTCTTCTCCTCTCTTCTCCTCTCTTCTCCTCTCTTCTCCTCTCTTCTCCTCTCTTCTCTCTCCTTGTCCTGATGCCCTTTGGAGCTGCGGGCTCCAAAATGATGTTCTCGGGCGTTGTAGGGAACATCCTGCCATGGGGAGAAGGAGCCGGTTACCGGAGACCTGCTGGGAAGGGAAACTACAGCTCCAGAGCCGGGGGCTCCAACGTGCACCGAGGCTGCTCAGCTGCTGGTGTCCGAAAGCCACTGGTGGGGAGCAGGACAGCAGCTCCAGGAGGGCACCCCAGGCTCAGGATCCATCACAGACTGGACTGTGCTGGGGTGCCTGCCCTCACCATGGCCTCGGGGCAGCTCCCAGTAGCCTCCGTGGGGTCCAGAGGTGTTCAGGGCAAGGGGTCAGGGCTCCGAGTACCAGTGCAGGGGCAACGTGAGGGTACAGGGGGTGCCAGGAGCGGCGTGAGGGATGTAATACACGGGATGGAGGTGCAGGGGTTCAGGGGATGCAGGATGATGGCGCAGGGGTGCATAGGATGCAGGGTATGGGATGGGGATGCAGGAGTGCATGGGATGCAGGGGTGCATGGGGTGCAGGATATAGGATGGGGATGCAGGGATGCATGGGATGCAGGGTATGGGATGGGGATGCAGGGGTGCATGGGATGCAGGGTATGGGATGGGGATGCATGGGATGCTGGGGATGCTGGGTATAGGGTGGGGATGCAGGGATGCATGGGATGTAGGGTATGGGATGGGGATGCAGGAGTGCATGGGATGGAGGGTATGGGATGGGGATGCAGGAGTGCATGGGATGCAGGGTATGGGATGGGGATGCAGGAGTGCATGGGATGCAGGGGTGCATGGGGTGCAGGATATAGGATGGGGATATAGGGATGCATGGGATGCAGGGTATGGGATGGGGATGCAGGAGTGCATGGAATGCAGGGGTGCATGGGGTGCAGGATATAGGATGGGGATGCAGGGATGCATGGGATACAGGGTATGGGATGGGGATGCAGGAGTGCATGGGATGGAGGGGTGCATGGGGTGCAGGATATAGGATGGGGATGCAGGGATGCATGGGATGCAGGGTATGGGATGGGGATGCAGGGGTGCATGGGATGCTGGGTATAGGGTGGGGATGCAGGAGTGCATGGGATGTAGGGTATAGGATGGGGATGCAGGGGTGCATGGGATGCAGGGTATAGGGTAGAGATGCAGGGGTGCATGGGATGTAGGGTATGGGATGGGGATGCAGGGTATGGGATGGGGATGCAGGGGTGCATGGGATGCAGGGGGACACGGGACACAAGGCGCAGAGTGTCGGGTGCAAACTCCGGGGCAGCAAGCTCTCAGACAGAGGGGTGGTTTGGGGTGCAGGGGTGAGGGTGGGGAGACACAAGGTGTGGGGTGCAAGGTGCAGAGCTCCCACCGGCTCAGCTCAGTTCCTGCCAGCCCTGCTGAAACCCCACTGAAGCAGTTAGACAAGGATCTCTTGCACCAACTGCAATCCTGAAGCTTTCATCCATGTCCCTTCACTCCCCTTCAGTGCCTCAGGTCTCAGTGAGCTCACAGCACCTGCTCTTCTCTTACTCTGATTTCCCAGGCTCAATCATTAGCCTGCAAGGAGGTTCCTGCTGGCACTATCAATTCTTAAGCATCAATACTTCCTCCAGCTCTCTGATGCCCAGGATGCATCCCTGCACCTCAAACCCTTGCACAGCCCTATCTCGCGCGACAGTTTGTTCCTGCCCAAACCCCTGGAGAGACGTGGATGCTTTATTTCTCTGCTGGCTGCCTGCAGGCCAGTGGAAATGCTGCACTTCAGGCTCATTCTTAGCATTTGCATGGTTTTTGCCGTCACCACGCTGGAAACCTCCTTATAAAGATGAACAGAAGCTTATCCTGACGGGGAGGTAGGGCTGGAGGTCCTTGGGAAGCACACAGAGACCTCTCCCAGCCACCTTGCTCACACCCTACAAGAACACCAATGCCAAGAGCTTGGAAGAGCAGCTCATTCCCAGGACCCGAGTTCTCTCCTGGGCAGCCAGAGAAAGCTGGCAGCTATCGCCTCCTTTTCTCCCTGACCACGCCGGGAACAAGCACAGCTCGCTTCCCTGCTCCCAGGGAGCTCAATACAACCCATTCTGCAGCCCTGGGAGCTCATTTTTCAATGCTGTTGCCTTGCAGCCTTCCTCCTCCTCCTCCTCCTCCTCCTCCTCCTCCTCCTCCTCCTGGAGGCACTGGAGGGTGTGGGGGGGAGCACTTCTTACTAACTCCTGCTTGTTTGCCAAGCAACTTTAATTGCAGGGCACGAGGACTAAACCACTTAAAGCAAGTGGGGTTGTGCACAGAAATCCCTCGGCTGAGAACGTCCCTGCCTCTGTGCACATGGAACGCGGCATCATTTATGGAAGGGAAAGAGTTACAAAGGAGAAGATTACAGGCTTGAGTATACCTGGAGTAACACAGTGACTTTGATTACAATTAGTGACACTGCTGGGTGAGCTGTAATTAATATCGCAGAGTAATTACATGGTTACTTCATCTGTTTAAAAAAAAAATATATATATAAATAGCTTCTGCTGGGTTTTCAGGGAACACAGCAAACACCAGCCCCAGAGCTGGAGCCTGGTGGCTCCATGCAAGGACCTGGCAGAGCCCAAACGCAGCTCCAGGCTGGAATTGGGGAGGAGAAAGGCTAAATGGCGAAAGCAGAGGAGGGATGGTTGGACTCCATGATCTCAAAGGTCTTTTCCAACCAAGCAGTTCTAGGATTCTGTGCTGATTCTGTAACTGTTCCAGGAGTAGCCAGGTGATGGATCAAGTCATAGAATGGAATCATGGAATGGGTTGGGTCAGAAGGGACCTTAAAGCTCATCTAGTTCCAACCTCCCTGCCCTGGGGTTCAGGGAGGTGAACGCCAGCGAAAACAAATGGAAGGAAGAGGGGCTGCACTTGGGCACATACAGGTCATACAATCATGGAATTATTAGGGTTGGAAAAGGCTTCTAAGACCATCAAGACCAACCACCGACGCAACCTCACTGTGCCTACTCAACCATGTCCCAAAGCATCACTTCTACATGGGTTTTGAACACCTCAAGGGATGGGGACCCCCCCATTGCCCTGGGCAGCCTCTGCCAGGGCTTCATCCCTCTTTCCGTAGAGGAACATTCCCCAATATCCAATCCAAACCTGCCCCGGGGCAGCTCAAAGCTGTTCACTTGAGGCTTGGCTCCTAACGGCAAGCCCGGCGCCGTCATCCAGCCGGCGGCTGATCCCACCAACCCAGCAGAAGCTGCACAAAGGCGACGGGCTTTGTTTTAACCAGATGAAGCACCTGCCCCCACCCCTCCATCCCTTGCCAGCGAGCCCCCCAGCTCGACCCCCGGCTCTTTGGCTCTGCTGGCTGGGCTCGAGCGCCGACGTTCCTGCTGCGAGCAGGAGGCAGTTGTAGCTGACGGGGTTTGGGATGCGACGGTTCCAGAGCCGCCGCAGAGAGCCCGCTTGACTTCCCAAAATGCTCGGAGGGCTCGCAGGGGGGTGGCGAGAGGAGCACCTGGAGAACACCCCTGGCACCCAGGCTGGCCTGCCAGCCCTGTCCTCACCCATCGCGGCGTGGGGCACCACGTCCCTGCACGCTTTAGGCACTGCATTCCTGGCCCCCTCGCCCCAAGCAGGATCCGACACCGAGGACCAGAAAGAAGAAGCGTCTCTTGTTCTGCCCAAGTAGAAAAAAACTCTCGGCTCCAGAGAGAGAAACCCCTGAGCAGAACACGGCCAGACCCTGTCACCCGGGCTGGGGGTTCATGTGGGTCCTGGGGAGGAGAAGGGATGGAGCGTGGGCAACGTAGGTCAGAGCCTGAGCGAGAGACCACCCCGTTGGCATCTGGCTTGGCGAGGGGAGCACCCCAAGCGGGGTCCACGCAGCGGAGGGACCCCCCTCTCCCTCTGGTGTCTCGGTTGCTTCAGTGCTTCTGACTGGTTGGTTTGTTTTCAAAATGTGAAGACCTGAGATTGAGCGTGGGTTGTTTTTTTTTTTTGTTTGTTTGTTTTTTCTTGGTTTTTGTTTCCGTTCGCCACCGGACGTCGCGGCGCGGCGCCTCCCGTCCCCCTTTTCCTTCACCACGTGTAGAGGCACCTGAACGGGGATGCGATTCCCGAGACCAAGGCGTTGGCAAGAAGCTCCGAGCGCCTCTCGGCGCGGCTGGTCCCACCGGCTCCAGCCGAAGGGTCCGCGCGGCGCTTCAAGGGCCAGAAGGAAATCCACGGAGACCTCGGGACCCGCCTGGAGACGCTTCCCCTCTCCGGAGGGGCCGTGTTCTAGCAGCTGCTTGAGCTCGTGTAAGGGGTAGGGAAGGAGGTGGAGCTCACCCCAATGGGGCTCTCTGAGAGCGGAGTTTGGGGGGTGCCCACGGGCACACCGACCCCCCGTGCCTCCAGCACGGCGGCGAGCAGGCGCTGCTGCTGCTGCCGCAGCAGGTCGGCCATCAGCAGGGGCAGCGAGTTGAAGCTGGCGCTGAGCTGCTCCAGCTTGCTCTCCAAGCTGCCGATCTGCTTCTCCAGGTCCTCGCTGCGGTCGTTGAGCTCGGTGATGAGGTCGTACATCACGTTCTGCATCTACGGGGAAAGGGACGGGGGTTGGGGGGGGAGGGAGACAGCGGTTGGGCTTTTCACAGGTTCGCGAGGTCGGAAAGGACCAACCGAGGTCGTGCCGTGGCTGGATGGATTGGGTTTGTGCCATGGAGAGAGGGGTTCGCGCCAACGCTGCAAACCCTTTAACCCCAAGAACCTCCTCGTCTCAGCCCAGTCCAGGAGCTCACAGGGCACCGCGACCACAGCTCAGCTCACCCCAGGGTATTAAACCGAGGATGCTGCCAAGCAGCAGAACCCCTAACTGGGACTGCAGAACGGGGTGTGGGGAGCAAAGCCCTTTCCTGGATGCAGGGTCACCCCCTCAGCCCCTGGCTTGGCTCTGCGTTTCTCCTCTTGACTCGCAAGGCAGCGAATCCTAGCTGACATCGAACAGAATCATGGAATCGCTGAAGCTGGAGAAGACCTCGAAGATCATCCAAGTCCAGCCGTCACCACAACCCCACTTTGCCAACCAAGCCACGTCCCAAAGCAGCACATCTCCATGTTCTTTCAACCCCTCCAGGGATGGAGACTCCACTGCTGCCCTGGGTAGCCTCTGCCAGGGCTTCACCCCTCTCTCAGTAAAGGAATCTTTCCCCATATCCAATCCAAACCTCCCCTAGAGCGACTTGAGGCCGTTTCCTCTCATCCTACGTCTACCGAGCCGGAGCACTTTGCGGTCAGCCAGGTCTGCTGCTGTTTTTCCGAGTGAAGAGAAACACTCGGGCAGCCTGGCTGAGCTGCAAGGTCACAGCGGGGACTTGCCTTTGAGAGGTCGACAAGGGTGTTGGCTTGGTCACTCAGCTTCCTCTGCTCCATCTTCACACTCCGCAACCTGGGGAAAAGGAAAAGATCAACGTGGCTGCAGCTCCTTCCCAACTGCAAACCACAGCGGGACACCTGGGGCATCCCAGCTTTGGGGAATGAGAATCATGGAATGGTTTGGGTTGGAAGGGACCTCAAAGCCCATCCATCCCACCCCTGCCGTGGGCAGGGACACCTCCCACCGGATCAGGGGCTCCAAGCTCCATCCAACCTGGCCTTGGACACCTCCAGGGATGGAGCAACCTGGGCCAGGGCCTCCCCACCCTCACAGCAAAACATTTCTCCCTAAGATCTCACCTCAATCTCCCCTCTTTCAGCCCCAAACCATTCCTCTAGTCCTCTCCCTGCACTCCCTGATCCAGAGCCCCTCCACAGCTCTCCTGGAGCCCTTTTAAGCTCTGGAAGGATTGTCCCCACCCGTCTGCCAGGAGCTGGACCTCAGTTCCCTCAGAGCTCAGCATCCCCGCTCAGCCCCAGCCCGACGCGCAGCCCCTTACTGGTGAATGGCTTGTAGGAACTTCCTCTGGTGCTTCCTGACTTTTGCGTGGTCGATCTTCTTGAGCAGCTTAGTGTGCTTATAGATGAGCCACGTTTCCCGCAGGACGTTGGCCGCTGCGTTCTTGATCTGCAAGAGGAGAGTCAGCTGCAGGTCACCGGCCACAGGATTTCACGGAGACGCCGGGCTGGCCACGAGCCACTGGCTTATGAGCCACTGCAGCAAGGATTTACTCATCCCAGCTGGAGCGAGGCGCTCGGCTCTGCAGGAGCAGAGCCTCCTGCACCTTCACAAGGGATCGTGGGCAGCTCAAATAGGAGTAAAGGCAGGTGGAGCTGCACCAGATCTCAACACGTGCATCCCCATCCTATCCTACACCGATGCTCCACCACCGGCCACCCTTACCCCTAGCCCCTGTGAAAAAGGAGAGATCCCAATGCTCTTCTCCATTCCCACATCCATCTGCTGCTCTTGGCAGGTCCCGGCATGAGGACACAGCTTCCCCAGGCTCCCTGGCTAAACCTGCGCCTCCGCTGCTCACTCCGAGATGAATTGGCCGCCGTCTGCCTGGCACTGAGCCTGCAGATCCATATCCAGGGCTGGAGAATGGGGCTGAGCGGCTGTTTGCTTTCCTGATCTGGCCACGTTGAAGCCCTCAACTATTCCCGGAGTGTCAGGGCTCTTGGCGGCACCCGGCTCTGCTCTCCATCCCAGCACTGGGAGCCCATCCAAAGGGCTCCACCACTTTGCCACCATCCTCTGCATCAAAGAGCCCACTACACAGAATCACCAGGTTGGAAAAGACTCCGAGATCATCGAGCCAGTATCTGCCAGTAAACCAAGTAGAACCATTTGCTCCTTGAATCCTGGGGTCAGTTCTGGTTCCTCCCCACCAGAAGGATGTTGAGGCTCTGGAGCGAGTGCAGAGAAGAGCAACGAAGCTGGGGAGGGGGCTGGAGAAGAAGAGGAGCGGCTGAGAGAGCTGGGGGGGTTCAGCCTGGAGAAGAGGAGGCTGAGGGGAGAGCTCATTGCTCTCTGCAACTCCCTGAGAGGAGGTTGTGGAGAGGAGGGAGCTGGGCTCTTCTCCCAAGGGACAGGGGACAGGACGAGAGGGAATGGCCTCAAGCTCCACCAGGGGAGGCTCAGGCTGGACATTAGGAAAACTTTTTTCATGGAAAGGGTCGTTGGTCACTGTCAGAGGCTGCCCAGGGAGGGAGTTGAGTCCCCTTCCCTGGAGGGGTTTAAGGGCCGGGTGGACGAGGTGCTGAGGGACATGGGTTAGTGATTGATGGGAATGGTTGGACTCGATGATCTGATGGGTGTCTTCTTTCTGGGAGAAGAACCTCCCTGGCCCTGCTGGCCACGCCGTGTCTACTCCAAGCCAAGATGCCCTTGGCCTTCTTGGCCACCTGGGCCCCTGCTGGCTCCTGTCCAACCAACCCCCCCAGGTCCTTCTCCTCCAGGCAGTTTCCAGCCAGACTTCTCCTGGTCTGGAGCTGCTCAGGGTTCTTGTGCCCCAAGTGCAGGACCCGGCATTTGGCCTTGTTAAACCTCATCCCCTTGGCCTCAGCCCATGGATACAGCCTGTTCAGATCCCTTTGGAGCCTCCTGACCCTCCAGCAGATCTCTCATTCAGCGTGGGAGCTTGTTACTCTCATGTGATGCTCGTGCTGGTGCTGCATCCAAGGCTCTTGGACACCTTCCTCTCAGTGGCACCAGTGGGAGCTACATCCAGGGATGCCAACAGCTTCCTCCCAAAGTGGTACCCATGGGATCCACCCCCGGGGACGCCAACAGCTTCGTCGCCCCGTGGTCCCCCGCATCCCCAGCTCCCACCACAGCCCTTCCTGATGTCTCCTTACCCGCTTGGTCAGCTGCGTGTCCATCATGAAGTTGTGAACGTGCTTCTCAGCTTTGGTGAGCTCCAGCTTCCTGGCCACCACGGCCACCACCAGCGCCGTGCAGCCAGCACCCTGCGTGGGGACATCAGTCAGGAAAATGGTTTGGCACCTTCCAGCAGCCTCGTGCGACAGCAGCGCTCCTACCCTCGCCACCACAACCCCTTAATTAACTAAAGCCCTCCACCTACATCATCCTAGTGAGGAGCTATCACAGATCCTGGTGTCCTTGAGCAGCTGAGCATGTGCTGAGTAATTAACGGGAGGCTGGGGCTGATGTACGAGGTCAGCGGTGACGAGCAATAAGCCTGGTGCCTGCCTGCTTACTGGTACCAGCGGGGACCTGTCCCGTGCCGGTGCCCTGCAGGATGGGGACCCCCATTCCCAAGAGATGCCTGGGGTGGGAGCACCCAGAAGATCTGGGGAAGCACCAGGAGATCTGAGGGAGTGAAGGGAAGGGAGACCCCAAACTGAGACCCCCTGAATCGCCACGTCTCCCAACAGTGACAGCTGGGAGCTCGCTTATCCTGGTGATTAGGGCCAGATCCATCATCTCCGGCGCGTATTTGGCTTTGGAAAGCACGGGTGCCAAGCCTCCGCTCCCTGTGGAGCTCCTGCACTCTGCCTGCTGCTGCCCATGCCAGATGAGCTGCTCCCCCCTCCCGGCACGCTGGCAGAGGGCCCCCATCCCAGCAAAAGCTCCTTAATTTATTAAAGAGTCATTAATTAACATGGTGCTTTGAGCTGAATCCTTTAGCATCCTCAAAGGTCCCACTGTGTGCTCTTGGCTCCCACTGCTTCTCTCTTCCTGCCGGAGTGACTGATCGGTGCTTGCAGCCTGGGGACCCTGGGGGAGCCCCTGGCAGGTTTGGGGGTCCCCAGCCCCGTTGGTTTGGGGTGCTGAGCAGCCGGATGGGTGCCGTTGGGGAGAATGCTGTGCCAGATGGTGCCTCGGTTCAAAGCAACTGCTGGCTGGGGGCTCTCCCAGCACCAGAACCCCCCTTGGCCAAGCCGGCAGCTGCCCCCCTGCTCGGAAATGCTGCATCCCCCCCAAAAAGGACTTTTCTGACAGCATCAGCCTCGGGGGTGCCCAACCTCATCTGAGGCAGAGCAAAGATGTGCAGATAATATAAAATCAGTATCATCGGCTGACAGCTCTCGTGGTTCTTTACTCTTGGGGATGCAGCTGAGCATCCCGCATCCCCCAAATCCCTGATACAGAGCGGGTCCAAAGCGCTCAGACACCCTCCTCTGCGTGGCATCCAAGGGATCCGCACCCAGGGATGCCAACAGCTCCCTCCCAAAGTGGTTCCCATGAGATCCACATCCAGGGATGCCAACAGCTTCCTCCCAAAGTGGTTCCCATGAGATTCACATCCAGGGATGCCACCAGCTCCCTCCCAAAGTGGTTCCCATGGGTTCCACCCACAGGGATGCCAACAGCTCCCTCCCAAAGTGGTTCCCATGGGATCCACCCCCAGGGATGCCAACAGCTTCCTCCCAAAGTGGTTCCCATGAGATCCACATCCAGGGATGCCACCAGCTCCCTGCCAAAGTGGTACCTACGGGATCCACATCCAGGGATGCCACCAGCTCCCTCCCAAAGTGGTACCCGTGGGGGGATCCACACCCAGGGATGCCACCAGCTTCCTCACATCATGGTACCCATGGGATCCACATCCAGGGATGCCACGCACACATGGTGCAAAGAGGCAGAGCCAAGCCCAGCTGGTGCTGGGTGCCAGCTTGGGTTGCCCCCGGCTGGGAAATGAGGATGGGGATGGCTCCATCCATCCCGAGTCTGGCAGCTGTAAGGGGGAAAAGCTGGGGTGCTGGGATGAGTCCGCAAAGGAGCTGTGATCACAGAGTCCCTGGCTGCTCCTTTCATCACCCCAGCTGGATCTCGCAAGCTGGGATGTCTCCTGGCGCCTGGAGCAGGTACGCCGGATGCCCCGGGGACGGTGACCTTCTGGACACGAGGAAAGAAAGCCGCGGCAGAGCGGTGACGTCGGTGGGAGCACAGCGGGGGTGGAGGGCTCCCAGCTGGTCCCAGCAGCATTTGGGATCGGTCTGGGTGATGGAAGCCAGGCGGCGTGAGCAGGGATGGCCAAGGGATGCTCGGGGGCCCCTCTGCTCCCTGGGGACACCCTGACCCCGCTGCGCTCCAGCTCCCTCTTCCCTTGTTGAACACGGGTCTAAATCCACCCCAAACTCACCAGTGGGGACAATGGGGCAGGGGAGCTGCCGGTGTCCCACTGCAACACCCAGCCTGCCCCATCACCTCCTCAACCAACCTGCCATATCCCGCTAATTACTGCGTTTCGGCTAATTGCAATTACAGCTCTGTCAGCTTCCAGACTGGGAGACCTGGGAGCTGAAGCCATTGTTCCATGGACAAGGCAAGTGAGAAGCAGGGAAGATCTGGTGGCCCTGCTGCCACAGGGACAGGCAGAGCCCTCAGGATGGGCAACCGGCTCGGCACGGCGCTTACCATGATGCCAGTGAGCAGGCAGACCCCCTTCCCGCAGTAGGTGTGTGGGACCATGTCGCCGTAGCCAATGGAGAGGAAGGTGATGGAGATGAGCCACATGGCACCCAGGAAGCTGCTGGTGACGTCCTGCTGGTCGTGGTACCTGCCGAGGAGATACGGGCAGCGGGGTCACAGCCGGGGATGGGGATGCTGCGGGAGGAACGGTGACCCCTGGGCACGGCAGCTCCCCTGGCACGAGGCTGCGCTGTGCAACGGGGACAAGGAATTGGGAGAGCAGCAGGATGGCCACCCCGGAGGTGTTCAAAGCCAGCCTGGATGATGCTTGGAGCCCCCTGATCCGGTGCGAGGTGCCCCTGCCCCCAGCAAGGGGATCGGGCTTTGAGATCCCTCCTCACCCAACCCAACCCATGATTTTATGCCCCATAGTGACAGCGGTTGTACAATTTATGGTGCAGGAAAACCCGCATCGACAAAATCAAAGGAGAAACTCAATGCAAAGGGCTTCTGCGACCGCATCCCGGTCCCACCACCCGCATCCCCGGTACCACGTGGCACGGCGGTGAGAGCCAACCGATGCGAGAAGCAGCTACACCTCTGCAACATCCCCAAGTGCAGCAGCTCAGCGCTGGTGTCCTCCTCCACGAACCCCACCCGCCCCGGGGATGGTGCTGTCAGCAGAAATGCCGCGAAGGGATCCTGCCAAGCCTCCGGCAACGCACTTGGCTCTGGGAACGGCGTGTGGGAACGGCTCATGCGCTCGAGACGAAGCACACGCGGAGCGGCTGCAGCTTCGAGGATGCTGCAAACTTCCCGTGGCCGGACCCTTGCCAAGCTGCGAGGTCAGCGACTGCCTCGGCCGCGGCTCCTCCGGCAAACACGCAACACAGCTGCCTCTAGCTCCCCAGTGAGAGCCCTGCAAACCCATGTGGAGATGCCTCCCGGAGGATGCAGCTCTGGCTCCCAGCAGTGGACGCTGCCCAGCACCTTCACCCCATCATGGGCAGGGTGGGCACCCTCCTCCCTGCACGCACCCCTCGCGCCAGCGGGCTTCGCTCAGCCTCCTCGTAAAGTCACCAGAGGAAAACCAGATGGAGCTTTTGGCCCTCGGTTCATCCCGGCTCCTTGTTCCTGGAGCCGTTGCGTTTTCTTCTCTTCCAAAATGCTTTTCCCTCCAAGTGAGTGAAGACTGGGATGAGATCCTGGTGCAGGCAAAAGCACCCTCAGCCACGGCGAGAGCTGCTGCTGCGCTCCAGCCAGGGGAGCCAGAGCCCATCACTGTGGCCACGGTGGGTTCTCCAAAATCCTGGCACCCACAGCAGCACAAGCCCCCCCCATTCCCATGGGAAAGGCTGAGCCCAGACGGTTCTGCAGGATGTGAGCTCTTGAGCGACGTGGAAAACCCCAGGAGCATCATCCTTCCCCTTATGCTCAGCACTGGTGAGGCCACGGCTCAAATCCTGGGTTCAGTTCTGGACCTTCACTCCAGAAGGACCCTGAGGGGCTGGAGCGGTGGAGAAGGGAATGGAGTTGGGAAGGGGCTGGAGAACAGGAGTTGTGGGAGCTGCTGAGGGATCTGGGGGTGTTTGGTCTGGAGAAGAAGAGGCTGAGGGGAGATCTCATCGCTCTGTGCAGCTCCTGGAAAGGAGGTTGGAGCCAGGTGGGTGTAGGGCTCTGCTCCCAAGAAACAAGTGATGGGACAAGAGGAAAAGGCCTCAGGTTGCTTCAGGGGAGCTTTAGCTTGGATATTGGGAAAGATTCCTTCACTGCAAGGGTTCTCAGGCAATGGCAGAGGCTGCGCAGGGCAGCGGTGAAGTCTCCATCTCTTAAGGGGTTCAACAGCCGGGTGGATGAGGTGCTCAGAGATGGTCCAGGAGAGGACAGGGTCAGTTGGACACAAAGGTCTTTTCCAACCAAACAATTCTATCATTCTAAATGAACTCTCAAGCCATGGAGAAGACCCCAGGAGCACCATGCTGAGCATGGGGGTTACGACACAGCTGGACAGGCAGGCATTTTCCCCTCCAAGAAGTACTTGGAGCAGAAGGAGCTGATAAAGAGGAGAGGCTGGCCTCAAGCTCCACCAGGGGAGGTTCAGGCTGGACATCAGGAAAAAATTTTTCATGGAAAGGGTCATTGGGCAGTGGCAGAGGCTGCCCAGGGAGGGCGTTGAGTCCCCTTCCCTGGAGGGGTTTAAGGGACGGGTGGATAAGGTGCTGAGGGACATGGGTTAGTGATTGATGGGAATGGTTGGACTCCATGATCCGGTGGGTCTCTTCCAACCTGGTGAGTCTATGATTCTATGAAACGAGAAGATGCGATACCCACTGCCCTGACCAGTTAAGCCCCATTGCTGGTTTCCATTGCCCCTCATCCACTTGTCCCCAATAAGCCATGAGCATCGTCCCGTGCCATGCCGGAGCATCGCTGTGCTCGGATGCTGCGGCAGCACCTGCTCAGCTGCACCAACCCCCTGGCTTTGGGCAGCACCTTCGGGGAGCTCCAGGCTGGCTGCACCCTCGCCGCGGGGAGCGGGGCTGGTTTGCACGCGCAGGCACATGTGCGAGCGCACGTGCGCACCGTCGGCGGGCAGGGCTGGCAGCGCTGCTGGCACCGCAGGCAGCTCGGCACGGAGAGCGGGCGAGGTTGCTAAGCGACTCGCTGCCTTCGGAAAGCTGCGTTTCCCCCCTCCCCGGCACGCACCGGAGGATAGCCGGCAGCAACACTGCTCCCGTGGGCACGGGAGCAGCCTACGATACCCAGGGGATGCACCGAGGGGATGCACCTCCGAGCTGCCACCTCAGCCCGGGGACCACATCTTGGAGTGGCACAGCCACCTCTGAGCTGCCCAGCCCCTGCGGGTGCAGGTTGGGGATCATAGAATCATAGAACCATAGAATCACCAGGTTGGAAAAGACCGGCCGGATCATTGAGTCCAACCATGGTCCTGTAGGTCAGGGCAAATTGGTTTCCAGGGCTTGTGTAGTGATCTGACCTCCATGGGGACACGGGGACATACCCTGGGTGGCCCTTGCAGGAGCTCTGCAGCATCCGTGGCTGGTGCATGCCCTGGGGATGGGGCATCCTTTGGGGATGGAGCATGTTCCAGTGGTGCTGCATCTCCCTGGTCCTCTATACTGCCTGGTCCTGCATCTGCCCAGGTCCTGCATTCTCCCAGACCCTGCATCCCCCTAGATTCTGTATCCTCCCAAGTTCTGTATCCTCCCAGGTTCTGTATCCTCCCAGGTCCTGCATCCCCCAGGTCCTGCATCATCCAAGGTCCTGCATCCCCCCCAGGTCCTGCATCCCCCAGGTCCTGCATCCCCCAGGTCCCGCATCCCCCATGTCCTGCATCCTCGCCGGTTCTGCATCCCCCAGGTCCTCAATCTCCCTGCATCACTCCAGGTCCTGCATCCTCACAGGTTCTGCATCCCCCTGGTCCTGCATCCTTCCAGGTCCTCTATCTCCCTGGGCCCTGCATCCTCCAAGTCCTGCATCCCCCAGGTCCTCTATCTTCCTGGATCCTGCATCCTCCCAGGTCCTGCATCCCCCAGGTCCTTCATCCTCCAAGTCCTGCATCCCCCAGGTCCTCAATCTCCCTGCATCACTCCAGGTCCTGCATCCTCGCAGGTTCTGCATCCTCCTGGTCCTCTATCTCCCTGGGTCCTGCATCACTCCTGATCCTGCATCCTCACAGGTTCTGCATCCCCCCGGGATCCTCTGTCCCCCTGGGTCCTGCATCCCCAGCCTGGCAGTGATCCTGCCTGGGTTCACATCTGCTGCTCTGTAGGCAGAGGGAGGTGGCAGCAGCTGTGGTGCCGGTGATCTGCAGCGCCGCGTCTGCATCATTTCTCATTTTTGATGGTTGGGAGTGGTTCTTTCTTTACATGGCATTTTTCCAGCCGAAGATCCCCAGGTGCAGAATCAACCTCCTCCCCCCCCGGAGAGCCTGTCCGCCTGCTCCCCATTTAGGAGACACAAATAACAATCTCCCAAACACAATTAAGGAGGGCACGATGATCCAGAACATCCTGAGAACATCCTTAAGGGAGGCAGGAAGGCAAACACAGCCTGGAAAAGCTTGAGAACTCTCAGCGTGCTGCTTGGCTGCCACGGCTCTTGCTGCCAGAGCAAGGGGTCATGGAATAATAGAATCATTTGGTTGAAAAAGACCTTTGAGACCATCGGGTCCAACCATCTCTGAGCACCTCATCCACGTGGCTTCTGAAACCTCTAGGGCTGGGGACTCCCCCACTGCCCTGTGCAGCCTCTGCCAGGGTTTCACCACTCTCTCCGTGCAGGAATCTTTCCCAATATCCAATCTAAACCTCCTCTGGTGCAACTTGAGGCCATTTCCTCTCATCCCATCACTTGTTCCTTGGGAGCAGAGCCCAGCACCCACCTCAGCAGAGCAATGAGGTCTCCCCTCAGCCTCCCCTTCTCCAGACTAAACAGCCCCAGTTCAGTCATCACTCCCAGGACCCCTGTGCTCCAGGCATCCTGCATGGACCCCGTCCTCCCTGCCCCTGGATGGATGGGTGCTGCCACCACCTTATAGAATCCTGGAATGGTTTGGGTTGGAAGGGACCTCAAAGCCCATCCAGTTCCTCCCCTGCCATGGGTTGGGACACCTCCAGCTGGATCAGGGGCTCCAAGCCCCATCCAACCTGGCCTTGAACCCCTCCAGGGATGGGGCAGCCACCACTGCTCTGGGCAAGCAGGGCCAGGACCTCTCTGCCCTCCCAGGAAAACATTTCTCCCCAAGATCTCATCTCAATCTCCCCTCTTGCAGCTCAAAACTGTTCTTCTCATCCTCTCCCTGCACTCTGTGATCCTGAGCCCCTCCTCAGCTTTCCTGCAGCCCCTTTCAGCACTGGAAGCTGCCCTAAGGTCTCCCCACAGCCTTCTCCTCTCCAGGCTGAACAAGCCCAACTCTCTCAGCCTGTCCTCATACAGGAGGTTCTCCAGCCCTCACATCATCTCTGTGGCCTCCTCTGGACTCGCTCCAACAGCTCCAGGTCCTTCCTGTGCTGAGAACTCCAGAGCTGGACCCAGGGCTCCAGGTGGGTCTCACAGAGCGGAGCAGAGGGGCAGAATCCCCTCCCTCCCTGCTGGTTCCAGTGCTCTGGATGCAGCCCAGGACAAGGCTGTTTCCTGGGCTGAGAGCCCAGAACTCCCCCAGCACTCCAAGTCCTTCTCCTCAGGGCTGCTCCCAATCCACTCTCCCACCGACCCGCAGCTTGGATTTGTGCTTGGGATCACACCAGAGGCAGGGAGAACCCCCTCTGCCACAGCTCTGGGTGGGCGGGGGTGCTCCACCACAGCCCCCCCACCTCAATTCCTCAAGTGATGGAGGCGAGTGGTACCCACCGGAGTCGGTCGCCACAGCAACCCCCACACCGAGCACGCTGCTGCCGGCGTGATGCCATCCGGCAGTGGGTTTGTCACCGCGGGGTTGTCATGGCACTCGCTGGCAGCGATGCCAGAGCCCAAGGCAGGCGCTGCTGCTCCTCCGGCCTCTCCCCAGGCATGTTCCACCAGCTCCCACTGTTCCCCACCGTCCCCCACCCATCCTCCTGGGGCTGCGGCGCCGGCTGCACCATGTGCAGGACACGCTGCCTGAGCCCAGGGACTGCGCTGCGAGGACAGGGCTGTCCCTGCCTCTGCCTCCTGCCCAGGACAGGGGCTCCGTGGTGGGAATCCACGTAGGCTGAGCCCTCGCATCTCTGCAGCTCCCTCACAGGCTGTTGGGACATCGCAGCTCTGCTGCACAGCCCGGTCTGCTGAGCATCCCTAGATGCTGCACACCCCAAACTGCTGAGCATCCTGAACCGCTCAGTATCCCAAACCACTGCACATCCCAAGCTGCTCAGCATCCTGAACCGCTCAGTATCCCAAACCACTGCACATCCCAAACTGCTGAGCATCCTCAACTCTCAATATACTGAACCACTGTGCATCCTGAACTGCTGAGCATCTCGAACTGCCACGCATCCCAAACTGCTGAGTATCCTGAACTATCATGCATCCTAAACTGCTGAGCACCACAAACTGCTGAGTAACCTGAACTGCTGAGCATCCTGAACTGTTGAGTATCCCAAATCACCATGTAACCCAAGTTTCTCAGCATCCAGAACCACGATATATTCCGAACTGCTGAGTATCCCAAACCACTACACATCCCAAACTGCTGAGCATCCTGAACCGCTGAGTATCCCAAACCACTGCACACCCCAAACTGCTCAGCATCCTGAACCGCTGAGTATCCCAAACCACTGCACATCCCAAACTGCTCAGCATCCTGAACTGCTCAGTATCCCAAACCACTGCACATCCCAAACTGCTCAGCATCCTGAACCGCTCAGTATCCCAAACCACTGCACATCCCAAACTGCTGAGCATCCTGAACCGCTCAGTATCCCAAACCACTGCACATCCCAAACTGCTGAGCATCCTGAACCGCTCAGTATCCCAAACCACTGCACATCCCAAACTGCTGAGCATCCTGAACCGCTCAGTATCCCAAACCACTGCACACCCCAAACTGCTCAGCATCCTGAACCGCTCAGTATCCCAAACCATTGCACATCCCAAGCTGCTGAGCATCCCTAGATGCTGCACATCCCAAGCTGCTGAGCATCCCGAATCACCGAGCGCCCTGAATGACTGAGCATCCCAAACTGCTGAGTATCCTCAACTCTCAATATACTGAACCACTGTGCATCCTGAACTGCTGAGCATCTCGAACTGCCACGCATCCCAAACTGCTGAGTATCCTGAACTATCATGCATCCTAAACTGCTGAGCACCACAAACTGCTGAGTATCCTGAACTGCTGAGCATCCTGAACTGTTGAGTATCCCAGATCACCATGTAACCCAAGTTTCTCAGCATCCAGAACCACGATATATTCCGAACTGCTGAGTATCCCAAACCACTGCATATCCCAAGCTGCTGAGCATCCCGAATCACCGAGCACCCTGAACTACTGAGCATCCAAAACTGCTGAGCATCCTCAGCTCTCAATATACTGAACCACTGCGCATCCTGAACTGCTGAGCATCTTGAACTGCTGAGCATCCTGAACTGTCGAGTATCCCAAATCACCACATATCCCAAACCCCTGAGCATCCAGAACCACAGCGTATTCTGAACTGCTGAGTATCCCAAACCGCTGCACACCCCAAACTGCCACACATCTCAAACTGCTGAGCATCCCAAACTACTGAGCATCCCGAACTGCTGAGTATCTTGAATTGCTGAGCATCCCTAACTGCCCTGCATCCCAAAGCATCCAAGCTGCCATGCATCCCAAACCACCCCTGCAGCCCCAGCCCCTCTCACCTCTCACACACCCGCACTGTCCACGCTGCGATGATCCAGAGGGAAATGCTGAAGACCAGCAGCACTGTCCCAGGACAGATGGTCATGAGAGTCTTCATGACGAAGCGGGTGTTGAAGTTGATCTTGTTAAGAGCCCCAATGCTGCGCGAGGAGGCGTCAGTGAAGAGCTTGCTGTGCAGCAGCATCACCCGGGCGATCAGGTAGAGGCGCAGGAACATGGGGATGGATAGGATGATGTCCACATCTGCCTCTGCCAGGGAAGGTGTGTAGGAGAAAGCCAGGCGGGCTGTCCAGAAAAATTTGTACTCCCCAGGGATGGGGTGTATGGCACAAACCAACATCTCCAGGCTGATGTAGAGGATGCGCTCATACGTCATCGCTATCCGCCAGTCGTCGGCTCCATTGTCGATCACAAAGAGCTACCAGGAGGCAAAAACACTCGGTTACCAGTGGCTCCAGCCAACCCCAGCCCACCAGCATCCAACCATGGGCCAGGGTGGAGAACAGGCCTTATGAGGAGCGGCTGAGAGAGCTGGGGGGGTTCAGCCTGGAGAAGAGGAGGCTGAGGGGAGAGCTCATTGCTCTCTGCAACTCCCTGAGAGGAGCTTGTGGAGAGGAGGGAGCTGGGCTCTTCTCCCAAGGGACAGGGGACAGGACGAGAGGGAATGGCCTCAAGCTCCTCCGGGGGAGGGTCAGGCTGGACATCAGGAAAAAATATTTCATGGAAAGGGTCACTGGTCCCTGGCAGAGGCTGCCCAGGGAGGGGGTTGAGTCCCCTTCCCTGGAGGGGTTTAAGAGACAGGTGGACGAGGTGCTGAGGGACATGAGTTAGTGATTGATGGGAACGGTTGGACTCGATGATCCAGTGGGTCCTTTCCAACCTGGTGATTCTGTGATTCTATGAATCGATGACCCGCTCCCGCTTATGGGCTGGGAGGAACCCAGCTCCTGCACAGCCTCCTCACCTGGGGCACAGAGCTGCAGTGCCACCGAGCATCAGCACAAGCTGCTCTGGCCCTTTGCTCCTGCTGGTGCTGCACCCGTGTCACCCACACCTTGGGCTCTGGCATTTAGAGCAAGTTTTGGGGAGGGAACACGGCAGCCGGAGTACCCAGCTGCTGGCGGCGATGGGATTCTGTTGTCATAGTAACCACCAGTTCATCCTGGGTACCAGCTTTTCCCCCATCATCAGTGAGAGAGTTAGGGTCTCCGATGAAGTTGGGGAAACAGCAGCTCAGGTGGCCCTACCAGACCACTGGGGGTCACCCGGTTGGACCCCCCCAAAGCAAGGGAGGTTCAGGCTGGACATTAGGAAAAAATTTTTCACCGAAAGGGTCATTGGTCCCAGGCAGAGGCTGCCCAGGGACGGGGTTGAGTCCCCTTCCCTGGAGGGGTTTAAGGGACGGGTGGACAAGGTGTTGAGGGACATGGGTTAGTGATTGATGGGAACGGTTGGACTCGATGATCCGGTGGGTCTTTTCCAACCTGGTGATTCTATGACTCTGTGATTCTATATCGCCTTGTCCCTGGTGTGACAGGGACCGCGGTGTCGCCCACAGCATCACGGACGTGCTCAGGGCCTCTCTGTGAGCAGCGCTTGGCAAAGACACCACCGGGAAAGGCTCCAAGGGGGACGTGGCAGCCTGTGCTACCATCACCAATGTGTCCTCGACCCTGCAAAGCACAGAGCAATCCTGGCTCATCCTGGGGGATCGGGAGCTCTGGCAGCTGCTCCAGCCCAAGTGATGGGTGGGAGCGTGGCCCCGGCTGGCATCGCGCTTGGGAACAAACCTCTCGTTCCACCGGAGGCCCCGGAGCACCTGAGCCAGCACAGCGTGGCACGCAGGGCTCTCTCCGGGGACGTCAAGAGTCGCCGCCGGGACTGAGTCATGGAGCGGCTGTCCCTGGCCACCTCCCTGTCTGTTTGGAAAGCTCTGCTCCTTTTTAGCTGCTTTGTTTGAGAACTTGTTTATAAAAGCGCTCCAAGCTGTCAAGGGAGCTCCCAGGCAGTCAGGGAGCTGACAGCCCATTCCTTCCTGGAAAAGGGTGTTAAAAATAAACAAATTAGCAAAAGGAAAAAGGCAGGGAGCCTTCAGACTGCGTGTGGGGGGAGTCGCAACAGGGCAGGTTGGGGAAAGGAAGAGGCAAGGGGGGATTCGGGCAGGTTTCCCTCTGTGCAAGCCCTTCTCAGCCCTGTACCTGTGGCGCATCGCTGCAGGTTGCCATGGAAACCTTGGCACAGTCCAGAGGTACCTGACGGGGACTCCCCAACATTCCCAGCATCTTCAGCATCCCCGGCATTTCCAGCACCTTCAGTATCCCCAACATCTCCAACATCCCCAGCATCTCCAGCATCCTCCACATCCCCAGCATCTCCAACTTCTCCAGCATCCTCCGCACCTCCAGCATCCTCCACATCTCCAACATCCCCAACTTCTCCAGCATCCTCCACATCCCCAGCATCTCCAACTTCTCCAGCATCCTCCGCACCTCCAGCATCCTCCACATCTCCAACATCCCCAACTTCTCCAGCATCCTCCACATCTCCAGCATCTCCAATTTCTCCAGCATCCTCCACATCTCCAGCATCTCCAACTTCTCCAGCATCCTCAGCACCTCCAGCATCCTCCACATCTCCAGCATCTCCAATTTCTCCAGCATCCTCCACATCTCCAGCATCTCCAACTTCTCCAGCATCCTCAGCACCTCCAGCATCCTCCACATCTCCAGCATCTCCAATTTCTCCAGCATCCTCCACATCTCCAGCATCCTCCACCTCCTCAGCATCGCCAGCATCTCCAGCACCAGCTCCAGCTAGGAAAGGAGAGCGTGTGTCGGCCACCACAGCTCCAGCCAAGTCACTCACAAGGAAAAACCTTCACCTAACCACATGCACAAAGAGCTCTGGGCACCCCAAGAGCAGCGATGAGAGGGGCTGTGCCCCCTCAAACCCCACTGGTGGAACTCTTTCCACACCGCAGTAGCCACAGACCTCATCTGGGGCGTAGGGCAGAGCCATTTCCAGGGTGTTGATCCACTGGGAGCCCTGGATCAGGGAGGATGAGGTCCCAGCCACTCTCTGTACCCTGTCAGCCTAGCGAAGAGCAAAGAGCAGCAGCTCACAACCTCTCCAGGGCGGGCAGGATGATCTTGCTCCCTTGCAGCCCTGGATGGAGGACGATGGGCTCAGGGACACCCTGGGCACCCGCTGCCATCCCAGCCCCCTGGACCCAAGACCCCACGCACAACGAAGCCCAATCCTGGAGAAACAGAGGCACAGGGAGAGCTGGAAATATCCTGAAGGACCCAGCACAATTAATACAATTAAGAAGAGGTTGAAGATGCCGTTGAGCCATCCCTGGAGGCCAGGAGGTCCGGCGGTGCTGTGGCAGGATGAGTGCAGCCCCTCCAGGGGGCAAGAGGGATGAGAAGCTGTGGCTTTTCCACCCCTGCCCAGATCAGCAGCCTTCCCTTTATAAGCATCTAAGAGCTAACAGGGTGCTCAGCTGCCAGCAGGGCTTTGTCCAGAGCAAATCAAGTCAAATTGATCTCATTCTCCTCCCTTCCAGCAGCATCATCCCAGCGGAGCAGCTGGAGCCATACGGCTGGAGCATGGGGAGGGTCAGAGCCCGCATTGGCACAGCACGCGTGCTCAGGACCCTGCAGAAGGATGGAAGCATGGATTTGGCCTCTGGGAAATGGAGCTTTTGCAGTAGGAATCTGGATTCTGGGAAACTGGGCTCTTACAATGGGAATCTGGGCTCTGGCAAGGGGAATCTGGGCTCTGGCAGCGAGGATTTGGGTACCAACAGCAGGGATTCGAGCTCCAGCAGCAGTGATTTACGCTCTGGGTAATTGAGCTTTTGCAGTAGGAATCTGGATTCTGGGAAACTGGGCTCTTACAATGGGAATCTGGGCTCTGGCAGCGAGGATTTGGGTACCAACAGCAGGGATTCGAGCTCCAGCAGCAGTGATTTACGCTCTGGGTAATTGAGCTTTTGCAGTAGGAATCTGGATTCTGGGAAACTGGGCTCTTACAATGGGAATCTGGGCTCTGGCAAGGGGAATTTGGGCTCCAGCAGCAAGGATTTGGGCTCCAGCAGTGAGGATTTGGGTACCAACAGCAGGGATTTGAGCTCCAGCAGCCGTGATTTAGGCTCTAGCAGTGGGGATTGGGACTCTGGGAAATGGAGCTTTTGCAGTGGGAATCTGGGATCTGGGAAACTGGGCTCTTGCAATGGGAACCTGGGCTCTGGCAGAGGGAATTTGGGGTCCAGCAGCAAGGATTTGGGCTCCGGCAGTGAGGATTTGGGTACCAACAGCAGGGATTTGAGCTCCAGCAGCAGTGATTTAGGTACCAACCACAGAGATTCAAGCTCTGGCAGCAGTGATTTAGGCTCTGGGTAATTGAGCTTTTGCAGTAGGAATCTGGATTCTGGGAAACTGGGCTCTTACAATGGGAATCTGGGCTCTGGCAAGGGGAATTTGGGCTCCAGCAGCAAGGATTTCGGTACCAAGAGCAGGGATTTGAGCTCTGGCAGCAGTGATTCAGGATCTAGCAGCGGGGATTGGTACTCTGGGAAATGAAGTTTTTGCAGTGGGAATCTGGGATCTGGGAATCTGGGCTCTGGCAGTGGGAATTTGGGCTCCAGCAGCAAGGATTTGGGCTCCGGCAGCGAGGATTTGGGTACCAACAGCAGGGATTTGAGCTCCGGCAGCAGTGATTCAGGCTCTAGCAGTGGGGATTTGGTCTCCAGCATCACAGGAGAGGTGGGAAGCCCACGCACCGCTCGAGTGGACGCTGTGTTTGCACAACCTGCCCCCAAGAACAACAACGGGGCGGAAGGCGGCAAGCGCCGGGGCACAGCCCGCCTGGCTGACCCCAACCACCACCACCGCCGCCCCAGAGTAAATATTTTCCTAGCAAATACCAGAGCTTTCAAATATTTGCTTTGAGCAACTGGTCAGCAGCTCGGGCTGAGCCAGAGCTGGGGCTCCTGGGAAGCAGGTAGGGAGAGGGGCTCCTGCTCCCAGCCTGGAGTGGGATGAGCCAGGATCCTTGGTGCCTCAAAACACCGGGGGCTTTGGCATCCCTGCCTGGGACTCTCCTTCTCCTTCATTCCTTCTTCCCAAACCACTTCCACAGCCCTGGAGGTGTTCCAGAGTTTGGATCATAGAATCATAGAATAGTTTGGGTTGGAAGGGACCTTAAAGATCATCCAGTTCCACCCTCCCTGCTATGGGCAGGGACACCTCCCACTGGATCAGGTTGCCCAAAGCCACATCCAACCTGGTCTTGAACCCCTCCAGGGATGGGGCAGCCACAATTTCCCTGGGCAGCCTGTTCCAGCGTCTCCCCACTCTCATGGTGAAGAAATTCTTCCTTACATCAAGCCTAAATCTCCCCCTCTTCCAGTTTATCCCCATTCCCCCTCATCCTATCACCAAAAGCCTTTAAGAACAGTCCCTCTCCAGCTTTCTTGTAGCCCCTTGCAGGCTCTGGAAGGTCACTATACGATCTCCTCGGAGCCTTCTCCTCTCCAGGCTGCACAAGCCCAACTCTCTCAGCCTGTCCTCGTACGGGAGGTTCTCCAGCCCTCGCATCAATCTTGTAGCCTCCTCTGGACCCGTTCCAACAGCTCCATTTCCTTCTGATGTTGAGGATTCCAGAACTGGACACAATAATCCAGCTGAGGTGTCACAAGAGAGGAATAGAAGAGCAGAATCCGCCCCCGCCTCGCCCTGCTGTTCACGCTTCTCTTGATGCAGCCCAGGACACGGTTGGTTTCTGGGCTGTGAGCGCACGTCGCCTGCTCATGTCGAGCTTCTTATCGAGCAGCAGCCCAAGTCCTTCTCCGCAGGGCTGCTCTCCATCACATCATCCCCCATCGTCCACTGAAACCGTGGATTGCCCCAACCCAGGTGTAGGACCTTGCACTTGGCTTCGTTGAACCTCACAGACCCTCTTCTCCAGCCAGGGAGAAGTGGGAGGTGTCCCTGCCCATGGCAGGAGTGGAACTGGATGGGCTTTGAGGTCCCTTCTAACCCAAACCATTCCCTTATCCTGTGATTTTTAAGGCTACGACTCAAGAATCAAGAGAATATTTGATATTACTTATTAATATAAAAAAAAAAGAACCCGGTCTTGTGCCGAAGCCGGACACCGTGGGGAAGCACAGCCTTCCTGGAGCAAACCGGGAGCCTTTTCCCAGCAAAGCCAGGGAGGAAGAGAGTGGGCAGCCCTGATTAGGAAAGGGTGTCACAGCTTTCCTTGGCACCTTGGCTGGTCCCAGCCCTTCCTGGCTGCAGCCTCCTCGAGCCGATGGCAGCTCCACCGAGCACCCCGTGCAGACCCCTGGGTACCCAGAGACCCCGGCGCGGAGGGAGAAAGGTCCACGCCGACTCTGAGCTCAGGTCCTGCTTCATCAGTGTGTGGCAGGCAAACACAGAACCACAGAATCGTTAAGGTTGGAAAAGACCTCGAAGCTCACCCAGTCCAACCATCAGCCCAACCCCACTGTGCCGACCAAACCACGTCCTGAAGAGCCACGGCCACAGGGTTTTTGAACCCCTCCAGGGATGGAGACTTCACCGTTGCCCTGTGCAGCCTCTGCCAGGCTTGAGAACCCTTTCAGTGAAGGAATCTTTCCCAATTTCCAATCCAAACCTCCCCTGAAGCAACTTGAAGCCATTTCCTCTCATTCCATCACTTGTTCTTTGGGAGCAGAGCCCGGCACCCACCTGGCTCCAACCTCCTTTCCAGGAGCTGCAGAAAGCGATGAGGTCTCCCCTCAGCCTCCTCTTCTCCAGACTAAGCAGCCCCAGGGCCCTCAGCTGCTCCCACAACCCCTGTTCTCCAGCCCCTTCCCAGCTCCGTTCCCTTCTCCGGACGCGCTCCAGCCCCTCAAGGTCTTTTTGGAGTGAGGGGCCCAACACTGAACCCAGGATTTGAGGTGCACGCTCACCAGCGGCACATCCTTTCCCAGCCACCCACCCTGGCACCAGCGACACCGGGACCTACCTGCACCTCCCGCGTGTGGTAGGCGATGATGAGGCCCAGCAGGATGACAGTGGAGAGGCTGATAAGGCATTTCAGGGCCAGGGAGAACATGGAATCCTGCAAGGCGAGAGCAGGGCTGGCGTTAGAGGGGGACGTGGCCAAGGGATGCTACCAGCACTGGCCACAATGCCGGGCTCGGCAGCTCCATGGAGGTACAACTCCCACCCCAATATCTCTTTTTCCCCCCTACAGCTCTTTGTAGAATCACAGAATCACAGAATCACCAGGTTGGAAAAGACCCACCAGATCATTGAGTCCAACCGTTCCCATCAATCTCTAACCCATGTCCCTCAGCACCTCGTCCACCCGGCCCTTAAACCTCTCCAGGGAAAGGGACTCAACCCCGTCCCTGGGCAGCCTCTGACACTGCCCAATGACACTTTCCGTGAAAAGTTCTTCCCTAATGTCCATCCTGAGCCTCCCCTGGTGGAGCTTGAGGCCATTCCCTCTCGTCCTGTCCCCTGCCCCTTGGGAGAAGAGCCCAGCTCCCTCCTCTCCACAACCTCCTCTCAGGGAGTTGCAGAGAGCAATGAGCTCTCCCCTCAGCCTCCTCTTCTCCAGGCTGAACCCCCCCAGCTCTCTCAGCCGCTCCTCTTCTTCTCCAGCCCCCTCACCAGCTTCATCCAGAGGGGCCCTGCTGGCCACGCCGTGGCTGCTCCAAGCCAAGATGCCCTTGGCCTTCTTGGCCAACTGGGCCCCTGCTGGCTCCTGCTCAACCAACCCCCCCAGGTCCTTCTCCTCCAGGCAGTTTCCAGCCAGACTTCTCCTAGTCTGGAGCTGCTCAGGGTTCTTGTGCCCCAAGGGCAGGATCCGACATTTGGCCTCGTTAAACCTTCAACCACCCCAGCTCCCACACTGGGCAGCGAGGGCACTGCCGGCATCACCATAGCAAGGGCAACACCGGCACTACGAGCCCTTTCTCCAAACATTTCTTCAATCCCATTCTGCCCAGCATGTTTCCCAGCCTCCCATCACTGGGACTCCCAACACCAGCACCGTGGTCACATCCAGCACCCTACTGGATGCTCTAATTAGATCCTCCTGCCAATTAGCTCTAGTTCAACAAAAGCAGCCCCTGATCCACTGGTGACTAAAGCAGCTGGACCCCGGCCATGAAAAGCAGGATTCCCTGTCCCATCTCTGTGGCCACCAAGCCCACGGTGCTGCCGGCCACAGCCTGGACCCACCGATGCCGGGGCTCCTTGCTACGGTGTGGGCTCCAAACCAACCTGCCCTGCTGCTGCACCCACCACATCCCTCAAACCCACCCCCAGCATGGTGAAACCGGGCACGCTCACGGCACGCTGAGACTCGGCAAGCTCGTGACACGATGAAACTCCCCTCCCTTCCATGCCACCAGCACAGCTAGAGCACGCTGAGACCTGGCAAGCTCGTGACATGCCGAGACCTGCCGCGCTGAGCCCCACCAGCCCTCCTGGCAAAGCATTTGTTTAGCCTGGAGAAGAGGAGGCTGAGGGGAGACCTCGTTGCTCTCTGCAACTCCCTGAGAGGAGGTTGTGGAGAGGAGGGAGCTGGGCTCTTCTCCCAAGGGACAGGACGAGAGGGAATGGCCTCAAGCTCCACCAGGGGAGGGTCAGGCTGAACATCAGGAAAAAATATTTCACGGAAAGGATCATTGGGAACTGGCAGAGGCTGCCCAGGGAGGGGGTTGAGTGCCCTTCCCTGGAGGGGTTTAAGGGACGAGTGGACGAGGCGCTGAGGGACATGGGTTAGTATTTGATAGGAATGCTTGGATTCTATGATCCGGTGGGTCTTTTCCAACCTGGTGATTCTATGGTTCTATGGTTCTATACCCCCCACAATTCCTGATGTCTCAGCACCCCCAGCAAGCTCGTTTCCCACCGATGGGGACTTGGAGAGGGTTGGCTGCTGCCACGGCTCCAGCCAAGAGATGATCCCTGTGGTCATCGGCACGAGCAGCAGCCGACCCCGCGGCCATCGGCACAAGCTGGGGTCGCTGCACGGCAGCAGCGCTGAGTCACGGGGTCTTCTTGGGCTGACACAGCAGCTCGGGGATGCCGGGCGCTTGAGCGCAGCGGCAGCACGGAGAGGGCAGCCAGTGTCCCCCCGGCACCAGGCGCATGGGCCCAGGGAGCGCAACAGGTACAAGGACGGTAGTTTGGCCCCGTTCCTCTCAACGGGGAGCTGGAACAACCAGGGAAGAGGATCCAGCAGCAAAGAGAGGTGAAGCGTCCTCCTCCTCAGAGAGAGAACCAGGGATGCAGGCAAAGCATCCTCCTCCTCGGAGAGAGAACCAGGGATGCAGGCAAAGCATCCTCCTCCTCGGAGAGAGAACCAGGGATGCAGGCAAAGCATCCTCCTCCTTGGAGAGGGAACCAAGGATGCAGGCAAAGCATCCTCCTCCTCGGAGAAGGAACCAGGGATGCGGGTGAAGCATCCTCCTCCTCGGAGAGGGAACCAGGGATGCAGGCAAAGCATCCTCCTCCTCGGAGAGAGAACCAGGGATGCGAGTGATGCATCCTCCTCCTCGGAGAGAGAACCAGGGATGCGAGTGATGCATCCTCCTCCTCGGAGAGGGAACCAAGGATGCAGGCAAAGCATCCTCCTCCTCGGAGAGGGAACCAGGGATGCAGGCAAAGCATCCTCCTCCTCGGAGAGGGAACCAGGGATGCTGGTGAAGCATCCTCCTCCTCGGAGATGGAACCAGGGATGCAGGCGAAGCATCCTCCTCGTCGGAGAGGGAACCAGGGATGCAGGCAAAGCATCCTCCTCCTCAGAGAAGGAACCAGGGATGCTGATGATGCATCCTCCTCCTCGGAGATGGAACCAGGGATGCAGGCGAAGCATCCTCCTCGTCGGAGAGGGAACCAGGGATGCAGGCAAAGCATCCTCCTTGTTGGAGAGGGAACCAGGGATGCAGGCGAAGCATCCTCCTCCTCGGAGAGGGAACCAAGGATGCGGGTGAAGCATCCTCCTCCTCGGAGAGGGAACCAGGGATGCGGGTGAAACATGCTCCTCCTCAGAGAGGGAACCAGCTGAGCACCAAGGCAGCAAAGGGAATCGCTGCTGGTGGCCACTGTGCTCTTGCTGATGCTGGCTGGGGCTCAGGACCCTCCACTGCCCACCGAGTGCCTTGGTGGGGTCCCCCACACCCCCCAGACTCCCCATTGCATCCCTCCCTCCACCTGCTCCACCTCCTCCTCCTCACCGCCTGCTTCACTGCTTGAACCTTCCCACCCAGCTCCTTCCCCTCCGCTGGTGGCATCGAAGCACGGGGACCCCCCACCCCGCCACCAGCCGCCCCCCAGCAGCGCCGCCCCGCTGACACCCATGGGTGCCCCACACGCTGTGCCGGCGCGGGTGCCGCTGCTCTCCCCTCGCTGGCTCGGTATAAATAACCTGACAGATGTCGGTACAAAGAGTTATTCACGTCGCTGCCAAGCAGTGAAGCCCGGGAGCTGAGCTGGAAAGGGAGGAGAGGGGGGGGAAGGGGGAGAATTACAAATAAAAGACACTGTCCTGCCCTAAAAAAAGGGAAGAAAGAGGTGGGGAGGAGGAGGAGGAGGGGGTTCCACCGCATCCCCCAGGGCTCGGTGCCTCCGGGGTGCTGGGAACCACAGACCCTGGTGGGTTGGCCCACGAGGCAGCTCTGCCGGGTGGTGGTCCAGCACGGGGTCCTGGTGGCCACCAGCCCGGGGGTCGGGTTGTCTGACACCTGCGGCTGCAGCATCCTAGCATGGTCCTGGGGCAAAGCCAGCCTGGACGGCCCCGGCCCACAGCGGAAGGGCCAAAGGGCTCGGTGTTCATCCTACGGGCCAAAAGATGGGATGATCCAACGCGTGCTCGCTGCGTGGACACCACCTGGGGCAACCAGCTCCGTGGGCAAATGGATGAGGCAACCAGCTCCATGCTAACCCCTTGAACACCAGACGGGGCAACCAGCTCCGTGAGCACCTGAAGGGCCAAAGGGCCCTGTGCTCATCCTACGGGCCAAATGACGGGATGATCCATCCCGTGCTCGCTGCGTGGACACCACCTGGGGCAACCAGCTCCATGGGGAATGGTTCAGGCAACTAGCTCCATAGGCAATGGGTGAGGCAACCAGCTCCATGAGCACCAGAAGGGCCAAAGGGCTCTGTGCTCATCCTACGGGCCAAAAGACGGGATGATCCAACCCGTGCTCACTGTGTAGGCACCACATGGGGCAACCAGATCTGTGGGTTATGGATGAGGCAACCAGCTCCATGAGCACCACATGGGGCAACCAGCTCCGTGAGCACCAGAAGGGCCAAAGGGCTCTGTGTTCATCCTACAGGCCAAAAGACGGGATGATCCAACCCATGCTCACTGTGTGGACACCACACAGGCAACCAGCTCCATGGGGAGTGGATGAGGCGACCATCTCCACGAGCACCAGAAGGGCCAAAGGGCTCTGTGTTCATCCTACGGGCCAAAAGACGGGATGATCCAACCCATGCTCGCTGCGTGGACACCACATGGGCAACTAGCTCCGTGGGGAATGGATGAAGCGACCAGCTCCATGAGCACCAGAAGGGCCAAAGGGCTCTGCGTTCATCCTATGGGCCAAAAGATGAGATGATCCACCCCATGCTCGCTGTGTGGACACCACATGGGCAACCAGCTCCATGAGCACCAGATGGGCCCACCAGCTCCACGGGCACCAGCTCGGGCAACCAGCTCTGTGCTCACCCCACGAGCACCAGACGGGGCAATCCGCTCCGTGCTCATCCTACCAGGCACTGCACGGGGCAACCAGCTCTGTAGGCATCAGATGGGGCAACCAGCCCCACAGTCACCCCACCAGGCACCAGATGGGGCACATAGCTCCATGCTTGCCCCACGGACGCCACACGGGGCAGCCAACTCCATTCCAAACCCACAGGCACCAGATGGGGCAACCAGCTCCATTCCAAACCCACGGGCACCGGATGAGGCAACCAGCTCTGTGCTCGCCCTACGGGCACCAGATGGGGCAACAAGCTTCTCGTTGACCCCATGGGCACCAGAAGGGGCAATGAACTCTATGCTCACCCCATGGGCACCAGATGGGGCAACCAGCTCCTTGTTCACCCAATGGGCTCCAGATGGGGCATCCAGCTCCATCCCAAACCCATGGGTACCAGATGGGGCAACCAGCTCTGTGCTCACCCTATGGGCATTGGATGGGGCAACCAGCTCCTCGTTGACCCCATGGGCACCAGAAGGGGCAGCTGGCTCCATCCCAACCCCACAGGCACCAGATGGGGCAACCAGCTCCTCATTGACCCCATGGGTACCAGGTGGGGCAACCAGCTCTGTGCTCACCCTACGGGCACTGGAGGGGGCAACCAGCTCCTCGTTGACCCCATGGGTACCAGGTGGGGCAACCAGCTCTGTGCTCACCCTATGGGCACTGGAGGGGGCAACCAGCTCCTCGTTGACCCCATGGGCACCAGATGGGGCAACCGGCTCCATCCCAACCCCACAGGCACCAGATGGGGCAACCAGCTCCTTGTTGACCCCATGGGCACCAGATGGGGCAACCAGCTCCTTGTTGACCCCATGGGCACCAGATGGAGCAACCAGCTCCTTGTTGACCCCATGGGCACCAGATGGGGCAACCAGCTCCTTGTTGACCCCATGGGCACCAGATGGGGCAACCAGCTCTGTGCTCACCCCACAATCACCAGATGGGTCAACTGGGTCCATGCTCACCCCACCACCACTGAATGGGGCACCCAGCTCTGTGCTCACCCCACAGGCACCAGATGGGGCAACCAGCTCCTCATTGACCCCATGGACACCACCCAACACCAACAGCCCCATTCCCACCCCCTCGGCAGCCCCGGTACCTTGGAGTAGAGCCCCCAGGAGAGCTCGGTCTCAATGACCATAACGACGATGCCGAACATGCCGAAGATGAGCGCGTAGTCGCTGAGGCGCTTCCTCTTCTCGAAGAGCGCCCGTCGGTGCCCGAGCCGGTAGCCGATGTTCTGCGCTTTACGCTTGGGCCCTTTGGCGAAGGCGGCGGGCGCCGGGTGGCCGCTTGGCCGATCGGGCCGTCTGGCGGCCGGCGCGTGGTTGTCTTCGCGCGAGACGACGATCTCGGGCGGTTCGCCGGGCCCGAAGAGCTGCAAGGGTTGCGCTTCGGGTTCGGCTTCGATGAGGTTCCTCCGGGACGCGCTGAGACGACTGAGGGGCTTCATCACGCCGCCGCTGTACTTGCAGGAGCTCATGGCGATCTCGGTGAAGGGGTTGCTGTCGCGGCGATGAACCAAAGGGCTGGGTTGGCGGTGTTTGCCGCTGCTCGCTGGGCCGGAACCCGTCGTTGGGTGGTCGCCCAGGTTGAGTTGGCTGCCGTGGCGAGAGGAAGGGTGGAGGGCGGCGGGAGGAGGAGGAGGAGGAGGAGGAGGAGCGCGGAACGAACCGGGCGAAGAGTGCAACAGGCTATGTTGAAGCGGAGGGAGAGCGGCGGGCGGCGGAGACCGTTCATCTCCCGGTAACGGGCACCGAGCGTCTTCGTCCAAGTCGCCTACGCCGGAATCATGAAGATGCCCCGATGTCTCCATGGCGAGCGAGGAGAGGCTCCTTCCCTCAAGCCACGGAGGGGCCAGACCGCTCCACCGAGCCCCCCGGTACCCGTTAAAACGGATACCGGCCGGCGGAGCATGAATGGGGCGCCCGTGCGCGCTCCCCGACGCCGACGCCCCCGGTGCCGTCGCCGCCGTTGGCCCGGCCCCCGCTGCCACCATTGGCCACGGCGGGGACCCCGCAGGCTGACATCATCCCCGTAAGCATCACACACACACACACAGAGCCCCCCCAAACCCGGCCTCCAGAGCCAACCCGGGGGGCTACAGGACCGGGATAGCGACCCCCGCGCTGCCTCCACCTCCTTTGTCTGGTGGGGTTTTCAGAGAATCGCAGAATCACCAGGTTGGAAAAGACCCACCGGATCATCGAAGATGATCCGGTGGGTCTTTTCCAACCTGGTGATTCTATAATTCTATGATGAGCCCAACCATTCCCATCAATCACTAACCCGTGTCCCTCAGCACCTCGTCCACCTGCCCCTTAAACCCCTCCAGGGAAGGGGACTCAACCCCCTCCCTGGGCAGCCTCTGACAGGGACCAATCACCCTTTCCATGAAATATTTTTCCCTAATGTCCATCCTGACCCTCCCCTGATGGAGCTTGAGGCCATTCCCTCTCGTCCTGTCCCCTGTCCCTTGGGAGAAGAGCCCAGCTCCCTCCTCTCCACAACCTCCTCTCAGGGAGTTGTAGAGAGCAATGAGCTCTCCCCTCAGCCTCCTCTTCTCCAGGCTGAACCCCCCCAGCTCTCTCAGCCGCTCCTCTTCTTCTCCAGCCCCCTCCCCAGCTTCGTTGCTTGAAGTTCTGCGGTGGAAGGGACTTCAAAGATCATGGATCGGGTGGGGGGAGTTGGGACAGAAAGGATCTGAAAGATCGTGGAGCCATGGGATGGTTTAGGTTGGAAGGGACCTCAAAGCCCATCGAGTTCCACCCCCTGCCATGAGCAGGGACACCTCCCACTGGATCAGGGGCTCCAAGCTCCATCCAACCTGGCCTTGAACCCCTCCAGGGATGGAGCAGCCACCCCTGCTCTGGGCAACCTGGGCCAGGGCCTCCCCAGCCTCACAGCAAAACATTTCATCTTTCTCCCCACGATCTCATCTTTCAGCTCAAAACCGTCCCCCCCTCATCCTCTCCCTGCCCTCCCTGATCCACAGCCCCTCCCCAGCTTTCTTGGAGCCCCTTTCAGCACTGGAAGCTGCTTTAAGGTCTCCCCAGAGATTTCTTTTCTCCAGGCTGAACAACCCCAAACTCTCCCAGCTCGTCCTACAGGAGGTTCTCCAGCCCCGACACCATCTCCGTGGCCTCCTCTCAATTCCCTCCAACAGCTCCACGTCCCTCCTGGGCTGAAGATTCCAGAACTGGACTCAGGGCTCCAGGTGGGTCTCACAGAGCGGAGCAGGGGTGGGTAGAATCTCCTCCCTCCCTGCTGATCCCACTGCTCTGGATGCAGCCCGGGACATGGTTCTTTTCTGGGCTGAGAGCGCGCTTTGCTGGCTCATGTGGAGCTTTTCCACGGAGACGTCCCTGCCCATGACAGGGGGTCGACCTGGAAGGGCTTTGAGGTCCCGGAGTCGCATTTGGGGTCTGGTGGATGAGAAGCTCTCAGAGGTCTCCGCAGATTGGAGCAGAGGGGCAGAATCCGCTCCCCCCTCCGCCGCCTCCACAGCTCTGGATGCAGCCCAGGATACAAAACTACCCCCCTCCCCCCCCAAATCCCCTTACCGGAGATTATGGAGAGCAGCTGGAATTGGATGTCCCCAACACCCCCCCGAGATGTCCCCAAGAGGGGAAGCGACGCTGCCACAGCCCCTCCGCCTTAAGCCCCCTCCCCAAAATTGCCCCCCACCATAGCCGAGAGGAGCAGGACCGAGGGCAGGAGGCGTTTGCTGGAGGCGTTTGCTGGGGTTGTGGAAAATCCGTAAGGAATTGGGGCTGGATGTGATGGAAACACGATTGGAACCCGCCGCAAGGAGCCCAGCTGGTGCCCCCCCCAACAGGGCAGCGGGGATTAACCTGCACCTCTGACCCCCCACTCTGAGCTGGGAGCGCATGGAGGGGGGCAGCAAGCACAGCCCTCAGCCCCATAGCCCCCAGCCCCACATCCTCGTCCTGTGTCCTTCAACCCCACATCCCAAGTGGCCCCCAGCCCCACATCTCCCAATCCTGTATCCCCCCTTGGCCCCACACCCCCAGCCCCACATCCCTTAGTCCTGGATCCCCCCTTAGCCCCACATCCCCTAGTCCTGGATCCCCCCTTGGCCCCACACCCCCAGCCCCACATCCCTTAGTCCTGGATCCCCCCTTAGCCCCACATCCCCTAGTCCTGGATCCCCCCTTGGCCCCACATCCCCTAGTCCTGGATCCCCCCTTGGCCCCACATCCCCAGCCCCAAATCTCCCAGACCTGTAACCTGCCCTGGCCCCACACCTCCAGCCCCACTTCCCCAGCTCCCTGTCCCCCAGCCCCACATCTCCCAGTCCTGTATCCCCCCTGGCCCCACACCCCCAGCCCCATAGTGAGGTGTCTCCCCCCCAAGGGGAGTGACCCCCAGACCTGGGGCAGCCGCTGCTCTCCGTGCCGCAGCTTTATTTGCAGGGCAGGGAGAGCCGGCACAAGGCAGGTGTGGGGCAGCCATGGGGCTGGGGGGACACGCGACCCCCACGTCCCAGCAGAGGGTTCACCGGGCTATAACCGGACCCGGAGCGCCTGCAGCAGCGTCTCTAGCTGCTCGTCCAGGGCCACCTCGTCGCCGTCGTTGGTGATGACCCAGTCAAAGGCCACTCCTTGGTCCAAGCCGCACTCGGACTCGGCGTCGTCCACTCCTGGGGAGGAGCAGAGCCTGAGGTGAAGACCCTGAGGTCCAGATCTGTCCGTCTGTCCATCCCACCACAGCCGGAGGCTTCATCTCCCCTCGCAGGCAGAGCGCGCGGTGCAGCCCCGATGCCAACGCAGCCACAGGTTTGGCCCCGGGCGCTTGCTCGCTCACCGGGGACGAAGACCCAGTTTCTCTTCTTCCTCGTCTCCTCGCTGGCCACAACACGCACCGTCTGCACCGCGGCCCCGTACACGGCCCGGAACCAATCCACATCCGAGAGGCGCCGCGCGTCGCTCACCACCTGCACCAGGGCTCCCTCAGCTCCTGCTGCTCCTCCCTGTGCCCCACAGCCCCCTGGAGCCACAGCCCCCAGCCCCACAGCCCCCAGCCCCACCGCATCCCCCAGCCTTGTGTCCCCTGGCCCCACAGCCCCACCGCATCCCCCAGCCCTGTGTCCCCTGGCCCCACAACCCCACTGCATCCCCCAGACCTGTGTCCCCTGGCCCCCCAGCCCCCAGCCCCACCGCATCCCCCAGCCCTGTGCCCCTGGCCCCACAGCCCCTAGTCCCACATTCCACAGTCCCACCGCATCCCCCAGCCCTGTGTCCCCTGGCCCCACAACCCCACCGCATCCCCCAGACCTGTGTCCCCTGGCCCCCCAGCCCCCAGCCCCACCGCATCCCCCAGCCCTGTGCCCCTGGCCCCACAGCCCCTAGTCCCACATTCCACAGTCCCACCGCATCCCCCAGCCCTGTGTCCTCTGGTCCCACAGCCCCCAGCCCCACAGCCCCCTGTCCCACCGCATCCCCCAGCCCTGTGTCCCCTGGCCCCCCAGCCCCCAGTCCCACATCCCACAGTCCCACTGCATCCCCCAGCCCTGTGTCCCCTGGAACCACATAACCACATCCCCTAGAAGCACATCCCCCAGCCCCATTTGTGTCCCCAAGCCCTGTGTCCCCCATTCCCACATCCCCCAGTCCCACACTCTCTAGCCCTGTGTCCCCCAGCCCCACAACCCCCATTCCCACATCCGCCTGACCCACATCCCTCAGCCCCACTGCATTCCCCAGCCCTCTGTCCCCTGGCCCCGCATCCCCGAGCCCTGTGCCACCCAGCCCCACATCCCACAGTCCCACAAGCCCCAACCCCATTTGTGCCCCCAATCCCTGTGCCCTCCAGCCCCACATCCCCCAGCCCCACATTCTCCAACTCTGTGTCCCCCCGCCCCACATCCCCGCGTCCCACATCCCCAGGCCGCAAATCCCCCAGCTCCACAACCCCGAGTCCCGAGACCCACATCCTCGAGACCCACACCCCCAAGCCACAAATCCCCCAGCCCCACATCCCTGAGTCCCATATCCCCGAGTTCCACATCCCCGAGTCCCACACCCCCAAGCCGCAAATCCCCCAGCCCCACATCCCTGAGTCCCATATCCCCGAGTTCCACATCCCCGAGTCCCACACCCCCAAGCCGCAAATCCCCCAGCCCCACATCCCTGAGTCCCATATCCCCGAGTTCCACATCCCCGAGTCCCACACCCCCAAGCCACAAATCCCCCAGCCCCACATCCCTGAGTCCCATATCCCCGAGTTCCACATCCCCGAGTCCCACACCCCCAAGCCGCAAATCCCCCAGCCCCACATCCCTGAGTCCCACATCTTTGCATCCCACATCCTCGAGTCCCACATTGCCGAGTCGCAAATCCCCCAGCCCCACACCCCCCAGCCCCACATCCCCCAGCCTCTCACCCACACGGGCTGTGCCGCGCCCTGCACCGCTCGCCTGCAGAAGAAGCCGGGGTCAGCGCGGCGCTTCTCCTCGCCCCAGCGGATCATGTCCTGCCGATACCGCTCCTTGTAGGCGCTGGCGTCCAGGAGCCGCTCGAAGTCCAGGCCGTGCTCCTGTGGGGAGAGGGCTCAGCGGGCACAGCCCATGGCACGATGTGGCACGGCACGGCTTGGCATGATGTGTCACAGCACAGTTTGGTAAAGCACAGCTCGGCACAGCATTGTATAAAATCATAGAACCATAGAATCACCAGGCTGGGAAAGACCCACTGGATCATCGAGTCCAACCATTCCCATCAATCACTAACCCATGTCCCTCAGCACCTCGGCCACCCGTCCCTTAAACCCCTCCAGGGAAGGGGACTCAACCCCCTCCCTGGGCAGCCTCTGCCAGGGACCAATCACCCTTTCCATGAAAAAAGTTTTCCTGATGTCCAGCCTGAGCCTCCCCTGGTGGAGCTTGAGGCCATTCCCTCTCGTCCTGTCCCCTGTCCCTTGGGAGAAGAGCCCAGCTCCCTCCTCTCCACAACCTCCTCTCAGGGAGTTGCAGAGAGCAATGAGCTCTCCCCTCAGCCTCCTCTTCTCCAGGCTGAACCCCCCCAGCTCTCTCAGCCGCTCCTCTTCTTCTCCAGCCCCCTCCCCAGCTTCGTTGCTCTTCTCTGCACTCGCTCCAGAGCCTCAACATCCTTCTGGGGGAGGAACCAGAACTGACCCCAGGATTCGAGGAGCGGTCTCCCCAGTGCCGAGTCCAGAGGGAGAAGAACCTCCCTGGCCCTGCTGGCCACGCCGTGTCTGATCCAAGCCAAGATGCCCTTGGCCTTCTTGGCCACCTGGGCCCCTGCTGGCTCCTGTTCAACCAACACCCCCAGGTCCTTCTCCTCCAGGCACTTTCCAGCCAGACTTCTCCTAGTCTGGAGCTGCTCAAGGTTCTTGTGCTCCAAGAGCAGGACCCGCCGTTTGGCCTCGTTAACCCTCCTGCTGTTGGTCTCAGCCCATGGATCCAGCCTGGTCAGATCCCTTTGGAGCCTCCCTGCCCTCCAGCTTCCACCCAGCTCAGTGTCATCCACAAACATGCTCAGGGTGCCCTCAATGCCTTCATCCAGGCCATTGATGAAGATATTGACCAGGGCTGCACCCAGCACCGAGCCCAGCACGCACGTGTGGCACGGTGCAGCCTGGCACGGTGCAGCCTGGCACGGCGCTGCAGGGCCCAGCAGGGCACGGCACGGGGTGGGGGAGGGCCTGGCTCAGCGCTGCGGGTGCAGCAAGGGGCGCGGTACCTTGGCAAACTGCTCCTTGAGGGGCCCTGAGAGGCGCAGGACGGTGCAGACGTCGGGACCCAACCTGAGGGACAGCGAGCGGCAGGGTGGGCACCGGGCATCGCTGCCCACCCGGTACCGACCCCACTCTCCTGGTACCGGTCATGCCCCCCCCGGTACCAACCCCGTCCCCAGGCACCACCCCCAGCCCGGACCCCGGTACCGACCCCATCCCCCGGTACCGGTCATGCCCCCCCCCGGTACCGACCTCATCCCCTGGCACCACCCTCCATCCCCAGCCCGGACCTCGGTACCGACCCCATCCCCTGGTACCGGTCATGCCACCCCAGTACCGACCCCATCCCCCGGTACCGGTCATGCCCCCCCCGGTACCGACCCCATCCCCTGGTACCGGTCATGCCCCCCCCGGTACCGACCCCATCCCCCGGTACCGGTCATGCCCCCCCGGTACCGACCCCATCCCCCGGTACCGACCGCATCCCCCGGTACCGGTCATGCCCCGCCCCGTACCAACCTCATCCCCTGGCACCACCCTCTACCCCCAGCCCGGGCCCCGGTACCGACCCCATCCCCCGGTACCGGTCATGCCCCCCCGGTACCGACCCCATCCCCCGGTACCGGTCATGCCCCCCCGGTACCGACCCCATCCCCTGGCACCACCCTCCACCCCTCAGGCCGGGCCCCGGTACCGCCCCCCTCTCCCAGCCCCGTTCCCGGCTCCGCCCCCGCTGCTCACCCCACTCCCGGCCCCCCACCGCCCCCCCTGCCTCCCCGGTGCCACCTCCCCCCGGCTCCGGTACCGGCCCTGCAGCTCCTCGGCCACAAAATCCTTCCCCGATTTCCTCTTCCCGCTCAGCAACAGAACCGCGCGCGGCGCCGCCATTACGGCCGTGAGGCCCCGCCCCTTCGTGAGGCCCCGCCCCCTTCCCCAGCGTGCGGCGCCGGCAGCCCCGCCACGCCCCCTCTAGGATCACGCCCCTCAATGGCCACGCCCCAACCATAGACCACGCCCCCATCTGGTACGTCCTACAGGCCACGCCCCCCCGCGCTGCCGCTCTGTCACGCCCCCCCGCCCCCGCGCGTTGCGTCACACAGACCACGCCCCCTGTTTTGACCACGCCCATCTCACGGCCCCACGTGACCGCGCCAGGCACACACACCCGTAGGCCACGCCCCCCGCCCCTCCCCTCAGCATCGCCTTTCCCCAGCACCCCCTTTTTCTCCTCTGAACCCCCCTTCTCCCCAGCACCCCCTCTTTTCCCCAGCATCCAATGTTCCCCTTCCTCACCCCCTTTCTCCTCTGGACCTCCCTTTCTCCCATGCACCCTGTGTTCCCCTCCAGCACCCCCTCTTTCCCTCCAGCACCCCCTTTTTCCTCTGATCCCCCCTTTCCCAGTACCCCCTCTTTTCCCCAGCACCTCCTTTCTTCTCTGAACCACCCCCTTCCCCCAGCACCCCCTCTTCTCCTCTGAAACCCCCTTTCCCTCCAGCACCCCATGTTCCCCTCTGCACCCCCTTTCTCCTCTGAACCTTCCCGTTTCCCCAGCACCCCCCTTTCCGCAACACCTCCTCTTCGCCTCAGCATCCCCTTTCCCTTCCAGCACCCCCTTTCTCCTCTGAACCCCCCTTTTCCCCAGCATCCCCTTTCTCCCCAGCACCCCATGTGCCCCTCCAGCACCCCCTTTCTCCTCTGAACCCCCCCTTTTCCCCAGCACCCCTTTTCTCCCCAGCACCCCATGTTCCCCTCCAGCACCCCCTTTCCCCCCCCAGCACCCCCACTTCCCCCAGCTCAGCTCTGCCCAGCGGTGCCTTTATTGGGTGCTGGGGGTGCAGCCTCACACAGCGCGTCTGCTCAGGGACCCGGGGCCTACCCGGGCCCCTCAAAAATGGGGACCCCCCCCTCATTGCTCGAGGGGTGCTGGCTGAAGCCGTGTGTTGGGGTTCTACCCCCTAGAGCTGGGGGGCCGCGCTCTCTGGCCTCGATCCTTCCCGGCAGCGCTGCAAGAGAAGGGGGGGAACTGGGTTGGGGGGGAGAGTTGGCCCCCCAGGATCCCCCAAAACCCTCTGGAAAAGGGGGGGCTCAGATGGGATGTGGCGATTTGCCCCCCCTGGGATCCCCCCAGAACCCTCTGGAAAACGGGGATTGTGATGGGATGTGGGGATTTGGCCCCCCAGGGACCCCTCCAGAACCCTGTGGAAAAGGGGGGCAGTAATGGGATGTTGGGGTTTGCCTCCCCAGGACCCCCCAAAACCCTTTGGAATAGGGGGACATTGATGGAATGTGGGAATTTGGCCCCCCCCGAATCATCTGGAAAAGGGGGGGTGTGATGGGATGTGGGGATTTGGCCACCCGGGACTCCCCAAAACCTTTTAGAAAAGGGGGACATTGATGGAATGTGGGAATTTGGCCCCCCAGGGCCCTCCAGAACCCTCAGGAAAAGGGGGGGGGGGTGATGGGATGTGGGGATTTGGCCACCTGGGACCCCCAAAACCCTTTAGAAAAGGGGGACAGTGATGGGATGTGGGGATTTGCCCCTCTAAAACCCTTTAGAAAAGGGGGGCAGGGATAGGATGTGGGGATTTAGCCCCCCCAGGACCACTCCAAACCCTCTGGAAATGGGGGTGTGTGATGGCATGTGGGGGTTTGGCCCCCCAAAACCTTCTGGAAAAGGGGGACGGTGATGGGATGTGGGGGTTTACTCCCCAGGACCCCCCAGAACTCAGGCTCACCCCCTGTAATGCCGCAGCACAAACTCCTCGAAGCCATCGGCCGCCTCCTCGTCGCCGCCTTCCCTCCTCGCCACCTCCTCCAGCAGCTCCTCCACGTCCTCCACGAAGTCCACGAAACGCAGGCGGTCGTGGGCGAAGGCTCCGTCGGACCCGAACGCTCCGTCCAACTTCGCCGCCAGCCCCCCAAAATGCTGCCCCCAACCCAAGCGCCCCAAAAACTCCTCCAAGAGCTTCAGGAACTGCGTCTTCCGCACCGGCTCCAGCGCAGCGCCCAGCACCTCCCGACCCTCTTTATGAGCGCAATCGGCTACTCCGGAGCAGCCCTGGGGTGCCCGGTACCGGCTGAAGGGGGGTCCGTGAGGTGCTTTTTTGCTCGCTTTGTGCTCCCGATACCCCTTCCCGTGGGATTTGGGGTGCTCCCCCCTCTCCCGCTCGCGGTGGGTGCCGCCGTCGGGGTGGGATGTGCCGTCGCCGCGCCGCTCGTGCCGCTTGTGCCGCTTCTTTTCCCCCTGGAACGGCTTCTTCCAAGACTTGGGGAAGGATCCAGCCCCTTCAGCTTCCAGCTCGCGGCCCAAGCGCTGCTCCAGGGCGCTCAGCTCCTCCGCGAGCCCCTCGAGACCCCCAGCTCCCCGCGATCGCTCTAGGGCCCCCGCCAGCTCTTGGCGCAGCCAAGCCAAGCGGCCGCGCTCCCGCTGCGCCGCCGCGGCATCGTCGTGACCTGGGCTGCTGGTGCCGGGGGGCTCCTTTGGAGCCGAACCCCCGAATCTGGAGCTTCCCTGTCTCCCCGATTCCTGCAGGCGCTGCAGCTCGGCTCGGGCGTCGCGGAGCGCGGCCGCTTCCTTCTCCAACGCCGCTCGCAGCCGCGCGTTCTCCGCTGCCAGGCTCTGCCGCTGCGCCCCGGCTGCCGCTGCTTCATCCTCGCTGCGACGCAGCAGCTCCTGCAGCTCTGCCTTGTGCGCCTGGCGGGAGAAACGGGGCGCGGAGAGGGGCTGGGGGGCACCCGGCATCGCCCTCGGGCACGGAGACGATGCAAGGGCTGGAGAACCTCCCTGACGAGGCCAGGCTGGGAGAGTTGGGGATGTTCAGCCTGGAGAAGAGAAGGCTGGGGGGAGACCTTAGAGCAGCTTCCAGTATGGAAAAGGGCTCTGGGAGAGCTGGGGAGGGGCTATTTCCAAGAGCCTGGAGTGATAGGATTGGGGGGGCGGTGGCTTTAAATTGGAAGGGGAAAGATTTAGAGTAGAGATTAGCAAGAAATTCTTCACGATGAGGGTGGAGAGGCCCTGGCCCAGGTTGCTCAGAGCAGGGGTGGCTGCTCCATCCCTGGAGGGGTTCGAGGCCAGGTTGGATGGGGCTTGGAGCCCCTGATCCAGCGAGAGGAGATGATTCGAGGGCTGGAGCATCTCCCATACGAGGACAGGCTGAGAGAGCTGGGGATGTTCAGCCTGGAGAAGAGAAGGCTCCATGGAGATCTTAGAGCAGCTTCCAGTCTGGAAAGGGGCTTCAGGGAGGGGCTCTTGATCAGGGAGGGCAAGGAGAGGATGAGGAGGAACGGTTTTGAGCTGCAAGAGGGGAGATTGAGATGAGATTTTGGGGAGAAATCTTTTGCTGCGAGGCTGGGGAGGCCCTGGCCCAGGTTTTCCAGAGCAGTGGTGGCTGCTCCATCCCTGGAGGGATTCAAGGACAGGTTGGATACGGCTTGGAGCCCCTGATGTAGTGGGAGGTGTCCCTGTCCATGGCAGGGGTGGGACTGGATGAGTCTGAGATCACTTCCAACCCAACCCATTCCACGATCCCATGATTTCTGAGGTCCCTTCCAAGGCAAACCAGTCCATCGTTCCCAGGGCACGGCCACGCTCGCTCACCTGCAGCTCTGCCTGCATCAGCCGGATCTCCTGGCTCCCCTGGGCCAGCTTGTCCAGGAGGATGCTCACTGAGTTCACGCTCTGGGCAACCCCTGTGTCCGGCGTGGGGGGCTTCTGCCACGAATCCTGTGGGAGAGGATGGATGGATGGGACCCCTGGAGGTGCTGGAGATGCTGAGCTCCACTCAGCCTCCCCTTACGTTGCCCTCGGTGGGCAGCGGTGGCTCCTGCTCCACGTCCCGGGTCACCACGCTCTCCACGGGGCCTGGGGAGGAACCAGACAGGGATGTTCGACCAGAGATGTGGGCTGGGAGCCTCAGGGACGCATCCTGCCCGGGAGTCCCCGCACTTACCATCCACCAGGTCGTAGAGGCCACCTGGGGAGGGGAAGGGACCGTGAGGGGGACGTGGGGACCCTCAGCGTGCTCCCAGGACCCCCACCCTGCACCGAGGACCTCCATCCTGTTCCAGGGACCCCCATCCTGTTCCAGGGACCCCCACTCTCCTCCTGGGACCCCCATCCTGCTCCCGGGACCCTCACCCTGGCCCTGGGACCCTATTCTACTTTGGGACCCTCATCCATCTGTGGGACCCCCACCCTGCCTGCGGGATCCCTGAGGCATCTCTGGGACCCCCACACTACTTCGTGGAACACCCACCCTGCCTCTAGGACCCCAACCCTGTCCCTGGGACCTCCATCCTCTTGTGGGATCCCCACTCTAACCTTGGGACCCCTGCCCTACTGTGGGACCCTCTCCCTGCCCCTGGAACCCCATCCAAATGTAGGACCCTCATCCAAATGTGGGATCCCCACTGTACCCATGGGACCCCCACCCTGCTTGTGGGACCCTTGAGCCACCCCTGGGACCCCCACGTTACTTTGTGGAACAACCACCCTCCCTCTAGAACCCCAACCCTGTCCCCGGGACCTCCAGCCAAATGTGGGACTCTCACCTTGTCCCTGGGACCCCCATCCTACTGTGGGACCCCCATCCTCTTGTGGGACCCCCACCCTGCCTGTGGGATCCCCACTCTAACCTTGGGACCCCTGTCCTACTGTGGGACTCTTTCCCTGCCCCTGGAACCCCATCCAAATGTGGGACCCCCATCCAAATGTGGGATCCCCACTGTGCCCGTGGGACCCCCACCCTGCCCGTGGGCCCCCTCACCAGTGACGAGCAGCAGCCCCACAGCCGCCAGCGCCAGGGCTCCCAGCAGGAATTTGCTGACGCTGAGCGCGTCCTCGGTGCTGAGGTTCGGGGTCCCCCGTGGTGGGGCAGGTGCAGAACTGGGGTGTCTGGGCTGGGGCTCCTGGCCCTGCTGCAGCCCCGCGGTGTCCTCATCGCTGCTGGTGCCGCTCTCGTCCTCCACATGGGATCCTGCGGAGGGACGAAGGGGGCTCCGGCGTGGGGCTGCACCCCAGGACCCCCCAGCGCTCCCAGCGAGGGCCTCACCTGCTTTTAGGGTGTCAGGGCAGGGTCCCAGCATGGTGTCAGGCTCCTTGGGCTCCCTGGTATCCGGCACATCACGCTCCGTGGTGTCCGGCACTGCGCCGATGTCCTGGTGTTCCTCAGGGTGCTGCAGGCACAGGGTGACCCGATCCCCAGGTCACCTCTGTTTCCAAGCTCACCCGGGATTCCAAGCTCATTCCAGTTTCCAGGCTCCAGTTCCTGGGCTCACGCTGGTTCCCAAACTCACCTCTGTTCCTGGACTCGTCCCAGTTCCCAATCTCACCCCAGTTCCTGAGCTCATCCCAGTTCCTCAACCACCAGTTCCTGGGCTCAATCTGGTTCCTGAGCTCACCCCTGTTCCCAGGCTCATCCCAATTCCCAGCCTTCCACTTCCCAATCTCACCTCAATTCCCAGCCCACCAGTTCCCAGTCTCACCCCAATTCCCAGCCCTCCAGTTCCCAATCTCACCCCAATTCCCAATCTCACTCCAGTTCCCAATCTCACCCCAATTCCCAATCTCACTCCAGTTCTCAATCTCACCTCAATTCCCAGACCTCCAGTTCCCAATCTCACCCCAATTCCCAATCTCACTCCAATTCCCAGCCTTCCGGTTCCCAATCTCACCCCAATTCCCAATCTCACCCCAATTCCCAATCTCACTCCAATTCCCAGCCTTCTGGTTCCCAATCTCACCCCAGTTCCCAACCTCACCCCAATTCCCAATCTCACTCCAATTCCCAGCCTTCTGGTTCCCAATCTCACCCCAATTCCCAATCTCACTCCAACTCCCAGCCTTCCGGTTCCCAATCTCACCCCAATTCCCAATCTCACCCCAATTCCCAATCTCACCCCAATTCCCAGCCTTCTGGTTCTCAATCTCACCCCAATTCCCAACCCTCCAGTTCCCAGCCTCACCCCAGTTCCCAGTCTCATCCCAGTTCCCAGACTCACCCCCGTTCCCGGTTTCAGCCCGGGGAAGGCGGCTGAGCCACTGTCGGTGGCGGCTGAGGAGAGGCAGAGGGCTCGGTGAGTGGTGACACCAGGGGACACGGAGCCTTCCCGGTCCCCGTGGCCACCGCCTGCCTGTGCCGGTGCTCCTGGTGCCTTCCTCCTCCTCCTCTTCCTCCTCCTCAGCGCTGCAGGAGGCCAATTCCAGCTCCGCACCCCCCAGATCCAGCTCCGCACCCACCGTCTCGACGGGGAGACCCTGAGGGCAGGAGAGGGGGTGGCACCGTTGTGTCCCTGGGTCCGGGGAGGCTCCCCCCGAGTCCCCCCTCACCTCGCTGCCCGCCAGCACCCAGCCGCTCGCTGAGTCCCGCGACGACGGCTGCTCCGCCATGGGGAAGGTCCAGAGGCACCTGCAAGGGGACAGAGGGAGAGAGGGATGGATCGACAGAGAGATGGACGGAGGGAGGGATGGATGGATGGAGGGAGGAATGGATGGATGGACAGAGGTATGGATGGAGGAATGGATGGAGGGATGGATGGATGGACGGAGGGATGGATGGAAGAATGGATGGATGGATGGAGGAATGGAGGGAGGAATGGATGGATGGACAGAGGGATGGATGGAGGGAGGGAGGAATGGATGGATGGATGGATGGATGGATGGGTGGATGGATGGATGGGTGGATGGATGAACAGAGGGATGGATGGAAGAATGGATGGATGGATGGAGGGAGGGAGGAATGGATGGGTGGACAGAGGGATGGATGGAAGAATGGATGGATGGATGCATGGATGCATGGATGAATGGAGGGAGGAATGGATGGATGGATGGACGGAGGTATGGAGGGAGGAATGGAGGGAGGAATGGAGGGAGGAATGGAGGGATGGACAGAGGTATGGATGGAGGAATGGATGGATGGATGGATGGAGGGAAGGATGAAGGGAGGGATGGATGGATGGACAGAGGGATGGATGGAAGAATGGATGGATGGATGGATGGATGGATGGATGGAGGAATGGAGGGAGGAATGGATGGATGGACAGAGGGATGGATGGATGGACAGAGGGATGGATGGATGGATGGATGGATGGATGGATGGGTGGGTGGGTGGATGGATGGGTGGATGGATGGAAGGGGGATGGGTGGGTGGGTGGGTGGGTGGATGGAAGAATGGATGGATGGATGGAGGGAGGAATGGATGGGTGGACAGAGGGATGGATGGAAAAATGGATGGATGGATGGATGGATGGAGGGAGGAATGGATGGATGGATGGATGGACAGAGGTATGGAGGGAGGAATGGAGGGAGGAATGGAGGAATGGACGGAGGTATGGATGGAGGAATGGATGGATGGATGGATGGAGGGAAGGATGAAGGGAGGGATGGATGGATGGATGGAGGGAAGGATGAAGGGAGGGATGGATGGATGGATGGATGGAGGGAAGGATGAAGGGAGGGATGGATGGATGGAGGGAGGGAGGGAGGAATGGATGGATGGACGGACAGAGGGATGGATGGAAGAATGGATGGATGGATGGATGGATGGATGGAGGAATGGATGGAAGAATGGTTGAGGGATGGAGGAACAGACAGAGGGAGGGACGGATGGACGGATGGAGGAACAGACAGAGGGAGGGATGGATGAGGGATGGACGAAGGGACAGATGGAGAGATGGATGGGTGACCAGATAGATGGATGGACAGAACAATGGACAGGCAGAGGGAGAGATGGGTGGAGGGACAGATAGAGGGATGGAGGGAGGAAAGGACAGATGGATAGATGGAGGGAGGGAGGGATGACCAGATAGACGAATGGACAGAGGAACGGACAGACAGAGGGAGGGATGGATGGGGGGGACAGATAATGGAATGGATGGATGGATGGGTGGACGGACAAACAGATGGATGTGACCAACAGAAGTTGCGGTCCCCACTGTGCCCCTGCCCGTGGTGGGTCCCCCCTGGCTGCAGCAGGAGCCCCCCAGCCCTCCCCCAGCAGCTGCCTCCCTCGGTATTTTCACTCGGTATTTTTAGCCGGTGACGCGTGGGACACAGGGCCCAGCTCGGGGGCACCGGGACGGCAGCGGGAAAAGGGGTGAGGGGTGTCTCGGGCAACACCATTGCCCCCCAGGGACCCGGTACTGGCCCGGTGACACCCCCACCCATCCCTGCAGTTCCAGGTATCCCCAGTGCTCCCAGTACCCCAGTGCTCCCAGTACCCCAGTGCTCCCGGTCCCCCCCGGTGCTCCCAGTATCCCCAGTGCTCCCAGTATCCCCAGTGCTCCCAGTATCCCCAGTGCTCCCGGTACCCCCGGTGCTCCCGGTACCCCCGGTGCTCCCAGTATCCCCGGTGTTCCCGGTACCCCCAGTGCTCCCAGTACCCCCAATGATCCCATTACCAGCTCCAACCCTACCAGGGAACCTCCGGTAACTCCTCCGGGTGCCCCCCCACCCTCGCCAGTAGCTCCTCCTTCGGTAACTTTCCCCAGTCCCCCGGTAACTCCCCCGTAACCTTCCTGGAACCCCGGTAACATCCTCCCCCCCCCCCCCCCGTAACTTTTCCCGGTCCCTCGTTAACCTCCCGGTCCCCCGGTAACTCTACACGGTTCCCCCGCTAGTTTTACCTCTCCCCGGTCCTCTCGGTAACTCTCGCTCCACCCCCGCTCCCCGTACCCGGTTCCCCACGGTGCCTCCTCCCCGGTATCGGTCGCCGCCCCCGGGATGCGGCACCACGTGACGGCGGCAGCCAATGGGGGGGGGGGGGGGCCCGGTACCGGACACCCCCCGGCGGCGGCAGCGGAGCCGAACGCAGCTTTACACGAGGGGTTTTATAGCGGCCGTACAAAAGTTTCCGTTAACGAGGGGGTTACAACGGGGGGGGGGGGGGGGGGGTCTGGAGCATCCCGAGCACCGGAGAGGTGGGGGGGGGGGGGGGGGGGGGGCACAGGGAGAGTCTCAAAAAACGGGGAAGGGGGCACCGAGAGTGTCCCGAGCACCGGGGGAGGGTGAACCGAGAGCCTTCAGAGCACCGGGGATGGAGGAAGAGGAGGCACCGGGACCATCCCGAGCACCGGGGACAGGGGGACATTGGGACCATCCCAAGCACCGGGAGGACGATGCAGGGAGGCACCGGGACCATCCTGAGCACCGTGGAGGAAGCAAGGAGGCACCAGGATCATCCCGAGCACCGGGAGGACGACGCAGGGAGGCACCGGCACCATCCCGAGCACTGGGGAGGATGCAGGGAGGCACCGGGACCATCCTGAGCACCGGGAGGACGATGCAGGGAGGCACCGGGACCATCCCGAGCACCGGGAGGACGATGCAGGGAGGCACCGGGACCATCCCAAGCACCGGGAGGACGACGCAGGGAGGCACCGACACCATCCCGAGCACTGGGGAGGATGCAGGGAGGCACCGGGACCATCCCGAGCACCGGGAGGACGATGCAGGGAAGCACCGGCACCATCCCGAGCACTGGGGAGGATGCAGGGAGGCACCGGGACCATCCTGACCACTGAGGATGGGTGAACAGGAGGTACCGGGACCATCCTGAGCACCAAGGGGGTCACCGGGAGCAGGAGGGGCAACGGGGCAGGGCACTGGGACAGTCCTGGATGGCGCTGGGCACCAGCTCGCCACCCCGGTGAGGGCAGGGACCCCCACCCAGCAGAGCTGGGAGCACCGGGAGCCTCTGCTCCCCAGCGCTGGAGCACCGGGACCATGGCCTGGCCTGCAGCAACCGGCTGGCACCGGCCTCAAGCCAGTTAACGGGGCACAACCGGTGCTGAGCCACCGCTGGAGCCTGGTGTTGAATCACGGCTGGTGCCCAGCGCTGCAACCGGTGCCGAGCCGCAGCCGGAGTCCGGTGCTGCAGCCAGAATCCGGTGCCGCAGCCAATGTCCCATACTGAGCCACAGCCAGAGACTGGTGCCGCAGCCGGTGTCCCGTTGTGAACCGTGTGCCGTGCTGAGCTGCACGTGGTGTCTCATTCTGAGCCGCAGCCGAGCCACGGCTGGAGTCCGGTGCCAGAGCCGGTGCTGAGCCGCAACCACAGCCTGGTGCCATCTCTCCAGCTCGCACCGGGGACAATGGCTACAAAAGAAAGGGATTTGGTCCTAAACCAGCAGGAGAAGCTGGAGGCGGCGGCGGGCAGGCGGCTCAGCCGTCGTTGGCAGCTACGAGCTGTCCCAGGCCCTCGCGGACGTAGACGGATTGGATTTCCTTGGTCTTGAGGCAGAAGTCGCAGGCCCAGACGGCGGAGGCCTCGGTGGTGAGCAGCCCGTAGGCGTTCTCCGTCATCCCGGTGCATTCGCGGTGGAACCATTTCTGGCAGGAGGCCTCGCAGAGGATGGCGTCCTGGTCGTCGTTGACCTCGTTGCGACATGCTCCGCACGGATACACCAGCCCTGGCGGCGGTTGGTGCCCAGAGCCGCCGGCTGCTTTGCCGGGAGGTGCCGCCGGGAGGCTGTTGGTTTCCGGGGTGCCGGCACCGCGCCCGGCGCTGTTGGTGAACCCCGGTTGGGCTCCATTAACGGCAGCGGGGGAGCCCGAATGTGGCTCCTGAGCGAAGGTGCCGGGTGGGGGGTTGAGGTTTTTGCCCCCCTCCTCGCTGCTGCCGGCAAAACCAGGATCGGTGCCGGGAAAGGGGCTGGCGGTGGGGGGCAAGGGCGGCATGTTCTGCCCAGGGCGCCCCAGCGGCGACTGTCCAAAGAGGTTGCCAGGCTGGCCGAAGCGCTGAGCCACCGCCGGCCCCGCCGGGGGCGCGTTGAGAGCCGGCCCGGGCCCCACGTCGCCCCTGGGGGGCTGCCCCATGGTGGGTGAGATCATGGGCCCAAAGGTGCCGACGGGGCCCGGCAGGAGCTGCGTGGCCGGGGGGCTGAAGCTCTGTCCCAGGGGTTGCCCGAACGGCTGTGCCGGGAATGCCAAGCCCCCCGCTTGCCCGTAGCCGGGGGTCTGGGGGGGCATGGCAAAGGCCGGGCCCATCTGCCCCGGCGCGAAGGGCGGCGGCTGCCTCCGCAGGGGCTGGGGGCCGTAACCGGGGGGCACCTGCGGCGCCAGCCCCCCGGGGCCACGGAAAGCGCCGAAGGGACCAGGGCCACCAAGGAACGGGGTGGGTGCCGCGCCGGCTTTGGGGGTGGCAAAGTCATCTTCAAAGGGATTGGAGGCGACCAGGTGATCCACCATGGGCGTGGGCGGCGGCGCGAACTCCGAGAGATGCGAATAGGCCGGGCCCTGTGAAAAGAGGGCAGCGGTTATGGCTCTGGTTACCGATACCGGACCCGGTGCCACCCACAGAGCTCGGCCCTACCTGTGTGTTCGACTTGCGGCGCTTCTTCTCGGGGCTCTTCATCTGCAGCCCTGTGGGGGAAATGGGGAATGTCACCTGGGGTGGCAGCAGAGCCAACCGGGGCAGCATTAACCGGGGCTATGCCAATGTGAACTGGGCTGGCAGCAACGACAAGAGAGGTGAACAAAACCACGTTAACTGGGCCAGGCCACACCAATCAGGACCAGGGCTGCAGTGGCAGCTCCAAACAGCTGCCCCAACCACCCTGACTGGGATCGGGGCCACACCAATGCCAACCAGGGCGGCATCAACTGAGGCCTTGACAGCGCTAACCGATGCATCTTGGCATCTTGGCTTGGACCAGACACAGTGTGGCCAGCAGGGCCAGGGAGGTTCTTCTCCCTCTGGACTCGGCCCTGGGGAGACCGTTCCTTGAATCCTGGGGCCAGTTCTGGGCCCCTCCCCACCAGAAGGATGTTGAGGCTCTGGAGCGAGTGCAGAGAAGAGCAACGAAGCTGGGGAGGGGGCCGGAGAAGAAGAGGAGCGGCTGAGAGAGCTGGGGGGGTTCAGCCTGGAGAAGAGGAGGCTGAGGGGAGAGCTCATTGCTCTCTGCAACTCCCTGAGAGGAGGTTGTGGAGAGGAGGGAGCTGGGCTCTTCTCCCAAGGGACAGGGGACAGGACGAGGGGGAATGGCCTCGAGCTCCCCCAGGGGAGGGTCAGGATGGACATTAGGAAAAAGTATTTCCTGGAAAGTGTCATTGGTCCTTGTCAGAGGCTGCCCAGGGAGGGGGTTGAGTCCCCTTCCCTGGAGGGGTTTAAGGGACAGGTGGACGAGACGCTGAGGGACACGGGTTAGTGACTGATGGAATGGTTGGACTCGATGATCCGGTGGGTCCTTTCCAACCTGGTGATTCTGTGATTCTACGAAAACCAGCCAGGGCAGCACGAACGGTGGTGGCAGCAGAGACAGCCAGGGCAGGGCCCGGGTTAACGGGGGCTGCATCAACCGGGGCTTGGGCAGAGCCAACCGAGCCGGCGGCCGTGTCAGCTGGGGCAGAGCCAGCGTGGTGCTGGCGGCACCAACTGCGGTAGCAACGGAGACAAACGGGTCGTCGGCAGCGCCAACCAGGGCAACCGGGTCCGGGGCGGCGGCGCCAGCCGGGGCAGCGTCAAGCGGGTCCTCAGCAGCACCAACCAGAGCCGGGGCCGTAGGGGCTCCCAGCCGGCCCGCGACGGTCCCGGTGGGGGCAGCTCCGACAAAGACCGCGATAACCGGGGCCGTGGCGGCTCTAACCAGTCCCGGTGCGCCCCCCGCACTCACCTGCCTTCCCCTGCTTGCGGCCGGGCCCGGCGGCGGCGCCGCCAGCGGGATGCGGGGGGCCCGGAGGGGCCGGGGGTGCCGGGACGCCGCCCTCCAGCTTCTCGGCGTGCGGGGCCGCCATGGCCCGGCCTCTCCGCAACCGGAACCGGAAGTGGAGCGGGAGGGGCGCGCGGCCAATCAGAGCGGGAAGGGGGAGGGCCGAGCGGGAGGTGGGGGGAAAGGGGGTGGGCGGGGCGGACCAAGTGGTGCAAGGTGGGGGGGGGGGGGGGGAAGCGGGACAAACCATGCGCGGGACGCGGGGGGTGGACGGGCCAATCAGCGCGCTGAGGAGGGAAAGCAGAGGGGGATGAAGGCACCGAGTGGGCCCTGAGCGAGTCTGTGGGTGACACTTAGCTGGGTGGAAGCTGGATCTGCTGGAGGGCAGGGAGGCTCCAAAGGGATCTGAACAGGCTGGATTCATGGGCTGAGACCAACAGCAGGAGGCCAAATAGTGGGTCCTGCCCTTGGGGCACAAGAACCCTGAGCAGCTCCAGACTAGGAGAAGTCTGGCTGGAAACTGCCTGGAGGAGAAGGACCTGGGGGGGTTGGTTGAACAGGAGCCAGCAGGGGCCCAGGTGGCCAAGAAGGCCAAGGGCATCTTGGCTTGGAGCAGACACGGCATGGCCAGCAGGGCCAGGGAGGTTCTTCTCCCTCAGAGCTCCTCGTCAATGACCCAGAAGATGGAGGGCAGTGTTTGAAGGTGGGACAATGCACAGTTTCAGTAAAGAATGGGACATGACACGACTGGGAGAAGGACGTGGAGAGCTGGGGGATGGAGCTGGCAAAGTGCACTTGCAGCCCAGAAACCACCGTGTCCTGAGCTGCATCCAGAACCGTGGGGCCAGCAGGGAGGGAGGGAGGGGATTCTGTCCCTCAGGTGAGACCCCACCTGGAGCCCGGTGTCCAGCTCTGGAGTTCTCAGCCCAGGAAGGACATGGAGCTGTTGGAGAGAGCCCAGAGGAGGCCACGGAGATGATCCAAGGGCTGGAGAACCTCCTGTACGAGGGCAAGCTGAGAAAGTGGGGGTTGTTCATCCTGGAGGAGAAGGCTCCAGGGAGACCTTCAAACAGCTTCCAGTGCCGAAAGGGGCTCCAGGAAAGCTGGGGAGGGGGCTCTGGATCAGGGAGGCCCGGGACAGGAAGAGGAGGAACTGTTTTGAACTGGAAGAGGGGAGATTAAGATCTCATCTCAGGGAGAAATGTTTTGCTGTGAGGGTGGGGAGGCCCTGGCCCAGGTTGTCCAGAGCAGGGGTGGCTGCCCCAGCCCTGGAGGGGTTCAAGGCCAGGTTGGATGGGGCTTGGAGCCCCTGATCCAGCGGGAGGTGTCCCTGCCCCTGGCAGGGGTGGGACTGGATGGGCTTTGAGGTCCCTTCCAACCCAAACCACACAGCGATTCTATGAAATACCAACTTTAATACCAACCGCCGGTTCCTTTGGTTTAGCAGGGCCCGGGGGGGCCCAGGGCTGCAGGGGTAGGGGCTGCGCTTTGGCTTGAGGGGAAGTAGGGGGGGGTCACACACCGTGCATGCGAGGTGGGGGCCATCCCCCCACCCCCATGGGTCTGCTGGCACCCCCGAGCCCAGACAGGAGCCTAGGGGTGCAGGGGGGGTTCGGCCAGGGCTGGGAGCAGGAAGGGGGCTCTGCCCCCGGCCCCCCTGGCTTTGCATAAAAGAGAGTGGGACCTGCGGGGTCAAGGCACAGAGTTAACACGTCAAGTGATCGGGTACAGTCAGAGCGGGGCCAGCCGGACCTTGTGCTTGGGGGAGCAGGGTCCCCCCAATTCCCCTTCGTGGCCCAAGGGGCTAGGCTCCCCCCCAACTCCCAGCTCGGGGGGGATCGGCTCTGCCAGCCCCAACGCCGGCGAGCGCAGCAGAGGGGCCGGGATTTGGTGGGAGCGGAGCTGCTGTGCGAAGGCTGGAGCTGGGAAAGAGGCAGCGGCTTTGGCAAGACCAGCCCCGTGCTCCCCACAGGCAGCTCGCCCCACGCTGCCCGGGCCCCCGCGGCTGCCAGCTCCTCATGGCAGAGGGGAACAGGCCCCGGCTACGGCAAAGTCCGCGCTCGGAAGCGGGCAGAGCACCCGAAGGCAAGGCCAGGGGCGTTCAGAGTCTCCTCTCCACCGGCTGCTGCAGGCACATCTCGCTGCCGGCTGAGATGATGGGCAGGTGATTGTCCATGTGGTAGCTGATGAGGTGGCTGACGCTCTCAAAGCGATGGTCTTTTGTTCGCACCTAGCGGGACGGAGGAATCAGAAAATCACATACTTGTTGGACTGGAAGAAACCTTCGAGACCATCAAGCCCAACCCTCCCCGTCCACTACTGAATTATAGCCCTAAGAACTTCATCCCCATGGCTTTTAAACAGCTGAGAGAGCTGGGGGTGTTTAGCCTGGAGAAGAGGAGGCTGAGGGGAGAGCTCATTGCTCTCTGCAACTCCCTGAGAGGAGGTTGTGGAGAGGAGGGAGCTGGGCTCTTCTCCCAAGGGACAGGGGACAGGACGAGAGGGAATGGCATCAAGATCCACTAGGCTGGATATCAGGAAGACCTTCTTCACAGAAAGGGTCATTGGGCACTGGCAGAGGCACCAGGGAGGTGGTGGAGTCACCATCCCTGGAGAAGTTTATGAGGTGGGTGGATGTGGTGCTGAGGGACATGGTTTAGTGATTGAGGGGAATGGTTGGACTTGATGATCCGATGGGTCTTTTCCAACCTGGTAATTCTATGATTCCCAGAACACTCCCTGGACTTACCACTCCCTCGGGATCAACGAGCAGGAGATGCTTGGGTTGCCCGCCCTGCAAGCCCGTCAGAACGTACTGCCCTGGGGTCGTGGTGCTCTCCCGCACGAGGAAGTCTCCGTTCACCTTCAGGAGCTTCTCAGCCTCCTTGCGGTTCATCTTCCCATGGTACCAGGGCTCCCGGCGCAGCTGCTCCTCCATGGAGGCCACCACCTGGGCCGGGGGCAGCCCCACGGGCACGGCTGGGGGCACACGCAGGGCATCCTCAAAGGGCTCTGTAGGGACAGAGGAACAGGGGAGGCCCATGGGCAACCTCGCAGCCGCACACCCCAAGCCTGGGCCCAGGGCAGGTTCTGTTCCACTCACTCATATCGAAGAGATCTCTCTGGGCGCTGCCGTTGGCTGTTGCGGGAGTTCCAGCAACCACTGCTTGGCGTGTCTTGTCCACGTTCTGCACGTTGACGTAAGATGGATCATCAAACAGGTCTGTGCGGCCAGAGGCACCCGGTGGAGCTGGGTATTTCTCTCGCCCTGCAGCCAAAAGCACCGTGGTCAGCAGGGCCTCAGCACCAACCCTGGTGCTGTAGGAGTACGTGGGGTCCAGGAAAGGGAGCAAGGACCGGTCACGTCCATCGCATTACCTTGGGCTGAAGGATGCTGCTTCCGAGGGTCATATTCCCCACCAGACGTCTGGCCGACAGGCTGCAGGGAAAGGGGGGTGGTGAGCGCTGCTGAGCACCCCCATCCCATCTCACCCTGCTCCCCGTCCCGCCCCACTCCCCAATCCCATTCTGCTGCACTTCCCATCCACCCTGTTCCGCTATCCCACTCCCCATCCCATCCCACTTGGCTCCCTCACCTCATCATGCTCCCCTAACTCATCCCGCTGCGCTTCCCCTCCCATCCTGCCACACTTCTCACCCCGCACAGCCTCCTCATCCCATCCTACTGCACTTCCTATCCTGCCTGGCTTCCTCAGCCTGTCCTGCTTCCTTTCCTATCCTGCTCTCCCCATCCTGCACTGCTTCCCTTCCCATCCTGCTCCCCCCATCCTGTCCTGCTTCCCTTCCCATTCCACTCTGCTCCCCCCATCCTGTCCTGCTTCCCTTCCCATCCCACTCTGCTCCCCCCATCCTGTCCTGCTTCCCTTCCCATCCCACTCTGCTCCCCACATCCTGCACCGCTTCCCTTCCCATCCCGCCTGTACCTTCCCCAACCTGTCCTGCTTCCCTTCCCATCCCACTCTGCTCCCCCTTATCCTGTCCTGCTTCCCTTCCAATCCCATCCTGCTCCCCCCATCCTGTCCTGCTTCCCTTCCCATCCTGCTCCCTCGATCCTGTCCTCCTGCTTCCCTTCCCATCCTGCTCCCCCATCTTGTCCTGCTTCCCTTCCCAACCTGCTCTCCTTCCCACCCCATCCTGCTCCCCTTCCCGTTCCCCACCCCATTCAGCTCCCCTTCCCGTTCCCCATCTCATCCAGCTCCCCTTCCCATTCCCCATCCCATCCAGCTCCCCTTCCCGTTCCCCATCTCATCCAGCTCCCCTTCCCGTTCCCCACCCCATCCTGCTCCCCTTCCCGTTCCCCACCCCATTCAGCTCCCCTTCCCGTTCCCCACCCCATTCAGCTCCCCTTCCCGTTCCCCATCTCATCCAGCTCCCCTTCCCATTCCCCATCCCATCCAGCTCCCCTTCCCGTTCCCCATCCCATCCAGCTCCCCTTCCCGTTCCCCATCTCATCCAGCTCCCCTTCCCGTTCCCCATCCCATCCAGCTCCCCTTCCCGTTCCCCACCCCATCGCGCTCCCCACCCCCTGGGCTGCTGGAGGGGCCAAGGACACCCAACACCACAGCTCTTGTAGTGGAACAACCCTGAGCCACGAGGGCCCCTAAATCTCCCTAACCCTAACCCCTACATCTCCCTCGCGGCCCAGAGCCTCACCAGTGTGGCCCCCAAGTGATTGGGGGTCTGAGCAGCCCCGTCCCGCAGCCGCATGTCCACGACTCCTCCGATGGGAGGCTCCTTGCCAGGGAAGTCGTTGTAGTACTGGTGATCAGGAGCCGGTTCCTCCTCTTCCTCATCCCAGGCAGAGCCATCAAACCCCGCCATCCTGGGAGGAGAGGGCACGGATGAGCCGCTGACAGCAGCCAGGGTAGCATCCCCTCTCCAAAAGCCACCCCAGACATCATCCCAGCACCCTCTTTCCCTGCCCTGACCTGTCATGGGGTGTCACCAGCTTCGGGGGGTTCTTCAGGTACTGCTTGAACCGCAGCTCGAAGGCCTGGCCGATGGTGCTGATCACGTCCTGCGCCAAACCCTCGGGGCACTCCAGGATATGGCAGGCTGGGAAGGGAACACAGAACCCCAACATGAAGTTTGTCACATGAGCCAGCAGGGGCCCAGGTGGCCAAGAAGGCCAGTGGCATCTTGGCTTGGATCAGACACGGCGTGGCCAGCAGGGCCAGGGAGGTTCTTCTCCCTCTGGCCTCGGCCCTGGGGAGGCCGCTCCTCGAATCCTGGGGTCAGTTCTGGGCCCCTCCCCACCAGAAGGATGTTGAGGCTCTGGAGCGAGTGCAGAGAAGAGCAACGAAGCTGGGGAGGGGGCTGGAGAAGAAGAGGAGCGGCTGAGAGAGCTGGGGGGGTTCAGCCTGGAGAAGAGGAGGCTGAGGGGAGAGCTCATTGCTCTCTGCAACTCCCTGAGAGGAGGTTGTGGAGAGGAGGGAGCTGGGCTCTTCTCCCAAGGGACAGGGGACAGGACGAGAGGGAATGGCCTCAAGCTCCTCCAGGGGAGGTTCAGACTGGATATCAGGAAAAGATATTTCCCAGAAAGGGTGATTAGTCCCTGGCAGAGGCTGCCCAGGGAGGGGATTGAGTCCCCTTCCCTGGAGGGGTTTAAGGGACGGGTGGACGAGGTGCTGAGGGACATGGGTTAGTGACTGATGGGAATGGTTGCACTCGATGACCCTGGGGATCTTTTCCAACCTGGTGATTCTATGATTCAGCCTTGTCCTGTGCCCCCCCGAACTTCCTTACGGGGCATCCGCTCCTTCCCCACCACACCGAGCTGTGCCTGAACACACAGGGCACGAGGCTCTGGCACAGAGGACCCTCGTGGCAGCCTCACCTCGCTGGTTCACTGGGTCTTTGGCAACGTAGGCGACATACTCAGCCGTGTCCTGTGGGCGAGACAGCAGCAGTGGTGAGATGGCACTGCCTGAGACTGCGGGGGGAGGCACCGATCCCCAGCACAGAGCAGGGCACGTGGGGACAGGGACACTGTACTCACCGGGTCTCCCCCAGAGGCGAAGGAGATGGACTGCATGTGGTGGTTGGCAATGATCTGCAAGGCAGAGAGCTTGTTGGGCACGGCCAGGAGCTTCTCAGCACTCAGCCAGAGGCAGCACCCCCTGCTTGCCACATTCCTCCTGGTGCTGGCCCATTACAAACCCTCTGGAGCCTCAGGAAAAGGGCTGGGGCACCAACAGGCTGCCCAGGGAGGGGATTGAGTCACCTTCTCTGGAGGGGTTTAAGGGACGGGTGGATGAGGTGCTGAGGGACATGGGTTAGTGATTAATGGGAATGGTTGGACTCCATGATTCGATGGGTCTTTTCCAACCTGGTGATTCAATGGGGCCACCGAGAGCCGGGTCAAAGCCAGGAGATCTGGACCCCACCCAAGGGCTTGGGGACCGAGCACAGAATCACATAATAGTTTGAGTTGGAGAGGAATCTCAAAAAGCCCGTCCAGCTCCAGCCACTGCCATGTACAGCGACACCTTCTAGAAAGCCAAACACATCCTGGGCTGCATCCAGAGCAGTGGGGCCAGCAAGCAGGGGGAGGGGGTTCTGCTCCTCTGCTCCGCTCTGGGGAGACCTCTGAGAGCTTCTCATCCACCAAATCCCAAATGCACCCCCCAGTATGGAATCACGGAGTGGGTTGAGTTGGAAGGGACCTCAAAGCCAATCCAGTCCCACCTCCTGTCGTAGGCAGGGACACCTCCTGCTGGATCAGAGGCTCCAAGCCCCATCCAACCTGGCCTTGAACCCCTCCAGGGATGGAGCAGCCACCACTGCTCAGGGCAACCTGGGCCAGGGCCTCCCCACCCTCACAGCAAAATATTTCTCCCTAAGATCTCATCTCAATCTCCCCTTTTTCATCTCAAAACCATTCCTCCTCATCCTGTCCCTGCCCTCCCTGATCAAGAGCCCCCTCCCCAGCTTTCCTGGAGCCCCCTTCTGTCCTGGAAGCTGCTCTAAGGTCCCCTTGGAGCCTTCCCTTCTCCAGGCTGAACAATCCCCAACTCTCTCAGCCTCTCCTCGTACAGGAGATCCTCTAGCCCTTGGCTCATCCTCATTGCTTCCTCTGGAGGAGGAACCTGCAAAGCATGTGGGACGCGTCTTCCCTGTCAGGAATGAGTGGGTAAAGCTGGGCCCGGGGTTTAGGGGATGAGGGTTCCTGCTTGTCCGATGCCAGCCGCCCAGCCCTGGTCCCCTCGGCTCTCACCTGCTTGCAGTCGGAAGCCATGAGGTTGAGGCTGCTGGTGGAGATGGTCAGGGTGATGGGCATGCCAGCGAACTTGAGGTTGCTCTTGCCCAGGATGGAGTTCAGGGAGCGGCCACAGGGCTGGGAGCAAACAGTATCATGGGGAAAGGGTTCCCCAGGCCGGACACAGCCTGGCTGGGGTGGACGGGACAGGTCCTACTCCTTGTCCTCACCACTGCTCCTGCCAAGCTGCGCTGGCCTGAGCTTTGGTGGGAGATGGGAGCCGCTGGGATCCAGCCCTCGGCCCCCTGCGTGCTCCCCTCCAGCCTCACCTTCCTCCTCCGCACAGCTCCCTTGGCACCGGGCACGGCTTCACACACCAGCCCAATGGCCTCCCTGCGGGGAGCACAGCGGGATTCAATCCCCACATTCCCCTGTGATCCCCAAACCACGGGATGGAGGACAAGGGGACAAGGAGAAGCTCTCAGCAAGCACCAGCTGGGGCTCTCCAAGTGGGAGAAACCCCCGATGCCACCAAGGGCTTGGATGGGGCTCGGACCTCCCTCCCACAAAAGCGGCGGCAGAACTCACCTGGTGACCTGTGTCCTGGTGTTGAAATCCAAAGCCCTCATGGACTGGAGGACTTCCACGCAGCCCATGTACTGTCGGAGAGAGCAGGATCAGTCAGTCCCCCTCAGCTCTGGATGAGGCGCTGAGGGACATGGTTTAGTGATTGATAGGAATGGTTGGATTCGATGATCCGGTGGGGCTTTTCCAAGCTGGTGATTCTATGATTCGCTCCCCACACAGCTGGGAAAATGGTCAGCACCTCAACTCCCCCCCCAGCTCTGCAGAAGTAACCTCCTTGGGAGCCCACCCACTACACCAAGGAGGACGCCAGGAGGTCCCCAAAACCCCACCACAACCCTTCCCACACCTCCCGAGATCCCAGGACTCACCCGGACGTGGTAGGAGACCCCGGGGCCCATGACCTTCTCATCGGGGTGCAGCCAGCCGCGGGTGGGCTTATTAACGAAGCTGCCGTGCCGGGTCCATTCGTCCCCCCCGAGCTGGCCGCCTTCCACCCGCGTCTTCTTCCCGCAGTTCAGCTTGTTCATATCCTGGGAAGAGACAGCAACAGGTCCCGCTGAGTCGGTGCTGGTGGTTGGTGCCGGCGTTCCAGCAGGGCCAGGCTCTCCCAGAGCACTGCCGGCTGAGGAACCGCGCAGGCTGAGCAGATTGGCAGGATTGGAGAGCTTCAGGTTAGCCATTTTAGGGAAGAAGGAGCAGAGAGTGGTGGGACTGTCCTCCGACTCCGGCGAGAGCTCCGCGAGCGAGGAGGAGGAGGACAGGGATCCCAGCAGAGACCGTGCGCCTGTGAGGGACTCCAACGGGGAGGCCGGACGCCCCTCCACCACCTCCTCCAAGGAGGAGACGGATTCATTCCGCAGGTGGCTGTATTTGCTCTTCTGCAGGAGATCCATGCTTGGAGAGAGATGAGAAGGGCTGGGATTGACCCGGCCTGCACTGCAGCGGGATGGAAGCAGCCAGCAGCGTCTCACGGGGGCCCCATGGAGAGTCCGAGTGCCTGCAGCCACCAAGAAGCCACCCCCAAGCACAAGCCAAGCTCTGCGCCGGGTCCGTGCCAGCCCATCACGGCTGGTGGGAAGAGCCAAGACCGGAACAGCCGGCAGCGGGTCTGGGGGCTGCCTGGCTCTGCACCGTTGCAGTCGATCGATCGCAATCGGCGTCAGCAAGGATGTGAGGATCTGAGCAGACGGAGAGCGGCAGGGAGGAAATGGAGCTGTGGCTACACCCCGGAGACTGGGGCTCAGCACGCTCAGGTGCTCAAATCCCACCGCCCCACGCTACTCCTGCACCGGGCTGGTAAGAAAATTGCATTGTCTTCAGCCAGGGCTGGATTTGGACCCCTCCGTGCGTACTGCTGGGTCCGGCACGGTTGCCCTCAGCCCCAGCTGCTAAGAGGAAATCAAAAGCATGAATATTTAAAGCCCTGAGACAAGGCAGCCACAGAGCGCAGCATCCAAGCCCAGCCCAGCCCTTCTCCCAGCACCGTCCAGGAGCCAACAAGGTCCTTCTGTAGCAGCTGGTGCTACGCAACCCACGTGCTGGCGGCAAGCGGCCGCCGTTGGCTCCCTGGGCTCTGCCGGGGGAGGCCGCGATGCTGAGATGCTGCCGGTGCTCGCAGCTGCCTGGGATGCAGCAACATCCAGTCCTTCAACAGCGCTGGCAGGAGGAAGAGGAGGATGCTCGGGAACGGGATACAGGTGGGGTGTCCGGCGGGTGACGCGGGGGTCGGTGTTGGCTCGGGATCGCGGTGGGTAGTCGGCACGAGAAGCAGCTGCTGCTAAATTGCTGCTGCTGCTTCCCACAGCCTGGATATCCTGGCCTGGCGCTGAGTGGTGGCTCCTCCCGGGAGAGGAGACGAAGGGGCTGCTGCTCATCGGAAGGGCCGTGCTGACTCACGGGCGGCGGGGGCTGCGTGGGGCTGGGGCGCAGCGCAGGAGGGGCTCTCTGCGAGGGGTGGGGACCCAGCACCAAGCAAGAGCAGAAGAATCAAGGTCACAGGCGGAGCTAAGGGGTGAGAGCGAGCCGGAGGGGCAGAGAGGGGCCCCTTCTCTCACGCTTCCCATCCTCAACACACCAGGACCTCATCCCTACCCAGGGGACGAGGGGCTCTCCCTGCTCCCACCTCCCGAGGGCTGGGATTTCAAGCAGCCCCGCGGTGCCCAACCCCTCTGGACCCACCAGGGGCTGAAGCTTTCCTTCACCAAAAGGAAAAACTTGGCAAAACCAGCCACCAAGCCAAAACCGGGTGAATCATAGAATCACCAGGTCAGAAAAGACCCATCGGATCATCGAGTCCAACCATAAGCGAGTCGAGCCCAAGGGAAGGGCTTCCCCTGCTCGGAGCCTGCCCTGCTTCTCAAATACCGCCACGCCACCACAGGGAAATGGAAGCCAGGATGGGATGGAGCTGGAAATAGCCTTGCTCACGGCCCAAGGGGCAGTGGCTCAGGATGGCGGGTCCATCTCCCACCTTTCCCAAGTGCTGAAGCCTGGGCTCAACCCACCACCGCGAGCGCAGCCCCAACCTCAGCCGCCGCTGCCAGTGGTCCCCGAGGGTCCCGCGAAGCGCTTGTCCCTGCCGGGGCCCCCCTGGCCACTCTGCACGGTGACCTTCCCGTGGCCGGCAGCGTCGCTGCTCCGAAGAAAGGCAGGAAACCCGGGACCAGGCAGCCAGGAAGCCAGCAGCCCCGCGAGGGGCCAGCACAGACCCCAGTGCCGGGGCGGCGTCTGAGGGGTGCAGGGCAGGGGGGGCTAATATGGAGCTGGGGTCCTGCAAGGGATGTAATGAGTCCCCCAGCGCAGCAGCGCAGGCTCTGTGAGCCCCAAGACTTCCCCAGATAAAAGGAGGGATAAAAGCAAGAGGGAATCGCATGGTGGGGGGCTCCTCAGCCCCTTCCCAGCATCCCAGGATGGCCCAGATGGGTGATGGGGCTGGGAGAGGCTGTTGCAAACATGCTCCAAGGGGCTGGCGTGCCCCAGGAGCCGCAGCCCCGTGCTCAGACAGGCCTTTGCTTCTGTGCAATGAAATAATTACTGATTTTATCAGCTCCTTCTGAGGCCAGCTGGCCTGTGTCACCATGACAGCGTCGCCGCTCCCAACTCTCAGAGACCAGAGCAGCCACCAGATCTCACTCCAGGGCATCTGAGACCCCTTCCAGGAGGGCTTAGAGGGTGAACAGAGATGGGTGCAGAGCCACGGAACAACAGCCCTGCCTGAACAGGCAGCCCTTGAGCCCCATCCAGCAGGCATTTGAGCCCCATTGCATTTGGCAAGGACTTTCCCTCACCAAACAGGCTGGCAGCGAGCTCCCTTCCAACCTGGTTATTCTGTGATTCTCCTGCCACGGCAGCAGAAGACGACCAGAGCAGCCAGAACAATCCAGACCAGAACAACCACCCAGGACGTGCCCTGGCAGTGCAGAGAGGTGCTGGCTTCTCCCTAAGTACAGCAGAGGCAGAAGGACCCGCGCTACCTTCCTTCGCCTGGGGCTGGGGCTTCACACGCAGCCTGGGGCAAGGAAGAGAAGCAGTGAGGGGATGCTGGAGGTGCTGCCACAGGGCCAGCACCCGACATCTTCCTCCCAGGAAATACAAACTGGGAGCTGAGTCAGAGAGCTGGAGCACGCCAGTGGCTTGGCAAGAAAAGGCAGCAAGGAACCAGCAGCTGCCACTGCACGTACACACCTAGTCCAGAGCAGGAAACCCCTCGCTCTGACAGCGGCCTCGAAGCATCCAGGGCAGGGGGGAAGCAAGGAAAAACACTGACATCCAGTTAACCACAGAATCACCAGGTTGGAAAACACCCACCGGATCATCGAGTCCAACCATTCCCATCAATTACCAAACCACGTCCCTCAGCACCTCAAGCATCCGTCCCTTAAACCCCTCCAGGGAAGGGGATTCACCCCTCTCCCTGGGCAGCCTCTGCCAGGGACCAATCACCCTTTCCAGGAAAAATTCTTTCCTAATGTCCATCCTGAGCCTCCCCTGGTGGAGCTTGAGGCCATTCCCTCTCGTCCTGTCCCTTGGGAGAAGAGCCCAGCTCCCTCCTCTCCACAACCTCCTCTCAGGGAGTTGCAGAGAGCAATGAGCTCTCCCCTCAGCCTCCTCTTATCCAGGCTGAACCCCCCCAGCTCTCTCAGCCGCTCCTCTTCTTCTCCAGCCCCCTCCCCAGCTTCGTTGCTCTTCTCTGCACTCGCTCCAGAGCCTCAACATCCTTCTGGTGGGGAGGAACCAGAACTGACCCCAGGATTCGAGGAGCCGGAAGGCAGCGGTGGAGACCTGGAGAGGAGGCTGGAGCCCTGCCAGCAGGGAGAGCAGGGAGGCAGGATCCGCCACCGAAGCCAGGCAGCCCTCCACCGAAGTCCTTACCACGTATTCCATCGCCGGCGGAGGGCAGGGCAGGCCCCGGGCAGGGAATGGAAGCACACAGCCCCTCTCGTCCGGCACTCTGACCTGCGGTTCGGGGACAAACAGGGAATTAGCCAGCCCTGTCCCAGGCTGCTGAGGCAGTGGCCTTGGCACCAAGAGACAGACCCTGCTTGTCCTCGCTGACCGCAGGCGGATGGGGCTGTCGTAGCAAGATGCTGCTCACACACGCGGCGAGGGCACCAGGGAAGCCTCCTACTTCCCATCCAGGCCAGGATGGAGCTGGGATGCAACGGAGCAGGAGTACGAGGCCAAGCCTGGCTTTGCTGAGGCCTTGCCCACAGCAGCAAATGGTGTTGGGGGCCAAGAGTCACTCGCTGACCTGAGATGTTTTCGGAGCTGGTCCCTGTCAGTCTCCAAAACCAGCACCTAGAGGCCACAGCTGAGTGAGGAGAGTGAAGACAACCACGGGGGCAATGCTGCCCCGCTCTGAGCTGGCACCTCAGCACAAAAGGACACTCAGAACCAGGGGGCTGCAGCCCATTCCTTTCCCAGGGCAGCAGTAAAAGAAGAAGCCACGGAAAAAGGCTCCAAGAAGGGAGCCAGGAAGTGCTGCAAGGGTGGGGAAAAGGTAAGCAAAGCAGAAGCAGCTCCGGAGCCGCTGCCCTTCCCACCCCCACTGCCCAGGCGATGCAGCAAACATGATTTATGTTTTGCAGGACTCACGCCCTTATCTGGGGCCGGTGAAGGCAGCACCAGAGCTCAGGCGGGCGCTAACCCAATTAGGGAGGCAGCGAGATAAGGAGGACAAACACGGCGGCGCAGAAAGGCCCTGGCAGCACCAGGTCACTCGCTGCCAAGAAAAGACGGCGGCAAAGCCATTTGGACACTTAGGGCTGAGGTTGGCAGCAGGGAAGGAGGATTTGGATTTGAATGGCCTTGCTGAAACATCTTCAGGGTTTGGATATATCCCCACACAGAGGGGATGTTGCCATGAGTGGCTCCTGGTGGCACAGCCGTGGTGCTCCAGCTGTGGGAGGATGAGACTGGGATGCACTGGAGGAGGAGGATGGAGCTGGGATGCACTGGAGGAGGAGGATGGAGCCAAACCCGGCTCTGCTCAGCCTTGCCTGCACCCACAAATGGTGTCAGGGTTCAAGAGTCACCTTCTGACTGGACACAAGTTGAGAGCTGGGCCCTGTCCGTCCCTAAAATCAGCATCCAGAGGTCACAAACGAACAAGGAAAGTTGCTGGACTGGGAAAAGTTGGCACCTTTAACCATCCTGGAAGAGGCCAAGGCCCATCCCCAGGGAGGCGATGGCAAGGGTTGCCCTTTGTCCCTGCTTCTGCAGCCACAACCCTGGGTCATATTCCTTGCAAATCCACACCCAGGGTCTCCCCAGGTCAATTCAACCTCATCCAAGGGGATTCAAGTGCAGAAGCATGGACAGCCTGCAAGGGACAGACACACAGACAAGGCAGAGGCCTGCAAAGGGGGACACCTCCCTAGCCCTGGCTGCTCCGGTTCCTCACTCTGAAGGGCTGAAGACAGGACCTGTCCTTGCAGGGGTCGTGTCAGACCAGGCTCCGGGAGCTCCCCCAGGCCCTCACCGGCACAGAGCCCTGAGAAAGGAACGGGACAAGGCTAGGGCCCAGCGAACGGCCCCGGGGAACGCTCCGTACGGAGGGATCCAGGGCACTGGAGCCACCCCGAGAGCTGGAGAATACTCAGTGGCGGGCGCAGCCCAGCACCACGAAGGGTCCTCGGGGCACAGGCCAGTACCGTGGGGACTCCCAGGGAACGAGGGGCCTCACCGCGACACAGCCCAGTCCCATGGAGCCCGGTCCCGATACCGTGGGGTTTCCTGGGCCTCCCCGGGCCCCAGTCCGACACTGTGGGGCTTCCCCCAGCACCGTAAGTCTTCACTCAGTAGCACAGCTGCTCCTCAGAACACAAGAAGGTAGCAGGGAGGGTTGTCTGGTATCACGGGGGCTCCCCAGGGGCCATCACGGGCACCGTGGGCCCACCCCCGGCACCGTGAGACTTCACTCAATAGCACAGCTGCTACCCAGAACGCGAGCCGGTACCATGGAGGCTCGTCCGGTATCACGGAGGCTTGCCGGAGCCCAGCCCAGCACCATAGCGGCTCGTCCAGTGCCATAAGGCCGCGTCCGGCACCTGGAGCCCGAGGCCTGAGCGGCCCCCGGAGGCCCCGCCGGGTCCGGCCGCTGCTTCTGCCGCCGCCACGCCCCTCCCCGGTCCCGGGCTGGCCCCCGCGCTCACCGGGGCACCATGAGTCCTCGCACCGGTCTCCTCCGGTCCCGGCGGCGGCTCCACCCCCGCCTCCCCCCCAGCCGCCGTCGCGCCGCCACTCACTTCCGGCCCCCGCCCTACAGCGCGGCCTCAACGCGCCCTCATCACGTGACGGGGAGCGCGGCGCTATTGGCTCGCTATCTATCACGTGACGGACAGCGAGCCAACAGCACGCCTCTCTCCCTGTCACGTGACGAGAGCAAAGCCAATAGAGCTCCGCGCATCGCCCGCCAGGAAGTGGCACCGAGGCCCCGCCCCTCCGCTCCGGCGCTAACCAATGGGATCCCGCTCCTTCACCCTCCAGCCTCGCCTCCACTCACTTCCGGCCCCCCGCCCGCCAGCACCATCACGTGACGAAGGCGAGCCAGTGCTCTCTGCGCTCTCCGTCACGTGACGCGAGCGGACCAATAGCGACCCGCGCGGGAGCCGCGCTGAGGGCCCGCCCCCAGCGCTGACGCCGACCAATGGAATCTCGTTCAGCCTGCTGGTGGGCGGGGCTTGTCCCGGCGAGAGCCAATGGGAGCGCGGGGCGGCGGCGTTTGAAAGCGCGACGGGGGGCGGGGGGGGGCGGTAACGGCGCGGGGGCCCGGAGCGGGGCGGGGCGGCATGGCGCACAAGCAGATCTACTACTCGGACAAGTACGATGACGAGGAGTTCGAGTACCGGTGAGGCGGGGCGAGGGGAACCCCGGGAGGGGCTCTGGGAAGGGAGGGAGTGGGGGGAGGTGCCCTGGTAACGGAGCCCCGAGGAACTGGGAGGGGATGTCCCGGTAACGAGGCCCTGAGGAGCGAAGGAAGGGGGAGATATCCCGTTAATGGGAAGCCCCAATAGAGCGGATGTCCTGGTAACGGGGCCCCGAGGAATCGGCAGGGGATGTCCCAGTAACGACGCTCCAAGGAATGGGGAGGGGATATCCCGGTAACGGGGCCCTGTGGAGCTTTGGGGCGGTGGGAGGGGGGATGTCCCGGTAATGGGAAGCCCTGATGGAGAGGATGTCCCGGTAACGGGTCCCCATGGAGCGAGAGAGGGGGGGATGTCGCGGTAACAGGGCCATGAGGAGCGAGGGATGGGGGGCATATCCCGGTAACGGGGTCCCGAGGGGTGATGTCCCGTTAAAGGGGTTCATATTGGGGCAGGGGGGAAGAGGGTTGCTCGGGGGTGGCAGGTCCCGGTGCTTCACCCGGGGTGGGGGCCCCGGATCCTTGAGGGGTGGGATTCTCTGGGTGGCAGGTCCTAGTGCTGCTCCCACGGGACGCGATTCCCAGGGTGGTGGGTCCCCCCAGAGTGGGATTCCCAGAGTGATGGATCCCTACAGGGTGGGATTCCCAGGGTGGTGGGATCTCCCCACGGGATGGGATTCCTAGAGCGGTGAGTCTCCTCAGGGTGGGATTCCCAGGGTGATGGGTCCTGGTGCTTCTCCTAGTGCTTTTCTTGGGGTACAAGGTTCCCATGGGTAGCGTATCCTGGTGCTGCTCCCCATGGAGTGGGATTCCCAAGATGGTTGATCCTGGTCCTGCTCCCCATGGGGTGGGATTTCCAGGATGATTGGTCTTGGTGCTGCTCCCCATGGGGTGGGATTCCCAGGATGGTTGATCCTGGTGCTGCTCCCCATGGAGTGGGATTCCCAGGATGGTCTTGGTGCTGCTCCCCAATGGGTGGGATTCCCCGGATGGTTGATCCTGGTGCTGCTCCCCATGGGGTGGGATTCCCAGGATTGTTGGTCCTGGTGCTGCTCCCCATGGGGTGGGATTCCCCGGATGGTTGATCCTGGTGTTGCTCCCCATGGGGTGGGATTCCCAGGATGGTGGGTCCCCAGTGGATAGGTGGGATACCCCGGACGTGGCGGGTCCCTGTAGGCTGGGATATCTGGGGGTGGTGGGTCCCCAAAGGGTGGGATTCCCAGCGTTGCAGCTCCCGGCGCTGATGCCGCGGGGCCGCAGGCACGTGGTGTTGCCGAAGGAGCTGGCGCGGCTGGTGCCCAGGACCCACCTGCTGTCAGAGTCGGAGTGGAGGAACCTGGGGGTGCAACAGAGCCAGGGCTGGGTACACTACATGGTCCACGAGCCAGGTGAGTCCGGATTCGGGGAGCGGGGGAGGATGGCACCTGCGAGGAGCTGCCACTGACACCCTCATTTCTCCCCCAGAGCCCCACATCCTGCTCTTCCGCCGCCCGCTGCCTAAGAAGCCGGAGAAGTGAGTGGCCCCCGGCACAGTGGAGCCCCCGGGACAGCACCTTCCTCCATCTCCTCCTGCCTAGTGTTCCCGGGGGGGTCCCCGGTGCCGGGGGGCTCTTCCCGAATGCCGAAGGTTCAATAAAGGGATGTTTGTGAGCTCCTGGCTGCTGGGGTGGGGAAGGGGGGGATGTCTTGGTACCTCAGAGCATCCTGCCTGGGGGGCACAGGCTGCTTGTGGTGACTGGAGGAGGCATGGGAGAGCTTCCCGGGGTACCCCTACCCCCTCCTGGTGGATTGGGGGGGTCTCCCAGTGCTGGAATAGGGTATGGGAGGGCTTCCCAGGGCACCCCCACTCCCTCTTGGTGGATTAGGGGTGCTCCCAGTGCTGGAATGGGCTATGGGAGGGCTTCCTGGGGCATCCCTACCCCCTCCCAGTGGAACTGGGGGGCTCTCAGTGACTGGAGGGGGGTAGAGAAGGGCTTCCTGGAGCATCCGCATCTCCTGGAGGACTTGAGGGGTTCCAGTACTGGAATGGAGTACGGGAAGGAACACCTCCTGTATGAGGAGAGGTGGAAACAGTTGGGATTGTCCAGTGTGGGCATTGCAAGGCCAATGCACAGTTTCAGTAAAGGATGGGAGATGACAGGATTGGGAGAAGGACGTGGAGAGCTGGGGGATGGAGCTGGCAAAGTGCACTTGCAGCCCAGAAACCACCCGTGTCCTGAGCTGCATCCAGAGCCGTGGGGCCAGCAGGGAGGGAGGGGATTCTGTCCCTCAGGTGAGACCCCACCTGGAGCCTGGTGTCCAGCTCTGGAGTTCTCAGCCCAGGGAGGACATGGAGCTGTTGGAGAGAGCCCAGAGGAGGCCATGGAGATGATCCAAGGGCTGTAGCACCTCCCATACAAGGTCAGGTCGGGCATGTTTGGGTTGTTCAGCCTGGAGGAGAAGGCACGGTAGAGACCTTTGAACAGCTCCCAGCATGGAAAGAAGCTCCAGGAAAGCTGGGGAGGGGCTCTGGATCAGGGAGAGCAGGGAGAGGATGAGGGGGAAAGATTTTGAGCTGGAAGGTGGAGATTGAGATGAGATCTTGGGGAGAAAAGTTTTGCTGTGAGGGTGAGGAGGCCCTGGAACAGGTTGCCCAGAGCAGGGGTGGCTGCCCCATCCCTGGAGGGGTTCAAGGCCAGGTTGGATGAGGCTTGGAGCCCCTGGTGCAGTGAGAAGTGTCCCTGCCCAAACCAGGGGTGGGACTGGATGGGCTTTGAGGTCCCTCCCAACCCAAACCATTCCCTAATTCCATGATCTTTGGGGTGGGATGGGATGTGCCTCAGCCAGAGCTCACGGTGCAGCCCCCCCTTGCCAGGCGAGCCCACGGCCAGAGCGAGGAGGGGGAGTCGGCAACCCCCCCTCTCCCACCTCAATGGTTCCGTCCGATCCTCGTGACTACCTTGCCTCTCTGCTCCTGGGGGCGGGGACCTGTGTGCCTAAACCAATGGGAGCGCGGGGTGGCTTTGGGGGCGTGGCCTTATCTATCTCTAGGCCAATGGGATCGAGGCGTGGGAGAGGGGCGGAGACAACTCGCTGCCGCAGCCAATGGGAGCGCCGCGGGGGGCGGGGTCATGCTGAGGCCGCGGCCAATGGGCGCGGGGGGGGCGGTGGGTCGGTGCGCATGGCGGGGCCGCTACGGGCGGTGCTGCGGACAGGCCGGGCTCTTCGCGCCGCCGCCTCGCGCTCCATGGCGGCTCCTGGGCCCGCGGCCGCTCCTGGCCTCCCCGCCACCGCCGGCATCGTCGTTATCGGCGACGAAATCCTGCGGGTGAGGCGAGGCGGGGACTGTCAGGGGGCGAGGCCATGACTGAGGGGTTGTCTATGGCTGAGGGGGCGCGTGGCCATGGCAGGGGGCGTGGTTAACGGGGGCGTGGCCATCGATGGGGGCGTGGCCATCTGTGCGTGTCTATGACCAAGGGGGGCGTGGGCATTGTGGCGTCTCTATGACCGAGGGGGCGTGGCCACGACGACGTTCCTATGGCTACGGGGGCGTGGCCACGACTAGAGGGGGCGTGGCCACGGCTAATGGAAGGCTTCATCCCCCCCAAGGCACCAGCTGTCGTGGTGTCTCTGTCTCCGGTGTCACCATCACAAATGGCTCCATCCAAGGTGCCTTCGTCCCCACCCGGGGCCACCTGGAAGCTCCGCCATCACAGTTGGCTCCATCTCGGGTGGCTGTGTTCCTCCAAGCCAGCTGAGGACCCCACCGTCATGGGTGTCACCATCCCCAGCATCTGTCCTGGGTGTCTCCATCCTCCCAGGGCCACCCAAGGCACCCACGATCCTGAGTCCTCTGTCCCAGGTGTCTCCATCCCGCCATTGCATCACAGGTGTCTCTTTTACCAGTGGCTCCATCTCAGGTGGCTCCTTCTCCCCAGGGCCACCCAAGACACCCCACCGTCCAGGTGTCTCTCTCCCCCAAGGTGCCCACCATCCCAGGTGTCTCTCTCCCCCGAGGTGCCCACCATCCCAGGTGTCTCTCTCCCCCAAGGTGCCCACCATCCCAGGTGTCTCTCTCCCCCGAGGTGCCCACCATCCCAGGTGTCTCTCTCCCCCGAGGTGCCCAGCATCCCAGGTGTCTCTCTCCCCCGAGGTGCCCACCATCCCAGGTGTCTCTCTCCCCCAACGTGCCCACCATCCCAGGTGTCTCTCTCCCCTGAGGTGCCCAGCATCCCAGGTGTCTCTCTCCCCCAAGGTGCCCAGCATCCCAGGTGTCTCTCTCCCCCAAGGTGCCCACCATCCCAGGTGTCTCTCTCCCCCAAGGCGCCCAGCATCCCAGGTGTCTCTCTCCCCCAAGGTGCCCAGCATCCCAGGTGTCTCTCTCCCCCAAGGTGCCCAGCATCCCAGGTGTCTCTCTCCCCCAAGGTGCCCACCATCCCAGGTGTCTCTCTCCCCCAAGGCGCCCAGCATCCCAGGTGTCTCTCTCCCCCAAGGTGCCCAGCATCCCAGGTGTCTCTCTCCCCCAAGGTGCCCAGCATCCCAGGTGTCTCTCTCCCCCAAGGTGCCCACTATCCCAGGTGTCTCCATTCCAGATGTCTCCATCCCCCCAGGGTCGTAGCATCACAGGTGGCTCAGTCTCAGGTGTCTCTGTCACCAGTGGCTCCATCCCCCCAGGGCCACCCAAGGTGCCCACCATCCAGGTGTCTCTCTCCGTCACAAGTGACTCCATCCCCCCATAGCATCTCAGGTGTCTCTGTCCCAGGTGGCTCAATCTCAGGGGCCTCTGTTACGAGTGGCTCCATCCCAGGTGGCTCTGTCCCCCCCAGGGCCACCCAAGGTGCCCACCATCCAAGTGTCTCCATCCCCCCAGGGCCATAGCATCGCAGGTGTCTCTGTCCCAGTTGTCTGTGTCATCAGTGGCTCCATCCCAGGTGGCGCCGTCCCCCTAGGGCCACCTAAGACACCCCACCATCCAGGTGTTTCCATCACATGGAAAGTGATGGAAAGTGTCTCCATCCCCCCATAGCATCACAGGTTTCTCTGTCACAGATGGCTCAATCTCAGGTGTCTCTGTCCCCCAGGGCCACACGCAGGACACCAATTCCTTCTTCATGTGCCGACGGCTGCACGCCCTGGGTGTGAAGGTGGCCCGGATCTCCGTGGTCCCTGATGAGGTGGAGGCCATCGCCGACGAGGTGGCCGCCTTCGCCTCCCGCTTCACCTACGTCCTCACCTCGGGGGGCATCGGCCCGACCCACGACGACGTCACCTTCGAGGCCGTGGCCAAGGCCTTCGGGGAGAAGGTCACCCCCCACCCTGAGCTGGTGGCCCTGGTGCACAAGTTCTTTGGCAAGACGGACGCGGAGTGCCCCGAGATGAAGTTGGCTTGTGTCCCCGAGTCCTCCCACCTCAACTACGGCACCGATGGGCGCACGGGCAACGCCTTCAAGTACCCTTTGGTCAGCGTCCGCAACGTCTACATCTTCCCCGGCATCCCGGCGCTGATGGAACGCGCCCTGGATGGCCTCGCTCACCTCTTCCGCAGTTCCGCCACCCGTTTCCACTCCCGGGACATCTACGTGGCGGCTGACGAGGTCCTCATCGCCCCCGTGCTCTACGAAGCCAACGCCGCCTTCCAGGGCCGAGTGGCTCTGGGTTCGTACCCGGACTGGGTGAGCAACTACTACCGCGTGAAGCTGACGTTGGAATCGGAATCGGAGCAGGACCTGGAGGAAGTTCACGGCTTCTTGATGGAGAAGCTGCCGCGGGGTGTTGTCGTACCGGCGGTGACCGACTGTGTCGCGCTGGCGGCCACGCAGGTTTATGACTTGGCTGAGGCAGGTACGGGGACGACTGGTGCCTCCATGCGGCTCCTGCCGTGGGAAGAGGGATTTGGGAGCAGAGTTTGTGAGACGCGGGGATTGGAGAGCGCTGAAGCTTTGCTGGTGATGCAGCTTGGTCCTGCGTAGGTTGGAGCGGGACCAGGAATCCCAGTTAGGCACTGGTGTCCAGGATGGGAGGGGGATGGCACCGTGTTCCATCATAGAATTACCAGGTTGGAAAAGACCCATCGGATCATCGAGTCCAACCAAAAGCATGAAGCAGGGTCCTGGCCATGGGGTTGCACAAGATCTTGGCTGCAGGCTGTGGTGGGTCTGGAGATATAATGTGCCTGGACAGCGAGGTCCCAGCATGGTATCTTCTCTCTGGTGTCTCTGTCACAACTGGATCATAGAATCACCAGGTTGGAAAAGACCCACCGGATCATCGAGTCCAACTATTCCCATCAATCACTAAACCACGTCCCTCAGAACCTCGTCCACTCGTCCCTTAAACCCCTCCCAATGACCCTTTCCATGAAATATTTTTCCTAATGTTCAACCTGAGCCTCCCCTGGTGGAGCTTGAGGCCATTCCCTCTCGTCCTGTCCCCTGTCCCTTGGGAGAAGAGCCCAGCTCCCTCCTCTCCACAAGCTCCTCTCAGGGAGTTGCAGAGAGCAATGAGCTCTCCCCACAGCCTGGCTCCCTCCCAGGTGTCTCTGTTCCCACCCAGGGCCACCCAAGGGGATCATCCTGGGCTGACACCGATTGTCCCCTCCTGGCAGGCACAGCCCTGGGGCACAAAGTGGCGGCTGCGCTGCGGATCATCGAGGAGGCTTTGGCGCGGTACAGCCTGGCCCAGCTCTGTGTGGGCTTCAACGGCGGCAAGGACTGCACGGCTCTGCTGCACCTCGTCCACGCTGCCCTGGAGAGGTACTCGGCGTGGGGCAGGGGGCTCCACGGGGTCTGTTTGGATCTCAACAGGGGGAGCGGGGACTAAGCTGGGAGGAAGCGTGGATCTGGAAGGCAGGGAGGCTCCAAAGGGATCTGAACAGGCTAGATCCATGGGCTGAGACCAACGGCAGGAGGTTCTGGGCCCCTCCCCACCAGAAGGATGTTGAGGCTCTGGAGCGAGTGCAGAGAAGAGCAACAAAGCTGGGGAGGGGGCTGGAGAAGAAGAGGAGCGGCTGAGAGAGCTGGGGGGGTTCAGCCTGGAGAAGAGGAGGCTGAGGGGAGAGCTCATTGCTCTCTGCAACTCCCTGAGAGGAGCTTGTGGAGAGGAGGGAGCTGGGCTCTTCTCCCAAGGGACAGGGGACAGGACGAGAGGGAATGGCCTCAAGCTCCACCAGGGGAGGCTCAGGCTGGACATCAGGAAAACTTTTTTCATGGAAAGGTTCGTTGGTCCCTGGCAGAAGCTGCCCAGGGAGGGGGTTGAGTCCCCTTCCCTGGAGGGGTTTAAGGGACGAGTGGACAAGGTGCTGAGGGACGTGGGTTAGAGGTTGATGGGGACGGTTGAACTCGATGACCTGGTGAGTCTTTTCCAACCTGGTGATTCTATGATTCCTGGGGGGCGATCCTAGAATCGCTTGGTTGGAAAAGACCTTTGAGATGATCAAGTCCCAGCTCGCACGGCTGTGGGTCTGGTCAGGGCCCACAGTGATGGTCTCTCCGCAGGCGGCACCCGGTGAGGCAGGAGAAGCTGCAGGTGCTCTACATCCGCACTGGGTCCCCCTTTCCTGAACTGGAACAGTTCATCCAGGCGACCATCCAAAGGTGTGGGGCAGAGAGGGGGGGCTGTGGGACAGAGATGGGGGGCTGGGGCAGAGAGAGGTGGGGCTGTGGGGCAGAAAGGAGACTGTGGGACAGAAGGGAGGCTGTGGGGCAGAGAGTGGGGGGGCTGTGGGGTGGGGGGATGCTGTGGGGCAGAGAGAGGGAGATGCTGTAGGGCAGAGGGGGGCTATGAGGTAGGGCTATGGGACAGAGATGGGGGAGCTTTGGGTTGGGGGGGGGATATGGGGTAGGGCTGTGGGGCAGAGGAGGCAGCTGTGGGGTAGGGCTATGGGGCGGGGGGTGCTGTGGGGCAGAAGGGGTGGCTATGGGGTAGGGCTATGGGGCAAGGGGGTGCTGTGGGGCAGAGGGAGTGCCTGTGGGGCAGGGCTGTGGGGTAGGGGGATGGCTGTGGGGTGGAGGGCACGCTCTGGGGTAGGGCTGTGGGGCAGAGTGGGGGCTATAGGGCAGGGCTGTGGGGCAGATGGGGTGGCTATGGGGCAGGGCTATGGGTCAGCCTGTCTCCTTGCCCCACACAGGTACCAAATCCAGCTGGTGACGGTGCCAGGCTCCATCCGCGAGGCCCTGGGGCACCTGAAGGAGAAGCAGCCGCAGCTGGAGGCCGTGCTGATGGGCACCCGCCGCACCGACCCCTACTCACGCACCCTGACCCCCCTGTGCCCCACAGACCCCGGCTGGCCCCCCTACACCCGCGTCAACCCCCTGCTGGTGTGTGGGACCTCAATGATCGTGGAATTAGGGAATGATTTGGGTTGGAAGGGACCTCAAGGATCATGGAATTAGGGAATGGTTTGGGTTGTAAAGGACCTCAAAGCCCATCCAGTCCCCCCTACTGGAACACTTCCCACTGGAGCCAGTTGCTCCAAGCCCCATCCAACCTGGCCTTGAACCTCTCCAGGGATGGGGCAGCCACCACTGCTCTGGGCAACCTGGGCCAGGGCCTCCCCACCCTCATTGTGAAGAATTTCTTCCTAATGTCCAGTCTAAATCTTCCGCCTTCCTACCACTTCTACAACCCCTGTCCCATTCTCCCTGCAGGACTGGACCTACCGGGACATCTGGGAGTTCCTTCGCAAGCTCTTTGTTCCCTACTGTGTTCTCTACGACAAGGGGTGAGTGTCTGATCATAGAATCACCAGGTTGGAAAAGACCCCCAAGATCATCGAGTCCAACCATTCTCATTAATCACTAACCCACGTCCCTCAGCACCTCGTCCACCCGTCCCTTAAACCCCTCCAGGGAAGGGGACTCAACCCCCTCCCTGGGCAGCCTCTGCCAGGGACCAACGACCCTTTCCATGAAAAAAGTTTTCCTGATGTCCAGCCTGACCCTCCCCTGGTGGAGCTTGAGGCCATTCCCTCTCGTCCTGTCCCCTGTCCCTTGGGAGAAGAGCCCAGCTCCCTCCTCTCCACAACCTCCTCTCAGGGAGTTGCAGAGAGCAATGAGCTCTCCCCTCAGCCTCCTCTTCTCCAGGCTGAACCCCCCCAGCTCTCTCAGCCGCTCCTCTTCTTCTCCAGCCCCCTCCCCAGCTTCGTTGCTCTTCTCTGCACTCGCTCCAGAGCCTCAACATCCTTCTGGTGGGGAGGGGCCCAGAACTGAACCCAGGATTCTCTGCTGCCGATGGCAGCAGCCCTGATGCCACCTTCTCCCTCGGCAGCTACACCTCGCTGGGCAGCATGGCCAACACACTCAAGAACCCGGCGCTGCGCTACACGGACGCTCACGGCCGGGAGAGCTACCGACCTGCCTATGAGCTGCAAAACGAGGAAGAGGAGCGCACATCCCGACGGTGAAGGCTCTGTGGAGATGCTGAGGGTGACCCGCTCTGTCAACAACGTCCCTAGTGCTGCTGGGGTTGGCAGTGAATAAACCTGGTGCTGGATGGTGCTGGGGGAGGGAGAGAGTGGATACTGGGGAATATTTCTTCATGGAAAGGTTTCTCAGGCACTGAAAATGATGGTGCAAAGAGACATGATGGAGTCTCCATCCCTGGAGAGGATCAAAACCATGTGGCCATGGGAGTTGGGGACATGGTTGAGTTGGCACGGTGGGGTTGGGCTGGATGACCTGAGAGGGCTTTTCCAACTTTGATTATTTCATAGAAATACAGAACTCTGGAATGATTTGGATACCACCCACTGCCATGGAACAGGGCTCCAAGCCCCATCCATCCTGACCTTGAACACCTCCAGCCACCACAGCTCTGGGCAACCTGGGTCAGGGTCTCCCCACTGTCATCGTGAAGAATTTCTCCCTTAATGTTCCATCAAACTTCCTCTTTCCAAATTCAAACTCTTCCCCCTCATCCTCTCCCTGCACGCCTTGATAAAGGGTCTCCAGGAGGCTCTTGCAGTGCTGGAAGTTGCTCTAAGGTCTCCCTGGAGTCTTCTCCAGGCTGAACAACCCCAGGTGCTGCAGCCCTCAGATCATCTCCATGGTCTCCTCTGGACTCGCTACAACACATCCGTGTCCTTCTTATGTTGGAGACTCCACAACTGGACACAGAACTCCAAGTAGGGTCTCACCAGAGGGGCAGAATCCCCTCCCTCCCTGCTGGCCCCACAGCTCTGGATGCAGCCCAGGACACGGGTGGTTTCTGGGCTTCAAGCACACGTTGCTGGCTCCTGTGGAATGTCACCTCCCCCAGCACCCCAAGTCCTTTTCCGAGCTGCTCCCAATCCTCTCATTCCATATTGAAAGTGCCCAAGATTCTATAATTCTATGACTTTTTCTTCACTGCGAGTTCTCAGGCACTGGCAGAGGCTGCTCGGGGCCGTGGTGGATCCCCATCCCTGGAGGGATTAAAAATCCATGTGGCTGTGGCACTTAGGGACATGGGTTGGGCTGATAGTTGGGGTGAACTTACAGGTCTTTTCTAACCTCAATGATTCTATGATTCTGTGAGTTTTTCTTCATGGAGATAGGTGGCAGAGGTTGCCCAGGGCAGGGATATTCTCCCTCTGGACTCAGCCCTGGGGAGACGGCTCCTCGAATCCTGGGGTCAGTTCTGGTCCCTCCCCACCAGAAGGATGTTGAGGCTCTGGAGCGAGTGCAGAGAAGAGCAACGAAGCTGGGGAGGGGGCTGGAGAAGAAGAGGAGCGGCTGAGAGAGCTGGGGGGGTTCAGCCTGGAGAAGAGGAGGCTGAGGGGAGAGCTCATTGCTCTCTGCAACTCCCTGAGAGGAGGTTGTGGAGAGGAGGGAGCTGGGCTCTTCTCCCAAGGGACAGGACGAGAGGGAATGGCCTCAAGCTCCACCAGGGGAGGCTCAGGATGGACATTAGGAAAAAATATGTAATGGAAAGTGTCATTGGGCAGTGGCAGAGGCTGCTCAGGGAGGGGGTTGAGTCCCTTTCCATGGAGGGGCTTAAGGGACGGGTGGATGAGGTGCTGAGGGACGTGGGTTAGTGATTGATGGGAACGGTTGGACTTGGTGATCCGATGGGTCTCTTCCAAGCTGGTGATTCTATGATTCTATGGTCCTTGGTGAAGTTCAAAAACTAGATGGACAGAGTGCTCAGAGATGGTTCAGTGATGGATGGGGACAGTTGGATTCGCTCTCAAAAGTCTTTTGCAACCAAACGATTCGATGAATAAACCTGCTGTGCTGTGCACCGCGCTCTGGGCTCTGGCCGGCGTGCGGTGGGGGTGAGGCCACCTCTGACCGAACAAAAGAGTCTGCGGGCTTTGGAAGCGCCGAGAACACAGCAGGTTCCAGCGCTCGCCGGGTCCTGCCTGTCGCGTGGTTGCCTTCTCGCCTCGCATCCCACTGCCCCCCTCGCCAGCCATGCAGCCGCGGCGCACCGCGAGCACGCCGAGGCGAGCGGCGAGGGCTGTGGCACTGCCGGCTGCGGCGCCGGCCTCGCTGGGGCTGCGCCTGGGCACGTGGCTGCTGCGCCTGTTGCGCCGCTGTGTCTACCTGCTCCTCTGCAGCTGGTGCATCCATGAGCTGCTTGACTAGAGGGTGGCTCCCCCGGGCGTGGGTGAGTGCCCTGGGCTTGATATGGGGGCTCCTGGGAGAAATGGGGAACAACTAGGGGAGCTGGGACCCAACTGGGGGCTCCTGAGGGTGATGGGGAACGACCAACTGGGGGCTTCTGGGGGTGATGGGGAACAACTAGGGGCGGTGGGACCCAACTGGGGGCTCCTGGGGGTGATGGGGATCAACTAGGGGCGCTGGGAGCCAACTGGGGGCTCCTGGGGGTGATGGGGAACAACTAGGAGCGGTGGGACCCAACTGGGGTTGATGGGGAACAACTAGGGGCGCTGGGAGCCAACTGGGGTCTCCTGGGGGTGATGGGGAACAACTAGGGGCGGTGGGACCCAACTGGGGTCTCCTGGGGGTGACGGGGAACAACTAGGGGCAGTGGGACCCAACTGGGGGCTCCTGGGGGTGATGGGGAACAACTAGGGGTGGTGGGACCCAACTGGGGTCTCCTGGGGGTGATGGGGAACAACTAGGGGTGGTGGGACCCAACTGGGGTCTCCTGGGGGTGATGGGGAACAACTAGGGGCGCTGGGAGCCAACTGGGGTCTCCTGGGGGTGATGGGGAACAACTAGGGGTGGTGGGACCCAACTGGGGTCTCCTGGGGGTGATGGGGAACCACTAGGGGTGGTGGGACTCAACTGGGGTCTCCTGGGGGTGATGGGGAACAACTAGGGGTGGTGGGACCCAACTGGGGGCTCCTGGGGGTGATGGGGAACAACTAGGGGCGGTGGGACTCAATTGGGGTCTCCTGGGGGTGATGGGGAACAACTAGGGGCGGTGGGACCCAACTGGGGTCTCCTGGGGGTGATGGGGAACAACTAGGGGTGGTGGGACCCAACTGGGGTCTCCTGGGGGTGATGGGGAACAACTAGGGGTGGTGGGACCCAACTGGGGTCTCCTGGGGGTGATGGGGAACAACTAGGGGCGCTGGGAGCCAACTGGGGTCTCCTGGGGGTGATGGGGAACAACTAGGGGTGGTGGGACCCAACTGGGGTCTCCTGGGGGTGATGGGGAACCACTAGGGGTGGTGGGACTCAACTGGGGTCTCCTGGGGGTGATGGGGAACAACTAGGGGTGGTGGGACCCAACTGGGGGCTCCTGGGGGTGATGGGGAACAACTAGGGGCGGTGGGACTCAATTGGGGTCTCCTGGGGGTGATGGGGAACAACTAGGGGCGGTGGGACCCAACTGGGGTCTCCTGGGGGTGATGGGGAACAACTAGGGGTGGTGAGACCCAACTGGGGTCTCCTGGGGGTGATGGGGAACAACTAGGGGCGGTGGGACCCAACTGGGGGCTCCTGGGGGTGATGGGGGCAGCCGTGGTGGTTGGGAGGTGATAGGAGGCCAACTTTGGGGTGATGAGGGCCCAACCTTGGGGTGATGAGGGCCAACTAGGGGCTCCTGGGGGTGATGAGTGCAGCTGTGGTGGTTGGAGGTGATGGGGTCCCAGCTTAGGAATGGTGGGGTGGTGGATGGAGCCACGGTGCTTGAGGAGTGATGCATTAATGGGGGGCAGCCATGGTCCTTGAGGGGTGATGGGGACCCAGCTGGGGGTGAGGAGGTGATGGGGTGCAGCCAAGGTGCTTGGGGACATTGGGGACCCAGTTAGGGGTGAGAAAGTGATGGGTGGAGCCATGGTGCCTGGAGGGTGATGGGGGCCCAGCCTAGGGATGATGGGGTGATGGGTGCAGCCATGGTGCTTGGGGATGGTGGGGACCCAGCTAGGGGTGAGGAGGTGATGGGGTTCCGCCATGGTGCTTGAGGGGTGATGGGTTAATGGGGTGCAGCCATGGTGCTTGGGGATGATGGTGATCTAACTAGGGGGTGATGGAGGTGATGGGGACCCAACTGGGGGTGAGGAGGTGATGGGGTGCAGCCATGGTGCTTGGGGATGATGGGGTTCAGCCATGGTGCTTGGGGATGATGGGGATCTAACTAGGGGGTGAGGAGATGATGGGGTGCATCCGTGGTGCTTGGAGATGATGAGTACCCAACCTAGGGATGATGGGGTGATGGATGCAGCCATGGTGCTTGAGGGGTGATGGGTTAATGGGGTGCATCCATGGTGCTTGGGGATGACCGGGACCCAATTAGGGGGTGAAGAGGTGATGGGGACCCAATTAGGGGTGAGGAGGTGATGGGGTGAAGAGGTGATGGGGTGCAGCAATGGTGCTTGGAGATGATGGGGACCTAATTAGGGGTGAGGAGGTGATGATGTGAGGAGGTGATGGGGTTCAGCCGTGTTGCTTGGGGATGACGGGGACCCAATTAGGGGGTGAGGAGGTGATGGGGACCCAATTAGGGGTGAGGAGATGGTGGGGTGAGGAGGTGATGGGGTGCAGTGATGGTGCTTGGAGATGATGGGGACCTAATTAGGGGTGAGGAGGTGATGGGGTGCAGCGATGGTGCTTGGAGATGATGGGGACCTAATTAGGGGTGAGGAGGTGATGATGTGAGGAGGTGATGGGGTTCAGCTATGGTGCTTGGGGATGACAGGGACCCAATTAGGGGGTGAAGAGGTGATGGGGTGAGGAGGCGATGGGGTGCAGCGATGGTGCTTGGAGATGATGGGGACCTGATTAGGGGTGAGGAGGTGATGATGTGAGGAGGTGATGGGGTTCAGCTATGGTGCTTGGGGATGACGGGGACCCAATTAGGGGGTGAGGAGGTGATGGGGTGAAGAGGTGATGGGGTGAGGAGGCGATGGGGTGAGGAGGCGATGGGGTGCAGCGATGGTGCTTGGAGATGATGGGGACCTAATTAGGGGTGAGGAGGTGATGATGTGAGGAGGTGATGGGGTTCAGCTATGGTGCTTGGGGATGACAGGGACCCAATTAGGGGGTGAGGAGGTGATGGGGTGAAGAGGTGATGGGGTGAGGAGGCGATGGGGTGAGGAGGCGATGGGGTGAGGAGGCGATGGGGTGCAGCGATGGTGCTTGGAGATGATGGGAACCCAACTGGGGGTGAGGAGTTGATGGGATGCAGCCATGTTTCTTGCAGGGTGCTGGGGATGCCGGGGTGCGCCCGTGGTGCCGTTGGGTTCCTCACCCCGTGTCTCCCCCCTCCAGGCTCGCGTTCCGCCCCACGCCGACGGAGCTGACGGCCCCAATTCTGCACCCCCTCCGTGCCCCCCAAAACCCCTCCAACCCCTTTCCCTGTGGGTCGCGGGCGCCGTGGGTCCCATCCGGCTCGAACCAGCTCCGCTTTGTCCCTGCCCGCGACTCAACCCCGTGTGTCCCCGCTTTGTCCCCGGTCCAGCCTGTTTCCTGCTCCGCGGCCTTGGCCAAGCCCTGCCGGGACGCGACCGGAGCCGAACGGCGCCAAAGGGCCCCTCATGGCGGCAGCTGCGGCCGCGGGGAGCGACAGGGCCCGATCCGCAGAAATTAGGCCGATGATTTGTATTTAAATCCAATTAAACGAGTTTTTATATCGCGCTTGGATTGTGAATAAATGGATTATTCAGAGTATGGAGCGGATGAAGTGGCAGGGCCCGATCCACTGAATACAGACGGATAATTTAGTGACAATTTTTATATCACGCTTGGGTTATAAGCAAATTATTTATGATTATTTACTCCTCTGTGAGTCTGAGGAGTGAATGGAGTGACGAGGCCTGATCCACAGAACATGGGTGACCCGTGGATTATTCGTAATTAATAAATAGCTGATTTTTATATCACACACGAGTTGTGAATAAATGGATTATCCAGAGTATGGAGCCTCCGTGGGTGGATGAGGTGACAGGGCCCGATCCACGGAATGGAGGTAGATTATTTATGTTGAAAATCAATTCAACAATTTTTTTTATCACGCTTGGATTGTGAATAAATGGATTATTCAGAGTATGGAGCAGATGAAGTGGTAGGGCTCGATCCACTGAATACAGACGGATAATTTAGTGACAATTTTTCTATCACACTTGGATTATAAGCAAATTATTTACGATTATTTACTCCTCTGTGAGTCCAAGGAGTGAATGGAGTGACGAGGCCTGATCCACAGAACATGGGTGACCCGTGGATTATTCGTAATTAATAAATAGCTGATTTTTATATCACACATGGGTTATGAATAAATGGATTATTCAGGATACAAAGCCTCTGTGGCTCAGGGGAGCAGATGAGGTGACAGGGCCAGATCCGCAGAACACAGGTGGATTATTTGTGTTTAAAACCAATTAGACAGGTTTTATATCACATTTAGATTGTGATATAAACAATCTGACAGCTGCAGAGCTGGAGGAGGATGATGATGATGGTAAAGAAATAATTGCTGATGTCTCTTTCTTAATTGCTCTACTCATTCTCTCACGGCAAAGATCAGACTTGGTGTCTTTAAAGTTCTTGCTGTTCTATTGTTGATTGCTGCTCATTGTTTTCTTTCTTGATGGAGTAACTTGAGTAAAACTTGATTTTATGGCGTATTTGAGAGTTTGGGCTTTTATGCTCATTGTGTTTTAGGCTAAAAATCCTCCAGTAAACCTGGATTTCACAGAGTATTCAAGAATTTAGGCTTTTATGGTGATTTTGGCTAAATGTCCTTGAGTAAAATTTGATTTTATGGAGTATTTGAGAGTTTGGGCTTTCATGCTCGTTGTATTTTAGGCTAAAAGTCCTCCAGTAAACCTGGATTTCACAGAGTATTCAAGAATTTAGGCTTTTTTGGTGATTTTGGCTAAAAGTCCTTGAGTAAAACTTGATTTTATGGAGTATTTGAGAGTTTGGGCTTTTATGCTCATTGTGTTTTAGGCTAAAAGTCCTCCAGTAAACCTGGATTTCACAGAGTACTCAAGAATTTAGGCTTTTATGGTGATTTTGGCTAAAAGTCCTTGAGTAAAACTTGATTTTATGGAGTATTTAAGAGTTTGGGCTTTCGTGCTTTGTGCTAACGCCAAGGTGGTGGCTGCGGGGGTCTCTGGCTCCGGTTGCGGGGGTCCCATCCTGCTCAGCCTGCCGTGTGCCGGCGGTGCCGGTGGTGCCGGTGCTGGCACCGTGTGCCCCAGCCTTGGCGCCAGCGCGGCCACGCTTATCGCGGCGGGAAGTCAGGAGCAGGAAACGTGGCCCTGAGTGGGATAAGGGGCCCGTTTACATGAACTTCTTTGTTCTGGAGTGGCTCCCAGCCTCACCCAGTGCTCACGGAGGGGGCTCGGTGGCCACAGGGACCCCAGTCTGGGTGCTCGGTGGTGACCCTGGGGTGTTGGGGAGCAACAGGGACCCCCACCTGTGGTGTTGCGGGGCTCAGTGGTGACAGGGACTCCACCTTGGGGTGCAACAGGGACCCCAACATGTGATGTTGGGGGGGCTCGGTGGTGACAGGGACCCTACCTTGGGGTGCTGGGGAGCAATAGGAACCCCTGACTTGTGGTGCTGGGGAGCAACAGGGACCCCAACTGTGGTGCTGAGGGTCTCGGTGGTGACAGGGACCCCAGTCTGGGTGCTTGGTGGTGACAGGGACCCCATCTTGGGGTGCTGGGGAGCAACAGGGCCCCCCACCTGTGGTCTTGGGGGGTTCCATCCAGCTCTGGCATCATGGTGCTGGCATCGCTGCCTGTGGATCCCATCCGGCTCTGGCATCGCTGCCAGTGGATCCCACCCGGCTCTGGCATCGCGGTGCTGGCATTGCTGCTCCTGCTGCCCCGTGTCCCCAGCAGCGGCTCAGTGCCAGCGCTGGCCAGGCTGGCCCCGAATCCGTGCCTTCCCCAAACAGGGAGATCCGGAGGAGGGAAGGATCCGTCCCGGCACAGGAAAAGTTCCTGGCAGGCTCTCAGAGTGCGCAGAGCCGTCCTGGCTCCCAGAGCGCAGGCCCATGCACAGCCCCTGCACCTCGCACCCTGCACTGCTGCAGCCGTGAGTGAGACCCCAACCCAGGGAGCCCAATGCAGGGACCCCTTCCTTCCCCAGGGACCCCCCATTCCCCCTGGGATCCCAACCCAGGACCCTTTCCCTGAAGATCCCAACCTGGAGACCCCTCCCCAGGACCCCCTTGACCCTTTCCTTCCCCCCTTTCTTAGGAACCCTTTCCCCAGGGACCTTCTCATGGACCCTGTCCTTAAGGATCCCTCCTCAGAGACCCCAACCTGGGGACCCCTCCCTTGTGGACCCCTTCTTCATGGACCCCTTACCCTGGGACCCAAACCCAGGACCCCTTCCTTGGAGACCCCTTACCCTGGGACCCCAACCCAAGGACAACATCCCAGGACCCTTTCCTTCGGGACCCCTTACCCTGGGACCCCAACCCAAGGACTCCAACCCAGGACCCCTTCTTCATGGACTCCTTACACTGGGACCCCAACCCAGGGACTCCAACCCGGGACCCCTTCCTTGGGGACCCCTTACACTGGGACCCCAACCCAAGGACCCCAACACAGGACCCCTTCCTTGGGGTCCCCTTACCTTGTGACCCCAACCCAAGGACCCCAACCCAGGACCCTTTCCTTGGGAGCCCCTTTTCCCCAAGGACTCCTTTCCCAGGGACCCCTTTTCCAAGGACCCCCTCCCTCAGAGACCCCTTCCTTGGAGACTCCATCTGGAGGGACATCGAGGGGTGGTGTGTGCTATTGGCAGGGGTCTCACTGTCCCAGGCTGGGCAGGCTCTCCTGCCCTTGGGGCTGGTTTGGGGGTCACATCACTACGTGACCATAGGGATCTCCATGACCACGGTCTCCATCCCACTGGTGGTTCCCCATCCTGCAGGTAGTCCCCATCTTGCAAGTGGTCCCCATCCCAGTGGTGGTTCTCCATCCCACAGGTGGTTCTTCATCCTGCAGGTGATCCTCCGTCCCACAGGTGGTCCCCATCCTGCAGGTTGTCCTCGTCTTGTAGGTGGTTCTCCATCCCACAGGTGGTCCCTCATCCCACTGGCAGTCCCCATCTTGCAGGTGGTCCTCATCTTGTAGGTCTTCCCCATCCTGAATGAGGTCCCCATCCCTCAGGTGGTTCCCCATCCTGAATGAGGCCTCTATCCCGCAAGTGGTCCCCGTCCTGCAGGTTGTCCTCATCTTATAGGTGGTCCCCATCCTGAATGAGGTCCCCATCCCTCAGGTGGTTCCCTATCCTGCAGGTGGTCCTCATCTTGTAGGTGGTTCTCCATCCCACTGGTGGTTCTTCATCCTGCAGGTAGTCCCCATCCCACAGGTGGTTCTCCATCCAACAGGTGGTTCTTCATCCCATAGGTGGTCCCCCATCCCACAGATGGCCCCCCATCCTGCAGGTTGTCCTCGTCTTGTAGGTGGTCCCCATCCCACTGGCAGTCCCCATCTTGCAGGTGGTCCTCATCTTGTAGGTCATCCCTATCCTGAATGACGCCCCTATCCCTCAGGTGGTTCCCCCATCCTGCAGGTGATCCCCATCTTGTCGTTGTTCCTTACCTTGCAGGTCCCCATCCCACTGATTGCCCCTATCCCACAGGTAGCCCCTGCTGCCGCCCCATGTTCCGCTCCCGCCGTGCCCGGCTGGTGCGGCGGCTGTGGCGGCAACGCTGTGCGGCGCCTGGCCCCGACGATGGTCCCAGCGCCCTCAAACTGGCAGCGCACTCCCTCTTCAAGAAGCTGAAGGATGAGGAGCTGGAGGTGCTGGTGCAGGCGGTGGAGAGCCGGGGGGCGTGGGAGTCGGGCTGCGTCTGGGCGCCGCGAGGGGCCAAGCAGGCAGCGGCGCCCCAGCTCCTGCTCTGCCGCCTCTACCGCTGGCCCGACCTCCGCCAGCCCCACGAGCTCAAGAACCTCTGCTGCTGCGCTGGGGGCCGCGGGGACACGGCCACGCTCTGCTGCAACCCCTACCACTACAGCCGCCTGGCTGCGCCCGGTAAGTGCCACCTCCTTGCCCACGTCCTCTTCACGCACCTCCTCTTCACCCACCTCCTCCTCTCTCACCTCCATCTCACCCACCTCCTCCTCTCTCACCTCCATCTCATCTCCTTTAAAGGACTGGAGAACAGGCTTTATGAGGAACGGCTGAGAGAGCTGGGGGGGTTCAGCCTGGAGAAGAGGAGGCTGAGGGGAGAGCTCATTGCTCTCTGCAACTCCCTGAGAGGAGGTTGTGGAGAGGAGGGAGCTGGGCTCTTCTCCCAAGGGACAGGGGACAGGACGAGAGGGAATGGCCTCAAGCTCCTCCAGGGGAGGTTCAGGCTGGACATTAGGAAAATATATTTCATGGAAAGTGTCATTGGTTCCTGGCAGAAGCTGCCCAGGGCGGTGGTTGAGTTCTCTTCCCTGGAGGGGTTTAAGGGATGAGTGGACGAGGTGCTGAGGGACATGGGTTAGTAATTGATGGGAATGATTGGACTTGATCTGGTGGGTCTCTTCCAACCTGGTGATTTGATTATCTCACCCATGTCTTTGTTGCTCACCTCCATCTCACCCACGTCCTCTTCACCCACCTCCTCCTCACCCACAACCTCCTCTTTCACCTCTATCTCACCCATGACCTCTTCCCCCACCTCCTCCTCTCTCTCCTCCATCTCCCCCGCCTCCTCCTCTCTCTCCTCCATCTCACCCATGAGTTCCTTGCCCACCTTCTCCTCTGTTCCCTCAGGGCTCCAGGGGTTTCTGGAGGGGCAGGTTGTCCATCCCCTCCCCTCACCCCCTTCTCTCCCCCTCCAGACACCCCGCCACCCCCGTACTCGAAGTCATCCTGGCTGGATGAGCCCCAGCACCCCAACTCCCAGTTCCTGGAGTTCAGCTACAACAGCGGCGACCGGCGGGGTGAGAAGGTCTCACTGGGTCAAGGGGGATCAGGCAGGGCTGGCCCCAAGCTCCAAACCAGCTCCCAGTGCAGGGGAACCTGTCCAGCCTGTGGAAATGAGACCCCTGCCCGCAGCACCCAGCAACCTGGGGCATTGGAAGGGTCCCTGAGGAAGGGGTGCATGGGAGGAGGAAAGGGTCCCTGAGGAAGGGGTCCCTGAGGAAGGGGTACCTGTGGGAGGGGTACCTGTGGGAGGGGTACCTGTGGGAGGGGAGGGGTCCATGGGGGAAGGAAGGGGTCCTTGACGAAGGGGTCCTTGAGGGAAGGAAAGGGTCCCTGAGGAAGGGGCTCCTGGAAGAAGGAAGGAAGGGGTCGCTGAGGAAGGGGTCCGTGGGAGAGCAGGGGTCCCTGGGGGAAGGAAAGGGTCCCTAAGATAAAGAAGGAAAGGGGTACCTGGGGGGAGGGGAGGGGTCCATGGGAGAAGGAAGGGATCCCTGGGCAAAGGGGTCCCTGGAGGAAGGAAAGGGTTCCTGAAGAAGGGGTCCATGGGGGAATAAAGGGGTCCCTGGGGGAAGGAAGGGGTTCATGGGGGAAGAAAGGGGTCCCTGGAGGAAGGAAGGGGTCCCTGGGGAAAGGAAAGAGTCCCTGGGAGAAAGAAGGAAGGGTTCCCTGAGGAGTGGATCCCTGGGGAAGGGGTCCCTGGGGAGGGGTCTTTCACGGTGGGTGGCCACGTGGGGTGCAAGAGGCTGTTCTCTGCCCCCGCCTCGCTGCCCTTTGGGGTTCAGCACCCACAGCCCGCGGTGCGGAGCCGGCAGCCACCCCTGGAGGGAGAAAAATCTCGGGTGCGAGGCTTGGGGTTCCTGCCAGGGGCCCATCCCACCTCAGCCCCCCCTTCCCGTCCCCGCCATGGCCTCTTGTTATTTTTGGCGGCGCCGGCCTTGCTGCCGGAGGAAGCGCTGCCCACGGGGACACACAATGCGCCTTGACGCACGCCGCGGTGGCTCCAGCGTGGCTGCTGGCCACCAGGCCGCTGGCCATGGCCGCCCCACCTTCCCCTCGCCCAGGGACCCCCCTTAACTGTGTCCCCGGAGACGGGGACAGGGGACGGAGAGCTTGGCCCTACGTGCCGGCAAGCAGTGGCCACGGTGACTCAGCCGGACAAACCGGGACATCCAGGCTGGGAGAGTTGGGGTTGTTCAGCCTGGAGAAGAGAAGGCTCTGAGGAGACCTTAGAGCAGCTTCCAGTGCGGAAAAGGGCTCCAGAAAAGCTGGGGAGGGGCTCTGGGTCAGGGAGGGCAGGGAGAGGATGAGGGGGAACGATTTTGAGCTGAAAGGTGGAGATTGAGGTGAGATCTTGGGGAGAAAAGGTTTGCTGTGAGGGTGAGGAGGCCCTGGAACAGGTTGCCCAGAGCAGGGGTGGCTGCCCCATCCCTGGAGGGGTTCAAGGCCAGGTTGGATGAGGCTTGGAGCCCCTGATGCAGTGGGATGTGTCCCTGCCTATGGCCGGGGTGGAACTGGGTGGACTTTGAGGTCCCTCCCACCCCAAACCATCTCATAGTTCCATGATTCTCACTTGACACCAACCAGAACCCCCAGATCCCATCCCTGGAGGGGTTCAAGGCCATGAGGTTTGGAGCCCCTGATGCAGTGGGAGGTGTCCCTGCTCACCACGTGGGTTGGAACTGGATGGGCTTTGAGGTCTCTTCCAACCCATTCCATGCTTCCATGACCCCTGCGTGGTGCGTGCATCTGTCTTCCCACCCTGATGCCATCACCTCTCTCCCTCCAGCTGGGGGGGTTGGTCCTGCCTGTGTGCCACGAGGTGGCCCTGCCCATGACACGAGGTGGCCACGCACAAGGTGACCAGCCTGGCACTAACATCTCTGCTCTCCTCGCAGACACCAGCCTCTCGCGAAGCACCACGAAGGACGGCTACTGGTGCAAACTGGCTTACTGGGAGCACCGGACCCGCGTGGGTCGCCTCTACTCCGTGCACGAGCCATCGGTGAACGTCTTCGGCGAGCTGCCCCGCGGCAACGGCTTCTGCCTGGGCCAGTTGCCTGCTGCCCATCGTAGCCGCGCCGTGCGGAGGGCGAGGGGCAAGATCGGGCGTGGGCTGCAGCTGAGCCGCGAGCCTGGGGGCATCTGGGTTTATAACCGCGGCGAGCACCCCATCTTCGTCAGCTCCCCCACCTTGGGGCCACCCGGTGCCCTCGCCGTCCTCAAGGTGCTGCCGGGCTACTCGGTGAAGGTGTTTGACTACGAGTGGATGGGGGGTGCGGGGGTCCGGGGGCTCCTCGGAGATGGTCCTTGCGACCCCCACAGCATCCGCATCAGCTTCGCCAAGGGCTGGGGGCCCTGCTACTCGCGCCAGTTCATCACCTCCTGCCCCTGCTGGCTTGAGGTCCTGCTGAGCCGCTCGTGTTGAGGGCCTGGGGGGGGCCTCGGGAACCTCCAGTGGGCGCGAGGGGATCCCAAAGTGAAGGGGAAGGGGCCCAAAAATCAGCCCCAAGGGGGGAGGGGGTCCTGTGCCCCCATACCCTGCCCAGCATCCCAGCAAACCCCTCTCCCCCATAGCAGAGCACTATTTAACCTCTTTCTCTCCTTTTATTTTATTTTAAGGATTAATTTTATTTTAATTTATCTTTTTTTTTTTGTGAAGGAAGCAAAGGATGAAGCAGGACACCCTCACCTCCCCCGTCCCTGTGCTGGAAAGGGTGGGGGTGAGGGCAGCGGCTTCAGGTGGAGAGCAGGGGGGGAGCTGGCACAGTGAGGGGAGCACAGCTGGAATGTGGGGTAGGGGAGCACAGCTGGAATCGATAAAGCAGGTGAGCACAGCTGTGATATGGAGTAGGGAAGCACAGCTGGAAGTTGTGGGGCAGGAGAGCACAGCTGGAGCGAATGTGGGGCAGGGGACACAGCTGGGAGGTGTAGGGAAGGGGAGCACAGCTGGAAATTGTGGGCACAGCTGGAATGTGGGAGAGGTGAGCGCAGCTGGAATATATGGGGTTGATAAGCACAGCTGGAGTCAATGAGGTGTGGGGGAGCACAGCTGGAAATTGTGGGCACAGCTGGAATATGGGATAGGTGAGCACAGCTGTAATATCTGGGGTTGATAAGCACAGCTGGATGTTGTGGGGCAGGGGAGCATAGGTAGGGAAGGGGAGCACAGCTGGAAATTGTGGACACAGCTGGAATATGGGGCAGGTGAGTACAGCTGGAATATCTGGGGTTGATAAACTCAGTGGGAATATCTGGGGTTGGTAAGCACAGCTGGATGTTGGGCAGGGGAGCGCGGCTGGGAGGTGTAGGGAAGGGGAGCACAGCTGGAAATTGTGGGCACAGCTGGAATATCTGGGGTTGATAAGCACAGCTGGAAATTGTGGTGCAGGGAACACAGCTGGAAGTTGTGGGGCAAGTGAGCACAGCTGGATGTTGTGGGGCAGGGGAGCACAGCTGGAAAATGTGGGCACAGCTGGAATCTACGGGGTTGATAAGCACAGCTGAAGAGTGGGGCAGGTGAGCACAGCTGGGAGGTGTAGGGAAGAGGATCACAGCTGGAAATTGTGAGCACAGCTGGACTATCTGGGGTTGATAAGCTCAGCTGGAATATCTGGGGTTGATAAGCACAGCTGGAAAGCGTGGTGCAGGTGAGCACAGCTGGAATGCAGGACAGGTGAGCACAGCTGGAATACAGACCGGGTGAGCTCACCTGGAAGGTGCAGGGCAGGCTAAGCCCCCTCGCATGGGCACTGGGGGTGATTACCGGGTCAGCGCCGGGTCCCGTCGGTGCCGGTGCCCCCGATGTGTCTGTAACCCTCCGTTACACCCCAATAAACGCCCCCCCGAGCCCCGGTGTGTGTGTCCGGGACCGGCAGTGCCCTCTGCAGGCGGCGCCCCCGGGTCGCGATGACCGCCCGGTCCTTCCTGCCACGCCGGCCCGGCTGACGGCGGCCCCGGAGCCTCCCGGACCCCCCCCCGGTCTCCCCAACCCGCCCCCGGTACCGGCACCGAGGGCACAAGGTGAGCACCGGGAGGCGCCACCGGGAGCGCAGCCGGAGGGGGCTCCGGGACCGGTACCGGGAGCCGGTTTGGAGTCAGTGGAGCCGAGGGAATCGGTTGGGGGAGGTGAGACCGGCCCCGGAGACGTCGGGCCAGGGGTACCGGGAGGGCTCCGAGACCGGGACCGGCAAGGGGGAGCGGTGGAGACCGGGAGAGCCTAGGTCAGGGCGGCACTAGGAGGGCTCCGGTACCGGCAAGAGGGAGCGGAGGGGCCAGGGGAGCCGGTTTGGGGGCGGTGGGACCGGCCCTGGGGGTATTGGGCAAGGGGCACCGGGAGGGCTCCGGTACCGGCAAGAGGGAGCTGGTATGGGGGCGATGGGACCAGCACCGTGAGGGCTCCGGTACCGGCAAGGAGGAGCCGGTCTGGGGGCCGTGGGACCAGCCCCGGGCGAGGGGCACCGGGAAGGCTCCGGTACCAGCACCATGAGGGCTCCGGTACCGGCAAAGATGAGCCGGTATGGGGTCGGTGGGACCAGCACCGGGCGAGGGGCACCGGGAAGGCTCCGGTACCAGCAAGGGGGAGCCGGTTTGAGGTCGGTGGGACCGGCCCCGGGGGCATGGGGCGAGTGGCACCGGGAGGGCTCCGGTACCGGCCAAGGGGAGCCGGTTTGGGGTCGGTGGGCGGCGGCAGCGGAGCCGAGGCGGATTTGCTGCGGATTTCAACCCCCTCGTCCCCACCGGACCCCAGAGCCCGGGGGGTCAGTCCCGGTCCCGGTGGGTCGGTCTCGGTCCCAGCGTGTCGGTCCCGGTGGGTCGATCCCTGTTCCAACGGGTCAGTCCCGGTCCCGGTGTGTCGGTCCCGACGGGTCAGTCCCTGTCCCGGTATGTTGATCCCGGTCCCGGTGGGTTGGTCCCAGTCCCCGTGTGTCGGTCCCGGTGGGTCAGTCCCGGTCCCGGTGGCTCTGGGGGGGCTGCAGGTGCCCGGTCGCACCGAAGAGGCGGCGGGAAGCTCCGTCCCGGTGCCCCGGGAGGGAGGGAGCGGGGCGGGCTGGGCGAGGCTCGGCAGGTGCCCGGTACCGGAGCGCTGCAGGCTGGACCGGGCGCTGGACTGGTGCCTCCCCGCGACTCCCCGGGGCTGACATAACGTCTGCCCGGGGCCGTGTTTGCCTTGGCAGCCGGTACCGGCGGCTCCTCACACTTTCCGCCGGGCAGCGGCTCTGAGTCAGGAGCCGGGAGGGAGGGAGGAGCTGGGGGTGGGGAGGGGGGGGGGGACCGGGGTGAACCGAGGTGAACGCCCGGACCGGCCCCCACCCCCCCACCCGCCGCCTCCCGGGGCCGCCGGACGAACAGGTTGTGCGGGGTCCGCACCTGCCGAGGGGCCGCACCGGGGGGACCCCGCGCCCCGGCTGCCCCGCCGCAACCCCCGGTCTCTGGGACCGGGGCTCCGGCCAGGCCCCTCCCGGTACCGGGCTCGGGGTCCCTGGTACCCGGGTCTGGGTCCTCGGTGCTCCAGCCATGCCCCTCCCGGTGCCCGGTTCCGATTCTCCATCCCTCCGGTTCTCCATCCCCATCCTGGTGCCCGGTTCTGGGTTCCCGGTTCTCTACCTCCCTCCCGGTGCCCTGTTCTGGGTCCTCAGTGCTCCAGCCATGCCCCTCCTGGTGCCCGGTTCTGGGTTCCCGATTCTCCATCCCTCCGGTCTGGGTCCCTGGTGCCCGGTTCTGGGTTCCCGATTCTCCATCCCTCCAGTTCTGTGTCCCTGGTGCCCGGTTCTGGGTTCCCCATTCTCTATCCCTCCGGTTCTGGGTCCCCGATGCCCGGTTCTGGGTTCCCGATTCTCCATTCCTCCGGTTCGGGGTCCCTGGTGCCCGGTTCTGGGTTCCCCATTCTCCATCCCTCCGGTTCTGGGTCCCCGATGCCCGGTTCTGGGTTCCCGATTCTCCATCCCTCCGGTTCTCCATCCCCCTCCCGGTGCCCAGTTCTGGGTCCTCGGAGCTTCATCCCCTTTCCGGTGCCCGGTTCGGGGTTTCCGATTCTCCATCCCCCCACCGGTGCTCCATCCCTCCCCCGATGCTTCATCCCTCTCCCGGTGCCCGGTTCAGGGTCCCCGGTGCCCCATCCATGCCCCTCCCGGTGCCCGGTTCCGAGTTCCCGATTCTCCACCTCCCCCCTTCCCGGTCATCCATCCCCCTCCCGGTACCCGGTTTCCCATCTACCCCCGGTCCCTGGTCCTCGGTGCCCGGTTCTCCATCCTCCTCCCGCTGTCCAGTTCTCGGTGCCTGGTTCTCTACCCTCCCCGTTCCCGGTGCCCGGTATTCCAGCCTCCAGTGACCGCGTCCTGGTACCGTTCTCCATCTCCCTTTCGGTTCCCGGTTCTGGGTGCCCGGTTCCCCCTCCCATGCCCCGTTCTCCATCTCCCCCTCTCCCGGTGCTCCATCCCTTCTCCCGGTGCCCGGTTCTCCACGCCTTTATGCACGGTTCTACCCCGTGCCCAGCTCCTCCCCCCATGCCCGGTTCCCCCACCCGGTGCCCCATTCCCATGCCCGGTTCTCCATCCCTCTATGGCCGGTTCCTTCCTCCCCGTGCCCGGTTCTGGCTGCCCGGTTCCCAACCCCCCGTGCCCGGTTCTCCATCCCCCCCCGTGCCTGGTTCTGGCTGCCCGGTTCCCACACCCCGTGCCCGGTTCTCCATCCCCCCCGGTGCCCGGTTCCCAACCCCCCGTGCCCGGTTCTCCATCCCCCCCCCGTGCCCGGTTCTGGCTGCCCGGTTCCCACACCCCTTCCCCGGTTCTCCATCCCCCGTGCCCGGTTCCCCCCGGTCCCCCCCGGTTCTCCCCCGGTTCCCGCAGGGCGGAGCGGGGCGGGGCGGCCCCGGGGCTCTGTGGCCGCAGCGGGCGGGGCTCTCTCGGTACCAGGCACCGGCTGGGGGGGGGGGGGCCCTACGGCAACCTCCCCTCTCCCCCCATCCCCTCTCCCGGTCCCGTTCCTCTCCGCCGCCTCTGACTCAGCTCTCCCCCCTCCCGCCGCTCCGGTCCCGGGGGGGAGGGGGTTGGGGGGGGCCGGTCCCGAGGGGCGGGGGGGGGTGTCTGACGGGCACCCCCCGTCCTCCAATGAGGAACTGGAGCGCCGGGGCGCTGCCCAATGAGCTCCCGGGGGGGCTGGGGGGGTGGGAGCTTCCTGGAGCCCCGGTGGCGGCGGCGGCGGCTCCGGGAGGGGCGGGAGGGGCGGGAGGGGCGGGGGGGGGGGGGGGCGGCGGCGGCGGCAGGTGAAGGCGGAGGCGGAGCCGCCGGGACCGGAGCGCCGGGGCGGGGCGAGCAGGTGAGCGGCTCGGACGGGACCCAGCGACGGGGGCTGCGACGAGGGGACCGACCCCACCGGCACCGGTTCCTCCGGTTCTACCGGTTTTACCGGTACCGGGGCGGCCACAGCTTTTTTTTTTTTTGTTTTTTTCCCCCTCTTTTATTTTTGCATCCCGGCTTTTCGGTGAGTTGTGGGGATGCTACCGGGAACGATCAAGGGTGAGGAGCATCCCCCGGTGCGCGGTTCCCGAGCTCCGGTGGCACCGGGAGCCATGTCGCCCGTGGGATGGTGGGGGGGGGGGGGGGGGGCGGTCACTCTTGGGGTCTTCCCGGTGACTTCTCACCGGCTTGTGGGAAACCGGGGCTACCGGCAGGTCCCCGGGACCGCGGCCAAGCCTCCGGTTGCGCTCCGGTGCCGGTGTCGCCGTCCAACCGGGCTCCCCGGTGCTTTATTCCCACGGGTGGTGGGTGCAGGGTGGCAGCTCCGGTTCTACGGGGGAGGCGGGGCGGGGTGGGGGGTGTCCCGGTGAGCTGGGTGCTAGGGAGGGTCTGTACCGGCCTGAGCCCTCGGTAGCATCCACCGGGCACCGGTAGCACTCACGGAGCCCCGGTAGCACCTATCGGGCACCGGTAGCACCCACTGAGCCCTAATAGCACCTACCGAACCCCAGTAGCACCCACCAGGCATCGGTAGCACCAGCTGAGCCCCAGTAGCACCCACCGGGCACCAGTAGTACCCACTGAGCTCCAGTAGCACCCTGAGAGCACTCACTGGGCACCAGTAACACCAGCTGAGCACTGGTAGCACCCGCTGGGCACCGGTACCACCCGCTGGGCACCAGTAGCACCAGCCAAGCCCTGGTAGCACCAGCTGAGCCTCTGTAGCATCCACCGGGCACCGGTAGCACCCACCGAGCTCCAGCAGCACTCTGGGAGCACCCACCGGGCACCAGTAACACCAGCTGAGCACTGGTCGCACCCACCAGGCACCAGTAGCGCCTACTAAGCACCCGTAGCACCCTGGGAGCACCCACCGGGCACCAGTAACACCAGCTGAGCACTGGTAGCACCCACCAGGCACTAGTAACAGCAGCTGAGCCCCGGTAGCACCCGCTGAGCCCCTGTAGCACCCACTGGGCGCCGGTAGCACCTGCCAAGCGCCGGTAGCACCAGCTGAGCCCCATTAGCACCCACTGGGCACCAGTAGCACCCACTGAGCCCCATTGGACTCTGCCCTGCGAGCACCCAGCGCCGCCATCCCTGTCTCCCCCTGGTTGGCCGCCCCGCCGGCTGTTTGCCCGGGGTGGGGTGCGGTATTTACCCTCGGCCTGCGCCGCTCAAAGCCTCCGTCTTGCGCCGTGGCCGCCCTTGACCCGCGTCTGCTTTCGCCTGGCAAGTGGCCGCGGTGCCAGCTCTGGGTGAGTCGAGCAGTGCCTCAGTTTCCCCACGGGTTCCCTGCGGGTGGAGGGTTGGGGGTTGGCGACGCTGGCACGGGGCACACGGCTGGAGCCGGAGAAGCGAGGCCGCGATGGCGATGCCAGCGCTGGGCACCGAGGGAGGGGCTGAGCTCCGAGACTTGGGAAGGAGAAGCTGTGGGGCAGGCGAGAGCGTGGGGCAGGAGGTGCCCTTGCTGGGAACAGGGGGGTTCGGAGCGGGTGAAGCCGCTGGGAGCCAGGCAGGGGGTGACCAGTGCTGGGGACGATGTTGTTTGTGGGTGCTGGGGACCCTCTGAAATCAGGGTGCGAGCTCACTGATTCCTCTCTCCGGCACTGGGGCCAGACTGGGGGTGCTCTTGCTGGGAACGGGGTGGGTCAGAGTGGGTGAAGATGCCAAGCTCAGACATGGGGTGAGCAGAGGGTGAGGGGATCCTTGGAGAATGGGGGTGCAGGCTTGCTGCTTCCCCTCAGTGGCAGCGGGGCTGGACTGGGGGTGTCCTTGCTGGGAACAGGGGATCAGAGCAGGTGAAGCTGCTGGGAGCCAGGCAGGGGGTGACCAGTGCTGGGGACGATGTGTTTTGTGGGTGCTGGGGACCCTCTGAAATCAGGGTGCAAGCTCACTGGTTCCTCTCTCTGGCACTGGGACCAGACTGGGGGTGTCCTTGCTGGGAACAGGGGGGTCAGAGTGAGTGAAGATGCTGAGCCCAGCCATGGGGTGACCAGTGGGTGGAGGGACCCTTGGAGATGGGGGTGCAGGCTTGCTGGTCCCCTTGGTGGAATTGGGGCCGGACTGGGGGTGCCCTTGCTGGCAACTGGGGGTCAGAGAGGGTGAAGCTGCTGAGACCCAAGTGTGGAGTGATGGGTGCTGGGGATGATGGTTTTTGTGGGTGCTGGGGACCCTCTGAAATAGGGGTGCGAGCTCACTGGTTCCTTTCTCCTGCACTGGGGCCAGACTGGGGGTGTCCTTGGTGGGGCCGGAGGGGTCAGTGCAGGTGAAGCCTCTGAGACCCGAGTATGGGGTGACCAGTGGTGGGGAGACGATGTTGTTTGGGGGTGCTGGGGACCCTCGGATCTCGGGGCACAGCTTCGGCTGGCAGTGCTGAGCCCCGGGCCCTGGCAGCGCGGCGCTGCCAGCTGGTGCCGTGCACCCTCGGTGCACACGTGGCATGAGCGCATCGGGCTTGAGCGCAATGGGGGGTGCGGGGCCCCCCGCGCCCCAACCCTCGGGGTGGCCAAGGTGGGGGGTGGCTGCAGCCCCACACGCACCCTGAGCTGGAACTTCTCCTTCGGGGCAGGCGGCGGATGATGAAACCGTGGAGAAATCTCTCTCCTGGCAGCGCGCGGGCTGCTGGCGGGAGCCCCCGGGAGCCCGCGCTCCCCCTGCGCCGCTGCCACCGCCTTCCCATGGTAACCCCAGTGCGGGGGCCGCCCGGGGGGGGGGGGGGGGTTGGCGCCTGCTTGGCTCCCCACGGCCCCGCTGGTGCCTTCGCCGGGGCCCGCGAGCCGCGCATCCGCGCCCCGAGGACCTGGGGAAGGGCTGAGACCCGACAAACTCGCTTCATGTTCCGGACGGAGAACCCGGCGAAGGGCTGAGACCCGACAAACTCGCTTCATGTTCCGGACGGAGAACCCGGCGAAGGGCTGAGACCCGACAAACTCGCTTCGTGCTCCGGACGGAGAACCCGGCGAAGGGCTGAGACCCGACAAACTCGCATCATGCTCCGGACGTGATGCTCTGGCGGCCGCGGCGGCTGCCCCGGCCGCCGTACCCGGTGACCTTCAGGGTTAGCGTGGTGGGAGCCACGGGCCGCGGGTGCCGCGTGCCCCCCGGGAGCCGGTGGCGTGACTTGGCGTGGCCGTGGGCGGGCGAGGGGACGGAGGGAAAATGAAAGCAGGTGATGCGGAAGGAGAAGTAGGTCAGGCGAGCGCTGGCCTCTCCCAGCAGCCTCGGCTGCGCTGCCTGCTCCGCTCTGCCCTGGCTGGTCCCACCAGGTCCCCATGGGCAGCGGCTGGAGGGGACGGTGAGTACCAGGGGGGGTGCTGGGTGCTGAGCAGGATGGGGACCCGGCGCTGCCCGCCCTGGCAGGCGGTGGGCACGGCGGTTTCGCTCGGCGTCTGCTCTCTGGGTTGGGGATGAGCAGGAGGATGCTCAGCTCTGTGGGGCCAAGCTGGGGAGGGGAAGGGGATTCCCATCCCGCTGAGGCACCCTGGGGACATCCCAGTGGGGCTTGGGGCTGGGGACAGCTTGGGGACAGCCCCGTGTGCCACACCGGTGCCCCTGGTTCCGCTCAGCTTGGGGGGCTGGGGGTGTCACCCACCTCATGGCGTTGGGGGGGGGGGGGGGTTTCATTGGTGACGCTGCCTGGGTCAGGGAGGCTGCGTCGGGCACAGCCGCGCTGGCAGCGCGACGTGGGCTCAGGGTGGGGGGGATTAAAGCCGCTGCCCCCCTCCTTCCCTCCCCCGGGATCAGCCGTGGGCAGCGGGGAGCTGGCAGCTGCCGTGGGGGCGGAAGCCGAGCTATTTCGGGGGGTGGCAGCAGGGGGGGGGGGGGTGTGTGCTCCAGGCTGGCACTGTCTTTGCCAGGTCACCCCACCAGGACCAGCCCCAATGCCAGGATGGAGCCTCGGTGCCACACTAGGACACAGACCCCACGGTTGCACAGAAGATGCCACCGGCCTTGGGGGGGTCGGGGGGTGCGGTGGGGGCACTGGATGCCCTCCAAGGGGCTCCTGTGACTGCCCTGCGCCCGTGGCGGCTCATCCTGCGCCCGGCAATAGGATGAGCCGCAGAAAAGGCTGCAGCTGGCATTGCCTGGTCCTGCTGGCACCGCCACCTCGGTGCCCGCTGCATCCCTGCGTGGTCCTGGTCGGGGTTGGATCGAGCGATGCGGGGCGCAGCGTGATGCCTGGCTCTGCTTTGACCTTCTTGGTGCTGCCAGGGTTGACCTGGGCACCAGCTGGCCTTGGGTCTCTTCTGAGTGCCACCCGTCGTGCCCACAGCCCTGTCCCCTCCGCCGTGGGGTGACCTGCAGGTGGGTTTCACCCCAGACGGGGTTCAGGGTTGAACTTATCCTTCCTTCCTCCCTTCTCTCCCTCCGCCTCGTGCCGCGGGCAGGGAGCAGCTGGGGACAGGCGGTGTCTGGCCTCGCCTGGCCTCCTCCTGGCATTGGGGACAGCGACGCTGGCAGCAGGGAGCCCAGGGGGCACCCACAGAGGCCACGTGCCCGTGGGCGCATCCATCTTGGCCACCTATGAGCAAGCAACGTGGCTGTGGGACCCCCAGTTCCAGCAAACTGGGGTCCACCGTGTGGGGATGGTGATGCCCATGGCTGAGGTGCCCATCCTGCTGGTGCTGTGCGGGAGCTGGGATGCTGTGGGAGCCCATCCCTGGTGCCACTGGTGCCACTGGTGTCACTGGTGTCACTGGAAAAGGCAATGAGGGAGCGAGGAGGAGGATGGATGAAGGTCACCCCATCCTCCACCAAGACCGGCACCTCCACAGCCTGAGGAGTGGGCACCCTTGGTGCCCCCCAAACCGGGGCGAGCAGGACTTTGCAGCCAGCGCGTGGGTGGTTGCGCCACCCCCAGGGTGGGGGGGACCACGGTGACTCACGGCAGCAGCCGGGGCCTGGCCACCAGCAGGAACCCTGAGTCAGGGCTGCGTGCCCATGCCGTGCCCCTCCCTGCCCGCCTCGCCCACCTTATCTCCCGCCCTTAGCACCTGGCACACCTGGGCCAGGGGGGGCTGGCGCCGTTCCCCTCCTTTATGGGGAGCAAAGGGCAGGTTGGAGGGGGTGGCAGGCAGATGCCACGTCCCTCCCTCCTTTGCCAGGGGTGCCAGGGGTGCCGTGCCCGCCGAGCACTGAGGTGGTGGGCACAGCCGCTTGCACCGTCGCTGCTTCTCGGTGCACCGTGTTGGCACAGCCTGGCATGCGGTGACAGGGGACACCGCACCGTGGCTCGGTGACCCCACGCGGGGCACGATGCCGGCACGCCCGCTACCCCTCTGCCCGCCCGTGCGCTCCTCGGGCTCTTGCACAATCCGGCTCTTTCCGCCAACGTCGCCGGGCACGGAGGCGACACGGCTCTTCCCCTTTCTGCTCGGCCTCGTGCTGCCGGCAGCACCGGCGCTGGGCTCGTGCCAGGGCTCTGCAATGGGGCTACATCCCCCCCCCCCCCCCCCATTTCAGGGGGTTTGGCTGCTCCGGTTTGGGGGGGCAGCCCCATTGCACAGCCTGGCACCATCCCAGCTGGTGCAGGGATTATTCCCCTTTCTCCTTGGCCTTGGGCTGCCGGGAGCACCGGCACCAGGTCCCGGTCGTGCCAGGGTGTGCAATGGGGCTGCCCCCCATTTAGGGGTTTGGCTGCTCCCCATTTAGGGGTTCGGCTGCTCCATTTGGGGTTCGGCTGCTCCATTTGGGGTTCGGCTGCTCCATTTGGAGGGTTTTGGCTGCCCCTCTTGGGGGGTTTGGTTGCTCCTTTTGGGGCTTTGGCTGCTCCATTTAGGGGTTTGGCTGCTCCATTTGGGGGGCTCTGGATGACCCCCATTTGAGGGGGTTTGGCTGCTCTGTTTGGGGGGGTTTGGCTTCTCCATTTGGACGGGGTTTGGCTACTCTATTTAGGGGTTTGGCTGCTCCATTTGGGGTGGTTTGGCTGCTCCATTTGGAGGGGTTTGGCTACTCTATTTAGGGGTTTGGCTACCCCATTTGGGGTGGTTTGGCTGCTCCATTTAGGGGTTTGGCTACTCTATTTAGAGGAGGTTTGGCTGCTCCATTTAGGGGAGGTTTGGCTGCTCCACTTGAGGGGGGTCTGGCTGCTCCATTTAGGGGTTTGGCTACTCTATTTAGGGGTTCGGCTGCTCCATTTAGGGTTTTGGCTACTCCATTTGGAGCCCAGGCCGGTGTGGGCGTCCGGGGCGGGTGCTGGGTGCCGGTGGCGGGGTGTGGGGTGCGCTCCCCAGGCTGCTAATTGCTGTTTAGCTGGGGACGCCGAGGGTGTAATTAAAGGGGGGGGGATTGCGTGAACCTGCCCGCGGCCCTGGGGGGCTGTGGGGGGACCCCAGAGGTGCCCCAGCCTGGTGACCCAAGGGGAGCAGGTGCCACAGGCCGCTCAGGGCCATCGCTGAACCCCCAGCCTGGCTCACTGCGCCCCACGTCCCCTGTGGGAGCTCGGAGACGGGTTTAGGGGTGCAGAGTGGGGTTGTGGGGGGCGGTGGTGGCGCTGGCCAGGCAGGCTGCGGCACGCTGCACCGAGCCCAGCCCTGCGGTGGCAACCCCGCTGCCGCCAAGCGCAGGCGCCCTCCTGGCCGCGGGCAGCACCCAGAGCTCAGCACCCAGAGCTCGGATCCCATCGTCCAGCATCCAGAGCTCAGCTCCCAGCACTCAGCTCCCAGCACCCAGTGCTCATCACCCAATGCCCATCACTCAACTCCCAGTGCCCGGCACTCAGCACCCAGTGTCCAGCACCCTGTTGTGACCAGCCAGCACTCATCTCCCTGCACTCAGCACCCTGTGCCCAGCACCAGTGCCCAGTACCCAGAGCCGTCACTCAGCACCCAGCGCCCATCACTTATCTTTCAGTGCCCAGTGCCCAGCACCAGTGCTCAGCACCCAGCAACCAGAGCCCATCACTCAGCTCCCAGTGCTCAGCAGCCGGTGCCCAGCACCCAGTTGTGACCAGCCAGCACTAATCTCCCTGCACTCAGTACCCAGTGCCCAGCACCCACCACTCAGCTCCCAGCGCTCAGCACCCAGTGCCCAGTTCCTATCACTCAGCTCCCAGTGTCCAGTACCCAGTACCTGTGCCCAGAGCCAATCACTCAGCTCCCAGTGCCCAGCACCAGTGCTCAGCACCCATCACTCAGCTCCCAGTGCCCAGAGCCCATCACTTATCAGCCAATGCCCATCACTCAGCTCCCAGTGCCCAGAGCCCATCACTCAGCTCCCAGTGCCCAGCATCAGTGCTCAGAACCCAGCACCCATCACTCAGCTCCCAGTGCCCAGCACCAGTGCTCAGCACCCATCACTCAGCTCCCAGTGCCCAGAGCCCATCACTTATCAGCCAATGCCCATCACTCAGCTCCCAGTGCCCAGAGCCCATCACTCATCAGCCAATGCCCATCACTCAGCTCCCAGTGCCCAGCATCAGTGCTCAGAACCCAGCACCCATCACTCAGCTCCCAGTGCCCAGCACCAGTGCTCAGCACCCATCACTCAGCTCCCAGTGCCCAGAGCCCATCACTTATCAGCCAATGCCCATCACTCAGCTCCCAGTGCCCAGAGCCCATCACTTATCAGCCAATGCCCATCACTCAGCTCCCAGTGCCCAGCATCAGTGCTCAGAACCCAGCACCCATCACTCAGCTCCCAGTGCCCAGCATCGGTGCTCAGCACTCAGAGCCCATCCCTCAGCACCTAGTGTCCAGCACCAAGCACCCAGTACCTGTGCCCGGTGCCCCTCCCTCTGTCCCCAGCGCTCGATACCTGCGCTCAGCGCCCTGCCTCGGGCTGGCGAGAGGGCGAGGGCCTGTGCGACGCCTTGGCGCAGGGAGCAGGAGCAGGAGCAGGCGCTGGGGCGGCGATGCCGTCAGCGAGGAGGCGATGCCGTCGGCGACGAGGGGATGCCCGCGGCGCGGGGCGTGCGTCCTGTTGGCGCTGGGAATTTCCTCCTGCGGGCAGAGAAGGGGGTGGTTGAGGTGGTGGCCCCTGCCTCGTTCCGGGGTTGGCGCCCCAGCACCCTGGTGCCGTCCGTGAAGGGTTAATGCCGTGTGTGTTCTGGGAAGCAAAACGGGGCTGGGAGGTGCAGTGACCTGGGGTGTGGGCGTCGACTCCTTTTGAGGTGGGATCCTGCGCTCAAGTGCAGCGGGGAGCTGGGCCAAGTTCACACACAGCACCCTCCTTCCCCTCCTCGCCGCTCGCGGGCCGCCAGCCGGCCGCCGTGCAGCGCCCAGCCACGCCGGGACACGCGCCAGGTGAGCCGAGCGCCCACCTCACCACCATCAGCCAGCGCGGCACGGAAGGTGCCGGAAGGCCAGGGACCCAGCGTGGTAGCGCCGGGCACGGGGAGGGCCGGGAGCCGCCGCGCTGGCACCGACCGTGATGCTGGCATCGCCCAAACCCTTCGCTGCCTGTGGGATGGGACGGAACGGGCACGGAGGAGCAGGTCGCTGTGGCCTGGCACAGCGTGGCTTGCACCCTGCCGGGCAGCCGGACCCGCCGCCTGGGAAGCTTTTGGCAATGGGAATGGGCTGCGGTGCCAGCCCGGGGCTGGCAGGCAAGGGGGTTGTTGTGGGGGCTCGGCTGCGCTGCTTGGTTCCCCGCTGCAGGTGCTGGGGTTGGTGCTGGGGGACGCCGATGCGCTTGCGGCCGCCTGCTCTGCCATCCAGGGCTGCTGTGCCCAGCCTCCAGCCTGGCGACTGTGCCAGGCTGGCATCGCGCCTTGGGAGCTGGCTGGGTGCGGAGGCAGAGCTGGGCCGCAGTGCTTAGACCCTCTTCCTCGGTGCCGATGGCTCCATGACGTGGCCACGGCATTCAGACCCCCTTCCTCGGTGCCGATGGCTCCATGGATTAGCCACGGTGCTCAGACCCGCTTCCTCGGTGCCGATGGCTCCGTGCCTTGGCCATGGCACACAGATCCACTTTCTTGGTGCCGGTGGCTCTGTGCCTTGGCCACAGTGCTCAGACCCTCTTCCTCGGCGCCGATGGCTGCCGTGCCTTGGCCATGGCACACGGATCCACTTCCTCGGTGTCGATGGCTCCGTGCCTTGGCTGTGGCACTTGGACCCCCTTCTTTGGAGCTGATGGCTGCTGTAGCTTGGCCACAGAACACAAAGCCCCTTCCTCGGTGCCTATGGCTCTGTGCCTTGCCCGTGGCACACAGAACCCTTTCCTCGGTGCCTATGGCTCTGTGCCTTGCCCGTGGCACACAGAACCCTTTCCTTGGTGCCTATGGCTCCGTGCTTTGCCCATGGCACACAGAACCCTTTCCTCGGTGCCGATGGCTCTGTGCCTTGCCCATGGCACACAGAACCCTTTCCTCGGTGCCGATGGCTCTGTGCCTTGCCCATGGCACACAGAACCCTTTCCTTGGTGCCAATGGCCCCATGCTTTGGCCGTGGCACACAGAACCCTTTCCTTGGTGCCGATGGCCCCATGCTTTGGCCGTGGCACACAGAACCCTTTCCTCGGTGCCGATGGCTCCCTGCCTTGCCCGTGGCACCTGGCTGTGCCGTGATGTGCTCCCGGTGCCAGGGGAGCGGGAGCGCTCTGGGATGAGTTGCAGGCACAAGGAGCCTGACAGCAGCGTTGGGCCAAGCTGGTGGCGTGGGGCTCACTCCCTGGTGCTGTGGGGCAGGATGAGGGGGAGGGGGGGGGTCTGTTTATTGTCTTCTCTCTTCAAACCATTTCCTTTTGTCTCTGCTCTCTGGTTTCTTCTTCTCTCTGAGAGCAGGACTGCTTCCCCCACCCGCCTCCCCTCCAGCACCAGCACCGCTGGCATGTGCCCGCTTCGGTGCTGCCAGCCTGGCTGGACCCTGGGTCACCTCCATCCCCACCTGGGATGCGGAGAGGCTGCCCTCCAGCCACACCAACCCCCTGGGTGCCAGGCTGGCTGCTCCCCACCTGCTTCAGGCTGGGTGATGGGTAGGAGAGGGGGATGCCCAGCGCAGACCCCTCAGTCCCGTGTGGGGCAAGGGGCCGGGGGATCAGGCTGATTTCTGGTGCTGAGCTCCCCTTCCTGGGTGACTCATTCTCCCCAGTGAGGCTGTGAAGTCCCTCGACAGCATTTGTGGCTCTTGTGAGTGAAAACAGCAGCTCTTAGCAGCATCTTGGGGGGACGGCTGTGCTCCCCAGGACCCCTGACCCCCTTTTCCCATGAGAGAACTCCCCAGACACCTCCTTCCACCCTGTGCCTCCCTCAATCCCTAGTGCCCGGTGCAGACTGGCACCGTGCCGGGTGCCATCCTGGCTTGCCAGCGCAGGACAGAACCAGCCCCCATGCCAGGTGGGTTCTGCAGGACCTGGACCCGCACCCTGCTCCGTGCGGTTGTGCCGGAGCCACCGGACCCCGGGGGCTGGGAGGGCTTGGCAGGTTGACTGGGGGTTGGCGACGGTTGCGCCAGGCGGTCGGGGCCGGCGTCGAGATGTCAGGGTGACCCAGGTAGGCATTGTTCCCTCTGCCACCCGCCTCAACGTGGGAGCCGGCGCAGCGTGGGGGAGCGACTCCCCCTTTTCCCCGGCCCCCGTGCTGCCGCCGCAGCCGAAACAGGCCCGGCCGCAGGCATTGACGTAACCGAGAAAGCCTTGGCGCAGCTAGCGGGGGGTAGGCATTGCTGCCAGCCCCCTCCCCAACCCAGAACCCTGATGCCATCCTCTCCGGCACCAACCAAGGAACTTGGGGGTCTGGGGGCGGCTGGGGCCCCCTCACACCTCGTCCCCTCCCTATTTCCTTATCGCTGCTGCGATCTCCTCGATGGCAGCACCCGCTCAGCATGTGACTTTGCTCCAGCGGGGAGGATGCGCGGCGGAGGGGGTGGGGGTGTCGGCGGAGAAGAAGAAGAAGAAGAAGAAGAAGAAGAAGCCGTAAACGGGTGGTTAGGGTGCGATGGAAAATCCCGCTCTTGACGCCGCCTCGCCCCCGCCCTGCCTTGGCCTCGCGGCTTTGGCCACTGGTATCCGGCTCTGCCGCTGCTCACGGGGGTCCCGGCGCTCTCTCTGGGCTGAGCTGTGGCATCTTGGTGACACCGGCAGTGCCGATGAGCTCTTGGCTGCACCGTGGCATCGCGAGCCATCGGTGGCTTTGGGGGCTCCTCGCTGGGTTTGGGGTTGGCTGGGATGGGAGCGCCAACAGGTACCAGCAGGTGCCAACTCCAGCCCAGCCGGCACCCTGTGCTTGAATGGTTGGACTCGACGATCCACTGGGTCTATTCCAACTTGGTGATTCTACAATCTGTGGCCAATTGTTCCCTGGGTTTTGGGGTGCCCTGGGGAGCAAGGGGTGAGTGTGGGGGGTCTGTCCTGCTGCCAGCAAGGAGCATTGGATGGTGCTCGGAGCCCCCAGTTCAGTGTCCCTGCCCATGGCTGGGGTGGAACTTGATGGGGTTTGAGGTCCCTTCCAACTCAACCCGTTCCGTGATCCCATCCCAACCCGTTCTATGATCCTGACCTATTCTATGATCCCAACTCAACGCATTCTATGATCCCAACCTATTCTATGATCCCAACCCAAGCCGTTCTACGATCCAAGTGCCACCTCCTCCAGGACCCTCACCCTCCCCAGCCCTGGGACCCCACACGACCCCCTCGGCTGGCTCAGCGTCCCCGTGAACCCCCTCCTGGCAGCCTGCGCCCCGGCGCGGGGCTCTCACCCCCCTTAATCCTTGCCCCCGCTTCTAATCCTGCCTAATCCCACTGGGGGCTGTCGCTGCCTGTTGGCTCTCGGGGCCCTGATGGTTTAATCACCCCTAATCCGCTCGGGGACCCCACGATGTGGTGCCCTGGCAAGGGTGGTTGTGAGGGGGAGGGGGGCACCCATGGGTGCTCGGCGCCAGCATCCCCGGCGGTCGGCACTGCCCGGTTCCCAGTTTCAGAGGCGGCTGCCGCCTGCCATGCCGGTCTGGCCTGCTTGGCAGCGGCTGGGGCGGCTCCGCAGCCGGTTGCTCCGGGGCCGTTCCCAGCCGCCTGCCGAGGCAGCCCCAAGCTGGCGGGCACCCAAAGCGTAGGGAGCGGCCGGCAAGGGGATGGGCCCCGATGCCGGGGGCCGCCGGCCGCGCCACCCCCTCCGTGGGCAAGAGGGGGCACGTCCCCCGCGCCCGCCGACGGCACCGCCTGGCTTGGCACGGCGAGGAACAGGGTGGTGGGGTTCAACGTGGCCTGGTGTGGCGTGGCGATGGCCAGTGCCAACGTTACCACCCACCATGGCTTGGAATGGAAATATCCAGTGCCAACGCCACCATTCCCCATGGCTTGGAATGGAAACATCCAGTGCCAACGCCACCATTCCCCATGGCTTGGAATGGAAACATCCAGTGCCAACGCCACCATTCCCCATGGCTTGGAATGGAAACATCCAGTGCCAACGCCACCATTCCCCATGGCTTGGCTCAGCTCAATGTGGCCAGGTGCAGCGTGGCGATGGCCAGTGCCAAAGCCACCACCCTCAGCGAGTTTGCAAATGACACTAAGCTTGATAGAAGTGTGGATCGGATGGAGGTCAGGAGGCTCCAAAGGGATCTGAACAGGCTGGATCCATGGGCTGAGACCAACGGCAGGAGGGTTAACGAGGCCAAATGGCGGGTTCTGCACTTGGGGCACAAGAACCCTGAGCAGCTCCAGACTAGGAGAAGTCTGGCTGGAAACTGCCTGGAGGAGAAGGACCTGGGGGGGTTGGTTGGACAGGAGCCAGCAGGGGCCCAGGTGGCCAAGAAGGCCAAGGGCATCTTGGCTTGGATCAGACACGGCGTGGCCAGCAGGGCCAGGGAGGTTCTTCTCCCTCTGGACTCGGCCCTGGGGACACCGCTCCTCGAATCCTGGGGTCAGTTCTGGTTCCTCCCCACCAGAAGGATGTTGAGGCTCTGGAGCGAGTGCAGAGAAGAGCAACGAAGCTGGGGAGGGGGCTGGAGAAGAAGAGGAGCGGCTGAGAGAGCTGGGGGGGTTCAGCCTGGAGAAGAGGAGGCTGAGGGGAGAGCTCATTGCTCTCTGCAACTCCCTGAGAGGAGGTTGTGGAGAGGAGGGAGCTGGGCTCTTCTCCCAAGGGACAGGACGAGAGGGAATGGCCTCAAGCTCCACCAGGGGAGGCTCAGGCTGGACATTAGGGAAAAATATTTCACAGAAAGGGTCGTTGGTCCCTGGCAGAGGCTGCCCAGGGAGGGTGTTGATTCCCCTTCCCTGGAGGGGTTTAAGGGCCGTGTGGCCGAGGTGCTGAGGGACATGGGTTAGTGATTGATGGGAACGGTTGGACTCCATGTTCTAGTGAATCTTTTCCAACCTGATGATTCTGTGATTCTATGAATTCTATGAGTTGGTGGCCAGGTGGCAACACCAGAGAGCCCTGAGGGCATCACCCATGGGTAGCCATGGAGCTGCAACCACTGTGGATCGGGAGGACTATGTGCTCCTTCTTCCCAGAGGCTCCATCGCCCACCGGTGCCGGCTCTGTGGGGTCACCCAGGTGCCCAGCTCAGCACCGTAGGGACGTCAGGTGCCAGTTCCAGCGTTCTGGCTGCGGCCAAGCCCTGCGAGGCGTGGGAAAGGCCCGGCTGCTGCCGGCAGGGCTTGGCTGGGTGAGGAGCGGCCGCAGGCTGGGGCAAAGGAGGAGGGCGCGGGGGCAGGAGCCGCCGGCGCGGGCGCTGATCCTAATCTGTAGCGGCAGGAAGCGTGGCCCCCGTTCCCAGCCCCGGTTTGGGTTCCGTGGGGCGGCCCCCCAAGCCCTCGAGGCCCTCTTCCCAGCACTCGCCCACCCACCCGTGCCCGCCGCCGCCGGCGAGACCTGCGTTCCCAGGACGAGGCTGCCGGGAGCTGGTTGTGCCGGGAGGTTTTGGGGGGCCAGAGGGGCCGGGGGGGTGGGTTGGGGTGCAGGAAGCGCCGCGCGTTGGCACCGTTCAAAGGTGCCACGCTGAGATTTCCCCCTTTGCTGTGGCAGCAGCGCGGGCGGCCGGGTGACGGTGGTGGAGGAAGCGGGGGGCCCGTCGCCACCAACCTCAGCGCAGGGTTGGGAGGGCACCCCCCATCCTGCCCAGGGTTGGTGTCCCACCAAAACCCCAGCCCTCAGTGCCACTGCCGAGCCCCTTGCGATGGGGTTTTCATAGAATCGTGGAATTACCAGGTTGGAAGAGACGCGTCGTATCATCGAGTCCAACCATTCCCATCAATCACTAACCCATGTCCCTCAGTGCCTCATCCTCCCATCCCTTAAACCCCTCAAGGGACGGCGACTCAACCCCCTCCCCGGGCAGCCTGTTCCACTGCCCAATGACCCTTTCTGTGAAATATTTTTTCCTAATGTCCAGCTTGAACCTCCCCTGGTGGAGCCTGAGGCCATTCTCTCTCGTCCTGTCCCCTGTCCCTTGGGAGAAGAGCCCAGCTCCCTCCTCTCCACAACCTCCTCTCAGGGAGCTGGGGAGAGCAATGAGGTCTCTCCTCAGCCTCCTCTTCTCCAGGAGAATCCTTCCTAATATCCAGTCTAAACCTACCCTGGCGCAGCTCGAGGCCGGTTCCTCTCATCCCATCAAGACGATGGGTGAGAAGAGCTTGAGGTCCTTTCTGGTGGAGCTTGAGGCCATTAGCTTGAGGTAGACGCTGGTTTCGTGGTCGAGCTGATGCTTCACCCGCGATGTCCCTTGCTGTTTTCCGACTGTCCCATCCTTCCCGCAGGTAAAGATGATGGCCAGCCCGGAGGACGACCTCATCGGCATCCCCTTCCCCGAGCACAGCAGCGAGCTCTTGAGCTGCCTCAATGAGCAACGCCAGCTCGGGCTGCTCTGCGACGTCACCATCAAGACGCAAGGGCTGGAATATCGCACCCACCGCGCCGTCCTGGCCGCTTCCAGCCGCTACTTCAAGAAGCTTTTCGCAGGACCGGGACCGGGGCAGGAGGTCTGCGAGCTGGACTTCGTGGGGCCGGAGGCTTTAGGAGCGTTGTTGGAGTTCGCCTACACGGCCACGCTCACCATCAGCAGCTCCAACATGGGTGAGGTGCTGCGTGCCGCTCGTTTGCTGGAGATCCCCTGCGTCATCGCCGCCTGCGTGGAGATCCTGCAGGGCAGCGGCTTGGAGGCTCCGTGCCCCGACGATGGTGACTGCGAACGCGCCCGACGCTACCTGGAAGCTTTCGCCACCCTCCCCGAGGGCGAGGAACCCCCCGTGCCGCCCCCTCGCCCCGTCGCCCGACGCAGCAAGAAGACCCGCAAGTTCCTGCAAACCTGCGGCTCCCGGCTCAACAACCACACCGAGGAGCCACCCGCTGAGGCTGAAGGCTGCGGGAGCCCCTCACTGCCCCCGCAGCCTCCCTCACCCCCGCTTCCCGAGGGGTTACCCCTACCCTATGACACCTTCGAGCTGCCCGAGGAGGAGGAGCTGCCCCCGCACTCCTTCCCCTTCCCCTACCAGCCGCCGCTGTCCCCCGAGGATGCCGATGAGGATGAGGATGCCATCGACCCCGACCTGATGGCGTACCTGAGCTCGCTGCACCACGAGTCGCTGGCGCCGGGGCTGGATACGCCTGACAAGCTGGTGCGGAAGCGCCGCTCGCAGATGCCCCAGGAGTGCCCCGTCTGCCACAAGGTCATTCACGGCGCCGGCAAGCTGCCCCGCCACATGCGCACCCACACAGGGGAGAAACCCTTCGCCTGCCAGGTCTGCGGGGTCCGCTTCACACGGTGAGTGCTGCCAGAGCGTGCCGCGTGGTGTGGTGGGGGACCTGGTGGCATCCCCCGTGGCACCTCCTCTGCCTGCCTCGCTGGTGCCTGGCACCCTGGTATGGTTTGGTGGGCATCCCTGGGGTCTTCTGCACCCCGTGGGTGCTGCTGGATGGACAGGATCAAGCCTGCCTGCTGGGTACCTGATGGCATCCCATGTGGCATCTCCGCTGCCTGCCTCGCTGGTGCCTGGCACCTTGACGTGGTTTGATGTGCATCCATGGGGTCTCCTGCGCCCCATGGGTGCTGCTGGATGGACCCGACCATCCCTGGTTACTAAGTACCTGATGGCATCCCCTGTGGCATCTCCCCTGCCGATGCCTGACTGTATCCCTGGGATCTCCTGCACCCCATGGGTGCTGCTGGATGGACTGGATCATCCCTGCCTGCTGGGTACCTGATGGCATCCCCCACGGCATCTCCCCTGCCCATGCCTGGCACCCTGACATGGTTCGATGGGCATCCTTGGGGTCTTCTTCACCCCATGGGTGCTGCTGGATGGACTGGATCATCCCTGGTTGCTCGGCACCTGATGGCATCCCCTGTGGCACCTCCCCAGCCTGCCTCGCTGGTGCCTGGCACCCCTGGCATGGTTCGATGTGCATCCATGGGGTCTCCTGCACCCCGTGGGTGCTGCTGGATGGACCTGACCACCCCTGCCTGCTGGGTACCTGATGGCATCCCCTGTGGCACCTCCCCTGCTGATGCCTGGCACCCTGGCATGGTTTGGTGTGCATCCCTGGGGTCTTCTTCACCCCGTGGTTGCTACTAGATGGACCAGATCATCCCTGCCTGCTGGGTTCCAGGAGCATCTCCCATGGCATCTCTCCTGCCAGCCCCACCAGTGCCTGGCTCTGTCCTTGCCACGGTTCTCTGCCCCTCCCTGGGCATTTCCATGCACCATGGATGCTGCTGGAGCGACACCCCCCCCGCCTGGCACCTGGGGTACCCGAAAGCATCCCCCACAGCACCCCTGGACCCATCTCCCAGCACCGCAGCAGCCCCTGAGCATCCCAACCAGCAGCCAAGATGTGGCCCCTGCCTCGCCACAGCACCCTGTGCCCTGCAGAGCATCCCTGCCACGCAGCCCTGCCCTGGGGCTACCATCCTTGCCATTGCGGCTACCAGCCCCGTCACGGGGCTACCTGCATCTCTGAGGCCAGGTGGTTGCTTCCCCAGGGATGCCAACCACCCTGTGCCCTGCAGAGCATCGCTGCCATGGGGCTCCCAGCATCATCCCACCGTGGCCAACTGGCTGCTTCCCCAGGGATGCTGGAATCCTGATGCCCTGCCACACATCCCTGCCATGAGGCTACCAGCCCTGCCACGGGGCTACCAGCATAACCACCAGAAGGATGTTGAGGCTCTGGAGCGAGTGCAGAGAAGAGCAACGAAGCTGGGGAGGGGGCTGGAGAAGAAGAGGAGCGGCTGAGAGAGCTGGGGGGGTTCAGCCTGGAGAAGAGGAGGCTGAGGGGAGAGCTCATTGCTCTCTGCAACTCCCTGAGAGGAGGTTGTGGAGAGGAGGGAGCTGGGCTCTTCTCCCAAGGGACAGGGGACAGGACGAGAGGGAATGGCCTCAAGCTCCACCAGGGGAGGCTCAGGCTGGACATTAGGAAAGAATTTTTCCTGGAAAGGGTGATTGGTCCCTGGCAGAGGCTGCCCAGGGAGGGGGTTGAGTCCCCTTCCCTGGAGGGGTTTCAGGGCCGGGTGGACGAGGTGCTGAGGGACACGGGTTAGTGGTTGATGGGAATGGTTGGACTCGATGATCCGGTGGTTCTTTTCCAACCTGGTGATTCTATGATTCTATGATTACCGTGGCCAAGAGCTGCTCTGCCAGGGATGCCACCTCCCTGATTCCCTGCCACACATGGTTTAGTATTTGATAAGAATGGTTGGACTCGATGATCCGATGGGTCTTTTCCAACCTGGTGATTCTATGATTCTATCCCCGCTGGGGGGGCTACTGGCCTCACCGTGGCCAAGTGGCTCCTTCCCCAGGGATGCCGGCCACCCCGTGCCAACGTCTCCCTGTCCCCCTCTCCAGGAACGACAAGCTGAAGATCCACATGCGCAAGCACACGGGCGAGCGGCCCTACTCGTGCCAGCGCTGCAGCGCCCGCTTCCTTCACAGCTACGACCTGAAGAACCACATGCACCTGCACACGGGCGCCCGGCCCTACGAGTGCTACCTCTGCCACAAAGCCTTCGCCAAGGACGACCACCTCCAGCGGCACCTCAAGGGCCAGAACTGCCTGGAGGTGCGAACGCGCCGCCGACGCCGCGACGAGCCCCCTCCTCAACCCGCTGGACCCCCCGGCCTCGACCTCTCCAACGGGCGCCTGGAGGGGCTGCGTCTCTCCATCGCTCATTTGTGGGGGCCGGGAAGGATCAAGGAGGAGGAAGAGGAGCCGGAGGGTGAGGAAGGTTCGCAGCCGCACGGGGCTGTCAAGGTGGAGACGGTGTAGGGCGGCTGGCGTGCCGTGGCGAGCTGCGCCGGACACGCCGGGGTTTCTGTTCCCATTTTTTTTTTTTTTTTTTCCCGTCACGGTTCATTCCCAGTTATGCAAAGGGGGGGGGAAACTGTTCCCCCCCTCCCCACTGGCTGATTTGCACAATGGGGTGGCGGGGTCCCCGCTTTTCCTTGTGCCGCGCCCGGGACCCCCCTTCTTGTGGCAGAGCCCTGATGGGGGAGATGGAAGAGGGACCGGGGTGACCCCCCCCAAATCCCTCTCCCCACTCCCAGCGGGGCTGGGGACCCATGGACCAAGGCCTCCCCAAAAAAGAAGGGGAGAAGCCACCACCCCATGCTGTATATAGCTTGTGTCCCCCCCCCCTTTTCCCCATCCCGAGCAGCCCCCCCTCCCCGGCGAGCCCCCCTCGCCCCTGCACTCCTGGCTGCTTTCTCTTGGTTGCACTATTTGGGTGAGCCCAAAACCCCCCCTCAACCAAAAAAAAACCACCCCCCACCTTGGCCCTGTGGGACCCCCCCTCTCCCTGGGGTGACCGAGCACAGCGGTTGCCCCCCAGCCCTTTGCACATCTCCCCCCCTCCTCCCCCCCCCCCCCAAATTCCCCGAGGGCGCAGCCCCCCCAGGGGACCAGAACGGGGTTTTTATTTGCCTAAAATAAGAGTTTATCTATATTTAAAGAGATGATGTAATATATTTCCCCCCCCAAGCCCCTCCGCTGCTGCTGCCAGCGCTGCCCGGGCCCCCCCCCAATCTCGTCCCTGCGTCTGTCCCTCACCATGGGGTGTTTGGGGGGGTGATGGGGACAGAACTGGGGGGGGCTCAGCTCCCGTTATGGCTTTAAAAAGTGCCTTATGGTGAACTTGAACTTTTCGGCTACTTGAACCTCTCCGGTGTCAGGAACCAAACGAATCATTGGCGGGGCGGCCACCCCCTGGCCCCCCCCCCGCCGCGTCGCCTCTGTCTGTCGGTCTGTCTGTCTGTCTGTCTGTGTTTGTTTTTTTAAACGAAGGCTGCTTGGTAATAAACGGAGAAGCAGGGAACCCCCCCCGGTGCCCGACTCCTCTGTCCGCAACGGGCACCCTGCTCCGGAGAAGCCCTGGGGGCAGCAGAGCAGGGATGGGGACATCGTGGGGATGGAGATGGGGACACCGTGGGGATGAGAACATTGTGGAGATGAGGGCACCATGGGGCTGTAGGTAACAAGAGGATGGAGATGGGGACACCATGAGGATGGGGACATAGTATGGACGGGGACACCATGGGACTGTAGGTACCACGAGAATGGAGATGGGGACACTATGGGGCTGAGGACATTGTGAGGATGGGGACACCATGGAGCTGGAGACATCATGGGGATGGAGTTGGGGACACCATGGGGATGAGGACATTGTAGGGGTGGGGACATCGTGGGGTTGTGGGCACTGTGGGGTTGTGGGCACCATGGGGCAGCAGGTACCATGGGGCAGCAGGTACCATGGGGCAGCAGGTACCATGAGGATGGAGATGGGGACACCGTGGGGCTGGAGACATTGTGGAGATGGGGGCACCACAAGGATGGGGGCACCATGGGGCTGTAGGTACCACTAGGATGGAGATGGGGACACCATGGGGATGAGAACATTGTGGGGATGGGGACACCATGGGGCTGTAGGTACCATGAGGTTGAAGATGAGGACACCATGGGGATGGGGATGTCATGGGGTTTGGGGCACCATGGGGCTGGAGACATCGTGGGGATGGGGGCATCATGGGACAGTAGGCACCATGAGGATGGAGGTGGGGACACCATAGGGATGGGGACATTTTTGGGATGGAGATAGGGCATCAAGGGTCTCGGGGTACCACGAGGTTGGGACAACCATAGGGTGCCAGGCACCAGCTCTGCACCTTGGTGCCTCAATAATCGGGTGCTTTATTCACCATCCCCTCCCCAGCCACCCCAACGGCTCCCGCCTTCCACCGCATTGCTGGGGTTTCAGCCACATCCCCAGAGCCTGGTCCCGTGTCCTCATGCCGCGTGGCACTGTCCCACTCTCACTGGGCTCTGCGCTCACTGCCGGGTGGCTTCTCTGTGATCACCTCCTCCAGCTCCGTCCCACTGCTCTCGGGCTCATCCTGGTAGCTGTAATCCAGGCTTTGGAGGGGACAAAAGTGGCGTTGGGGACAAGAATGGGGTTGAGGACCAGTGCCAGGACCATCACTGCACCCACCACCAATGCTCACAAAGGGATCTGAACAGGCTGGATCCATGGGCTGAGACCAACAGCAGGAGGGTTAACGAGGCCAAACGGTGGGTCCTGCACTTGGGGCACAAGAACCCTGAGCAGCTCCAGACTAGGAGAAATCTGGCTGGAAACTGCCTGGAGGAGAAGGACCTGGGGGTGTTGGTTGAACAGGAGCCAGCAGGGGCCCAGGTGGCCAAGAAGGCCAAGGGCATCTTGGCTTGGAGCAGACACGGCGTGGCCAGCAGGGCCAGGGAGGTTCTTCTCCCTCTGGACTAGGCACTGGGGAGACCGCTCCTCGAATCCTGGGGTCAGTTCTGGTTCCTCCCCACCAGAAGGATGTTGAGGCTCTGGAGCGAGTGCAGAGAAGAGCAACGAAGCTGGGGAGGGGGCTGGAGAAGAAGAGGAGCGGCTGAGAGAGCTGGGGGGGTTCAGCCTGGAGAAGAGGAGGCTGAGGGGAGAGCTCATTGCTCTCTGCAACTCCCTGAGAGGAGGTTGTGGAGAGGAGGGAGCTGGGCTCTTCTCCCAAGGGACAGGGGACAGGACGAGAGGGAACGGCCTCAAGCTCCACCAGGGCTGGACATCAGGAAAAGTTTTTTCACCAAAAGTGTCATTGGGCAGTGTCAGAGGCTGCCCAGGGAGGGGGTTGATTCCCCTTCCCTGGAGGGGTTTAAGGGACGGGTGGCCGAGGTGCTGAGGGACACGGGTTAGTGATTGATGGGAATGGTTGGACTTGATGATCCAGTGGGTCTTTTCCAACCTGATGATTCTATGGTTCTATGATTGACCTGCAGAACGAGCCGTCCTCACTGTCCTCGGTGCTGCTTTCCTCCTCACTCTCTCCACTCTCCTCCTCCTTCAGCCGGGCAAGCAGTCTGGCTGCCAACTCTCGAGGCAACCGCCGGTTGCCCCCCTGGCCCCTGGCCACCTGGCGGATACGCTGCCGCAGCTGCCGTCCTTGCTCCTGGCCCTGCAGCTCCTGCACAGCCTCCACCCACAGAGACAACGTCTCCTCATCGCTGGAGTCCCTGCAGGAACATGATGAGAGGTGGGTGGGCTGCAACCCAACCCAACCCAACCCGATCCAATCCATTCCAATCCAATCCAATCCAATCCAATCCAATCCAATCCAATCCAATCCAATCCAATCCAATCCAATCCAATCCAATCCAATCCAATCCAATCCAATCCAACTCAACCCAACCCAATCCAACCCAACCCAATCCAATCCAACCCAACCCAACCCAATCCAATCCAATCCAATCCAATCCAATCCAATCCAATCCAATCCAATCCAATCCAATCCAATCCAATCCAATCCAACTCAACCCAATCCAATCCAACCCAACCCAATCCAATCCAACCCAACTCAACCCAACCCAACCCAACCCAACCCAACCTAATCCAACGCATCCCCCCTACTCAGGGTCTGGTAGGCTCCATGCTTACATCTCCTCATCCTCGTTTGCCTCATAGGCCAAGGGGCCCATGCAGACAGAGCAGACCTTGTGCAGAGTTCGGTAGCAATCACTGCAATAAAGCCCTGAGGAAAGCTCTGTGTGAACTTCATGCGGTTCAACAAAGCCAAGGGCAAGATCCTACACTTGGGTCGGGGCAAACCGTGGTTTCAGTACGGGCTGGGGAACAACGTGACTGGGAGCAGCCCTGAGGAGAAGGACTTGGGGTGCTGGTGAATGCTCGATACGAGGAAGCAATTTGCACTCACAGCCCAGAAAACAACCGTGTCCTGGGTTGCATCCAGAGCAGTGGGAGCAGCAGGGAGTGGGAGGGGATTTTGCCCCTCTGCTCCACTCTGGTGAGACCCCACCTGGAGCCCTGTGTCCAGTTCTGGAGTCCCAAACATAAGAATGATATGGAACTGCTGGAATGGATCCAGAGGAGGGCACGGAGATGATCCAAGGGCTGGAGCACCTCCCATATGAGGCCAGGCTGGGAGAGTTGGGGTTGTTCAGCCTGGAGAAGAGAAGGTTCCGGGGAGAAGAGAAGGTTCTGGGGAGACCTTAGAGCAACTTCCAGTACAGAAAGGGGCTCCAGGGAAGCTGGGGAGGGGCTCTGGATCAGGGAGTGCAGGGATGGGACAAAGGGAAATGGTTTTGAGCTGAAAGAGGGGAGATTGAGATGAGATAATGGGAAGAAATGTTTTGCTGTGAGAGTGGAGAGGCTCTGGCCCAGGTTGCCCAGAGCAGAGGTGGCTGCCCCATCCCTGGAGGGGTTCAAGACCAGGTTGGATGGGGCCTGGAGCCTCTGATGCAGTGGAAGGTGTCCCCGCCCATGGCAGGAGTGGGACTGGATGGATATTGAGGTCCCTTCCACCCCAAACCATTCCACAATTCTATGAAAATGGGGCTGTAAGAGGGTGGGAGATTTTTTTTTTGGGATATGTCCCCAGAATAGGTGAGCTTCTACCTTTGCACCTGGGGGTGATGCAGGCAATGAAGTCGGGCTGTTCTGCCACCTCACACGTCAGGCATCTTCTCTTCCGGATGCACAGGAGCTGAACCAGCCACGTGAAGAGAGGCAGCCTGCAGGCAGGGACCTGATGCTTCACCTCAGGCAGGGTAGCATCGCCCCTTTGCAATGCCCAGCAAGACGTTTCTGGGATCGGGATGGTTCCAACCCCACGGTTATATCCCCAAGGGAGCTTACTTGGCCTTGAGGAAGACGTTGCCCCACGCAGCATCACCTGTGCGTCCCATTACAGCTTGGCGCAGGGCACGTGCCAGCCCTGCCCGCCGTGCCATGATGGCGTTGTGGAGGAAGACCATGCGCTCCTGGAATGAGAGGGATGGGGTGAGGGCACAGGGTTGCTGAATCATAGAATCATAGAATCACCAGGTTGGAAAGGACCCACTGGATAATCAAGTCCAACCATTCCCATCAATCTCTAACCCACGTCCCTCAGCACCTCGTCCACCCGTCCCTTAAACCCCTCCAGGGAAGGGGTCTCAACCCCCTCCCTGGGCAGCCTCTGACAGGGACCAATGACATTTTCCGTGAAAAGTTTTTCCCTGATGTCCATCCTGACCCTCCCCTGGGGGAGCTTGAGGCCATTCCCTCTCGTTCTGTCCCCTGTCCCTTGGGAGAAGAGCCCAGCTCCCTCCTCTCCACAACCTCCTCTCAGGGAGTTGCAGAGAGCAATGAGCTCTCCCCTCAGCCTCCTCTTCTCCAGGCTGAACCCCCCCAGCTCTCTCAGCCGCTCCTCTTCTTCTCCAGCCCCCTCCCCAGCTTCGTTGCTCTTCTCTGCACTCGCTCCGGAGCCTCAACATCCTTCTGCTGGGGAGGAACCAGAACTGACCCCAGGATTCGAGGAGCGGTCTCCCCAGGGCCGAGTCCAGAGGGAGAAGAACCTCCCTGGCCCTGCTGGCCACGCCGTGTCTGCTCCAAGCCAAGATGCCCTTGGCCTTCTTGGCCACCTGGGCCCCTGCTGGCTCCTGTTCAACCAACACCCCCAGGTCCTTCTCCTCCAGGCAGTTTCCAGCCAGACTTCTCCTAGTCTGGAGCTGCTCAGGGTTCTTGTGCCCCAAGTGCAGGAGGTGCAAGCAGAGGAGGATGGTGGTTCCTAACCTGCTCACGCTTTGGGTAGTAGGCGGCACACACCACCCGGCGCAAGCGAGCCACGTAGGAGCCGAAGACGGCAATGAAGATGCTGGTGCCGTAGAGGAGTCCTGGTGGGAAAGAGGATGAGTCACACAGGGATGATCTCCACCCTGTAAACCTTGCAGGTGGAGGGCACAGCAGCCCTGCTTACCTATGCTGATGTATGTGCCGTAGTCGGGCTCCACGGGCTCCGGGATGCAGCTCTGCGTCAGCACCGTGAGGTTGCCCTGCTGGAGGACATCGAAGGCAGAGACCAAGTCCCGGAAGATCTCACTGGTGTAACCTTCTCCTTGGACATTGATGCCCATCACCTGCGGTGCTGGAGGGCAAATCATAGAATCATCAGGTTGGAGAAGACCCACCGGATCATCGAGTCCAACCATTCTTATCAAACACTAAACCATGTCCCTCAGCACCTCAATGGCTCAGCCCAGGGTGGGAATGGGGCACCCACTGCCTTAAAACCCCAACCAACAAAGCACCCACAGCGATACGGGTACCACTCACCCCTGGCGACAATCTCCCCTTTCAGCTGGTGCCGGATGAGGTCGAGCAGCCAGAAGAGGCTGTAGTCGGCCAGAATGATGCTGAAGCCCAGCAGCATGTGACGCAGAACCCAGACCAGCTGCAGCCCGTAGCGGCGCTGCTCCTGCCGCGACAGCAATAGCCCAGCTGGATGGGCACAGGAGCACCGTGAGGTTGTGCCATAGAATCATAGAATTATAGAATCATAGAATCACTAGGTTGGAAAAGACTCACTGGATAATCAAGTCCAACCATTCCCATCAATCACTAACCCATGTCCCTCAGCACCTCGGCCACCCGTCCCTTAAACCCCTCCAGGGAAGGGGACTCAACCCCCTCCCTGGGCAGCCTCTGACAGGGACCAATCACCCTTTCCGTGAAACATTTTTTCCTGATGTCCATCCTGACCCTCCCCTGGTGGAGCTTGAGGCCATTCCCTCTCGTCCTGTCCCCTGTCCCTTGGGAGAAGAGCCCAGCTCCCTCCTCTCCACAAGCTCCTCTCAGGGAGTTGCAGAGAGCAATGAGCTCTCCCCTCAGCCTCCTCTTCTCCAGGCTGAACCCCCCCAGCTCTCTCAGCTGCTCCTCTTCTTCTCCAGCCCCCTCCCCAGCTTCGTTGCTCTTCTCTGCACTCGCTCCAGAGCCTCAACATCCTTCTGGTGGGGAGGAACCAGAACTGACCCCAGGATTCGAGGAGCGGTCTCCCCAGGGCCGAGTCCAGAGGGAGAAGAACCTCCCTGGCCCTGCTGGCCACGCCGTGTCTGCTCCAAGCCAAGATGCCCTTGGCCTTCTTGGCCACCTGGGCCCCTGCTGGCTTGTGTTCAGTCACTGTTATGGACCCCTTTTCTCCCCCCTGTGGGGCTGGTCTGGGTGATGCCCCCCGGTGCAGAGCTGACCTGGTGAGATGTAACGACCCTTCTCCCAGTTGGAGAGGGGCAGCACGGTGGCTTTGCCCTGTTCCGCGAGCTTCTGGTCCAGCTCCATGAAGCGCCGCGTGATGTAGATGTTGTCGAAGGTGTCATCCCGCAGGTAGCGGTGACGGTAGCGCAGTGCCCTGGGGACACAGATGGATGCTGGGTACCAGCGTGTTGGGTCTCCATCCCCATCCCCACTGGAGCTTGGAATGGGAGCCAAGCCCACTCACTGGAAGTACATGTAGAGGATGAGCCAGAAGGAGACGTGTGTGAAGAGTCCCAGGACCCTGTACACGGGCCGCATGCGTCGGCTCACACCGTCCATGATGTCCAGGGCCACCTCGCCCAGGGTCTTGCTGGAGTTGAGGCTGATGCTGAAATGATGCTTGGCCGAGATGTTGAACTCAAACTCCCGACGGACGCGTTCCAGGGCGTCCACAAGGGCTGTGAGGGTGATAAGGGGATGATTCTGTGATTCTATGAATGGTGTTTGGGGGTCAAGTTGAGAACCAGGACAGGGTAGGGGGCAGCCAGGGACTCCCCAACTCAACTGTGGCACCAGGATACTCACGGTCTGCAACGTTCCTCTTGAGGAACTCCTGGATGTAGTAGGGGATGATGCAGAAGAGGGTGCCAACTGGGGAGAGAGGCCATAGAATCATAGAATCACAGAATCACCAGGTTGGAAAAGACCCACCAGATCATAGAGTCCAACCATTCCCATCAATCACCAATGGTGCACAAGGATCCACCACCACCCAAGGCTTCACAGGGAGAGGGATAAGAGGGTTTCACCAACACCCGATGCCGCAGGGGACAGGGACCACGCACGTTTGGCCAGCTTGCAGAGGTACTTGAAGGGGACGATGATGTAGCAGAGGAAGTAGAGGAAGGGGATGGTGCGCTCGCAGCTGTCCTTGGCGTCGTCGAAGAGGCGCACGCAGCGCTGGTAGGGCTTGCCCAGCTCACGGTTGCATATCTCGCCGATGTTCGCCAGCCACAGCCAGATGTTGCGCAGGGCTCGGGCTGCAGGGCAGGGAGCAGGAGTTAGGGGACAGAGACAAGGATGGATCAAAATGGGATGGGAGGAGGTGCTGGAGCCAGGGAGAACCTTGGGGAGATGGAAAAATCAGATGGGAGGAGGTGCTGGAGCCAGGGAGAACCTTGGGGAGATGGAAAAATCAGATGGGAGGAGGTGCTGGAGCCAGGGAGAACCTTGGGGAGATGGAAAAATCAGATGGGAGGAGGTGCTGGAGCCAGGGAGAACCTCAGGGACCCTCACTCACCAACATAGGTGACTGCGTCCGTGATGGAGTGGAAGAACTTGCGGATGTGGTCACCCACCACCTTGGCTTTCTGGGCAATGTCCTTAATTTTGGCCAGCATGTCTGTGGAGAAAGGGGACCCGTGACTGTACCCCAAGAGGCAAGGGCAGCTGGGGGCCAATCAGCATTGTTGGGGGACCCTGCAGTCCCACTACATCATAGAATCATAGAATAACAGAATCATGGAATCATGGAATCATAGAACCATGGAATCATAGAACCATGGAATCATAGAATCATAGAACCATGGAATCATAGAACCATGGAATCATAGAATCATAGAATGGTTTGGGTTAGAAGGGACCTCAAAGCCCATCCAGTCCCACCTTCTGCCATGGACAGGGACACCTCCCACTGCATCAGGGGCTCTAAGCCCCATCCAACCTGGCCTTGAACCCCTCCAGGGATGGAGCAACCTGGGCCAGGGCCTCTCCACACTCATTATGGAGAATTTCTTTCTAAGATCTACTCTAAATCTTCATCCCAGCCCCTCCTCTTACCCATCAGCGGCTCCCGGGCTCGCTGGAGCTTCTCAGCCGTCTGGTTGAGGGCGAGCTCAGCCCCACACGACAGCGACTCGGCGGCGCGGGAGAAGTTGTGCAAGATGTTGGAGCAGGGACCCTGCAAGGCCATGCCCAGCGCCAGCAGCAGCATCAACATCTTCCCCTCCTCTGCGGGGAATACTGGGGCTCAACTGGGAGCCAGCACCACCAAACCCCAGGCTCCTGGTGGTGTGACCCACAGGTTCTTACTGGTGAAGACGTAGGGTAGCGACAGCAGCACGGTGATCCGCGCCTTGATGGAGAAAGCCATGCCCAGCCCCAGCCCCGCTCCCAGGCTGGACGTGGTCACCAGGCAGTACCAGATGTTGTTGCCCTGTGCCAGCAGCACCAAAGCTCCGTACAAGCTGGCCAGGACCATGCCGAACACGAGGCCACCGGCGCTGCGGGCCAGCTCCCACAGCTTGCTCTCCGTCTCCAAGTGCTGCTTGGCCTTGGGTCGCCGTGCCACCTTCCACCGGCTCTTCAGCCCACGCAGGGCTCTGCCCAGCCCTGAGGTCTGCTCCATGATGGGTTGAGCTCTTCTGAGCTCCTGGTGCTCCTCTAGGCTCCTGTCGGGATGCTCAGCTTACAATGGGCTGGGTTCCAGGGGTGCATCTTGCCGTAACTGGGGGTGCAACTCGCTGTAACCAGGGATGCATCTCGCTGTAACTGGGGGAGCATCTCGCCGTCACCAGGGGAGCATCTCATGATAAGTGGGAGAGCATCTCACTGTAACTGGGGGTGCATCTCACCATAACCAGGGGAGCATCTCACCATAAGTGGGAGAGCATCTCACTGTAACTGGGGGTGCATCTCACCATAACCAGGGGTGCATCTCATGATAAGTGGGAGAGCATCTCACTGTAACTGGGGGTGCATCTCACCATAACCAGGGGAGCATCTCACCGTGAGTGGGAGAGCATCTCACAATCACCAGGGGACCATCTCACCATAAATAGGAGAGCATCTCACTGTCACCGGGGGAACATCTCATGGTATCTGGAAGAACATCTCACCGTAACCAGGGGTCACCAGGCTGAGACACACAGTCATGGAGCCAGCGGTGGCTCCTAATCTTGAGGTCTCATCAGGGACAGAGGCGCACAGGAGGCAGAAACCACCCAACACCAGTGAGTTCCCGTCCTACCCCACTCCCAGGCAGCGCTGCCCGCGGGCGGCGAGAGAAGCCAGGGCTGACGCTTCCCTCCCCTCCCAGCCCTGAAGCGAGCAGTGGTCTTGCTGCTGCCCGCCTCGTGCAGCCGGTTCCTCTGGAGCCAGCCGGACCAGTACCGCAGCAGCAAGTTCTTCCTCGGTGCTGGTTTCGGGACCCTCCTCGGCCTCGGTGAGTGCACCTGGTGCTGGGTATGGTGTCAAGGGGTGATGACACGGGGGACTCAGAACATTTGTGGGTGTTTCAGGGCTCTGCCAGCTCCTCATTGTCCCCATGGACATCACAGAGAAGCTCAAGATGCAGATTTCTTGTGCACTGGCAGGTGAGGATGGGGCTGGGAGGGGCGGTGAGGGTGTCAGGAGCCCCACGGGTAGAGGATGAGCCAGAAGGAGACGTGTGTGAAGAGCCCCAGGACCCTGTGCACGGGCCGCATGCGTCAGCTCACACCGTCCATGATGTCCAGGGCCACCTCGCCCAGGGTCTTGCTGGAGTTGAGGCTGATGCTGAAGTGATGCTTGGCCGAGATGTTGAACTCGAACTCCCGACGGATGCGTTCCAGGGCGTCCACGAGGGCTGTGAGGGTGACAAGGGGATGATTCTATGATTGCCTGGAGGAGAAGGACCTGGGGGTGTTGGTTGACAGCCGACTGAATATGAGCCAGTAGTGGCCCAAGTGGCCAAGAAGGCCAATGGCATCTTGGCTTGTATCCAAAACGGCGTGACCAGCAGGTCCAGGAAGGTTCTTCTCCCTCTGGACTAGGCACTGGGGAGACCGCTCCTCGAATACCATGTTCAGTTCTGGCCCCTCACTACAAGAAGGATGTTGAGGCTCTGGAGCGAGTGCAGAGAAGAGCAACGAAGCTGGGGAGGGGGCTGGAGAAGAAGAGGAGCGGCTGAGAGAGCTGGGGGGGTTCAGCCTGGAGAAGAGGAGGCTGAGGGGAGAGCTCATTGCTCTCTGCAACTCCCTGAGAGGAGGTTGTGGAGAGGAGGGAGCTGGGCTCTTCTCCCAAGGGACAGGGGACAGGACGAGAGGGAATGGCCTCAAGCTCCTCCAGGGGTGGGTCAGGCTGGACATTAGGAAAAAATGTTTCCCAGAAAGGGTGATTGGTCCCTGTCAGAGGCTGCCCAGGGAGGGGGTTGAGTCCCCTTCCCTGGAGGGGTTTAAGGGACGGGTGGACGAGGCGCTGAGGGACATGGGTTAGTGATTGATGGGAATGGTTGGACTCGATGATCCGGTGGTTCTTTTCCAGCCTGGTTATTCTATGATTCTATGAGTGGTACACGGGGGTCAGGGCAAGAGCCAGGACGGGGAGGGGGCAGCCAGTGACTCCTCAAGTCAACTGTGGCACCAAGATACTCAGTCTGCAACATTCCTCTTGAGGAACTCATGGATGTAGTAGGGGATGACGCAGTAGAGGGTGCCAACTGGGGAGAGAGGGCTTGTCTCAGCCATAGAATCATAGAATCATGGAATCATAGAATCACCAGATTGGAAGAGACCCACCAGATCATCAAGTCCAACCATTCCCATCAATCACTAATGATGTGCAAGGATCTACCACACCAGGGACAGGGATGACAGGGACCCACCACCACCACTCTCCTCTCCTTGCAGGCTTGACCTCTTTGGGTTGGGCCGTGTCCCCCCACTTTCGCTGCAGCACCTTGCTCATGATCCCCAAGTTCCTAGGCAAGGAGGGTCGTGTCTACGTCCTCTCCTTCGTCCTCGCTGCCATCTATAACGGTAGGTAGGGTCCTCCTACATCCCCATCACCCCCAACCACGTGCCAAGGGCTGGGAGGGGGTTGAGCCAGCCCTGTTGGCCCCAGGGCCCGTGACCAACACTTGGCACAACCTGGAGGAGGTGACACGCTCGTTGGGCTGCGTGGCCGAGATGCAGGTCAACCACAGCCGCCACCTCTGGCACATGTCGACGGCTCCGCTGCGTGTGATGATGGACAACCTGGTGGTGAGGCTGGGGGGCTGGTGTGGGACCTGGGGTGACGCGGCAGGGAGCGGGGTTGACCTTCTGCGCGTTCCTCCCCCTGGAAGAGGAGCGGGGACAACCTGGATGGCGAGGTGAAGGACATCACGCACGCCTTCGTGGAGCTGAACGAGGAGGTGGCCAGTGACGCGGGCTACACTCTGCAGCAGCGCCGGAGCCAGAAGGACCAGCCAGTCCTCAGCACCCAGGAGCTGTATGAGAAGAAGACCAAGATGCGCTGCGAGCGTGAGCAGGAGGGATGGGAGGGGATGGGGCTTGGGGATTGGGCGGTGTTCGTGGTGCATGGGGAGCTGACATTAGGAAAAAAATATTTCACGGAAAGGTGTCATCGGGCAGTGGCAGAGGCTGCCCAGGGAGGGGGTTGAGTCACCTTCCCTGGAGGGGTTTAAGGGACGGGTGGACGAGGTGCTGAGGGATATGGGTTAGTGATTGATGGGAATGGTTGGACTCGATGATCCAGTGGGTCTCTTCCAACCTGGTGATTCTGTGATTCGATGATTCTATGATTCCTGCCCCCCAGATGTAATTCAGCTGGGCATGCAGCGGTGCTGGGATTGGTTCAACGAGAAGCACAAAGCTTGCATGAAGGCCGTCTACGTGCCCCTCATCAACCACTTCCTCTGCCTGCCCATGAAGATGACGTTCATCTGCAATATCGTCAAAGGTGGGTGATGCTCAGGAACTCCACTCTGTCCTCCCTCGATGGAATGTCTCCGATTCTACCCCCCGGATCCCTCGGATGGCAACCACAGCCTGTGCTGGGGTGATGTGTGGTGCTCCTGGTGATGTTTTAGTGCTCCTGGTGATGTGTTGGTGCTCCTGGCTCTACTGGCAACAATCCTTCCTTTGGTGCTGGAGAACAGGCCTATGAAGAGCGGCTGGGAGACCTGGAGGTGTTCAGCCTGGAGAAGAGGAGGCTGAGGGGAGACCTCATTGCTCTATCCAACTCCCTGAGAGGAGGGAGCTGGGCTCTTCTCCCAAGGGACAGGGGACAGGACGAGAGGGAATGGCCTCAAGCTCCATCAGGGGAGGGTCAGGCTGGATATTAGGAAAATATGTTTCCTGGGAAGGGTGATTGGTCCCTGGCAGAGGCTGCCCAGGGAGGGGGTTGAGTCCCCTTCCCTGGAGGGGTTTAAGGGACGGGTGGACAAGGTGCTGAGGGACATGGGTTAGTGATTGATGGGAATGATTGGACTCGATGATCTGGTGGGTCTCTTCCAACCTGGTGATTCTGTGATTCTATGATTCTCCATCCCCCCAGTCATACGCACCTGGTGCACCAACAACATCCCCGTGGACAGCAACTTTGGACAGATGTATGACCAGGTGAACGACACCGTCAACAGCTTCAGCCAGGACTTCAGCGCCAGAGTGGTCGTCGAGGTGGATGCTGGTCCCTTGCACCCAGGACCAGGGCAGGGGATGGATCCTGCCCGGCCACACGGTGCCTCTGTCGCAGGAGAAGAGCCAGGAGATGCTGCTGGGCTTCAACGTGTCGGCGGAGATGCTGATGGAGGAGGTGACCTCACAGCTGCAGCAGCACAGCAACTACGTGGCCAAGGCCATCTCCATCTTCCGCTTCCTGCTCTCCTTCACCTTCCTCCTTGTCTTCATCTCGTGAGCTTTTGGGATGGGGAGAGGCGGGGACACTTCTGCGTCAGTCACCGGGCATGGAGGGGGGCACAAAGACAAAGAGGGCACCCTGAGGGGGCTGAAGGACCCCTCACCCTTGCCAGGTCTTTCTTCTACACCAAGAATTACTGCCAGGACATCCGCTTCGACAACATCTACATCACCACCTACTTTCGCCAGATCGATGCTCGCCGCAGGAAGGAGGTGAGGGGGCATAAAAGGGGGCGAGAAGCCCCCGGGCCTGGGAGGCTACACTGAGTCATAGAATCACAGAATCATAGAATCACCAGGTTGGAAAAGACCCATCGGATCATCAAGTCCAACCATTCCCATCAATCACTAACCCATGTCCCTCAGCACCTCGTCCACCCGTCCCTTAAACCCCTCCAGGGAAGAGGACTCAACCCCCTCCCTGGGCAGCCTCTGACAGGGACCAATCACCCTTTCCGGGAAATATTTTTTCCTAATGTCCAGCCTGACCCTCCCCTGGTGGAGCTTGAGGCCATTCCCTCTCATCCTGTCCCCTGTCCCTTGGGAGAAGAGCCCAGCTCCCTCCTCTCCACAATCTCCTCTCAGGGAGTTGGAGAGAGCAATGAGCTCTCCCCTCAGCCACCTCCCTCCTTCTCCCCCAGGAAAAGCGGACGCTGCTGCCCCTGCGCCGAGCAGAGGTCTCAAACATCATCTTCCCGTGCCGCTTGGCCATGCAGTCGCCTGAGCTGAAGAACATGGTGAGGAGAGGGTGGAGGGTCTTGCGGGGGGACAGGGCTGGGGGGGACAGATGGTGACAATCCCTGCTCCCTGCAGGTGCTGGAGCTGCTGGAATGTATCCCACCCACCCTCCTCTTCCTCCTCGTCTGTAGCCTGGACCACGTGCTCTTCACCATGCTCAGCATCATCCAGCAGCACTCCTACACCCAGTACTCCTTCTACAGTGAGTCTCCAGCCCCACAGCGCCAGGGGGTAGTCCCCAGCCCCACCACGAGGGTGTCTCCCCCTTTCACTCACCTCCCCAATACCTCCTCCCACCTCACAGGTAGCTACCACTTATCCGTGAACGTGACGGGCAAATCCCTGATGGCTCGGCTCTTGCGGAGCACGATCGGTGCCCTCAACGCCTCCTCTGACACCCAACTGGAGACATCCAACATCGGTGAGGTCCCTCAAGGGACAAGACCCCTCTTCGTGCCCATGGCCTGGTGGCCCTACGAGGGTGGCTCAGCGGTGCCGCCGTGTCCCCAGCTTGTTTGCCGCAGCCACGGGGCATGACGAGGGAGCAATACGTGAGGACCTGCCTGCCCTTGGTCGTGCTGGTCCTGCTCTGCTTGCTCCAGGTCTACACCTACCGCCTACGCCGCGTCATCGCTGCCTTCTACTTCCCCAAGGTGAGCGGCAAGACCAGTGCCAGGTACAGTTGAGCCAGGGGAACCGTTTTTTGGGGTGAGTTGGTGTCCCTCTCGTCACCCCTCATGGTCTCGGTTGGCACAGCGGGAGAAGAGTCGGGTGCTCTACCTCTACAACAAGTTGCTGCAGCAGCGCAAGAGCTTCATCCACCGGCAGCAGAAGCGCATTGCCCAGCGGGGACGGCAGCCAGTGGGACTGGTGAGCAGGGATGGGACCAGAGCAGGGTGCTGGGGGGCTTTGCTTCCCCCCAGTCATAGAATCACCAGGTTGGAAGAGACTCACCAGATCATCGAGTTCAACCATTCCCATCAATCACTAACCCATGTCCCTCAGCACCTCGTCCACCCGTCCCTTAAACCCTCCAGGGAAGGTGACTCAATCCCCTCCCTGGGCAGCCTCTGCCAGGGACCAATCACCCTTTCTGTGAATCACTTTTCCCTAATGTCCAGCCTGAACCTCCCCTGGTGGAGCTTGAGGCCATTCCCTCTCATCCTGTCCCTCATCCCTTGGGACAAGAGCCCAGCTCCCTCCTCTCCACAACCTCCTCCCTGGCCCTGCTGGCCACGCCGTATCTGCTCCAAGCCAAGATGCCCTTGGCCTTCTTGGTCACCTGGGCCCCTGCTGGCTCCTGTTCAACCAACCCCCCCAGGTCCTTCACCTCCAGGCAGTTTCCAGCCAGACTTCTCCTAGTCTGGAGCTGCTCAGGATTCTTGTGCCCCAAGTGCAGGACTCAGCATTTGGCCTCGTTAAACCTCATCCCATTGGTCTCAGCCCATGGATCCAGCCTGTTCAGATCCCTTTGGAGCCTCCCAACCCTCCAGCAGATCTAGCTTCCACCCAGCTAAGTGTCATCTGCAAACTTGCTCAGGGTGCCCTTGATGCCTTCATCCAGGTCATTGATAAAGACATTGAACAGGGCTGGACCCAGCACTGAGCCCTGGGGACGCCACTTGGAATTGGCCTCCAGCTGGAGTTAACTCCATTTCCCACCACTCTCTGGGCCATCCAACCAGTTTTCCACCCAGGAGAGTGTCCAGACCAGATGCCGACAGTTTCTCAAGCAGGATGCAGCTCTGGTCCCCCATGGGTTGACCTCTCAGCCTCACGTTGTCTCCATCCCCACCGCAGGGGATGTTGCTGCTGCGATGGTGCCCGCGCCTGCGCCGCTGCCTTCGCCGGAGCTGCACGGTGTGCGGGGAGCCCAGGAGCCCCCGGGATCGCATCTGCCCCGCGCCCAGCTGCGGCGCCTCCTTCTGCAGGCAGTGCTGGAGGGAGGCAGGCAGCGTGTGCCTCGCCTGCAGCCCCATGGTCCACGGCTTCTCCCAGGACAGCAGCGAGGAGGACGTCTGGTACGACGCTTGAGGGACTCAACAATAAAAGTTGCGTTCAAAGAGTGAATGGTGCTCAATCCAGTTGGGGACCGGTCGCACGTGGCGTCCCCAGGGCTCTGGGTTGGGCCAGTTCCCTCTAAAATCTTCATCCGTGATGTGGACAAAGGGATTGAGAGCTCCCTCAGTCAGTTTGGAGATGACACCAAGCTGGGTGGAACTGCTGGAGGGTAGGGAGGTTCTGCAGAGGGATCTGGTCAGGCTGGATCCACGGGTTGGAGGGCAGGAAGGCTCCGCAGGAGACCTGGACAGGCTGGAGCGGTGGCCGAGGCCAATGGGATGGGGTTCATCCAGGCTTTGAGGAGCAGGGATGGGATCATTCCCCTGGGCTTGGTGCTGGTGAAGCTGCACCTTGAATCCTGGGTTCAGTTTTGGGCCCCTCACTCCAGGAAAGACCTTGAGGGGCTGGAGCACGTCCAGAGAAGAGAACGGAGCTGGGAAGGGGCTGGAGAACAGGGGTTGTGGGAGTAGCTGAAGGTCCTGAAGCTGTTTAGTCTGGAGAAGAAGAGGCTGAGGAGAGTCCTCATCGCCCTCTGCAGCTTCTGGAAAGGAGGTTGGAGCCAGGCAGGGGTCAGGCTCTGCTCCCAAGGAAAAAGTGAATGAAGGAGAGGAAAGGGCCTCAAGTTGTGCCAGGGCAGGTTTAGATTGGATATTCGATATTGGGTGTGAGGGTCTCCAGAGCCTGGGATGGAGAAGGCAGGGGTCTCCAATATATGGGAGGATGAAAGGGGGTCTCTGGAGCCCAGGATGGAGAAGATGGGAGTCTCCACAGTGAGATAGAGTGATGGACAGGGGGTCTCTGGAGCATGGGATGGAGAAAGCGGGGGTCTCTGGAGCATGGGATGGAGTAAGTGGAGGTTTCTGAAGCCCAGGATGGAAAAATAGAGGTCTCTGGAGCATGGGAGGGAGTAAGTGGAGGTCTCTGGAGCATGGGATGGAGAAACCGGGGTTCTCTGGAGCCCAGGATGGTGAAAGTGGGGGTCTCTGGAGCCCAGGATGGAAAAAGTGGGGGTCTCTGGAGTTTAGGATGGAGAAAGTGGAAGTCTCTGGAGCATGGAATGGCGAAGAAGGAGGTCTCTGGAGCCCAGGATGGAAATAGTAGAGGTCTCTGGATCCCAGGACAGAGTAAGTGAGGGTCTCTGGAGACCGGGATGGAGAAAGTGGAGGTCTCTGGAGCATGGGATCTAGAAAGCGGGTGTCTCTGGAGCATGGGATGGAGAAGGCAGGGGTCTCCACTGTATTGGCGGATGGAAGGGGGTCTCTGGAGCCCAGGATGGAGAAGATGGGAGTCTCCACAGTGAGACAGCGTGATGGACAGGGGATCTCTGGAGCATGGGATGGAGAAGGAGGGGGTCTCTGGAGCGTGGGATGGAAAAAGTGGAGGTCTCTGGAGCACGGGGTGGAAAAAGGAGAGGTCTCTGGAGCCCAGGATGGAGTAACTGGGAATCTCTGGAGCAAGGGATGGAGAAAGCAGGGATCTCTGGAGCATGGGGTGGAGAAGGCAGGGATCTCTGGAGCCTGGGATGGAGAAGGCAGGGGATCTCTGGAGCCTGGGGTGGAGAAAGCAGGGATCTCTGGAGCCTGGGATGGAGAAGGCAGGGATCTCTGGAGCCTGGGATGGAGAAGGCAGGGATCTCTGGAGCCTGGGATGGAGAAGGCAGGGATCTCTGGAGCCTGGGATGGAGAAGGCAGGGATCTCTGGAGCCTGGGATGGAGAAGGCAGGGATCTCTGGAGCCTGGGATGGAGAAGGCAGGGATCTCTAGAGGCCGGGATGGAGAAGGAGGGGGTCTCTGGAGCCTGGGATGGAGAAAGCAGGGATCTCTGGAGCATGGGATGGAGCAAGCAGGGATCTCTGGAGCCCGGGATGGAGAAGGTGAGGTTTTCTGGAGCCCGGGATGGGACAAGCGGAGGTGCCGGCAGTCCCAGCGCCGCCCCCGGGGCGCAGCGCCCGGTTCCCCGCCCGGTTCCCCGCCCGGTTCCCCGCCCGTTCCGCCGATCTGGGCGGTCCCGGCGCCGCGCAGGAAGCTCCCCCGCCCCCCGGTCCGGGCGGTGTCGGGGCCGGGGCGATGCGAGGCGGCGGGACAGCCCGGCAGCCGCCAGCCCGGGACCGGGAGGGCGATGGGGTCGCGGGGGATGCTCCTCATCCTCCTCACCCTCCTCATCCTCCCCGGTACCGGGGCCAACGGGAACGGCAGAGGTGAGCGGGGACGGGGAGGGTGGGGGACGGGGGATGTTCGGGGGTCGTGGGATGCTAGAGGGCAGGGGGATACTTGGGGGTCGCAAGATGCTCAGGGAACCGGGGGATGCTCCACGGTCACGGGATGCTCGGGACCAGGGGATGCTCGGGGACAGGGGGATGCTCGGGGGTCGCGGGATGCTCGGGGACAGGGGGATGCTGGGGGACCGCGAGATGCTTGAGGATAGGGGGATGCTCGGGGACAGGGGGATGCTCGGAGCAGGGGGATGCTTGGGGGTCGCAGGATGCTCGGGGACCAGGAGATGCTCAGGGGTCGCGGGATGCTGGGGGACCGGAGATGCTCGGGGACAGGGGGATGCTCGGGCATCGCAGGATGCTCGGGGGTCGCGGGATACTCGGGCAGGGGGATGCTCGGGAACAGGGGGATGCTCGGGGATAGGGGGGTGCTCGGAGACCGCGGGGTCTCGGGGACCAGGGGGTCTCGGGGGTCGTGGGATGCTCGGGGACAGGGGATGCTTGGGGCAGAGGGATGCTCGGGGGTGCTCGGGGGTCGCGGGATGCTCGGAAACCGGGGGATGCTTGGGGACCGCGGGATGATCGGGGGTCACAAGATGCTCAGGGCGGGATGCTCAGGATGGGGATGGTCCCAGGGCAGGGTGGGTACCAGGTCCGTGTCCCCCAGCCTGGAGCATCACACAGCAGCCGAGGGGTCAGGACCAGGGGGGTCACGGGACGCTCAGGAGGGTGAGGGTCCCGGGCTGGGGGAGCATCATGCAGCAGTTGGGGGTCACGGAATGCTCGGGGGGTGTTGGGGGCATCATGCAGCAGTTGGAGGTCACAGGATGCTCGAGGTTTGGTCCAGGCATAGGGATCCCCGAGCTGGGGGGGACTGTGGGGAGCGGGGTCTGTGTGGGGACCCCCACCGCTCCATCCTGCCATGGGTGGGTGGGGGATGCCTGGAGAGCCAGGAGAGGGGCGGGGGGGGTTTGTGGGAGGGTGAGGGACACTGAGTCAGCCTCCCAGCCCTGCCCGCTCCCTGAGCTGGTTGTACCGGGCTGACGCAAGGGCTGGCAGGGGTCCCTGTTTTTGTCCCCCCCACCCAGCCTGCCTCTGGGCATTGTCCCAGCTTTTGGGGGTGCGGCCAGGGGATGCTCGGGGCAGCACCCTGGGGACAACCCAGGAGCTGCTGGGGTAAGCGTGAGTGTCCCTGGTACCACTCTGCACCGACCCACTGCCCTGGCCTGGGGGGTTGTGGGGGGACAAGTAACAGGGGACCCGGGGGCTCTGGGCTGTGATGGAAGTCATGGGGTGATGGGAGTGTGAGGGGTGACCAGGAGTGAATGGAGCTAAGACAGGTAACCATGGGGCGATGGGGCTGTGACAGAATCATAGAATCACTGGATTGGAAGAGACCCACCGGATCATCGAGTCCAACCGTTCCCATCAATCACTAACCCATGTCCCTCAGCACCTCGGCCACTCGTCCCTTAAATCCCTCCAGGGAAGGGGACTCAACCCCCTCCCTGGGCAGCCTCTGACAAGGACCAATCACCCTTTCCGTGAAATATTTTTCCCTAATGTCCATCCTGACCCTCCCCTGGGGGAGCTTGAGGCCATTCCCTCTCGTCCTGTCCCCTGTCCCTTGGGAGAAGAGCCCAGCTCCCTCCTCCCCACAACCTCCTCTCAGGGAGTTGCAGAGAGCAATGAGCTCTCCCCTCAGCCTCCTCTTCTCCAGGCTGAACCCCCCCAGCTCTCTCAGCCGCTCCTCTTCTTCTCCAGCCCCCTCCCCAGCTTCGTTGCTCTTCTCTGCACTCGCTCCAGAGCCTCAACATCCTTCTGGTGGGGAGGAACCAGAACTGACCCCAGGATTCGAGGAGCCGTCTCCCCAGGGCCGAGTCCAGAGGGAGAAGAACCTCCCTGGCCCTGCTGGCCACGCCGTGGCTGCTCCAAACCAAGATGCCCTTGGCCTTCTTGGCCACCTGGGCCCCTGCTGGCTCCTGTTCAACCAACCCCCCCAGGTCCTTCTCCTCCAGGCAGTTTCCAGCCAGACTTCTCCTAGTCTGGAGCTGCTCAGGGTTCTTGTGCCCCAGGTGACAGGTAGCCATAGGGTGATAGGGCTGTGACAGGTAACCATGGAGTGATGGAACCGTGCTGGGTGACCATGGGGTGATGGATCCATGTCCGGGGGGGCTGTGGGCTCCGTGCAGGTGACAACTCGCCGCAGCACCATGCACAGCGGGTTCGCTCTTGGCACGTCATCCCCCGGGTCCTGCGGGACGAGCGGACACTCAGCCTGGCAGAGGCGACGCAGGTGAGTCCTTGGGGCGTCCCCATCATGCAGGTGAATCCCTGGGGTTTCCCCATCATGCAGGTGAGTCCCTGGGGTGTCCCCATTACGCAGGGGCTCAGGATGGTGGGGTGGGGGCTGTCCCTCTGCAAGACTCTGATCTCCTGGCTCCAAATCCCAGCACCCAGAGTTATTTGGAATGGGGATTCCCAGTACCCCCCCCCCCAATTCTCCCAATGCTGGGTGGGACGGTGTTGGGCTGGGATCCCCCCGGCACCCTCTGCGGCGAGGCGGAAGGGTTGAGCCCTCCCTGCAGCCGTTGGGAGTCTCTCCAAGCGTTTCCGCCGCCCCGTGCGGTGCAGGAAGCGCGGGGGGCACAGGGGGGGCCCCCGGCTCTGTCCGACACCCCCCAGCACAATGAGCTGGGGAGGGAGGGGACGCTTCCTGCGGGGCAGGAGGGTGGGGACCTGGGTGGGTAGGGGAGACCTTCCGTCCCCTCCCTCCGGGTACCCCCTTGCCAGCACCCCGCGATCCAGAGGGTGGGGGACGGGGTGGGGGACACAGCTTGGAGTAGGGATGGGGCTGGGCGGGTCCTCTTGTAACCCCTGCTTGTGGCAGGGGGGGTTCCCAGCCCAACTGCGAGTCCTGCTGGAGCTGGACGGGACGCAGATGGAGCTGGAACTGGAGCAGAACTGGTGAGGCGTGCGGGGGGGGGGGCTGGGGTCCCATCTTTGTGAGTGGGACAGGCAGGGTGGGGACCCCATGTGGTGCCCAAAGGGATTTGGGGGTCCGGGGGGGGGGGCCTTTCTCCATCTGGGGTCTGCAGAGGGTGGGGGTCTAGGGGCCCTTCTCTCCATCCATGGTGCCTAAAGGGTTTTGAGGGTCCTGGGGACCCTTTCTCCATCTGGGATCTGCAAGAGGTAGGGGTCTGGAGGCCCTTCTCTCCATCCATGGTGCCCAAAGGGATCCGGAGGTCCTGAAGGGCCCTTTCTCCATCTGGGATCTGCAAGAGGTGGGGGTCTGGGGGCCCTTCTCTCCATCCATGGTGCCTAAAGGGTTTTGAGGGTCCTGGGGACCCTTTCTCCATCTGGGGTCTGCAAGGGGTGGGGGTCTGGGGGCCCTTCTCTCCATCCACGGTGCCCAAAGGGATCTGGGGGTCCTGGAGGGCCCTTTCTCCATCTGGGGTCTGCAAGAGGTGGGGGTCTGGGGGCCCTTCTCTCCATCCATGATGCCCAAAGGGGTTTGAGGGTCTGGGGGACCCTTTCTCCATCTGGGGTCTGCAAGGGGTGGGGGTCTGGGGTCCCTTCTCTCCATCCACGGTGCACATAGAGTAAAGGTCCCTTGTTCTTCTTCTCCATCCACGGTCCACATGATGTGGGGTGTCCCAGGGACCCTGTCTCTGCTCCAGCTTCCCCCGGGGCAGAGTGGGGGACCCAGGGTGCTCAGTGTGGGGTGAGGAGGGGGTCTCCGCCATGGGGGTGACGCGTTCCTCTGGCAGGGAGCTGGTGCTGGGCGCCGGGGCGCTGCTCTACTACCTACCTAATGGCACGCGGGTGATGCAGGAGGCGAGCGAGCAGGTGGGTTCCACAAGCATCGTGTCCCTTGCGGTGTCCCCCAAGCGGTTGCAGCACCTCAAGGGGACCCCACACCCCAAAGGGGACCCCACATCTGAGTTCAAACCTCTGCTGCAGGAACATTGCTGCTACCGAGGGACGGTGCGAGGCTTTCCCGGCTCCTGGGTCAAGCTCTGCGCCTGCGCCGGCCTCAGGTGAGTCCCCAACCCAGGTGTCCCCGAGCCCAGCTCCCACCTCACCACTCAGATCTCGTGTTCTCCGTCCCCAGCGGCCACATCCAGCTCTCGGAGACCAGGAGCTACGGGCTGGAGCCGGATGCTGGTGGCTCCTCAGAGCGGCACGTCGCGTACCGACCACGGCAGGTCCGGCTGGCACCGCGGGCGTGTGAGCAGGACCCCCAGGACCCCCCCAGGATGGAGATGGAGGAGACAGAACCTCCCGAGCTGCAGAGGGTAGGTGACCGTCGCATCCTTATCACAGACAAGGGTCTCATCGCCTGTATCCTGACCCCCCTCTCCTCGTCCCCAGGCCAAGCGGGCGCTGGTGGAGCAGCCGCGCTTCGTGGAGCTGGTGATGGTGGTGGATCACGCGGCGGTGAGTGCTGGGGAGGTGTCCTCACCCTCAGGGTGACTCTGCTCCCCGGCTATCCGCCCCCTGACCCCCCAACTTACCCCCCTCCAGTTCCAGAATTACCCTGATCTCCAACGCGCACGCACGCGGACCTTGGAAATCGCCAACCAGGTGGATGCGGTGAGTTGTCCCCGTGCCACCCTCCATCCCACCCCCTCAATGCTGTGGGGATGGGGGGGTGTCTGACCCCCTCGCGTTGTCCTCCCCCAGTTCTTCCAGCCTCTGGGGGTGCGGGTGGCTCTGCTGGCGGTGGAGATTTGGAGCGAGGGTGACCGGTTTGAGGTGGGCGGCAGCGCTCGGGCTGCGCTGGAGCGATTCCTGCGTTGGCGCCACGAGGAGCTGCTGCCCCGGCTGCCCCACGACAACGCGCAGCTCCTCACGTGAGTGGGATCCGAGAAAAAGGAACCAAAAGGGGGTTAGAATAATGGAATCGTGGAAGGGGTTGGGTTGGAAGGGACCTCAAAGCTATTCAGTCCCACCCCTGCCATGGGCAGGGACACTTCCCACTGGATCTGGGGCTCCAAGCCCCATCCAACCTGGCCGTGGACACCTCCAGGGATAGGATCTGGGGGTTCTAGTTGATGTCAAGTGAGAATCATGGAATTATGAGACGGTTTGAGGTGGAAGGGACCTCAAAGCCCATCCATTCCCACCCCTGCCATGGGCAGGTACACCTCCCACTGAATCATCCAACCTGGCCTTGAACCCCTCCAGGGATGGGGCAGCCACCCCTGCTCTGGGCAGCCAGGGCCTCCCCATTTTCCTAATTTCAAATTTCTTCCTAATGTCCAATTTAAATCTCCCCCCTTCCAATTTAAATCCATTCTCCCTCATGCCATCACTCCAGACCCTCATAAAAAAGCCCCTCCCCAGCTTTCCTGGGGCCCCTTTCCCTACTGGAAGGAATATTTTTGATTTAAGTAGAAGCACAGTTAATTTTCACCTAAGTAGTTGTATTTTTTTTCGATAGTTAGACAGAATGTCCCCCTGAGAGCATGTTTTTTAGAGCATGTTTTCCTTCAAGAAGTGTTTCTCCAGGCACTGTTCACTCTTTGGAAGTGAGAAAACCTCGTGCTCAGTCTGGTCTGTGCTGAACAGGCGCGTCTTCTATATCCCCTCTGTTTGCAGCCTTTCCCCATCTCAAGTGCAAGGTCAAGCAGAGATGGACCCAGCTCCAAATTAGCAAGAGATTTGACTGATGTGAAGTTCATAACAACGTTAAAATGTGTCCTTGCAAAGGAATAGGCTAGGTGTGAGATTTCTGGGAGAATTTATCTGTAAATGGGGAGTCTCTTCTGTCCCAGCTCTTGTCTGGCTGCACACAATTGATGCAGATCACTCCCTCGTGCTGATTAAAGGATGTTGACTTTCTAAAACCCCTCACAAATGAGTCTTAGCGAGTTGATTTGCTGGCCTGGAGGGGTTCAAGGCCAGGTTGGATGGGGCTTGGAGCCCCTGATCCAGCTGGAGGTGTCCCTGCCCATGGCAGGGGTGGAGTTGGATGGGCTTGGAGGTCCCTTCCAACCCAAACCATCTCATAGTTTCATGATTCTCACTTGACATCAACCAGAACCCCCAGATCCCATCCCTGGAGGTGTCCAAGGCCAGGTTGGATGGGGCTTGGAGCTCCTGGTGCAGTGGGAGGTGACTGGATGGGCTTTGAGGTCCCTTCCAACCCAACTCATTCTATGATGCTATTTTATGATTTTTGTTCTCATTTGGATGGGTTGATGCAGCGTCCCCACCCCTGCGCTCTCTCTCTCCCTCTTCCCAGGGGCTCCCACTTCGAGGACGTCGCCGTGGGGATGGCAACTCAATCCTCCATGTGCTCCCCGACACGCTCCGGGGGGGTCAGCAGGGTGAGTTTCCCCACCCCTTGCCCATAACTCCATCCTCGCTCCATCCCCTCGCTGCGGGCTCCCCGTGAACCCCCACCCCGATCCCGCAGGACCACTCGGTCAGCGTCCTCGTCGTCGCCTCCACCGTCGCCCACCAGCTGGGGCACAACCTGGGCATGCGGCACGACGACGCCCGGCGCTTCTGCGACTGCAGCGACCTCCGGCACGACCGCGGCTGCATCATGGCATCGCCCACGGGGTGAGGGTGGCACGTACGGCTTCGGAGGGGCTGGAAACGAGCCCCCTTCCTCGCCTCACCAACCCCTCTTTGCTCCTCAGGCTGACGCCGGGTTTGAGCTTCAGCAACTGCAGCCAACGGGACCTGGAGCGCAGCCTGCGGCAGGGCCAGGGCTGGTGTCTCTCCAACGTCCCCGAGCCCCCGCGCCTGGCTACGAGCCCCCGCTGCGGGAATCGCTTCGTGGAGCCCGGAGAGAGCTGTGACTGCGGCCTCAGCTTGGTAAAGGGGGGAGCTTTGGGCAGGCTGGGGTCCCCCCTGCAGTCCCCACCTTGTCCTGAGCCCAAGGGTGCCCATGCCAGGGGTGCAGTGGAGTCCTTGGGGTGCCCCCTGCAGCTCCTCCTTGTCCTGAGCCCAGGGGTTCTGTGGGGTGCTTTCGGGTCCCCCCTGTAGCCCCCACCTTGTCCTGAACCCAGGGGTGCAGTGGAGTGCTTGGGGTCCCCCTTGTAGCTCCTCCTTGTCCTGAGCCCAGGGATTCTGTGGGGTGCTTTGGGGTCCCCTCTACAGTTTCCTCTTGTCTGAGCTTGAGGTTTCTGTGGGGTCCCCCCTGCAGCCCCCACCTTGTCCTGAACCCAGGGGTGCAGTGGAGTGCTTGGGGTCCCCCCTGCAGCTCCTCCTTGTCCTGAGCCCAGGGGTGCAGTGGGGTTCTTGGGGTCCCCTCTACAGTTTCCCCTTGTCCTGAGCTCGAGGTTGCTGTGGGTCCCTCCTGAAGCCCCCGCCTTGTCCTGAACCCAAGGGTGCAGTGGGGTCCCCCCTGCAACTCCTCCTTGTCTTGAGCCCAGGGGTTCTGTGGGGTGCTTTGGGGTCCCCTCTACAGTTCCCCCTTGTCTGAGCTTGAGGTTTCTGTGGGGTCCCCCCTGCAGCCCCCACCTTGCCCTGAGCTCGTGGTTACTGTGGGGTACCCCCTGCAGCCCCCACCTTGTCCTGAACCCAGGGGTGCAGTGGAGTGCTTGGGGTCCCCCCTGCAGCTCCTCCTTGTCCTGAGCCCAGGGGTTCTGTGGGGTGCTTTGGGGTCCCCGCTGCAGCCCCCACCTTGTCTTGAGCTCAAGGTTGCTGTGGGGTCCCCCCTGCAGCCCCCACCTTGTCTGAGCTCGAGGTTTCTGCGGGGTCCCCCCTGCAGCCCTCACCTTGTCCTGAGCCCAGGGGTGCAGTGGGGTGCTCGGGGTCCCCCTTGCACCCCTCTTTGTCCCATCTGCCCGTGCCGTGGCTCTGATTGGGGGTGCTTGGGGTCCCGTAGGGCTGACAACGGCGCAGTCGGGGTCCCCCACCCCTCACCACAGCCCCTCTGCCTGCAGGAATGCACCGACCCCTGCTGCAACAGCAGCTCCTGCCAGCTGCTACCCGGTGCCGCGTGCGCTGCGGGGGACGCCTGCTGCCACGACTGCCAGGTTTGTGGGTGCAGATTTACCCCTCCAGCCACTCCTCGGGGTGGGTTGTTGGGGTCCCTGCTCATCTGACCTTACTCATGGCAAGGGCATCTTGGCTTGGAGCAGACACGGCGTGGCCAGCAGGACCAGGGAGGTTCTTCTCCCTCTGGACTCGGCCCTGGGGAGGCCGCTCCTCGAATCCTGGGGGTCAGTTCTGGTTCCTCCCCACCAGAAGGATGTTGAGGCTCTGGAGCGAGTGCAGAGAAGAGCAACGAAGCTGGGGAGGGGGCTGGAGAAGAAGAGGAGCGGCTGAGAGAGCTGGGGGGGTTCAGCCTGGAGAAGAGGAGGCTGAGGGGAGAGCTCATTGCTCTCTGCAACTCCCTGAGAGGAGGTTGTGGAGAGGAGGGAGCTGGGCTCTTCTCCCAAGGGACAGGGGACAGGACGAGAGGGAATGGCCTCAAGCTCCCCCAGGGGAGGGTCAGGATGGATATCAGGAAGAAATTTTTCATGGAAAGGGTGATTGGTCTCTGGCAGAGGCTGCCCAGGTTGGGATTTGAGTCCCCTTCCCTGGAGGGGTTTAAGGGACGGGTGGATGAGGTGCTGAGGGCCACAGGTTAGTGGTTGATGGGAATGGTTGGACTTGATGACCCGATGGGTCTTTTCCAACCTGGTGATTCTGTGATTCATCTGGTCCCTACTCATCTTCCCCCCTGTAGCTGCTCCCTGCTGGTCACCCCTGCCGGGAGCCGCAGGGCGAGTGTGACCTGCCGGAGTTCTGTGACGGCGTTTCCCCTCGATGCCCTCCCGACGTCTTCGTGCAGGACGGGCAGCCCTGTGCCAGCGAGCGGGCGCACTGCTACGGCGGCGCCTGCGCCACCTACGAGGGGCAGTGCCAGCAGCTGCTGGGGCCAGGTACGCTGATTCTGAGGGGTTTCGGGGGTGCTGGGGGCTGGAGACGGGGGTGCTGAGCTCTCTGCCACCCCTTCTGCAGGCGCTGTGCCCGTTTCCAGCACCTGCGTGGCCTCCCTCAACGCCCGAGGGGATGAACGAGGGCACTGCGGGCAGCTCCCCAACGGCTCCTACACTGCCTGCACCCAACAGTGAGTCCTGTCCCCCACACGACTTGTTTCTCCCCCTTCCATTGCTGTTTTCCCCCCACTTATTGCCCTTTCCCCTCTCATTCATTGCCCTTTCCTCCCATCTTTCCTCTTTTCCCCCAATCTTCACTCTTTCCCCCCCATCACTGTTTTCCCCCACCGCTGTTTCCCCATCACACTCTTTCCTGCCATCATCACCCTTTTTTCCCTCATCACTTGTTTGCCCCCATCCTTCCCATACCGCCATCACCCTCTTCCCCCCATCATCACCCTCTTCCCCCCAGTCATCACCCTCTTCCCCCCCATCATCACCCTTTTCCCCCCATCATCACCCTTTTCCCCCATCATCACCCTTTTCCCCCCATCATCACCCTTTTCCCCCATCATCACCCTTTTCCCCCCATCATCACCCTTTTCCCCCCCATAATCACCCTTTTCCCTCATCATCACCCATTTTCCCCCCCATCATCACCCTCTTCCCCCCAGTCATCACCCTTTTCCCCCCCATCATCACCCTTTTCCCCCCATCATCACCCTTTTCCCCCATCATCACCCTTTTCCCCCCCATCATCACCCTTTTCCCCCCCATCATCACCCTTTTCCCCCCCATCATCACCCTTTTCCCCCCCATCATCACCCTCTTCCCCCCAGTCATCACCCTTTTCCCCCCCATCATCACCCTCTTCCCCCCATCATCACCCTCTTCCCCCCATCATCACCCTTTTCCCCCCATCATCACCCTTTTCCCCCATCATCACCCATTTTCCCCCCCATCATCACCCTCCTCCCCCCAGTCATCACCCTTTTCCCCCCCATCATCACCCTTTTCCCCCCCATCATCACCCTTTTCCCCCATCATCACCCATTTTCCCCCCCATCATCACCCTCTTCCCCCCAGTCATCACCCTTTTCCCCCCCATCATCACCTTTTCCCCCCATCATCACCCTCCTCCCCCCAGTCATCACCCTTTTCCCCCCCATCATCACCCTTTTCCCCCCATCATCACCCTTTCCCCCCCATCATCACCCTTTTCCCCCATCATCACCCTTTCCCCCCCATCATCACCCTTTCCCCCCCATCATCACCCTTTTCCCCCCATCATCACCCTTTTCCCCCCATCATCACCCTTTTCCCCCATCATCACCCTTTTCCCCCCATCATCACCCTTTTCCCCCCATCATCACCCTTTTCCCCCATCATCACCCTTTTCCCCCCATCATCACCCTTTTCCCCCATCATCACCCTTTTCCCCCCATCATCACCCTTTTCCCCCCATCATCACCCTCTTCCCCCCATCATCACCCTTTTTTCCCCCCCATCATCACCCTCTTCCTCCCATCATCACCCGTTTCCCCCCCCCATCATCACCCATTTTCCCCCATCATCACCCACTTTCCCCCCCATCATCACCCCTTTTCCCCCATCATCTCCCTTTCCCCTCATCATCACCCTCTTCCCTCCCATCATCACCCTTTTCCCCCCCATCATCACCCCTTTTCCCCCCATCATCTCCCTTTCTCCCCCATCATCACCCTCTTCCCTCCCATCATCACCCATTTTCCCTCCCATCATCACCCTTTTCCCCCATCATCACCCTTTTCCCCCCATCATCACCCTTTTCCCCCCATCATCACCCTTTTCCCCCATCATCACCCTTTTCCCCCATCATCACCCTTTTCCCCCCATCATCACCCTTTCCCCCCCATCATCACCTTTTCCCCCCATCATCACCCTTTTTCCCCCCCCATCATCACCCTTTTTCCCCCCCATCATCACCCTCTTCCCCCCCATCATCACCTTTCCCCCCATCATCACCCTTTTTTCCCCCCCATCATCACCCTTTTCCCCCATCATCACCCTTTTCCCCCATCATCACCCTTTTCCCCCCATCATCACCCTTTCCCCCCCATCATCACCTTTTCCCCCCATCATCACCCTTTTTCCCCCCATCATCACCCTTTCCCCCCCATCATCACCTTTTCCCCCCATCATCACCCTTTTTCCCCCCCATCATCACCCTTTCCCCCCCATCATCACCTTTTCCCCCCATCATCACCCTTTTTCCCCCCCATCATCACCCTTTCCCCCCCATCATCACCCTTTCCCCCCCATCATCACCTTTTCCCCCCATCATCACCCTTTTTCCCCCCCCATCATCACCCTTTTTCCCCCCCCATCATCACCCTCTTCCCCCCCATCATCACCCTCTTCCCCCCATCATCACCTTTCCCCCCATCATCACCCTTTTTTCCCCCCCATCATCACCTTTTCCCCCCATCATCACCCTTTCCCCCCCCCCAACACCCATTTTCCCCCCCATAACCCTTTCCCCACTGCCTTTTTCTCTCTGTTATCATAGAATTATAGAATCTCTCGGTTGGAAAGGACCCACTGGATCATCTAATCCAACCATTCCTATTTCCCCCCCCATTACCCTTTTCCTCCCCCCATCACCCTTCCCTCCCATCACCCTTTTCATGAAGAAACTGAGATTTAACACATGCTGGTTAAGGTAACTCCATTAAAGTAGCCAACAGACTAAATGGATCCTAGAGCATCTTTTACACACACCCCCCAAATATATTGCCCTGCTTAGTGAAGAGAATACGTAAATTTATAGATCTGCATGGATTTCTAATACTAAGAATAAACCACAGAAGGAATGGGACTGAAATATCACTTAAAATATGACCTTTGATGGGTCTGATTTATAGCATCCCTAAATAGTTAGGAATCTTGTTCACTTGATGGGCTTTTGCCATAGTAAATTTGCCTTTTTGAAGAGCAGTGGCAGTGCCAAAATGGAATAGTTGAGAATTAGGCGCAAAGTGACTCCTCTTAAGCTTTCTTTGTGTAAATAATAAAGAAAAGGGTCCTGCAGGAGTGAAGATGCCCCCTGCTCTTTGAATGCTTTGCTTTCAGCGCCTTGCATAACGTGGATTTTTAAAAGCAAATCAAAATAGCTCATCTAGCTTTTTGAGATTTGGGCGTATGTCCAAACGGCGGGTCCTGCCCTTGGGGCACAAGAACCCTGAGCAGCTCCAGACTAGGAGAAGTCTGGCTGGAAACTGCCTGGAGGAGAAGGACCTGGGGGTGTTGGTTGAACAGGAGCCAGCAGGGGCCCAGGTGGCCAAGAAGGCCAAGGGCATCTTGGCTTGGAGCAGCCACGGCGTGGCCAGCAGGGCCAGGGAGGTTCTTCTCCCTCTGGCCTTGGCCCTGGGGAGACGGCTCCTCGAATCGTGGGGTCAGTTCTGGTTCCTCCCCACCAGAAGGATGTTGAGGCTCTGGAGCGAGTGCAGAGAAGAGCAACGAAGCTGATGGGAATGGTTGGACTCGATGACCCGGTGGGTCTTCTCCAACCTGGTGATTCTGTGATTCTATGTGATTCCACACCACGTTTCCCTCCCCAGTGCCATTCAATGCATTTTCCCCACCACTGCATCCCCCCCTTGCCCTTTTCTCCCCCCCATCATTCCCAGTTTAACCCCCCTTTCACCCTCCCGACCCCACAGGGATGCGGGATGCGGACTCCTGCAGTGCCAGCGTGCCCCCTCCTCTCCTGGCACAGCCGCAGGGTCCTGCCAGGGTCCCCCTGTGCCCAGGGATGAGGATGTGAGCGACGCAGCCCTGGTGCTGCCCGGCACCACCTGTGGCCCCGGCAAGGTGAGTGCCAGGAGTGGGTGGGAAGGGGGTTTTGGGGGGCTCAGCCAGTGCTTGACCCGCTGTCCCCCCACCCCCAGGTTTGCCTCCAACGCCGGTGCCAGGACGTGGCTGCGCTGGTTGACCAGCAGTGCCAGGACAAGTGTCACGGGCACGGGGTGAGTGTGGGGTGCTGGGGGGGGACAACGAAGGCTTCGTGTCACCCACTCAGCTCTGTGCTGAAGGGGCAAACTCAGAGGGTGGAGGTGAACGGAGCAAACCCAGGTTTGGGGTGGTCACACACCGTGTCCCCAGGGTTCTGGGTTGGGGCCGGTTCTGTTTAATATAGAATCATAGAATCATCAGGTTGGAAAAGACCCATTGGATCATCAAGTCCAACCATTCTTATCAAATACAGCAGCTGAACATGAGGCAGCAGTGGCCCAGGTGGCCAAGAAGGCCACCAGCATCCTGGCTTGGATCAGCCCTGGGGTGGCCAGTGGGAGCAGGGATGGGATTGTCCTTGAATCCTCGAATTCTGGGTTTGGTTTTGGGTCCCTCACTCCAAGAAAGACCTTGAGGGGCTGGAGTGTGTCCAGAGAAAGGAACGGAGCTGGGAAGGGGCTGGAGAACAGGGGTTGTGGGAGTTGCTGAGAAAGGTGGGGGTGTTTAGCCTGGAGAAGAGGAGGCTGAGGGGAGAGCTCATTGCTCTCTGCAACCCCCTGAGAGGAGGTTGTGGAGAGGAGGGAGCTGGGCTCTTCTCCCAAGGGACAGGGGACAGGACGAGAGGGAATGGCCTCAAGCTCCACCAGGGGAGGGTCAGACTGAACAGCAGGAAAAAAAAATTTTGTGGAAAGGGTTATTGGGCAGTGGCAGAGGCTGCGCAGGGAGGGGGTTGAGTCCCCTTCCCTGGAGGGGTTTAAGGGACGGGTGGACGAGGCGCTGAGGGACATGGGTTAGTGATTGATGGGAACGGTTGGACTCAATGACCTGCTGGGTCTTTTCCAACCTAGTGACTCTATGATTCTATGAAAAAGCTGTGGTGCTTCAGGGCTTCAGGGTTTGGTGGGGACGGTGGCGTCGGGTTGATGGTTGGACTTGGTTGAGCTTTGAGTGTTTGATTCGACGTTTGCTCCAGGTGTGCAACAACCTCGGGCACTGCCACTGCGAGCGGGGCTGGGCCCCCCCGACCTGCCAGAGCGCCGGCGCGGGTGGCAGCGAGGACAGTGGCCCCGTCGCCCCGTTACGAGGTGAGGGCATCGCTGCCGCGCACAGAATGGGGCTTTGTGCTCCCGGCGCTGCCGGAGCCGGCGTGGGGTGTGACATAGAGGGTGTCCCTGACGTGCCGCTCTCCTCAGGGGGGAGCGCGCTGCCCACCGCGCTGCTGCTGAGCGCCCTGCTAGGGTTGGCGCTGGCGCTGGGGCTGCGCTGCGCCCACCGTGCCGGGCTGCACAAACACCTCTGCCAGCTGGGCAAGGGCACCTCCTGCCAGTACAGGTAACTGCGCCCGCGGGCATGCGGGGGGGGCACACGCACCTCGGGGTGTGCCAGGGGTGGAGAGGGGATGGGGTACAAGCAGGTGCTTGCGCTCGTGTTTGCATGTGCACCTCGTGTGAGCTGCATGTATGTTCACACGTGAACCCCATGGCGGCTGCATGTGTGTTTACACACGCACTCACGCACCCCGTGGTGGCTGCACACGTGTTTGCACACGCATGTGGTGGTGACTGGAGAAGAGGAGGCTGAGGGGAGACCTCATTGCTCTCTGCAACTCCCTGAGAGGAGGTTGTGGAGAGGAGGGAGCTGGGCTCTTCTCCCAAGGGACAGGGGACAGGACGAGAGGGAATGGCCTCAAGCTCCACCAGGGGAGGGTCCGGATGGACAACAGGAAAAAATATTTCATGGAAAGGGTGATTGGGCAGTGGCAGAGGCTGCCCAGGGAGGGGGTTGAGTCCCCTTCCCTGGAGAGGTTTAAGGGACAGGTGGACGAGGTGCTGAGGGACATGGGTTAGTGATTGATGGGAATGGTTGGACTCGATGATCTGATGGGTCTTTTCCAACCTGGTGATTCTATGATTCTATGATTCTATGACTGCATGTGCATCCTTTAGCAGCTGCGTGCGTGTGCGCACGCTCAGGCACACCTCATGGTGGCCACATGTGTGTTTGCATGTGCATCCCATGGTGGCTGCAGGCGTGTGTCCCCGCGTGTGCGCGTGCATCACTTTGGCGCAAGCAGCAGCCCCTGTCATGCCTTGTCACCGCGGTCCCGCATGTCGCAGTGTTTCTTCCCCACTGCTGCCCGCCTCGCCAGCTCCTGCTGAGCACCCCCCCCCCAACTCTTCTCCCCACAGCACCGAGCCCCGGCTCCCATTCCTGGGTCCAGAAGCCCCAGACGGCTGGAGCGGGTAACTAACGTTGCTGCTGGAGCGCAGCCGTGGGGCTGTCCCCGAGCCATCCTGCTTCGCAAGGTGCCCTGTGCCGCGCTGTCACCCTCGGGGTTCAGGGGTGTCCCCTCCACCGGTGCCAAAGGGGTTCGTTTCTCTTGGGCTTCTGCTGGTGTCGCTTGAGCGCTGTGCTGGGTCCCTCTCCGAGCGAGCCAGAGCGAGCGGGGCCTCATCCTGTGTCTCCACCGCAGGATCTCGCAGCCGGAGCCGCACCAGGGTCCCCCCGAGAGACCCCCCCCTCCTCAGTGGCGCCAGGCCAGGGAGCTGCAGGTGATGCGCAGCGGCAAGGTGAGAGCGGGTTAACGGCGATGCAAGGGATGCTGGTGATGTAGAGGATGCTGGGGATGCTGGCGCCATGGGAACAGGTGCTGGTTGCCATGGGGACCAGGCTCCGGGCTTGTTGTTGCTGAGGAGACAACCCTGGGTACCAGCTCGGAGCATCCCTTGTTCCACAACCCTGGGTACCAGCTCCGAGCATCCCTTGTTCCACAACCCTGGGTACCAGCTCCGAGCATCCCTTGTTCCACAACCCTGGATACCAGCTCCGAGCATCCCTTGTTCCACAACCCTGGGTACCAGCTCCGAGCATCCCTTGTTCCACAACCCTGGATACCAGCTCCAAGCATCCCTTGTTCCACAACCCTGGGTACCAGCTCGAAGCATCCCTTGTTCCACAACCCTGGATACCAGCTCTGAGCATCCCTCGTGCCACAACCCTGGGTACCAGCTCTGAGAATCCCTTGATCCACAACCCTGGGTACCAGCTCTGAGCATCCCTCGTGCCACAACCCTGGGTACCAGCTCTGAGCATCCCTCGTGCCACAACCCTGGGTACAAGCTCTGAGCATCCCTTTTGCTGGGGTCATGGGGTTAGATGTGGTGGCGCACAGGGAGAGGAGCAGCCTGGCACAGCCTGGGACAGTGCTGCTGCCGTGCCCTGTGCCGCACTTGGCACTGGCTGCGATGCCCTGTGTCGCACTCGGTAGGGGCTGCGAAGCCCTGTGCTGCACCTGGTAGGGGCTGTGATGCCATGTGCCATGCTTGGCATTGGCTGTGATGCCCTGTGCCACGCTCAGCTGTGGCTGCAATGCCCTGTGCCACATTTGGCACCAGCTGCAATGCCCCGTGCAGCATTCGGCTGTGACTGCAGTGCCCTGTGCCACACTCAGCAGGGGCTGTGATGCCCCGGGCTGCACCCGATAGGGGCTGCCATGCCCTGTGCCGCATTCAGCTGTGGCTGCGATGCCATGTGCTATGCTTGGCATTGGCTGCAATGTCCTGTGCCATGCTCAGCCATGGCTGCAATGCCCTGTGCCGCATTTGGTAGGAGCTGCGATGCCCTGTGCCGCACTGGGTAGGAGCTGCGATGCCATGTACTGTGCTTGGCACTGGCTGCAATGCCCTGTGCCGCGCTTGGCCATGGCTGTGATACCCTGTGTCACACCCAGTAGGGGCTGTGATGCCCTGTGCTGCCCTCAGTAGGGGCTGCGATGCCCTGTGCTGCACTCCGTAGGGGCTGTGATGCCCTGTGCTGCCCTCAGTAGGGGCTGCGATGCCCTGTGCTGCACTCCGTAGGGGCTGTGATGCCCTGTGCTGCCCTCAGTAGGGGCTGCGATGCCCTGTGCTGCACTCCGTAGGGGCTGTGATGCCCTGTGCCACTCTCAATAGGGGCTGCGATGCCCTGTGCCGCCCTCAATAGGGGCTGCGATGCCCTGGGCTGCACTTGGTAGGGGCCACGATGCCCCATGCCGCACTCGATAGGGGCTGTGATGCCCTGTGCCGCGCTTGGCACTGGCTGTGATGCCTTGTGCCGCGCTTGGCACTAGCCGTGGTGCCCTGTGCCACACTCAGCACTAGTCGCGAAGCCCTGTACCGCACTCAGCACTGACTGTGCCTCTCCAGGATCCGTGCCAGGCAGCGCCCATCCCTGCCAGGGTTGCGGGCCCTTTGTTTGGGGGGGGTTTCTGTGCTTTGCCAGGGGTGGGGGGGTCTCTGCATGCTGCATGGCGCATGGCTGCATGGCTGCATGGCACGTAGCCCCCTCTCCCTCTCTCCGCAGCCACCTACCCAGGGCTCGGCGCGCCCCAATCCTCCCTGTCGGCCTCTCCCTCCGGACCCTCCACCCAAGGTAACGGCAAAGCCGGGGTGGGGGTCCCATGCTGCACCCCCTCCGGCCACCGCCGCATGCGTGGCTGCACCCTGCATCTCTTCCAACCTGTAAAACCCCTTCCTACCCCCCAGAAAAAAGCTGCTGACCCTCTCGGTTACCACGCTAGTCCCCCTGGCTGACTCACTAGCCCTGCTCTCTCTGCCAGGCCCCCCCCTCGGACAGGCCGCCCCCCCCCACACGCCCGCTGCCCGCGGACCCCGCAACCCCCCAGGTAACAGCGTGTGGGGCAGGATGGCAGCAAGAGGAAGGGTTTTGGGGATCCCCCACCCCACCCCCAACTCATTTTTTTGGGGGGGTGGGGTGCTGGGGGCTGTGTGCTGCTGCGTTGACCCCCCCACTCCTCTGTTTCTCTGCAGCCCCCAGGTGCAGCCAAGCCCCCCCCACCTCGGCGGCCACTGCCTGAGGACCCCCTGGCACCTGCAGCCCCCCCCAGCGAGAGCCCCCCCACGCACCCCTATGTCACCGTGGTTCCATCCCGGTGAGCAGAGGGGGGCAGGATCAGTCTGGGACTGGGGGGGCAGGGGGCGCTTTTGGGGGAAAAGAAAGTTGGGGGGAGGTGGAGAAGGCGGAGAGGGGTACAGGGGGTAAAGTTGGGGGGCAAAAAGGGTGTAGGTGAGGGCTGGGGGGAGCAAGGGGAGACTGGGGGGTCTGGAAGGGGTGCAGGTGTCAGAGTGGGGGGTCAGGGGCACAGAAGGGGGTGCAGGTAGGGGCTGAGGGGAGCAGGAGGAGACTGGGAGGGGCTGGAAGGGGTGCAGGAGTCAGAGGGGGAGGATGGGGGGTGGAGAATGGGGTGCTGGGGGGAGCAGGAGGAGACTGGGGGGTCCTGGAAGGGGTGCAGGAGTCAGAATGGGGGGGCTCAAAGGGGCAGAAGGGGGTGCAGAAGGGGTTGGGTGCTGCCCCCCCCCCCCCCCTCACCTCACTACTCCCTTCTCCCCCCAGCCCAGCGCCCCCACCGCCTCGGGAGGCCTGAGCCGCGGGACAACGCCTCCCCCCGGCTCCCCCCGACCCGTTGTCCCACCTCGTCCCCCAATAAAGGCGCTGTGAGCCGCCCCTCCGCCTCCGCCACACTGGGGGGGGGGGGTGGAAATGCTTGGGGGGGGCTCAAGGGGCCTGGGGTTGAAATAACTACAACTCCCAGCAGCCCTCGCGGCGGAGACCGGAAGCGCCGGGCTTGGGGGCGGGAAGCGGCCCTGGGGCGCGCGCGTGCCCCCTGGCGGGGGAAGTGGGAGAGGAGTCACGTGGGCACGGGTGGGCGGGGCCTTGGGCGCGGAGTCACGTGGGGGAGGGAGGTGAAGGTCGGCGGGGGGGGCGCTGGGCGTGGGTGCGGGAGGGGCTCGTGTGCGAGGGAGAACGTGTGTGCAAGAGCTGCCTGTGTGCACAGGGGGGCGTGTGCAAGGGGTGACCCCTGTGCAAGAGCTGCACGTGTGCAAGAGCTGCCTGTGTGCACAGGGGGCCGTGTGCAAGGGGTGACCCCTGTGCATGGGAACACGTGTGCAAGAGCTGCACGTGTGCAAGAGATACCTGTGTGCCCAGGGGGCCGTGTGCAAGGGGTGACCCCTGTGCATGGGAACACGTGTGCAAGAGCTGCACGTGTGCAAGAGATACCTGTGTGCCCAGGGGGCCGTGTGCAAGGGGTGACCCCTGTGCATGGGAACACGTGTGCAAGAGCTGCTCCTGTGCAAAGCAGCACGTGTGCAAGAGATACCTGTGTGCAAAGGGGGCCGTGTGCAAGAGGTGACCCCTGTGCATGGGCATATGTGTGCAAGAGCTGCTCGTGTTCAAAGGAGCACGTGTGCAAAAGCTGCCTGTGTGCACAGGCATGGGTGCAAGAGGTGACCCTTGTGCATGGGCATGTGTGCAAGAGCTGCTCCTATGCAGGGGAACACGTGTGCAAGAGCTGCCTGTGTGCACAGGGGGCTGTGTGCAAGAGGTGACCCCTGTGCATGGGTATGTGTGTGCAAGAGCTGCTCCTGTGCAAAGCAGCACGTGTGCAAGAGATACCTGTGTGCACAGGGGCGCGTGTGCAAGAGATGACCCCTGTGCATGGGAACACGTGTGCAAGAGATGATCCTGTGCAAAGCAGCACGTGTGCAAGAGATACCTGTGTGCACAGGGGGGCGTGTGCAAGGGGTGACCCCTGTGCATGGGCATGTGTGTGCAAGAGGTGACCCCTGTGCAAGGGAACACACGTGTGCAAGAGCTTTCTGTGTGCACAAATACGTGTGTGCAAGAGCTGCCCTGTGTGCACGGACATGCGTGTGCAAAAGGTGATCCTTGTGCACACACACGTGTGCAAGAGCTGTCCTGTGTGCACGGCCGGGGGCGGAGCCGGGGAGGGGTTGGGGGAGCACCCGGTGCTACCGGTCCCGATCGATGCCCGAGTTACCGGGTGGGTCCCGGGGTACCGGTCCCGGGATACCGGGTGGGTCCCAGGTGGTACCGGGTGCCGGTCTCGGTCCCTGGATATCAGTCCTGGTGCCGGTCCTGGGATGCCGGGACCATTCCCGGAGAACCGGGTGGTGCCGAGGTTCCAATCCCGGTCCTGGGGTGCCGGTCCCGGGGTGCCAGGTGGCTCCCCAGGTACCGGTGCCGGTCGCAGGGTACTAGCCCCGTTCCCGGGATGCCGGGTGGATCCCGGGGTGCCGGTCCCGTTCCTGGGATGCCGGCTGGTTCCAGATGGCTCCCGAGGTACCGGTGCCGGTCCCAATGTACCAATCCCGGGATGCTGGGGGTTCCAGGTGCCTCCCGAGGTACCGGTGCCGGTCCAGGGGTACCAGTCTCGGGATGCTGGGGGTTCCATGTGGCTCCCGAGGTACCGGTGCCGGTCCCAGTGTACCAATCCCGGGATGCCGGCTGGTTCCAGGTGCCTCCCGAGGTACCGGTGCCGGTCCAGGGGTACCAATCCTGGGATGCTGGGGGTTCCAGGTGCCTCCCGAGGTACCAGTGCCGGTCCAGGGGTACCGATCCTGGGATGCTGAGGGTTCCAGGTGCCTCCCGAGGTACCGGTGCCGGTCCAGGGGTACCAGTCTCGGGATGCTGGGGGTTCCATGTGGCTCCCGAGGTACCGGTGCCGGTCCCAGTGTACCAATCCCGGGATGCCAGCTGGTTCCAGGTGCCTCCCGAGGTACCGGTGCCGGTCCAGGGGTACCAATCCTGGGATGCTGGGGGTTCCAGGTGCCTCCCGAGGTACCAGTGCCGGTCCAGGGGTACCAATCCTGGGATGCTGCGGGTTCCAGGTGCCTCCCGAGGTACCGGTGCCGGTCCAGGGGTACCAGTCTCGGGATGCTGGGGGTTCCAGGTGCCTCCCGAAGTGTCTGTGCCGGTCCAGGGGTACCAGTCCTGGGATGCTGCGGGTTCCAAGTGCCTCCCGAGGTACCGGTGCCGGTCCAGGGATACCGATCCTGGGATGCTGGGGGTTCCAGGTGGCTCCCGAGGTACCGGTGCCGTTGCCGGGGTACCAGTCTCGGGATGCTGGGAGGTTACAGGTGCCTCCCGAAGTGTCGGTGCCGGTCCAGGGGTACCAATCCCGGGATGCTGGGGGTTCCAGGTGCCTCCCGAGGTACCGGTGCCGGTCCGCGGGTACCAATCCCGGGATGCTGGGGGTTCCATGTGGCTCCCGAGGTACCGATGCCGGTCCAGGGGTACCAATCCCGGGATGCTGGGGTTTCCAGGTGCCTCCCGAGGTACCGGTGCCGATGCCGGGATCCCAATCCCGTTCCCGGTGTGGGGGGCGGGGATGCCGGTACCACCCCTCCAAGGGTTAATGGCACTCGCCGAAGTTGCCGGGCGGCGGCGCGGCGCCGATTGGCCCGAAGTTGGCGGCGGGGGCCGAGCTCCGGGCCGCCCCCGCCCCTCCCGGTCCCCGCCCGGGTCCCCCCCCCCCGCCCCCCCAAACCTCCCTCCGCCGCCACCGGCGGAGCCATGAGCCCCGCTCCGCTGCTCTGGGCGCTGCTGCTCTGGGCGCCGCTGCTCCGGGCGCCCCCGGTGCGCGATCACCGCCACGGCGTCCACTGGAACGGCAGCAACCCCAGGTACCGGCCCCGCCGCCTTTGTGCGCCCCGGGCCCCGCCGGCCACGCCGACCGGCAGCGGGAGGGGGAACCGGGCACCCACCGGGCACCGAGCACCCGCCCGCACCGATGCACCGGGCAGCCCCAGGGGATACCGAGCCGGTGGGCATCCCGGGGGGGCGCTGAGCACCGGGAGGTACCGAGCCGGTGGGCATCCACGAGGCTACCGAGCCCCGGGAGGTACCGAGCACCAGGAGGTACCGAACCGGTGGGCATCCCGGGAGGTACCGAGCACCGGGAGGTACCGAGCCGGTGGGCATCCACGAGGCTACCGAGCCCCGGGAGGTACCGAGGCGCCAGGCAGACCCAGTGGATACCGAGCCGGTGGGCAGCCTCGTGGTGCTGAGCCCCGAGAGGTACCGAGGCCCAGGAGGTACCGAGCCGGTGGGCATCCTAGGAGGTGCCGAGCCCTGGGAGGTACCGAGCTGGTGAGAGTCCACGAGGCTACTGAGCCCCAGGTGATATCGGGCCGGTGGGCATCCCGGGAGGTACTGAGCCACCGGGCAGCCCTAGGTGATACTGAGCCGGTGGACATCCCGGGTGGTGCTGAGCCCTGGGAGGTACCGAGACAGTGGGCATCCCGGGTGGTGCTGAGCCCCAGGAGGTACCGAGCCCTGGGAGGTACTGAGCTGGTGAGAATCCATGGGGCTACCGAGCCCAGGTGATACCGAGCCTGTGGGCATCCCTGGTGGTACCAAGCCCCAGTGGTACCAAGCACCGGGAGGTACCGAGCCACTGGGCAGCCCCAGGTGATACCAAGCCAGGGGGCATCCCTGGTGGTGCTGAGCCCCGAGAGGTACTGAGCCACCGGGCACCCCCAGGTGACACTGAGCCCGTGGGCATCCCCGGTGGTGCTGAGCACCAGGAGGTACTGAGCCGGTGGGCATCTCTGGGACTACCGAGCACCCATGCGGTTACCAAGGCACCAGGTGGCCCAGGTAGCAGCAAGTCGGTAAGTACCCTGGGAGTACCGATTCTCAGGAGGTACCGAGCTGGTTGGTGTGCCCGGTGATGATGAGGCAGCCTCAGGTGGTACCAAGCTGGTGAGCATCCCCGGTGGTACCAAGCCCAGGTGGTGGTGAGCAGGTGAGTGACCCCTCCACCCCAAGCGGTGCCGACCCACTGAGCATACCCGGATGGGACCGAGCCGGTGAGGAGCCCTGTTGGTACCAAGTTCCAGGTGGTACGGAGCCACCAGGAACCCCCAGGTGATAGTCAGCTGGTGAGCACCCCCGGAGGAACCCAACCAGCAGGGATTCCTGGTGACGCCAAGTCCCAGGTGGCACTAAGCCTGAGGTGATACCAAGCTGGTGGTCACTCTTGGTGATGCCAAGTCCCAGATGGCACTAAGCCTGAGGTGGTTCCAAGCTGGTGGTCACTCCTGGTGGCACCAATGGCACCAAGCCCAAGATGATACTAAGCTGGTGGTCAGTCCTGGTAGTGCCAAGCCCCAGGTGGCAACAACCTGCGCTCAGCACGAGCATCTTTGGGGGTACAGAAGCTTTGGGCATCCTCAGGTGGCACCGATGCTGCTGTGCTCACCTGGGAGAGGTGGAGAGTTCCTGTCCCCCACCCCCCAAGTCCCCATCCCAGCAGGATGGGGCGACCCTGCTGCATCCACGCCCTTGGTGCCCCCCAGCCCCCTCAAACACCCCAACCCTGTCTGCATCCCAAACCCCTGTTCACCACGGTTCCATCCAGAGCCCCAGTGCATCTTCAGCATCTCCTGCACCCCAACTCCAGTTCCATCCAGATCCCCGCTGCACCCCAACCCTCTCATGTACCCCAGTCCTCTCTGTGCACCCCAACCCCAGCTGCACGCAGACCCTTGGTGTGCCCCAATGCATCCAGACACCCCAACCTTGTTTGCATCCCAAACCCCTGTTCACCCCAGTTCCATCCAGAGCCCCTGTGCATTCTCAGCATCTCCTGCACCCCAGCTCCAGTTCTATCCAGATCCCCAGTGCACCCCAACCCTCTCATGCACCCCAGTCCTCTCTGTGCTCCCCAAACCCTATTGCATCCAGACCCGTGAGTGCAGCTGGACACCTCTCCTCTGGCATTTTCCCCAACCTTTGTTGCACCCAGACCCTTGATGCACCCTAAGCCCCCTGTTCACCCCAACCTCAGCTCATCCCAAGCATCCTTACCCTCTCCTGCACCCCAGCTCACATCCATGCAGATCCTCGGTGCACCCCTACCCTCTCGTGCACCCCAATCGTCCCTGTGCACCCCAATCGTCCCCGTGCACCCCACTCCCTGGTGCATCCAGATCCCTGGGTGCAGCTGGAGCTCTCCCCGAAAGGGGCTGGGGGCCCCAGCTCTGTTGCCTGCACGAGCAGACAGGACATGTACACACGTGTGTACACGCGTGTGCACGTGCATTTGTGTGCACACGTGCGTGTGTGTGCACATCTCTGTGCCCCCAGAGGTCCCTGCTCCATCCTAGTAGCCCAGGCGTGAGCTCCAGTGGCCGGTACCCGCACTGGGCCCCCTCCCCTGCCAGCACAGCCCTCTCTGGCCCCCCGAATCCCCCCCTCGTGCGGTGCAGGCGGCGTCGCAGCCCCCACGGCCGTGTCAGCGCCGATCAGCACTGGGGGTGCTGAGGCGGGTGGCGTGGGGCGAGGGGCTTTGTGCCTTGGCCAGCGTGGCTCGGCTCCCCTTGGCCGCAGCGGGCGAGCCCATTCAGGTCCAGTGGCCTGCGGCTAATCCGAGCTGATGCCTGGTTGTGTGGCTCAGCCAGGTGCCTGGAAGCTGTTTTTGGTTAAAGCTTGGCCACCCGCTTTGCTGTGTTTGGGGGGAAAAAGAAGGGGGGGTCCCTCCCCGGGGGGGTCCCTCCCTGTGGATGGCAGGACCCCCAACTTGCCCTCCTTGACAGGTTTCTGCGGGACGACTACACCATCCAGGTGGCCATCAATGACTACCTGGACATCTACTGCCCGCACTACGAGGCGACCGTGCCCGCCGGCCGGGCAGAGACCTTCACGCTCTTCATGGTGGACCAAGAAGGGTATCGCGGCTGCTACGAGACCCCCGGTGCCTTCAAGCGCTGGGTGTGCAACCGGCCCCACGCGCCCTTCGGCCCCGTCCGCTTCTCGGAGAAGATCCAACGTTTCACTCCCTTCTCGCTCGGCTTCGAGTTCCAGCCGGGAGAGACCTACTACTACATCTGTGAGTCCCCTCGGTTGGGTCCCACTGGTGTCTGACGGCACCAGGGGTCCTTGTGGGACTAGATTTGGGGTATGCAAGGGGGTTGGGGTGCACCAGGCATCTGGATGGAGCTGGATTTGGGGGGTAAAAGAGGGTCTGGGTGCACTGGGGCTCTGGATGGAGCTGGATTTGGGGGGTAAAAGAGGGTCTGGGTGCACTGGGGCTCTGGATGGAGCTGGATTTGGGGGGTAAAAGAGGGTCTGGGTGCACTGGGGCTCTGGACGGAGCTGGATTTGGGGGGTAAAAGAGGGTCTAGGTGCACTGGGGCTCTGGATGGAGCTGGATTTGGGGGGTAAAAGAGGGTCTAGGTGCACTTGGGCTCTGGATGGAGCTGGATTTGGGGGGTAAAAGATCTGGGTGCACTGGGGCTCTGGACGGAGCTGGATTTGGGGGGTAAAAGAGGGTCTGGGTGCACTGGGGCTCTGGACGGAGCTGGATTTGGGGGGTAAAAGAGGGTCTGGGTGTACTGGGGCTCTGGACGGAGCTGGATTTGGGGGGTAAAAGAGGGTCTGGGTGCACTTGGGCTCTGGATGGAGCTGGATTTGGGGGGTAAAAGAGGGTCTGGGTGCACTTGGGCTCTGGATGGAGCTGGATTTGGGGGGTAAAAGAGGGTCTGGGTGCACTGGGGCTCTGGATGGAGCTGGATTTGGGGGGTAAAAGAGGGTCTGAGTGCACGAGGTGTTTGGGGTGTACTGAGGATCTGGATTAAATGGGATTTGGGGTGCATGAGAGGGTCAGGATGCAACCGAGGGCCTGGGTGGAACCAGGTTTGGGGCATATGAGACAGTTGGGGTGCACTGAGGGTGTGGACTGGGATGAAGACAGGGGTCTGGGTGCCCGGGGTTGGGATTCAAGGGGGGTCCAAATGCCCCAGGATTGGGATGCAGGGGGGTCTGGATGTCTTGGGGTTGGGGTGCACCTGAGGTGTGTCCAGCTGCACCCAGGGTTATGGATGCCACAGGGATTGGGTGCACGGGTAGGGTTGGGGTGTAAGGGGAGGGTCGGGGTGCAGGGGGTCCGGCTGCCTCGGGTTTGGGGTGCAGGATGCGTCCAGATGCCCGTGGGGTTGGGGTGCATGGGGGTCTGAGTGCCCCAGGATTGGGGTGCAGCCGGGGCCCGGATGCCCATGGAGTTGGGGTGCAGGGGGAGGGTCGGGGTGCATGGAGGTCCAGCTGCTCAAGGGTTGGGGTGCAGGGGGGTCTGGGTGCCTCGAGGTTGGGGTGCACTGGAAGGTTGTCCAGCTGCACCCAGGGCTATGGATGCCACAGGGATTGGGGTGCGCAGAGAGGGTTGGGGTGCACGGGGAGGATCAGGATGCAGGGGGGTCTGGGTGCCCCAAGGTTGGCGTGCAGGGTGGGGGGTCTGGTTGCCCGTAGGGTTGGGGTGCAGGGGGGTCTGAGTGCCCCGAGGTCGGGGTGCAGGAGGGTCTGGATGCCTGTGGGGTTGGGGTACAGGGGTGCCCCCCCTCATCCCACCAGGAGGGGGCGCCCCAGTCCCGGCTCAGCCTTGTCCCCCTAGGGGTCTGGTCCCGGTTTGAGGGTTCCATATCGGGAATAGGGGGGAAAGGGAGGGACCCAGCTGATGTGTCCCCTCTTCCCAGCCATCCCCAGCCCCGAGAGCACCGGCCGCTGCCTGAAGCTGCGCGTCTACGTCTGCTGCAGAGGCACCAGTGAGTCCCGCTGCCCCCCAAACCCCTGGGGCTCCCCCTGTCCTGCCTCTGGGGCAACTGGGGGTACTGGTTTGCACTGGGGCTTTGAGGTGGGGGGCATCGTGCACCCCAGGGGAGCCTCTCACTGACCCTGTTGGAGTTTGTTTCAGCGCCGGAGCCGGTGACAGAGGTTCCCAACTCGCAGCCCCACGGGCGTGGGGGGCCGGAGGGTGAGTATGGGGTGGGCGGGGAGGGGTGGTTCAGGGGGAAGAATTGGGGTGTCTAGGAGCTGGATTGGCCCTGACTTCTTCTCCTGCCCTGCTTTCTGCTCCCACCCCAGCAGATGCGGTGCCTGCTCGAGGCTCGAGGCAGCCCCACACGCTGTGCCTGCTGCTCCTGCTCCTCACCCTGCTCCGGATCTGACCCCCCCAGGGCAGGAACAGGGGCTCTCCTGCCCCACTACCCCACTTCCAGACTCTTCTTCCACCACTGTCCCCTCTTACCTCCCTACCTCGAGCCCACAGGGCAGCCCCAGGACCCTCACGGAGCCAAGCTGGGGCCAGGAGCTCCGGGATGGAAGGTGAGGGAGGCACGGGGGGGGGCTCCTAGGCTGTGGATACCCCTGGAGGGGGGGCTGCATCCCCTTGCAGCATCCCCTGATGGGGTTCTCCTCATCCCAGGGACCTCACTTCCCGCTGGCATCACCAAACCCCTGCCCCACTGGCCACCCTGCCCTGGCGCTGGGCTCCCTGTGGACCTCACCTCGTGCCTTTCCCCATGGACCCTCCGCCCCGGGGGGCCGGGGACCCCCAGGCCCCGGAGCCGGGTGGCAGCTCCTCCGGGTACCGGCTGCTTCCCCTCTGCTGCCTTGTCCTCCGGCGAGGACACACACGGATCTGTCTTCTGGGAAGACGCCTTCCTCAGTGCCGTCACCCTACGGTTTGGTTTGAAGCCCTGGTAGTGACTGAGCCGAGCAATACAGTGTTTGCAAGATCGCTGCGCCCTCCGTGCAGCCCCCACCCCTGGAGTTGCGCTGTCCCCATTCCCCCTGTCCCCATTCCCCCTGTCCCCATTTCCCCGTCCCATCAGAGAATCACCAGGTTGGAAAAGACCCACCGGATCATTGAGTCCAACCATTCCCATCAATCACTGTCCCCATTCCCACTGTCCCGTTCTGCCCTCTGTCCCATTCCCACTGTCCCCTCCTGCTCCCTGTCCCCATTCCCATTGTCCCCTCCTGCCCACTGTCCCCATTCCCACTGTCCCCATTCCCACCGTCCCCTCCTGCCCACCGTCCCCATTCCCACCGTCCCCATTCCCACTGTCCCCTCCTGCCCACCGTCCCCATCCCACCGTCCCCATTCCCACCGTCCGCATTCCCACCATCCCCATTCCCAGTGTCCCCTCCTGCGCACCGTCGCCATTCCCACCGTCGCCATTCCCACCGTCCCCATTCCCACTGTCCCCTCCTGCCCACCGTCCCCATTCCCACCGTCCCCATTCCCACCATCCCCATTCCCAGTGTCCCCTCCTGCTCCCTATCCCCATTCCCACTGTGCCCTCCTGCCCACCATCCCCATTCCCACCGTCCCCATTCCCAGTGTCCCCTCCTGCCCACCGTCCCCATTCCCACCGTCCCCATTCCCACCGTCCCCATTCCCACCGTCCCCATTCCCAGTGTCCCCTCCTGCCCACCGTCCCCATTCCCACCGTCCCCATTCCCAGTGTCCCCATTCCCACCATCCCCTCCTGCCCACCGTCCCCATTCCCAGCGTCCCCATTCCCAGCGTCCCCAATCCCAGTGTCCCCATTCCCAGTGTCCTCTCTTGCTCACTGTCCCATTCCCAGTGTCCCCTCCTGCCCTCTGTCCCATTCCCAGTGTCCCCATTCCCACCGTCCCCTCCCCATTGCCCCTCCCCACAGGGATTCTGGGGTGCAGATGGGGAGGGGGCTGCCCTGCACCCCTCGCCGTGACTTTTCAGGTTTCAGGGGGTGTGTGGGAGCTGAAAGTCAGCGATGGCTGTGGAGCCGCCGGCTCGTGTCCAGGGAGAGCTTTAATTACAACCACACTGCCTGCAATTAGTGCCGCGCAGTGGGACCCGCAGCCCGTGCCTGCTCTGGGATGAAGTGGGGGGACAGGGCTGGGGGGGAGGTGTCACTCATGGGGAGCCCCCAGATGGGTCCCCTGGTCCTGGTCACCCCCATGAAGATGCGCCACAAAGGGGACTGGGGAGGGGAGGTTAGGGGACCCTCCCCATGTGGCAATTTAGGGGGGACACTGTGCTTTGGAGGAGCCCCCAATGTGGGGGTGATGCCATCCGGGGGGGGCTGTGCCCAAGGGATCCCCATGTGGGGATTCTGGGGGGGCTGTGCCTTGTGGGACCCCCAGTGTCGAGGTGATGCCGTCTGGAGGGAACTGTGCCCAAGGGACCCTCGTGTGGGGGTTCTGGGGGGGCTGTGCCTTGAGGGACCCCCAATATGGGGGTGATGCCATCTGGGGGGGGCTGATCCCAAGCGACCTCCACGTGGAAATTCTGGGGAGAAGATCTGTGCTTTGTGGGACCCCCCAATGTGGGGGTGATGCCACCTGGTGAGGGGGACACCAAATCCCTGCCACCGCGGTGCCAGCTCTTGGTGCCCCAAGAGATGCTGGGGTGTTGCTGGGGGCTATGACCATCTCCTGTCCTCCCACCCAGTGGGTGCCAGCCCCCCACTTCCCTTTTTGGGGTGCCCAGCCCCCCCGCAGCCCCAGTCCCTGCGCTGCGCAGGCGTTGCCGCAGTGGTGCTGAGCACGTCAGACGGGTTTTATGGTTTTATGGCTTCGAAGCGAAAGCATCCACCGTGCCGCGCCCCTCCCCGCTGCAGGGCCCCCACCGCACCCCAAACCCCAGCCTCGCAGGTTTGCGGGGTCCCCAGACCCATAGGGGCAGCAGGGCCTGGGGGGTGCCTGGGGAGGGGTCCATGTGGGACCCCAGGTGGGGATCCTGGGGATGGGGGTGCTTTGTGGGACCCCTCTATATGGGGATGATGCTGTTTGGGGGGGAGCCGTACCTAAGGGACCTCCCCATGTAGGGTTTCTGGGGGTGCACTTTGCTTTGTGGGTCCCTCCCAATGAAGGGGTGATGCCATCTGGAGTGGCCATACCTAAGAGACGCCCCCCATGCAGGGAAGTGAGGGGTTGGAGTGCCCTCTGGGACCCCCATACAGGGATGTTGGGGATCAGAGTGCCCTCTGGGACCCCCCATACAGGGATGCTGGGAATCAGCATGCCCTATGGGACCCCCCGTAGAGGGATATTGGGGATCAGGGTGCCCTCTGGGACCCCTCATAGAGGGATGTTGGGGATCAGGATGCCCTATGGGACCCCCCATAGAGGGATGTTGGGGATCAGCGTGCCCTCTGGGACCCCCATAGAGGGATGTTGGGGATCAGGATGCCCTATGGGACCCCCCATACAGGGATGTTGAGGATCAGGGTGCCCTCTGGGACCCCCCATAGAGGGATACTGGGGATCAGGGTGCCCTCTGGGACCCCCATACAGGGATGTTTGTGATCAGCATGCCCTCTGGGACCCCCCATAGAGGGATAGTGGGGATCAGGATGCCCTCTGGGACTCCCCATAGAGGGATGTTGGGAATCAGCGTGCCCTCTGGGACCCTCCATAGAGGGATGTTGGGGATCAGGATGCCCTATGGGACCCCCCATAGAGGGATGTTGGGGATCAGGATGCCCTCTGGGACCCCCCATAGAGGGATATTGGGGATCAGGATGCCCTCTGGGACCCCCCATAGAGGGATGTTGGGGATCAGGATGCCCTATGGGACCCCCCATAGAGGGATGTTGGGGATCAGCGTGCCCTCTGGGACCCCCATAGAGGGATATTGGGGATCAGGATGCCCTCTGGGACCCCCCATAGAGGGATGTTGGGGATCAGGATGCCCTATGGGACCTCCCATAGAGGGATGTTGGGGATCAGGATGCCCTGCGAGACCCCCATACAGGGATGTCGGGGGGGCTGTGCCCCATCTCTCCCCCAGGGTGAGGCCGAGGGGTGCGTGCGGGGCCCCCAGGGTGGGAACGGGGTGTCCTTGAGCTGGGAATCGCTTGGTATGCAGGAGCTGCTGCCGGCTTCAAATCCCATTGACTTCCAATGAGCAATGCCATCAATAAAAGCTAATTGATGGCACGGCCGCTCCAAATCAGATTCCCCGTCCCCTGAATCGAATTGATGGCTCCGCGCCCCGCAGCCAGCGGTGGCTGAAATGGAATCTATTAAAGGAATGGGTTCCATTAGCTCAACCCTTCTGGCTCGCAACCTCAGGGCTCCCCCCCACCTCCTACCCTGCCACCGGGTACCACGACACCCCGATCCCACTGGGGAGGGATGTGGGGTGAGGGTACCCTCAGCCTGGTGCTCGTTGGTAGCTCCCTCCAAAAATGGGAAGGGAAAATGGATCATCGGGAAGAGAAAGTGCTGTGAAATGCTAAAAGGAAGCTCTGAGGTGGAGCTGGGGGGGTTAAAGAAGATCTGGATGGAACTGGGTTGGGGTGCGGGAGAGGGTGCGGATGCTCTGGATGGAACTGGATGGAGTTAGGGTGCAGGAGAGGGTGTGGGTGCTCTGGATGGAAGTGGAGTTGGGGTGCGGATGCTCTGGGTGGAACTGGATGGAGATGGGGTGCAGGAAAGGGTGCGGATGCTCTGGATGGAACTGGAGTTGGGGTGCGGGAGAGTGTGCGGATGCTCTGCATGGAAGTGGAATTGGGGTGCAGGAAAGGGTGCGGATGCTGTGGATGGAACTAGAGTTGGGGTGCAGGAGAGGGTGCAGATGCTGTGGATGGAACTGGAGTTGGGGTGCAGGAGAGGGTGCGGATGCTGTGGATGGAAGTGGAATTGGGGTGCAGGAGAGGGTGTGGATGCTGTGGAGCTCTGAGTGGAACTGGGTCGGGGTTAGCAGCGGGGTCTGGATGCAACTGATATTGGGGTGCACAGAGTAGTTGGGGTGCACCCGAAATCTATGAAACTGGGGGTTAGGGTAAGTAGGGGGTGTCTGGATGCACCCATGGGTCTGGATGCAACAGGGATTGGGGCATGTAGGGGAGGATTAGGGTGCACAAGGGTGGTTGGGGTACTGGGGTGCACTGGGATGAGCATGGGCAAAGCACCCAAGTCCTGTGGTGCTACAGCAGCATTTGAGGATGCTCTTGGCCTCAGATTCCTTGTCCAGCTGCACTGCTGGGGTCACCTCACCCCAACACACCCCGACACCCCTCGCTGCATGGGGTGGAGGAAGGGGTCTGGCATCGCAGCCATCCCGGGGCAGCCCCAGGACTCACAGGGCAGGATGGGGGGCCCAGCAGCCTTCCCAAAAGCTCTGGAAGAGTGGAAAGTGCTCCCCCCAGGGCAGTGGGGACCATCCCTGCCCATCTCCCAGAGCTGCTGAGAGCATCCCGGAGATGGGAAAATAGCTCTGTGTCACCATGGAAACAGGGCCACTGGCTCGCCATGCCGAGGGGACACGGCGAGCTGAGGGGACACGCGTGCCGAGGACCGAGCAGCTGGCACCGGCCACCAACCACGGGCTCCCAGGGGCCACCCCATGCCGCTCATCACCCGCTTCGGTCCTCAATGGTTGGACTTGATGGTCCAATGGGTCTTTTCCAACCTGGTGATTCTATGATTCTGTGACTCTATGATTCTATGACCTGTGGCTCGCTGGGGAGGTGGCCGGTGGCACCGGCACATGGTGGGATGCCAGCCCAATGTGTTGCAACCACAGCTGGGCATCTCTGCCCTGGCGCTCAGCGCCGGAGCCGTCTGTCCCCCGAGCAGCTGCCTGATGTGCCTCGTCAAGGTTATAATTTAGTAAAACACTCAGCGGGGGCTTTGGATGGAGCCGGCCCGTGCCAGCTAATTAACCAGAGCTGCACGCATTGAGCCCATGACTGTCATAGCAATGAGGGTTGCGTGCACCAAGCGTGCCGGCTCGCGCCATCGTGTCCCACCCGCATCCGCATCCCGTGGCGCAGGGAGCATCACTGCTGGGCAATTCCAGCTGCAGAGGTCGGAGTAGAGGGCGTCACCGCTTCCCCCTGCAGCGGGGAGAGCGCGTGGAGGCGCATTGCACGCGCAGGGTTGCGTGGCTGGGGCTACGGGCGCAGTCGCTGCGCGCATGCATCTCCACTGTGTCTGTCTGTCCCCGACGGTGTCTGTCCGTGTCCCTGCGCGTGCTGGGGTGACAGCTGCTCCCCCCCCCTGCCGCCTCAGCTCGCTGTAGTCCTGATGGACAATAATCCTGCTGTGCTGGAGCCTTGCAGCGCAATTCAGCTGCCAGCTCTGTCCACGCTGCCTGCACTCGCTGCATATTAAGGGCCCTCGGTGCTGGATCCAGATCCGCCACGCGTTGGGGTCTCCAATGCTGGGACCCACCCTGAATCCCCAGCAATAGGGCTGGAGGGACCCCCCAGCCCAGAGCGTGGGATCTAAACAATGCAAGAAAGAACTTGAGGGGCTGGAGCACGTCCGGAGAAAGAAACAGAGCTGAGGAAAGGTCTGGAGAACAGGAGATGTGGGAGCAGCTGAAGACCCTGGGGCTGTTTAGTCTGGAGAAGAGGAGGCTGAGGGGAGACCTCATCGCTCTCTGCAGCTCCCAGAAAGGAGGATGGAGTGAGGTGCTTGCTGAGCTCTTCTCCCAAGGAACAAGTGATGGGATGGGAGGAAATGGCCTCCGGTTGCACCAGAGAGGCTGGAATTGGATATTGGGAAAGATTCCTCCACTGAAAGAGTGGGGAAGCCCTGGCAGAGGCTGCACAGGGAGTCGGTGGAGTCCCCATCCTTGGAGGGGTCCAAAAGCTGGGTGGACAAGGTGCGTCGAGATGGTTCAGTGGAGCAGGAATGGCTGGACTCGATGATCTCAAAGGTCTTTTCCAACCAAACAATTGTATGATCTTCCAAGGGTGCCTGGAGTGGGTACTGCGAGGGTCGTTAGCAGGGCTGGATGCTGGGGTTTGAGCAGTAGCTCACAAAGCACTGTGGCCACACAGCCGTCAATCCCCATCCCGCTCCGGGCTGCGAGAACGCTGGGAAGGATGGAGAAGCCCCAGCACCAAAGGCTGGAGCTGCAGGATAGGGTGGGGTGAGTCCCCGTGGGCTGCGGGGCTGGTGGGCTCCTGCACTGAGGTCCCTCCTCACACCAAGGTCCCCAGTGCAGGAGTCCCGCAGTCCTTCTGTGTCTGCTACTCGTGTTCATTGATCACCCCCCCTGTGCTCCTTTGCTCCTCAGGCTGCTAACGAGCTTCCCTGGCAAAGCTCTCGTTAGCCGTGCCAGAGCCCCAAGCCAGAATCTGGCTTGCTGGGCATGGGTCTGCTGTGCCCAGTGCACCGAGGGCAACCTCGTGGGTCCCTGCCAGAGCCAGCACAGGGTCGGGTGGGTGCCAGAACGCAGCCGTAAACAGGAGGTGGATCGATGCACTGAATTATTTAGCAAGGGAGCATGAGGAGGCTGCGAATTCAACGTGGGAACGCGGAGCTGCGCTCACACCCGGGCACGAGACCTCCTAGCCATGCACCCGGTGCCAGGTTGCAGGGATAGGGATGACCCCGAGGTCCTCTGCCACCCTCTTGAGCCCTGGGAACCAGTGCCATGGTGACCCCACATCATGGTTGGACTCAATGGGTTCCTTCCAACCTGGTGATTCTATGATTTTATGATTCTATGATCTCTGTGCCATGCTGGCTGTGCCAGGCTGTCCCCAGGCGGTGCCACCGTCACCACAGCCGCCGTCCCATCTGAGCACCCAACTCCTCAGCACCGTGGTGATAGAGGGACACATACACACCCCCCGAACCCCCTTTTCACCGTAACCCCTGGCAATTTGCTGCATCTCAAAGGGCTGAGCTGCGCTCGCCACTGCCCCAGCCCCTCTCGCCAGCCTTTTATAACCGATGCATTATTAAAACTACCCCGCGCCATCGCTCACGGCCAGCGTGACGGCAGGCACCGCAGCAAACCTGATGAATATTTCAGGCCCTGAAATCTTCTGTGCCTGCGTGCTTTCTCCTCAGCACCCCGCCCCACCCCCCCAACCCCCCCCAATTTATTAGCTCATTTGCTTCCCCACACTTCTGCACTGCATGCCCTTGGACTCGATGATCTGGTGGGTCTTTTAAACCTGGTGATTCTATGATTCTATGCACCCATCCCCAAACTGGGAGGTCACTCACCGCCACCTCCAGGGCGGCTCCCATGTCCCTTGCTGTCCCTCCACCCATCCCCATCCCTCCTTTGATGCAGATCCCTTGGCATCATCACCTGCATAGAATCATCATAGAATAATCAGGTTGGAAGAGACCCACTGGATCATCGAGTCCAACCATTCCTATCAAACACTAAACCATGTCCCTTAGCACCTCATCTACCTGTCCCTTAAACCCCTCCAGGGAAGGTGACAAGGAGGACAAGCACCAGGACAGGGACAGCATGATGTCACAGCGTGGATCTGTCCCTGTCACCCCAAACTGGCACCCTCCACGTCACCCCTTCCACCTCCTCCAGCACTCCTGGTCCTGACGGCTGCAAATACTAATTGCGACGTAATCTATGTGTGGTGAGAGTGGGATATTGATGCTGCCTGTCACTCCTCGATCAGATTAACGTCACTTAGGCACCAGTAGTGGCAGCTCAGAGATCTCCTACCAGCCTCCTGGAGTGGGACTGGCAGAGGCTTGGAGAAGAGGAGGCTGAGGGGAGACCTTGTTGTTCTCTCCAACTCCCCGAAATGAGGTTGTGGAGAGGAGGGACCTGTCCCAGCGCAGGTGCCAGCTCTGACCTGCCACTAGATCCCTGCCCGCTCCCACGGCTGCTCTGCCAGCCCCACCACCCCTCGTCCCTCTCCTGGCACCCCTGAGGAGCCTCCTCGTGCTCAACACCCCGGTCCCTGTGCTTGGACCCTGTGGGCTCCCTCCGGGAGGGTGAGACGATGCTGGTGCTGAGCAGGGCTGAGCCCTGGAGACACTGTGACACCCTCTTAGGGATCTGGTGAGGGCAAATCTGGGGTGCAGGGTCCCTTGCGGGGAGCCCAGGTGCAGGCAGCGTTCTAGGAGGGTGAGGTGCTGCTGGGTCTGAGCCCTGAGGATGCTGAGGATGCTGGTGCAGGATCCCCGGCGGGGAGCTGGGCTGTGCCATGGTCCCACACCCTTCGTGGGCACCTAGATGGTGCGAGCTGCAGCCCCACAGCCTCCGGCCACCGTGCAGGGGCCACCAGGGCTGCGCGGCTGCGATGAGCAGAGCCAAGGCCTCCAGGATGGGTAGGGATGAGGCCAGCGGCTGCAACCCCATCTCGGTGTCCTTGTCCCTTCCCCAGGGAGCTGTGGGTGTCGTGCCGCGTCGTGCCAGCCCCCATCGTGCCATGCCCAGAGATGGCTCGGCTCCCACGTGCGTGTCCAGGAGGGGTTGGATAGGGGACGGTGGGGCTGGGACTGCTGCTGGAGGATGATATTGGAGTGATCTTGAGGCTGGGAGGGAGGTTTGCCACGCGGGAGGAGAAAAAGAGGAGCTTGGCTGAGTCACCCAGTGCCGGCTGCTGACTCAGGCTCTTCCTGCCAGGTAGCCCCTGCGCGTGGGCTGCGGGGCGCGGGGTTTGCTCCTGGCACCCCAATCCAGCACCCACCATGCCTCAGGGTGATCCAAGAGGAGAACGGCACTGGATTCGGCTCCGTGCCTTGCAGTGCGGTGACCTGTTTCCGCTTGGGTTCCCCACCAGCGGCACAGCCGCCTGCCAGGGTGGCGTGGGAACCGTGGGAACTCGGAGCCACCCGCCTGCGTCTCCTCACTCGGCACCTCTGGGAGCCTCAATGCCCAGGGCTGCTGGGATTTGGCACGACAGCGCTCGCCGGAGACAGGTTTCCGGCACCAGCGCGGTGCCCGGGCTCTTGGAGGAAATCAGCTTCCTTGCAGAGGAGCTGGAAACTTGAGATCATCGAGTCCAGCCATTCCTGCTCCACTGAACCATCTCGGAGCACCTTGTCCACCCAGTTTTTGGAGCCCTCCAAGGATGGGGACTGCGTTCTGGCACCCACCCGACCCTGTGCTGGCTCTGGCAGGGACCCACGAGGTTGCCCTCGGTGCACTGGGCACAGCAGCCCCATGCCCAGCAAGCCAGATTCTGGCCTGGGGCTCTGGCACGGCTAACGAGAGCTTTGCCAGGGAAGCTCGTTAGCAGCCTGAGGAGCAAAGGAGCACAGGGGGGGTGATCAATGAACACGAGTAGCAGGCACAGAAGGACTGCGGGACTCCTGCACTGGGGACCTTGGCGTGAGGAGGGACCTCAGTGCAGGAGCCCACCAGCCCCGCAGCCCACGGGGACTCACCCCACCCTATCCTGCAGCTCCAGCCTTTGGTGCTGGGGCTTCTCCATCCTTCCCAGCGTTCTCGCAGCCCGGAGCGGGATGGGGAGTGACGGCTGTGTGGCCACAGTGCTTTGTGAGCTACTGCTCAAACCCCAGCATCCAGCCCTGCTGCCGACCCTCGCAGCACCCACTCCAGGCACCCTTGGAAGATCATACAATTGTTTGGTTGGAAAAGACCTTTGAGATCATCGAGTCCAGCCATTCCTGCTCCACTGAACCATCTCGACGCACCTTGTCCACCCGGCTTTTGGACCCCTCCAAGGATGGGGACTCCACCGACTCCCTGTGCAGCCTCTGCCAGGGCTTCCCCACTCTTTCAGTGGAGGAATCTTTCCCAATATCCAATTCCAGCCTCTCTGGTACAACCGGAGGCCATTTCCTCTCATCCCATCACTTGTTCCTTGGGAGAAGAGCTCAGCAAGCACCTCACTCCATCCTCCTTTCTGGGAGCTGCAGAGAGCGATGAGGTCTCCCCTCAGCCTCCTCTTCTCCAGACTAAACAGCCCCAGGGTCTTCAGCTGCTCCCACATCTCCTGTTCTCCAGACCTTTCCTCAGCTCTGTTTCTTTCTCCGGACGTGCTCCAGCCCCTCAAGTTCTTTCTTGCATTGTTTAGATCCCACGCTCTGGGCTGGGGGGTCCCTCCAGCCTTATTGCTGGGGATTCAGGGTGGGTCCCAGCATTGGAGACCCCAACGCGTGGCGGATCTGGATCCAGCACCGAGGACCCTTAATATGCAGCGAGTGCAGGCAGCAGGGACAGGTTTCCAGCATCAGGCGCCTGGTGCCCAGGGCAGGGACCCTGTGGCAAACCCAGAGCCACGAGCCGGGCAAGCAGAGCCAGGAGCCACTCATGGCTCCATCCCACTGTTCTGCAAGGAAGCTGATTTTCTCCAACAGCCCCGGCATCCAGCGCGGCTGCTCGCTCGTGGCCAGGCTGCCGGCGGCTGCCTTGGCGTCGGCAATTAATCCTCCTCTGCGCTGCCGTGCCATGGAGCTGCGGGCCAATTAACTCAAGCTGCTAATTCACGACTCACCCCCGTGCCCTTCTGCGCAGCGGGGCTCACCTTTAAACACCCCCCTCCCGGGCTGCTCCGGCTGGACCTGAGAGAGCTGGGGGGGTTCAGCCTGGAGAAGAGGAGGCTGAGGGGAGAGCTCATTGCTCTCTGCAGCTCCCTGAGAGGAGGTTGTAGAGAGGAGGGAGCTGGGCTCTTCTCCCAAGGGACAGGGGACAGGACGAGAGGGAATGGCCTCAAGCTCCACAGGGGAGGGTCAGGATGGACATCAGGAAAATATATTTCACGGAAAGGGTCATTGGTCCCTGGCAGAGGCTGCCCAGGGACGAGGTTGAGTCCCCTTCCCTGGAGGGGTTAAATGGACGGGTGGATGAGGTGTTGAGGGACATGGGTTAGTGATTGATGGGAATGGTTGGACTCCATGACCCGGTGGGTCCTTTCCAACCTGGTGATTCTATGGTTCTATGATTCTATGACCTCTGGCTCGCAGGGGAGGTGGCCCTGTGGCCATTGGCACTAACACCCGGCTTCAAGTCCCCCCAGTCCCCACCCTGGGCTGCACTGACTTTTCTCCAAGCCCCAGCACCACCCCAGGAGGTCCCACGGGATGCTTTTTAGGGCTGGAGGTGCCCCCTTTACACGGGTGTGGGGGGAGCCGGCACCCCGCACCTTCACCGGGGCAGCCCTCGCCAAGACGCTGACGCGGCGCGACCATCCGTGAGGCCTTCATTCAAATTTAAAGACCGTGCTGGGGATAAAAATAAAGGAAAAGGGCAGCGAGGAGCAGGGCGGCCACGAGCCCTGGGCACGAGGCGTGCAGCGAGCAGCTTGCCCAGGCAGCAGCGCGGGGCAATTTGCACAGCAAAATGCTGCAAGGAGGAGCTGGGAGAGCCCAGGGGCTACTTGGCTCCGTGCAGACACGCCAGCGCTGCTGGCTACCTGCTCCCCAACCTGGTTGCCGTGTCCCTGCGGTCCCGGCCACCCCTTCTGCGTGTCGTTGGCATGTTCTTGCCGTGGCCGGTTGGCCGCGTGCCGGCAACCTGGCTCCTGTCGGTAGGTCGGGAGCCCTGAGCTCAGCGTGTTTTGGGGCCGCGTAGGTGTGGCTGGTGAATATTTCATGCCCGCGTTCGCCGAGCCCTTTCTTGGTTACACTCCTGCCTCCTCCCCGCGCGCTCTCGCCATGTTTATTTATTTAATGAATTATTTATCGGCTCCCCCTCTCGCTCGGCTGGGCGCTGCCCCCCCCCAGCTTCGTGTTCTCCCCCCTCCTCTACTCCCAGCCCGACACGATGATTTATTGAATGCCGTCTCTGCTCTGCGGTTGCGACATGCTGTCACAGGAAGCCGCAGTTAAATATTAACCAGGGCGGACGACGCGGGTCCCATGCCCTGATGGGCACACGCTGCCAGCGGGACCCCTGGGCTCGCCCCGCTCCAGGCTCGGTGGCCACCTTGGCCACTGCCCATGACTACAAGGGATTTTGCTCCACGTACTCCCTGCTCGGGAGCCAAAACCTGCTGGATCGCAGTGCGATGAGCACAGGGTGGAGGTGATGTGGAGCGTGGAAATGGGGAGGACCGGTGTGTCGGCATGCCCAGCTCTCCAGGAGAGCTCAAGGGGGTTTGTGTCCTCCTGAGAACCATGTTCCCACCGCAAAGGCCGTTTCCTGCATGGGTTAGTGATTGATGGGAATGGTTGGACTCGATGATCCGGTGCGTCTCTTCCAACCTGGTGATTCTATGATTGGCAAAACCAGCCAAGCCCCCTCTGTGTGCGGCTGCTGTGACCAGGCTTCATCCCTGAGTCCCAGGGGTGATGCCTACTGGGTGCTGGCATCCACACCATGATGCTCAGGGCACGTTGAGCCACCCATGTCCCTCTGTCCCCATCCTTGGTGAGTGCCAGCATCTATGCATGATGCTCAGGGCACGTTGAGCCACCCATGTCCTTCTGTCCCCATGCTTGGTGAGTGCCAGCATCTATGCATGATGCTCAGGGCACGTTGAGCCACCCATGTCCTTCTGTCCCCATCCTTGGTGAGTGCCAGCATCTATGCATGATGCTCAGGGCACGTTGAGCCACCCATGTCCTTCTGTCCCCATGCTTGGTGAGTGCCAGCATCTATGCATGATGCTCAGGGCACGTTGAGCCACCCATGTCCTTCTGTCCCCATGCTTGGTGAGTGCCAGCATCTATGCATGATGCTCAGGGCACGTTGAGCCACCCAGGTCCCTCTGTCCCCATGCTTGGTGAGTGCCAGCATCCATTCATGATGCTCAAAGCACCTTCAGCCACCCAGGTCCCTCTGTCACGTCACCCCAACAGTGATTCTTGGTGGCTGACAGCACCAGGGCACCTTCAGCCACCCAGGTCCCTCTGTCCCCATGCTTGATGAGTGCCAGCATGCATGTATGATGCTTGGGACACCTTCAGCCACTCAGGTCCCTCTGTCCCCATGCTTGGTGAGTGCCAGCATCCGTGTATGATGCTCGAGGCACCTTCAGCCACTCAGGTCCCTCTGTCCCCATGCTTGGTGAGTGCCAGCATCCATGTATGATGCTCGGGGCACATTGAGCCACCTGGGTCCCTCTGTCCCCATGGGAGCACTCGGTGCATCCCGCCGTGCCCGGGGTCCCCCCTGGTGAGCTGTGTGGGTGCTGGCAGCGCTGCATACGTTGCCATGAGGGGACTTGGGTGGGGAGTGTTTCCATGTGGAGGTGTGTGTGTTGCCATGGGTTTGCCGAGCCGAGGCGTTTCCATGGATGCAGCGCAGTGCTGCCGGGGGCCCTTCCAGAGGTGCATAGCCCCTCGGGATGCCCAGGCACCAGGGTGCACTGGGAGGGAGCTGCCGCCGCTGCCACCACCACTGGCACCTGGTGCCTCATCTCCCTGCACCCCCACCACCTCAAACCCCCCCTTCCTGGGCCACCCCGAGCCCTTTTCCACATGTTGTGTTTTCTTCACTTCACTTCTCTGCATAAATAATTAATAGAAGCTTTTTTTGGTCCTCTGGGCACTTCCACCAGGCCCCTCTTGCTTCCTAGCAGGGCTCCAGTTGGGGCTTGGACCCAGTGCAGGCTGGGGGGTTGTGCCATGGGGCATCACCAGTGCTCCCAGTGAGTGAGACCCCAGTGTCAGTGGGACCCGGCATCGGTGCCTGCACCTGCGTGGGTCCCACTGAGATCCCAGTGTTGGTGGGGCCCTGTCCTTGTGTTCCCATTTTCAGGGGTACCAGTGAGACCCCAGTGTCGGGGATGTGAGGTTGTGGGTATGCAGGGATGTGAGGTCACGGGGATGCGGGGATGCAGGGATGTGAGGTCGCAGGGCTGCAGGGATGTGAGGTCACGGGGATACAGGGATGTGAGGTCGCGGGGCTGCAGGGATGTGAGGTCGTGGGGATACAGGGATGTGAGGTCGCGGGGATACAGGGATTTGAGGTCGTGGGGATACAGGGATTTGAGGTCGTGGGGATACAGGGATGTGAGGTCGCGGGGATACAGGGATTTGAGGTCGTGGGGATACAGGGATTTGAGGTCGTGGGGATACAGGGATGTGAGGTCACAGGGATGCAGGGATGTGAGGTCGCGGGGATCCAGGGATGTGAGGTCATGGGGATGCAGGGATCCAGGGATGTGAGGTCGCGGGGATGCAGGGATCCAGGGATGTGAGGTCACAGGGATGCGGGGATGCAGGGAAGGGGGACCAAGAAGGATGTGGGGATGCAGGGCTGTGTTGATGCAGGGTTTGGCCACCCCAACCATGTCACCACTCCAGCTCGATGGCTCACGGTGGGAGCACCTGTGCCAGCCACACTTACCATAGGCTCCCAGTCTTATTTGCCAGCTGCCAAATCATAGAATCCTGGAACGGTTTGGGTTGGAAGGGACCTCAAAACCCATCCAGTCCCACCCCTGCCATGGGCAGGGACACCTCCCACTGCATCAGGGGCTCCAAGCCCCATCCAACCTGGCCTTGGACACCTCCAGGGATGGGGCAGCCACCTCTGCTCTGGGCAACCTGGGCCTCCCCACCCTCATCGTGAAGATTTTATTCCTAACAGCTAATCTAAATCTTCCCCCCCCCTCTCCAGCTCAGATCCTCCAGGCTGTGTGCGAAGCCGGCGATGCCGGAGCAGGGGCTGCCAGGTGGGTGCTGGTGTCGGGCACGCGCTTGGGCGCGTTCCCATGCTGGAGCTGCGTGTGGCTGCACTGGGGCGAGCGCGCTCGTGCGCACACACGTGTGCCGGGGCGTGGATCACCTGGCACACAGGACGCTGAGTGGTGTCTCATGGCAGTTGCTAAGGAATCTTGCCGAGGACAGGCGGCTGGAGCTGGCACCCAGCTCAAGAATTTCTCGTATGCACCCACTAGCCTCACAGCGGCCACTGGCCCCCAAAATTCCTTGGTTCCTCGAGGGGGGAATGAGGCAGTGGTGCAGGAAGAGGGAGGGAATGGGATGGGTGTTCAGCCACATGTGGGTTCCTGGGGCAGGATGGGGCAGGTCGGAGAGCCTGGCATCGTGGTTGTCCTCCCCCGGCATCCGGGCTGCCCTGGCACACTGGTCCCAGCCCGCCCGTGCCCGTGGCAAGTGGCTGAGTGCCCACACTTCCGAGTAAGCGGGTGCCCACCCTTCCTGGTGGCTGGCTGCCCACCCTTCCCAGCGTCTGGGTGCCCACCTTTCCCAGTGACTAGGTGCCACCTTTCCCAGCAGCTCAGTGCCCACCCTTCCCAGTGGCTGGGTTCCCACTCTTCCCAGTGGCTGGGTTCTCACTCTTTCCAGTGGCCAGGTCTCCACCCTCCTACCTGTACCCATGTCCCCAGGGGGATCAAACCCTTCTGTGAACACCTGTGACCCCCGTGGCACTGTCAACAGCACTGTCAGGTGACCCAGTGCTCCCACCAGTGAGACCCCAAAGTCAGTGGGACCTGGCACTGGTGCTCCATGCGGGTTCCCAGTGAGACCTCAGTGACAGTGGGATCTGGTCCTGGTGTCCCAATCCATGGGGTCCCAGTGAGACCCCAATATTGGTGACACCCCAGTGTCAGTGGAACCTGGTACTGGTGCTGCCACCCTCAGTTATCCCAGTGAGACCCCAGTGTTGCTGACACCTCAATGTCAGTGGGACCTGTAGGGTCCTGATGAGACCCTAACCCTGGTGGCACCTGATCCTCTGGTGCCCCCACAGCCTTGTCCTGGGGTAGCTCGGCTCCCCGGTGCCCATGCTGCTGCTGGTACTGGTCTGATACTGATACTGGTGGTGATACAAGTGCTGTTGCTGGTACTGTTGCCAATGCCAGTGTCGGTACCAGTACGAGTGCTAGTGCTGATATTGGTACTGATACCAGTGCCACTGCCAGTGCTGATATTGGTACTGGTACCAGTGCTACTGCCAGTGCTGATGCTGGTACTGGTACTGATGCCACTGCCAGTGCTGATATTGGTACTGGTACCAGTGCTACTGCCAGTGCTGATGCTGGTACTGGTACTGATGCCACTGCCAGTGCTGATATTGGTACTGGTACCAGTATCGGTGGCAATACTGGTGCCAGTGCTGGTGTCGGTACCAATACTGGTGCTGATGCTGGTACTGGTGTCAATACTGATACCAGTGGCAATGCTGGTGCCGGTACTGGTGCCGGTGCTGATGCTGGTGTCAATACTGATACCAGTGGCAATGCTGGTGCCGGTACTGGTGCCGGTGCTGATGATGGTGTCAATACTGATACCAGTGGTGATGCTGGTGCCAGTACTGGTGCCGGTGCTGATGCTGGTGTCAATACTGATACCAGTGGCAATGCTGGTGCCGGTACTGGTGCCGGTGCTGATGCTGGTGTCAATACTGATACCAGTGGCAATGCTGGTGCCAGTACTGGTGCCGGTGCTGATGATGGTGTCAATACTGATACCAGTGGCGATGCTGGTGCCGGTACTGGTGCCGGTGCTGATGCTGGTGCTGATGCCATTGCCGGTACCGGTGCCGGTGCCGATGCTGGTGCTGATGCCGATGTTGATGCTGCTGCCGGTACCGGTGCCGGTGCTGATGCTGATCCCGGTGCTGATGCTGATCCCGGTGCTGATGCTGCTGCCGGTACCGGTGCTGATGCTGCCGGTGCTGATGTCGCCGGTACCGGTGCCGGGTGCCGGGTGTCGGGTCTCGGGCGCGCGCACGGGGCGCGGCGGCGTCGGGGGCGCGCGGGGCGGAGCCGGGCGGCGGGGGCGCGGGCGGCTCCCGGTTCTCCCCCATTCATCGGGATCGCGGCGGAGCTCCGCGGCGGCGGCGGCGGCGGCGGCGGAGGAGGAGGAGGAGGAGGACAGGGAGGACAGGGAGGACAGGGACAGGGATGGCTGCTCGGCTGCTCCTGCCCCTGCTCCCGCTGCTGCTGCTGCTGCCGGGCCGGGGGCTACCGGGAGCCCTGGGCAACCGCCACGCCGTGCACTGGAACAGCTCCAACCTGCAGTGAGTGGCGGAGCGGGGGAGGCCACCGGCACCGGGAGGAGGAGGAGGGGGAGGAGGAGGCGGGGGGGTCCCCGGGACCGGGATAGGGCGGGGGGCGCCGCCGGGAAGGACGCGGCGGGGGCTGGGAAGAAGGAGGGGGGGACGGGACTCTCGGACCCCTCCGAACCCCTCCGGTACCGGTGTCCCGGGAGGGATGGGCTATGAGACCCCCGGTACCTGTGTCCCATGATGGAGGGGCTGCTAGACTCCCCGGTACCGGTACCGGTGACCTCATGGCGTCTCGGTATGGGAGGCGCTGCGTGACCCCCGGTCCCGGTGCCCCGATAGGTGAGGGGATGCTGGACCCCCCTGGTACCGGTGCCCCGATAGGGGAGGGGATGCTGGACCCCCCCGGTACCGGTGCCCCGATAGGGGAGGGGATGCTGGACCCCCCAGTCCCTGTGCCCCGATAGGTGAGGGGATGCTGGACCCCCCCGGTACCGGTGCCCCGATAGGGAAGGGGCTGCAGGACTCCCCGGTACCGGTTCCCCGATGCGGGAGGGGCTGAGAGACCCCCCGGTACCGATGCCCCAGTAAGAAAGGGGCTGCAGGATCCCCCGGTACCGGTTCCCCGGTGTGAGAGGGGCTGAGAGACCCACGGTACCTGTTCCCTGATACGGGAGGGGCTGCGGGACCCCCGGTACTGATACCGGGCACCTCACCGGGGCCGCTCCGGGGCGGGGGGGGTGCGTTTCGGAGCCCCGGGACGGGTGTCTCGGTGACCCCGGGGGACCGAGCCCCCCCGACGGCGCTGACCCCCTCCCGGCGGCGGCACCGGGATGAGCACGGCCGGTTCCCCCCCTCACCGGGGATGGGGAGGGGGTCTCAGTGCGACGCCCCCGCCGCCAGACGTGTCCCCCCCGTCTGTCTGGGCGCGGTGGCGGCGGGGGGGGCCGACGGGTGCCCCCCCCTCCCCGTTCGGTGCCATCCTTGAGGGTGCTGGGGGGGTTTAGGGGTGATGAGGGGGTGCAGAGTCGATGGGGGGCACCCACGGCCGCCGAAACCCACGTGGGAGGTGGGTACGGACCCCCCTGCCCCTCCCTCACACCCGCTATTGGGGGGCTGCATCCCCGGGGGGGCTCCCCAGGTGCGTGGGGTGCTTGGCACCCACACCTGGAGGTGCTGGAGAGGCGCTGGGGTGGTCGCAGTTGGGTTGGGGTCCTCTTAGGCTTGGGGGGCTGCCAGTTCGTGGTGGGTCCGTGTGTGTGTGTGTCCCCCCTCCAAGGATTGGGGGGCAGCGCCTGCTGCAATCCCCCATCTCCCCTTCCCTCGCCAGCACCAGCGCTCAGGGGTGTGGCAGGGCCAGCTGGAGCATCACCCGGCACCCATGGGTGATGGGGAGCCCCTGGGGTGTCTCCCCTCAACCCTGCACCCCTTTTTGCAGGGAGGGAGAGCCCCCCCCCCCCACTTCATCTCCTTCCCCTCCCTTCGAGCTCGTGTCGCCAGGCGGAAGCCCGGGCCCCATAAATCGTGCGTGTGTGCGACGTGCCGAGGCGCAGCACAAAGGCGAGGCGCTCGGGCACCCGTCTGTGCCCCCCAGCTTCCCCTGCACCCCCTCTCCCGCTGGCTTCATCCCCGCATCATGACATCAGTGGCACCTCAGCGGGTGGGATGCCCCCCTACCCTCTTCCCCCCCCCCCACCTCCATCCTCACCTCGCCACCACCCAGGGGTCACCTCTCCCACCCCAGATTTGCACCTCGAGCCCCCGGCCGCCTCGCCGGGGATGGCACCAAGGAGGTGCCGCCGGTGCCCGCGTCGTGCCAACCGTGGGGATGTCGCAGCCAGACGCCCCGTTCCCGCTGCGCACGCGGCGCTGGCGTCCGGCTCAGGGCACGGGTGGTGGGGGCGGCTGCGGCAGAGCCGTGTCCCAGGGACTCCCAAGCGCCGATATTTATTGTTAGGCAGTGCGGCAGCTCGGCCGCAATTAGAGCCCGCGCGGCAAAGTGTCTGGATTAGATAAATTATGGGGGGAATTAGGCTCCCTGGGCCGCAGCCTGCAAATCCCAGCAACCCCGCTGCAAGCAGAGCGATAAACAAGCCCTGCGCGGCCCTGCGGGGCTCCCTGGGGAGGGAGGGGGATGCCAGCAGGCTCAGCTCCCCAAAAATTTATTGCGTCTCCCGCTGCGCCACCTCGGGCACCGTTGCGGGTCCCCGCAGAGCCCACCTGCAGCATCCACGGTGCCAGCAGCACCTTGGGGAACAGGGTGGTGGCTTCTCCTTGGTGCTTCTCCAGTCCCGTGGCCGCGACGGAGGAGGATGACGTGGTGCCAAGGGGCCAGAGGGGCCACGGAGCGTGCCGGGCACCCATCCTGCAGCAGTTCTGGGGGCGCTGAGGGCAAAGCCCAGGGGAGGTGGGAAGGTGGGAAGGGATGCTCAGAGCAGCCAAGGTGCCAGGTTGCTGGTTCAGCCGCGCTTTCCGTCTGTCCCATCGCCTGGTGGCAAACGGCGAGACCCGAGGGTGCAGAATGGACCTCGGCTGCGCCCTCTGCTCCGAGTCCTGCCAGGAGCAGGCATGGTGGCACAGGGTGAAGGTGCGAGGTGGTCACATCCCACTCGGTTTTAGGATTCGGAGAGGGGATGGCTGCATCCTTGGGGTGCCCCGTGGTGTGGGGCTCACAGGGGTGTCCCCAGTTGAGCCACAGCGTGTGATGTCGAGGTGGGCACAGCAATTTGTCCCCATGCATGGGCCCGCAGGGTGCCCGGTACCACGCAGGGGTAGAGCGGGGCGGCTGCAAAGTGGGGTGCACGGAGTGCTGGTGCCCAGGGGTGCTTGGGGTGCCGGTGCCTGGCTGAGACAGGTGGATCAGAGCTCACCTGTGCACAGGGAGGGCCTGGAAAGCATGTGCAGCCCCCCCAGCCGCCGCTGTCGCCGCCACGCTCGCCTCTTCAAGGCGGCTTTTATCTGGCTGACTTTATGTTCCAAGCGGTGAGAGCTGGAGCGGGTTCTCAAGAGCCCTTGTGCGAAGCAGCCTCACCCGGCGGAGCATCTCGTGTGAGAGAGGAGCCGCGGCCGCGCTCGGTGCCCGCCGGTGGTATCTGGGGGTGCCCAGATTCCTGGGTGTTCCCAGCTGCTGGAACACGGCACTGGAGCTTTGCTCGGTGAATTCCAGCTGCCGAATCCCAGCACCAGGGCTGTGCCCGATGAATCCCAGCTACTGAATGCCAGTACCAGGTCTGTGCCCGCTGAATCTCAGCACCAGATCTGTGCCTGGTGAATCCCAGCTGCTGAATCCCAGCACCAGATCTGTGCCTGGTGAATCCCAGCTGCTGAATCCCAGCACCAGATCTGTGCCTGGTGAATCCCAGCTGCTGAATTCCAGCACCGGATCTGTGCCTGGTGAATCCCAGCTACTGGATCCCAGTACTAGATCTGTGCCTGGTGAATCCCAGCTACTAAATCCCAGCACCAGATCTGTGCCTGGTGAATCCCAGCTACTAAATCCCAGCTCCGGATCTGTGCCTGGTGCATCCCAGCTACTAAATCCCAGCACCGGGGCTGTGCCTGGTGAATCCCAGACGCCAGATCTCATTACTGGAGCTGTGCCTGTTGAATCCCAGGTGCCGGACACAGCACCAGGGCTGTGCCCAGCCACCTAAATCCGTCTTCTGGCACCCAAGGGGCTGGGGGTGGCATCACCTGTAGCAGGAGGGATGGTGGGTGAACTGGTGGGTGCCAGCTTGAAGGGTCATTGTGTCCGAGGGGCAGTTCCCCAACCTGTGCCATGTCTGGTTGCAGGGTTGGAGGTGGCTAATTACCCCTCCCCACTGGTTGCCGTGTCCCCAGACAGTGTGGGGGTGGCTTCACCAGCCCCTGCCCCGTGGCTGCGCCCCAGAGATGGGGTGCACAGCCCCTCGCTGTGGGGCTGGAGCTGTTCCCTGGGGCAGAGGGTGCCATGCCCCGTGAGTCACCGCGCTGGGCGGCACCGAAGCCTGGCGGCGCGGCCAAGGCCGGCAGGGTTCCCATGGGAGAAGAGCCACAGCGTCAGGGTGCGGGGGCTGTCCCGGGGTGCTGGGGCCACCCGTTCCTGCCCAGGCTGGTAATTGAGTCGCTGGTTGCAGATTGATGGTTTAATTAAAACCCAATTAGAAACTTCATTGATCTTGTTAGCAAAGCAGGAAGGTACGGGTTTTAGCGAGGATTAAAGGGATTGCGTGGCCATCAATAGGGATGAGGGGCTTGGGGGCACCTGTAGGATGGAGTTGAGGGTCCTAGTGTGCTCAGGGAGGGCTCTGCCCATCACCATGGGGTGGGCGCTGCCCTGTGGCCCCTCAAACCCTTCGCATCTACACGGAACAGCCCCCATCTCCCCGGGAACCCCCATTCCTGGAGCGAGGAGGTGGCCCTGGGGACGCTGCGTGCCGGCAATGCCTTTGCCACCCCCACCTTGCGGCTGTGCCAAGTGCGTTGGGGCGAGGACAGAAAATTAGAAACTTCATTGATCTTGTTAGCAAAGCAGGAAGATACGGGGTTTTGCAGGGATTAAATGGATTGCGTGGCCATCAATAGGGTTGAGGGGCTTGGGGGCACCTGTAGGATGGAGTTGGGGGTCCTAGTGTGCTCGGGAAGGGTTCTCCTATCACCATGGGGTGGGGTACCTGTAGGATGGAGTTGGGGGTCCCAGTGTGCTTGGGAAGGGTTCTCCCATCACCATGGGGTGGGGTACCTGTAGGATGGAGTTGGGGGTCCTAGTGTGCTCGGGAAGAGTTCTCCCATCACCATGGGGTGGGGTACCTGTAGGATGGAATTGGGGGTCCCAGTGTGCTTGGGAAGGGTTCTCCCATCACCATGGGGTGGGGTACCTGTAGGATGGAGTTGGGGGTCCTAGTGTGCTCGGGAAGAGTTCTCCCATCACCATGGGGTGGGGTACCTGTAGGATGGAGTTGGGGGTCCTAGTGTGCTCGGGAAGGGTTCTCCTATCACCATGGGGTGGGGTACCTGTAGGATGGAGTTGGGGGTCCTAGTGTGCTCGGGAAGGGTTCTCCTATCACCATGGGGTGGGGTACCTGTAGGATGGAGTTGGGGGTCCCAGTGTGCTTGGGAAGGGTTCTCCCATCACCATGGGGTGGGGTACCTGTAGGATGGAGTTGGGGGTCCTAGTGTGCTCGGGAAGAGTTCTCCCATCACCATGGGGTGGGGTACCTGTAGGATGGAATTGGGGGTCCCAGTGTGCTTGGGAAGGGTTCTCCCATCACCATGGGGTGGGGTACCTGTAGGATGGAGTTGGGGGTCCTAGTGTGCTCGGGAAGGGTTCTCCTATCACCATGGGGTGGGGTACCTGTAGGATGGAGTTGGGGGTCCTAGTGTGCTCGGGAAGGGTTCTCCTATCACCATGGGGTGGGGTACCTGTAGGATGGAGTTGGGGGTCCTAGTGTGCTCGGGAAGGGTTCTCCCATCACCATGGGGTGGGGTACCTGTAGGATGGAGTTGGGGGTCCTAGTGTGCTCGGGAAGAGTTCTCCCATCACCATGGGGTGGGGTACCTGTAGGATGGAGTTGGGGGTCCTAGTGTGCTCGGGAAGGGTTCTCCTATCACCATGGGGTGGGGTACCTGTAGGATGGAGTTGGGGGTCCTAGTGTGCTCGGGAAGGGTTCTCCTATCACCATGGGGTGGGGTACCTGTAGGATGGAGTTGGGGGTCCTAGTGTGCTCGGGAAGGGTTCTCCCATCACCATGGGGTGGGGCACCTGTAGGATGGAGTTGGGGGTCCTAGTGTGCTCGGGAAGAGTTCTCCCATCACCATGGCGTGGACCCACCAACCCCTTTGCATCCACAGGGAACATCCCCTGTCTCCCCGGGAACCCCGATTCCCGGCTTGAGGAGGTGGCCGTGGGGACGCCGCGTGCCGGCGACGCCTTTTGCCGCCCGCACCTTGCGGCTGCGCCAAGCGCGTTGGGGCGAGGACAGGGGGGGCCGTGGCTCCCGTGCGCGTGGGCTGCATCGCAGGCGCTGTCTGGCGAGCCAGCGCCGTGACTGTGCAGCACGGGGAGGCTGGCACGGAGGAGGGGAAGGCAACAAGCCCCCCATCTCCCCAGCGCCTGAGCGGTGGGCTGTCTGTCCGTGCCTCCATCCGTCCGTCCGCCTAGACAGACCGCAACGCCCCACGTGCCTTCGCCTCTCGCCGTGGCGCGGGGTGACTGGAAGGGAACCACATAAATCAACGGCACCTTTTTTTTTTTTGTTCCCCGGCTGAGCGCTGCTGGCGCCCGGATGCGCCAGAAAGGCGAAGCTGCCAGAACCAAACAAAAGGTTTGGCTGGGCAGGGGTTGGGGGTCCACCTTGGCCCCCCCCCAATGCTGGGGTCACCACGCTGCCCTCCACGTGCCCCGGTCCTCACCGCTGACATCCCCAAGGTGGGATGCTGAGCTCAGCTCCATCCCTGCCACCCTTTCCTGCGCCGTGGCCACAGCACGAGGGTCTGGGTAGGGGTCTGGTGTCCCCCTCCCCGTGCCACCAGGACATGCTGCAGTGCACCAGGCACTCCCTCACGGTGCCCGAGCGAGCGTGCGGCGCTCAGCTTAGATTTATGGGAGCGGAGAGGCCGCCCAGCCCACCGATGGCTGCGGTTTGCCAGGTAGCCGGGGTCTAGCTTGGGTCCTGGAGGTGCGGGGCTGGTGGGCACCGAGCCCAAGCTCCGCTCGGGACGGTTGTGCCAGGGGACATCGGTCTGCCGGGTGCTGACAGGCTGCTGGAAGGTGCCACTGCTTTGCAAAGCCCTGCTCTAAAAATGCAGTCGTGCAGAAGTGATGCTGCCCGTTCTCCTCCTGCGCTTAACCCTTCGGGCACTGCCAGAGCTGTGGCTGCCGGAGCCCAGGAGGTTGGAGAATCCACCCTGACCCAGGTCTCTGCTCGCTGGGGCGTCCTGGGCTGGCACGGACCAGGTAGCCTGTGCCCACTTGAGGGTGAGCGTTGGTGAGGAAGGAGGCTGAGCACCTATTTCTGGGTGTCTGTTCCCATCCTCCTGCATGCAAACAGGGCCCATGGGCTCTGGATCTCCTGCGGCTGGGCCAGGAATGTGGCTCTGCTGGATGGTGCTGCAGGCAGAGCTGGGGGGGCTGCATGAAGAGCTGGGGGTGCTGCAGGGAATGCTCAGGGGGCTGCAGGCAGAGCTCAGGGGGCTGCAGGCAGAGCTTAGGGGGCTGCAGACAGAGCTTGGGGGGCTGCAGGCAGAGCTAGGGGGCTGCAGGCAGAGCTAGGGGGCTGCAGACAGAGCTTAGGGGGCTGCAGACAGAGCTCAGGGGACTGCAGGCAGAGGTCGGGGGGCTGCAGGCAGAGCTCAGGGGGCTGCAGGCAGAGGTCGGGGGGCTGCAGGCAGAGCTTAGGGGGCTGCAGACAGAGCTCAGGGGACTGCAGGCAGAGGTCGGGGGGCTGCAGGCAGAGCTCAGGGGGCTGCAGGCAGAGCTTAGGGGGCTGCAGACAGAGCTTGGGGGGCTGCAGGCAGAGCTAGGGGGCTGCAGACAGAGCTTAGGGGGCTGCAGACAGAGCTCAGGGGACTGCAGGCAGAGCTTGGGGGGCTGCAGGCAGAGGTCGGGGGGCTGCAGGCAGAGGTCGGGGGGCTGCAGGCAGAGGTCGGGGGGCTGCAGGCAGAGCTTAGGGGGCTGCAGGCAGAGGTCAAGGGGCTGCAGGCAGAGGTCGGGGGCTACAGGTCGAACTCAGGGTGCTGCAGACAGAGCTTGGGGGCCTCAGGCAGAGGTCGAGGGGCTGCAGGGAATGCTTAGGGGGCTGCAGGCAGAGCTTGGGGGGCTGCAGGCAGAGCTTATGGGGCTGCAGGCAGAGCTTGGGGCTGCAGGCAGAGGTCAGGGGGCTGCTGGGAATGCTCGGGGGTGCTGCGGGCAGAGCTCAGGGGGCTGCAGGCAGAGGTCAGGGGGCTGCAGGCAGAGCTCAGGGGGCTGCAGGCAATGCTCGGGGGCTCCAGGCAGAGCTCGGGGGCCTGCAGGTAGACCTCAGGGTGCTGCAGCAATGGCATTGGGACTGCTGGGGTTTGGGGACATCCAGCTGCAAGGGGTGCCACTCTGTGCCAGCGGGACTGGCGGCCCCGGAGCCAAGTGCACAGAATCACATCCGAAGCTGCTGCCAGAGTCCTCTGGGTGTGTCCCAGGCCATGGTGGCCCCATGGCTTGGCCCATTTGGGGCTCTTCTACAGCCTGGGAGGGTTGCTCTGATGCCTGCAAGCTCCCAGCACGTGGTGGTGTTTGATTACCCCCATGGGGAGCGGGGTTGCTCCTCCTCACCACACGTTCTGGGGTCCCCAGCGCTGGGGTGGTGATGTGGCCCAGCCCAGGAGGAGATCTGTGTGCCCCATGGGGCAGCCCTCATTAGCGAAGCTGTTTACAAGACGCCTAATGAGCCCCAGCGTGGGGTCCCGGAGGGGTGGGATGGGGGTTCCTCAGCACTGGGTGCCACAGGGGAAGGGGGGGTTGCAGCTCCCCAGCACTCCAGGACAGGCTTTCCCAGGGATGGAGCCGAGAGTCGCTCCCATGGGGTGCAGAGTTATGGGGTTGTGCTTCCCCCATGGGGGGATTGCAGCTCCCCAGCACCCCAGGACGGGGTTTCCCAGCTGAGCGTCGCTCCCATGGGGTGCAGAGATATGGGGTTGTGCTTCCCTGGGCTCCCCACTCCCTTGGCACAGCCCCAGCCGCGACGCGGTGAGCACCGCCTGCTGGTGCCCACCCTGACGTGGGGCAGCCGGCTTGGAGCGTCCCAGCTCTGCACCCTGCACGGAGTTAATTGCAATTTTCTCCTTGGGGCCATTTCTTTAATAACAATCCTTTTTCTTCCCCCCCCCTCCTCCCTTCTCTCTACCCCCCCCTTCACCTTTTCCCACCACATCAAAGAGCGAAGATGAAAGGTCCCGGTGGAACAAGGGTGGCTGCCTCAGCACCTTCCTGGCACAGGAGTTGCCCAGCGGGTGCTGGGCTGGGGAATAGCGGCTGCGCGGCGAGGGAGGTGCCGCGTGAGGCTGCGCTGCCTTCCCCACGGGTGACGAGGTTGGATTCGGGTCCCCCACGGCCCCTCAGTGCCAATAGCAGCTCCAGGTGTGGAGGTTGCTGCGTGGGTCCCCTCTTTGTGAAATCTCTGCAGGCACACATAATATTTGGTTCTCTCTCTCTCTTGGTTTCTGGGGTGCTGGGGCTCCCCAAACGGTGCCGGGGGCGGTTGGGCAGGGTGGGGCGTCTGCACGCGCAGCCCTGCCTGCTGCCTGCCCAGCCCTGCCGGGAGAGACCCGGAACGCCGGCTCCGCACCCGGCACTGCTCCTCGGGGGCCAAAGGGACACACGGGCTGGGCCAGGGGCTCACGGGGCTGAGATTCACAGAGTCAGGGAATGGGTTGGGTTGGGAGGGACCTCAAAGTCCATCCAGTTCTATCCCCTGCCATGGGGACACCTCCCACTGCATCAGGGGCTTCAAGCCCCATCCAACCTGGCCTTGAACCCTTCCAGGGATGGGATCTGGGGGTTCTGATTGATGTTGAGTGAGAATCATGGAGCTATGAGATGGTTTGGGTTGGAAAGGACCTCAAAGCCCATCTACTTCCATCCCTGCATCAGGGGCTTCAAGCCCCATCCAACCTGGCCTTGGACACCTCCAGGGATGGCGCAGCCACCACTGCTCTGGGTAACCTGCACCAGAGCCTCCCCACTCTCATTGTGAAGAATTTCTTCCTAATGTCCATTCTAAATCTTCCCCCTCCGATTTAAAGCCATCCTCCCTCATCCTGTCACTCCAGGCCCTTGTAAGAAGTCCCTCCCCAGCTTTCCTGGAGCCCCTTTTCCTACTGGAAGCTGCTTTAAGCTCTCCCTGGAGCCTTCTTCAGGCTGAGCAACCCCAACTCTCCCAGCCTGGCCTCATATGGGTGGTGCTCCAGCCCTTGGATCATCCTTGTAGCCCTTGGATCATCCTTGTAGCCCTAGCACGAAGTTTGCCCTGACAGGGGGCGAGGGATCCTGAGCTGGAGCGATGCACCATGCACAGGATCATGGAATCCTGGAATGGTTTGGGTTGGAAGGGACCTCAAAGCCCATGCAGTCCCACCCCTGCACGGGCAGGGACACCTCCCTCTGGATCAGGGGCTCCAAGCCCCATGAAGGATCCAGCCTGGCCTTGGACCCCTCCAGGGATGGAATCTGGGGTTCTGGTTGATGTCAAGTGAGAATCATGGAGCTATGAGATGGTTTGGGTTGGAAAGGACCTCAAAGCCCATCCAGTTCCACCCCTGCCATGAGCAGGGACACCTCCCACTGCATCAGGGGCTCCAAGCCCCATGAAGGATGCTCCATCCGTGTCCCAGGGGAGGCGAATAAGGGGTCTCCAAAGCTGAGGGCTGCACCGACCCTGCTGCTGAGCCGTTCAGTGGAGCGAGAGCCAAGTTGGGGTCCAGCACCGCCGCGGCATGTCGGTGCCGAGCCAACACCTCGCAGTGCAGGCTCATAATTAATTGGCAGGAGCAGTGGGTCAGCGCCGCGGCGAGGATTACGGCGGCCGGGATTGCCATCGGTCGCGGATTAGGAGCCAGCAGAGCCTCTCCTGAGTGGATCTGAGGGATTGCCGCTCCTAATCAATGTAAATGAGGCCCCCCCAGGGCCACCCTTTACGGCATTAAAGAACTAACGGGATTAGCGAGAGCAGGGGGAAGAAATCCTCTCGCTGAGCCACTACAACGACGCGTGGCAGCTGCGGTGGGTCGGCTGCAGGAGCCAAGCTAGGGCACTGTGCCCCCCATCCTGCACCCAGGGATGCTGAGCAAGGGCTGGGGGCTGCGTTCTATGGGATCCCCAGTGCCTGCGGGACCCTGGTGTCCGTCAGCCCCTTGGTCAAATCAGTCTGTCTGTCCTGCTGCATCCATCCTCTCTTCATAGTCGCTGACGTGTTCTCAGCAGCATCGCCTTGTGCCCCTCAACCCTGCACCCAGGGCTCTGCAGAGAGGACCAGGGGCTGCGTCCCCAGTGCCTGCGGGGCCCTGGTGTCCGTCAGCCCCAGGGCTGGGTCAGTCTGTCTGTCCTGCTATGTCTATCCCCTCCTCAGAGTCACTGGCGTGTTCTCAGCAGGACCCAGAAGCACCATTTCATGTCCTCGTGCTTTCGCAGGTGTCCCACTCGTGGTGTCCCAGCAGCATCTCTCCCACCCTAGGCTGCCAGTGTCCCCCGAGACTGATGCTGCGCTGTGGGTCCAGGGAGCTGGGGTTGCACGGGGCGGGTGGGGGCTGGTGAGGTTGAGCAGAGGCTACCACAGCCCCCAGGGTCAGTAGAATCATAGAATCACCAGGTTGGAAAAGACCCCCAGGATCATGGAGTCCAACCATTCCCATCAATCACTAACCCATGTCCCTCAGCACCTCGTCCACCCGTCCCTTAAACCCCTCCAGGGAAGGGGACTCAACCCCCTCCCTCGGCAGCCTCTGACAGGGACCAATCACCCTTTCTGTGAAATATTTTTTCCTGATGTCCAGCCTGACCCTCCCCTGGGGGAGCTTGAGGCCATTCCCTCTCGTCCTGTCCCCTGTCCCTTGGGAGAAGAGCCCAGCTCCCTCCTCTCCACAACCTCCTCTCGGGGAGTTGCAGAGAGCAATGAGCTCTCCCCTCAGCCTCCTCTTCTCCAGGCTGAACCCCCCCAGCTCTCTCAGCCGCTCCTCTTCTTCTCCAGCCCCCTCCCCAACTTCGTTGCTCTTCTCTGGACTCGCTTCTCACGCTTCTGGACATTGCTCTGTGACTCGCCCGTTCTCCAGCCTCCAGCTCCTTTTCGAGGAGGTGACGGTGTTTGAGAAGGCACAGGGGGTGCCCTAACCCCCTCATTTCTCCCCATTCCCTTGCAGCCTGCGGCGAGAAGGCTACACGGTGCAGGTGAACGTCAACGACTACCTGGACATCTACTGCCCCCACTACAACGCCTCGGTGCCTGAGCACCGGCTGGAGCAGTACGTGCTCTACATGGTGAACGCGGAGGGCTACCGCACCTGCAACACCAGCCAGGGCTTCAAGCGCTGGGAGTGCAACCGGCCCCACGCGCCCCACAGCCCCATCAAGTTCTCCGAGAAGTTCCAACGCTACAGCGCCTTCTCGCTGGGCTACGAGTTCCGCGCGGGGCAGGAGTATTACTACATCTGTACGTGGGGCGCTGGGGTGGGACCCCCCATGATGGGTCCCCTGCATCCCATGGCATCGCACCATCCCGCTGGCTCCTCACGCAGCCCCTGCATCCCATTCCAACTGATCCCCCTGCTCCACACCATCCTGCTGGCTCCTCACGCAGCCCCTGCATCCCATTCCAACTGATCCCCCTGCTCCACACCAACCTGTTGGCTCCTCATGCAGCCCCTGCATCCCATTCCGAATGATCTCCCTGCTCCACACCTCCCTGTTGGCTTCTGCATCCCACTCCAGCTGATCCCCCTGCTCCACACCTCCCTGTTGGCTTCTGCATCCCATTCCAACTGATCCCCCTGCTCCACACCTCCCTGTTGGCTTCTGCATCCCACTCCAGCTGATCCCCCTGCTCCACACCACCTTGTTGGCTCCTCATGCAGCCCCCACATCCCACTCCAGCTGATCCTCCGGCTCCGCACCATCCTGTCAGCTCCTCTGCATCCTCGTCCTAGCCAGGACCCCCCAACACCCTAGCTCATTGCTCCCTGCACCCCCTCCCCAGCAGGGTGGCTGCAGCCTCCCCCCCTCCAAACTGGGCACCCTGAGCTCAGGGATGCAGGTGTGGGGAGAGTTAGGGGTGCAGGGGCAGGGGGGTGGTGCAGGGGTGATATGGGGGTGTGTGGAAGGAGAGGGGTGCGAGGGAGCAGGATGGGAGTGTGAGTGGGGATGGTGATGGAGGATGGGGGTTCAGACAGTGCGGATGCAGAATTGAGGTGCTGGGTGGGGCTGATGCAGGATGGGTGGAGGATTCAGGTGCTGGGGTGCTGCTAATGCAGGACAGGGGTACAGGATTCAGGTGCTGGGGTGCTGCTGATGCAGGACAGGGGTACAGGATTCAGGTGCTGGGGTGCTGCTGATGCAGGATGGGTGCAGGATTCAGGTGCTGGGGTGCTGCTGATGCAGGATGGGTGGAGGATTGAGGTTTTGGGGTGCTGCTGATGCAGGATGGGTGCAGGATTCAGGTGCTGGGGTGCTGCTGATGCAGGATGGGTGCAGGATTCAGGTGCTGGGGTGCTGCTGATGCAGGACAGGGGTACAGGGTGGAGTATTGACGTGCTGGGGTGCTGCTGATGCAGAACAGGTGCAGGATTCAGGTTCTGGGGTGCTGATGCAGGACAGGGGTGCAGGGTGCAGGATTGAGGTGCTGTCAAGTTGCTGATGCAGAACAGAGATGCAGGGTGCAGGATCGAGGTGCTGGGGTGCTGCTGATGCAGGACGGGTACAGGGTGCAGGGCTGAGGTGCTGTGATGTTGCTGATGCAGGACAGGGGTGCACGATTCAGGTTCTGGGGTGCTGCTGATGCAAAACAGGTGCAGGATGCAGGTTCAGTGGTGCTGCTGATGCAGGACAGGGGTGCAGGGTGCAGGACTGAGGTGCTGTGATGTTGCTGATGCAGGACAGGGGTACAGGGTGCAGGATTGAGGTGCTGGGGTGCTGCTCATGCAGGATGGGGTACAGGGTGCTGATGCAGCTGCAGTTTCAGGATGCAGGACGGAGGTGCTGCCACATCTCCCCCAGTCCCAAGCGCACCCCCAGACCCCACCATGCCGGGGGTGCCCGGGGCAGGGGTCACCCACTGTGGAGCACCCCCCCCCCCCCAGCCCCACTCTTGCCTTTGCAGCCACGCCGACTCACAACCACCGCCGGGCCTGCCTCAGGATGAAAGTGTTCGTGTGCTGCGCCTCCAGTGAGTACCCACACCCTCTCGGGGGCTGCGGCAAGCTGGGGGGGCAGCGTGGCCTGCAGGGGGTCCCCATCCCTCCCAGGTCTCCTATCCCTTCTGGAGGGGGCTGCGGCACATCCCATCCAGGTCTTCCATACCTCTTGGGTTCTCCATCCCTCCCAGATCTCCCATCCCTTCCATGTCCTCCATACCTCTTGGGTTCTCCATCCCTCCTGGATCTCCCATTCCTCCTGGGTCCCCCATCCCTTCCAGGACCCCCACCCTTCCAAGGTCCCCCATCCCTCATAGATCCCTCATTCCTTCCAGGTCCCCCATCCCTCTTGGGTTCTCCATCCTTCCCAGGTCCCCCATTCCTCCTGGATCCCCCATCCCTCTTGGTTTCCTCATCCCTCCTGGGTCCTCAATCCTTTCCAGGTTCCCCATCCCTCCTGGTTTCCCCATCCATCCTAGGTCCCCATCTCTCCTGGGTCCTCAGTCCTTCCCAGGTCCCCCATCCCTCCTGGGTCCTCAATCCTTCCCAGATTCCCCATCCCTCCTGGGTTGTCAGTCCTTCCAGGGTTCCCCATCTCTCCTGGGTCCTCAGTCCTTCCCAGGTCCCCCATCCCTCCTGGGTCCTCAATCCTTCCCAGATTCCCCATCCCTCCTGGGTTGTCAGTCCTTCCAGGGTTCCCCATCTCTCCTGATTTCCCCATCCCTCCTGGGTTCCCCATCCCTCCTGGGTCCCTCATCCCTCCTGGTTTTCCCATCCCTCCTGGGTCCCTCATCCCTCCTGGGTCCCCCATCCCTCCTGGTTTCCCCATCCCTCCCGGATCCCTCATCCTTGCTGGGATGCACCAGGCAGCCAGGGAGGATGATCCCCCCACTATACCCTCTCTCCCTCTCACAGCATCGCACTCCGGGGAGAAGCTGGCGCCCACCCTGCCGCAGTTCACCCTGCGGCCCGAGGTGAAGATCGAGGACCTGGGTGAGTTGGGCAGAACCCCTGGCCCCGCAGCGCCGCGTCCCCCCAGCCGCTGCCCCAGCCCCAGGGTGGGGGTTTGGTGCCACCTTGATGCCCCCCTCACCCTTTCGCTCTTCCCCGTAGAAAACTTCAACCCGGAGATGCCCAAGCTGGAGAAGAGCATCAGCGGCACCAGCCCCAAGCGGGAACACTTGCCCCTCGCCGTGGCCGCCGCGCTCTTCCTCATGACGTTGTTGGTCTCCTAGCTCCCAGCGCCATGGGGGGGCCCGGCCAGTGCGGCTCAGCCGAGTGGGGACCCCCCCAACAAAAAGCTGCCCCTCGCGAGAGCCAGTGGGGAACCAATCCAGCATCTCTGCTCCACCACCACCCTGCCCGGAGAGCCACCACGCAAGGCACGGGGCCGTGGCACTCGGTGATCCTGGCTGGGACTCGAGAGGCCACGGCACACGTTGATCCCAATTGGAACTGAAGGATCCATGGCACACGTTGATCCCAACTGGAATTTGAGGAGCCACGGCACACATTGATCCCAACTGGAACTGAAGGGGCCATGGTACATGTTGATCCCAACTGGAACTCAAGGATCCATGGCATATGTTGATCCCAGCTGGAATTCAAGAGTCCATGGTACATGTTGAACCCAACTGGAATTCGAGGAGCCACGGTACATGTTGAACCCAACTGGAATTCAGGAGCCCATAACATGTGTTGTTCCCAGCTGGAACTGAAAGAGCCATGGCACACGTTGATCCCAGCTGGAACTCAAGGAGCCACGGCACGCGTTGATCCCAAATGGAATTCAAGGAGCCACAGTACATGTTGACCCCAACTGGAATTCAAGAGTCCATGACACATGTTGATCCCAACTGGAACTGAAAGGGCCATGGCACGTGTTGATTCCAACTGGAATTCAAGAGTCCGTGGTTCACATTGATCCCAAATGGAATTCAAGAGGCCATGGTACATGTTGATCCCAATTGGAATTCAAGGAGCCACGGCACACGTTGATCCCAACTGGAATTCAAGAGTCCGTGGTACATATTGATCCCAACTGGAACTCAAGAGGCAATGGCACACATTGATCACAGCTGGAAGTCAAGGGGCCATGACACGTGTTGATCCCAACCGGAATTCAAGAGTCCATGGTACATGTTGATCCCAGCTGGAACTCAAGGAGCCAAGGCACACGTTGATCCCAACTGGAACTCAAGGAGCCAAGGCACACGTTGATCCCAACTGGAACTCAAGGAGCCAAGGCACACGTTGATCCCAACTGGAACTCAAGGAACCAAGGCACACGTTGATCCCAACTGGAACTCAAGGAGCCAAGGCACACGTTGATCCCAACTGGAACTCAAGGAGCCAAGGCACACGTTGATCCCAACTGGAACTCAAGGAGCCAAGGCACACGTTGATCCCAACTGGAACTCAAGGAGCCAAAGCACACGTTGATCCCAACTGGAACTCAAGGGGCCGCGACACGCATCGATCCTGGCTGGAACTCTTCCCCCCCTCACTGTGCCCGTGTCTGCGAGGACGCAGCTCGGTGTTCACCGCACCTTCTGCCAACACCGCCTCACCGAGCGCTGCCCACAGCCCATCCGGTGCCCCAGGGCTGGGATCGGAGCCGCAACGGGGAGCCTGGCGAGGGCAGGGACGCGCGGAGCTGGGCAGCCTGTACATACCTATCTAGAGATCTATACATACTGTACAGAGAGCGACTATATAGAGATATCTATACTGTACCATAGGCAGCGGTGCCGGCCCCGCGCTGGCTTGTACATAGTTGAACGTGTTGGATTTTCCTCGTCTTCCGTGAAGACCTGACCTATGCAAACGCACAGACACTTTTTAGGGAAAAACAAAACAAAACGAAACAAAAAAAAAAAAAAAAGACAACAACCAACTCAACCTTTTTTTCAAGTGCTTTGGCTGGTGATTTTCATATTCTGCTCTTAGTCTATTAAAAAAAATAATAAAAGGATTAAAAAAAACCAATGACAACCATCACAGTGGCGTGCAGAATTCAGGGTTAGGCTGGACATTGGGAAAAGCTTTTCACGGAAAGGGTGATTGATCCCTGGCAGAGGCTGCCCAGGGAGGGGGTTGAGTCCCCTTCCCTGGAGGGGTTTAAGGGCCGGGTGGACGAGGTGCTGAGGGACACGGGTTAGTGATTGATGGGAGTGGTTGGACTCGATGATCCTGGGGGTCTTTTCCAACCTGGTGATTCTATGATTCCACGATTCTATGATGGAAATGGGAGCAGGCGCATGGGAACCCTCGCCATCCTTACCATGATGTGGTGACCTCCAAAACCCGAAGGGGACAGGAAAGCTGGGGAGGGGCTTCTTACAAGGGCCGGGAGTGATAGGACAAGGGGAATGGCTTTAAATTGGAAGCGGAAAGAGTTGGATTGGACTTTAGGGAGAAATTCATCACAATGAGGGTGGGGAGGCCGTGGCCCAGAGCAGTGGTGGCTGCCCCATCCCTGAAGGTGTCCAAGGCCAGATTGGATGGAGCTTGGAGCCCCTGATCCAAAGGGAGGTGTCCCTGCCCATGGCCGGGGTGAGACTGGATAATCTTTAAGGTCCCTTCGAACCCAAACCATTCCAGGATTCTATGACTCTATGTGCCGAGGCGGGCGTGGGAATCCCCGTGTCTGGCTCTGCCGGCGTGCCAGCTCTTGCCGGTGTCGGGGGGATGTGACACACGCCTGTCTGCACCCTTGGCTCCTCCAGCGAGATAAGAGGATGTGTGGGGAGGGGATCTGCTGCCGGTGGGGTCACATCTGGGGGTGTTGGTGGGATGTTGGAGGAGTGGGGTGCCCCACCAGTGCCCCACAGCCCCACTGGGTGCAGGGGATCAGCCGTGTGTGCCCTGCTGAGCTAGGAGTTCCCAGAGCCCCCAGAAGAGAGGGGCTGTGACCCTCCCTATGTGGGGAGGGGGCTAATTTGGGGGGGCTGCTGTGGATGGGGTGATGCCTGCAGGGTGTTGATGGGTCATTCATAGAATCATAGAATCACCGTGTTGGAAAAGACCCGTTGGATCATCGAGTCCAACCATTGGAAGAGTATTGGAGCTGTGTGTCTCCTGACCCTGCACCCCATGGGTTGGGGGGGCCCCCAGTACCTCCTGAAGGGGGGCAACCGTCCTCATGCGAGGCACTGGGGGGGCTGCAGCCCCTCTTCCAGTGTCCCTGCAGCCATCGCAGCGGGGTGGCCGCGCTCCCTGCACCCCGGCGGGCGCTGCAGGGCGGTGGCTGGGCGTCCCACCAGCCCGGGCTTGTCTGGGTGCGGAAAGAGCTGGGGAACCTGTCAGACGGGTCCTCCCAGTGCTCCCAGCAAGCGCTGGGTTCCCCACGTCCCCCACTCGTGCTCCCGCAGGCCTGGCCCACTGTGGGGCTGAGGATCGTGCCCTAGATCCTCATCTCTGGGGACTCGCCGTGATACCCATCTGCGTTGGCCATGGTCTACGAGGGATACCCACGGTCTATCTGGGGTACTCAGGGTCTATCTGGAGTGGCCAGGGTCCACCCAGGGTGGCTACTAGTGTCCGTATCGGGTGGCTAGGGTCTGCCTAAGGTGGCCAGGCTCCATCTGGGGTGGTCAGGATCCATCTGGGGTCACCCAGGGTCCATCTGCAGTGGCCATGGTCTACGTGGGAAACCCAGGGTCTGTCTGGAGTAGCCAAGGTCCACCCAGGGTGGCCACTAGGGTCCATCTGGGGTGGCCAGGGTCTGTCTGGGGTGGCCAGGCTCCATCTGGGGTGGCCAGGGTCCATCTGCAGTGGCCATAGTCTATGTGGGGTACCCAGGGTCTGTCTGGAGTGGCCTGAGTCCACCCAGGGTGGCCACCAGGGTCCATCTGGGGGGGCCTAGGGTCCATCTGGAGTGGTCAAGGACTGCCTAACATGGCCAGGCTCCATCTGGGGTGACCACGGTCTATGTGGGGCACGCAGGATCTATCTGGATACTCAAGGTCTGTCTGTGGTGGTCCAGTGTTCATCTGGGGTGGCCCAGGCTCCATCTGAGGTGGCCAGGGTCCATCTGCAGTGGCCATGGTCTATGTGGGGCACTCAGGGTCTGTATGGAGTAGCCAGGGTCCACCCAGGGTGACCACCAGGGTCCTTCTGTAGTGGCCCAGGGTCCATCTGGGGTGGGTAGGGTCCATCTGCAGTGGCCATGGTCTACATGGGAAACCCAGGGTCTGTCTGGAGTGGCCTGAGTCCACCCAGGGTGGCCACCAGGGTCCATCTGGGGTGGCCCAGGGTCCATCTAGGGTGGCCAGGGTCTGTCTGGCATAGCCAGGGTCTGTCTGGGGCACCCAAGGTTTGTCAGGAGTGGCCACCAGGGTCCATCTGGGGTGGACACCAGTGGCTGTGTGGGGTGGCCAGTGTCTATCTGGAGTGGCCACCAGCACTGCCAAGGTCCATGTCCCTCTGGCTGCTGTCTGACAGGGACCACCCAGACCCCTGTCTCGGTGTGGGTCCATGCTGGTGACACGTGGCACATTGGGCAGCCGAGCCTGGCACAGCCGTGTTAGCCAGTGCCTCGTGGCAGGGAGCAGGGGGTGGCATTGGCCGCCTAGGCACAGCGCGACACGGCAATCTCTGCTTGCCAAATCCTCCCTACCGCTTGCCAAATCCCTCCTACTGCTTGCCACCACCTTGGCCCTGCTCCCGCGGCACCTCTGCCAGCTTGGTGGGGACCAGCCACCCAGCCCTATTCCGCTAGGTGCCCTCGGGCAGGGTTCAATGTGACAGTCCTGGAGCAACCAGGAGGCTCCTGGGGTGCCGGTACCATGGATCCCCAAGCCCTGCTGCCTCTAGGCAATGGGGAGCCCTTGTTAGGACCCCAGCACTGGGAATCATAGAACCATAGAATCACCAGGTTGGAAAAGACCCACTGGATCATTGAGTCCAACCATTCCCATCAATCACTAACCCATGTCCCTCAGCACCTCGTCCACCCATCCCTTAAACCCCTCCAGGGAAGGGGACTCAACCCCCTCCCTGGGCAGCCTCTGACAGGGACCAATCACCCTTTCCAGGAAATATTTTAACCTGATGTCCAGCCTGAGCCTCCCCTGGGGGAGCTTGAGGCCGTTCCCTCTCGTCCTGTCCCCTGTCCCTTGGGAGAAGAGCCCAGCTCCCTCCTCTCCACAACCTCCTCTCAGGGAGTTGCAGAGAGCAATGAGCTCTCCCCTCAGCCTCCTCTTCTCCAGGCTGAACCCCCCCAGCTCTCTCAGCCGCTCCTCTTCTTCTCCAGCCCCCTCCCCAGCTTCGTTGCTCTTCTCTGCACTCGCTCCAGAGCCTCAACATCCTTCTGGTGGGGAGGGGCCCAGAACTGACCCCCAGGATTCGAGGAGCGGTCTCCCCAATGCTGAGTAATGCTCGGATGCTCCTGGGGTGCTGGGAAGGCTCCTCCAGCCCTGACAGTGGGTTCTGGGTACAACATACGTGCCTGGAGCGGGCGCGTGGTGCGAGTTGCCGCATCACCGCATGGCAGCAAGCGTTGTCTCCAGGCAGGGCTGGGTGCATCCCGCTCTCTGGACCAACGTGTAAGGACCTGGCTTGGCCGAGCAGCCTCGGGGCCGCGGCTCTGCCACGCGCAGCCCAGCGTGGGGCCGTGACTACCTGCACGCAGGCATCGCATCACGTCACCGCGGCCTTCGCTCTTGGCCACGGACTGGACGGCTCCTCTTCCTCCCCCAACACCGCGGCCGGTGACGTCAACTTGGGGTGCAGCCGGGTGTCCCGAGCCAAGAAACCACAAGTGGTTTGTCACGAGCTCGGCGGCCTCTGGCCAGCCCCACCTGCCCCACGCTCCTCCGCTGCGCGTGTTTACAGCGCAAAACGCCTTCACCTTTGTCCTGCAAGCTGCAGGCGGCCCAAGGAGCCCTGCCTGCACCCTGTCCCACCGTCACCCGGGGACGTCCCCAACCCCACACGCACCAGGTGACACGGACGTGACCATGAGCAGGTGGCCATGCACCTATCCTGATGGTCACCTTGTCCCTACCAAAGCTCCATCCCATCACGGATTCAGCGTGGGGAGGTCATGGGGCACCCTCCAGCCCTGGCTTGTTCCGGGTTGTTGGGAAAGGACAAGAGGGAATGGCCTCAGGCTCCACCAGGGGAGGGTCAGGCTGGACATCAGGAAAAAAATTTTCATGGAAAGGGTCATTGAGCAGTGGCAGAGGCTGCCCAGGGAGGGGGTTGAGTGCCCTTCCCTGGAGGGGTTTAAGGGACGGGTAGACGAGGCGCTGAGGGACGTGGGTTAGTGATTGATGGGAACGGTTGGACTCGATGATCCAGTGGGTCTTTTCCAACCTGGTGATTCTATGATTCCATGATTCTATGATTCTATACCGGAGCCTTCAGCAGCTCTCCAGTTACCTGCCCGAGCCCCGCCGCTTGGTGCCAGGGGAGCGTTCCTCGCACGGCTGCAGCGACGGGCATGCAACATTACCCACAATCAATGGATCATTATGTAATAAACAAGAGGAAAGTTGTTTTGCAAACGTGGCTGAGTTATCGCTTCACGACACGGCGGGCAAAGCCTTAACAAGGATGGATGGATGGATGGATGGATGGATGGATGGATGGGTGGATGCTGGGGGCAGAGCAGCAGCTGCCACGCGCCTCCCCATGCGGCCGGCAGCTCCCACCCAGAGAGTGGGGAGCAGGGGGAGTTTCACACCGTAGAGTAGATGGAGATGGGGGGAGCAGAGTGGGGGGATGCGTGCAGGGTGCGGGACATGGGATGGGGGACTTGTGCAGATTGGAGGATGTATGCAGGGTGCAGGATGCATGAAGGGTGGGGACCATGGGGTGGGAGACGTGTGTGGGGTGCAGGACATGTGGGGTTGGGGACATTTGTGGGGTGAGGGACACATGAAGGGTGTGGGACACTTGGGATGGGGGATGTATGAAGGTTGGAGGATGCGGGATGCACGTAGGTTGTGGGACACCAGGCTCCAACTGGGGTGGCCCAGGGTCCATCTGCAGTGGTGGTGGTCTACGTGGAGCACTCAGGGTATGTCTGGAGTAGCCAGGGTCCATCTGGGGTGGCCCGGGGTCAATCTGCAGTGGCCGTGGTCTATGTGAGGCACCCATGCTATGTCTGGAGTAGCCAGAGTCCACCCAGGGTGGCCACCAGGGTCCATCTGGGGTGGCCCAGGGTCAATCTGCAGTGGCCGTGGTCTATGTGGGGCACCCAGGGTATGTCTGGAGTAGCCAGGGTCCACCCAGGGTGGCCACCAGGGTCCATCTGCAGTGGCCGTGGAGTGGGGGACATGTTCAGGTTGGAGGATGGATGCATGCAGGGTGCAGGATGCATGCAGGATGCAGGACATGGGGTGGGAGAGGTGTGCAGGGTGCAGGACATGTGTGGGGCGGGGGACATTCGTGGGGTGAGGGACATTTGTGGGGTGAAGGGTGGGACACTTGGGGTGGGGGATGCGTGCAGGGGACGCGTGGGGTGAAGGATGCAAAGTGAGAGATGCAAGCAGGGTGCAGGACGCATGCAGAGTGGGCAATGCATGCAGGGTAGAGCCCAGCAAGGGGACACCCCTAAACCTGGGGGTCATGGTTGGAGGGGACCCATACAGCCTGGAGGGGTGGTGACTGGGGTCATCCCTAAACCTGGGGGTCATGGTTGGGGGGACCCCTACAGCCTGGAGGGGTGGTGACTGGGGTCATCCCTAAACCTGGAGGTCATGGTTGGAGACACCCCTAAACCTGGGGGTCATGGTTGGGAGGATCCCTAAACCTGGGGGTCATGGCCCAAGTGGAGCACCCCTATAGTCTAAGGGGGTAGTGCCTGGGCGTGGGGGCACCCCTAAACCTGGGGGGGTCGCAGTCATCACCACCAGTACTGGTGGGTGCCATGTCAGTGCCTCCCCCAGTACCGGTGGGTGCGGTGGGTCCCAGGTGCCAGCCCCGGTACTGGTGGGTGCAGGAGGGTCCTGGGTGTCGGTGCTGGTACTGGTGGGTGCGGTGGGTCCCAGGTGCCACCCCTGGTACTGGTGGGTGCAAGAGGGTCCTGGGTGTCGGTGCCGGTACCGGTGGGTGTGGTGGATCCCAGGTGTTGGTGCCGGTACCAGTGGGTGCAGGAGGGTCCAAGGTGCCACCCCCGGTACCGGTGGGTGTGAGGGATCCCGGGTGCCACCCCTGGTACCGGTGGGTCCTGGGTGTCGGTGCCGGTACCAGTGGGTGCGGGAAGGTCCCAGGTGCCACCCCCGGTACCGGTGGGTGCAGGAGGGTCCTGGGTGTCGGTGCCGCTACTGGTGGGTGCGGGAGGATCCTAGGTGCCTCCCCCGGTACCGGTGGGTGCAGGAGGGTCCTGGGTGTCGGTGCTGCTACCGGTGGGTGCGGGAGGATCCTAGGTGCCTCCCCCGGTACCGGTGGGTGCAGGAGGGTCCTGGGTGTCGGTGCCGCTACCGGTGGGTGCGAGGGATCCCAGGTGTCGGTGCCGGTACCGGTGGGTCCGGTGGGTGCCGGGTGCCACCCTTAGTACCGATGGGCGCGGGAGGGTCCCGGGTACCACCCCAGGTACCGGTGGGTGCGGGAGGGTCCCGGGTGCCGGTACTCGCCCCCTCCCCGCCCCGTGTTGTTGTTGTTGTGTCCCGGCCCCGGTGCTCGGGGCGGGGCGGCGGCGGGGCCGCTCTTAAAGGCGGGGGGGTGGGGGGGGTGGGAGCGGCGCCGTCCCGGTGGAGCCTGCGCCCCGCGGAGCTCATGGAGCGGCTCGGGGTGTCGCTGGCCCTGCTGGGGCTCGCCTGGTGCTGGTGGGGGGCGGCCGCCGAGCGTCACACGGTCTTCTGGAACAGCTCCAACCCCCGGTAAGTGCCGCCACCGGCCCCGCCGAGCCCCGAGGGCGCGCACCGAGCCGCTACCGGAGCCCTTTGTCCCGGGACGGAGCCTCCGTGGGGGGAGGGAAGGGGGGAGGGGAATGGGGGGGGTCCCGGTGTGAGACCCGGAGACTGAGCCCGGTACATGGGGCGGCCCCGGGGCTGACCCCCCCATCCCCAACCCCGGCGGTGTGGGCTGAGCCCGGTGCACCGGGCGATGGGACCGGTTTTTAACTCCCGCGGGAGGGGGGTCCCGGTGTTTAACCCTAGCGGGCCCGGAGCCCGGTCCCGGTGCGCGGTTGGGTCCCGGGGCTGAGCCCGGTCCCGGTGCGCGGTTGGGTCCCGGGGCTGAGCCCGGTCCCGGTGCGCGGTTGGGTCCCGGGGCTGAATCCCGGGGCTGAGCCCGGTCCCGGTGCGCGGTTGGGTCCCGGGGCTGAGCCCGGTCCCGGTGCGCGGTTGGGTCCCGGGGCTGAGCCCGGTCCCGGTGCGCGGTTGGGTCCCGGGGCTGAATCCCGGGGCTGAGCCCGGTCCCGGTGCGCGGTTGGGTCCCGGGGCTGAATCCCGGGGCTGAGCCCGGTCCCGGTGCGCGGTTGGGTCCCGGGGCTGAATCCCGGGGCTGAGCCCGGTCCCGGTGCGCGGTTGGGTCCCGGGGCTGAATCCCGGGGCTGAGCCCGGTCCCGGTGCGCGGTTGGGTCCCGGGGCTGAATCCCGGGGCTGAGCCCGGTCCCGGTGCGCGGTTGGGTCCCGGGGCTGAATCCCGGGGCTGAGCCCGGTCCCGGTGCTCGGTTGGGTCCCGGGGCTGAATCCCGGGGCTGAGCCCGGTCCCGGTGCTCGGTTGGGTCCCGGGGCTGAATCCCGGGGCTGAGCCCGGTCCCGGTGCTCGGTTGGGTCCCGGGGCTGAATCCCGGGGCTGAGCCCGGTCCCGGTGCTCGGTTGGGTCCCGGGGCTGAATCCCGGGGCTGAGCCCGGTCCCGGTGCTCGGTTGGGTCCCGGGGCTGAATCCCGGGGCTGAGCCCGGTCCCGGTGCTCGGTTGGGTCCCGGGGCTGAATCCCGGGGCTGAGCCCGGTCCCGGTGCTCGGTTGGGTCCCGGGGCTGAATCCCGGGGCTGAGCCCGGTCCCGGTGCTCGGTTGGGTCCCGGGGCTGAATCCCGGGGCTGAGCCCGGTCCCGGTGCTCGGTTGGGTCCCGGGGCTGAATCCCGGGGCTGAGCCCGGTCCCGGTGCTCGGTTGGGTCCCGGGGCTGAATCCCGGGGCTGAGCCCGGTCCCGGTGCTCGGTTGGGTCCCGGGGCTGAATCCCGGGGCTGAGCCCGGTCCCGGTGCTCGGTTGGGTCCCGGGGCTGAATCCCGGGGCTCGGTTGGGTCCCGGGGCTCGGTTGGGTCCCGGGGCTGAATCCCGGGGCTCGGTTGGGTCCCGGGGCTCGGTTGGGTCCCGGGGCTGAATCCCGGGGCTCGGTTGGGTCCCGGGGCTCGGTTGGGTCCCGGGGCTGAGCCCGGTCCCGGGGCTCGGTTGGGTCCCGGGGCTGAGCCTCCGGTGCACGGTTCGGTCCCGGAGCTGAGCCCCGACGGGGGGGGGTGGTTTCGGTGTTTAACCCCCTCGGTGCCGGTGCTGAGCCCCCAGCCCCCGTCGGGCCGGTCCCGGGGAGCGGCGGCGCGGCCGGTCCAGGTGCTGGGGGAGGGAACGGGACCACCGGGGGGGCCCTTTCCGTTCCCAGAGCCGAGCGGGGCCTCTTCCTTCCCCGCCGGGGGGGTGGCGGCGCCGGGACTCGGGGAAGCGCTGTTGACAAACACGGGGCTGGCCCCGGTCCCACCGCCCCGGGCAGGATTTGGGGCGGGGGGGGAGGCTGGCACCGGGACAGGGCCCCCCCCGGCATCGATGCAAGCTGGGGGGGCTGCGGGGTGACCCCCATCTCTGGTACTAGAGCCTCAGGCTGTAGGGGTGTCCCCCCGACCGTGACTCTCAGGCTTTGGGGTGCCCCACACCCAGGTACCAGCCCCCCACTAGGCTATAGGGGTGACCCCCAGGCTTTGAGGTGCCCCACAGCCAAGCACCAGCCCCCCCCCCCCAGGCTTTGAGGTGCCCCACACGCAGGCACCAGCCCCCCTGCCAGGCTGTAGGGGTGACCCTCAGGCTTTGGGGTGCCCCACACCCAGGCACCAGCCCCCCTGCCAGGCTGTAGGAATGACCCCTAGGCTTTGGGGTGCCCCACACCCAGGCACCAGCCCCCCTGCCAGGCTGTAGGAATGACCCCTAGGCTTTGGGGTGCCCCACACCCAGGTGCCAGCCCACCGCCCAGGCTGTAGGGGTGGCCCCTAGGCTTTGAGGTGCCCCACACCCAGGTACTACTACCCCCTCCAGGCTGTAGGGGTGACCCCCCCAACCGTGACCCCCAGGCTTTGAGGTATCCCACACCCAGGTACCAGCCCCCCAGGTTTCAAGGTAGCCCCAGACACCACCTCTTGAGGTTCAGGGATGACCCCTCAACCATGACTGCCAGGTTTAGGGGTGCATCCCCCCCAGACACCACCCCCCAGGCTGTAGGGGTTCCCCCCTCCCCATGCCAACACCTCCAGGTTTAGGGATGTTCCTCTGTTCCAGGACCCTCAGGTTGTAGGGATCCCCTGTGGGCCATGACCCCCAAGTTTAGGGGTGACCCCACACCCAGACACTTGCCCTCCAGGTTTGGAGTGTCCCCTCTAGCTGTAGGGCAGGGGGTTAGGAGCAGGGGCTCCCATCACAGCTGGGGAGAGGAGGGAACCCCGCGAGGTCCCCCGGCTGCCTGCCAGTCCGTCTGTCTGTCTGTCCGTACACCCCCCACCCCCAGGCGAGAGCTCCTGACGCCTTCTGACCTGGGATGGGGCAGGGAGAAGGCATCCCAGCGTGTTCCCTCCCTGCTCCCCAGCTCCTGGTGCCACGGGGGGAGCCCTGGAAAGGGGGTGCACCCCCCAGCCATGAGGTGCGCTCCCCCCTGCCATGGGGTGAGGGCTGATTTGTGGGGGGCTTTCACCCCCCAAAGCCAACCTGGGTGTTGTGGGACTCTCCCAAGGGGAGGGTGGACCCATGGTTGTCTCATCTCCAGCTCTAAGGTGGGGGAGGCCGCTCTCCCTCAGCCTCGTTAACCAGTGTGGGGGTTTTGGGGTGCAGGAAAAGGGGGTTCTCCCCAAGCTTCTCCCTCCTGGAGCTAATCATAGAATCACCAGGTTGGAAAAGACCCATTGGATCATGGAGTCCAACCATTCCCATCAATCTATAACCCGTGTCCCTCAGCACCTCGTCCACCTGTCCCTTAAACCCCTCCAGGGAAGGGGACTCAACCCCCTCCCTGGGCAGCCTCTGCCACTTCCCAATGACCCTTTCCAGGAAATATTTTTTCCTGATGTCCAGCCTGAGCCTCCCCTGGTGGAGCTTGAGGCCATTCCCTCTCGTCCTGTCCCCTGTCCCTTGGGAGAAGAGCCCAGCTCCCTCCTCTCCACAACCTCCTCTCAGGGAGTTGCAGAGAGCAATGAGCTCTCCCCTCAGCCTCCTCTTCTCCAGGCTGAACCCCCCCAGCTCTCTCAGCCGCTCCTCTTCTTCTCCAGCCCCCTCCCCAGCTTCCTTGCTCTTCTCTGCACTCGCTCCAGAGCCTCAACATCCTTCTGGTGGGGAGGAACCAGAACTGACTCCAGGATTCGAGGAGCGGTCTCCCCAGGGCCGAGTCCAGAGGGAGAACCTCCTCCCTGGCCCTGCTGGCCACGCCGTGGCTGCTCCAAGCCAAGATGCCAAAATCCCTTCTTCCCTCCTGCTTCAGGTTCCTCCAGAGCGATTACACGGTTGAGCTGCGCCTCAACGACTACTTGGACATCATCTGCCCGCACTACGAGGAGGGGAGCGTGGACCCCCAGGTCATGGAGCGTTACACCCTCTACCTGGTGGAACTGGAGGACTACCAGAGCTGCAAACCCAGCTCCAAGGAGCAGATCCGCTGGGAATGCAACAAGCCCAGCGCCCTACACGGCCCCGAGAGGTTCTCGGAGAAGTTCCAGCGCTTCACCCCCTTCTCTCTGGGCAAGGAGTTCAAGGAAGGGCACAGCTACTACTACATCTGTGAGTGCCTGGGGGGGCTGGGGGTCCCTGCCGTGGGGTTGGGGTCCCTGCGGGGCTTCCCCCACTCCCTAAGTCACAAGGAGTTCAAGGAGGGACACAGCTGCTATTGAATCTGTGGAGTTGGTGGGGTCTCTGCAATGGGATTGGGGTCCCTGCTGGGCTTCCCCCACCCCCTAAGTCACAAGGAGTTCAAGAAGGGGCACAGCTACAATTAAATCTGTGGGGTTGGGGGTCCCTGCAATGGGATTGGGGTCCCTGCATGGCATCCCCCTCTCCCCTAAGTCACAAGGAGTTCAAGAAGGGGCACAGCTACAATTAAATCTGTGGGGTTGCAGGTCCCTGCAATGGGATTGGGGTCCCTGCATGGCATCCCCCTCTCCCCTAAGTCACAAAGAGTTCAAGGAAGGGCACAGCTACAGCATCGATGGGGCTGGGGGTCCCTGCGATGGGGCTGGGGTCCCTACAATGAGGTTGGGGTCCCTTCCAGGCTCCCCCCACCCCTCCAATGTGCATCCTCCCTTGCAGCCCAGCCCATCCACCACCACGGTGAAGCTTGCCTGAAGCTGAAGGTGACAGTGGCCGGCAAGGGCAGTGAGTATCACCCGGAATTATTTTTGGGGGGCGATTTAAGTTATTTGCTCAATGGTCTAAAAACTAAACACCTCCTAGTGATGGGGGGTGACCTCACCCACCCGTGGGGACCCCAATTGCTCTAGATCCTGGGGGAAAAGGGGCCCTGGCAACTGTGATGATGATGATGGTAAAGAAACAATTGCTGATGTCTCTTTCTTAATCACTTTACTCATTCTCTCATGGCAAAGATCAGACCTGGTGCCTTTAAAGCTCTTGTTGATCGCTGCTCATTGTTTGTTTTCTTTCTTGATGGAATAACTTGAGTAAACCCTGATTTCACGGAGTATTTGAGAGTTTGGGCTTTTACGCTCATTGTGTTTTATGCTGAAAGACCTTGAGTAAACCTGGATTTTGCAGAGTATTTGAGAATTTGGGCTTTTATGATGATTTTGGCTAGAAGTCCTTGAGTAAAACTTGATTTCATGGAGTATTTGGGGAGTTTGGGCTTTTATGCTCGTAGCGTTTTATGCTAAAAGTCCTCGCGCAAACCTGGATTTTGCAGAGTATTTGAGAATTTGGGCTTTTTTGAGTTTTTTTGGCTAAAAGCACCTGAATATTTGAGAATTTGGGGGGGTTGCCCCTCTTTGTGGTAAAACACCCCCCTTTCTGTGCCCTGCTTGGCCTTTCCGGAGCTGAGTCATGGCCAAGTGTGGCCTCTTGCCAGTCCCGGGGTGTGGATTCGTTTGGCTTTGCTGGGAAAGGTGCTGGTGGCTTGCGGGGGGTGAGGGTGGGGAGGGAGGTCGGGGTGCTGCCCCTCTCTGCCTGACCCTGTGTTTGCTTTGCAGCTCAGGCACCGCCTGCCCCGGCTTCTACCCAGAAAGGGAGGATCCAGGCAGGTAGGTTGGTGGCTGCGGGAGTGGGGCTGAGCCCAGATTGCACTCCTGGGGGGGGGCAGCAAGGTTGGGGGCTGCGATGGTGGTTTAGAGGCGCAGCGGGGTTGCTCACAGCTCCTTAGCTGCACCCTTAGCGAGTTTGTGGCTGACACTAAGCTGGGTGGAAGCTGGATCTGCTGGAGGGTTTTGAGGTTCTCCAAAGGGATCTGAACAGGCTGGATCCATGGGCTGAGACCAATGGGATGAGGTTTAATGAGGCCAAATGCTGGGTCCTGCACTTGGGGCACAAGAACCCTGAGCAGCTCCAGACTAGGAGAAGTCTGGCTGGAAACTGCCTGGAGGAGAAGGACCTGGGGGTGTTGGTTGAACAGGAGCCAGCAGGGGCCCAGGTGGCCAAGAAGGCCAAGGGCATCTTGGCTTGGATCAGACACGGCGTGGCCAGCAGGGCCAGGGAGGTTCTTCTCCCTCTGGCCTCGGCCCTGGGGAGACCGCTCCTCGAATCCTGGGGTCAGTTCTGGTTCCTCCCCACCAGAAGGATGTTGAGGCTCTGGAGCGAGTGCAGAGAAGAGCAACGAAGCTGGGGAGGGGGCTGGAGAAGAAGAGGAGCGGCTGAGAGAGCTGGGGGGGTTCAGCCTGGAGAAGAGGAGGCTGAGGGGAGAGCTCATTGCTCTCTGCAACTCCCTGAGAGGAGGTTGTGGAGAGGAGGGAGCTGGGCTCTTCTCCCAAGGGACAGGGGACAGGACGAGAGGGAATGGCCTCAAGCTCCTCCAGGGGAGGCTCAGGCTGAACATTAGGAAAAATTTTTTCCCAGTAAGGGTGATTGGTCCCTGGTAGAGGCTGCCCAGGGAGGGGGTTGAGTCCCCTTCCCTGGAGGGGTTTAAGGGACGGGTGGACGAGGTGCTGAGGGACATGGGTTAGTGATTGATGGAATGGTTGGACTCAATGATCCGGTGGGTCTCTTCCAACCTGGTGGTTCTATGATTCCTCTCCCCACAGATGATGCGGCTGCGCACGTGCTGAGGAGTGTGGGGCAGAACTCAGCAATGCGGAGCAGCAGCCCCATCACCATCATCAGCATCCTCCTGCCTCTCCTGGTGCCGCAGGGGCTGTGAGCCGCTCAGATCCGATGCCAAAAATGTCCAGAGCTGGAAGGGACCCACAAGGATCATCGCATCCAACCTCTGTCCCTGTATATGGACCAAGGCTGCAGCCACTGGCGTTGGAGCCAGGATGTTTGCAACCCCTGTGGTCCTTGTTCCCTCACCGGGGTGACCTGCGCTGCACACAACTGGGAACAGAAAGGATTTGTCAGTATTAGAGAGTCCGAAGCAAAGCTGAGCAGCCAAAGCCCTCAAGCTGCTCTGGTTTCCCTGGAACTCGTGGGCAGGATGCTCTCTGCAGCTGGAGACTGAGCACCAGCCCTGGACTGGAGGGGAGCAGGGGGCTGGTACCCCCACCCCAGGAGCTGGGCTTGCCCTTGTATCTCTCCAGGCTCGACTGTGATGTGTCCTGCAGGCAGGGATGTGGTGGTGGCCCTGAGGCCAGCTGGAGGCCACCAGGTCCCTTAGTGTCACCAGCTCTGGGAGCCTGGACTTGAGATGCCTGAGCCAGTGGAGCTGGAGGAAACACCCCCGACTTCCCCATCCTCATCCCACTACACCTGGGGGTGACGGGACCTGCTCCCCCTTTCCCCATCGTCATCCCACCTCACATGGGGGTGATGGGAGATGTTCCTCTTTCCCATCCTTCATTCCATCACACATGGGGGTGACAGGAGTTGCTGCCCTTTTCCATCCTTCATCATATATAGGGGATGATGGGAGTTGCTCCCCTTTTCCATCCTTCATCATGCATGGGGGTGATGGGACCTGCTCCCCTTTCCCCATTGTCATCACACCTCACATAGGGATGACAGGAGCTGCTCCTCTTTTCCCATCCTTCATCCCACCTCATATGGGGGTGATGGGAGATGTTCCTCTTTCCCATCCTTCATCCCATCACACGTGAGGGTGATGGGAGTTGCTCCCCTTTTCCATCCTTCATTGTACATGGGGGTGATGGGACCTGCTCCCCCTTTCCCCATCGTCATCCCTTCATACATGGGGGTGATGGGACCTGCTCCCCCTTTCCCCATCGTCATCCCTTCATACATGGGGGTGATGGGACCTGCTCCCCCTTTCCCCATCCTCATCCCTTCATACATGGGGGTGATGGGACCTGCAACCCTTTTCCATCCTTAATCGTATATGGGGGTGATGGGAGCTGCTCCCCTTTCCCATCCTTCATCACAAATGGGGGTGATGAGACCTGCTCCCCCTTTCCCCATCCATTCCACTGCCAATGGGGGTGACGGGAGATGTTCCTCTTTCCCATCCTTCATCCCTTCATACATGGGGGTGACAGGAGCTGCTCCCCCTTCCCCATCCTTCATCCCACCACCCAGAAGGGTGATGGAGCTGCCCACCCTGGACCCCCCCCCCCCCCCACTCCCCCCCTCGGTGCTGGGTGCCAGAGGGACCCCCCCAGCCGCCCCCTGGGGTGATTTGCCTGCCCTGATCTGTACAGCAGTTTTCAAACACTGGAGTTTTTGTACTGGAATAAATAGCTAAGACCAACCTGAGCGCCTGGGGCTGGTGTGGGGTGAAGGGGAGGGGGGGGGCCTGTGGGGCCAGACTGGCCTTGGAAAGAGGACTGGCCCATGTGGGGCATTTGTGCTGGTTAATTAATTAATTGGCTGGTGTTTACACAGGGCTTTGAAGTGGAAAAGTGCCACAGCGCTATCAGGGGGCTTTATCTGCTGAGCTGGTGACACAAAGCCCTGCCAGGGGATTGGGGGGGGGGAGGAGTTGGGGGGCAGCTGCTGTCCCAAGGGATTGGGGGATGGAGGGAGCCCTTCCAGGGGATTGGGGGTCTCCTCCCTGCTCTAGGATGAGATTCCAAGCCTGGGGGGGATTCCAGGACTGGGGGGAAGGGGTGTGAGGGGTGGCCAGAGCCCCCAGGCTTGGGTGAGGAGACAGCTAGACTGAGCCCCAGGAGATTGGGGGGGCTGGGGGAGGGGGGGGGCACTGGGAATGCAGAATGAGAGGGATACAGGGAGGGGGGAGCACGGAGGGAGAGTAGGAATTGGGGTCACAGGGAGGTGGGACCCCATTGTTGGGGGGTCTCAGGCCCTCAGGGAGCTAGGATCACAGGGATGGGGGGTGCAAGGGGGAACCCAAACATTTGGGATCACAGGGATGTGGGACACGAGGGGGGGGTGCAAGGGGGGAGTAGGGAGGTGGGATCTCAGGTATGTGGGATACAAGGGGTGCAGGGGGGAGAGGAAGGAGGGGGAGGTGAGATTTCAGGGAATTGGGATCACAGGGATGTGTGACCCCAGGCATTTGGGGGGAGGGGGACACGACACCACAGGCATTTTGGGGGGTGCAGTGTCCTAAGGGGCTGGAACCCAAGGTATTTAGGGGGTGCAAGGTCCGGGGGGGAGGAGGGGGGAATACTGGGGGTGCAGGCATCGGGGGGTGGGAGGGTGGGAAACCCAGCATTGGGGCCTGGGGGGGTGCAGGGTCCTGGAGTTGGGGGGAACACACCCTGGCATTTGGGGGGGTGCAGGGTCCAGGGGGGCTGGGACTCAAGGTATTTAGGGGGTGCAGGGTCCTGGGAGGGGGAGGAGGGGGAAATCCTCTGGGTGCAGGGTCTGGGGGGGGGCGGGACCCCTGGCATTTGGGGTCTAGGGGTGTGCAGGGTCTGGGGGTGTGGAATCCACGGGGTGCAGGGTCTGGGGAGGGGGCGGGACCCCTGGCATTTGGGGTCTAGGGGGATGCAGGGTCTGGGGGTGTGGAATCCAGGGGGTGCAGGGTCTGGGGAGGGGGGCAGGACCCCCGGTATTTGAGGTCTAGGGGGGTGCAGGGTCAGGGGGTGTGGAATCCGGGCGGTGCAGAGTCTGGGAGGGAGTGAGACCCTCGACATTTGGGGTCTGAGGGGGTGCAGGGTCCTGGAGGGGGGGGGATCCTGGGGGTACAGGGATCAGAGAGGCCAGGACCCCCAACATTTTGGGGGTGTGTAGTGTCCCGGGGTGTTGGGACCCAAGGTATTTAGGGGGTGCAGAGTCCTGGGGGGGGGAGGATGGGGGAAATCCTCTGGGTGCAGGGACTGGGGGGAGTGGGACCCCTGGCATTTGGGGCCTAGGGGGGGGTGCAGGGTCTGGGGGGGTGGAATCCTGGGGGTGCAGGGTCCGGGGGGGAGCGGGACTCCCGGCATTTGGGGTCTGGGAGGGTGGAATCCTGGGGGTGCAGGGTCCTGGGGGGAGGGGGACCCCTGGCATTTGGGGTCTGGGGGGGTGGAATCCTGGGGGTGCAGGGTCCTGGGGGGAGTGGGACCCCTGGCATTTGGGGTCTGGGGGGGTGGAATCCTGGGGGTGCAGGGTCCTGGGGGGAGGGGGACCCCTGGCATTTGGGGTCGGGGGGGGGTGGAATCCTGGGGGTGCAGGGTCTTGAGGGGAGCGGGCCCCCTGGCATTTGGGGTCGGGGAGGTGGGTGAAATCCTGGGGGTGCAGAGTCTCGGGGGGGGGGGTGGGGCTCCAGGTATTTGGGGTCTGGGGGGGTGCAGGGCCTCGGGGGTTGGAATCTGGGGGTGCAGAGCCTGAGGGGGGGGGGGGGTGGGAGCCCCAGCATTTGGGGTCTGGGGGGGGTTCAGGGAATCCTAGGGGTGCGGGGTCTAGGGGGGCCGGGACCCCCGGCAATTGGGGTCTGGGGGAAACCTGGGGGTGCAGGGTCTGGGGGGTCCCCCCGCTGTCCCCGCCGCCCCGGCCGCTGTCCGGTCCCTCCCCGGTAGTACGTTCGGCCCCGCCCACCCCCGGTCGCCACGGGGCCGCTGGTCGCCATGGCCCCGGGCCTGCTCGCCACCTCCTGCCTGGCCTGCACGCTCGCCATGTTCGGCACCGGCCTGTGAGCCGGGGTGGGGGGACAGGGGGCGCTGGGGGTGCAGGGGGGTCCATAGGGGGGCATGGGAGGGTCTAGGGGTGCAGGGGGGTCATGGAGGGGGCTGGGGATGCAGGGGGGTCCACAGGGGGGCATGGGAGGGGCTGGGGGTGCGGGGGGGGCATGGGAGGGGCTGGGAGGGCAGAGGACGCCATAGGAGGGTATGGGAGGGTCTAGGGGGGCAGAGGACGCCATAGGGGGGCATGGGAGGGTCTGAGGGTGCAGGGGGTCCATAGGGGGGCATGGGAGGGTTAGGGGGGCAGAGGACGCCATAGGGGGGTATGGGAGGGTCTGAGGGTGCAGGGGGTCCATAGGGTGCATGAGTGGGGCTGGGGGGGCAGGGGGGTCCATAGGGGGGGCATAGGAGGGTCTGGGGATGCAGGGCGGTCCATAGTGGGGCATGGGAGGGTCTAGGGGTGCAGGGGGGGTCATAGAGGGGACATGGGGGGGGCTGGGGGTGCAGAGGGGTCCATAGGGGGGCATGGGATGATCTAGGGGTGCAGAGGAGGCCATGGGGGGCATAGGAGGGTCTGGGGGTGCAGGGAGTGCATAGGGGGCCATGGGAGGGGCTAGGGGTGCAGGGGGGGGCATGGGAGGGGGTAGGGGTGCAGGGGAGGAATGGGAGGGGCAAGGGGGGGCCATAGGGGTGCTGGAGGGGCAATTGGAGGGTCTGGGGGGGCAGGGGAGCTATAGGCAGGCAGGGGAGGATCTGAGGGTGCAGGTGGGGCTATAGGGGGCCAGGGGGTACCTGGGAGGGTCTGGGGGAGTCCTAGGGGGGCAGGGGGATTTGGAAGGGTCTAGGAGTGAAGGGGGGGCCATATGAGGATGGGGGTGGAATAGGAGGATCTGGGTGTGTCGGGGGGGGCATAGGGGTGCGGGGTGGGGGAATAGGAAGGTCTAGGGCTGCTCCAAGTGTGGAAGAGGCCTTGGAATATTGAGTGTGCGTTTTAGGGGGTGTCTGCTGGCTCTAACACTTGTAGCCCCCCACCCCTGCACTGCACACCCCCCCAGTGGCACCAAACACCCAAGAGGCCGCTCCCCTCCGCTCTCCCCAGGTCCGACCTGCGCCAGATGTTGACAACCAAGAGCGTGGAGAACATCCAGTTCCTGCCCTTCCTCACCACTGATGTCAAGTACGGTGGGGTTGAGCCTGAGGGGGGTCAGTTTGAGGGGGTTCCATGAGTGTGGAGAGAGCAGAAGCTCCCCCAGACCATGGTAGCTCCCGTGTTTGCCCTGCAGCAACATCAGCTGGCTGGGCTACGGCTGCTTGAAGGAGGACTGGACGCTCATCGCCGTCAACACCATCGGAGCAGCCCTGCAGAGCCTCTACATCTTGGCATTCCTCTACTACAGCCCCATCAAGGTGGGGGGCGACCAAGTTGGAGTGATGGGGGGGCCAGGGGGGACTCTAGAACCATAAAATGTCTTGAGTTCTCCTTGAATCCTGGGGTCAGTTCTGGGCCGCTCCCCACAAGAAGGATGTTGAGGCTCTGGAGCGAGTGCAGAGAAGAGCAACGAAGCTGGGGAGGGGGCTGGAGAAGAAGAGGAGTGGCTGAGAGAGCTGGGGGGGTTCAGCCTGGAGAAGAGGAGGCTGAGGGGAGAGCTCATTGCTCTCTGCAACTCCCTGAGAGGAGGTTGTGGAGAGGAGGGAGCTGGGCTCTTCTCCCAAGGGACAGGGGGCAGGACGAGAGGGAATGGCCTCAAGCTCCACCAGGGGAGGCTCAGGATGGACATCAGGAAAAAATATTTCCTGGAAAAGGTCATTGGGCAGTGTCAGAGGCTGCCCAGGGAGGGGGTTGAGTCCCCTTCCCTGGAGGGGTTTAAGGGCCGGGTGGATGAGGCGCTGAGGGACATGGGTTAGTGATTGATGGGAATGGTTGAACTTGATGATCCAGTGGGTCTCTTCCAACCTGGTGATTCTATGATTCTATGAGTTGGAAGTGACCCCCAAAGGATCATCGAGTCCAGCTCCTGGCCCTTCATCGAGTCCAACCTTCACCTCGAGTGTCCTAGGGTGTTGGCCAAATGCTTCTGGAATGTTGTCGATCTTGGGGCCGTGACTGTGTCCCTGGCGAGTGAGTCCAGAGGAGGCCACGGAGATGATCTGAGCACCTCCCGTACAAGGACAGGCTGGGAGAGTTGAGGTTGTTCAGCCTGGAGAAGTGAAGGCTCTGGGGAGACCTTAGAGCAGCTCCCAGTATGGAAAGGGGCTCCAGGAAAGCTGGGGAGGGGCTCTGGAGCAGGGAGAGGATGAGAGGGATGGTTTTGAGCTACAAGAAAGGAGACTGAGATGAGATCTTAGTGAGAAATGCTTTCTTGTGAGGGTGGGGAGGTCCTGGCCCAGGTTGCCCAGAGCAGTGGTGGCTGCTCCATCCCTGGAGGGGTTCAAGGCCAGGTTGGATGGGACTTGGAGCCCCTGATGCAGTGGGAGGTGTCCCTGCCCCTGGCAGGGGTGGGACTGGATGGGCTTTGAGGTCCCTTCCAACCCAAACCAATCCATGATTCTATTCTAGTGCTTCACTACCCTCTGGCTGAAGAACCTTTCCCTAATGTCCAACCTTTCCCTCCTCTGGCCCATCTTCCTGCCGTTGCCTCGGGACCCTGGTGCTCACCATCCCCTCCTCTCCGCCCCAGCGCCCTGTGCTGCTGCAGACCCTGCTGCTCCTGGCTGTGTTGGCCGCTGGTTACGGTTACTTCACCCTCGTCATTGCTGATGCCCAGACGCGCCTGGCACGCCTGGGGCTCTTCTGCAGTGTCTTCACCATCACCATGTACCTCTCGCCGCTGGCCGACCTGGTGCGTGGGGCTGGGGGGCTGCAGCGGCATCAGAGCTGCCAAGCCCAGGACCAGCCTGACGTTTGCTTCCGCAGGCCAAGATTGTCCGGACTAAGTCGACGCGCTGCCTGTCCTTCCCCCTGACCGTCACCACCTTCCTGGCCTCCACCAGCTGGACGCTCTACGGCCTGCAGCTCCGGGACCTCTACATCATGGTGAGTTGGGGTGGCCGAGGGCTGCTCTCCCATCCCATCCCATCCCATCCCATCCCATCCCATCCCATCCCATCCCATCCCCGAATCTCCATCCTCCTGCATCATCTCCATCCTCCTGCATCCCCAGCTCCATCCCCATCTCCATCCCCATCCCATCCCCATCCCATCTCCATCATCTCCATCCTCCTGCTTCATCTCCATCCTCCTGCATCCCCATCTCCAACCCATCCCATCCCATCCCACCCCATCCCATCCCGTCCCTCCTGGTGCCATTCAGCTAAGCGGTTGGCACCGGGCCGGTCCCCGTCAGGCGTCATCTGTGTCACACAGCAGAGCCCGTGACTAGGCTCGGCGAGATGAGTATTGATTTTAATTAATTAGATGGGATCAGGCCAATAAATCTCCCCCGGCAACGTGGGGCTGGTAGAGCGGCGGTGGGGGGAGGGCAGCAGCCAAGCAGATCCATCCGCTTCCCACCTCCAACCCCGTGTCCTCCCGCAGGTCCCCAACGTGCCAGGGGTTGTCACCAGCGTGGTGAGGTTCTGGCTCTTCTGGCAGTACCCGCCGGGCCAGGACAAGCCCTACAGAGCCCTTCCTGCTTGAGGGAACCCACGGAAGGAGCTCGTGTCCTCCAGAATGATGAAGGATCCCCCCCAAGTTCTCCCTTTGCCTGGCTGGACTGGCCGCAGCCACTGAGCCGTGGTGACAACGTAGCGTTGTCCCCCTTGGCCAAGGCCGCCTGCTCCCGGCAGGACCGGGACCCCTGGAAGGGGCTTCCCCCTCACTGTTGTCCCTCCAGCCCTTGGGGATGGGTGGTTTGGTCTCAGTGATGCCTTTGAGGTCCTTGGAGCTCTCCGTGTCCCGGTTCCTGGAGACCCCTGGATGGTCTTGCATCTCCATGGCTCTGCCCCGGTGCCATGTGGGGCTGCTGGGAAGCCCCGTGTTCTCTTTTGTACGAATTGAAGTGCCTTTTAATAAATCGGAGACTCTTCTGGTGTCCAGGCTGAGTGGTGAAGTTGAAACCCTTGAGGGACACTGTGAGATCCAGAGGGAGCTGGACAGGCTGGAGGAATGTGGCTGTGAGAACCTCAGGGGGTTCAACAAGGTCAAACGAAAGGTCCTGCGGCTGCAATGCACGGATTCCATAAAGGATGGGGGATGAAGGGATGGAGAGCAGCCCTGAGGAGAAGGACTTGGGATGCTGGAGGATGAGAAGCTTCACATGCAGCCCAGAAACCACCCGTGTCCTGGGCTGCATCCAGAGCTGTGGGGCCAGCAGGGACTTGGAGGATTCTACCCCTCGGCTCTGCTCTGGTGAGACCCGCCTGGAGCCCTGGGTCCAGCTCTGGAGTTCTCAGCCCAGGAGGGACATGGAGCTGTTGGAGCGAGTCCAGAGGAGGCCACAGAGATGACCCAAGGGCTGGAGAACCTCCTGTACGAGGCTGAGAGAGTTGGGGTTGTTCAGCCTGGAGAAGAGAAGGCTGTGGGGAGACCTTAGGGCAGCTTCCAGCGCTGAAAGGGGCTCCGGGAAAGCTGAGGAGGGGCTCTGGATCAGGGAGGGCAGGGATAGGATGAGGAGGAATGGTTTTCAGCTGAAATAGGGGAGATTGAGGTGAGATCTTGGGGAGAAATGTTTTGCTGTGAGGTTTGGGAGGCCCTGGCCCAGGTTGCCCAGAGGAGGGGTGGCTACCTCATCCCTGGAGGGGTTCAAGGCCAGGCTGGATGGGGCTTGGAGCCCCTGATCCAGTGGGAGGTGTCCCTGCCCATGGCAGGGGTGGGACTGGATGCGTTTTGAGGTCCCTTCCAACCTAAACCATTCCATGGTTCTATTCTAGTGCTCCACTTTTTAATTGAAGAACCTTTCCCTCATGTCCAGGAGCGGGCTGGATTGGGACAGGAGGAGGCTGGATTGAGGCAGGAGGGGGAACGGGGCTGAATTTGGGGCATGGAGAGGGACCCCAAGGATTCCAGAGCTGACCAGGGTGGCTGCTGTGACTCCTCTTCATCAGCAGCACGAGGACGTGGGTCCCAAAAGGGAAAGGAAATTGTGTTCAGCACGAGGCTTGGATGCTGGCAGACGGAGAATCGATTAAAATCCTGCCTGCAACCCCCCCCGACGATCGAGCGCGTCCGAATCCGGCAGCCGCTGGCATCGACCCAAACTCAATTAACAAATTAACAATGATCTGGAATGAAGCTATCGGGCGAGCACGTCAAGCGCAGAGACAGGCGCGTGTTTGGGTGACCGAATTACACCACAAGTGCCTGGAATCCTGCAAAACAAACCCCCCCCCCGTGAGCTGGGAGCCCCCCCTCTTCGAGGAACGAGAAGCTGATTCCTGCAGCTCTGCCACGTCCTCCAGCCTGGATGACGCAGCCCGGATTAAGGAAGTGATGATGAGGACTCTGGCAGAGCAGAAGCTGGTTTACACCTTGCAACGTGGCTTGGGAAAAACCAACTAGGAGGCGAGAGGCTGGGACGGGGTTTGGGGGGGGGTCAAAGTGCCAGGTCCTGCACTTGGGGCACAAGAACCCTGAGCAGCTCCAGACTAGGAGAAGTCTGGCTGGAAAGTGCCTGGAGGAGAAGGACCTGGGAATGTTGGTTGAACAGGAGCCAGCAGGGGCCCAGGTGGCCAAGAAGGCCAAGGGCATCTTGGCTTGGAGCAGACACGGCGTGGCCAGCAGGGCCAGGGAGGTTCTTCTCCCTCTGGACTCGGCCCTGGGGAGACCGCTCCTCGAATCCTGGGGTCAGTTCTGGTTCCTCCCCACCAGAAGGATGTTGAGGCTCTGGAGCGAGTGCAGAGAAGAGCAACGAAGCTGGGGAGGGGGCTGGAGAAGAAGAGGAGCGGCTGAGAGAGCTGGGGGGGTTCAGCCTGGAGAAGAGGAGGCTGAGGGGAGAGCTCATTGCTCTCTGCAACTCCCTGAGAGGAGGTTGTGGAGAGGAGGGAGCTGGGCTCTTCTCCCAAGGGACAGGGGACAGGACGAGAGGGAATGGCCTCAAGCTCCACCAGGGGAGGCTCAGGATGGACATCAGGAAGAAATTTTTCACAGCAAAGGTGATTGGTCCCTGTCAGAGGCTGCCCAGGGAGGGGGTTGAGTCCCCTTCCCTGGAGGGGTTTAAGGGACGGGTGGACGAGGTGCTGAGGGCCATGGGTTAGTGATTGATGGGAATGATTGAACTCCATGACCCGGTGGGTCTTTTCCAACCTGGTGATTCTCTGATTCTATGAAAGACGAGCTTGTGCGGCTCCCAGCGTGCTCCATCTTGTTGCCACGAAGCCAGGGCTCCCCTCGCCTGCTCCGGCTGCACTCGCAGGTGTTTCTGCCACAGGGATTTGCAGCGGGGCTCCCTTCATCCCCACTGGCTGCGGTCGCAGGTGTCTCTGCCCCTGGGGTTCCCCCCGGGGCCACGCTTGCTGCCCCAGCCCCCAGTGACTCCAAGGAGTGACCGTGTTGGTAAAGAGCAGCTTTCACCACGGATGCACCTGGGCAGAAACTCAGGGTGCAGCCCCACGTGCGAGGCTGGAGGCGAGCGGAGCAGCTCCCGGAGACGCCAGCGCCCGCAGAGGGCACGTGGCTGGGCACAGAGACGCTGCTGCTGCCTGCCCGGCTGCCACAGGGCTGGGAGTAGCCCCTGCATGGCCATGAGTAGCCCCTGCATGGCCATGAGTAGCCCCTGGATGGCCATGACTAGTCCATGGAGGGCTGTGAGTAACCTCTGGATGGCCACAAGTAACCCCTGGATGGTCATGAGTAGCCCACGGAGGGCTGTAAGTAGCCTTGGATGGCCTTGCGTAGCCCTAGATGGCCATGAGTGGCCCCTGGATGGCCATGAGTAGCCCGGGGAGGGCTGTGAGTAGCCCCTGCATGGCCATAAGCAATCCATGGAGGGCTGTGAGTAGCCCCTGGATGGCCATGAGTAGCCCTAGATGGCCATGAGTGGCCCCTGGATGGCTATGAGTAGCCCGGGGAGGGCTGTGAGTAGCCCCTGGATGGCCATAAGCAATCCATGGAGGGCCGTGAATAGCCCCTGGATGGCCGTGAATAGCCCCTGCATGGCCATGACTAGCCCACGGAGGGCTGTGAATAGCCCTGGATGGCCATGAGTAGCCCCTGGATGGCCATGACTAGCCCAAGGAGGGCTGTGAGTAGCCCCTGGACGGCCATAAGCAATCCATGGAGAGCCATGAGTAGCCCATGGATGGCAGCAAATAGCCTGTGGAGTATCATGAGTACCCATGGAGGACCACAAGTGGCCCACAGAGGGCTATGAGTAGCCCTGGATGGCCGTGAGTAGCCCACGGAGGGCCAAGTAGCCCCTGGATGTTCATGAATAGCCCTTGGAGGGCCAAGTAGCCCACGGAGGGCCATGAGTAGACCCTGGATGGCCATAAGCAGTCGATGGAGGGCTGTAAGTAGCCTATAGAGGGCTACAAGTAGCCTACGGAGTATCATGAGTACCCATAGAAGACCACAAGTGGCCCATGGAAGGCTACAAGTAGCCCATGGAGGGCTGTGAGTTGCCCTGGATGGCCATGAGTAGCCCCTGGATGGCCATGAGTAGCCCATGGAGGCCTGTGAAGTAGCCACTGTGGGGTTCATGAGTAGCCAGCCCATGGAGGACCACCAGTAGCCCACGGAGGGCCGTGAGTAGCCCATAGAGCTCAAAGAGCCGCATGCAGGCAACCGTGAGAGCTGCCCACCCTGCTCTGCGCTGCCATTGTTGCTCAGGAAACAGCTAATTAGTCGCTCCTGCTAATTAGCCCGAGTCCTCCCTCCTGCTACCAACCGCTCCTTTCATTTCTTCGCAGAAGGATGCGCAGCCGATAATTAAAAACAAGAAAATCCTTCGCTCCGGTATGCGAAGAAGCCGCCGAGGCTGCCAGCGAGGCAGGTCCCAGCGTGCGTCACCGCCAGCCGCGCAGCCAATCCAGCCCGGCCAGCTGTGCGGGTCCTGGCACCCCTGGACACAGGGATCCCACTCTCTGGACACAGGGATTCCCTCCTGGACAGAGGAATCCCCCCCTCTCTGGAAGCAGGGATCCCCTCCAGAAACAGGGATTCCATCCTGGACACAGGGATCCCCCCGCAACAAGACACAAGGAACCCCTCCAGACACAGGGATCCCACCCTGGACAGAGGGAACCCCTTCTGGACACAGGGATTCTCCACCCTGGATGGGGAGATCCCCACCCTGGAGACAGGGATTCCCTCTCTGGACACAGGGATCCCCCCCAGACATAGGGATCCTCCCCCAAACACAGGGATCCCCACCCTAGACACAGGGATCCCCATCCTAGACACAGGGATCCCCTCCTGGACAGAGGGATCCCCTCCAGACACAGGGATCCTCCCGCTCTGGGATCACCTCCAGAAACAGGGATCCCCATCTTGGACACAGGGATCCCCTCCTGGACACAGGGATCCCCATCCTAGACACAGGGATCCCCTCCTGGACAGAGGGATCCCCTCCAGACACAGGGATCCTCCCGCTCTGGGATCACCTCCAGAAACAAGGATCCCCATCTTGGACACAGGGATCCCCTCCTGGATACAGGGATCTCCACCAGAAATAGGGATCCTCCCCCAAACACGGGTATCTCCACCCTGGACACAGGGATCCCCCCACTCTGGACACAGGGATCACCTCCAGAAACAGGGATCCCACCCTGGACACAGGGATCCCCCCACTCTGGACACAGGGATCGCCTCCATAAACAGGGATCCCACCCTGGACACAGGGATCCCCCTACTCTAGACACAGGGATCACCTGCAGAAACAGGGATCCCCCTAGACAAGGGATCCCCCAAGACACAGGGATCCCCCCAGACAGCGGAATCCCCTCAGACACGGGGATCCCCCTCCCTGGACACAGGGGTCCCCTAGAACAGAGGGTTCATGGACAGAGGGGCCCTGGGCAGGTGGATCCCCTCAGACACAAGGATCCCCCTTGGACAGAGGGTCCATGGACAGAAGGAGCCCCCTCCAGACCAAGGGATCTCCCTCAGACAGATCTCGAGGGGCTGGAGCGCATCCAGAGAAGGGAACGGAGCTGGGAAGGGGCTGGAGAACAGGGGTTGTGGGAGCAGCTGAGGGATCTGGGGTTCTTCAGTCTGGAGAAGAGGAGGTTGAGGAGAGACCTCGTCGCTCTCTGCAGCTCCCAGAAAGGTTGGAGCCGGGTTGGTGTCTTCTCCCAAGAAACAAGCGATGGGATGAGAGGAAACAGCCTCAAGTTCTGCCAGGGCAGGTTTGGATATTAGGAAAGATTTCTCCATGGAAAGAGTGATGAAGTTCTGGCAGAGGCTGCCTGGGGCAGGGGTGGGGGCCCCGTCCCTCCCTCCTGGGGTGCTGGGGGTCGGGGTGGCTCTTGTCCCCACAGCTGCTTTGTCCCCCAGGATGTCCTGGCACCTCCAAACCCTTTTCCAGCATCATCCACTTCCCAGCAGTGGGGAGGTGACACAACGGGAGGGGGCACAGGGTTGGATCAGGGCATTGAGTGGCACCTGGATGGCCATGAGTAGCCCACAGAGGGCTGCGAGTAGCCTTGGATGGCCATGAGTAGCCCACAGAGGGCTGCGAGTAGCCTTGGATGGCCATGAGTAGCCCACGGAGGGCTGTGAGTAGCCCTGGATGGTCATGAGTAGCCCCTGGATGTTCATGAATAGCCCTCGAAGGGCCAAGTAGCCCACAGAGGGCCATGAGTAACCCCTGGATGGACATAAGCAGTCAATGGAGGTCTATGAGTAGCCCACAGAGGGCTACAAGCAGCCTATGGAGTGCCATGAGTACCCGTGGAAGACCACAAGTGGCCCTTGGAAGGTTGCAAGTAGCCCACAAGGGGCTGTGAGTAGCACCTGGATGGCCATGAGTCCCCATCCCCGGAGGGAGCCACACATGTGGCTGTGGCACTGTGGGACATGGTTTAGTTGGCCCACTGGGTTTGTGTTGATGGTTGAGTTGGATGAGCTTAGAGATCTTTTCCAACCTTAACAATTCTGGGATTCTACAGCACCTTGGCACGTCAGCAACTTTCACTGGATGGTTGGACTCGATGATCCGGTGGGTCTTTTCCAACCTGGTGATTCTATGATTCTATGAATACAGGCTGGGTGACAAGGAGATTGGGAGCAACCCTGAGGAGAAGTACTTGGGGTACTGGGGGATGAGATGCTGCTTTCCATGAGCCAGTGACGTGCGCTCACAGCCCAGAAACCACCCGTGTCCTCGGCTGCATCCAGAGCAGTGGGACCAGCAGGAAGGGAGGGGGTTCTGCCCCTCTGGAGAGACCCACCTGGAGCCCTGGCTCCAGCTCTGGAGTCTTCAGCACAGGGAGGACATGGAGCTGTTGGAGTGAGCCCAGAGGAGGACACGGAGATGATCCAAGGGTTGGAGAACCTCTTGTACGAGGCCAGGCTGAGAGCTGGGGTTGTTCAGCCTGGAGAAGAGAAGGCTCTGGGGAGACCTTAGGGCAGCTTCCAGTATGGAAAGGGGCTCCAGGAAAGCTGGGGAGGGGCTCTGGATCAGGGAGAGCAGGGAGAGGATGAGAGGGACGGGTTTGAGCTGCAAGAAAGGAGACTGAGATGAGATCTTAGGGAGAAACGCTTTCTTGTGAGGGTGGGGAGGTCCTGACCCTGGTTTCCCAGAGCAGTGGAGGCTGGTCCATCCCTGGAGGGGTTCAAGGCCAGGTTGGATGGGGCTTGGAGCCCCGAATCCAGTGGGAGGTGTCCCTGCTCACTGCAGGGGAGTTGGAACTGGATGACCTTCACGATCTAACCCAAACCATTCCACGACTCTGTGATCTGCCCGCAAAGCTGGAGCAGAGGAGCGGGAGCTGTGCTGGCAGGAGCCGGGAGCAGCCCCCGGCGTGGGCTGAGCCGCCCCGGCAGCTCAGGAGAGACCACAGGTTCTGGGCATCCTACACTTTAAAGGCTGCGCCGCCCGCTCCACCCAAGCAACTTCTCTCCTCCTCGCCCTGGAATCCATCCAGCCGGGTCGGGATGAGTCTGCTCCAGCTCCCACCTGCCCGTGTGAACCACATCTGAAGGGCAGCCGGGAACGCGCTCTGCCCGCAGAGCTACCCAAGCGCCGCGGGGCTGCAGGGCGAGGCCTCATCCTGCTCTCGCCACCTTCCATCCCTGCCGCCAGAGCCAAGCTCCGAGAAACTCGGAGAGGGAGAGGTTGAGCTGGGACAGGGTGGGATCCTTGCAACCTCTGCAGGGCAAGCGGCAACGCTGAGAGGGAGCCTGAGCCTGGGTTGAGACCCCTCCCTAAATCCCAGCCTCAGTGAGAACCATCTCCAACCAGCACAGCTTCCAGCATCGCCCAGGGGAGCCCCACCTGGAGGGACCCCACTTTCCTCTCCACCCCAGCATCCATCACACTCAGCAGCCCCTGTCCTGCAGCTTTATTGGGATCAAAAGCGTGGAGTTGATTGGAGACAGTTAACATTGCTTCATCAAGGGGGCTGGAGAAGAAGAGGAGCGGCTGTGAGAGCTGGAGGGGTTCAGCCTGGAGAAGAGGAGGCTGAGGGGAGACCTCATTGCTCTCTGCAACTACCCGAAAGGAGGTTGTGGAAAGGAGGGAGCTGGGCTCCTCTCCCAAGTGAAAAGACCCACTGGATCATCAAGTCCAACCATTCCCATCAATCACTAACCCATGGCCCTCAGCACCTTGTCCACCTCTCCCTTAAACCCCTCCAGGGAAGGGGACTCAACCCCCTCCCTGGGCAGCCTCTGACAGGGACCAATCACCTTTGCTGCGAAAAATTTCTTCCTGATGTCCAGCCTGAGCCTCTCCTGGTGGAGCTTGAGGCCATTCCCTCTCGTCCTGTCCCTTGGGAGAAGAGCCCAGCTCCCTCCTCTCCACAACCTCCTCTCAGGGAGTTGCAGAGAGCAATGAGCTCTCCCCTCAGCCTCCTCTTCTCCAGGCTGAACCCCCCCAGCTCTCTCAGCCGCTCCTCTTCTTCTCCAGCCCCCTCCCCAGCTTCGTTGCTCTTCTCTGCACTCGCTCCAGAGCCTCAACATCCTTCTTGCGGGGAGGGGCCCAGAACTGACCCCAGGATTCGAGGAGCGGTCTCCCCAGGGCCGAGTCCAGAGGGAGAAGAGCCTCCCTGGCCCTGCTGGCCACGCCGTGTCTGCTCCAAGCCAAGATGCCCTTGGCCTTCTTGGCCACCTGGGCCCCTGCTGGCTCCTGTTCAACCAACCCCCCCAGTCCTTCTCCTCCAGGCAGTTTCCAGCCAGACTTCTCCTAGTCTGGAGCTGCTCAGGGTTCTTGTGCCCCAAGCGCAGGGAAACTTCAGGAGGTTCAAGAAGGCCACACACAAGGCCTTACACCTGGATCACTGCAGCTCTCATTATCGATACAGGCTGGGGATGAAGAGATGGAGAGTGGCTGGTAGGGGCCACCCCAACCTGCAGAGTCAAAAGGAGAGGGTAAAAGGGTTCTTTTGGGTGTCTGTGCAGCAGATCGGAGAGTGACAAAGCTGCCAGGACAAATTCAATTGCAGCGTTTATTTTGGACACAGCCAAAATCTCCAAAGAGATGCTCGGATGCACTGCAAGTCCCACCTTCTCAAGGTTGTGAAGTAGATCTCAATCTGTTCAGATCCCAACCTGAGACTTTGAACACAGCCAAGGTCACTACACAAATTCCAACCCGACTCACCACAGTGCCAAGAAAAAGAAGGTACGGAAAGCGAAATCAGAGAAGGAGAGAGAAAGAAGTAGCAGGGGGAAAAGAAAATCATCACCACTTCAGTGGGGCACAGTGGTTCTTCAGGAAAACGTGGTCCTTAGAGCAGCAAATCCTCCGGCAGCAATTCTTGAGGAACTCGTGGTCCAGTTGTTCTTCTTCAGGCCATGCCAGACCTGAAGTGTGGTCCATGCAGTGGTGGGCATGACCTCTGTGCCTTCTTGGCAGGAATCATTTATAAGGCAAGCCTAAGCTTTAGAATGTGAGGCTTGCTCTCAAAGTTCAGGCATTGGGACATGCGCAGAAGCTCCTTCAAGAAGGTTCAGGCATTGGGGCATGCGCAGAAGCTCCTTCAAGAAGGTTCTGGCACTGGGGCAGTTTCTAGTATGGAAAGGGGCTCCAGAAAAGCTAAGGATGGGCTTTATACAAGGGCCTGGAGTGACAGGACGCAGGGGAATGGCTCTAAATTCCAAGGAGGAAGATTTAGATGAGATTTTAGGGAGAAATTCATCACAATGAGGGCAGTGAGGCCCTGGCCGAGGTTGCTCCATCCCTGGAGGGGTTCAAGACCAGGTTGGATGGGGCTTGGAGCCCCTGGTGCGGTGGGAAGCGTCCCTGCCCGTGGCAGGGGTAGGACTGGATGGCCTTTGAGGTCCCTTCCAACTCAAACCCCTTGATTTCTTGATTTCTCCGATTCTAAAACCGCAGCCCTCGCTGCCGCAGGTCCCTCCGTGCTTCCCTGATGTGCTCCTGCAGCTCAGCAGCTGCCTCCTCGCAGTCGTTGAAGGTAGCCAGGCGGTAGCCCACGGTGGCCAGGGAGTAGCAGCCGAAGGCCACCAGCAGGTAGAGAGGCAGGGGCAGCAGAGCCTCACGGAATGGGGCCGGGAGATGCAGGCCTGGGGCTTCCAGCGCCAGCGCGGCCCAGGCCGAGCCCAGCAGGGCGAGTCCACACATCCACTGCCCCAGCTTGGTCATGGTGGCCTGCAGAGAGGAGGAGACCATGAGGAACAGACCTACCCACACCCCACATCACCCCCTCGACCCAACCAGGCTGGGACCGACCCCCTCCGGGCCTCTAGGAGCTCCCAAACCCTTCCAGACCCCACCAATCGGTACTGGGACCCAAACCTTCTGGCAACCGATGCCAGGACCCAGGCCCAGGCCCTAGGAACCGATGCCAGGACACAGCCCCAGCCCCATCCGAGGCTCCCGAACCCCTACAGCCTTCAATAACCGGTACCAGGGCCCAACATCAGCCCCCTCCGTGCCTGTGGGGCATCTCGAACCTCTCCAGGACCCGGCCCCGGCCCCATCCGAGGCTCCTGAAACCCTCCAACCTTCACCAACCGGTACCGGGGCCCGGCCTCAGCCCCCTCCGTGCCTGCGGGGCATCTGGAACCCCTCCAGCCCCTGTCAACCGGTGCCAGGACCCAGCCCCAGCCATATCCGAGGCTCCCGAACCCCTCCAGCCTTCACCAACCGGTACCGGGGCCTGGCGCCGGCCCTATCCGTGCCTACGGGGCATCTCGAACCCCTCCAGCCCCGGCCAACAGGTGCCAGGACCGGGGCCCCTTCGCCAACAGGCACCGGGGCCCAGCAGGGCCCTCGCAAACCCCTCCGGTCCCGGTCCCAGCCCCCTCCGTGCCCGCTGAAGAACCGGCTCCGTTCCCACCCCAACCTGAACCGGGCCCGGGCCGAGCGTACCCCTACTTTTCCCGCCCGTCGCGCGAATGACGTCACGGTGGCGCCGCTGCCGCGGGGGCCGCTGGGAGTTGTAGTTCAGGGAGGGTCAGCGGGCAGCGGCGGCGGCTGCAGGAAGCACCTGGTTTCCTCCGCGTCCGGGCGGCGTGGGAGCGGGGCTGCCCGGCGCTTCTCACGGCCACCCCGTGTCCTACGCAGCCCCGGTGCCCGCTGCCTCCCACGCTCTCCCACTGCCTCCTCGCCCTGCGCCGGCGCAGCCCCGGGACCGGGTGCCGCCTCCGTTATCCGGTAAAGTCCGGTCCCTGGTGCCTTCCCCCTGTCCCGGTGCAGCCCCGGTAACCAGTGTTTCTACTCTCCCAGTGCAGCCCCGTTACCCTGTGCTTCTACCCTGCCCCGGTGCAACCCCGGTACCCGATGCCTCCACCCTTTCTCAGTGCAGCGCCCTTACCCGGTGCTTCTACTCTCCCAGTGCAGCCCCGTTACCCGGTGCTTCTACTCTATTCCGGTGCAGCCCCGTTATTCGGTGCCTCTACCCTGTCCTGGTGCTTCTACCCTGTCCTGGTGCAGCCCCGGTGCCTGGTGCTTCCCCACTGACCGTTTCCTCCCTCCTGTCCATTCAGCTTCACACACAACCTGGATTAAACTAGAGCAGGGGGGAAGATTTAGTTAAGATGTTAGGAAGAAATTCTTCACGATGAGGGTGAGGAGGCCCTGGCCCAGGTTGCCCAGAGCAGGGGTGGCTGCCCCATCCTTGGAGGGGTTCAAGGCCAGGTTGGATGGAGCTTGGAGCCCCTGATCCCGTGGGAGGTGTCCCCCTGGCAAGGGATAGAACTGGATGGGCTTCGAGGTCCCTTCCAAATCAACCCATGATTCTATGATCTCTATCAGTCCCCTTTAAGCGTTGAAAGGCTGCTCTAAGGTCTCCTTGGAGCCTTCTCTCCTCCAGGCTGAAACCCAGCGCTCCCAGCCTGTCCTCATACAGGAGGTTCTCCAGCCCTCGAGTCACCTCCGTGGCCTCCTCTGGACTCGCTCCAACAGCTCCGTGTCCTCCCTGTGCTGAGGATTCCAGAACTGGACTCAGGACTCCAGGTGGGTCTCTCCAGAGCAGAGCAGAGGGGAAGAATCCCCTCCCTCCCTCCTGGTCCCACGGCTCTGGATGCAGCCCGGGACATTGCTGGCTCGTGGCCAGCTTCCCATTTCCCCCTCCAGGCTCTCCTGCAGCTCCAAGAAGTGAGCAGAACCGCTCTCAGCCGCGCCTGCATGCAATGGGGATAGGAAACCAAGGTGGAAGTCAGCAGAGGAACCAAACCTGTAGCAGCAGCGGACAAGAAGCTACAAAGAAATGGCTTTATTGGGTGGTGATGAGACTCAGTCCAGCCCGTTGGGGAGGGGGCTGCCCTGGGATATCAATTCCTCTTCCTGCCTTTGCCAACAGCCTTGGCGGGAGGAGCGACAGGCGCTGCAGACTGGTAGAGGGTGGAGGAGATCTTGTTGATGTAGTACAGACCAACCATGGAGAAGATGAGGCTGCGAGAAAAGAAGAGAAGAAGCTGCTGAGCTGCTGGCAGGCAGGAACACTCCGATGTTGAACCAACACCTTCCCCTTCAATCACATGGCAGTGCCAAGAAGGCCAATGGCTTCCTGGCTTGGATCAGAAACGGCATGGCCAGCAGGGCCAGGGAGGTCCTTCTCCCTCTGGACTCGGCCCTGGGGAGACCGCTCCTCGAATCCTGGGGTCAATTCTGGGCCCCTCCCCACCAGAAGGATGTTGAGGCTCTGGAGCGAGTGCAGAGAAGAGCAACGAAGCTGGGGAGGGGGCTGGAGAAGAAGAGGAGCGGCTGAGAGAGCTGGGGGGGTTCAGCCTGGAGAAGAGGAGGCTGAGGGGAGAGCTCATTGCTCTCTGCAACTCCCTGAGAGGAGGTTGTGGAGAGGAGGGAGCTGGGCTCTTCTCCCAAGGGACAGGAAGAGAGGGAATGGCCTCAAGCTCCACCAGGGGAGGCTCAGGCTGGACAGCAGGAAGAAATTTTTCACGGAAAGGGTGATTGGTCCCTGGCAGAGGCTGCCCAGGGAGGGGGTTGAGTCCCCTTCCCTGGAGGGGTTTGAGGGATGGGTGGACGAGGTGCTGAGGGACATGGGTTAGTGATTGATGGGAATGGTTGGACTCAATGATCCCGTGGGTCTCTTCCAACCTGGTGATTCTATGATTCAGGGTCCCTGGCCCTGCCTGGTGGCCCAATCCCCCCACCACAGCCAGCACGAGCCATCGTAGTGGCCAGCAGCAGCACAACGGCTGCTCCCCACCCTCCGGGGCCTGTTCCAGACTTACCAAGTGGTCACGCAGACCCGGTGAATGAGGCCAGAGGCAAACAGAGCCAGCAAGAGGCATGTGAGGACTGCAGGGGAGAAAAAGGAGATAAATGACACAGCCACACTCAGCGTCAGAGCCTGGCAGGCTACCAGTCACCAGCAGGGTTCTGCAGGGATCCACACTAGGACCAATACAACATCTTCACAAATTACTTGGATGCAGTAGTTGATGGTTTAATGACTTGCTGATAACATGAAATTGAGTTTAACAAACACAAGTGTTGGGTTTTGCACCTGGGAGGCAGCAACCCTGGATCTCCACATAGCCTGGGTAGCGAGAGGCTGGAGAGCAGCCCTGCGGAAAGGGATCTGGGGGTTCTGGTCAGTGGCAAATTGGATGTGAGCCAGCAGTAGCTCTTGGTAGCCAAGGGGGCAACCGTGTTCTGGGGGGCATCAAGCACGGCATCGCTACCCAGGCGAGGGAGGGGAACGTCCTGCTCTGGAGCAGCCCCACCTTGAGCACTGGAGGCATCACAGGATAAAAAGGATGTAAAGCTCCTGGAGAGCATCCAGAGGAGGGCACAGAGATGAAGGGTTTAGAGGGGAAACCATGTGAGGAGCGGCTGAAGTCACTGGGTCTGTTCAGCCTGGAGAAGACTGAGGGGAGTCCTCATTGTGGTCACCATCTTCCTCACAAGAGGCAGAAGAGGAGGAGCAGGTGCTGAGCTCTTCTCTCTGACCCAAGGGAATGGCAGGAAGATGCCAGGGGAGGGCTGGGCTGGACATTAGGAAAAAGTTCTTTGCTCAGAGAGTGATGGAGCACTTGGATAGGGTCCCAAACCTGACAATATTCCAGAAATATCTGGACAACACTCTCAGACACCAGTGTGAAGGTTAGGGAGACCTGGGCACAGATAGGAGTTGGACTCGATGATCCTGGGGGGTCCCTTCCAACTCAGGACATTCTATTATCATACAGTCATAGAATCACCAGGTTGGAAGAGACTCACTGGATCATTGAGTCTAACTATTCCCATCAAACACAAAACCACATCCCTCAGCACCTCGTCCACCCGTCCCTTAAACCCCTCCAGGGAAGGAGACTCAACCCCCTCCCTGGGCAACCTCTGACACTGCCCAATGTTCCCTTTGGTGAAGAATTTCTTCCTGATGTCCAGCCTGACCCTCCCCTGGTGGAGCTTGAGGCCATTCCCTCTCGTCCTGTCCCCTGTCCCTTGGGAGAAGAGCCCAGCTCCCTCCTCTCCACAACCTCCTCTCCGGGAGTTGCAGAGAGCAATGAGCTCTCCCCTCAGCCTCCTCTTCTCCAGGCTGAACCCCCCCAGCTCTCTCAGCCGCTCCTCTTCTTCTCCAGCCCCCTCCCCAGCTTCGTTGCTCTTCTCTGCACTCGCTCCAGAGCCTCAACATCCTTCTGGTGGGGAGGAGCCCAGAACTGACCCCAGGATTCAAGGAGTGGTCTCCCCAGGGCCGAGTCCAGATGGAGAAGAACCTCCCTGGCCCTGCTGGCCACGCCGTGGCTGCTCCAAGCCAAGATGCCCTTGGCCTTCTTGGCCACTGGTGGCTCCTGTTCAACCAACCCCCTCAGGTCCTTCTCCTCCAGGCAGCTTTCCAGCCAGACTTCTCCTAGTCTGTAGCACTGCAATTGTTCAACGATGCAGCAGAACAAACCTTCCCGAGGACAGACAGAGCTTGGGACCCCTGGCAAAGCCAGCCCTCTGCAGCACTTACTCTCTGGGAAGATCTTGGCCTGGAAGCCCTTGCCGAAGACGAGGTTCTCCAAGTTGTTGAACGCCTGGCGAGGAGGGTTAAGGGACAGAACGAGGCACTGCATCCCCAGCCCCATTCTCCGTGCCCCCAAAGGATACGGTGAGGGAGCAGACGAAGAGCGCAGAGCCCAGCAGCCCGCCCTGGATGGTCAGCCACTCGGTGGAGGCCAACTGCCGGCTGTACATCTGCATCCCGGCGAAGAGCAGCAGCGACAGCAGCGAGGACAGTGCCAGCGACGTTCCTGTGCCTACGGCTGAAATTGCGGTGCCGCTTCAGTGAGGCTGCTGGCACTGGGCCCACCACAGCCACAGCGACACCCCGATGTCCCCCTACACCTCGGTAACGCCCTGCGATGCCCCCCAAGCCCTGACACTCCCCGGGGACACGGCCGCTCCTGTGCCCACCCAGCTTCCCCTTGTGTCCCACCCCCACCATCCCCCGGTTCCTCACAGCCCCCATGCCCTCCTCTCCACTTCCCAGGTCCCAGCTGGTTCCCCGTGTCCTCCTCAACCATCTCGTACCCTCCTCCCCGTCCCCCAGGTCCCATACGGTTCCCCACCCCCTGCCCATGCCCTCCCAGGGTCCCAGCCGGTGCCCCGTGCCGTCTCCATCCCACATTCCCCCGTGCCCTCTCCGCTGTCCTCTGGGCCGCAACCGGTTCCCCGTGGCCTCCCCACATCCCCTCGAGTCCCAGCCGGTTCCCCGTGCCCTCCCCAACCCCTCTCCGTCTCCCCTCGGGTCCCGGCCGGTTCCCCGTGCCCTCCCCAACCCCTCTCCGTCTCCCCTCGGGTCCCAGCCGGTTCCCCGTGCCCTCCCCAACCCCTCTCCGTCTCCCCTCGGGTCCCAGCCGGTTCCCCGTGCCCTCTCCAACCCCTCTCCGTCTCCCCCCGGGTCCTGGCCGGTTCCCCGTGCCCTCCCCAACCCCTCTCCGTCTCCCCTCGGGTCCCAGCCGGTTCCCCGTGCCCTCCCCAACCCCTCTCCGTCTCCCTCCGGGTCCCAGCCGGTTCCCCATGCCGAAGCAGGCCGCCCCACGGGTCCTCCCCGCCAACCATATCCCCTCCGATGCCCCTGACGCCCCCAGAGCCCCGTCCCACTGTCCCTTCCCCCCTCCCGGTCCCCGAGTGGTCCCCGTTACCCATAGTGCCCCGCGGCGCCGCCCCCGGCCCAGTCCCGGGGCCGCTGCTCGGCGCATACGCGGTACGGCCTCGCCGGCAGCCGGGGAACTGCGCATGCGCAGGGAAGGCGCCGCTGGGGGTGCAATGCGCAGGCACACGACAGCCGCTCGTACACCGCGCATGCGCAATGACACGCCGGCGGCTCGGGTAGCGCGTCCATGCAGGGACACGACAGCGGAGCGGGAACTGCGCATGCGTAGAAGGCCGGGCCCCTGGGACGGGGGGGGCGCGCCGCAGAGGAGCGAGCGGCGCGCATGCGCAGTGCGGTCCAAGCCACGGCAGAGGTGGGCAGGCATCGCGCATGCGCAGTGCGGCCCCGCCCCCGCCGGAGGGCACGGCCTTCCCGCGGGCTCGCGCGCCTCCTGCAGGCCGGGAGGAGCATGGACCCGGTTGGGGTGCGGGACCGCCCCCGCCATCCCCCATTCCCGACCCCCCGGTACCGGCTGCTCTCCCGGCTCCCCGCTCTCAGCCCTCTTGGGGCACTGCTCCTCCAGCCACGCCACCTCCCGCACGGCCCCGGCGGGGGGGGCGCGGGGGTGCAGCGGGAGCCTCCCGGTGTTGCCCCCCCCTCGCCGCCGCTCCCCGCCGCCCCCCTCCCGGTGCTGCCCCCCCCGGCGCTCCCCGTCGCTCCCATCCCGGTGGCTCCGGCGGGGCGGCTCCCACCGAGCATGCGCGGCGCCGCCGCCCCCCGCCCTCCCCCCGCTCCCTGCATCGCAGCGGGGCGGCTACCGGGGCTACCGGGACCGGGAGCGGAGCCATGGCCGAGGGCGAGGACTTGCAGACCTTCACCTCCATCATGGATGCTCTCGTCCGCATCAGCGTGAGCAGCCGGCGGGGTGGGATGCGGTGCGGGGCTGAGTGGGGGGGGGTTGGAACGGGAGCATCGCCGGGATGCCCCGGACCGGGCTCCCCCAGGACCTGGTCGCCATGGCAACGCGGTGGGAGCGGTACCCGGGATGCCCTCGAGGTACCAACCTCCCCCCCTCCATCTCGTTCCAACCCCCGGGGTGGGAGCTCGGGGTGCTGACTGAGCGGAGTGGGGGGAACTGGACTCATCCTGCACAGATCCTGGTGCTGGAGCTGGTGCTGGTCCAGTCCCAGCCCCGATTCCTGTCCCGATCCCTGCCCTGGTGCTCATCTTGGGGCTGGTGCTCATCCTGACCCTGGTGCTCATCCCTGCCCTGGTCCCAGTGCTGGTCCTGATCCCAGCCCTGATGCTGCTCCTCATCTTGGTCCCATCCTGCTCCCAATTGCAGCCCTGGTCCCTGTACTGATCCTGATCCCAGTCCAGATGCTGTTCCTCATCCTGGCTCCATCCTTCTGTCCATCCTAGCTCTGATCCCAGTACTGGTCCTGATCCCAGCCCTGGTCCTGATCCCAGCCCTGCTAATGGTCCTCATCCTGGTCCCCATCCCTGCCGTGGTCCCAGTACTGGTCCTGATCCCAGCCCTGCTGCCAGCCCCAGCCCCAATTCCCATCCCGATCCCTGTCCTGATGCCCATCTTGGGGCTGCTCCTCATCCTGACCCCAGTCCTGGTGCTCATCCCAGCTCTGGTTCCAGTGCTGGTCCCGCTCCCAGCCCTGGTGCTGGTCCCAGCACCAATCCCCATCCTAGTCCAAGCCATGGCGCCCATCCTGGAGCTCTTCTCAGTGTTGGTCCCGATCCTGGCCTTGCTGCTGCTCCCGGGCCTCATCCTGGCCCTGCTGCTGCTCCTCATGCTCATCCCAGCCCTAATCCTAGTGCTGCTCCTCATTCTGGTCTCATCCTGCTCCCCATTGCAGCCCTGGTCACAGTGCTGGTCCTGATCACAGCCCTGATGCTGGTCCTCATCCTGGCTCCATCCTAGTCCCCATTCCAGCTCTGGTCCCAGCTCTGGTCCTGATCCCAGCCGTGATGCTGCCCCAGCTCCAATCTACAGCTTGATCCCAGCCTTGGTCCCCATCCTGGTGCTGGTCCCAGTGCTGGTCTGGATCCTGGCCCTGCTGCTGCTCCCAGGCCTCATCCTGGCCCCAGTCCTGGTCCTCATCCCAGCCCAGGTCTGCGTGCCGGCCCCAATCCTGACCTTGGTGCCAACCCCAGCACCAATCCCCATCCCAATCCCAGCCCTGCTCCCCATCCTGGTGCTGATCCCAGCGCTGATCGTGTTCTTGGTGCTGGCTCTGGTCCCAGCGCCAGTTCTAATTCTGGCCTTGGTCCTGGTCCCAGATCTGCTCCTGATCCTGGCCCTGGGGCTGGTACCCAGCCCAGTCCTGGTCCCAGTTATGGTCCCAGTCCTGGCTCTGGTGCTGGTCCCCAGCGCCAATACCGATCCTGATCCCAGCTTTGGTCCCCAGCCTGATGCTGGTCCTGATCCTGCCCTGGTGCTGCTCCTCATCCTGGCCCCAGCCTTGGTCCTCATCCTGATCCTGATCCTACTCCTTATCCTGCTGTGGTCCCACTTCGGATCCCACTTTGGTTCCCACTCTGGTCCTGCTCCAGTCCCTGCTCCAATTCCACTCTGGTCCTGCTCCAATCTCGTTCCAGTCCCTCTCCAGTCCCTCTCCAGTCCCTGCTCCAGTCCCACTCTAGTCCCTGCTCCAGTCCCACTCTAGTCCCTGCTCCAGTCCCACTCCAGTCCCACTCCAGTCCCACTCCAGTCTCCCACCAGTCCCACTCCACAGACTCATAGAATCGTAGAATCACCAGGTTGGAAGAGACCCACCAGATCATCGAGTCCAACCATTCCCATCAACCACTAAACCATTTTTTTCCTGATTGTCCATCCTGACCCTCCCCTGGTGGAGCTTGAGGCCATTCCCTCTCGTCCTGTCCCCTGTCCCTTGGGAGAAGAGCCCAGCTCCCTCCTCTCCACAAGCTCCTCTCAGGGAGTTGCAGAGAGCAATGAGGTCTCCCCTCAGCCTCCTCTTCTCCAGCTCTCCGGTCTCGCTCCAGTCCCACTCCAGTCTCGCTCCAGTCCCTCTCCAGTCCTGTTCCATCCCTCCTCGCCCCTAGCTGGCTGGTGACTCTCCCCTCTCTCCGCAGACCAGCATGAAGAACATGGAGCGGGAGCTGGTGTGCCCGGTGTGCAAAGAGATGTACAAGCAGCCTCTGGCCCTGCCCTGCGCGCACAACGTGTGCCACGTCTGTGCCAGCGAGGTGCTGCTGCAGCACGGCTTCCTCTGCTGCGACCCCACCTCCGAGCCCTCCTCGCCCGCCGCCACCCCCTCCACCCGCAGCCCCCGCCTGGGGCGCCGCGGCGTCCCCAAACCCGACCGCCTCGACCGCCTCCTGAAATCAGGTGAGAAGGTTGGAGGGGATTGGGACGGGGGCAGCAGGGTCCCCTCTGGGAGGGCTGAGTGGCTTTGGGATGGGGTGAGTAGGTTTGGGATGGGGACGAGTGGCTTTGGGATGGGAATGAGTGGCTTGGGATGGGGGGAAGGTAGCTTGGGATGAGGGCGAGTAGCTTGGGATGGGGGCGAGTGGATTTGGGATGGGGGCAAGTAGCTTGGGATGGGGGCGAGTGGATTTGGGATGGGGGCGAGTGGATTTGGGATGGGGGCAAGTAGCTTGGGATGGGGATGAGTGACTTTAGGATGGGGCTGAGCATCTTTGTGGTAGAATTGAGTGGCTTGGAATGGGGGCAGGTAGCTTGAGATGGAGGCAAGTGGCTTGGGATGAGGGCAAGTAGCTTGGGATGGAGGCAAGTGGCTTGGGATGAGGGCAAGTAGCTTGGGATGGGGGCGAGTGGATTTGGGATGGGGCTGAGCATCTTTGTGATGGGATTGAGTGGCTTTGGGATGGGGGCAAGTGGGTGTGGGATGGGGCAAGTGGCTTTGGGATGGGAATGAGCGGCTTGGGATGGGGACAAGTGGCTTGGGATGGGAGAAAGTGGATTTGGGATGGGGGCAAGTAGCTTGGGATGGGGATGATTGACTTCGGGATGGGGCTGAGCATCTTTATGATGGGATTGAGTGGCTTTGGGATGGGGCAAGTGGCTTTGGGATGGGAATGAGTGGTTTGGGATGGAGGCAAGTGGCTTGGGATGGAGGCAAGTGGCTTGGGATGAGGGCAAGTAGTTTGGGATGGAGGCGAGTGGATTTGGGATGGGGGCAAGTAGCTTGGGATGGGAATGAGTGGCTTGGGATGGGAGCAAGTGGATTTGGGATGGGATTGAGTGGCTTTGGGATGGGGATGAGTGACTTTGGGATGGGGCTGAGCGTCTTTGTGGTGGGATTGAGTGGCTTTGGGATGGGGGCAAGTGGGTTTGGGATGGGAATGAGTGGTTTGGGATGGGGGCAAGTAGCTTGGGATGGAGGCAAGTGGCTTGGGATGAGGGCAAGTAGTTTGGGATGGAGGCGAGTGGATTTGGGATGGGGGCAAGTAGCTTGGGATGGGAATGAGTGGCTTGGGATGGGAGCAAGTGGATTTGGGATGGGATTGAGTGGCTTTGGGATGGGGATGAGTGACTTTGGGATGGGGCTGAGCGTCTTTGTGGTGGGATTGAGTGGCTTTGGGATGGGGGCAAGTGGGTTTGGGATGGGGCAAGTGGCTTTGGGATGGGAATGAGTGGCTTGGAATGGGGGCAGGTAGCTTGGGATGGAGGCAAATGGCTTGGGATGAGGACAAGTAGCTTGGGATGGGGATGAGTGACTTTGGGATGGGGTTGAGCATCTTTGTGATGGGATTGAGTGGCTTTGGGATGGGGCAAGTGGCTTTGGGATGGGGCAAGTGGCTTTGGGATGGGGCAGGTGGCTTTGGGATGGGAATGAGTGGCTTGGATTGGGGGCAAGTGGCTTGGGATTGGAACAAATGGCTTTGGGATGGGGACAAGTGGTTTGGGACAGGGTTGAGTGGCTTTGGTAAGGGAGCAAGTGGCTTTGTGATGGGGTGAGTAGGTTTGGGATGGGGCTGAGCAGCTTTGTGATGAGATTGAGGGACTTTGGGATGGGGACAAGTGGCATGGGATGGGGTGAGTGGCTTTGGGAATGGGGATGAATAGCTTGGTAAGGGGGGAAATTGGCTTGGGATAGGGCTGAGCATCTTTGTGATGGGATTGAGTGGCTTTGGGATGGGGCCGAATGGCTTGGGATGGGGCTGAGCAGCTTTGTGATGGGACTGAGTGGCTTTGGGATGGGGCCGAATGGCTTGGGATGGGGCTGAGCAGCTTTGTGATGGGATTGAGTGGCTTTGGGGTGGGAATGAGTGGCTTTGGGGTAGGAGCGAGTGGCTTGGGATGGGGACAAGTGGCTTGGGGTGAGGCTGAGCAGCTTTGTGATGGGACTGAATGGCTTTGGGATGGGGCCGAGTGGCTTTGGGATGGGGCCGAGTGGCTTTGGGATGGGGCCGAGTGGCTTTGGGACAGGGACAGCACCCACAGACTCCCCTGCGGGAGGACCAAGTGCCTTTGGGGCCTCACCCCCCCATCTCTTGCGCAGGCTTCGGCACGTACCCGGGGCGCAAGCGCGGCACCGTGCACCCCCAGACCGTCAGCTTCCCCTGCCCCGCCTGCCAGCGGGACGTGGACCTGGGCGAGCGGGGTCTTGGCAGCCTTTTCCGCAACCTGACGCTGGAGCGGGTGGTGGAACGTTATCGCCAGACCATCAACATCAGCGCGGCCATCATGTGCCAGTTCTGCAAGCCCCCGCAGCTCGAGGCCACCAAGGGCTGCACCGAGTGCAAGTCGAGCTTCTGCAACGAGTGCTTCAAGCTCTACCACCCGTGGGGCACCCAAAAAGCTCAACACGAGCCCACGCCCCCCACCCTCACCTTCCGCCCTAAGGTACAGCCTCTGCGGTGGGGTTTGCCTTCGCCACCTTGGGTTTTCATAGAATTGTAGAATCACCAGGCTGGAAAAGACCCACTGGATCATCGAGTCCAACCATTCCCATCAATCACTAACCCACGTCCCTCAGCACCTCATCCCCCCACCCCTTAAACCCCTCCAGGGAAGGAGACTCAACCCCCTCCCTGGGCAGCCTCTGACAGGGACCAATCACCCTCCCCATGAAAACTTTTTTCCTGATGTCCATCCTGACCCTCCCCTGGAGGAGCTTGAGGCCATTCCCTCTCGTCCTGTCCCCTGTCCCTTGGGAGAAGAGCCCAGCTCCCTCCTCTCCACAACCTCCTCTCAGGGAGTTGCAGAGAGCAATGAGCTCTCCCCTCAGCCTCCTCTTCTCCAGGCTGAACCCCCCCAGCTCTCTCAGCCGCTCCTCTTCTTCTCCAGCCCCCTCCCCAGCTTCGTTGCTCTTCTCTGCACTCGCTCCAGAGCTTCAACATCCTTCTGGTGGGGAGGGGCCCAGAACTGACCCCAGGATTCGAGGAGCGGTCTCCCCAGGGCCAAGATCAGAGGGAGAAGAACCTCCCTGGCCCTGCTGGCCACGCTGTGTCTGCTCCAAGCCAAGATGCCCTTGGCCTTCTTGGCCACCTGGGCCCCTGCTGGCTCCTGTTCAACCAACACCCCCAGGTCCTTCTCCTCCAGGCACTTTCCAGCCAGACTTCTCCTAGGCTGGAGCTGCTCAGGGTTCTTGTGCCCCAAGTGCAGGACCCACCATTTGGCCTCGTTAACCCTCCTGCCATTAGTCTCAGCCCTAGGATCCAGCCTGTTCAGATCCCTTTGGAGCCTCCCGACCTCCAGCAGATCCAGCTTCCACCCAGCTTAGTGTCATCTGCAAACCTTGTGGGTGTTTGGGGGTGGATCCTGGATGGGGGCACCCCCTGAGCTCCCCTGTTCCTGCGCAGGGGCTGATGTGCCCAGAGCACAAGGAGGAGGTGACCCATTACTGCAAGACCTGCCAGCGGTTGGTGTGCCAGCTCTGCCGCGTGCGACGCACTCACACCAGCCACAAGATCACCCCGGTGCTCAGCGCCTACCAGGCTCTCAGGGTAAGGAGAGCACTCGGAGCAGGGATGGGGCTCGGAATTGAGGTCACCGGCACAGATGGGGGATGCTGAGGGGGTTGCTGGCATCTCACCTCACCTCTTTCTTGCAGGAGAAGCTGACAAAGAGCCTCGCCTACATCCTGAGCAGCCAGGACACGGTGCAGACCCAGATTGCTGAGCTGGAGGAGACGGTGAAGCACACGGAGGTGAGGGTAGAAGGTGCCCCTCTATCCCTGAGCTGTCCCCAAGCTGTGCCCGGTGGGTCCCTTCTCCATCTCGGTCCTCTCTGCATGCTGCACTCTGACTTACTCAATGGTGAGAAGCTCCACGTGTGCTCACAGCCCAGAAACCACCAGTGTCCTGGGCTGCACCCGAAGAACCGTGGTCAGCAGGGTGAGGGAGGGGATTCTACCCTCTATTCCTCTCTGAGAAGACCTCACCTGGAGCCCTGTATCCAGTTCTGGAGTCCTCAGCACAGGGAGGACATGGAGCTGTTGGAGCGAGTCCAGAGGAGGCCACGGAGATGATCCAAGGGCTGGAGAACCTCTGCTATGAGGACAAGCTGGGAGAGTTGGGGTTGTTCAGCCTGGAGGAGAGAAGGCTCTGGGGAGACCTTAGAGCAGCTTCCAGGACTGAAGGAGGCTCAAGGAAAGCTGGAGAAGGACTCTTGATCAGGGAGTGCAGGGACAGAATGAGGGGGGATGGCTTTAAATTGGAGAGGGGAAGATTTAGATTGGACATTAGGGAGAAATATTTCACCATGAGGTCAGTAAGGCCCTGGAACAGGTTGCCCAGAGCAGAGGTGGCTGCCCCATCCCTGGAGGGATTCAAGGCCAGGCTGGATGGGGCTTGGAACAACTGGATCCAGTGGGAGGTGTCCCTGCCCATGGCCGGGGTGGGACTGGATGGGCTTTGAGGTCCCTTCCAACCCAACCCATCCCATGATCCCATGATCCCATGACTGTGCTTCTTCTCGGCAGGCGAACGGCTCGCAGGCCAAGGAGGAGGTGTCGCAGCTGATCCAGGGGTTGTGCTCCATGCTGGAGGAGAAGCGAGCCACCTTGCTGCAGGCCATCGAGGAATGCCAGCAGGAGCGGCTGGCCAGCCTGCACTGCCAGATCCAGGAGCACCAGGCAATGCTGGAGAACTCGGGCATGGTGGGTTACGCCCAGGAGGTGCTGAAGGAGACAGACCACCCCTGCTTTGTCCAGGCTGCCAAGCAGCTGCACAACAGGTACGGGGCCTGTGGGGACCCTCGCGGGAGTGTGGATCTGCTGGAGGGCAGGAAGGCTCTGCAGAATCGTAGAATCACAGAATCACTAGGTTGGAAAAGACCGGATCATCGAGTCCAACCATTCCCATCAATCACTAACCCATGTCCCTCAGCACGTCGTCCACCTGTCCCTTAAACCCCTCCAGGGAAGGGGACTCAACCCCCTCCCTGGGCAGCCTCTGCCACTGCCCAATAACCCTTTCTGTGAAATATTTTTCCTGATGTCCAGCCTGAACCTCCCCTGGTGGAGCTTGAGGCCATTCCCTCTCGTCCTGTTCCCTGTCCCTTGGGAGAAGGATCTGGATAGGCTGGATCCATGAGCTGGAGAGCAGGGAGGCTCTGCAAGAGATCTGGATGGGTTGGAGCGATGGCCAAGGTCAGTGGGATGGGGTTCAACAAGGCCAAGTGCCAGGTCCTGCACTTGGGTCACAACAACCCCACGCAACGCTCCAGGCTTGGAGAAGAGTGGCTGGAAAGCTGCCTGGTGGAAAAGACCCTGGGGGTGCTGGGTGACAGCAGATGAACATGAGCCAGCAGTGGCCCAGGTGGCCAAGAAGGCCACCAGCATCCTGGCTTGGATCAGCCATGGGGTGGGATCGTCCCCCCTGGACTTGGCATTGGTGAGGCTGCACCTCAAATCCTGGGTTCAGTTCTGAGCCCCTCGCTCCAAGAAAGACCTTGAAGGGCTGGAGCGCGTCGGGAGAAGGGAACGGAGCTGGGAAGGGGCTGGAGTACAGGGGTTGTGGGAGCAGCTGAGGGACCTGGGGCTGTTTAGTCTGGAGAAGAGGAGGCTGAGGGGAGACCTCATCGCTCTCTGCAGCTTCTGGAAAGGAGGTTGGAGCCAAGTGGGTGCTGGGCTCTTCTCCCAAGGAACAAGTGATGGAATGAGAGGAAATGGCCTCAAGTTGCACCAGGGAAGCTTTAGATTGGATATTGGGTAAGGTTCATTCACTGAAAGGTTCTCCAGCCGTGGCAGAGGCTGCGCAGGGCACTGGTGGAGTCTCCATCCCTGGAGGGGTTTAGCTGTGTGGATATGGTGCTCAGGGACACAGGTCAGCGGTGGAGCTGGCAGAGCTGGTTTATGAATCCGACTTGATCTTCAAGACCTTTTCCAACCTAAATGATTTCGTGATGCTGTGACATCCCTGCTCTCCTGTTCCCCAGGATCCTCAGGGCCACTGATTCGCTGCAGAGCTTCCGTCCTGCGGCCACAGCCTCTTTCAGCCACTTCCAGCTGGACGTCAGCCGCGAGCTGAAGCTTCTCACCGACCTGGCCTTCATCCGAGGTAAAAGCAGCAGGACCTGGGCACCAGCTGTGCCCCCGTGAGGAGGTGCAGCCCCTCGGAGCTCGGCCGTGGCCACCCAGCGCTGTGCTCGGGCAGGTGCTCGCGGAACTCCCGGTGCCCCCAACCCCCCGTCAGGGCCGTCCCCCACCCCAGCAGCCCCCCAAAAAGCCATCCCTGCCCTGGGCCAGGCAGCAGGACAGGCAGGGCAGCTGGAGCGAGTACGGAGGGTGAGTACGGAGCGGAGGTTGCCCCGCTGGCGGGCAGGAGCTTCCCTGCAGGGCAGGAGCCGCGTGGCCCTGCCGGACCCGCTGGCGACACTTTTCAGACCTGCTTCTACCTCTCTTTGTTTATAGGCTGCGGCCGCTGCTGAATCGTCACCGAAGTAACTGAGGCAAGTCACATCCCTGCCCCAGAGCCGGCCCCGCTCTCTCTCTGTCCCATCCCTTCATCCCCACTCCCACCCCGCGCCTGCTCCGCTGCCATTCCTCATCCCCTCCTCACCCCATTCCTCATCCCCTCCTCACCCCATTCCTCATCCCCTCCTCACCCCATTTCCATCCCCTCCTCACCCCATTTCCATCCTGCTCTTTGCCCCATCTGCATCCTGCTCCTCACCCCATTTCCACCCCTCTCCTCGCCCCATTTCCATCCCCTCTCCTCACCCCATTTCCACCCCTCTCCTCGCCCCATTTCCATCCCCTCCTCACCCCATTTCCATCCTGCTCTTTGCCCCATCTGCATCCTGCTCCTCACCCCATTTCCATCCCTTCTCTCACCCCATTTCCATCCCTTCTCTCACCCCATTTCCATCCCTTCTCCTCACCCCATTTCCATCTCCCTCCTCACCCCATTTCCACCCCCTCCTCACCCCATTTCCATCCCCTCTCTTTACCCCGTTTCCACCCCCCTCCTCGCCCCATTTCCATCCCCTCTCCTCGCCCCATTTCCACCCCCTTTCTCCCCCCATTTCCACCCCTCTCTTTATCCCATTTCCACCACCTTTCTCACCCCATTTCCATCACCCTCCTCACCCCATTTCCATCACCCTCCCCACCCCATTTCCATCACCCTCCTCACCCCGTTTCTATCTGTTCCTCTCTCCATTTCTATCCGTTCCTCGCCCCATTTCCACCCCCTTCCTCACCCCATTTCCACCCCCCTCCTCAACCCATTTCCACCTCCCTCCTCGCCCCATTTCCACCTCCCTCCTCGCCCCATTTCCACCCCCCTCCTCACCCCATCTCCATCCCCCTCCTCGCCCCATCTCCACCCCCCTCCTCACCCCATTTCCACCCCCCTCCTCGCCCCATTTCCACCCCCCTCCTCGCCCCATTTCCACCCCCTTCCTCACCCCATTTCCACCCCCCTCCTCGCCCCATCTCCATCCCCCTCCTTGCCCCATTTCCACCCCCTTCCTCACCCCATTTCCACCCCCTTCCTCACCCCATCTCCACCCCCCTCCTCGCCCCATCTCCACCCCCCTCCTCGCCCCATCTCCACCCCCCTCCTCGCCCCATCTCCACCCCCCTCCTCGCCCCATTTCCACCCCCTTCCTCACCCCATTTCCATCCCCCTCCTTGCCCTACTTCCACTCTCCATCCCTTCATCTCTCCGCCCCTCCTTCCCACTCTGCTCCCACCACCAGCATCTTCCCTCTGCTCCACCATCCCCATCTCCCCTCCCTCCTCCTCTCCCGCTGCCTCCATCCTCTCTCTTTCTCTCTCTCTCTTCTCCCTCCCCGACTTGCACTCAGCCTTGTCTGCTCCCTGGAGCCCCACAGCAGCGAGCTCCCCTGTCTCCCCGACTCTCGCTCTCCTCCGGTTGCCTCCGCACGGTCTCCGCAGTCAGATCCCCCTAGACTCCTGCTGGTTGTGCGTCCGTGCGTCCGTCCGGAATGCCCTTTACCCTGCGTCTGGCTGCCTCCCCGCCTCTCGCGGGGCCGAGGACGCTGCTTGATGCCCTCTGCTACCTCTCCCCGCAGCTCCCGAAGCTCCCGTCATCGATACCCAACGCACCTACGCCTACGATCAGATTTTCTTGTGCTGGCGGCTCCCTCAGCACTCGCCGCCCGCCTGGCACTACACGGTTGAGTATCGCAAGACGGACACCAAGGCCAAGGGGCTGAAGCTGTGGCAGCGACGGGAGGAGGTGCGAGGTACCAGTGCCCTGGTGGAGTATCTGGACACCGACAGCGTCTACGTGCTCCGCGTCAAGGGATGCAACAAAGCCGGCTTCGGGGAGTACAGCGAGGACATCTACCTGCACACACCGCCCGCCCCAGGTGAGGAGATGGCGGGGAGCGGCGATGCCGAGCAACCTGCTGGATGCTTCCCGTCCTCCTTTTCACCCACCATCTTGATGGGGTGAGAGGGAACGGCCTCGAGTTGCACCGGGGTGGGTTTCATAGAATCGTAGAATCATAGAGTCACCAGGTTGGAAAAGACCCACCGGATCACTGAGTCCAACCATTCCCATCAGTCACTAAACCATGTTCCTCAGCACTTCATCCACCCGTCCCTTAAGAGTGAGAGAGCAATGAGCTCTCCCCTCAGCCTCCTCTTCTCCAGGCTGAACCCCCCCCAGCTCTCTCAGCCGCTCCTCTTCTTCTCCAGCCCCCTCACCAGCTTCATTGCTCTTCTCTGCACTCGCTCCAGAGCCTCAACATCCTTCTTGTGCTGAGGTCTCCCCTCAGCTTCAGTTTAGACTGGATATTAGGAAGGATTCTCCTGGAGAAGAGGAGGCTGAGGGGAGACCTCATTGCTCTCTCCAACTCCCTGAGAGGAGGTTGTGGAGAGGAGGGAGCTGGGCTCTTCTCCCAAGGGACAGGGGACAGGACGAGAGGGAATGGCCTCAAGCTCCACCAGGGGAGGGTCAGGCTGAACATTAGGAAAAAATGTTTCATGGAAAGGGTGATTGGTCCCTGGCAGAGGCTGCCCAGGGAGGGAGTTGAGTCCCCTTCCCTGGAGGGGTTTAAGGGACGGGTGGACGAGGCGCTGAGGGACGTGGTTTAGTGTTTAGTAGGAATGGTTTGATTCAATGAACGTGGGGCTCTATTCCAACCTGTTGATTCTGTGATTCTACGATTCCTTCACGAAAAGAGTTCTCAAGCACTGAACATGCTGCCCAGGTCAGTGGTGGAATCACCATGCCTGGTTGGATTTGAAAGATGAATAAATGAGATGCTCGGCGACGGTTTAGTAGTGGCCGGGAGCTAACCATCTCCAAGGTCTTTTCCAACCAGATCGTTCTGATTTTCCTCCTCCCTGCAGTCCTTAACTTCTTCCTGGACAACCGCTGGGGCTTCAACCGGGACCGGTTGGCCATCAGCAAAGACCAACGTGCCGTGCGCAGCGTCCCTGGCATCCCCATGCTCTTCGCCGCCGAGCGCTTGATGACCAGCTGCCACCTCTCCATTGACCTGGTCATCGGCGACGTGGCCATCACGCAAGGCAAAAGCTACTGGGCCTGCTGCGTGGACCCCAGCTCCTACCTGGTCAAGGTGGGCGTAGGGCTGGAGAGCAAACTGCAGGAGTGGTTCCAGGTGCCCCAGGACGTGGTGAGCCCAAGGTGAGCAGGAGAGGGCTTTGGGGGTGCAGGGGTGTCCTCTGCCTGTTCCTGCCTCCCCGTCAGGCACTGGATCTGAGGTGCAGAGGGTCTTCTCCTGCGCTGGGAATCACCCATCCCCTTGCTGGGCACCAGTTCTGGGGTGCAGAGGGGAGCCCCATCCTCTTCCAGTGCCGGGAATCACCCATCCCCTTGCTGGGCACCAGTTCTGGGGTGCAGAGGGGAGCCCCATCCTCTTCCAGTGCTGGGAATCACCCATCCCCTTGCTGAGCACCAGTTCTGGGGTGCAGGGGGGAGCCCCATCCTCTTCCTATGCTGGGAATCACCCATCCCCTTGCTGGGCACCAGTTCTGGGGTGCAGACAGGAGTCCCATCCCCTTCCAGTGCCGGGAATCACCCATCCCCTTGCTGGGCACCAGTTCTGGGGTGCAGAGGGGAGCCCCATCCTCTTGCAGTGCTGGGAATCACCCATCCCCTTGCTGGGCACCAGTTCTGGGGTGCAGAGGGGAGCCCCATCCTCTTCCTATGCTGGGAATCACCCATCCCCTTGCTGGCACCAGTTCTGGGGTGCAGACGGGAGCCCCATCCTCTTCCAGTGCCGGGAATCACCCATCCCCTTGCTGGGCACCAGTTCTAGGGGTGCAGAGGGGAGCCCCATCCTCTTTCAGTGCCGGGAATCACCCATCCCCTTGCTGGGCACCAGTTCTGGGGTGCAGAGGGGAGCCCCATCCTCTTCCTATGCTGCGAATCACCCATCCCCTTGCTGAGCACCAGTTCTGGGGTGCAGAGGGGAGCCCCATCCTCTTCCTGTGCTGGGAATCACCCATCCCCTTGCTGGGCACCAGTTCTGGGGTGCAGACAGGAGCCCCATCCTCTTCCAGTGCCGGGAATCACCCATCCCCTTGCTGGGCACCAGTTCTGGGGTGCAGAGGGGAGCCCCATCCTCTTCCTATGCTGGGAATCACCCATCCCCTTGCTGGGCACCAGTTCTGGGGTGCAGAGGGGAGCCCCATCCTCTTTCAGTGCCGGGAATCACCCATCCCCTTGCTGGGCACCAGTTCTAGGGGTGCAGAGGGGAGCCCCATCCTCTTCCAGTGCCGGGAATCACCCATCCCCTTGCTGGGCACCAGTTCTAGGGGTGCAGAGGGGAGCCCCATCCTCTTCCAGTGCCGGGAATCACCCATCCCCTTGCTGAGCACCAGTTCTGGGGTGCAGAGGGGAGCCCCATCCTCTTCCTATGCTGGGAATCACCCATCCCCTTGCTGGGCACCAGTTCTGGGGTGCAGAGGGGAGCCCCATCCTCTTCCTATGCTGCGAATCACCCATCCCCTTGCTGAGCACCAGTTCTGGGGTGCAGAGGGGAGCCCCATCCTCTTCCAGTGCCGGGAATCACCCATCCCCTTGCTGGGCACCAGTTCTGGGGTGCAGAGGAGAGCCCCATCCTCTTCCAGTGCCGGGAATCACCCATCCCCTTGCTGGGCACCAGTTCTGGGGTGCAGAGGAGAGCCCCATCCTACCCCTTTACCAGGACTTGGGGTGCAGGGGGGGGATCCCCGTACTGGACACCCCTTTTCCCACGGCAGGTACGACCCCGACAGTGGCCACGACAGCGGAGCAGAGGACACGACGGTGGAAGCTCCTCCACCTTACGCCTTCCTCACCATCGGCATGGGCAAGATCCTTCTCTCGCACGGCTCGGCCCTCACGTCCCGCGACCCCAACGGCTGCACGGTGCCCTTGCCCCCTCGCCTCGGCATCTGCTTGGACTACGAGCAGGGCAAGGTGAGCTTCTACGATGCCGTCTCCTTCCGAGAGCTCTGGGAATGCGGCGTGGACTGCTCGGGCCCCGTCTGCCCCGCTTTCTGCTTCATTGGAGGGGGGGCCCTGCACCTCCAGGAGCTGGTGGCCAACAAGCAAGAGCGTAAAGTCACCATCGGCGGCTTTGCCAAGCTGGACTGAGCCCCACGCACGCGTCGGCTGTGACCCCTGATCCCCCAGCAAGCTCCAGGGCTTTTTTTGGGGGGGATACAGGCGAGCAGAGCAGCCTCATTTGGTTTTGAGGGATTGGGGGGAGGGGACAGGGACAGCTCTTCCATCCCCTCCTCTCCCCATCTACCTGCTCCTCTGCTCAACTTCTTGGCTTGAGGCTGCGGGCAGAGGGTCCTGGCAGAGGGTGAACCCTAGAGATGGACCAGGGATAAAAAAATCGGGGTGCGAGCGGGATGTGGGGCTGATGGGGAGGGGGGGTGGAAGGTGATGATGGGGAGGGAGAGGCTGGGTTGGTGGCTGGGGAGGGGTAGGCAGCTGGGCTCGGGGAGAAAGGGCTGGGGGGGAGGTTGGGTTTGATGGAGATGTGAAGATTTCTTTTTAAAATGGTTCTTTTTCAATGCGGCTCAGCCGGCTGGGGGGTGTTTGGAGTGGGCACAGCCACCCCTGGGGTCCCTCCTGCTGCGGATTCTCGGTGCCCTTGGGGTCACAGAGCACCTGTGGGAGCCACCCGCACTCCTACCTGCAGCTCGATTGCTACCTGCAACCCCGGTTACACCGCTCGGTGCCAAACCGGAGCAGGATGGGACCCCAGGGTGAGGATCCGACCCGGCTTGGAGCCACCATCCACCCTGCAGCTGGTGTTGCTGCGCTGGGACGGGCACAAGCCGCTGTCATTTCTCCTGGGTTCGGTTACGATCGCTGTATTTTCATGATTTCCTACAATAAACTGCGATGCCAGGCTCCTCCGCGGGCACCCGGCGGCAGAGGGCACCCTTCCCGCAGGCGGCACCGGGGGACATGGGGTGCTGGCTGCTCCCTGGGGTGCAGCATGTGTTGAGGAGGCAGTGGGGCTGGGTTGGCCTTGGAGCTGTGGCCAGCAGGGTCGGATCCAGCCCAAGGAAAAGATCTCGAGGCCGCTCGGGCAGTGCTGACGTGGCCAATCTCCCCGGCCATGTGGCCGTTGCTGATGTTGGGGGGCTCCTGGTCTGGCTACCAGCTGGGAGCAGCACCCCGCTGCCCCTGTAGCATCACCAACGGGGTCTCAAGGGGGGGGCTGTTCCACCTTCTTGAGGTGTAGCGTTATTGGGGGGGTCTTGAGGGTGGGCTGGTGCAGCCTTGGGGTCCCCAGGTGCTTCTTCTTGGGGTGTAACATTCATGGGGGGCTCTTGAGGGTGGGCTGGTGCAGCCTGGGGGGCTGCTGGGGCTTCTTCTTGAGGTGTAACATTCATGGGGGGCTCTTGAGGATGGGCTGGTGCAGCCTGGGGGGCTGCTGGGGCTTCTTGAGGTGTAAACATTCATGGGGGGCTCTCGAGGATGGGCTGATGCAGCCTAGGGGGCTGCTGGGGCTTCTTCTTGGGGTGTAAACATTCATGGGGGCGTCTCGAGGATGGGCTGGTGCAGCCTGGGGGGCTACTGGGGCTTCTTCTTGGGGTGTAACATTCATGGGGGGCTCTTAAGGATGGGCTGGTGCAGCCTGGGGGGCTGCTGGGGTTTCTTCTTGGGGTGTAACATTCATGGGGGGGTCTTGAGGGTGGGCTGGTGCAGCCTTGGGGTCTCCAGGTGCTTCTTCTTGGGGTGTAACATTCATGGGGGGCTCTTGAGGGTGGGCTGGTGCAGCCTCGGGGGGTTCTGAGTGCTGGGACATCCTTCTAGGGTGGATCACAGGGGTTGACGCCCCCACCACTATGTGGGGCCCCCCAGCCCATGGGGCTCCAGGGAGCAGGTGTCCTAGCCAGGTGTGGGGCTGCCCCCCCCTCCAACCCCTCCAAGATTGGCTCAGGTTCCTGGGGAGCGGGGGCCCCTCCGTTCCGAGCCGTGCCAGGCTCCTGCAAACAGGCGGGTCCCTGCAGCACCCAGCCCAGGGACCTGTTTCGATTCCTGTGGGCCCTGCCCAGGTCTCAGAAAAGGAGGGGGTACACCAGCCCTGCCCCTTGCCTGGAGCCTGGTTTTAGCTCTGCTGCCTCCCTCTAGGATGCAAAGGCTGGGACCCCCACCCACATCCTTCATGAGCACCCAGAGACCCCCTCTCGAATCCCTCCTGGCCCTGTTCCTCCCACCTCCTGCCCCAATCCCCCCTGTTCCTACCCTATTTCCCCATCTCCTGCCCCATTCCCGCATCTCCTGCCTCAATCCCCCCAGTTACTACCATATTTCCCCCATCTCCTACCCCAGTTCCCCATCTCCTGTCCAAATCCCCCCTATTCCTACCTTATTTCCCTCATCTCCTGCCCCAATCCTCCCAGTTCCTGCCCCAATCCCCCCAGTTCCTACCCTATTTCCTTCATCTCCTTCCCCAATCCCCCTGTTCCTTCCCAATTTCCCCATCTCTAGCCCCATTTCTCCATCTTCTGCCCCATTCCCCCATCTCCTTCCCTATTTCCCCATCTCCTATCCCATTTCCCCATCTCCTTCCCTATTTCCCCATCTCCTATCCCATTTCCCCATCTCCTACCCCAATCCCCCATGTTCCTGCCCCAATACCTCCTATTCCTACCCCAATCTCCCATCTCCTGCCCCAATCCCCTCATCTCCTTCCCTATTTCCCTGTATCCTACCCCATTTCCACATCTCCTTCCCTATTTCCCCACCTCCTTCCCCATTTGGGGCTCCCTGGGCTCGCGATGTGGCCACTGGGCGAGTCCCAGGGCTGGTTCCTGGCACAGCATCTGGCTCCGAGCCTGAGCTCACAGGAGATTTCTTGAGGGAAAGTTTATTTCCTTGTTTTCCTGCCTTTTCACTGGTTGCCAAAACCCTCCCAGCCCCCAGTGTGGGCCCAGCCCAAACTGGGAATACTGGGCGGGGGGGGGCACCCCAGGGCTCAGGGAACAGCTTTCCCGAGCAGGATGGGTCCCAGTTTGGTCCCCAGCCCAGTATGTGGGTCTATACTGGGCAGGATGGGTCCCACTTTGGTCCCCAGCCCAGTATGTGGGTCTATACTGGGCAGGATGGGTCCCAGTTTGATCCCCAGCCCAGTATGTGGGTCTATACTGGGCAGGATGGGTCCCAGTTTGATCCCCAGCCCAGTATGTGGGTCTATACTGGGTTTAATGGGTCCCAGTTTGATCCCCAGCCCAGTATGTGGGTCTATACTGGGCAGGATGGGTCCCACTTTGGTCCCCAGCCCAGTATGTGGGTCTATACTGGGCAGGATGGGTCCCAGTTTGATCCCCAGCCCAGTATGTGGGTCTATACTGGGCAGGATGGGTCCCAGTTTGATCCCCAGCCCAGTATGTGGGTCTATACTGGGTTTAATGGGTCCCAGTTTGATCCCCAGCCCAGTATGTGGGTCTATACTGGGCAGGATGGGTCCCAGTTCGGTCCCCAGCCCAGTATGTGGGTCTATACTGGGCAGGATGGGTCCCAGTTTGGTCCCCAGCCCAGTATGTGGGTCTGTACTGGGCAGGATGGGTCCCAGTTTGGTCCCCAGCCCAGTATGTGGGTCTATACTGGGTTTAATGGGTCCCAGTTTGGTCCCCAGCCCAGCATGTGGGTCTATACTGGGTTTAATGGGTCCCAGTTTGGTCCCCAGCCCAGTATGTGGGTCTATACTGGGTTTAATGGGTCCCAGTTTGGTCCCCAGCCCAGTATGTGGGTCTATACTGGGTTTAATGGGTCCCAGTTTGATCCCCAGCCCAGCATGTGGGTCTATACTGGGTTTAATGGGTCCCAGTTTGGTCCCCAGCCCAGCATGTGGGTCTATACTGGGCAGGATGGGTCCCAGTTTGGTCCCCAGCCCCGCTGGAGAACCCCCAGCCTGTCCCAGGACACACCCCACACCTTTATGTCCCCATCGTCACCTTTGGTGCCACCACGGGATCCGGTTGCGTCAGAGGCGCCGTATTTGCTCACGAGACCGAAACTGAGAGTGCGGGGAGGGAGCCAGAAGGACCGTGGGCTGGTGGGACACGAGGATGGGGACACCAACTGCTCCCCAGGGGTGACATGAGGGGACACGGAGTGAGAGAGAACCCCAACGAGAACCCCGCGTTGGCCATGGCCAAGGAACAAGAGTGGCTCCCCAAGCCAAGGGTGTGATGGTCACATCAGAGATGTCCCACCAGCCCCAGAAGCCCATGGAGGGGTCACTCCCTGAGGCCACTGGTGGGTGATGGCCACACCAGGGATGTCCCACCAGCCTCTGAAACCCCATGGAGGGGTCATTCCCGAGGGCACCGGTGGTGATGACCACATTGTTGATGTCCCACAAGCCCCCAAGCCCCATGGAGGGGTCACTCATGAGTGCCCTGGGGTTGATGGTCACACCAGGGATGTCCCACCAGCCTCCTGATGGAGGTTTCGTTCCACGTGGTTGATGACCATGCCAAAGATGTCCCACCAGCTCCTGAGCCCCATGGAGGGGTCGTTCCCCAAGGCCACTGGGGGTGATGGCCACACCAGGGATGTCCCACCAGCTCTCTGATGGAGGTGTCACTCCATGTGGGTGACGGCCACACCGAGGATGTCCTACCAGCTCCTGAGCCTGATGGAGGGGTCACTCCCTGAGGCCACGGGTGGTGATGGCCACACCATTGATGTCCCACCAGCCCCAAAACCCCATGGAGGGGTCATTCCCCAAGGGCACTGATGGGTGATGGCCATACCGTTGATGTCCCACCAGCCCACAAATCCTACGGAGGGGTCATTCCCCAAGGCCACTGTTGGTGATGGCCACACCAAAGATGTCCCACCAGCCCCAAAGTCCCATGGAGGGGTCATTCCCCAAGGCCACTGTTGGTGATGGCCACATTAGGGATGTCCCACCAGCTCTCTGATGGAGGTGTCACTCCATGTGGGTGACGGCCACACCGAGGATGTCCTACCAGCTCCTGAGCCTGATGGAGGGGTCACTCCCTGAGGCCACTGGTGGTGATGGCCACACCATTGATGTCCCACACCATTGATGTCCCACCAGCCCACAAACCCTATAACGGAGTCTCTCTCTAAGGGCACCCAGAGTTGACGGCCACACCAGGAATGTCCCACCAGCCCTTGAGTCAACCACGTCCCCAGGGCCGGTGGGGGAAGCCCTCTTGGCTTGGGACACGGCCCCCAACTTCACCCATCTTTTTATTGTCAAAAAATGCAATAAATAGACCATGGCCGTGGCCACCGCGCTCCCCGCCAAGCCAAGCCCGGCGCCGCCAACCCAAAACAAGAGATATTTATATCAAAAGAATAATTAAATTTGCGGGGGGGCCATGAGCCTGGCCACCCACCCATGGCGCGGAGCAGAGCCAAGCAAGCACGGGGGGCACGGGGGGCATGGGAGACCCTCCCTCGCCCCCCAAATTTTTGTTCATTCAGTTGTGTCATGCGCAAGTTCCAGCTTCTCCGGAAGGTTTTGGCTCCCACTGGCCACGGCGAGGGGCCGAGCACCACTGGGGGATGCGCCCGGAGCTGGTGCTGCTCTCCTAGGAGTTGGGGGGGCCGCGGTCACCCCTTCCCCACGGTGGCCGCCCTCCATCCCAACGTGTCCCTCAGAGGTTGTCGGAGGAGGCAGAGGGGTTGGTGTAGGTGAAGGTGCCGCTCCCTGCGCCGTTGCTGCCGGCCACCTGGGGAAGGAGCAGAGTGGGGGGCTTCAGCAGGGGGGCTTTGAGTCCCCATGGACACCCTGAACCCCATGGACACCCCAAACCCCATGAACATCTCAAACCCCATGAATACTTGGAATCCCCATGGACACCTTGAGACCTATGGACACCCTGAACCCCATGAACACTTTGAGCCCCCATGGACACCCTGAACTCCATGAACACCCCAAACCCCATGAACACTTAGAGCCTCCATGGACACCCTGAACCCCATGGACACCCCAAACCCCATGAACATCCCAAACTCCATGAATACTTGGAGTCCCTATGGACACCTTGAGACCTATGGACACCCTGAACCCCATGAACACGCCAAATCCCATGAACATCCCAAACTCCATGAATACTTGGAGTCCCTATGGACACCTTGAGATCTATGGACACCCTGAACCCCATGGGGTCTCCAAACCCCATGAACACCCCAAACCCCATGAACACTTTGAGCCCCATGGACACCCTGAACCCCATGGACACCCCAAACCCCATTAACACCCTAAACTCCATGAATACTTGGAGTCCCCATGGACACCTTGAGACCTATGGACACCCTGAACCCCATGGGATCTCCAAACCCCATGAACATCCCAAACTCCATGAATACTTGGAGTCCCCATGGACACCTTGAGACCTATGGACACCCTGAACCCCATGAACACCCCAAACCTCATGAACACTTTGAGTCCTCATGGACACCCTGAACCCCATGAACACCTCAAACCCCATGAAAACTCCAAACCCCATGAATACTTGGAGTCCCCATGGACACCTTGAGACCTATGGACACCCTGAACCCCATGGGATCTCCAAACTCCTTGAACACCCCAAACCCCATGAATACTTTTAGCCCCCATGGACACCCCAAACCCCATGGTCCCCCAAAGCCAGTCTGGGTGCAGGAGCTGGTGGAGGATCCCCAGCAGCCCTGGCTACGTTCCCCTTCACCTGGAGAAGCCGGACCAGGCAAGAGCCAAGGTAAATATTTAGCCAGGCCCTGGTGTTTGAGCAGGGAGCGCGGCTCACACGGAGCCCAGAGACGCACGCGGGGGGGCCCAGCATACCGGGGCAGCCCCCCCCAAACCCACCTTCTTATAGGCTGTGGGATATGGGGTGCAGCATATGGGGTGTGAGATATAGGGTGCAGGATATGAGGTGTGAGATATGGGGAGTGGGATATGGGGAGTGGGATACAGGGTGTGGGATATGGGGGGTGGGATATGGGGAGTCGGATATAGGGTGTGGGATATGGGGTGTGGGATATGGGATGTGGGATATGGGGGGTGGGATATGGAGGGTGGGATACAGGGGGTGGGATATGGGGGGTGGGATATGGGGAGTGGGATACAGGGTGTGGGATATGGGGTGCGGGATATAGGGGGTGAGGGATATAGGGGGTGAGGTATGGGGTGTGGGATACGGAGGTGGGATATGCGGGGTGGGATACAGGGGATGGGATACAGGGAGTGGGATATGGGGGGTGGGATATGGGGGTTGAGATGTGGGGGTGAGATATAGGGGGTGGGATGTGGGGTGCGAGATATGGGGTGCAGGATATGGGGTGTGAGATGTGGAGTGTGGGATACGGGATGCAGGACATGGGGTGCGGGATATGGGGGGTGGGATATGGGGTGCAGGATATGGGTGTGAGATATGGGGTGCAGGATATGGGGTATGAGATACAGGGTGTGGGATATGGGGTATGAGATACGGGGTGTGGGATATGGAGTGCAGGATATGGGATGTGAGGTGCGGGATATGGAATATGGGTTGTGGGATACGGGGTGTGGGATCAGCCTCGGCCATCCCTGCGCTGTCACAGCCCCAACCCCACCCCACATCCATGTCTGGAGGACACCTCAACCCCAGCAGATGTTGGGGTCTCCCTGGGGTGCTGCCGTGTGGGTGGCAGCAGGCGTCCAAGGTCGCGGGGAGCTCCCCGCAGCGGGGCCAGCTCTGCCAGCATCGGCCACCACCCAGCTCCGCGGCTCCATCCAGGCGTGAAAGTTACGTTCACCTCACAGCCAGGAAGAGACCGGTGTGGGACAGGCTCCCAGGGCCACCTGTCCCCAAGGCCACCAGCTCCGTTAGCCATTAACCCAACGGCCAAGGGACCTGCCCACCTCTCCAGCTCCACCAAAACCACCTTCTCCTCCACGCTCAGCCCCACAACGGCTCCGACACCGAGTGCGAGTAGCCATGGTTGATGGTGGCACTTGGTTCTCACCTGGCTGTAGGTGTTGGGTTTGCTGTTGGGGGACACGTAGCGCCCGTGGCTCTGGTACGGAGGGTACTCGGCCATGGGGTGGTAGGAGTCCTTCACGCTGAACAGGTCCAGCTTCCCTCGGCTTTTTCGGCGGCAGGCGCAGGCAGCCTGGGGAGGGAGATGGAAGGGATGAGGGGCTTGATGGGGACGTGGGGATGGAGACAGGGGACCCACCAGCAGGTAGGTGGGGATGGGGGACCCATCAGCAGAAGGCAGATGGGGACAGGGAAGCCCCCCAGTGAAAGGATGGAGACAGGAGACCCATCAGGAGAAGACAGGCGAGGATAGGGATGGGGACACCAGACCCACTAGCAGAAGAGATGGAGACAGGAACCCACCAGGAGAAAGTAGGTGGGTACAGAGAACACACCAGCAGAAGGCAGGTGAGGACAGGGATGGAGACAGGACTTACCAGGACAAGGCAGGAGAGGATGCTCAGCAGCACCAGGACACAGACCAGGACCAGAAGAGCGATGCCCCAACCTGGAACTGCAGGCGCGGCTGCCGGAGATGCTGCCGTCTCCACAGAGCCTGGAAGAGGACCAGAGCCCTGAGAGACCTCCAGGATGGGTCATGAGGAGATGAACCCTCCTCCATGAGGTCCTGTTGGTCTTCCCAGTGCTCTCTGCCATGGACAACTCCATCTGCTCTGCTGACTGCAAGCCCTGAGCCTGTCCCACCACCAAGGAGCCTCCTTGCCCGAGCCAGGATGGAGCAGGGTGTGTGGCCGCCTCAAAGCACCCTCACACAGCTCCATCTACCCTCACACCCGAAGATCTCACTCACTCTGGATGTCGGCCAGCTGCAGGTCCACGATGAAGCCGTTCTTGTCCAGGCTTTTCCTCAGTTGCTCCTCAGCGAAGTTGCTGGTGATGGCGTTGTCACCGTGGCCAAACACGAGGGTGGATTGCACCTTCACCGAGCCTTGGCTGCCCACGAGACGAGGTGTCAGCACCCAGATCGCCACCCTTGCCAAGGGGCTTTGAGCCAAGGATGCTCCAGACCCACCAACCCGCTCACCTGAAGCTGAGCTCGCTGCATCCCTTGTAGGTCTGTCTGCTCACGCACGTCGCACAGCCGAAGACGCTTTTGAACTGGAACAAAGCATGAGGATTGATGGACATCACCCCAGAAGAAACCCTCTGTCTCCCATCCCCTCCACCTCACGGAACCAGCCAGAGCTTCCAAAGCGGATGGTGGAGACATGGAGATGCTGGAGCGCATCCAGAGAATCACAGAATCACCAGGTTGGAAAAGACCCACCGGATCATCGAGTCCAACCATTCCCATCAATCACTAACCCATGTCCCTCAGAGATGGGCAAGATGAAGAGTTTGGAGCAGAAACCTTGTGAGGAGAGGCTGAGGGACCTGGGGTTGTTTAGTCTGGAGGAAAGGAGGCTGAGGGGAGGCATCACTCTCTACCACCACCTAAAAGGAGGTTGTGGTGAAGTGAGTGCTGATCTCTTCTCCCCAGTGATAGAACAAGGGGAAATGGCCTCAAGATGCACCAGGGCAGATTGAGGTTGGATATTAGGAGGAATTTCTTCACTGAAAGCGTTTTCAAGAGTTGGAAGAGGTTGCCCAGGGAGGTGGTGGAGTCACCATCTCTGGAGGGTTTAAAAGACAAGTAGATGTTGTACTTGGGAACATGGTTTAGTGATGGACTTAGAAGAGGTGGATCAATGATTGGACTCAATGATCTTAAGGATCTTTTCCCTGACAGGACTAGAGGGAATGGCCTCAAGCTCCACCAGGGGAAGGTCAGCCTGGACATTAGGAAAAACTTTTTCAAGGAAAGGGTGATTGGGCAGTGGCTGAGGCTGCCCAGGCAGGGGGTTGAGTCTCCTTCCCTGGAGGGTTTAAGGGACGGGTGGACGAGGTGCTGAGGGACATGGGTTAGTGATTGATGGGAATGGTTGGACTCCATGATCCGGTGGGTCTTTTCCAACCTGGTGATTCTCTGATTCTATGATTCCAATCAAAACCATCCTGAGGGCACTTTCAAGGGAAGCGCTGACTGGTGGGTCTTCACCCAGGGCAGGGGTGGGACTCACCATGGTCAAGACCGTGTGGCTCAGGCTCCTGTACCCCTCAGACGTGGGGTCACGCAGACTCTCATTGAAGCTCCTGTTGAGGATGCGGAAGGACAGGGGGACGCGGAGGAGCAGCTGGATGGCGGTGGGAAGCAGTACCACGGTTTTGCTGGGGGTGGGACCATCGTTGTTGTCCTGCACCACCGTGGGGGTCTGCCTGGGGGCCGTGGTGCCCTGAGAGGTGACCGAGGTCTTCTGCGTGGGGTGGACCTGAGCGCTGCTGCTCACGTTGCCTTTGGTGCTGGGGATGACCGTGCCGCTCTCCGTGGGGGAGATGGGAATGATGGAGACGTTGTGCGTTGCGTTGGAACCCGAGGGGGAGACCCAGTGGCTGCTGTTCGTGGTGGCGTTGGTGTGGGAGATGTCGGTGTTTTTGGAGATGGGCCCCATGGTGGCGTTGGCGTGGGAGACATCGGTGCTTTTGTAGATGGGCCCCATCGTGGTGTTGGTGTGGGAGACATCAGTGCTTTTGGAGATGGGCCTCATGGTGGCATTGGCATGGGAGACGTCGGTGCTTTTGGAGATGGGCCTCATGGTGGCATTGGCATGGGAGACGTCGGTGCTTTTGGAGATGGGCCTCATGGTGGCATTGGCATGGGAGACGTCGGTGCTTTTGGAGATGGGCCCCATGGTGGCGTTGGCAGCGGCACCTGCGGAGCTGTTGCTGGTGTGGAAGTTGGTGGTGTTGCTTGAGGTGGGGACGATCGTGGTGTGGTTGGAGCTGGAGGTCGAGGTCTTGTTGCCGTCAGTGTTTTTGGAGGCTGTGATGTTCGGGGTAGTGCTCACATGGGGTTTGGTGGTTGCCTTTGTGGTTGTCTCCATGGTGGTCGACTCCGTAGTGATCGTCTCCGTAGTCAGCTCAGTGGTTTCTGTGGGGGCCACAGTGCACGTACCTAGAGGAATCACCAGAAGTCAGCAGCTGGGACCACAACACCCATTCGGGAAGGTTTTACACCACAGAGCTCCTCATCTGGACATTCCCTGAGGCCAAGAGCTGCTGAGAAGCACCACAACCTCCAGGAGCCAACCAGCAGCAGCTCCCACTGCCCATGAATCAGGATCATGGAATGATTTGGATTGGAAGGAACCATGAAGTTCATTCAGTCCCAATCCTGCCTTGGGCAGGGACACCTCCCACGGGATCAGAGGCTCCAAGCCCCATCCAACCTGGCTTGAACCCCTCCAGGGATGGGGCAGCCACCACTGCTCTGGGCAACCAGGGCCAGGGCCTTGCCACACTCAAGCATGAAATATTTCTTCCTCATATCCAGTCTAAACCTCTCCTGTTTTAGTTTAAAACCATCCCCCCTCGTCTTGTGGCTACAGACGCTGCTAAGAAAGTTTTCCCGATCCTTTTTATCAGCCCCACGTTAAGTATTAGAATCATAGAATCACGAAGTTGGAAAAGATCCACCAGATCATCGAGTCCAACCATTCCCATCAATCACTAACCCACGTCCCTCAGCACCTCGTCCACTCATCCCTTAAACCCCTCCAGGGCAGGGGACTCAACCCCCTCCCTGGGCAGCCTCTGACAGGGACCAATCACCCTTTCCAAGAAAAATTTTTTCCTGCTGTCCATCCTGAGCCTCCCCTGGTGGAGCTTGAGGCCATTCCCTGTCGTCCTGTCCCCTGTCCCTTGGGAGAAGAGCCCAGCTCCCTCCTCTCCACAACCTCCTCTCAGGGAGTTGCAGAGAGCAATGAGCTCTCCCCTCAGCCTCCTCTTCTCCAGGCTGAACCCCCCCAGCTCTCTCAGCTGCTCCTCTTCTTCTCCAGCCCCCTCCCCAGCTCCGTTGCTCTTCTCTGCACTCGCTCCAGAGCCTCAACATCCTTCTGGTGGGGAGGAACCAGAACTGACCCCAGGATTCAAGGAGCGGTGTCCCCAGGGCCGAGTCCAGAGGGAGAAGAACCTCCCTGGCCCTGCTGGCCACGCCGTGTCTGCTCCAAGCCAAGATGCCCTTGGCCTTCTTGGCCACCTGGGCCCCTGCTGGCTCCTGTTCAACCAACACCCCCAGGTCCTTCTCCTCCAGGCAGTTTCCAGCCAGACTTCTCCTAGTCTGGAGCTGCTCAGGGTTCTTGTGCCCCAAAAGGCTGCACTAAGGTCTCCTCCAGCCTTGTCTTCTCCAAGCTGAACAACCCGAAGACAAGATCTAGGGGAGCACCCCACAGGTGGGGCTTGCGCTTGGCACACGTGGCACCACCGAGGGTCTGATGGTGCCACCTGGGTACCTCATTCTGCGGCACCGAAGGGCTTAGACACAGCCCCTCTGCCCCCTACTCCCCTAAAACCCTCCTTTGCTGTGGACGCTGGGCTGGGAGGTTGGGGTGCCACCTACAACCCACCCTGACCTGCATGGCCTGGCGTGTGGCCAGCGCTGGAATCTTCCAGGTGGTTTCTCCTCACTGGAGGAGAGCCCGGGGTTCGGACGGGACACACCTTCATACCAGGCTGCGAGCCCCAGGCGTAGCCTGCTCCAGCTGGCCCAGGCACAGCCCAGCTCCCCAGCTCCGGCCGTTCCTTTCGGGAGAGGCTGGACACACAACAAGGTCCCCAGCTCCCAGTTTTACTGGGAACAACTGGTCCTGGGGTGCTGCACCCTGGAGCCAGACCAGGAGAAACAGGGATGACCCTGCTGCTGTGCTGCCGAGGGCCACCAGCTCTGGTGGCCACCAGTTCCTGCACAGAAAGCAGCCCACGGGACCCCCCGTCTCAGACCAGGGGACCCCAAGCCCAACTCAGGGGAACCTCATTTCAAACCAGGGGATCCCCATCTCAGTCCAGGGGACCCCCAGCCCAACCCAGGGGATCCTCGTCTCAGTCTAGGGGACCCCTATCCCAGCCCAGGGGGGACCTCCAGCTCAACCCATGGGACCCCCATCTCAGTCCAGGGGACCCCCATCTCAACCCAGGGGACCCTCATCCCAACCCAGGGGACCCCTATCCCAGCCCAAGGGACCCTCATCAGAGTCCAGGGGACCTTCATCTCAGCCCATGGGACCCCTAGCCCAACCCAGGAGATCCTCGTCTCAGTCCAGGGGACCCTCATCTCAGTCCAGGGGACCCCTATCCCAGCCCAGGGGACCCCCAGCTCAACCCAAGGGACCTTCATCTCAGCCCATAGCACCCCCAGCCCAACTCAGGGGACCCCCGTCTCAGCCCAGGGGACTCCTTGCGCAACTCAGGGGACCCCCCAGCCCAACTCAGGGGACCCTCATCTCAGTCCAGGGGACCCCCGTCTCAGTCCAGGGGACCCCCAGCCCAACTCGGGACCCTCATCTCAGTCCAGGGGACCCCCGGCTCGGACCAGGGGACCTTTATCCCAATCCAGGGGACTCCTATCCCAAACCAGGAGACCCTTATCTCAGTCCAGGGGACCCTCATCTCAGTCCAGGGGACCCCTATCCCAGCCCAGGGGACCCCCAGCCCAATCCAGGGAACCCCCATCTCAGCCCAGGGCACCCCCAGCCCAGCCCAGGGGACTCACCTGTGCCCAGCAGCAGCAGCAGCAGGAGGGCAGCGAGCTCCATGGGGCTGGTCCCAGTGGGTCCCAGTGCCTCGTCCCAGCGGCTCCCAGTGCCTCGTCCCAGTGGCTCCCAGTAACTCGAGGTGGCCGCTCTCCCGTTAGCCGTGCACCCCACGATCCGAGGATCAGGAACTGGCAGCTCGGCGGCGGCGGGAGCTTTATAGAACACCTGGAGCAGGTGTGGAGGCCCCACCCCGCTGCTGGCCCCACAGAGGGGGGGGGGTCCTTCTGCTTTGCTTGGCACAGGGGGGCTGCCTCACATATGGGGTCCCTGCAGCATCATCCTCCCAGACTGTGTCCCCCATAGCCCCCCGACTCGGGGGACACCACCAGCATCATCCCTGGGGAGGGGACACGGGGAAGGGAGAGCAGACAGGGGACCCCAAATCGGGGTGGGGGGCTGAGCCATGACCCCCAGGACCTGATGGGGAGCTGGGGGTGGAGTGGGGCTAGGGGGTCTGTAGAGCCCCCCAGCCCCTTGTACAAGGGGGGGCCTCATCTGCTGGCTCAGCCAGGGGTTAATCATTACCGGCCGGTCCGCGCCTCGCCCTACGCTCAAATAAACACCGGTGATGCCCCCCCCGAAATGCTTACGCAGGTGGGGCCCAGGGCCCCATGAAATCCCAGTACCTCCCAGTAACCTCCCCACCCAGGGCCTCCCCAGCTCACAAGGGTCCCAGTGGGCACAGAATTCCCTTCCCACTCAGGACGCAGCCCCCAACCCATCGCGATGCCCAACACCGAGTGGGATGCTGATGCTCTAACCCAAAAGTACCAGGTGCCACCCGTGACCCCGTCCACCCCGTGACACCCGCTGGTGACCCGTGACTTTCTGGTGCCTCCCTGCCCTGTGCGAGAGCCCCAAGCCCCAGAGGGGGGGGGCCCCCCGTTCCTGGAGAGGGCTCGATGGGGGCCCTCACCCCTGGGCATCCTGCTTGGCACTGCATGGAGCCACCACCCTGGTTGTTTTGGGGTCTTTCCAAGGCGTTGGTGCAAAGGGGAGCAGAGAGGAGGAGACCTTGCACGTTGCAGGAACAGCAGGACCGGGGATGGGCGGCTTCGGCATCAGGATGGGACCCAAGTGCACCCGTTCCAAGGGGAACCAGGCAGGAGCAGGGCGTGGGCAGCAAATTCTGGGCAAACAGAACCTCCTCGAAACCCCTGAGCTGTGAGGAACAGCAGCTCCTCGCGCACCGACGCTTCCAGACATCCTTCTTGGAGCTGGGCATGGAACCCTATGGCCCCGATGGGTTCCACAGTCTCGGTGCCGGGCAAGAAGAATGTGAGCAGGAGCAGGTCACAGGCAATAAAACTCTGGGAAAACACCATTTCCCCGAAACCCTTTTGCCATGAGGAAGAGCAGCTCCCTCGTGTAGTGATGCTTCCAGGCATCCTGCGTGGAGCTGAGACCCCACGCTGGAGTCTTTCCGAGGCGTCGGTTCAAAGGGGAGCAGAGAGGAGGAGACCCCACGTTCTACAGTAACAGCAGGACCGGGGATGGGCGGCTTCGGCATCAGGATGGGACCCAAGTGCACCCGTTCCAAGGGGAACCAGGCAGGAGCAGGGCGTGGGCAGCAAATTCTGGGCAAACAGAACCTCCTCGAAACCCTTTTACTGTGAGGAACAGCAGCTCCGTGTGCGGGTCTCACCCGCAAGGTGGTGGAGCACTGGATCGGAATCACGGGATGGGTTGGGTTGGAAGGGACCTCAAAGCCCATCCAGTTCCACCCCTGCCATGGTCAGGGAAACCTCCCATGGCTCAGGGGCTCCAAGCTCCATCCAACCCGGCCTTGAACCCCTCCAGGGATGGGGCAGCCACCCCTGCTCTGGGCAACGTGTTCCAGGGCCTCCCCACCCGTGTCCCGACCCCAACCTTGACCACGTTCCAGAAGCGTTTGGCCAACGCACGACCCCAGCCCCACACGCGTCTCCCACCCCCACACGCAAGCCCTGGTGCCCCCAGGATCTCACAGCCCCACACAATGTGTGTCCCCAGCCCCATGCGTGCCCTCACACCCACCTGTGCCCCCAGCCCCACACGTGTCACAGCCCCACGCGCAGACCCGGGTGACCGCAGGAGGTCACAGCCTCACCACGCGTGTCCCCAGCCCCACGCGTGCCCCACACCGAGCCCCACGCCTGATCCCTGGCACCCCCTAGGCGGTCACAGCCCCACACGACGTGTGCCCCCAGCCCCACGTGTGTCCCCAACCTCACACCCACGTGTGTCACAGCCCCACGCCTGAGCCCTGGCACCCCCTAGGTTGTCACAGACCCCTATGTTTGCCCCCAGCCCCACGCGTGCCCCACACCGAGCCCCACACCTGAGCCCTGGCACCCCCTAGGTGGTCACAGCCCCACACGACGTGTGCCCCCAGCCCCACGTGTGTCCCCAACCTCACACCCACGTGTGTCACAGCCCCACGCCTGAGCCCTGGCACCCCCTAGGTTGTCACAGACCCCTATGTTTGCCCCCAGCCCCACGCGTGCCCCACACCGAGCCCCACACCTGAGCCCTGGCACCCCCTAGGTGGTCACAGCCCCACACGACGTGTGCCCCCAGCCCCACGTGTGTCCCCAACCTCACACCCACGTGTGTCACAGCCCCACGCTTGAGCCCTGGCACCCCCTAGGTTGTCACAGACCCCTATGTTTGCCCCTAGCCCCACGCGTGCCCCACACCGAGCCCCACACCTGAGCCCTGGCACCCCCTAGGTGGTCACAGCCCCACGCCACGTGTGTCCCCAGCCACACGTGTGTCCCCAGTCTCACACCCACGTGTGTCACAGCCCCACGCCTGAGCCCTGGCACCCCCTAGGTTGTCACAGACCCCTATGTTTGCCCCCAGCCCCACACGTGCCCCACACCCGAGAGTGTCCAAGTCCCATGCCAGAGCCCAGACGCCTCCTCGCGGTCACAGCCCCACACAACGAGTGTCCCCAGCCCCATGTGTGTCCCCAGCCCCTCACCCACGGGTGTCACTGCCCCACGCCCGCCCTCAGCCCCACGCGTGTCCCCCCCATCCCGCCCCTCACCCCGCAGGGCGGCGGGTCCCGAGCCGTGGGTGCCCCGGCACAACCCCCTCCCCTCCTTCCTCCGGCCCCGCGGAGGGAACGGGCACCGGGATCAGCCCCGGGACCGGCACTGGGGACCCCCCACCCCCGCCGTGCTCAGCCCCGGGGGGGTGTCCCGGGAGGCGGTGGGTACCGAAGGGGATCGGTACCGACATTGGTACCGGCGGGTCAACCCCGAGCCCACCGAGCGGCACCGGGACCGAACAACGGAAAACAGTCGCCGGTGCCGGTACAGGCACCGGTACCGAAGCAGCTCCGTGACCACCGAGCAGCACCGGGACCGGGCAGGGGAAAACACTCACCGGTACCGGCACCGGTCCCGGGGCAGCTCCGTGACCACCGAGCAGCACCGGGACCGGGTATCGGAAAACGCTCTCCCCGGTACCGTCACCGCCACATCCCCGAGCGGCCCTTAGCCCCGCGTTGCCCTCTTAAGAGCGGGGAGCGACCGCAGGGGGGTGGGGTGGGGACCGCAGAGCCGCGCGTTGCCCTTTTAAGAGCTGGGGGGACCGACTCGGGGTTGGGGGGGGGGGGGGATGCCCGGTGCCGGTGCCGGGACGGGGCGGGGCACGGAGGGGGGGGGGGGGGGGGGTCACATTCCGCCTCGTTGCCGGGACAGCGGTTGCCATGGCAACCGGGCAGAGGCGCCGGGGCTCGGCAGATCCCAGGGAGGCGGCGGCGGCGGCGGCGGAGGCTCCGTTCTCTCCGTTCTCTCCGTTCTCTCCGTTCTCCCTCCGGTACCGGCGGGAGGGCCGGGATGCGGTGCAGTGTTGTGCTGTCCCCTTACCAATATTGCACTCGTCCCGGCCTCCCGCCGGTACCGGGCTCCACCGGGGTTGGGGTTGGGGGGTGGGAATCGGCTTCCCCATCCCTTCCAACGAGATCACCGGGAGTTGGGGGGGGGGGGGGGAATCGGTAAACCGGGACCCGCGGGGGAAAAAGAACCGATGGCAGCGGGTAGAAAACACTCCAAAAGTTTTATGGCCGGTCCCCGTGCTCCGGTACCGGCAGTGCAAAGTCCGCGGGGGGGGGGGGGAACGGGGGCGGCGGGACCCCCCCCCCCCCCCGGTAATGGGTTTGGGGGATAAAAGGGGGGGGGGGGGGGGGAACCGGAGAGGGAGCAGCCGGTTAGTCGCGTCCGTCCAGGAGGAAGCGTCGGAACGGCTCGAAGTCGGAGGGGATGGTGTCTGCGGGGAGAGAAGCGGGATAACGGGAGAGAGAGGGATAACGGGAGAGAGAGGGATAACGGGAGAGAGAGGGATAACGGGGGAGAGCGAGGGGAGAACCGGGATAACGGGAGAGAGAGGGATAACGGGGGAGAGCGAGGGGAGAACCGGGATAACGGGAGAGAGAGGGATAACGGGAGAGAGAGGGATAACGGGGGAGAGCGAGGGGAGAACCGGGATAACGGGAGAGAGAGGGATAACGGGAGAGAGGGATAACGGGAGAGAGAGAGATAACGGGAGAGACTGGGATAACGGGGGAGAGCGAGGGGAGAACCGGGATAACGGGAGAGAGAGGGATAACAGGAGAGACCAGGATAATGGGGGACAGAGGGGGAACGGGAGAGAGAGGGATAATGGGAGAGAGCAAGGGGAGAACCGGGATAACGGGAGAGATACGGGATAACGGGAGAATGGGAGAGATATGGGATAATGGGGGAGAGAGGGGGAACGGGAGAGAGCGAGGAGAGAACCAGGATAACGGGAGAGAAACGGGATAACGGGAGAGAGTGGGGATAATGGGGGAGAGAGGGGGAACTGGAGAGAGAGGGATAATGGGAAAGAGAGGGGACAACGGGAGAGAGTGGGATAATGGGAGAGATACGGGATAACGGGAGAGAGAGGGATAACAGGAGAGACACAGGATAACGGGAGAGACTGGGATAACCGGAGAGAGTAGGGAGAGACCTGGGATAATGGGAGAGAGAGGGATAACAGGAGAGGTACGGGATAATGGGAGAGAGTGGGCTAACGGGAGAGATACGGGATAATGGGAGAGACCCCAGAAAATGAGAGAAACCTGGGAGAATGGGAGAGACCCAGAAAAACGGGGGAGACCCCAGAAAACGGGGGGAGCCCTGAGAAAATGTGAAAGACTTGGGAAAACAGGAAAGACATAAGAAATGGGAAAGACCCAGTAAGGCAGGAGAGCCCTGGGAAAATGGGAAAGCCCTGGGGAACTGGGAAAGCCCTGGGAAAATGGGAGAGACCCAGGAAAAAAGGGAGAGCCCCTGAAAAGCATGGGAGCCTTGGGAAGGCAAGAGAGCATTGGTGAGGTGGGAAAGAGCACTGGGAAGACACGAGAGTCCCAAGAAGATGGGGGAGAATCCCAAGAAGATGGGGGAGAGTCCCAAGAAGATGGGGGAGACTCCCAAGAAGATGGGGGAGAGTCCCAACAAGATGGGGGAGAGTCCCAACAAGATGGGGGAGAGTCCCAACAAGATGCGGGAGACTCCCAAGAAGATGCGGGAGACTCCCAAGAAGATGGGGGAGAGTCCCAAGAAGATGGGGGAGAGTCCCAAGAAGATGGGGGAGACTCCCAAGAAGATGGGGGAGAATCCCAAGAAGATGGGGGAGAGTCCCAAGAAGATGGGGGAGAGTCCCAAGAAGATGGGGGAGAGTCCCAAGAAGATGGGGGAGAATCCCAAGAAGATAGGAGAGAGTCCCAAGAAGGTGGGAGAGAGTCTCAAGAAGGTGGGAGAGAGTCCCAAGAAGGTGGGAGAGGGTCCCAAGAAGGTGGGAGAGAGTCCCAAGAAGGTGGGAGAGAGCTCCAATAAGGCAAGAGAAACCAAATAAGGTGGAAAAACCCATGAAGGTGGAAAAACCCATGAAGGTGGAAGAGTTGTGGTCAGAGGAGAGATCCTCGGTGAGACGGGAGAGCTCCGGTGAGGTCCCCGGTGAGGTCCCCATTTCTCACCGTTGCAGCGGTACTGCAGGTTGGACCAGATGATGTTCTCCTGGGAGAAGCAGAAGACCCCCAGGCGCCCCCCACGCATGGTGGTGTCGATGATCACCCCCGAGTCGGCCACCAGCTGCGGCCCCTCGAACAGCCGCACCCTGCGGGACAGGAACAGCCGGAGCACCCCACATCGGTCACTGGGGGACTGGGACCCCCCCTACTGGGACCCCCACACCAGGACCCTCCCACTGGGACCCCAACACTGGGATGCTCCTATTGGGACACCGCCCCCCCCCCCCAGGACACCCATACTAGGACCCTCCTACTGAGACCCCTTCAACCAGGATCCACTGCCAGGGACCCCCCTACTGGGAGCTCTCTACTGGGACCCCCCAACCAAGAACCCCCAGACTGGGACCCTCCCACTGGGACCCCAACACTGGGACCCCCTGACTGGGAACCCCCAACCAGGACCCACCGCCAGGAACCCCCACACGGGACCCTCCCAGTGGGACCCCAACACTGGGACCCCCCTCCTGGGACACCCCTACTGGGACCCCCCAACCAAGAACCCCCAGACGGGGACCCTCCCACTGGGACCCCAACACTGGGACCCCCCTCCTGGGACACCCCTACTGGGACCCCCCCCCAACCAGGACCCACCGCCAGGAACCCCCACACTGGGACTTTCCCACTGGGACACCCCTACTGGTTCCCCTCTACTGGGACCCCAACACTGAGACCCCTCTACTGGGACCCCCCCAACCAGGACCCACAGCCAGGAACCCCCAGATTGGGACCCCTTTACTGGGACCCCCCACACTCAGACCCTCCCACTGGGACCCCTCTACTGGGACCCCCCAACCAGGACCCACCACCAGGAACCCCCACTCTGGGACTCTCCCAATGGGACCCCAACACTGGGATGCCCCTACTGGGACCTCCACACCAAGAACCGCCCCCCCATCTCCACCAAGACCTTTACTCTGGGTCCCCCCCACCAGGACCCCCTCACTGGTATCCAGGATCCCCACAACAGGGACACCCCCCCAGCGGGAACCCCACGCTGGGATCCACAGCCAGACTCCCACATCGGACCCCCCACACCAGGAAACCAACACTGGGACCCCCCCCACATCAGGCAGCCTGCCCCAGGGTTGGGGATGGGGGCAACAGGGACAAGGACACCAGGATGGGGGCACTGGGATGGGGATGAGGACACCAGGGTGGGGACGGTGGCACTGGGGTAGGGATGGCGGCACCAGGATGGAGAAAGGGGCACTGGGATGGGGATGGTGGCACTGGAATAAGGCTGAGGGCACCAGGATGGAGAAAGGGGCATTGGGCAGGGGGCACTGGGATGGAGATGGGGGCACCAGGATGGGGATACAGGCACTAGGATGGAGGCACCAGGATGGGGGCACTGGGTTGGGGATGGGGGCACTGGGATGGAGACACTGGGATGGGGGCACGGGGATGTGGATGGGAGCACTGGGCAGGGGGCACTGGGATGGGAGCACTGGTATGGAGATGGGGGTACCAGGATTGGGATACAGGCACTGGGATGGGGGCACTGGGATGGGGATAGGAGCAGTGGGATGGAGATGGGGGCACTGGGCAGGGGACACTGGGATGAGGGCACTGGGATAGGGCTGGGGCTACTGGGGTGAGGATGAGGTCACTGGGATGGGGTCACTGGGATGGGGATAGGCGCACTGGGATGGGGCATTGGGATGGGGATGGGGCACTGGGATGGGGGCACAGGCACTGGGATGGGGGCACTGAGATGAGGTCACAGGGATGGGGACGGGGGCACTGGGATGAGGACGGGGGCACTGGGCAGGGGACACTGGGATGGGGGCACTGGGATGGAGATGGGGGCACTGGGATGGGGACAGGGGCACTGGTGTGGAGATGGGGCACTGGGCAGGGGACACTGGGATGGGGGCACTGGGATGGGATAGGGGCACTGGGATGGGGACAGGGGCACTGGTGTGGAGATGGGGCACTGGGCTGGGGGCACTGGGATAGGATAGGGGCACTGGGCAGGGGACACTGGGATGGGGGCACTGGGATGGGATAGGGGCACTGGGATGGGGACAGGGGCACTGGTGTGGAGATGGGGCACTGGGCTGGGGGCACTGGGATAGGATAGGGGCACTGGGCTGGGGGCACTGGGATGGGGTCACTGGGATGGGGATAGGGGCACTGGGATGGATATGGGGGCACTGGGATGAGGATGGGGCACTGGGATGAGGGCACTGGGATGGATATGGGGGCACTGGGATGGAGGCACTGGGATGGGGGCACTGGGATGGAGATGGGGGCACTGGGCTGGGGATAGGGGCACTGGGATGGGGGCACTGGGATGGAGATGGGGGCACTGGGATGAGGATGGGGCACTGGGATGGAGATGGGGGCACTGGCCTGGGGGCCCTGGGGCCCGTGCTGGGTTCTGGGTCCGGGTTGAGCCCCCCCCCCCCCCGCCGGCCCCGCAGCTTTGTGGGGCGCTTTGCATGTGAAAAGGCGCCGGCGGGGTCGCCATGGAGACGGGACAATGGCCGCGGGGGCCCGGCGGGGCGGACGGGCCCGGGGAGCCCCCCCCGCGGCCGCCCCCTCGGGGCCTTAAAGGGGAAACGGGACCCGGACCCTCCCCATGACCAGCATCCCCCCCAACTAAGGGCTGGACCCCTCCCCACGACCAGCATCCCCCCCCAAGGCTGGACCCCTCCCTATGACCAGCATCCCCTCACCCAGGGCTGGACCCCTCCCCATGACCAGCAACCCCCACTAAGGCTGGACCCCTCCCCATGATCAGCATCCCCCCACTAAGACTGGACCCCTCCCCATAACCAGCATCCCCCCACTAAGACTGGACCCCTCCCCATGATCAGCATCCCCCCACTAAGGCTGGACCCCTCCCCATAACCAGCATCCCCCCACTAAGACTGGACCCCTCCCCATGATCAGCATCCCCCCACTAAGGCTGGACCCCTCCCCATGATCAGCATCCCCCCACTAAGGCTGGACCCCTCCCCATAACCAGCATCCCCCCACTAAGACTGGACCCCTCCCCATGATCAGCATCCCCCCACTAAGGCTGGACCCCTCCCCATAACCAGCATCCCCCCACTAAGACTGGACCCCTCCCCATGATCAGCATCCCCCCACTAAGGCTGGACCCCTCCCCATAACCAGCATCCCCCTCCAAGGCTGGACCCCTCCCTATGACCAGCATCCCCTCACCCAGGGCTGGACCCCTCCCCATGACCAGCATCCCCCCACTAAGGCTGGACCCCTCCCCATAACCAGCATCCCCCACCAGAGCTGGACCCCTCCTCATGACCAGCATCCTCCCCACTGATGTGGCCCCACCAGAGCTGGACCTCTCCCCATGACCAGCATCTTCCTCACTGATGTGGTCCCACCAGGGCTGGACTCTTCCCCATGACCAGTGTCAACCCTACTGGTGTGGTCCCACCAGAGCTGGACCCCTCCCCACGGCCAGCATCCTCCCCACCAGGACTGGATCCCTCCTCGCAGCCAGCATCTGCCTAATTCGTGTGGCCCCACCAGGTCTAGACCTCTCCCCATGGCTACCATCCTCCTCACTGATGTCTCACCAGGTCTAGACCTCTCCCCATGGCCACCATCCTCCTCACTGATGTCCCACCAGGTCTAGACCTCTCCCCATGGCCAGTATCCTCCTCACTGATGTCCCACCAGAGCTGGACCCTTCCCCACGACCAGCATCAACCCTACTGGTGTGGTTCCACCAGGACTGGACCCCTCCCCACCGCCACCATCCTCCCAACTGATGTGATCCCACCAGAACCAGTCCCAGCAGCCCTGTGGCCCCCGGTGGCCGGTCCCCGCTCACCTGATGTAGCCCACCTGGGGCCTGTGCGCCAGCTGCCAGCGGTAGGAGGTCTTGTCCCTCCAGCCCACGTTACGCGGGTCCTTCCAGAGCAGGCGGACGTGGTCGGGCGTGTGGCCCGTGTGCCACAGCGCGTTGCGCAGATGCTCCCCGGGGCCCGTCGAGGATTTCACTGCCTGCCCGGGCACAGGGTGTTAGGGACCACCTGGCTCAGCTGGTGGCCAACTGAGCCCTTGGGGTGGCCAACCCAGCCCTTGAGGTGGCCAGAACCCACCTTGAGCTGCAGCCCTGGCTCTGCCACGGCGCGAAAAGGGGTGGCTTGCCAATACGTCTGCTCCGTTTGCTTCCACATCACCACGTAGAAGCTGGCGCTGTCCTGGTAGCTGAAGATGAAGCCGGCGTAGTCGTCGTCGGTGATGGTGTTGACGTGGAAGGTGCCCTCGAAATCTACCCCGTTAAAGGCCGTGTAGCCTACGGGCGAGGAAACGCTGCAAGGAGCCTTCTCTCCCAGCAAGAGACCCTGCTCCCAGCTCCCTCCAGCCCCTCTTTCACCCCTCTGTGGGGCAAAGAACCAGGTCCCACCCGACAGAGCAAGGGGACAGGAGGGCTGCCCCATGGCACCTACAGGTGGGAGAGTGTCTCTTACCAACAGCCAAGCCTGGATCGCTGTTCATGGTCTGTACGATCTCCATGCCCTGTGGGGGACAGATGATAGAATCACCAGGTTGGAAAAGACCCACCGGATCATTGAGTCCAAACATTCCCATCAATCACTAAACCACGTCCCTTAGCGCTTTGTCCACCCGGCCCTTAAATCCTCCAGGGAAGGGGACTCAACCCCCTCCCTGGGCAGCCTCTGACAGGGAACAATCACCCTTTCCAGGAAATATTTTTCCCTAATGTCCAGCCTGAGCCTCCCCTGGTGGAGCTTGAGGCCATTCCCTCTCGTCCTGTCCCCTGTCCCTTGGGAGAAGAGCCCAGCTCCCTCCTCTCCACAACCTCCTCTCAGGGAGTTGCAGAGAGCAATGAGCTCTCCCCTCAGCCTCCTCTTCTCCAGGCTGAACCCCCCCAGCTCTCTCAGCCGCTCCTCTTCTTCTCCAGCCCCCTCCCCAGCTTTGTTGCTCTTCTCTGCACTCGCTCCAGAGCCTCAACATCCTTCTGGTGGGGAGGAACCAGAACTGACCCCAGGATTCGAGGAGCGGTCTCCCCAGGGCCGAGTCCAGAGGGAGAAGAACGTCCCTGGCCCTGCTGGCCACGCTGTGTCTGCTCCAAGCCAAGATGCCCTTGGCCTTCTTGGCCACCTGGGCCCCTGCTGGCTCCTGTTCAACCAACACCCCCAGGTCCTTCTCCTCCAGGCAGTTTCCAGCCAGGCTTCTCCTAGTCTGGAGCTGCTCAGGGTTCTTGTGCCCCAAGTGCAGGACCCACCATTTGGCCTCGTTAACCCTCCTGCCGTTGGTCTCAGCCCATGGATCCAGCCTGTTCAGATCCCTTTGGAGCCTCCCGACCCTCCAGCAGATCCAGCTTCCACCCAGCTTAGTGTCATCCCCAAACTTGCTAAGGGTGCACTAGATGCCTTCATCCAGGTCATTGATAAAGACACTGGACAGGGCAGGACCCAGCACTGAGCCCTGGGGACGCCACTTGTCACTGGCCTCCAGCTGGAGTTAATTCCATTTCCCACCACTCTCTGGGCCCTCAATCCAACCAGTTTTCCACCCGGGAGCGTGTGCGCCTGTCCAGGCCAGAGGTGACAGTTTCCGTAGCAGAATGCTGTGAGAAACTGTGTCAAAGGCTTTACTGAAGTCCAGGAAGATCCATCCACAGCCTTTCCCTCATCCACTAGTCGAGTCACTTTATCATAGAAGGAGCTGGGTGAGGGGCATCCCCAACAGCCCTTGGGGATCTCCCAGTCCCCCTCTGCTCCCACCCAGTTCCTCAGAAACACGGGGGGCAGCACCCACACCTGGTTGAGGACAACCCAGTTGGGATCGATCTGGGCATCGCCCTCGGGGTCGAGGATGACGGTCTGGTAGGCGCGGAAGTCGGTCAGCGTCACCTCGGCGCTCTCGGGACACACGTCCAGCTGGTCCACAACGGTGTCGTTGTCAAAGTCCTCCTCACACACGTCACCTACGCCGTTCCCTGGGGACACACACCCTGGGGTCAGGGCCACCGGAGCCTCAGGTGGCTCTGCATCCTCCCACCCCACCTGCGCTCACCATCCGAGTCCTTCTGGTTGGGGTTGGGGATGAGGCGGCAGTTGTCCGGGCCAGGAGCCACGTAGTCAGGGATGCCGTCGTTGTCATCGTCATTGTCACAGTCATCCCCTAGACCGTCATTGTCTGAATCCAGCTGGGAGCTGTTGGGGATCTCAGCGCAGTTGTCCTTGGTGTCCTGGTGCCCATCCCCGTCACTGGGAGCAAGAATGAGGTCAGAGCAGCACCGCAAACCTGGCACCGCATCCCTCACCACCCTCCGAGACACCATCATCCCCCCTTCTCACAGCATCCCTGCTCTGCCCCCAGGGATGGGACAGGGAGGTAACCTCACCACAACGTGGTGCGTACCTGTCCTCGTTGGTGTCACAGATGTCCCCTACCAGGTCACTGTCCATATCTGTCTGGAAGAGACCAGAGCCCAAGTCCAGTGAAGATCCTGGGGCAAGGGAGCCCGGCCATAGAATCATAGAATCACCAGGTTGGAAAAGGCCCATTGGATCATCGAGTCCAACCATTCCCACCAATCACTAACCCATGTCCCTCAGCACCTCGGCCACCCGGCCCTTAAACCCCTCCAGGGAAGGGGACTCAACCCCATCCCTGGGCAGCCTCTGCCACTGCCCGATCACCCTTTCCATTAAATATTTTTTCCTGATGTCCAGCCTGAACCTCCCGTGGTGGAGCTTGAGGCCATTCCCTCTCGTCCTGTCCCGGCCCACACTGTCTGTCCCCAGCCATACCTGAGTGGGGTTGCTCATTTCAGGGCAACTGTCACAGGCGTCTCCAACACCGTCCTCATCCCGGTCCGTCTGCAGGGGGTTGGGCACCTTGGGGCAGTTGTCCAGCATGTTGGGAATCCCTGCAGAGACAGCGCTAGGTTGATCATAGAATCATAGAATTCATGGAATGGGTTGGGTTGGAAGGGACCTCAAAGCCCAACCAGCCCCACTCCAGCCATGGGCAGGGACACCTCCCACTGCATCAGGGGCTCCAAGCCCCATCCAACCTGGCCTTGGTCCCCTCCAGGGATGGGGCAGCCACCACCGCTCTGGAAAACCTGGACCCTCACAGTAAAACATTTCTCCCTAAGATCTCATCTCAAACTCCCTTCTTGCAGCTCAAAACCGTCCCCCTTCATCCTGTCGCTGCAATCCCAGATCCAGAGCCCCTCCCCAGCTTTCCTGGAGCCCCTTTCAGCACTGGAAGCTGCTCTAAGGTCTCCCCGGAGCCTTCTCTTCTCCAGGCTGGACAACCCCAACTCCCCCAGCCTGTCCTCATAGCAGAGGTGCTCCAGCCCTCGCATCATCTCCGTGGCCTCCTCTGGACTCGCTCCAACAGCTCCAGGTCCTCCCTGTGCTGAGGACTCCAGAACTGGACACGGGGCTCCAGGTGGGTCTCACCAGAGCAGAGCAGAGGGGCAGAATCCCCTCCCTCCCAGCCCGGCGTGACAACATTCCAGCTCTGCAAGTATCCCTGTCTCCACACGTGAAGAACAACTCTGAGAGCCACTCGCCATCCCCATCGATGTCATTATCACAAGCATCCCCCTCGCCGTTGCTGTCCGTGTCCCGCTGGTCGTTGTTGGGCACGTTGGGGCAGTTGTCGCAGGCGTCCCCGAAGGAGTCAGTGTCCGAGTTCTGCTGGTCCTTGTTGGGGAAGAGCCGGCAGTTGTCCTGCAGGGAAGAGGACAGGAATGTCCATGGGTGATAATTAAGAGGCCACAGTCCTGCACAGATCAGGGCAGGAGGACATCTCCTCCAGCCCACACAGTGAGACCATCCCAGAACCTCCTAATCCCCAGGAGAAATGTCTTGAGGGAAAAGTTCTATGATTCTTGAGCAAGTCATAGAATTATGGAACCATTAGGTTGGAAAAGACCTTCGAGATCAATGAATCCAACCTTACCCGTCCACTACTGAACCATCTCTGAGCACCTTTTAAACACCTCCAAGGATGGGGACTTCACCACCTCCCTGCGCAGCCTCTGCCAGTGCCTGAGAACCCTTCCAGTGAAGAAATTTTTCCCAATATTCAATCTAAATCTTCCTGGTGCAACCTGAGGCCATCTCCTCTTGTCCCATCACTCGTTACTTGGGAGAAGAGACTAGAACCCACCTGGCTTCGACCTCCTTTCAGTCAGTTGTAGCCTGATGAGTTCTCCACTCAGTCTCCTCTTCTCCAGGCTAAACAATCTCAGGTCCCTCAGCTGCTTCTCTTAAGACTTTTTCTTCAACCCATTCCCCAGCTCCATTCCCTTCTCTCGATGTGCTCCAGCCCCTCGAGGTCTTTCTTGGAGTGAGGGACCCAAAACTGAACCCAGGATTCGAGGTGCAGCCTCACCAACGCTAAGCACAGGGGAAGGATGACTCCCCTGTTCCTGCTGGCCACCCCATGGCTGATCCAAGCCAGGATGCTGGTGGCCTTTTGGGCCACCTGGGCCGCTGCTGGCTCATGTTCAACCAACACCCTCAGGTCTTTTTCCACCAGGCAGCTTTCCAGCTGCTCTTCTCCAAGCCTGGAGCTGCACAGGGTCGTCGTGTCCCAAATGCAGGACCCAGCACCCGGCCTTGTTGAACCTCATCCCGTTGGTCACAGCTCATGGATCCAGCCTGGCCAGATCCCTCTGTAGATCCTCCCTGCCCTCAGCACCAACCCAAAGGGTGAAGCCTTTTGCTCCTAGAGCCATAGGCACGTCCCGACTGCCCAGTACAGCCACCTCCACATTCTTGATGCCGTCCCCATCGGCGTCATCATCGCATTGGTCCCCAATTCCATCATTGTCAGCATCCTCCTGCCCCGAATTCGGTGTCAGGCGGCAGTTATCCTGCAGGCACAGACAGCAGATGGGGAGGAGATGAGGTCTGAATGGGCTCCCCGAGCCCCAGCATCCCCTGCCCTCCCTTCTCCAGGATCTGACCTGCTTGCAGTGCTTGTTATTGTCGATGCAGGGCAGGGGCTCGTCCGGGTAGCCGTCAAGATCTGTGTCTTGCCCACACACGTTGCCGTTGCCAGCCCAACCCACGTTGCACTGAAGGAAGAAGAAATCAGGCGGCTGGGAAGCAGGGAAGGGCTCTGGCAGGACCAACCTGCTCATGCAGATACCCCCCAGCACCCCGCGACGTCTCTGTCCTCCTGCCCCCGTCCTCTGCTCACCGCACAGGAGATTTCACCGTTCCTCTCGAACACGCAGAAGCCATTGATGTCGCAGGGGTTGGAGGTGGGGGTGCTGCAGGACTTCTGCGGGATGCAGCCTGATGTTTGATTCCCCAAAAAGCCTGATTTGCAGGGACCACACTTGTAGGAGCCCTGGGAGAGAAGCAAGAGAGGGCAGGGACAGGATTAGGGGTGCAGAGCAGCCCCCAACGACGAGACAGGGCAGCTCTGCTCACCAGCGTGTTGGTGCAGATGGAGTTGGGGTCACAGCCCCCGTTGTTCCCATCGTTGCATTCATCGATATCCGTGCAAACCTGCAGGAGAAACCATCACAGGGCTCTTTACCTACCTGCAGCTCTGGCCAGGAGAAGCTGCACAGCATCCTCCACCTCTCCCAGCGTGACCAGGGGGACCTGGTTGAGTCCGAATGGTTCCATACTCACCTGTTTGCTGGCCCGCGCGTAGTCAGCCCCCACGCCAGAGACCGTGTTGCCACGATAGCCACGGGGACAGGGCTCACAGCGGAACCCAGGGGCCGTGTTGATGCACTTGGAGCCGGGGAAGCAGGGGTTGGCGTGAGCGCACTGGAGCAACAGCGAGAGAGAGAAAAGCTTCTAGCCTACTTGTCTATTGCTTTTTCATAGAATAATAGAATTACCAGGTTGGAAAAGACTCATCGGATCATCAAGTCCAACCATTCCCATCAATCAATCACTAACCCATGTCCCTCAGCACCTCGTCCACCCGTTCCTCAAACCCTTCCAGGGAAGGGGACTCAAACCCCTCCCTGGGCAGCCGCTGCCACTGCCCAATGACACTTTCTGGGAAAAATTCTTTCCTAATGTCCAGCCTGACCCTCCCCCGGAGGAGCTTGAGGCCATTCCCTCTCGTTCTGTCCCCTGTCCCTTGGGAGAAGAGCCCAGCTCCCTCCTCTCCACAACCTCCTCTCAGGGAGTTGCAGAGAGCAATGAGCTCTCCCCTCAGCCTCCTCTTCTCCAGGCTGAACCCCCCCAGCTCTCTCAGCCGCTCCTCTTCTTCTCCAGCCCCCTCCACAGCTTCGTTGCTCTTCTCTGCACTCGCTCCAGAGCCTCAACATCCTTCTGGTGGGGAGGGGCCCAGAACCGACCCCAGGATTCGAGGAGAGAAGCATCATCTGCTCATCCTGCTCGAGGATCACCTACCGCGGGCGCGTTCTCACCTCATCGATGTCGGCGCAGTGCGTGCCGTTCCCCTCCAGCCCCGGCGGGCAGGGGCCGCACCGGTACCCAGGATACTCGTAGGTCTCCATGCAGTCCACGCCGCTGAAGCAAGGGTTGGGGTTGCAGCGGGACCGGTGCTCGTGGAAGCCTGAGAAGAAGAAGGATGAGCAGCTGGGGTGAGACGGGGCACCCCTTGGCCCCTTGAGGTGGGAGCAGAGCCTCGGCAGCACTCACCGCACGCCTGGCACTCCATGATAGTGTTGCGGATCAGAGACATCTCCTTCACCTGCGAGGCAGCAGAGCACGTCAGGGGGATGCAGAGTCACGGGTGGTGCCCTGCTCCTGGGCAAATCCAGCCCAGGGAGCGCAGGTATCGCCCCACCACCTCACCTGGTCCCTGATGTCTTCCCGCAGCTCAGTCATGACCCGGTTGAAGAGGGTTAGTTGTGCAACTAGAGCCTTTGTCTGCTCACCTGCCGGGAGAAGAAAGGACAAGGTCACCCTCCCAGGTGACTGCTCTGCCCCATGGCAGCAACCTGGGAGGTCAAGACAGCTGAAGGTCCTTCCTCTTCCTCCCTGGATCCCTTTCCCTGTAGCACATCCCATGCCCTCTGACACACTCCATCCTAGAATGACTGAATCACATGGTTGGAAAAGACCTTTGAGATCATCCGAGCGTACCTGTCCACTACAGAATCATCTCTGAACACCTTGTTCACCCAACTTTTCATACAATCACTAGGTTGGAAAGGACCCACCGGGTCATCGAGTCCAACCATTCCCATCAATCACTAACCCATGTCCCTCAACGCCTCATCTACCCGTCCCTTAAAACCCTCCAGGGAAGGGGACTCAAACCCCTCCCTGGGCAGCCTCTAACACTGACCAATCACCCTTTCCGTGAAAAATTCTTTCCTAATGTCCAGCCTGACCCACCCCTGGTGGAGCTTGAGGCCATTCCCTCTCGTCCTGTCCCCTGTCCCTTGGGAGAAGAGCCCAGCTCCCTCCTCTCCACAACCTCCTCTCAGGGAGTTGCAGAGAGCAATGAGCTCTCCCCTCAGCCTCCTCTTCTCCAGGCTGAACACCCCCAAGTCCTTCAGCTACTCCTCATAAGACTCGTTCTCCAGACCCTTCCCCAGCTCCGTTCCTTTCTCCAGACGCGCTCCAGCCCCTCGAGGTCTTTCTTGGAGTGAGGGGCCCAAAACTGAACCCAGGATTTGAGTCGTGTCCTCACCAACGCTGAGCACAGGGGAAGGATGATTCCCCTGCTTCTGTTGGCTACCCCATGGCTGATCCAAGTCAGGATGCTGGTGGCCTTCTTGGCCACCTGGTGCGATGCCCTGCAGGGACTCGGGGCCCCAAAAACAGCCACCACCCTCACACCAGGGAACGGGGGAAGCAGAGCAGGGACTTACCCAGGACGGAGGCCAGCACGCTTGCCACTGCAAGGAGAGAGGTTAGATATTACCCAAGCCCAGCAGTGTCACCTTGCATGGTTGCTCCTGATCAGCACGTGTGCAGCAGGAGCTCCCACAGGCACGGGGACACCTGGACAGGGAGAGGCAGGAGCATCCCTCTGTGTGGCACGGGGCCATCTCCCACCCCCATGCGCCACAGCGAATAGCGTGATGCACGGGTGACCCCTGCTCAGAGCGTGGTGTTACCTGCACTGTGAATGGACTCGTCTCCTTGGAAAGGGCACTCGCTCAGCGCCCCGACGCGGCTCATGGACCCTCCTAGGATCAGCTTCATCGACTCCACAAAGCCCTGATCATAGAATCACCAGGTTGGAATAGACCCACCGGATCATCGAGTCCAACTATTCCCATCAATCACTAACCCATGTTCCTCAGCACCTCGTCCACCCAGCCCTTAAACCCCTCCAGGGAAGGGGACTCAACCCCCTCCCTGGGCAGCCTCTGACACTGCCCAATGGCCCGTTCCATGAAAACTTTTTTTCCTGATGTTCAGCCTGAACCTCCCCTGGTGGAGCTTGAGGCCATTCCCTCTCGTCCTGTCCCCTGTCCCTTGGGAGAAGAGCCCAGCTCCCTCCTCTCCACAACCTCCTCTCAGGGAGTTGCAGAGAGCAATGAGCTCTCCCCTCAGCCTCCTCTTCTCCAGGCTGAACCCCTCCAGCTCTCTCAGCCGCTCCTCTTCTTCTCCAGCCCCCTCCCCAGCTTCGTTGCTCTTCTCTGCACTCGCTCCAGAGCCTCAACATCCTTCTGGTGGGGAGGAACCAGAACTGACCCCAGGATTCGAGGAGCGGTCTCCCCAGAGGAGACTCAGGTTGGCTGTGGGGGGCTCTGCCCATCCCCGAGGGTGCAGGGAGGGAGTCTCAGCCCCCTGCACTCACCTGCATCCTCTGATAAGCCTTCTGCCCCGTGCGCAACTCGATGGACTCCACCTCGGCCAAGGGGATCTCGGACAACTCGGGCAGCCCCACGCTGGAATCCATCTGCTTGCAGTCGACATAGAGCTCCACGCTCAGCATGTCGGCGCGCAGCCCGCTCAGGCGCACGATGATCGTGTGGCTCTGCCCGTCCGCCACGTGCGCATGCTGCAGGTTGACCGAGTGCAGCTTGTTGTCTTCCCGCAGGTAGCGCACCAGGACTACGGAGAAGAACGAAGGGACCATCAGCTCTTCCCATACCAGCACCAGCATCCCCCTAGGACCCACGCGCATGGGTCCAAATGGGATGATAGGAATCATAGAATCACCAGGTTGGAAGAGACCCACCGGATCATGGAGTCCAACCATTCCCATCAATCACTAACCCATGTTCCTCAGCACCTCGTCCACCCAGCCCTTAAACCCCTCCAGGGAAGGGGACTCAAACCCCTCCCTGGGCAGCCTCTGCCAGAGACCAACAACCCTTTCCAGGAAAAATTCTTTCCTAATGTCCAGCCTGACCCTCCCCCGGAGGAGCTTGAGGCCATTCCCTCTCGTCCTGTCCCCTGTCCCTTGGGAGAAGAGCCCAGCTCCCTCCTCTCCACAACCTCCTCTCAGGGAGTTGCAGAGAGCAATGAGCTCTCCCCTCAGCCTCCTCTTCTCCAGGCTGAACCCCCCCAGCTCTCTCAGCCGCTCCTCTTCTTCTCCAGCCCCCTCCCCAGCTTCGTTGCTCTTCTCTGCACTCGCTCCAGAGCCTCAACATCCTTCTGGTGGGGAGGAACCAGAACTGACCCCAGGATTCGAGGAGCGGTCTCCCCAGGGCCGAGGCCAGAGGGAGAAGAACCTCCCTGGACCATTTCTTCAAATCATCCCTGAGCACCAAGCACCCACCTTTGTTGATCTTTCCCACCACAGAGACCTCCAGCCACCTCGTGTTGTCCTTCTTGGAGTAGAGGCCAAAGAGGGTCCCCCCCTGCTTAGGAGGGAGGCGGAAGGTGGAGAGGAGGTAAACGTCGTTGACGGTCAGGAGCTCCATCCGGATCTTGTGCGTGATGCTGGCCATCTGCCGGGCTTCGCTCACCATCAGCAGGTCAATGACTGCAGGAGCCAAGAACAGAGAATGGGTATCTAGACCCTATGGAATGGGGCGAGGACAGGGGGTGCCCCTGGACCTCAGGGGATGGGGACGAGGATGGGAGGTGTCCCTGGATCCCATGGGATGAGGACTGCGGGTGTCGCTGGACCCCAGGGGATGCTGACAAGGACAGGGAGGTGTCCCTAGACCCCAGGGGATGGGGATGAGGATGAGGGGTGTCCCTGGATCCCAGGGGATGGAGAAGAGGACAGGGGGTGTCCCTGGATCCCATGGGATGAGGACGGGGGGTGTCGCTGGACCCAAGGGGATGGGGACGAGGACAGGGAGGTGTCCCTGGACCCTAGGGGATGGGGATGAGGACGGGGGGTGTCACTGGACCCCAGGGGATGAAGACAGGGGGTGTCCCTGGACCCCAAGGGATGGCGACAAGGACAGGGAGTGTCCCTGGACCCCGGGGGATGGAGACGAGGACAGGGGGTGTCCCTGGACCCCGGGGGATGGAGACGAGGACAGGGGGTGTCCCTGGACCCCGGGGGATGGGGATGAGGACAGGGGGAGTCCCTGGATCCCATGGGATGAGGACGGGGGGTGTCCCTGGACCCCAGGGGATGGGGATGAGGACCGAGGGTGCCCCTGGACCCCACGGGCTGGGGACGAGGACAGGGGGTGTCCCTGGATCCCATGGGATGAGGACAGGGGGTGTTGCTGGACCCCAGGGGATGGGGACGAGGACAGGGGGTGTCCCTGGACACCAGGGGATGGGGACGAGCATGGGGGGTGTCCCTGGCCCCCAGGAGATGGGGACAGGGGGTGTCCCTGTCCCCCCAGCCCCCTGCCAGCCTGCTCAGAGACCCGGGGCAGGGATCGGGGTCGTTCCCGGTGCCCGGGGAAGCCCCGGGGGCTCCGGCCCCGCCCAGCCCCGGCCCCGCGCGGTGGCGCTCCAGGACCGGGAGCCGCCGGGGACCCGCGGAGCCCCCGCCGCACCGGGACCGGCGGCCTCCGTGGTTCCCGGCCCCGTTCCCCCCGCTCCTTCCCCCTCCAAGCATCCCGGTCCCCTCGGGATGGCGGCACAGGGAGCCCCGGGACCGGACCGGGGAGCTCCGGGGAAGCACGAGGAGACCGGTTCCACCGCCGTACGGCTGCTAGTTTGCACCGGGAGGAGCCCTGGCCCCGGGGCTAAACCCCCGGTGACCCCCGCCGGGGCACCGGAGCCCCCCCCCCCCCAACGCCGCACCGGTACCGGCTTCTAGACGGGGATAGCGGCTCCGTTCCCCGTTAGAACCGGTGCCAGGGCCCCGAGAGCCCCCGCGGTAGGGCTGAACCCTCCCGCCGCTCCGGTACCGGCATCCAGGCGGGGATCGCGGCTCCGTTGCCCGGTGGAGCCGGTCCCGCGGGGTACCCCGAGGTCCGGGGATGGATGGATGGATGGATGCGTGTCCCCCTCTGTCCCCGCTGCTGCCGGGCCCCGCAGGGACCGCGGACCAGCGGCAACGGGGCTCCAGCCGCCGCCTCCCGGTTGCACCGGCCCGGGATTCGCCGTCGGTGCTCGGTAGCCGCCGTCGGTGCTCGGGTAGCCTTCGTCTTACCTTGCAGCCCGGTGCGAGCGGAGCCCGGTGCGCCCAGCAGGAGCAGCAGGAGCAGCGCGGCCAGCGCCGGCCCCTCCGGTACCGCCGGGGCCCCCATGCCGCCGGTAACCCCCCGGTTCCCCCCGGTTCCCCCCGGTGCGGAGCGGAGAGCGGCGGGGCAGGGTGGTGGCTCGGCCGGGGAGGGGCCCGCGAGGAGGAAACAAAGAGCCGTCAATCACGGGGCGAGCATCCCCGGGGATCCCGGTAGCGGCGGCGCCACCGGAGGGGAGGAACGGAACGGAACGGGGCGGGGGGAGCACCGGGAGCCCCGAGGCTGCCTTGGTCCCCCGGGTACAAGCCTCCCGGTCACGGCAATGGAGCGTGGCGAGCGCCGGTTCACCGGGAGGTCACACAGTCTGGGGCCGCCCCAGCAGCACCGGAGCATCCCAGCCCGGTAGAACCGGGGGAGGGGAACCGGGGCTGAGTGAACGGGGGTGGAGCCCTCGGGATAGGCTGGAGGGAGGCCCCCCCACCCCACCCCCCCCGGTGCTCCCCGGGGTGGAGAAGGAGGAACGGAGCCAGCGCTCAAGCACCGGGATGCGACCCAAGGCGATGAGCTCATCCCGGGAGCTCCTTGTCCTCAACGGGAGGGAGAGGGGGCTCGGGGGGGGGGGGGCGTGGGATCCACCCCCCCCACCTCTTCCCCGCCGTGATTCCGGGATGCCCGGGGCCAACGGGAGCACCCCCCCGGGGATGCTCGCGGCCAACGGGATCCCCCCTCCGGGATGCTCAGGACCAACGGGACCCCATCTCCGGGATGCTCGGGGCCAACGGGAGCACCCCCTTCTGGGATGCTCGGGGCCAACGGGACCCCCCCCCCCCCGGGATGCTCGGGGCCAACGGGACCCCCCCTCCGGGGATGCTCAGGACCAACGGGAGCGCCCCCCCCGGGATGCTCGGGGCCAACGGGAGCCCCCCGGGATGCTCGGATGGGGGGAGCCTCTCCCCGTTGAGCACCGGCCAAGGCTCCCGGCCGTGTTTACTCCTGTTTCCCCTCCGGTTCCATAACAACCGGGCCGAGCCCAGCCCCGGGGCCGCCCCAGCCCCGCTCCTCCCCGGCCCCAGCCCCGCGCCAGGGCTCGGGGGAACCGGGGAACCGGGGCGGGGGGGCTGGTGCCGAGCCGCTCTGGGGCTGTTTTCCAGCCTTCCCGCAGTTGTGCGGGGCAGGGGGGTGAGGGGGTGATGCGGGGTGAGCTGATGTGGGGAGGGACGGAGTGGAGCAAACTGGGAATGTGGGATGGAGCAGCCTGGGTGATGCGGGATGGAGGGGAACAGCCTGGGTGATGCGGGATGAGGGGAGCAGACTGGGTGATGCGGGATGGAGGGGAGCAGCCTGGGTGATGCGGGATGAGGGGAGCAGCCTGGGTGATGCGGGATGGAGGGGAGCAGCCTGGGTGATGAGGGATGGGGAGGAGCAGCCTGGGTGATGCGGGATGAGGGGAGCAGACTGGGTGATGCGGGATGGAGGGGAGCAGACTGGGTGATGCGGGATGAGGGGAGCAGCCTGGGTGATGCGGGATGAGGGGAGCAGCCTGGGTGATGCGGGATGAGGGGAGCAGCCTGGGTGATGCGGGATGGAGGGGAGCAGCCTGGGTGATGCGGGATGGAGGGGAGCAGCCTGGGTGATGCGGGATGGAGGGGAGCAGCCTGGGTGATGCGGGATGGGGAGGAGCAGACTGGGTGATGCGGGATGGAGGGGAGCAGCCTGGGTGATGCGGGATGAGGGGAGCAGCCTGGGTGATGCGGGATGAGGGGAGCAGCCTGGGTGATGTGGGATGAGGGGAGCAGCCTGGGTGATGCGGGATGGGGAAGAGCAGTGCGGGGTGATGCGGTGCTGGATGCAGCAAGGCGAGATGGCGTGATGTGGGGCGCTGCGGGGTGATGTGGGGCAGTGCGGGACGGAGCGGGACTGAGCGCTCAGCGAGGGGGCTTCGCCTGATTCGGTCGAGGAGCGGTCCCGGTGCTGCGGGAGCCGGTGCTCCTGCGGGAGCTGCCGGTGCAGCCCGGGGTCGGTGCTCCTGCTGGAGCTGCTGGTGCTGCGGGAGCCCCCGGTGCTACGGGAGCCCCCGGTGCAACCCGGGGCCGGTGCTCCTGCTGGAGCTGCCGGTGTCGGTGCAGCCCGGAGCCGGTGCAGCCGGTGCTGCTGGAGCTGCCGGTGTCGGTGCAGCCGGGGGCCGGTGCAGCCGGTGCTGGGGGAGCTCCCGGTGTCGGTGCAGCCCGGAGCCGGTGCAGCCGGTGCTGCGGGAGCTGCCGGTGTCGGTGCAGCCCGGAGCCGGTGCAGCCGGTGCTGCTGGAGCTCCCGGTGTCGGTGAAGCCCGGAGCCGGTGCAGCCGGTGCTGGGGGAGCTCCCGGTGTCGGTGCAGCCGGTGCTGGGGGAGCTCCCGGTGTCGGTGCAGCCCGGAGCCGGTGCAGCCGGTGCTGCTGGAGCTCCCGGTGTCGGTGCAGCCGGGGGCCGGTGCAGCCGGTGCTGCTGGAGCTCCCGGTGTCGGTGCAGCCGGGGGCCGGTGCAGCCGGTGCTGCTGGAGCTCCCGGTGTCGGTGCAGCCGGGGGCCGGTGCAGCCGGTGTCGGTGCAGCCCGGAGCCGGTGCAGCCGGTGCTGCTGGAGCTGCCGCTGTCGGTACAGCCCGTGGCCGGTGCAGCCGGTGCCGGTGCAGCCGGTGCCCCCGGTGCTGCGGGGCCGGGGCGGGGCTGTCCCGTGTGGTTCCGGGTCGCGCTGGAAGATGACGGCGCCCATGGAGCTTTTCTGCTGGGCTGGGGGCTGGGGGCTGCCCTCGGTGGACCCGGACTGCCTGGCCGTGCTGGTGAGCGGCACCGGTACCGGGTCTGGGGGGGGCTAAGGAGGGGGGTCCCCCGGCTGGCTGAGCACACACACCCCCCCCCCCCGCCCTCCACTGCCGCTCTCTCCTCCCCGCAGACCTACGCGAGGTTCACGGGGGCGCCGCTCAAAGTGCATCGGGTCAGCAGCCCCTGGAGGAGCCCGTCCGGTAAGGGCCCCCCCCCCCCCGCCCGCCAGCACCGGTACCGGTACCGGCACTGCCTCATCGAACCCCCTGCCCCGCTGCAGAACCCTTGTCCGAGCGCCTCCCTACCCCCCCATTGTACCTTTCTCACCACCCACTGCATCCCCTCCATCCCATAATGCACCCCCCCTCACCCCATAGTAACCCCCTCACCCCATATCAATCCCTCGCCCCATAGCACCCCCCTTCACCCCATATCATCCCCCTCGCCCCATTGCACTTCACTCACCCCATAGCACCCCCATATCAGCCCCCCTCACCCCATATCATCCTCCTCACCCCACTGGGCTCCCCCCCTTTGCCCCATCACATCCCATACCCCATCGTGCACCCCCCCTAACCCCATCGTGCACCCCTTCGCCTCATCGAACCCCCTGCCCTGCTGCAGACCCCCTCGTCCTAGCGCCTCCCCCCCTTTGCACCTTTCCCACCACCCAATCCATCCCCTCCATCCCATAATGCACCCCCCTCACCCCATAGCACCCCCTTCACCCCATATCATCCCCCTCACCCTATAGCATGACCCCCTGACCCCATATCACCCCCCCTGACCCCATATCACCCCCCCTGACCCCATATCACACCCCTTGACCCCATATCACGCCCCCCACCCCGTATCACCCCCCTCACCCTACACCACGCCCCCCCACCCCATATCATCCCCCTTGAACCCATATCACACCCACTCACCCCATATTATCCCACTCACCCCACTGCACCCCTCCCGCCTCACTGCATACCCCCCACCCCATAGCACCCCCCCATATCACCCCCCTCACCCCATATCACATCCCCCTCATCGCGTCGCACCCCACTCATCCCATCACACCCCTTCTGCCCCGTCACACATCCCTGCCCCACCTTACTTGCCCCCCACCCATCCTCGCTCCCCTCTGCCTTGCGCCCTCTCTCTGGATTTTGGGGTCCCCCCACCTTGGGCGCCGCTGCAGCCGCCCCTCTCCGTGCCCGCAGGGCGCCTGCCTGCGCTGAAGACGCGGGACGAGGGCACCATCTCCAAAACACAGCAGATCATAACACACCTCAGGAAACAGGTAGAGGGGACAGAAGGGCACCCGCTGCCCCAAACTAGGGGGGGAACTGGGGGTCCCCTGGTCTTCGTTGCGGTTATCCTGAGGGGCGTGGGTAGAATTTACCGCTTCCCTGCGGGGTCACGGCTGTTTTCTTGGCTCTGCAGAAGTATAACGCGGACTACGACCTCTCGCCTACGCAGGGAGCGGACACGCTGGCCTTCGTGTCCCTCCTGGAAGAGAAGCTGCTGCCGGTGCTGGTGAGTTGAGCTTGGGAAGCATCTCAGGGGAAATGCAGAGGAGACAGTCTCGACGAGGACTCAATTGGCTCTCTGGAGCGGTGCTGGGGGGCTCAGGCGTGTGCCCATTGCCAGGAGAGCCAGGGAATGGTGGAAGGCGTTGGGTTGGGTTGAGTTGGGTTGGGTTGAGTTGGGTTGGGTTGAGTTGGGTTGAGTTGGGTTGAGTTGGGTTGAGTTGGGTTGAGTTGGGTTGGGTTGAGTTGGGTTGAGTTGGGTTGAGTTGAGTTGGGTTGGGTTGAGTTGAGTTGGGTTGAGTTGAGTTGGGTTGAGTTGGGAGGGACCTCAAAGCCCATCCAGTTCCACCTCTGCCATGGGCAGGGACACCTCCCATGGATTAGGGGCTCCAAGCCCCATCCAACCTGGCCTTGAGCATCTCCAGGGATGGAGCAGCCACCCCTGCTCTGGGCAGCCTGAGCCAGGGTCTCCTCACCCTCACAGCAAAACATTTCTCCCCAAGATCTCATCTCAGTCTTCCCTCTTGCAGCCCAAAGCCGTTCCCTTCATCCTCTCCCTCCACTCCCTGATCCAGAGTAGCTCCTCAGCTTTCCTGGAGCCTCTTTCCATACTGGAAGCTGCTCTAAGGTCTCCCCAGGCTGAACAACCCCAATTTCTCAGCCTGTCCTTGCACAGGAGATGCTCCAGCGCTTGGATCATCTTCCTGGCTAGACCTGTGCCGGGCGTGGGCTGCGCCCTGGCCTGGGACCCAATTGTCCTCTGCCGCAGCTCCACACCTTCTGGGTGGACGCCAAGAACTACGTGGAGCACACGAGGAAATGGTACGCGGAAACCATCCCCTTCCCCCTCAACTTCTTCCTGCCCAACTCCATGCACAAGCGGCACCTGGAGCGACTGCAGCTTCTGTGGGGAGACGGCTACATGGAGGATGAGGAGAAACTGGAGAAGGAGGTGAGTGGATGTGGTCTTGGGCGCCGGGAGTCCTCGGCGGGTGCCCAGAGGGACCCACACGAGGCCAGAATCTTCGTTGGGGTGTGGGGTGAACCCCGCCTGAGCACCCGCTTCCCACTCCCCTTAGCACCGAAGCAGCTTCCTGCGGGCGTGACAACCTTCTGTCCTCCTTCTCCAGCTCTACCGGGAAGCTCGGGAATGTCTGACGCTCCTGTCCCAGCGCCTCGGCTCCCAGAAGTTTTTCTTTGGAGACTCGTAGGTGGCCACGGCGGGGGGAAGGTGCTCCGGGGTCTGAGAGCCCCTCGCACCCAGGCAGGGCTGAGATCTGGATGGGATGGAATCATCCTGCCCTCCATCCTTGCCTTGGGGCTGGGATGGAATCATCCTGCCCTCCATCCTCGCCTTGGGGCTGGGATGGAATCATCCTGCTCTCCATCCTCGCCTTGGGGCTGGGATGGAATCATCCTGCTCTCCATCCTCGCCTTGGGGCTGGGATGGAATCATCCTGCCCTCCATCCTCGCCTTGGGGCTGGGATGGAATCATCCTGCCCTCCATCCTCGCCTTGGGGTTGGGAGGGAATCATCCTGCTCTCCATCCTCGCCTTGGGGCTGGGATGGAATCATCCTGCCCTCCATCCTCACCTTGGGGCTGGGAGGGAATCATCCTGCTCTCCATCCTTGCCTTGGGGCTGGGATGGAATCATCCTGCCCTCCATCCTCGCCTTGGGGTTGGGAGGGAATCATCCTGCTCTCCATCCTCGCCTTGGGGCTGGGATGGAATCATCCTGCCCTCCATCCTCACCTTGGGGCTGGGATGGAATCGTCCTGCCCTCCATCCTCGCCTTGGGGCTGGGAGGGAATCATCCTGCTCTCCATCCTTGCCTTGGGGCTGGGATGGAATCATCCTGCCCTCCATCCTCGCCTTGGGGCTGGGATGGAATCATCCTGCTCTCCATCCTCACCTTGGGGCTGGGATGGAATCATCCTGCCCTCCTCCATCCTCACCTTGGGGCTGGAAGCAGAGAGCCCTCCTGATGAGGAGCTGCTCATTGTCCCCAGGGTTTAGGGGTGGCTGATGGATCCGGGTGGCTTTAGGTGGGGACAGTGGGAGGGATGGTGACCCAGACGCAGGTCTTTATGCCCAAGGCCGGCTTCGCTCGACGCCTTCGTCTTCAGCCGCCTGGCGCCGCTCCTGAAGGCGAAGCTACCCAACGGGAAACTGCAGCAGCACCTCAAATCCCTGCAGAACCTGTGCAACTACTGCACCTCCATCCTCAGCCTCTACTTTCCTTGGGATGGAGGTGAGCCGCATCCCCCACACCTCACCTGGAGGACTTGGGGTGACCTGTCCCCCTCTCCAGACCCCGTTTCTTCTCCTCTAGGTGACCCCCCAGCCAGCGCCCCACGAGCGGCGGGTGCTGAGGTGGAAGAGGATCCCCACAAACGGCGCAACCAGCTCCTGTCGGTGCTGGTGGGGCTGGTGGCCATGCTGGGTTACGCCTTCCTCAGCGGCATCGTCTCCATCCAGCGCGGCAGCGTGGAGCCAGCCGCCCACCGGCCCCTCGCCCTGGAGGAAGAGGAGGATGAGGAGGAAGAGTGAGGAGGAGCTGCCGGGTTCAGTAGGGGACAGGCGACTCCATCTCAAAGGTCTTTTCCAATTACGCCATTCTGCTTCCGTGATCGTTTCTCCTCCGATCCCTGGAACTGATGGTTTTTTATGCTGGCAGCCTGGCAGCATCGCTCCCTCTGGCTCCTGGGGGGGAGTTGCAGCCCTCGCCGCAGGGAGCGTGGCTGCCACGCCAATAAACCTCCCTCTCACTGCTCTGTTGTCCTCTCAGCAAGCTCAAGGCCCTTCCCAGTTTCCCCAGTTGCACGGGCTGGGGTGCTGGGTACCACACCGTGCATCCTTCTCACAGCTCTGTCCTCATCCCCAGTCCTGGGGCTCTTTGGAGGTGGGATAAAGGAAGGACCTAGAATCATTGACTCACCAGGTTAGAAAAGACCCATCGGATCATGGAGTCCAACCATCCCCATCAATCACTAACCCATGTCCCTCAGCACCTCGGCCACCCGGCCCTTAAACCCCTCCAGGGAAGGGGACTCAACCCCCTCCCTCGGCAGCCTCTGACAGGGAACAATCACCCTTTCCGTGAAAAATTTCTTCCTGATGTCCAGCCTGAACCTCCCCTGGTGGAGCTTGAGGCCATTCCCTCTCGTCCTGTCCCCTGTCCCTTGGGAGAAGAGCCCAGCTCCCTCCTCTCCACAACCTCCTCTCAGGGAGTTGCAGAGAGCAATGAGCTCTCCCCTCAGCCTCCTCTTCTCCAGGCTGAACCCCCCCAGCTCTCTCAGCCGCTCCTCTTCTTCTCCAGCCCCCTCCCCAGCTTCGTTGCTCTTCTCTGCACTCGCTCCAGAGCCTCAACATCCTTCTGGTGGGGAGGAACCAGAACTGACCCCAGGATTCGAGGAGCGGCCTCCCCAGGGCCGAGTCCAGAGGGAGAAGAACCTCCCTGGCCCTGCTGGCCACGCTGTGTCTGCTCCAAGCCAAGATGCCCTTGGCCTTCTTGGCCACCTGGGCCCCTGCTGGCTGACCTGAATGTTTTTAGCTTCCTAAAAGCATCTGTGGGCATCTCAGCAGGGTCCCCTGTCCTTTCTCCAGCAGCCGTGGGGCTCCCATCCCTACCCTCCGGCCGCTGGGCAGAGCTCACACCAGGTCTCACAGGGCTGTTGCCACGCGGCCACCAGCCTGAGACCCACGGCACGGCCAGGAGGAGCCCTGTGCCCTCACAGAAACCATCAGCAAGGGAGACTCGGCTCCTGGGTAGGATTTGACCCCAATTTTGAGGGCACGAGTGCTCCTCGTCACTGGCTGGAGGCCCGGAGCCCAGCTCCTCGCCGCGGCGCGAGGCGGGTGGCGAGCGGCGGTGGCTGCAGCCGGAATCCTTCTGGTCCCGCCAGCTCTTGTTTGCATTCCTCCACGCCTGCCAACACCAGGGAGTTCCTCGCGGCTGGTAGCTGCCAAAACCACGTTGCGCGGCGAGCCGGGCTCCGCCAGCAGCATCCCAGGGTGCGTGGGCTGCAGGGCAGGGGCCAGGGGGTGGCTGCTCAGCGCCCCGCGGAGCTCCTGTGGGACACGCGGCATGGGGTTCAGTCCCTGGCTCGGTTGCGCTGCCGCGGTTTCCTCTGGTTTTTTTTATAACGAACGCGCAAATGGAAAAGCGGCATCTGGCCAGGCTCGTCTGCGTGCCGGGAGACACAGCCCTCGCTTGTTTGGCTCCCACCGGCACCGGGACACGGCGGCCGAGCTCCCCGGACACGCGCCCCACGTGCCACCCGCGTGGAGTCGGTGGGTCCCAGGCTGAGCCACCGCGGAGCCTCCTCCCCTCATACTGGCCCAGTTGGAGGGGCCCCACGGGGAGGGGGATGACTCAAAGCAACCCCCCCCCACCCCAGCCCCGCTCCCCCCATAACGTCACTCGGGAAGTATGTGCCCGACTTTCCCAGTTCCCATTAACTGGGGAGGGGAGGGGGGTGGCTGTTCCCGCAGGAGAAACCGCAGCGTGCGGCCGCCTGCTCCGAGAGCGGGAGGAGAAGCTGGGGCTGCTGATGTTGGGAAGGTTGGAAAAGACCCATCGGATCATCGAGTCCAACCGTTCCCATCAATCACTAACCCATGTCCCTCAGTGCCTCGTCCACCCGGCCCTTAAACCCCTCCAGGGAAGGGGACTCAACCCCCTCCCTGGGCAGCCTCTGCCAGGGACCCTTGCCATGAAATATTTTTTCCTGATGTCCATCCTGAGCCTCCCCTGGAGGAGCTTGAGGCCATTCCCTCTCGTCCTGTCCCCTGTCCCTTGGGAGAAGAGCCCAGCTCCCTCCTCTCCACAACCTCCTTTCAGGGAACTGGAGAGAGTGATGAGGTCTCCCCTCAGCCTCCTCTTCTCCCTGCCAGCCTCTGCTCCTTGTCCTGCTTGGAGGATGCTGCAGAGTGGAAAGAGATGGACCTCAGTGCTCCAAGGAGCTCAGTCCAAGGCAGGATGGAGCCCCTTTAGCTCCTTGTGTGGGCAGCAAGGGCGCACAGGCGAGGTTGTAGAAAACCTGTTTATTCTATGAAAACACCTAGAAAAGAATGGATGTTGCAGCCCTCGGATCAAACAGGTCCCCTGGGGCATCGCGGGGCTCTCTCACAGCTCCAGCCCTGCACAGGGACCCGTCCCCAAGCCCTCCCAGTGCCACCACCTCCCTCCTCCAGCTACGCTGGCTGCGTCCACAGGAACGTCTGGATGGTGTCGCTGGGAGCGGTGGCCTCGATGAAGCCAGCCCGTGGGTCAGAGATCCCGAAGGACACGTCCACGGGGGAGCTGTGGGGATGCGAGAAGGGACGCAGAAGTCAGAGCCAGGGGCAGCTGGGGCTTCGAGCCGGGGCGCAAGGCTGAGCCAACTCACCGGTTCAGGACCACCAGGACAACGGCGCCATCGGGGCGCAGGAAAGCCGAGTGCTCCAGGTCACAGCGGTGGCATTTCTTGGAGACAGCCAGCCCCACGCGCTGCGAGCCCTCCGGGATGAACTTGCTGCAAGGACAAGCAGAGCCTGAGCATGGGATGGAGCTGGAAGAGGCATCAGGAACCGCTTTCCAGCCCCCTTTGACCCACCTGAAGTGGCCCAGGTGGTAGAACATGGGCTGCTTGTAGAAGACATCCTTGCTGCTGTCCACGATGACGGGGCTGTCCACATAGTTCTTAGAATCATAGAATCATAGAATCACCATGTTGGAAAAGACCCATCGGATCATCGAGTCCAACCGTTCCTCTCAAATACTAAACCTTGCTCCAGTTGGGGCCCCCTTGCAGGTCCAGCGCCAGGTTCCAGTCGGTCCAGCCCGTCACGTAGTTGTTGAGGTTCTGTGGGACAGGAGAAGGTGCTGAGCTGCTGGCTCGGTGCCGGGGGTGGCGGGGACATCATCAATGTCCCCCCCTATCCCTACCGTCAAGATGCTGTGGCTGTACTTGCTCCCTCGGTCCCAGCCACCCAGCACCACCCTGGGCTCCCAGAAATAGGAGCCAGTGGAGGCTTCCGTGGAGAGGAGGAAATAATCTGGGAAGAGGTGATGGGTGATGGAGAGCGTAAGGTCGATGGGCGCAAGGAAGTCCAGGTACCAGTGGATGCCGATGCCGCTGACGTAGCTGGCGGCCACAGGGTCTTTCAGAACCTGGCAGGAGAAAGGAGTCACCCATGCCCAGGGCTGCGAGAGCCACCACGGGGCCAGGGGAGCTGCGGTGGGGACTCACCACCTGAGCCCAGTAGGGCAGCATCACCCTCTGGTCATCCAGAATGATGAGGTGGACGTCGCGGTGGGAGCTGTTGGCCAGCGCGGGGCCCAGGTCCCGCGCAATGAAGTCCCGCTGGTGCTCGGGGGAGAAGCCCAAGCACTGGAAAGGGTAGAAGATGATCTCGCCAGCCGTGGGCTCGTTCCCTGCCGTCACCGCCCAGAAGGTCAGGTTGTGCTTGGCGTATTCATCCAGGAACCTGGGTGCGGAGGAGATGGTGAATGGTCCTCTCACGGCAGTGCCAAGGGCATCTTGGCTTGGATCAGACACGAGTTGAGTCCCTTTCCCTGCAGGGGTTTAAGGGACGGGTGGACGAGACACTGAGGGACATGGGTTAGTGATTGATGGGAATGGTTGGACTCGGTGATCCAGTGGGTCTCTTCCAACCTGGTGATTCTATGATTCCATGAACCCTGGGCACGGCTGTCCCGGTGCCCACCGCGCTCCCCCCCAGCCGCTCACCGGATGAAATACTTGGCCCAGGTCTGGTGGTACTTGTCCCCGGGGCTGCCCTTCAGCGTCCCCCTCCCTGTCATCGCACCGTTCGTCTTCATCCAAACCGGGGAGGTCCAAGGACTTGCGTAAAGAGACAGCGGCCGCTTCGCCATCGCCTGGGCTGCCTGGAGGATGGGGATCTGGGGGCAACCAGGGTGGCTGTGAGTTCTCTTGGTCTGCTCCAGTGCAGCAGATGAGTCCTCTCACTCCCCATCCCACCCTGTCCTGTTCCTCCAGGTCAAGGGAGGTGATTCTGCCCCTCTGTTGCTCTCTTGTGAGACCTCATCTGGATTATTGGGTCCAGTTCTGGAATCCTCAACATAAGAAGGAGATGGAGCTGTTGGAACAGGTCCAGAGGAGGCTACGAGGATGATGCGAGGGCTGGAGAACCTCTGCTTATGAGGACAGGCTGAGAGAGTTGGGCTTGTTCAGCCTGGAGAAGAGAAGGCTACGAGGAGACCTTAGAGTAGCTTCCAGTGCTGAAAGAGCTGCAAGAAAGCTGAGGAGGAACTTTGTAGAGGCTTGGAGTGATAGGACAAGGGACAATGGGTATAAACTGGGGAGGGGCAGGATTAGACTAGACATAAAGAGGAATTTCTTCAAAATGAGAGTGGGGAGGCCCTGGGACAGGTTACCCAGAGAAGTAAGTGGTGGCTGCCCCATCCCTGGAGGTGCTCAAGGCCAGGTTGGATGGGGCTTGGAGCACCTGATCCAGTGGGAGATGTCCCTGCCCATGGCAGGGTTGTTGGATCCCAATCTTTAAGGTCCCTTCCAACCCATTCTGTGATTCCACCCAGGCTGCAGCCTCAGCCCCTCGGACTCACCTTCATCCGCGTGTCCTCCTCTGTCAAGTTGAAATGCTTCAGCTCAAAGTCGCCCTCCGTGTCCGCGTAGGTGTAGAGGCGGACAGAGAAGTCAGTGCTGGCCATGGGGACACGCACCAGGTTGTACTCGATGCCTGGGGACAGGGAGGCAGGGATGGGATGGATTCGGGGAGAGAAGCACCCCCTGCTTCCAGCACCCTCCCAGTCCCCCAGCAAGAGTCTCAGCACCCAAATCCCAAGCAGGGAAGGCTGGACAGACCAGCCCTGCCACCCAGCAGCATCGCCCTCACCTTCCTCAGAGAAATAGGAGCGGAGCAGATGGTTCTGCGCCTCCTTGGACAGGGACTGGATGTTGATAGCAGCCGAGTCAGTGACTGAGCCCCCAAAGCCCTTCACCTTCTGGTACCGCTGCGCCGTGTTCAAGGTGAGATGGAAATCTGCAGGGGACAAGCAGCATCACAGCGGCTGAGCCGGGATGGGCTCCACTTCCGAGGTGTGCAGGGAAGCATCCAGCCTTGGCAGGTACCCGGGGGTCTTAGCGGGTACCTGGGGTCTTGGCGTTGTGCTGGAAGCTGCCCTGGCTGCGCTCGAGGCGTTTGCCGGCCTTGCTGCTCTCGTACTTGACGTAGGTGCCCGGAGGCGGCAGGACCACGGGGTCCAGCGAGTCGCAGTACGTGGCGCTGCAGGCGCACACCAGCGAGCCGTGACCGAAGTCCTTGGCATCGCAGGGACGGCCACCTGCAGCAGGAGGAGACCCCGGGCGGGTGCGAAGGGTTGTGGCAGGAGCCCGACTCACCTCTTCACCCGACCCGGAGCACCAACCCCAAATTGCTGACCTCCTTAGCTCTCTGCCTGGGGACGTGGCATCAGCGCTTACCTGATGCTTGTGACGCTGCCTGTGCTAGCAGGATCCAGCCCAGCACGCCGGCACACCCGGACCCCATGGCACCTCCGGCTCGCACGCTGACGGCACGCAGAGGGGCTGCGGGTAGGGCAGGAGGCATCAGCAGCCAGCTCTGCACCCCAGCCCTGCCCAGGGACACCATCCCCATGCTCAAGAATCACAGAATCACCAGGTTGGAAGAGACCCACTGGATCATCGAGTCCAACCATTCCCATCAATCACTAACCCATGTCCCTCAGCACCTCATCCACCCGGCCCTTAAACCCCTCCAGGGAAGGGGACTCAAACCCCTCCCTGGGCAGCCTCTGCCACTGCCCAATCACCCTTTCCATGACATATTTTCTTCTGATGTCCAGCCCTGGTGGAGCTTGAGGCCATTCCCTCTCGTCCTGTCCCCTGTCCCTTGGGAGAAGAGCCCAGCTCCCTCCTCTCCACAAGCTCCTCTCAGGGAGTTGCAGAGAGCAATGAGCTCTCCCCTCAGCCTCTTCTTCTCCAGGCTGAACCCCCCCAGCTCTCTCAGCCGCTCCTCATAAAAGCATTGAGGAACATCTGCATGCCCTGCCAGGGCAGAGCTCCTGCCACCCTGCCTGCTCCCCACAGCCCCAGCTGAGCTCCTTCCCATCCACAGGTGGCTCCAGCCACATGCAAACTGAGGATTTGGGTTCACCCTCTGCTCCTGTGCCACCCCATGCCCACCAGCCTGGTGTTCCCGGCTGTACCCTGTAGCTCGGTTCCCTCCCATCGTTTCCCTCTCACTCCTTCTCCCTCCTCGCTGGCCCCATGGCTGTGCCGTGTCGTGTCACTCTGCGCCTCCTCGGTGCCTCCTGAGCCACAGCCAGCAGCAAAAAGTTCCACGCTCGCAACTCTTGAGCCAGCGGTGGCCCAGGTGGCCAAGAAGGCCAAGGGCATCTTGGTTTGGAGCAGACACGGCGTGGCCAGCAGGGCCAGGGAGGTTCTTCTCCTTCTGGACTCGGCCCTGGGGAGACCGCTCCTCGAATCCTGGGGTCAGTTCTGGTTCCTCCCCACCAGAAGGATGTTGAGGCTCTGGAGCGAGTGCAGAGAAGAGCAACGAAGCTGGGGAGGGGGCTGGAGAAGAAGAGGAGCGGCTGAGAGAGCTGGGGGGGTTCAGCCTGGAGAAGAGGAGGCTGAGGGGAGAGCTCATTGCTCTCTGCAATGGTTTAGTGATTGATGGGAATGGTTGAACCTCATGATCCAATGGGTCTTTTCCAACCTGGTGACTCTATGACTCTAACTCCAGAGACCGCGCAGGATGGTGACTGGGATCAGGTGGGTTGTCACCTCCTGCTCCCTCCCCGCAGGTGATGTCCAACCAGCGTGGTCTCGCTCTCCACACCCATCCCTGTCCCCACCAGCTGATGAAACTGGACCCAGGGTACTCACCTGTGGCTGGAAAACCCTCTCGCCGCTTCTCTGCTGGGAGCAGGGCAGCAGGACCTGCTTTCTGGCTCCTTGTGGTAGGAGGTGACGGCGTCTGGTGGAGCAGGAAAGGTGAGTCCGGGAGAGGACAACTCGTGGGACTCTGTGCGCTTGATGAGGAGCCCGGGGATGATTTTGCAACCTGGCTCCAATAAGAGCTTTCAACACTCACCGCAGCATTTGCAAAGCTCTCTTGAAACCCGTTCCAGCAGCCAGAAGGAAGCCGGGCCAGGGGGTGGGATGCCCCAAAGCCCCTGAGAGCTTCAGCCAGCAAAGCCCAGACCCCATGCAGCCACCTCCACCCAGCCCCAGTGCATCAGTCCATCAAGAGCCCCCTGAAAAGCAGCCTTGTCTCCAGAGACACCTTGGTGGAGGGATGGGGTTGGCCATGACCCCCCAGGTGTCCCTGCTGGGGTGGCTGCTTGGCCTTGGGTCCCACCTGGTGGCTACCGGCACGTGTAACACCTCACCTGGAGCCCCGTGTCCAGCTCTGGGGTCCTCAGCACAAAAAGGACACGGAGCTGTTGGAGTGAGACCAGAGGAGGCCACAGAGATGATCCAAGGGCTGGAGCATCTCCTGTACAAGGACAGGTGGGGAGAGTTGGGGTTGTTCAGCCTGGAGAAGAGAAGGCTCTGAGGAGATCTTAGAGCAGCTTCCAGTGCTGAAAGGGGCTCCAGGAAAGCTGGGGAGGGGCTCTGGATCAGGGAGGGCAGGGAGAGGATGAGGGGGGTGGCTTTAAATTGGAGGGGGAAGATTCAGATTAGACATTAGGAGGAATTTCTTCACCATGAACGTGAGGAGGCCCTGGCCCAGGTTGCCCTGAGGAGGGGTGGCTGCCCCATCCCAGGAGGGGTTCAAGGCCAGGTTGGATGGGGCTTGGAGCCCCTGATCCAGCGGGAGGTGTGCCTGCCCTTGGCCAGGGTGGGACTGGATGGGCTTTGAGGTCCCTTCCAACCCAAACCATCTCACAGGTCCATGATTCTCACTCGACATCAACCAGAAACCCCCAGACCCCATCCCTGGAGGGGTTCAAAGCCAGGTTGGATGGGGCTTGGAGCCCCTGATGCATTGGGAGACGCAGAGGGTGGGTCTGGATGGGCTTTGAGGTCACTTCCAACCCAACCCATTCCACGAAGAGCCACCTTCACCCACGCCCTGCTCGCGGCTTCATCAGCAACTTTCCCTGGGCGGGCGGAGGTGCTGCCGGGGCTGTTGGCCAAGCCACAGGCGAGCGGCCGCGGTGGGGATGTCTGCACCCTGCTCCGGCGACGGGCGCGGCGATGGGTGCAGCCGAAGGGGCTGCAGGCGCTGCCTCTTGGAGCCCCGCGCGCCCCTGTCGAGGGGCTGTGCCCCACACTCCGCAGCCGGGCTGGGTGGAGCAGCAGGCAGCAGTTTATCATCCGCAAAACAGGTCTGGGCTCAACACCTTCTAATTTAGGCTCCCTAATTGCAGGCTTGCGCCCATCAGGAGAAACCGGAGCGAGGAGCAGAGCAACGGGAGAGGCTGCGTCGCTCCAGCCTGGCCCTGAGGTTCCCCCCAGTGCTGCTCATGTGATGATGTCTTTGTTGCAGACGTGGAGAGAGGGATGGAGGGTACCCTCAGCAAGTTTGGGGGTGACAATAAGCCACGCGGCGTGGTCGGCAGGCTGGAGAAAAGGGGTGCAAACCTACCAGAGGGACCTGGACACGTTGGAGAGGTGGGACCATGCCTGTCTCAGGAGGTTCAACAGTGCTAAGGGCAAGGTCCTACACCGGGGTCCAAGATGGGTTGGAAGCGTGTTGGGAGCAGCCCTGAGGAGAAGGACTTGGGGTGCTGGGGGAGAAGCTCCACATGAGCCAACAATGTGTGTTCACACCCCAGAAACCACCCGTGTCCTGAGCTGCGTCCAGAGCAGTGGGAGCAGCAGGGAGAGAGGGGGTTCTGCCCCTCAGGTGAGACCCCACCTGGAGCCCGGTGTCCAGCTCTGGAATCCTCAGCACAGGAAGGACATGGAGATGTTGGAGTGAGATCAGAGGAGGCCACGGAGATGATCTGAGGGCTGGAGAACCTCCTGTAGGAGGACAGGCTGAGAGAGTTGGGGTTATTCAGCCTGGAGAAGGCTCTGGGAGACCTTAGAGCAGCTTCCAGTGCTGAAAGGGGCTCCAGGAAAGCTGGGGAGGGGATCTGGATCAGAGAGGGCAGGGAGCGAACGAGGGGAATGGTTTTCAGCTACAAGAGGGGAGATGGAGATGAGATCTTGGGGAGAAATGTTTTGCTGTGAGGGTGGGGAGGCCCTGGCCCAGGTTGCCCAGAGCAGAGGTGGCTGCTCCATCCCTGGAGATGCTCAAGGCCAGGTTGGATGGGGCTTGGAGCCCCTGATCCAGCGGGAGGTGTCCCTGCCCGTGGCAGGGGTGGGACTGGATGGGCTTTGAGGCCCATTCCCATCCAAACCATTCTAAGAGGACGATGGGGACCATTCCTCCTGCCTCTCCCTGGTCCCTCACACCCACTGCCCACCGGGATGTGCAGCCTTAGGTTTCCTCGTCAGCTTTTGAGCATGGAGGGGAGGTATCAGCCCCGGCAGCTGCATTTCCAGATGGCCAGGGAGCACGGAGCCTGCCGGGAGGGGCTGAGCAGAAGCCTTTTGGAGAACAAGTCTTATTAAAAGACATCTGAGGGACCTGGGGTTGTTCAGCCCGGAGGAGGCTGAAGGAGACCTCATCACTCTCTACAACTGCCTGAAAGGAGGTTGGAGCAAGGTGGGTGCTGGTCTCTTCACCCAAGCAACAAGCGACGGGATGAGAGGAAATGGCCTCAAGTCACGTCAGGGCAGGTTTAGATTGGATATTGGGAAAAATTCCTTTATGGACAGCGCGGTGAAGCCCTGGCAGTGGTGAAGTGCTGCCCCAGTGAAGCACAGAGCAACGGTGGGTTCTCCATTCCCGGAGGGGTTCAAAACACATGTAGATGTGGCACTTTAGGACATGGATTAATGGTCACGGTGGGGTTGGGCTGATGGTTGGACTGGATGAGCTTAATGGTCTTTTCCAACCATAACGATTCTATGCTTCCTGGCATTCCTGGAGGTGGAGGGCTCCGTGGGCACCTTCCCTGTGTTGCAGAGCTTCAATGAACCTTGGGAAGCGCGGTCCTGGCCCAACACGACCCAGGAACAGCAATAAAAACACAGAACCCCCCGATGTTCTCCGTGCACAGGGCTGAGATGAAGCCCAGTGCTGCCTTCATGCTTCACTCCGAGAAAACAGCTGCTAAACCTCTTTTTTTTGTTGTTTTCTCCATTTTCCCTCGACATCAGCAACTCTGCAACTCACACACCAGAGGAGTTTGCCAAGGAGCTCTCTGGCTTTCTCATTCTGGGACTTCAAAGATGCTAGGAACGTTCCCAAAAGGCTGGAGCGAGCAAGCAAATACTGTAACTGGTATTTAAAGAGAGCAAACAGGGCTGGCCAGGTAATTGTGGGCTGCCAGCTCCGTGTCAACCGTGGTTAGAATAGAGGGGAGTCTGTCTGGAGGCCACAACGGTCGAGGGTGGCTGGATGCAGCCAGCAGAACAAGCTCTGGAAGAGATGGCATCGACCCAACTCATCCGCGAGGTCTGCAGGATGGGGACACTGATATCATTTACTCTGCTTGTTCTCCAGTCTCTGCCCCTGTGCAATGGGATATTTTGGTTAAAAATTAAAAATAAATATATAAATAAAGCGAACTAGGGGAAACCAACGGCACATCTGAAAGGAATCAAGAGCTGGCGAGCGGCTGAGCTCGTTCCAGCTGCAGCGATAAACAACGCGGCTGCAGGGAGGGAGCCCTCCGGGGCACCCCTCGATCTTCGCCGCCTCTCCGAGGAAAACCGAGCAGTTTCCGAGAGCGTAGAGGAAACACTGACGGGGATGGCGCATACCGGAGGGAGAACGTCACAGCTTTACTTGGCGCCCGAGACGTATGTGGAGGTTTCGAGGGAGCCTTGTGGGGGAGCGTGGTCCAGGAGGAGCTTTCAAGGGGCTGAGGGGGCTTGGGAGGGAGGGAGGAGGCTTGGAGACCCCTGTGCCGGGAGCATAGGAGATGCCTGGTCCATCCCGTGCTCCCAGCAGTGGGTCATCACTCCATTTCCCAAAGGAAGGATGATGGAAAGGGCAGGAATTGACTCCTGGAGACTCTCATCCCTGCGGTGCCTTCCCCAGCCCTGCCCTCCCATCACTTCCAGCGCCACAGGTAGGTCTGGATGGAGTTGGCTGGAGCCACCGTCTCGATGAAACCAACAGCAGGATCCCGGATCCCAAACGGAACATCTCGGCAAGACCTGGAGGGTAAGAGGAATGGAGAAGGTCAGCACGGCTTGGTCCAAGCATCCCCTGCTCGCCCAGGCTGGCTCGCTGACCTGTTGAGGACCACCAGGACGAGAGCTCCATCGGGACGTAGGACGGCCACGTGCTCCAGCTGGCAGGAGAGGCACCGCCCGCTGCAGCGCAGCCCCACGCGCTGGGAGCCCTCCGGGATGAACTTGCTGCAGGAAAAGAAGCAGGAGAGTCATAGAATCACCAAGTTGGAAAAGACCCACCGGATCGTTGAGTCCAACCATTCCCATCAATCACTAACCCACGTCCCTCAGCACCTCGTCCACCCAGCCCTTAAACCCCTCCAGGGAAGGGGACTCAACCCCCTCCCTGGGCAGCCTCTGACAGGGACCAATCACCCTTTCCAAGAAACATTTTCCCTAATGTCCAGCCCTGGCGGAGCTTGAGGCCATTCCCTCTCGTCCTGTCCCCTGTCCCTTGGGAGAAGAGCCCAGCTCCCTCCTCTCCACAAGCTCCTCTCAGGGAGTTGCAGAGAGCAATGAGCTCTCCCCTCAGCCTCCTCTTCTCCAGGCTGAACCCCCCCAGCTCTCTCAGCCGCTCCTCTTCTTCTCCAGCCCCCTCCCCAGCTTCCTTGCTCTTCTCTGCACTCGCTCCAGAGCCTCAACATCCTTCTGGTGGGGAGGAACCAGAACTGACCCCAGGATTCAGAAGAAGAGGGGTCACGGACCAGGTCTCAGGCTGATGGCAGCCCCTGAGCTCCCTGACCCACCTGAAGTGGCCCAGGTGGTAGAACATGGGCTGCTTGTAGAAGACGCCTTTCTTGCTGTCCACGATGATGGGGCTGTCCACGTAGTTCTTGACCCAGTTGGGGCCGCCCTGCAGGTCCAGGGCGAGGTTCCAGTCGGTCCAGCCCGTCACGTAGTAGTTCAGGACCTGGGCAGGTGGGGAAGGGGCTGAGCGGAGCTGATTTGGACCCCTGGACCCGGGCGGGCAGTGCCGGGAGCCCGTACCGTCAAGATGCTGTGGCTGTAGTGGTTCCCTCGTGTCCAGCAGCCCAGGGAGACGGAGAAGCGGAGGGCGAGGAAGCCGCTGCAGGCCTCGGTGTAGAGGAGAAAATGGTTGGGGAAGAGCTTGTGGGTGACCCCCAGGCTGCAGCTGGCGGGGACGAGGCCATCCAGGTACCAGTGGATCCCAACTCCGGCAGCGTAGTGGGCAGCGGTGGAGTTGCCCAGGACCTGGAAGGAGAAGGAGACACCTCACACCAGGACCCCCAACACCTTGACCCCGAGGAGACGGAGACACAGACCCCACGTGCCACCAGCATCCCCTAGGGCCACCTGTGTCCCCTCCTGTGGGTACCACACGCTCCCTTCTGCACCCTAAGCTGCCCCCTGATGTGGCTCCAGCACCTGCTGGGCACGAAGCGATGGGGTTGGTGGTAGATATAGCCCTTGGTGGGCTCCTCATCCCCATCGCAGCCCCTCCTGCTGCCTGGTCCCTCCTCATCATCCCTTTTGGGGTGATCTCGCACCACATCCCTGCCTTGTGCTGCTGGTTTGAGGTGAGGGAGGGATGTGCTGCAGCCTCCCCTGAAGCTCCAGCCTTGCTCCGGTTTGCTCTCTTTCCTTTGAGTTTAAGGTCGTTCCCACCAACAGCTCTTCAGCATCGTGAAGGACGAGCCCCGTCAGCCAAACCAGAGAAGGAGCTGGCGTGCTGGCAGCGCCGCCATGTGCCACGCTGCGGGAATCTGGGACAGACGTGCCACCTCCCGGCTCTGCTTCAGCCTGGCACACACGGAGGCGGCGGCTGCTGACAAATTAGCTGCCTCCGGCTCGTTCTCCAGCAGACCTGGTTTGGCTTCTGCTCTGTCTAAGGCTGGGAGGAGCTGCTGGCTTAAACGGCAGCAAAATCCCAAAGCCCGAGAGGGACACAGAGCGGAGGGAGAGGAAGGAGGCATGAAGGGCAGCAGAATCATAGAATCATAGAACCACCAGGTTGGAAAAGACCCATCAGATCATTGAGTCCAACCATTCCCATCAATCACTAACCCATGTCACTCAGCACCTCGGCCACCCGGCCCTTAAACCCCTCCAGGGAAGGGGACTCAACCCCCTCCCTGGGCAGCCTCTGACAGGGACCAATCACCCTTTCCAAGAAAATTTTTTCCTAATGTCCAGCCTGACCCTCCCCTGGTGGAGCTTGAGGCCATTCCCTCTCGTCCTGTCCCCTGTCCCTTGGGAGAAGAGCCCAGCTCCCTCCTCTCCACAACCTCCTCTCAGGGAGTTGCAGAGAGCAATGAGCTCTCCCCTCAGCCTCCTCTTCTCCAGGCTGAACCCCCCCAGCTCTCTCAGCCGCTCCTCTTCTTCTCCAGCCCCCTCCCCAGCTTTGTTGCTCTTCTCTGCACTCGCTCCAGAGCCTCAACATCCTTCTGGTGGGGAGGGACCAAGAACTGACCCCAGGATTCGGGGAGCGGTCTCCCCGTTGCCGACTAAAAGCAGGTTTTGCTCCTCACCACTTTGGCCCAGAGCGGGAGGTGGATGCGCTGGTCGTCCAGGATGATGAGCTGGGTGCGGTGGGAGCTGCGGGCGAGCGCGGGGCCCAGGTCGCAGACGATGAAATCTCGCTGCTGCGCGGCGGTGAAAACGATGGTGGGGAACACGGGGGGCGTGAGGAGCGCGGCGAGGGGCTCGTTCTGCACCGTCACAGCCCAGAAGGTCACGTTGCGTTTGGCGTATTCATCCAGAAACCTGGTGCAGGGTAGGAGAGGAGAGCAGCATCAATGAGGTCTTCCCACCTAAACCCTCTCCCGGTGCTCCTCAAGCATCCCAGCCCCAAGGGATGGTACTTGATGAAGTAGTTGGCCCAGGTCTTGTGGTACTTGTCCCCTGCTTTCCCCTTCAGTGTCCCTTTCCCAGAGACGTCCTTGTTGCTCTTCAACCAAGCTGGGGCCGTCCAGGGGCTGGCGTAGAGTGACAGTGGCCTCTTGGTCATGGTCGAGACTCGGTGCAGGATAGGGATCTGCAAGAAGGATGAGAAAGTCCAGCTCAGCTCCATCACATCTCCCAGAAAGCATGACACCCAGGGTGGAAGGATGGGGTGCACTCAAGGGATCTCTGCAGGGAATCTCAGCCTGTGAGCACCACCCCATAGAAACATAGAATCACCAGGCTGGAAAAGACCCATAGGGTCATCGAGTCCAACCGTTCCCATCAATCACTAACCCACGTCTCTCAGCACCTTGTCCACCCGTCCCTTAAACCCCTCCAGGGAAGGGGACTCAACCTCCTCCCTGGGCAGCCTCTGCCACTGCCCAATCACCCTTTCCAAGAAAACTTTTTTCCTGCTGTCCAGCCTGAGCCTCCCCTGGGGGAGCTTGAGGCCATTCCCTCTCGTCCTGCCCCCTGTCCCTGGGGAGAAGAGCCCAGCTCCCTCCTCTCCACAACCTCCTCCCTGGCCCTGCTGGCCACGCCGTGGCTGCTCCAAGCCAAGATGCCCTTGGCCTTCTTGGCCACCTGGGCCCCTGCTGGCTCCTGTTCAACCAACACCCCCAGGTCCTTCTCCTCCAGGCAGTTTCCAGCCAGGCTTCTCCTGGTCTGGAGCTGCTCAGGGTTCTTGTGCCCCAAGTGCAGGACCCAGCATTTGGCCTTGTTAACCCTCCTGCCGTTGGTCTCAGCCCAGGGATCCAGCCTGTTCAGATCCCTTTGGAGCCTCTTGACCCTCCAGCAGATCCACCAAGCTCAGTGTCACCCCCAAACTTGCTCAGGGTGCATCGATGCCTCCATCCAGGTCGTTGATAAAGACACTGAACAGGGCTGGACCCAGCACTGAGCCCTGGGGACCCCAGTTGGACCTCCACTGGCCTCCAGCTGGAGTTAACTCCATTTCCCACCCCTCTCTGGACCCTCCATCCAACCAGTTTTCCACCCAGGAGAGTGTCCAGCCCAGAGGTGACGGTTTCTGAAGCAGAAGGCTCTGCCGTGGCACAGCGCCCTGGGTGTGCGCCCTGCCAGCACCAGCCGGGATGTGCTGGGACATGCCACAAAGGAGGTGCCAGCTCCCACAGGCTGTCCCCACGCACCCTGCCACCCTGGGCACCTGGTGACAGGGGTCCCTGCACGCGCACGAGCTCCAGTGGGGCAAGGGACAAGCGCCGATGGCTTCTGCCTCCCACCTTCATCTTCACATCTTCGTCCAGCAGCTTGAAGTGTTTCAAGTCGTAGTCGTCGGGGACGTCGTCGTAGCTGTAGGGGCGCAGGGAGAAGTCGCTGGAAGCCATGGGGACCCGGAGGAGGTTGTACTCGATTCCTGCGGAGTGGGAGAAGCATCAGGCAGCACCAGAGCAGGTTCTGAGGGACGCGGCGAGGATGCATCCTGGGACCCCGTGAAGCAGCTCGGTGCTGCCGGTGCCCTCATCGCTCACCGCTCTCGGAGAAGTAGGAGCGGAGCAGGTTGTCCTGGGCTGGCTGCGACAGAGCCAGGATGTTCAGAGCGGCGGCATCAGAGAGTGACCCACCAAAGCCTTTCAGATGCTGGTACCGCACAGAAACGTTGACTGTGAGCAGCGGCCCTGCAAGAGAGACCCCGGCTCAGCTCGAAACATCGGCACCCACCACCCTCCCAGCCGCAGCGGGTACCTGGGGTGCTCAGGTGGCTCTGGAAGCTGCCCTGGCTGCGCTCCAGGCGTTTGCCGGCCTTGCTGCTCTCGTACTTGACGTAGGTGCCCGGGGCCGGCAGCTCCACGGGGTCCAGCGAGTCGCAGTACGTGGCGTTGCAGACGCAAACCATGGCATCGCGGCCAAAGAACTTGGGGCTGCAGGGCCGGGCACCTGGGGGACACGTTTAGGGAGGGGACAGGCACCACCGTGGGGACACCACCCTGCCAGAGCTCTCCCACGCTGCCTCAAGGCTCCTGGTCCCTTTCTTGGGCACCTCAGCTCCTGTAGTGCCACCCTGTCCCATGGTACCTCAGCTCCTGCAGTGCCACCCCTGCCCTGTGACACCCCAGCTCCCGCAATGTCCCCCCGTCCCATGGTACCTCATCTCCTGCAGTGCCACCCCTGCCCTGTGACACCTCAGCTCCTGCAGTGTCCCCCCCGTCCCATGGTACCTCATCTCCTGCAGTGCCACCCCTGCCCTGTGACACCTCAGCTCCTGCAGTGTCCCCCCCGTCCCATGGCACCTCAGCTCCTGTAGTGCCACCAGGTCCCTGTCCCTGTCCCTTCCCTGTGTGCCCCAGCTCCTGCACCACCTCTGGGCTCCTGACCCCGTCCCAGGACACCCGGGTGCCCACTGCCACCCCCGTGACATCCCCACGCTCACCCCTGTCCCGTGACACCCCAGCTCCTGCACTGTCACCCCTGTCCTGTGACACCCCAGCTCCTGCAGTGCCACCCATGTCCCATGGCACCTCAGCCCCTGCAGTGCCACCGCTGACCCATGGCCCTCAGCTTCTGCAGTGCCACCCGTGTCCCATGGCACCTCAGCTCCTGCAGTGCCACCTCTATCCCACGGAACCCCAGCTCCTGCAGTGCCACTAGGCTCCTGTCCCTGTCCCTTCCCTGTGCGCCCCAGCTCCTGCACCACCTCTGGGCTCCTAACCTGGTCCTAGGACACCCCGGTGCCCCCTGCCAGCCCCATTCTCACCTGCAGCCCATGGCAGAACCTGCAGCAGCAGCAGCAGGAGGGGTAGCATCCAGCCCAGGCCACCAGCAGCCCCCATGGCCCTTCGGTGTCCCCTTCCTGCCTTCGGTGAATCCCGGGGAGCCGAGCCTGCGACCGGGGGCACCTTCAGCCGAGGCAGGTGTGGGCGCAGGACGGGGTGGCGAGGCCGCCTGTGCTCCCGGGCAGGATCAGTGCCACCCTCTCTGTCCCTGCTCCTCCTTCCCTGCCACATGCTCCATCCTCTTTCTCCAGCAAAGACCCTCACCTTGCAGGAAAATGAGGCGAATCCAGCCCTGCCAGGAGCCCCCAACCCACCTACCTGTGCTGCTCCCAGCCCTCCTCCTCCTCTTCAGGCGTCTCCAGCCTCCTCACTTCACCTGTACTGGGAGCTGCTTGGAGACCTCCCTCTGCAAGGCACCCTCTAAATCCTCCCTCTCCAGCAAAGACCCTCAACTTGCAGGAAGATGAGGTGATTCCAGCCTTGCCAGGAGCCCCCGACCCACCTACCTGTGCTGCTCCCAGCCCTCCTCCTTCTCCTCAGGCAGCTCCAGCCTCCCCACCTCAGCTTTCCTGGGAGCTGCTTGGAGACCTCCCTCGGCAGCACACCCTCTCCCACCCCCACAGCTCCTCCTTGCTCTCCTCCCGGCCTTTCCCTACCTCTGGTTTTGGACCAGCGTACATCTCCGGCTCTTTTCTTACCTCCTGCAAGGATTGGGACACCACACTGAGAGCTCCAGCCACGCCAAAGCCCCCATCGGCACAGGGAGATGCAGCTCCAAGAACCCCCTGCAATGCCCTGAAGGAAGATCTGATGGTCTTTCTCGGTCTGGATGAATATTTGGAGGCAGAGCAGAACCCATAAGGTGCTCGCAAGCACCGTAGGCTAACGAACTCTACACATCTTGAGGCATTTAGCCATGCCTATTGCCCTGGCTCCCCTCCAAGAGCTGCACGGCGAGGGTCCAGGATCCCCAGGTGAGGATGGAACACGTAGCTGCACAGCCTCATGCAGCAGAAGGACCCACCTGGTGCAGCCACACGGGAGCTGGGGCCCCTTCCACGCTCTGCCCCAGCCTTCTGAGTTGCTCAGCACCCTGCAAAAAGCAACGGACTGCGAAACGCCGCAGCTTGAGGAGCAGCTGAGGGACCTGGGGCTGTTTATTCTGGAGAAGAGGAGGCCGAGGGGGAGACCTCATCGCTCTCTGCAGCTCCTGGGAGGTTGGAGCCAAGTGGATGCTGGGCTCTGCTCGCAAGGAGCAAGGGATGGGATAAGGGAAATGGCCTCAAGTTGCAGCAGGGGAGATTTAGATTGAGTATCAGGAGAAAAAAAATTGTTACTGAAAGGGTTTTCAAGCATTGGTGGAGGCTGTGCAGGGCAATGGTGGCATCTCCATCCCTGGAGGGATTTAAGAGCTGGGTTGATGAGGTGCTCAGAGATGGTTCAGTAATGAACAGGGATGCTAGGACTTGATCCCAAAGTCCTTTCCAACCAAACAATTCTAGGATTCTGGCTGTATTTTGGTCCCAACAATAGCAGCCAAGGCTGTGCCATCAATCCACGGAGGGGAACACGCTGCCCCAACGCCAGGAGCTGAGCTCTGCTCCTCTGTGCCTGGTGACAAATTACTCCAGGTGCTCCCTGCTTCTCTAAGACCAACCCTCTCAGTGCACAAAGCCAGGGCTGAACTGGGCCAGCTCACCTGGACGTAGACACAGTCTGGTCCTGCTCACATCACCCAGGACGTATCCACAGCGTGGACACACACACGCACGCACCCATCCCCGCAGGGACACCCTCGGCATCTCTCCAGAAGGGTGGCCCTGGGGACACAGAGCCACCAGCTCCCAGCTTCTGCTCTGCCTGCCCAAGAACATCAAACCCTGGGGTTAAACCACTCTGTTAGCTCGTCCTTTTCCGGATGGAGCCCAATTTATAAAGAATTTTCTCCTTTTCCGGCATATCAGGCGCAGCTTTGAGGCAAAGTCAAGCCATGGAGGTTCCTTCTACCCTCCAGCCTCTCCCTGCCACGTGGAGCTGAGCCTCGGGGCACCGAGGCCACCAGAGAAGGGGCAGGTGGGGTCAGACAGCACCCAGTTGCCCTTCCCAGGGTGAAGAGGCAGCTCCAGAAGGAACCTCCTGGGTCTCCCACCCTCAGCAGTGACTCATGCATCAGCTGGGTGCTACACCCAAGCTAATAAGCCTCAATTTTGGGAAGAGGTTAATCAGTCGGCCCCTGCTGTCCTGCGGGGATCACCTGCCTCCTGAGCTACTGCCACCCACCCCAGATGCCCCTTAGGCTACTTCCAGCCCCATTTTGGGGTTCGGTTCTGCCGGCCCCCCACCCTTGTCTGGCTGCAGCCCCACAGCTGGGTTGGGTCCTCCAGGAAAGCAAAACACTGCGGAGGCTGCTGGAGCTCATCCCTATCAGAGCTGGCTGATAAGAGCTCCCCGCTGAGCAGGAAAAGTGAGAGCAGGGGGAAAGGCAACGCCTTGGCATGAGAGATGCTGGGCAGCCCCACCAAATCCTCTCAAAGCTGCTTCTTGCTGCCACTCCCAGGTTTCTCGTGGTATTCCAGACCTGTCCTGCAGCCGTTGGAGAAGCCAGGGGGTAAATTCTGTCTCTTAGCCAAGATAGTGGGGATGGAGAGCCTGGGAACACAGAGTTAGGGCTGAGCTGCCCTTACAGGGATCACAGCTCCGAAAACATCAATGCGAGAGGCTCAAGCTCCAAGGTCCAAGCTGCTGGAGCTCAGTCATGAGGATGGTGAGATGCAGCCCTTGCTGGTGGTCACTGGTTCCAGCTCAGCTGCTGGGGGGTCCCAAGCAGCCACCATGCACTCCAAAATGAGCCAAGAGACCACAAGCCAAACCCCAAAATACTGGAGGATTCACCCCCTCACTGTTTAACCCAGAGCGAGCGGGTCCTCCAGAGCCAAGCAGGCACAGGGATGATTCACCATCTGGACATTGATTTTTAGCACCAGGCTTGGTAAAACCTTAAAGGAAAGTGGTAAGTAAGAAAGAAGCAGCAGGGAGAGGAGTGGGGATGTTGGGAGCAGGGATGCTGGGATGCTTGGAGTGGGGCTCGTGGTTGATCCTGGAGAAATATTTCCCTCTTGTGGACAAAGATAAACAGCCTCCAGGCAGAAGCAGGATGATTTTGCCCCTCAGCACAACCAGCTGGCCTTGAGACTCTGGCACACCCAGGGCTGCAGGGTCCCAGGGCTCCCCAGGGGCATCACAGAATCATAGAATCTTCAGGCTGGAAAAGACCCACCGGATCATCGAGTCCAACCATTCCCATCAATCACTAACCCATGTCCCTCAGCACCTCGGCCACCCGGCCCTTAAACCCCTCCAGGGAAGGGGACTCAACCCCCTCCCTGGGCAGCCTCTGACAGGGACCAATCACCATTTCCAAGAAAACTTTTTTCCTAATGTCCAGCCTGAACCTCCCCTGGTGGAGCTTGAGGCCATTCCCTCTCGTCCTGTCCCCTGTCCCTTGGGAGAAGAGCCCAGCTCCCTCCTCTCCACAACCTCCTCTCAGGGAGTTGCAGAGAGCAATGAGCTCTCCCCTCAGCCTCCTCTTCTCCAGGCTGAACCCCCCCAGCTCTCTCAGCCGCTCCTCTTCTTCTCCAGCCCCCTCCCCAGCTTCCTTGCTCTTCTCTGCACTCGCTCCAGAGCCTCAACATCCTTCTGGTGGGGAGGGGCCCAGAACTGACCCCAGGATTCGAGGAGCGGTCTCCCCAGGGCTGAGTCCAGAGGGAGAAGAACCTCCCTGGCCCTGCTGGCCACGCCGTGTCTGCTCCAAGCCAAGATGCCCTTGGCCTTCTTGGCCACCTGGGCCCCTGCTGGCTCCTGTTCAACCAACACCCCCAGGTCCTTCTCCTCCAGGCAGTTTCCAGCCAGACTTCTCCTAGGCTGGAGCTGCTCAGGGTTCTTGTGCCCCAAGTGCAGGACCCGCCGTTTGGCCTCGTTAACCCTCCTGCCGTTGGTCTCAGCCCATGGATCCAGCCTGTTCAGATCCCTTTGGAGCCTCCTGACCCTCCAACAGATCCAAACTTCCACCCAGCTCAATGCCATCCCCAACCTTGCTCAGGGTGCACTCAATGCCTTCATCCAGGTCATCGATAAAGACACTGAGCAGGGCTGGACCCAGCACTGAGCCCTGGGGCACGGGTTGTGCCCAATTCCCAGGATGACCCTGTCACGCACTCTCCGGTCACCCCAGGTGCTGCCAGAGCTGGTGCTGGGTTGTGCTCAGCCCACGCAGCGTCTCTGCTCTCAACTCTGACGGGATCCTCAGGCTGCAGCTCAACCCTGTTGACCCGGATCGGCCCAGCAGCTGCAATCACGACTTCCCTACCCTATCTCTCCACCCTGCGAGCTCCCTCCCTCGTTCTGGGTGTGCCTGCACCCATCTCCGGTCCCGTGCCTGCTTGCTCAAGCTGCCCCAGCTCCCTGGTGGGTGCTGAGCCCATGGTGCAGCCCAAGCCTTCTCGACACTCTGTCCCAGCTGCCCCATCCCTGGGGGGACAGGGCACCCCATCTCAGAGCTGCTGCAGCCTGGCCAGCATCCTTCTCCCTACAAAGTACCCGGAGAAGCTTGCAGACACCCTCTCCCCATCCTGAGCTGGTTTGTGCCCTCAACCCACCATGCTCCCACGCTCCTGGAACTGGTTCTGCCTCCAGTCCGAGCCCCAGGGAGCATCGCGGCACCACTGGCAGGGCAAGATGTGACCCTCCCAGCTTAGCATCAGGCTGCAATTGGCTCCAGCTCGGCAGGGAAAGTCCAGAAAGCTGGAATTCAGCCACAAAACCCACCCAGTGCTTCCACCAAGATGGATCTCCAGGCACTTTGCCCCAAATGCTGCTCCAAGACCCAGAGCATCTGTGCGCAGGGTAAACCGAGAGCCTAAAGCCGCCCCACAACAGCAGTAGGAGAGCACCCGGGCTCATCGCAGCCCCCTGCCAGGGGGCACAGGCTTGAAACTGGGAGCAAACTGGTGCCTGGAGGCCCTCCCCAGCAGGGAGAAGCTGTGGGGGGAGAGCAGCAGGGGTGTGTGCAGGGAGAGCAAACATCCCACGGGGCTCCCGGTGCTCTGAGCAGCTCTTGGGACTCCTCGGGCTCCGTGCCCGGGTGGCAACCAGCCACGGTGCCCGGGAGCAGGGGAGGGACCCTGGCACTTCTCTTCCAGCCACAGAGAGCGAGGCAGCATCAGCATTTAATGTCAGAGCAGCAGCAAACAGCAGTCACAGCCTGCGGGATCTCCAGCCCGAGGGGCATGGGGGTCCCCAACCCTCCTGCACACACACACAGCTCCCCGGCCCAGCTCACTCCTCCTGCTCGCACGGCTCTGCCGCGGCACGGACAACGCTGAGCCACCTTCTGCTGAGCCACCTTCTCCTCGTTCCTCGGCCCGAGCCCGCGGGCAGCGCTGGGGCTCCTTTGGTCCGGCTCCTGGCCAGCCACGGGCACCCCCAGCCCCGTCACGGCTGCCGCCACAGGTAGGTCTGGATGGAGTTGGCTGGAGACACAGCCGTGATGAGGCCAACCGTGTCGGCCAGCCCGAAGGTGACGTTCTGAGGGGACCTGGAAGGTGAGGAGCAGCAGGGTCAGAGCTGCGGCAGCTCCTGAGCACGAGGTCCAGCAGGACAGAATCATGGAATGGGTTGGGTTGGAAGGGACCTCAAAGCCCATCCAGTTCTATCCCTTGCCGTGAGGACACCTCCCACGGGATCAGGGGCTCCAAGCCCCATCCAACCTGGCCTTGAACCCCTCCTGGGATGGAGCAGCCACTACTGCTCTGGGCAACCTGGGCCAGGGCCTCCCAGCCCTCATGGTGAAGAATTTCCTCCTAATGTCTAATCTGAACCTTCCCCCTTCCAATCTAAAGCCATCCCTCTCATCCTCTCCCTGCCCTCCCTGATCCAGAGCCCTTCCCCAGCTTTCCTGGAGCCCCTTCCCATGCTGGAACCTTCTCTAAAGGTCTCCCCAGAGCCTTTTCTTCTCCAGGCTCAACAACCCCAACTCTCTCAGCCTACGTATGAACTAGAAGCACCCACGTGGCCCAGCAGGATGAGGTCCCGCACTCGTGGGCTGGGCTGCACCACTCACCGGTTCAGAACCACCACCACCATCGCGCCATCGGGACGCAGGAAAGCCGTGTACTCCAGCTCTGTCTTCTTGGACTCTTTCGAAACGACGAGTCCCACGCGTTGGGAGCCCTCAGGGATGAACTTACTGCAAGAAGCAACGCCAGGAAGGGAGTGAGACCCCAGCAGAGCTCTCCTCCCACCAACCCTGATCCGGTGGGTCTCTTCCAACCTGGTTCTTCTATGATTCTATGATTCTACTCCCCTCTCAACAAGCTGCTACTTGCAGCCGTGGAGATGGGAGCCCAGGCAGCCCTCACCCACCTGAAGTGGCCTAGGTGGTAGAACATGGGCTGCTTGTAGAAGACACCTTCACTGCTGTCCACGATGATGGGGCTGTCCACATAATTCTTGACCCAGTTGGGGCCCCCCTCTAGGTCCAGGGCGAGGTTCCAATCAGTCCAGCCGGTGACAAAGTGGTTCAGGTTCTGCAACGGGACAGCCCAGACGTCTGTCCAAGGAATTAGGTGCCAAGAGGAGAGGGAGCATGCTGGGAACCCTCTCCAGAGCCTACCAAATGGCCTCAAGCTCCCCCAGGGGAGGGTCAGGATGGACATTAGGAAAAAAGTTTTCTTGGAAAGGGTGATTGGGCACTGGCAGAGGCTGCCCAGGGAGGGGGTTGAGTCCCCTTCCCTGGAGGGGTTTAAGGGACGGGTGGACGAGGTGCTGAGGGACATGGGTTAGTGATTGATGGGAACGGTTGGACTCGATGATCCGGTGGGTCTCTTCCAACCTGGTGATTCTCAAGGGTGGTGGTGGGGCCTCACCGTCAGGATGCTGTGGCTGTACTGGTTCCCCCGCTCCCAGCAGCCCAGGATCACATCCCTCTCCCAGAAATGGGCCCCGATGCTCGCTTCCGTGGCCAGGATGAAGTAGTCAGGGAAGAGCTCATGAGTGGGCAGCACCGTGTCCTGAATGGGACCGATGAAGTCCAAGTACCAGTGGATGCCGATGCCGTGGACGTAACGAGCCGCTTCTTCATCCTCCAGGACCTGGCAAGGAGAAGAGTCGGCTGCCATCAGGTCCTGGACAGCAGAAAGCCATCGCCTCAACCAGGATGGAGCAGCCAAGCTGCCACGATGTGCAAAACCATGGATTTGGAGATCTGGCTGTGCTGGTGGACCCCACCGCTCACCACTTTGGCCCAGTGAGGGAGGTGGAGCCGGTTGTCATCCAGGATGATGAGCTGGACGTCCCGGTGGGAGCTGTTTGCCAACGTGGGGCCCAGGTCCCGCGCGATGAAGTCCCGTTGCTGCTCGGCCGTGAAGCCCAAGCACTGGAAGGGGTAGTTGTTGATCAGCCCGGCTGAGGGCTCGTTCTCCGCCGTCACTGCCCAGAAAGTCAGGTTGTACTTGGCGTATTCATCCAGGAACCTGGGTGTGGGGGAGAGGGGTGAGCCACGGGGTGTCCCCAGCACCACCGCTGAGGATCTCCTGGGAATCTCTTCCATCCCTTCGCCCCAGGTGCTCATGGAATCATAGAATAAGGTTGGAAAAGACCTCAAAGATCATCAATTTCAACAATGGTTGGACTCGATAATCCGGTGGGTCTCTTCCAACCTGGTGATTCTATGATTCTATGAATCAACACAATATCAACGTGTCTACTAAACCATGTTCCAAAGCATCATGTCTATATGTGTTTTGAACACCTCCAGGAACGGGGACTCCACCACTACCCCGGCAGCTCCTTACCGTACAAAGTAGTTGGCCCAGGTCTTGTGGTATTTGTCCCCCGCCTGCCCCTTCAACGTGCCCTTCCCCACAAAGGACTCGCTGGTCTTCATCCAAGCTGGGGAGGTCCAAGGGCTTGCGTAGAGCGACAGCGGCCGCTTGCTCATGGCCAAGACTCGGTGCATGAGGGGGATCTGCAGGAGGAAGCAGAGGGATCGCTTCAGAGGAGTCTTGGTGTCCCTTCCCTCCATCCATTCCATAGAATCATAGAATGACCAGGTTGGAAAAGACCCATCAGATCATTGAGTCCAACCGTTCCCATCAATCACTAACCCATGTCCCTCAGCACCTCGTCCACCCGGCCCTTAAACCCCTCCAGGGAAGGGGACTCGACCCCCTCCCTTTGCAGCCTCTGCCACTGCCCAGTGACCTTTTCTGTGGAACATTTTTTCCTGATGTCCAGCCTGAGCCTCCCCTGGTGGAGCTTGAGGCCATTCCCTCTCGTCCTGTCCCCTGTCCCTTGGGAGAAGAGCCCAGCTCCCTCCTCTCCACAACCTCCTCTCAGGGAGTTGCAGAGAGCAATGAGCTCTCCCCTCAGCCTCCTCTTCTCCAGGCTGAACCCCCCCAGCTCTCTCAGCCGCTCCTCTTCTTCTCCAGCCCCCTCCCCAGCTTCGTTGCTCTTCTCTGCACTCGCTCCAGAGCCTCAACATCCTTCTGGTGGGGAGGAACCAGAACTGACCCCAGGATTCGAGGAGCGGTCTCCCCAGGGCCGTGTCCAGAGGGAGAAGAACCTCCCTGGCCCTGCTGGCCACGCTGTGGCTGCTCCAAGCCAAGATGCCATTGGCCTTCTTGGCCACCTGGGCCCCTGCTGGCTCCTGTTCAACCAACATCCCCAGGTCCTTTTCCTCCAGGCAGCTTTCCATCCTCCCCCTTCCCACCCTTCACCTTCAGCTTCGTGTCCTCATCTCGCAGGCTGAAGTGGGCGAGCTCGTAGTCGTAGGGAACATCATCGTAGGTGTAGGCGTGCAGGGAGAAGTCGCAGCTGGCCATGGGGAGCCGCACCAGGTTGTACTCCAGCCCTGGCAGGCACGGCGGGACAGGTAGAGGTGGGCATCGGCACAGGAGGTCTCCAAGCCCTACCAGCTCCTAGGCAGAGCCCCATCGCGTCCCCACCACCCCCTTTTTCCACCTCCCTCTGACGTTCTCACCTTCCTCTGAGAAGTACGAGCGGAGCAGATGCTCCTGGGTGGCTTCAGGCAGGGAAAGGATGTTGATGGCAGCCGCGTCGGTGAGGGAACCACCAAAGCCCTTCAACTTCTGGAAGCGCTGGGTCGTGTCCACGGTCAGGACGAGATCTGCGGGGAGGGAGGCGAGCGTGACGACGGGGTACGAGCAGGGTCCGTGGCCTCTCCCCGGGCCGCAGCGGGTACCTGGGGCGCTCAGGTGGCGCTGGAAGCTGCCCTGGCTGCGCTCCAGGCGTTTGCCGGCCTTGCTGCTCTCGTACTTGACGTAGGTGCCCGGGGCCGGCAGCTCCACGGGGTCCAGCGAGTCGCAGTACGTGGAGTCGCAGACGCAAACCATGGCATCGCGGCCAAAGAACTTGGGGCTGCAGGGCCGGGCACCTGGGGGACACGGGTAGGGAGGGGACAGGCACCAGCGTGGGGACACAACCCCCTCCTTGATGCCACCAAACCCTGGAAATGCCCTCCCTGATGCCACCAAACCCCAGACACCCTTCCCTGATGCCACCAAACCCTGGCAACGCCCTCCCTGATGCCACCAAACCTCAGACACCCCCTCCCCACCATTGCCAGCCATTCCCTGCCACTGCCACCCCATCCCTGTCCCCCCTCCCTGATGCCACCAAACCCCAGATCCTCACTCCCCGTCCCTGTCACCCTCTCCCTGATGCCACCAAACGCTGGACACCCCCTCCCTGATGCAACTAAAGCTCAGACTCCCCTCCCTGATGCCACCAAACCCCAGACACCTCCTCCCTGATGCCATCAAGCCCCAGATACCCCCTCCCTGCCACTGTCACCTCCTCCCCGATGCCACCAAAGCCCAGACACCCCAGTCCCCATCCCTGTCACCCCTCCCTGAAGCCACCAAAGCCCAGACACCCCCTCCCTGATGCCACCAAAGCTCAGACACCCCAGTCCCCAACCCTGTCACCCCTCCCTGAAGCCACCAAAGCCCAGACACCCCCTCCCTGTCCCTGTCACCCCCTTCCTGCTGCCACCAGACCCCAGACACCCCCTCCCTGCTGCTGTCACCCCCTCATTGATGCCACCAAAGCTCAGACGCCCCAGTCCCCATCCCCGTCACCCCCTCCTTGATGCTACCAAGTCCCAGACACCCCCTCCATGCCACTGTCACCCCCTCCCTGCCACTGCCACCCCTTCCCCGTCCCTGTCACCCTGTCCCTGATGCCACCAAAGCCCAGACATCCCCTCCCTGTCCCTTGTCACCCCCTGTCTGATGCCACCAAAGCCCAGACAACCCCTCCCTGTCCCTTGTCACCCCCTGTCTGATGCCACCAAACCCCAGACAACCCCTCCGTGTCCCTTGTCACCCCTTGTCTGATGCCACCAAACCCCAGACAACCCCTCCCTGTCCCTTGTCACCCCCTGTCTGATGCCACCAAACCCCAGACAACCCCTCCCTGTCCCTTGTCACCCCCTGTCTGATGCCACCAAACCCCAGACAACCCCTCCCTGTCCCTTGTCACCCCCTGTCTGATGCCACCAAACCCCAGCCCCCCCTCACCTGCCGCACGGGGCCGTCCCGGTGGCAGCAGCAGCAGCAGCAGCACCGGCAGCCGCCAGCGCAGGGTCCCGGTGCCGGTCCCGGTGCCGGTAGCCCCCATGGCCCCGTCGAGCAGCAGCAACCGGAGCGAAGCCTCCTCCGCCCACGCCCCGGGGCGCCGGGACAGGAACGTAACGGGGGAGACGCACCGGGAGGGGCCGGGGGGACCCCTGGAGCTGCGGGGAGCGGACCGGGCACCGGGCACCGGATCGAGCACCGGGCACCGGATCAGGCACCGGGCACCGGATCAGGCACCGGGTACCGGTTACCAGACCAAGCACCGGGCACTGGATCGGGCACCGGATCGAGCACCGGGCACAGGATACCGGATACCGGTGACTGGAGCTGGCACCGGGCACCGGACCTGGCACCGGCTACCGGAACCCGGATCAAGCACCGGGCACCGGATCGGGTACCGGGCACCGGATCGGGTACCCGGCACCGGATCGAGCACCGGGCACCGGATGGGGCACCGGATCCCGGTTACCGGACCTGGCACCGGCTACCGGAACCCGGATCGAGCACCGGGCACCGGACCGGGTACCGGATCCCTGTTACCGGACCTGGCACCGGCTACCGGATCGAGTACCGGGCACCGGATACTGGTTACCGGACCAAAGAGCGGAGCTGGCACCGGGCACCGGATCGGGTACCGGGTCCCGTCCCCCACTCCTCCGGTCCCGGAGCCGCCACCGGGAAGCCCCACACGCCCCCCCACCCCCCCCCGGTCATGTGACCGGTCGGCTGACCCGGTAGCCCCGCCCCCTCCCGTGGGCACCGGCGCCGGGATCCGCGTTATTGGGATGCGGGGGGGCAGGGGGGACGGGAGGGGGGGGATGGAGGGACGGGGGGGATCAGGAGACAGGGGGGAGAGCGAGGGATGGGGGGGACAAGGGGGACAGGGGACAGAGCAAGGGATCAGGAGACAAGAGACAGGGGGTAACAGAGCAAGGGACTGAGGGACAAGGGGAACAGAGCAAGGGATTGGGGGACAGGGCAAGGGACAAGGACAGGGTTGGGGGGCCAGGGGGTACAGGGGACAGAGCAAGGGCTGAGGGGACAGGGGACAGAGCAAGGGATCAGGAGACAAGGGACGGGGGGAACAGGGCAAGGGATTGGGGGACAAGGGACAGGGGGGAACAGGGCAAGGGATTGGGGGACAGGGCAAGGGACAAGGACAGGGTTGGGGGGACAGGGGACAGAGCAAGGGATGAGGGGACAGGGGGGCGGGGGGGGACAGGGGACAGAGCAAGGGATGGGGGGACAGAGAAAGCAATGGGGGGGATGAGGGGACAGAGAAAGGGATCAGGGGACGGCGACTGGGGGGGGGTAGGGGGTGAGGGAGGACAGGGGACAGGGCAAGGGACCAGGGTTGGGACAGGGACAGGGTAGGGGGGACAAGGAACAGAGCAGGGGAGGACAGGGGACAGGGCAAGGGACCAGGGTTGACAGGGCAAGGGGGAGATGGGAACAGGGGAGGACAGGGGGGAGGGACAGAGGAAGGGTTGAGGTCAGGGAGAAGTGGGGACAGGGTGGGAGGGCAGGGGACAGAACAAGGGGACAGGTTGGGGGGGACAGCACAAGGGGAAGGACCGGGACAGGTGGGGACAGGTGGAGGGGACAGAGGGAGACAGGGAACAGAGCAAGGGATGAGGGGTACAGGGCAAGGAGGGGATGGGGACAGGTGGGGAGGACAGGGCAAGGGCAGGGACAGGGACAGGGTGAGGGGGACAGGGAACAGAGCAAGGCACAGGACAAGGGGACAGAGCAGGTGACAGGACAGGGACAGAGAGAGGGTGGGGGACAAGGCAGGGCAGGAACAGGCACATCATGGGACAGGGACAGGGCAGGGCAAGGCACAGGTCAAAGGATGGGGACAGGGGACAGGGCAAGGCACAGGCACAGCCAATACTGGGGACAGGCATGGCCAGCACATGGGGGGACAGGGCAGGGGACAGGCACAGCTGGCACAGGGGACAGGCACGGCTGGCAGAGGGAACAGGCACAGCTGGCAGAGGGGACAGGGCAGGGGACAGGCACGGCCAGCGCAGGGAACAGAGTAGGGGACAAAACAGGGGACAGGCACAGCCAGTGCAGGGGACAGGCCTGTCTGGAAAAGGGGACAGAGTAGGTGACAAAACAGGGGACAGGCCTGTCTGGCAAAGGGGACAGAATAGGGGACAGAATAGGGACACAGGCCTGTCTGGCAAAGTGAAGAGTGTAGGGGACAGAAGAGGGGACAGGCCTGTCTGGCAGAGGGGACAGAAGAGGGGACAGGCACAGCTGGCAGAGGGGACAGGGCAGGGGACAGCACGGCCAGCGCAAGGGACAGGCCTGTCTGGCAAGGGGACAGAGTAGGGGACAGACACATCCAGCACATGGGACAGGCCTCTCTGGCAAGGGGACAGGCCTGTCTGGCAGAGGTGACAGAGTAGGGGACAGAACAGGGGACAGGCACAGCTGGCAGTGGGGACAGGGCAGGGGACAGGCACAGCCAGTGCTGGGGACAGAGTAGGGGACAAAACAAGGGACAGGCCTGTCTGGCAGAGGGGACAGAACAGGGGACAGGCCTGGCTGGCAGAGGAGACAAAGTAGGGGACAAAACAGGGGACAGGCACAGCTGGCAGAGGGGACAGGGTGGGGGACAGCACGGCCAGCGCAAGGGACAGGCCTGTCTGGTAAGAGGACAGGGCAGGGGACAGGCCTGTCCGGGAGAGGGGACAGGGTAGGGGACAAGGCCGAACAGCCCCCAGGGGACCAGCCCCTCGCCCCGGCCCTGCCTGGGGAAGGGGCTCGGCCTAGGCCCCAGCCCCGCCAGGGCAGCAGCAACGGTCCAAGCGGTGTCCGAGGGTCCTGTCCCCAAGCGGGACCCCCTGTCCCTGTCCCCAGAGGGTCCCCGCAGTCAGAGGACGCTCTCCTTGCAGGTCCCGCTGAGGCTGCGCGGGCGGCCGCGCTCCAGCCGGCGTGCGGACAGGAGCCGTCGAAGGGACGAGGTGGAGCTCAGGTCCCCGCAGCTCCGCAGGTGGATTCCTTCGTGCGGCTGCTCCGCTCCCGGCCAAGCGCTCCAGGGAACCTGCAACCCCAGGGGAACGCGCTGCAGCCCTGCGACCGGCTCCCCCTGCCTCGCAGCGGGGCTGCGTGGACCTCAGGAGGGTCAACGAGGCCAAGGTCCTACACCTGAGTTGGGGAGATGCCTGGTTTCCATACAGGATGGGGGATGGCGTGATTGGGAGCAGCCCCGAGGCTTGGGGTGAAGCTCAAGATGAGCCGGCAACGTGCGCTCGCAGCCCAGAAACCACCCGTGTCCTGGGCTGCATCTGAAAGAAGCGTGAACAGCGTGGAGGGAGGGGATTGTGCTCTGCTGAGACCCCACCTGGAGCCCTTGTTCGGTTCTGGAATCCTCAACATAAGGACATGAAACTGTTGGAAGGGGTCCAGAGGAGGGCATGGAGATAATCCGAGCGCTGAAGCATCTCCCGTACAAGGACAGGCTGAGAGAGTTGGGGTTGTGCAGCCTGGAGAAGGCTCCAAGGAGAACTTAAAGCATCTTGCGGTGCGGAAAGGGGCTCTGGGAAAGCTGGGGAGGGGCTCTTGATCCAGGAGTGCATTGACAGGATGAGGGGAACGGTTTTCAAGAGGGGAGATGGAGATGAGATCTTAGAGAGAAACGTTCTCCTGCGAGGGTGGTGAGACCCTGGCCTAGGTTGCCCAGAGCAATTGTGGCTGCCCCATCCCTGGAGGGGTCCAAGGCCAGGTTGGATGGGAATTGGAGCCCCGGATCCAGTAGGAGGTGTCCCTGCCCATGGCAGGGGTGGAACTGGATGGGCTTTGAGGTCCCTTCCAACCCAACCCATTCTGTGATTCTATGATTCTAGGACACGGATGTTGAAGGATGGTGGAGGCGTGTGTCACCGGTACACACTGTGATTAAGGATGGACTCATTCCCGTCAGGGCCTCTTGTGCTGCGCAAGGACTCCAGTGTCCCAAAAGTTGGGACATCTCAGCAATTGCCTTCGGGTTGAGGTGATTCAGGGAGAAAAGCCTTGCGAAACACACAGGTTTTTCCCACTCGCAGCTCTGGTGGGGCCAAAGGGAAGGAGCTGCCGTACCAGGAAGGCCAAGCACTGCAGGAAGGAGGCTCTGCACACAGTCCCTCCTGCAGCCGACACCGTGGGGTGAGTGGTAGCAGGGACCAGAGACCCTGCAAAGGACCAGTGGGGAGATGCTGGTGGGGACTGGACTCCAGCACAGGAAGGACATGGAGCTGTTGGAGCGAGTCCAGAGGAGGCCACAGAGACGATCCGAGGGCTGGAGCATCTCCCGTACTAGGCTGAGAGAGTTTGGGGATCAGCCTGGATGAGAGAAGGCTCCAAGGAGACTTTAGAGCAGCTTCCAGTCCTGAAAAGGGCTCCAGGAAAGCTGGAGAGGGGCTCTTGATCTGGGATTGCAGTAATAGGATGAGAGGGAATGATTTTGAGCTGCAAGAGGGGATTTTGAGATGAGATCTTAGGAGAAATGTTGTGCTGTGAAGGTGGGGAGACCCTGGCCCAGGTTTTCCAGAGCAGTGGTGGCTGCTCCATCCCTGGTAGGGTTCAAGGCCAGGTTGGATGGGACTTGGAGTTCCTGAATCAGTGGGAGGTGCCCCTGCCTGTGGCAAGGGTGGGACTAGATGGGCTTTGAGGTCCCTTTCAACTCAACCCATTCCATGATTCTTTGACTGGAAGAAGGGAGAGGGTGTGGACGGGGTTGGGAAGGAGCTGCCCCTGCTGCTGGACCTCACCTGCTTGTGTCCCTGCGAGCTGTGCCCGGGCACCTCCATGCCCGCTGGTGGGCTGCGCTTGGGTCTCTGCAGGAACCTGGCCACCAGCCCGCGGGTGCTTCGGCAGACCTTGAGATCCCCCAGCGAGCGAGTTGTTGTCTTTGACAGTTGCTGTGTCACCTTTTTGGAGGGCAGTAGCTTGTTCTTCCCCACCGAGCTGGCCCGGAGCAGCAGAGGGGAGTCACAGTGCGAATGGCGGAGCAGGCAGGATTCCGAGCACAACCCTGCGGAGACGCTGCTGTTAGATCCTGGGCTGAGACCAACAGCAGAAGGTTTAACGAGGCCAAATGCCAGGTCCTGCACTTGGGGCACAAGAACCCTGAGCAGCTCCAGACTAGGAGAAGTCTGGCTGGAAAGTGCCTGGAGGAGAAGGACCTGGGGGGGTTGGTTGAACAGGAGCCAGCAGGGGCCCAGGGGGGCAAGAAGGCCAATGGCATCTTGGCTTGGAGCAGACACGGCGTGGCCAGCAGGGCCAGGGAGGTTCTTCTCCCTCTGGACTTGGCCCTGGGGAGACCGCTCCTCGAATCCTGGGGTCAGTTCTGGGCCCCTCCCCACCAGAAGGATGTTGAGGCTCTGGAGCGAGTGCAGAGAAGAGCAAGGAAGCTGGGGAGGGGGCTGGAGAAGAAGAGGAGCGGCTGAGAGAGCTGGGGGGGTTCAGCCTGGAGAAGAGGAGGCTGAGGGGAGAGCTCATTGCTCTCTGCAACTCCCTGAGAGGAGGTTGTGGAGAGGAGGGAGCTGGGCTCTTCTCCCAAGGGACAGGGGACAGGACGAGAGGGAATGGCCTCAAGCTCCACCAGGGGAGGCTCAGGATGGACATCAGGAGAAAATGTTTCACAGAAAGGGTGATTGGTCCCTGTCAGAGGCTGCCCAGGGAGGGGGTTGAGTCACCTTCCCTGGAGGGGTTTAAGGGCTGGGTGGACGAGGTGCTGAGGGACATGGGTTAGTGATTGATGGGAATGGTTGGACTCGATGATCCAGTGGGTCTTTTCCAACCTGGTCATTCTATGATGCTGCTCCTGACGGGACCCATCCCCCGCAGCCCCAAGGGGTCCTGCTGTCCCCTCTCCCCAGCCAGAGGGAGCGGTATCACCCCAGGGCTCCATCATCCCAGCCCCAACTGGGTGGGATCCCCATTGAATCTGCCCCCCGTGGCTTCTGTATCTCCCAGTACATCCCAGCACCCTGACCTGTATCCGCCGAGGAGTTGGACACGGTGTCCTCCAATGCTTTGGTATAAAGTACTTCCCTGAAATCTGCTGAGAGTGGAGAGAGCGTTCAGGCTTTGGCAGCGCCCATCACGGCTGCGCAGCCCCCCAGCCCCAGCCCAGGCTCCCCCAACTCCCCTGGCACGGCCACCCACCTCAAAGCAGCTCAAATCCCACCTGAGCACAGAGAAATGCAGCCAAAACCTGTGCCGCACCCTGGCTGAGCTGGACAGATATTGCCCCATGCCTGTCCCTGTCCCCATCCCTGTCCCCATCCCCGCAGCCGTTGTCACCTACCAGCATGGGTGACTGTCAGGACCCCTGGATCGCTGTGCGACCTCACCAGCGGGCGCTGGCTCAGCGCCAGCGCTGGGGACGAGGGGCAGGAGGTCTCGCTGTTGCGTCGTGGATGGCTGGGTCCCGCAGAGCGGTTACCCCCACGTCCCTGTGGCGAGGAGCCCTTCTCCTTGAGCCGCACCTCGGGGAAGCAGGGGCCGGCGCAGCGGGCGAGCCCCTCCAGGCGATTGCAGCTGTGGGTGATGGCTCCGCCAACCAAGACGCCATCGTGGTTGGGTTCCGCCGTGGAGCAGGAGTAGGAGCGCTCGCCCCGCGCCCGGGGCTGGGGTGTCTCCTCGAAAGGGCCCTGCAAACCCAGCGTGGGGCTGCGCACGTGGTGGCTGCACTGCACGCAGTCCACGCTCAGGCAATAGTCCGCGCGGCTGCGCTGGATAGAACGGAAAAGGACGTAGTCAACGGAGCGCATGGAGCCCTGAAGCTCCAGCAGGCACGAATCTTCCGAGGGGCTGCTGTCCCCAGGGATGTCCATGATCTCCGACATGATCAGGGACCCACTGTCCATGGACACTGCAAGGAGAAGAGCAGGTGTGGGTGAAGAGAATCATAAAATCATAGAGGAAAAGACCCACTGGATCATTGAGTCCAACCATTCCCATCAATCACTAACCCATGTCCCTCAGCGCCTCATCCACCTGTCCCTTAAACCCCTCCAGGGAAGGGGACTCAACCCCCTCCCTGGGCAGCCTCTGCCACTGCCCAATCACCTTTCCTTGAAAAATTTTTTCCTAATGTCCATCCTGACCCTCCCCTGGGGGAGCTTGAGGCCATTCCCTCTCGTCCTGTCCCTTGGGAGAAGGGCCCAGCTCCCTCCTCTCCACAACCTCCTCTCAGGGAGTTGCAGAGAGCAATGAGCTCTCCCCTCAGCCTCCTCTTCTCCAGGCTGAACCCCCCCAGCTCTCTCAGCCGCTCCTCTTCTTCTCTAGCCCCTTCCCCAGCTTTGTTGACCTGCCCCTCTCTAAGCCCTCGATCTCCAAGCCCAAGGCTCTCACCTTCTCCGCTGAGCACGATGGAGGGGACGCGGTCGCAGGTGCAGGCGTGCGAAGCCTCCGTCAGCTGCGACTCAAACAGGGTGGCCTGCGAGACGCTGCGGTCAAGGCACAAGCAGAGGAGCCCAGCCCTGCTCGCTCATCCCCTGCCCCCCGTCTCCCACCTGGCTGTCCCCCCGCAGCCCCATCACGGTCTCGTAGGAGGGGGGGAAGTCGGTCGGGTAGAGGGGCACGGGGCTGTCCATGGAGCCGTTGTAGGTGATGCTGCGGAATCAAGAGCAGAAAAACCACATCAGGTGGGATGAGCCCAGCTGGAAGGCAAAGAACCCCCCCGAGATCCTGCCCCACGGCAGCCGGGTACCTCTGAGCATCAGTCTCGGAGCTGCAGGTGTATTCGGGTGGGTAGTAGGGGGGGGGGTGGTACCGGAGGCACGAATTCCTCGAAGTCCTCATGCTCTGCAGGAAGGTGTCGGGAGGGGATGTGCATTCCAGAGTCACAGAGCTCGAGCGTTGGGGGACCAGCTGCAGGGAGAGAGAGGAGGGAGAGCTGGGACCCCCCTGCCCGGAGATCCAGTGAGGGATGCTTGTCCTGAACCTTAATCCACGCCCAGTTGGAGCACCTTAGTCTCTCCCTCAGCCTCGGAGTTCTCCTCAGCCTCATCTGCTCCTGGGCCAGGGCTGGGACTCACCACATGGACAATGTCAAGGGAGAAGATCTGGATGCAGCACACGACAGCGGAGAGCGTGCAGATGATGGTGGAGAAGACCGTCAAGCCGCAGACGCTGAAGAGAAGGTCCTGGGGAGGAGCAGGGCGAGCTGTGGGCTCCGGTAGGGCGCGCCCCAGGGAGCCCTCGTCTCCCTGCGGGTCCCCAACCTTGAGTGCCACGCGGATGCTCCGGCAGTCGGGGTTGGGGAACATGGTCAGCATCTCGCTTTGCCGGCTGCACGAGGCAGGAGGAGGCTCCAAGCGGGCCTGGCAGCAGATGCACGAGTCCCTCTCCTGGGGAGAAGGAAAGCCATGAATGACCTCCAGATGCTGTGAGGGACCTCCAGATGCCGTGCTCTTCCCTGAGAGACATCAGTGCATCCCACTGCATAGGAACTGTTGGAATGAGTCCAGAGGAATCATAGAATCACCAGGTTGGAAAAGACCCACTGGATCATTGACTCCAACCATTCCCATCAATCACTAACCCATGTCCCTCAGCACCTCGTCCACCCGGCCCTTAAACCCCTCCAGGGAAGGTGACTCAACCCCCTCCCTGGGCAGCCTCTGACACTGCCCAATCACCCTTTCCGTGAAACATTTTTCCCTAATGTCCAGCCCTGGTGGAGCTTGAGGCCATTCCCTCTCGTCCTGTCCCCTGTCCCTTGGGAGAAGAGCCCAGCTCCCTCCTCTCCACAACCTCCTCTCAGGGAGTTGCAGAGAGCAATGAGCTCTCCCCTCAGCCTCCTCTTCTCCAGGCTGAACCCCCCCAGCTCTCTCAGCCGCTCCTCTTCTTCTCCAGCCCCCTCCCCAGCTACAAAGGCTACAAAGATGATGTGAGGGCTGGAGCACCTCCCGTATGAGGAGCTGGGATTGTTCAGCCTGGGGAAGAGAAGGTTACAAGGAGACCTTTTAGCGACCTTCCAGTATCTCAAGGGGCTACAAGAGAGCTGGGGAGGGACTTATAACAGGCGTGTTGTGATAGGACAAGGGGGAATGGCTTTAAATTCGAGAGGGGAAGATTTAGACTAGACATAAGGAGGAAATTCTTCACAACGAGGGTGAAGAGGAACTGGAACAGGTTGCCCAGAGAAATTGTGGCTGCCCCATCCCTGGAGGGGTTCACGGCCAGGTTGGATGGGGCTTGGAGCCCCTGATGCAGTGGGAGGTGCCCCTGCCCATGGCAGGGGTGGGGACTGGGTGGGCTTTGAGATCCCTTCCAATTCAAACCATTCTGTGCTATGATTCTAGGCTCCCCAGCTCCCAGTACCCCCAGAGCCCTGCAGCCAGGGCCGAGCAGACACTGCGGCAGCCTCAGCAGCCTCACCCTCTCACAGGACTCGAGGGATTTCACCAGCTGCGCGTTCTGGCAGGACAGGATGGACCCGGCGAGGCTCAGCATGATGCCCAGCACCGACAGCAGCGTGAAGAAGGTCACCTGCAGCAGGGAAGAGAGGGGCTGGCTGCGGGGCAGGGAGCAGACACGCACCCCTGCATGTCCAGGGGCACGTGAGGCCACTCGGCCCCCCATCCTGCTCCCCTACCTCTGCCAAGGTTGCCCCCCAATACCTACCACCAGGGTGAGCGGCCGCTTCCAGGAGACGATGCCAACAAGCCCAGACAGCGCCAGCTGCGGATACACAAGCCCAGGGATGAGGATGAGGAGGGGTCCCTACCAGGCACTGGGGCTCAGAGCAGGCCCTGGCTTCCCACAAAGCCCCCTGGAGCCCTCTGGGTGCGGAGCCAGCCCCGGAGCCGCAGGGAGAAATGAGCTGGGAGAAACTGCTGATTCAGGGCAGCCTGGGGACTGCGGGCAGCGAACCCGGGCCAGGATCCGCGCTGCGGGGTCCCTGCGGGGGTCCTGCCCTCGCCCCGTGGATGCAGGAGGCAGAGCATCCCGCCGCTCGCCTTGGGAACAGGGCAGGGCTGCCCGGTTCTTCCTTCCTCGGCGCCGCTGCAGCCCCCCCTTCCCCCACACCCCTCCCTGCCCGCTCGGGGTCTGTTCAGAAGCAAAACACCTCAACGCAGCCCCCCTGGACCGCTCCGGGGGTCCCCATCCCAGCCAGCCTGGGGGAACCCCTGGGATTCTCCCACAATGCTCTGCGGCAGCCAGAGCCAGAGGGTGGGGGAGCAGCGGGGCTCCACTCCCTTGGGACCGGTGGCCGATTCAGCATCCAGGGAGCCTGGAAGAGCAGGATTGAGGTTGATCACCCCACACACCACGTCCCAGACCCCGCAGGACGATGCCCCGAGCCCGGACTCACCGAGAAGCCGGCCCAGGACGGGCAGGAGTGTCGGATCTTGGCGGAGGGCGTGAGGGTGGCGGCCACCAGGCTGAAGGTGACGATGAGGATGCCCAGGATGGCTTGGATGAAGCCCAGCACCAGCAGGACGTGCAGCCAGGTCCGCTGCCCGCGGAGGTGGGTGATGCTGCGGGACGCTCGGCCGGTCAGCGAGCGGCTGGACTCGCTGGGCGAGGGCATGGCTACCCCGGGGGGCGAGCCGGGGGGCTACCGAACCCCGGGGGCAGCCGGGGGCACAGAGCCAGGACGGAGCAGGCCCCAGGGGGATGCGGGAACGGGCTGCTCTGCGGGAACGGGGCGAGCTCCACCTTTCTCCTCCCGGAGGATGCTGAGGGCGGCTCCTCCCTGCCCCCCCCCCCCCCCACCCCCCCCCCCTCCCAGGCCCCGGGGGCAGCGCCCGCGGCCACGAGGCACCGGGAGCCGCCACCGGTTTTGCGGGGAGTCCCTGGAGCCTCACGGGGCTCTCGGCATCCCCACCGGAGCGTCGGGTTAAAGCCACGGGCGGGAGGTAAAACGCAGCCCCGGCGCCTCCTCCTCCTCCTCCTCCATCCCGCCCCGCGGGGACCGGGATCCGCAGCCCGGGATGCGGGAACCGGGCTGGGTCACCGGCTCCCGGAGCGGCCGCCGCCCACGAGCATCCTCCGGTACCGGTGGGGTCACCGCCCCGAGGGCTCCGGGTGCCGGGGGTGCCCGGGAGGCCGAGGAAAGCGAGGGGAGCGGGCGAGCATCGCCTCCGCCGGCGGCCCCCGGGGTCCCCGCTGCACCGGGGCAGCTCCGGGCACCGGCCCCGCAGCCCCGAGGAGAGAAACCGGGGCGGTGCCCGCCCCGCACCGGGGCCGCCCCTGCGCGGAACGCCGGGAGCTGTAGTCCCGATGCGCACCGGGACGCGGCGACACCAGGGACCGCGGCTGGAGCTGGGACCACAGTGACCAGAGCATCAATCACGGCATGGACCACAGTGACCAGAGCTGCGACCACCCCCATGGGCACATGGACCCCTGCGGGGGCCGGAGCATCATAGAATCATGGAATCACCAAGTTGGAAGAGACCCCGGATCATCGAGTCCAACCGTTCCCATCAATCACTAACCCGTGTCCCTCAGCACCTCGTCCACCCGGCCCTTAAACCCTCCAGGGAAGGGGACTCAACCCCCTCCCTGGTCAGCCTCTGACACTGCCCAATCACCCTCTCCATGAAAATTTTTTTCCTGATGTCCATCCTGAGCCTCCCCTGGGGGAGCTTGAGGCCATTCCCTCTCGTCCTGTCCCCTGTCCCTTGGGAGAAGAGCCCAGCTCCCTCCTCTCCACAACCTCCTCTCAGGGAGTTGCAGAGAGCAAAGAGCTCTCCCCTCAGCCTCCTCTTCTCCAGGCTGAACCCCCCCAGCTCTCTCAGCCGCTCCTCTTCTTCTCCAGCCCCCTCCCCAGCTTCATTGCTCTTCTCTGCACTCGCTCCAGAGCCTCAACATCCTTCTGGTGGGGAGGAACCAGAACTGACCCCAGGATTCAACCACAGCATGGACCACTGCGGCCAGAGCTGGGACCACCACCATAGGCACATGGACCACTGCAGATGGAGCTGGGACCACCATGGCTAGAGCACGGACTACAGTGTCTAGAGCATGGACCATAGTGACCAGAGCTGGAACCGCAGTGGTCATAGCTGGGACCACCACAACAGGCACGTGGACCACTGCAGTGGCCAGAGCATCAACCACAGCATGGACCACAGTGACCAGAGCTGGAACCGCAGTGGTCATAGCTGGGACCACCACAATGGGCTCACGGACTACTACAGTCAGAACTGGGACCATCCCAATGGGCTCATGGACCACCACAGCCAGAGCTGGAACAGAACCGTGTTCAGAGCTGGGACCACCACAACTAGAGCATGGACCATAGTGACCAGAGTTGGGCCATATCCTAGTTGTCTTCCCACCCCCTCAGTGCAGAGATGGAGGAGACGCTGAGTGAAACTTCATTTATTTCTTAAATTAAACCTGAAGGCGGCTTGGCGTTGGGCACAGCAACACGCGGGACCGTGGCCAGAGCAGGGATCGCAGCCCAAGCTGGGACCACGGTGGCCAAAGCAGGGACCACCTCAGCTAGAGCACAGACCGTGGCATTGGTCAGAGCTGGGACCACCAAAACCAGGATATGGACCACCAAAGCCAGAGCTGCAACCATCGTGGTCAGAGCCTGGACCACTGTGGCCGGAGCTGAGGCCACCGCTGTCACCCAGGACCAGCCCCATGCCAGGGGGCCAGGGCCAAGCCGTTCGTGGCTTGCAGGGGATCGGCCGCATGCTTCATGGCCCCCGCGGATGAAGGCACGAAGCCCCTCGCCAGCCCAGGAGCATCGAAGAGGAGATGGGGCAAAGCACAACTTAATGGGACCCACAGCAGCGGTACCAGGCCCTGGGATCACCAAGGACGATGACACAGGGGCTGGTGGACACTGGGGGGCGAGGAGGGACAGAGGGGCACAGGGATGGGCTCTTCCTGAGGAAAGGAGGGGGGTGAAGGGTGCTGGGAGAGAGCTGGGGGCGTGCAAGCGATCCCTGGCCCCGGGGTAGCAGAGGAGGGGAAGGGAGAAGTCCTTGGCCTGCTCAAGGTAGGTGAGGAGGCACCAGGAACTCCTGCCAATCCATAATGGCTGCGTTTGGGGACGGGCTGAAGGCACCAAGCCCCACCGCTCCCTGTCCTGGCCCCGCTCTCCCTCTCCCTGCACGTGGAGTCTCCTCAGCCCAGCAAAGGTGAGAAAAAGAGGATGAGGAGAGGGACTGGAGAGGCACCGCTCCCCCTCAGCACCCTGGGGACAGAGCCAGCCTCACCCTAACCAAGCAAGCCCAGAAGGGGGAGACCGGGATGATGTTCTTAGCAGAGAACTGTGTCTCACATCGAAGGGAAGGCAGGGAAATGCCTCCAGGGAAGAGCCAGGCCCTGCACACCCCGGGACTGGGCACCCAGGGAACCTTTTTTTGCACAAGTGCCACCACCAGGTAGGGAAACGGGAGCCCCCCGGGAAGGAAAGTAGCCGTTTCGGTCCCTGTCACACGTCTAGATTCCCGGTGCTGGAAGGGAGAGTGAAGACAGCCCCCAGCACCTCCCAGTCTGCTGAGGGAAGGGGACCAGCACAAACCAGAACGACCTCCAATCTGCGAGGAAAGGGGTTAGAGCAGCAGACGATTCCGGCACCAGCACTTCCAAGCTGGGATGAGGCAGCCTCTGAGAGCTGATGCAGACACACGGGGATCCAATGAAAAGTGCAATTTTGGATTTCCTCTTCCTTCGAAAGAGCCCACGTGCGAGGAGAAGCCGGCGCTCCCTCTCCGCTACGGCGTCCGGAAGGCATTGGTGGCAGCACCGGCAGCAGCGTTGGCCGCTGCCGTGCGCACAGCTTGGTTGGAGAAAACCCCCGCGGCAAATTCCTCCTGAGCCTTCTGGAAGCTGGCGCCCGTCCGGCGGTACAGAGAGTGGATCTGGAAGAGAGCGGCAAGCTCAGGACCGACACATCAGCCCCGTTCCAGGCACCCGGTGAACAGAGCTCTGCGCTGCGCCTGCCAAAACCCGCCCTCGTCCAGATTTGGATCAGAAACAACGTGGCCAGCAGGGCCAGGGAGGTTCTTCTCCCTCTGGACTCGGCCCTGGGGAGACCGCTCCGCGAATCCTGGGGGTCAGTTCTGGTTCCTCCCCACCAGAAGGATGTTGAGGCTCTGGAGCGAGTGCAGAGAAGAGCAACGAAGCTGGGGAGGGGGCTGGAGAAGAAGAGGAGCAGCTGAGAGAGCTGGGGGGGTTCAGCCTGGAGAAGAGGAGGCTGAGGGGAGAGCTCATTGCTCTCTGCAACTCCCTGAGAGGAGGTTGTGGAGAGGAGGGAGCTGGGCTCTTCTCCCAAGGGACAGGGGACAGGACGAGAGGGAATGGCCTCAAGCTCCACCAGGGGAGGGTCAGGCTGGACATTAGCAAGAAATTCTTCACAGAAAGAGTCACTGGACCCTGGCAGAGGCTGCCCAGGGAGGGGGTTGAGTCCCCTTCCCTGGAGGGGTTTAAGGGCTGGGTGGACGAGGTGCTGAGTGACATGGGTTAGTGATTGATGGGAATGGTTGGACTCGATGATCCGGTGGTTCTTTTCCAACCTGGTGATTCTGTGATTCTATGAAATTTGATCCAAACTCACCTTTTTCAGCATAATAACGCCCAACACAGCCACTGCTGTGAAGACCAAGGACACCAGGATCATCATCACAGCCACGGCTGTGTTCTGGCGCAGAGCTATCAGGCTCAGTATCCAGCCACTGTAAAAGAAGAAGCCGTTGTTTACAGGTTCTTTCTTTCCCACCTGCCTCTGCCCTGCTGGGTTGCTACTGGACCAGTACAACACGCACCAGAAGCCCCAGTTTGGAATTCCAATCGCCTGCAAGACGTACATCACGTTCTGGGCAAAGAAGACGAAGAAGAAGACAAAGAAGTTGAAGGAACTGTCACTCCTGGAAGAGAAAAAGAGAGAGAGAGACTGGCAGGATGAGGCCACAGAAAAGAACTCTCAAACCTTCTTCAAAGCAGGGCAGACAAGGAGGACACGAGACCCAGAGCAGAATCTCCACATCCTCAAGAACCAAAGGCCACGAGGAGCCTTCGGTGAGGCAGTCGGGGCAGGGAGCAGCTCAGCCTTCCCAGGTTCCCAGCTGCTTTTTCTGGCCAGAAGCCGAAGCAGATACGCACCTGAAAGCTTTGTACATGGGCCTGTACCAGCAGACAAAGGAGCAAGGCGTGTAAAGGAGAGCCCAGAGAATGGAGAGGCCAAACCCAGAACCGGACGAGGGTTCCACACAGAACCAGGCCAGTGAGGACAAGAAGTTCAGGAAGAGCGCGATGGTGCTGGCTGCGAGAGAGGACAGGATCAGGCCATCGAGCCACACTCCCCCTGCCCACCCCACAGGCTCAGCCTCGCAAAACCTGCACAGAGCTGGAATTGCGATTTCTCCCGAGCAAAGCGTTCCCTTGCGTGCAGCGAGCTTGTTCCTCTGCGTCCTCAGGCTCTGCTCGCAGCTTTTCCCCCTGGGACTCACCCATCCAGAGGTAATACATGGTCGAAACCGTCTTCTGGAAGTCGGCAGGGATCTCCACGGGGATGTCCTGGTAGAAGCAAGGCTTCACGGGGCAGAAGGAGGGCAGCGGGGGCCAGTTGTTGGGCCTCGCTGCAGAGGGGAGGAGGGGAGAAGATCAAAGCAGCGCTGGGGCAGGAAGGATTGAGGGCTCCCGGTTCCCCCAGGCTGGGCCCATTGCTGTTCCCTGCCCACCCCTGGCCATTCCCAGCCCTGTTCCCTGTTCCCCATTCCCATCCCTGTTCCTCATTCCCACCAGCCATTCCCAGTCCCCGTTCCCAGCTCCCATCAACCGTTCCCATCCCCGTTCCCCGCTCCCACCAACCGTTCCCATCCCCGTTCCCCGCTCCCGCCAGCCGTTCCCATCCCCGTTCCCCGCTCCCACCAACCGTTCTCATCCCCGTTCCCCGCTCCTGCCAGCCGTTCCCATCCCCGTTCCCGTAACCCACTCACTCGAACCGCCGAGGGCCGCGTTCTGCAGCTCCCGCTCCCTCCGGTCGAGCTCCTCCGCTTTCCTGTTCAGCTCCTCCTGCCGCTTGAGCAGCTCGGCCGTGGCGGCGGCTGCCGAGGCCTACGGGAAGCGCAGGCCCTGGGGCTCCCGCCACCGGCTACCTGGGCCCATCCCAACGGAGACGAGGCTCCCGGTCCCCTCCCGGTACCTGGGTGCCATAGGAGCCGTAGTTCCGGGGCTCGGTGGGGCTGGTTTTCCGTGGGGGGGCGGCGGCCGGTGGAGGAGCCACCGACGGGGCCTGGTACGGTGGCGGCTGCGGGAGGCAGAGGGGACGGTGAGAGGCTGCTCAACCGGGAAAGATGCCAGTAACCGGGACATAGCCCGGTGCACCCGTCCCGCTCACCGGGCCGTTCCCAAAGGGGTTGTAGGCGTCCAGCGTGGCGGGATCGGGGTCCAAGCGGGGCTGCAGCATCGCGGGGTCCTGGAAGAGACACGGATGGGGTGAGCGGGGAACGGGAACGGACAGGGGAGCGGGGAAACAGGAATGGATGGGACAGCGGGAACGGGGGAGCTGATGGGTGAGCAGGGAATGGGAACGGATCGGGGAGCAGGAATGGATCGGGGAGAATGAGAATGGATGAGGGGAACGGGAATGGTTGGGGGGAATGGAAACGAACAGGGGGAACGGGAACGGATGGGGGGAACAGGAACGGTCAGGGGAGCAGGGAAATGGGACAGAATCGGGGAGCAGGGAACAGATGGGGGAATGGGGGAACGATCGGGGAGCGGGGAAACGGGGAAGGATCGGGGAGCCAGGAAACGGGAACGGATGGGGGAGCAGGGAAATGGGAACGGATGGGGGAATGGGGAAACGGGAAAGAATCGGGGAGCTGGGAAACAGGAATGGACGGGGGAGTGGGGAAACGGGAAAGGATCGGGGAGCAGGGAAACGGGAACGGGTCGGGGAGTGGGGGAACGGGTGGGGGAGCAAGGAATGGGAATGGGTGGGGGAGTGGGAGAACGGGAATGGATGGGGAGAATGGGAATGGATGGGGAGACTGGGAATGGATGGGGGGAACGGGAACGGATGGGGAGAACGGGAATGCATGGGGGGAACGGGAACGAATGGGGGGAACGAGTAATGAACGGGAGGAGCGGGGATGGGCCCAAGCAACGGGCGCAGGGCACGGGCACGACGGGAGCGGGAACGGGCGGGGTAAGCGGGGAACGGGAACGTCTGTGGAGCGAGTGCTCCGGGCCGCACCTGGAAGGGGTTGTCCGGGAGCACAGCGGGGCCGCCGCGCTGGGCCATGGCGGGGCCGGTCCCGGTAGCGGAGCCGGAGCCGCCGCTGCTGCCGGAGCCGCCGCGCGCCGATTGGTCGCCGCGAAGTGACGTCACCGGCGCCGGGCACGTGACGCGGGCACGTGACGGCGCGGGGGGGGGGTCACGTGACGGCGCGGCTCCTGCCGGCCCCCTCCCCTCCGGGGAACCCCCAATACCCGCCGGGATCCCGCTTTTCCCCTTTGTCCCTCGAGTCCCCCCATTCCTCCTTTTTCCCCCTTGCCCCCCAGGCCTCTCTTATCCCCCTTTTGCCCCCTTGTTCTCCCCACAGCCCCCCCTTTTCCCCCCTGACCCCCAAGGTGCCCCCCATTTCCCCCTGTCCCCCCCATCCCCGTTTTCCCCCATGCCCCGTGAGTCCTCCCCACCCTCTTTTTTCCACCCAGGACCCTCCCATCCACCTTTGCCCTCCCAGTCCCCCCCCATTCTTCTTTCCTCCCTGTCCCCCTTTTTCCCACCCCCCCAAGTCTCCCCCATCCTCATTTTTCCCCCTGGCCCCCCACTATGCTTCACTGTCCCCCTGCTTCCTCCCCATCTTACTTTTCCTCCTTGTCCCTCGGGTCTCCCCCCACTCCTCCTTTCCCCCCTTGCCTCCCAGGTCTCTCTTATCCCCCTTTTGCCCCCCTATTCTCCCTATATCCCTCCCTTTTCTCTCCTGTCCTCCTAGTCCCCCCCATCCCCATTTTCCCCCATATCCCCTAAGTCATCCTCACCCCCTTTTTTCTACCCAGGACCCTCCCCATCCACCTTCCCCCCCACCCCCCGCCCCATTTTCCCCTCCAAGTCTCCCCCATCCCCATTTTTCTCACTGTCCCCCTCGTTCCTCCCCATCCTACATCCCCCCCCTTGCCCCCCAGGTCTCTCTTGTCCCCCTTTTGCCCCCATATTCTCCCTCTATCCCTCCCTTTTTTCCCATCCCCATTTTCCCCCTTGTCCCCCGAGTCCTCCTCGCTCCCTTTTTTCCACCCAGGTCCCCACCATCCACCTCCCCATCCACCTTTTCCCTCCTGTTCCCCCTGAGTCCCCCCAATCCCTCTTTTCTCCCTATCCCCCTTTTCCCCAGGTCCCCTCCATCCCTCCCAGCTCTCTCCCCATTCCTCCTTTTCCCTCCTTGCCTCCCAGGTCTCCCCCCATTCCTCCTTTTCCCCCCTTGCTCCCCGGGTCTCTCTTATCCCCCTTTTTTTTAACGGGGCACCCAGAGCGTGACTGGAGGTGCCGTTAAAAACACAGGAACGCAGCCCTAGCAGAACAGGCCCCAGCCCAGGCGATTTATTCACTTCATCTTTATTTTTCACAAAGACTGTACAAAAAAATCTTTATAAAACTCTGGTGTGGGGATGGGCTATGACATTGATCCAAAAAATAATTCCCATGCAGTCCCACCAGTTTCATAACTTACAAGGAGAAACAGAGAAACTACGGGGAGCTGCGAGTCCCGGAGTATTTACAGCACGGAGGGCAGGAGACAGAGGAAGATGGGAACAGAGGCATTTACACCATGGACATAGAGACCAGCAGTGAACATATTTACAATATCTCACATATTAACAGCTTTACAAATGCGTCCAGGGAGTTCTCGGGTATAAAAAAAAGCACCAAGTATCTGAATTAGAAATCGGACGGGCCTCCACGGGGGCTAGAATCCGAGAGCAGGCGGGCTCCTCCTCTGGCGTCACCGGCTGATGTCCCGGCTAGAGTCCCACAGCTTCGTGCTCGGCTCCAGCTCCAGCACGTCAAAGAAAGGGTGTTTGAGGGCTTCGGAGAGGGTGATGCGCTTGGAGGGCTCGTACTCGAGCATGCTCTCGATGAGGTCGAAAAGGCGGTGGTGGTCCTCAGCCTCGGAGGTCAGGTAGCGCTGGGGAGAAGGAGCGAAGAGGTGAGGGCCAAGGGTGCTGCGGTTGCAACACAGTCCCTGGGCTGAGCAGCTAGAATCACCAGGTTGGAAAAGACCCACCAGATCATTGAGTCCAACCGTTCCCATCAATCACTAACCCATGGCCCTCAGCACCTCGGCCACCCAGCCCTTAAACCCCTCCAGGGAAGGGGACTCAACCCCCTCCCTGGGCAGCCGCTGCCAGGGACCAATCACCCTTTCCATGAAGAATTTCTTCCTGATGTCCAGCCTGAGCCTCCCCTGGTGGAGCTTGAGGCCATTCCCTCTCGTCCTGTCCCCTGTCCCTTGGGAGAAGAGCCCAGCTCCCTCCTCTCCACAACCTCCTCTCAGGGAGTTGCAGAGAGCAATGAGCTCTCCCCTCAGCCTCCTCTTCTCCAGGCTGAACCCCCCCAGCTCTCTCAGCCGCTCCTCTTTTTCTCCAGCCCCCTCCCCAGCTTCGTTGCTCTTCTCTGCACTCGCTCCAGAGCCTCAACATCCTTCTGGTGGGGAGGGGCCCAGAACTGACCCCAGGATTCGAGGAGCGGTCTCCCCCGTGCCAAGTACAAGGCTGGGGAGAGCCTGGTTTGTTCAGACTATCTCTGCTCCTAGACCTGAGCTCTAGGCCACTTCAACCAAGCACAGAACTGCCACGTTCCCACCCCACTCCGACATCTTTCCCAGGCACTTCCTGAGGTCTCCATGCCCTCCTCCTCCTCCATTTCAGATTAAGCTCAGGCTGCTGCAGTCTTCCTAGTTTATGTCTGGGACAGCCAAGGCTCCTTCAGGAAGACACGGCTCTGAGCCTTTCGGTGGCCCAACCTTGCCCACAGGAGGAATCTTCACAACCAGGGCAGGCCCTAAAAGACTCTGCAATGAGAAGAGGATGAAGGACACGGGTGCTCCTGCCCACCCTGCCTTACCCGCAGCGGTTTGCAGTTTTCCCTAACATAGCGGCCAGCAGAGGTGTTGTCATCCCAGTCCAGGCGCCCGTGGTAGAAATATTTCTGTTTCCTGTCAGAGTAAAGAGGTGGGAAAAGGTTACACCCAAGCACAAAAAAATCTCGCAGCGACAACTCTGCCCCAGCCCCATCGGCTCGAGCTACCCCGGTGACTGTAGCAGCAGAACCGGCTCAGCAAGCAGCTTCAAAGCTTGGTCCCTCAGAGAAAACCAAAGCAGGAAAGAGCTGGTAAGCCTTCAATGCTCAGCCAGCCTTACTCACCTCGTCTTCCGGATCATCCGAGAAGGAATTGGCCCCAAGATCCTCTCCATCATGGCCAGGTGCTCCCGGTTGTCATGTGTCTGAGAGAGAGAGATGTAAAGGGATGGGATGGAACAGATTCTAGTTGTCCTGCCTCCAGCCCTGGGTACTCAGGAAGCCCTTGCTGGGCCTCAGTCGTCTCTACACGACCACAGCGGAAGCCCCACCAGGCCCAGAGGCGCTCAGCCGCACGCAAGAGCCAGCAACCTCTGCCATCGGGTGTGAGGCAGCCGCCCAGCACCCGATTCTCACCTGGAACAGGGTGAAACCCACATAATACTCAAAGATGATGCAGCCGATGCTCCACACATCACAGGGCTGGCTCCAGCCGAGCTCTAAAAAACAATGCTTTTTAAATAAAACATCCAGTTATCGCCTAAGATCCCAACGCCCTTCCCTTTGTCCATCTAAAACAAACCATTGACGGCAAAAAAAAACATTCCCATTCCAGCCTTGTTCCCAATATGCTGGTGGCAATAAATTCCCAGCTGGCAGCAATGCCAAAGCATCAACTTAGAAGTTGTTGCCCCTCCCAGAAAACAGAGGCTAGAGCAGGTAAAATAAAGCACTTCTCATTTAGTATTTGATAATTTAGTGTTAGTATTTGATAGTATTTGAGAGGAATGGTTGGACTCGATGATCCGGTGGGTCCTTTCCAACCTGGTGATTCTATGATTCTAGGATTCATCTCCCAGGGTAAATGCAGGATGGATATTGAAAGGCGCGGAGGCAAAATACTCCTCAATTTCACAGGCAGCAGCCCAGGCACTCGAGGCCAACACCGGACTCTGCAGACAGACCAAGGTGGTACCTACCCAGGATGACTTCTGGGGCCCGGTAATGCCTGGTGGAGACAATCGTGCTGTGATGCTCGTGATCGAACGTGGCACTGCCGAAGTCCACCACTCTGATGGACGTGCTCTTCACGCTCCGCTCATCCCGTTTCTTTGCAAGAAGAGTGGGAGAACGCTATCAATTACTCAGGAATTTCCAGAGGCTGACTTAGCCCCTTCCTTACACCGCTGAGGCTTCAACCACAGGAAGGCTTCGAAGGGCACATTAGCGCTGGCACAGCCCCCAAACGAACCATGGTGCAGGTAACCATGTGGTCCCTACGGCTCATTTGCAGACTATACAAGCCATTCATGCAGGGTGTAGGCCCTGAATAAGTAAACAAACATCGTCTAACAACCCTCCATCTCCCAGAGGCACGTTTCCAACTCCCACCCACTGGTACCAGAAGGAATCGCTACCAAAAGGCAGCATCGTTACCTTCTCCAGGTTGTAGGAGAGCTCATAGTCAGAGTTAACGAAGAGGATGTTCTCCGGCTTGAGGTCCGTGTGAGTGAGTTTGTTGTCGTGCAGAACTGAGGAAGCAAAGAGTTGGGGTGATGGAAGAGCAGTGAGGGAAGGCTGCACCCACCTGAAGAGCCAACACCATTAGTTCAGTTTGATTGACATCACTTTAGGCCACATTTAGAACTGGATGGGAACATAAGGCTCATCCAGGCTGAGCTGCTTCGACAGAACCACAAAGATTTATCACATCCATCACCGGAACGTGTGTGGAAGTGGATGTTGAATTGCCCTGAGCTACTGCCAGCCCACACGCATCAGAAAACATTACGATCAGGAAAAGAAAAAGGATTCATTCCAAGCACACACGCTGCTGGAGGGGCAGGAAGGCTCAGTCTAAGAACTGGAACAGCAGCACCACAGCAAAAAAATCGCTGCTTTGGGCCCCCAGTTGCAAAACTGGCAAAGAAATTGGGAGCTGCAGAGCTCTCCAGTTGGAGCAGCGGAGAGAAGAGCAGGGAGCACTTACATTTCACGGCCTGGCACACTTGGTAGGCCATGTGCCGCACTTGGTGGATGGGGTAAGGCAGGTAGTTGTTGTCCTTCAGGAAATCAAAGGTGCTGAGCCCCAGCAGCTCGAAGGAGATGCACATGTGGCCGTGGTAGTCAAACCAGTCAAACATCCTGACACACAGACTGAGAGAAAAACCCCGATTCGGGACAGAACTGCAGGCACCGCTTGGCTGTGTCATCCCTGAGCTTGGCTCCTCCTTTCCTCGCTCTGTTTCTGTCCCCCAGCGAGCCAATCTGCCTCCAATAAACTAGCTACAGACAAGTCCAGTCACACAACACCAAGTCCCTCCCTCATCCCAGCCCTGCCCTTCCATTTATTTTACCACCGCGCACACACTCACTTCGTATTCTCTGGATCCTTCTCGTTGATTTTCTCTAGCACGTTAATCTCCAGCCGAGCAGCCTCTTTGTATTTCTCGACGTTTTTAATGATTTTGAGAGCGACACGTGCACCACCCCTGGGGCAAAACAAGAAGGAGGCACGAGATCAGCCCCGCGCTGGGTAAAAAAGCCCATGGCCCATGAAAGGGCCTTTCTGATACAGCATCAGGCTGCATCGGGGGAAATTTAGATGGGAAATTAGGAAAAATTTCTTCACAGAAAGGGTTCTCAAGCACAGAGGCTGCCCAGGGAGATGGTTGAGACATCAACCCTGGAGGGGTTTAGAAGGCGGGTAGATGAGGTGCCTGGGGACAAGATTTAGTAGTAGACAGGTAAGGTTGGAGCTGATGATCTCCAAAGTCTTTTCATAGAATCACCAGGCTGGAAAAGACCCACCGGATCATCGAGTCCAACCATTCCCATCAATCACTAACCCACGTCCCTCAGTAACTCGTCCACCCGTCCCTTAAACCCCTCCAGGGAAGGGGACTCAACCCCCTCCCTGGGCAGCCTCGGACAGGGACCAATCACCTTTCCTTGAAATATTTTTTCCTAATGGCCATCCTGACCCTCCCCTGGTGGAGCTTGAGGCCATTCCCTCTCGTCCTGTCCCCTGTCCCTTGGGAGAAGAGCCCAGCTCCCTCCTCTCCACAACCTCCTCTCAGGGAGTTGCAGAGAGCAATGAGCTCTCCCCTCGGCCTCCTCTTCTCCAGGCTGAACCCCCCCAGCTCTCTCAGCCGCCCCTCATAAGGCCTTTTCCAACCTAACAATTCTATGTTTCTGTGCCGTGCAGCCTCGCTCCACTCAGAAGGTGCCTGTTAAGGAGCATCCGCCAAATCCACACCCTACAAAGAGCCTCAAAGCTCTCCTGACCCCTCTCTAAGACACGGGAAACCCAGGATCGCCTGGAAACAGAGATTCATTTTCACCCGCAGGCTCCTAGAAGAGGCCCTGTCGCTATCTACGATCCCTTTACCCCTCCCCATCCCAGACATACCTCCGGTGATCGATGCACTGCACCACTCTGCCGAACGTGCCTTCCCCTAAGGTGCTAATAATCTCATCTGAGAGGGAAGAGAAAGAGAGGGAAGAGGATGAGAGCGTGAGCACGACCTGGGTGCAGCGCATACACAAGGCAGAGGAGAATGCATTGCAACACCTAACCTGCACACAGCTCGAGAGGCCGGAGCAGCGGAAGGCTGACACCGGCTGCACAAGGCAACTGCCCTAATTCCCTGGCACTTGAGGAACAATACGAAATATAAAACGTAGCTTTAACAAAAGGGGAAGGAAAAGGAGAGGGTTTCTCTTTAATAAACAATGGAAATAAAACGAAACAGAAAGATAAGACAGATCTGCGACTGCGATGGGAGCTTAACTAGAGAGCTAAATTATGTTACGATTTGGCTGTACATCTTTCTTGTAGCCAGTCGCCGACGCGATAGATCAGATGCCCCTCGTCGTCGTCCTCCACACTCTTGGCCCTTCTGCTGCTCTGTCGACTCCGCTGCTGGCCCAGGCAGACAGGGAATTCATCATTCACCAATCATTTTCAAACCAGCGCAGCAGCCAGCGTCACGCATTGGTTGGTTTGGGAATTCACATGGTTGTTTGAGGAGGGGTTGCAGGAGGAGATTCCCAGCCAATTCATACGGCACAGAGGAATATATAACGATAGGGATATTGCAAGGGAACATGTCAAGATAACAACACACTAGCTCAGAAAAGAAAAAAACAGTTTTGCTTTTTTTCGTTGTAGCCAAAAAAAAAAAAAAAAAAAAAAAGGAAAAAAAAAAAAAAGAAAAAACAAAAAGAAAAACCAAAAGGAAAAAAAAAATAGAACCTGCAAACAGCACCCACCCCGAGCAGCGTGAGAGCAGAGGTGTGTGAGCAGAGGGGCCGACTGCTCGCGCTCCTCAGGGGGCTCAGAGAGGAACAGCACTGCCCGCTGGGTCCTGGGCAACGGCGAGAGCGCCCAGCTCCGCAGCCGGGTGCCCAGCGGCCCTGGGGAAAGGCTCCCTGGAAAGGCAGCGGAAGGCTCCAGCGAGGGGGCTGAGCTGCTCCGCGTAGACATTCCCCATCCCATTCCAACAACCGCCCACACCTGGCTTCCCCCAGCCCCGACACGCAGCAAAAGATGAATTCAGAGATTTCCGAACGATCCATCCAAAAATCAGAAAGAACGTCAGAGTTTTACGGATCTGCCTGAGGAAGATGTGGCACTTCTTCCTAAACCCTCCCCCAGAGAAGCTGACCCTGGAAGGATTAACTTCCAGGAGAGAAGCAGAGGCCCAACAGGGAACAGGGACAGCCTGGGATGAGGCAGATAAGAGGTTTACGCCAGAGAAGAGAGAATTCCTGCCTTCAGTTCTTCAGCTAAGTATCCCCACACCTGGGAGTAGCCAGCCAGCAGACTCGGGACCTGAATCCAGCCCCCAAACCCATCCCTGGACACAGCCAGAACAGACCAGACAACACTGAGAGCTCCACACACAGAGCAGAGAACGCTTCTGGGGTCTCACAGAAGTGGAAGATGAAGAGCAGAAACAGATGAGAAGAGAAAGCCAGGGACACTGCTGGGAAGAGCCTGTTGATGGTTGCTGCCTGCACCTGAACTGATCCGTTTGAGCTCTACTCCTGCGCCAAGCCCCTCGCACAACATGCCACGTCAGCTGAGCCCACCCAGGATCCTGCTTTGGCACAGAACGTGGCTCTCGGAGACCAGGGCTTCCTCCACAGAACACAGGCCCGAAGCAGGCACCACAGGGGCCGAGCTCTCTGGGAGTAGGATCAGCTGAACCTCGCATATACGTGACTGCCTGGCTGGGGTTCCTGCACAGCCCTGAACGAACGTCTCCGAATCCAAGCAGCGCTCTGCAGGGATAAGGGAGCTGAGGAGCGTGGCACTACCCTGGGGACACGCCAGCCTCGTGGGGCCTGTCCTCCTCCCACCTCTGAGCGGGCAGCGCTACCAAAGAGCCTGCGGCACCGGCCAGCACAGGGCGGTGACAGAACTGCAGTCTGTATCAAAGATTTCCTACGCGTTTTCTCAAGCCGAGTCCGAAACAGCATTAGAAAGTGAGTTTTCCACTTACCCAGCTCGCCACCTGGGAGAGAAAGGTTACAGGGAGGCCCAGCACAGCAGGATACTCACCGATGAGGAGCGACTAAAGGACCGGCTGCGGCGCCGCCTCCGCCTGTGCTTACGCCGGCTGCTTTTGCAGCTCCGGTAGCTGCCCTCGCGGTCCCGGGAGCGCCGGTACTCGTAGGAATGATGGTACTCGGGTTCATAGTAGGCTTCCCCTCGCTCGCGGCTGTAATCGTTCCTCCGATAGCTGTCACAGTAACGCCGGTCGTAGGCCCTTCGGTCAGCTGAGTGATCGTCGTAACTAGGTAGGAGAAGCAAGACGAGAGATTAAAAACGTCGCCTAGAAGCTCAGGAGACAGCAAGGCCCAGGTCCCCATGAACCTGAGCTAGTCTGAGCTGAAGAAACATGGCCGGGCTCGAAGTCTCACTTTGTTTTCGCAGGCTCACCTCCTGGATCGAACGTGGTAACTGTCTTCCCGCCGGTGCCGACGGTCACGCTCGCTGCTGCTCGATCGCGACCGTGTCCGCCGTCTCTTGTGTTTGCGACTTCTGTAGCGCTCGTGGTAGCTGCCCCGGCTGCTGCGCTCCGACGAGCGGTACCTCCGAGAGTGAGGCATCTGCAAGGAAACACAGCGGTGACTACAGGAGGCAACCATGAGGGAGAGAAACCTGCACAGTCCACAGCCAAGGAGCAGGGAGATGATCAGCAGCACGTCCAAGTGAGGGATTTGAGATGGAGAACATGAACTTCTGAGAGATCCCAGAACCCCACACAAGATGCCCGTCACCACAAGAAGGATGCTGAGGCTCTGGAGCGAGTGCAGAGAAGAGCAACGAAGCTGGGGAGGGGGCTGGAGAAGAAGAGGAGCGGCTGAGAGAGCTGGGGGGGTTCAGCCTGGAGAAGAGGAGGCGGAGGGGAGAGCTCATTGCTCTCTGCAACTCCCTGAGAGGAGGTTGTGGAGAGGAGGGAGCTGGGCTCTTCTCCCAAGGGACAGGGGACAGGACCAGAGGGAATGGCCTCAAGCTCCCCCAGGGGAGGGTTAGGATGGACATCAGGAAAAAATATTTCAAGGAAAGGGTGATTGGTCCCTGTCCGAGGCTGCCCAGGGAGGGGGTTGAGTCCCCTTCCCTGGAGGGGTTTAAGGGATAGGTGGACGAGACGCTGAGGGACACGGGTTAGTGATTGATGGGAACGGTTGGACTTGATGATCTGGTGGGTCTTTTCCAAACTGGTGATTCTATGATTCTAAAAGAACACAACCACTAGGATGCAAGATGCCAGAACAAGAGGATACAACCACACATATAGCCTGTGGCTGCCACAGCTCCATTTCCCTTGGTTACTTTCCCCTCTTTGTCCCCCATCTCCACTGGCCACAGCTTCAGGAACACCGTTTGCACCTTCAGGGCTTCCACAATCTCTTTTTAAATGAGCACGTTCCCAGGACGGGCAGAAGCACCACCAGAAAACTGGTGGAGGGTGAAATAAAGGCCAGGATCTCAACAGTGCTTGAACCAAAGTCCTTGTGCACTGGTACTGGAGACCCTGTGTGGGCAGCTCCTGCCATCGGCAGAGACACCTCCCACTGCATCCAGGGCTCAAAGCCCCATCCAACCTGGCCTCGAACCCCTCCAGGGACGGGGCAGCCACCCCTGCTCTGGGCAACCTGGGCCAGAGCCTCCCCACCCTCACGGCTAAACATTTCTCCCCAAGATCACCTCTCTATCTCCCCCCTTTTGCAGCTGAAACCATTCCCCTTGCCTCATCCCTGCACTCAAAAGCCCCTCCCCAGCTTTCCTGCAGTCCCTTTTGACTCCTGGAAGCTGCTCTAAGGTCTCCCTGGAGCCTTCTCTTCTCCAGTCTGAACAACTCCAACTCTCCCAGCCTGTCCTTGCACAGGAGGCGCTCCAGCCCTCAGATCATCACCATGACCTCCCTGGACCCATTCCAAAAGATCCATATCCTTCACACGTTGAGGATTCCAAGAACCCAAGGCAGGGCTACAGGTGAGATCACACAAAAGTGGAGCAGAATCCTTCCCCTCACCCTGCTGGTCTCCCTGCTCTGGATGCAGCCCAGGATACGTTTAGTTTCTGGGTTCTGAGCACATTTTTGGCTCTGGCAACATATTTTGGTTCTCATCACCTGCACGGGTTCTTCCTTCACCAGCAGACCTCCCAGACGAGTTTCACCTTCCTCAAAACTCTCTCTTAACGTTTCCGTCACGGCTACTGGACAGAAAACCCACCCCGGGAGGTGGCGACCGGGGCGAGCTTCATCCCTAGGCCCTACGGGGCCTGTCCCGGTTGCCCCGGGGCCGGTCGCCACTCTCAGCCTGTAATTAGCGGCTGGACGCGAAGGCGGGGGGGTGGCGGCTCGGAGCATCGGGGAGGCGGCGCCGCCATCGGGGCGTTCCGCAGTCAGCACCTTCGGAACCGGTTTGGGGACAGCGATGGCGGCTGCCGGCGCCTCCAGCGGGCGCGGGGCCGCGCCGAAAGCGGCGACAACGAGGCCTGGCCACCAGGAGAGAGCGGGGCTGCGGGGAGGAGTACCGGGGAGCGAAGCCCTCGCCCCGCCCGCGGCCTCCTCGGGGCCATCCAACCCCTCCCGAGCCCCCTCCGCAACGCCCAGGCCGCGGGGCTGCGGCGTCGCCAGGACCCACCGGGCCGGGCCTGCCCCGGGGCCGCCCCCGCCAGGCGCGGAGGCCGCGGCCCAACCCCTCCCCCGGCCGCGCCCCGCTCCGCACCGTCCTCGCAGCCAGCCCGGTGCGCTTATCCCACAGGAAATCCGTGATGGCGGCTATGGAGCCCCCGGGAACACCGGGCCCCGCTCCAGCTGCTCGGGCTCCGCCGCTGCCACCGCCCCGTGCGCCGCCGATCCGGGTCCCCACCAGGCCGCGCGCGCGCACGCACGTAGGCACGCACGCACGCATACGTCATACGCACTCGCGTAGCCACGCCCACCGCCCCACCAATTGCGGCCACGCCCGCCCGCGCTTAGCCACGCCCACTCCGCTCCAGTTCGCGCAGGCCACGCCCACCTCTGCTTTTGTCACACCTACTGCGTTAAGCCACGCCCACCGTCGCTGCGCCCTACGGGCCAGGGCCCCGCCCACCGCCTCGCTCTCAGCTCACCAAGGCCCCGCCCATCCATCTAAGCCACGCCCACCGCCTGGCTCTCAGCTCACCAAGGCCCCGCCTGCCGCTCTAAGCCACTCCCACCGCTTGCGCCTTGCCAATCAAGCCTCCGCCCACCGCCTCGCTCTCAGCTCAACAAGGCCCCGCCCATCTATCTAAGCCACGCCCACCACCTCGCTCTCCGCTCATCAAGGCCACACCCACCGTGCTAAGCCCCGCCCTCCGCTCTCCGCCCCACCAATCGCGACCCCGCCCACCGCGAATCGGCTCCGCCCACCGCTCCGCGCCCCCGCCCCTCGCGCCCCTCCCCGCCCGCCCGGGGTCCCCGCGCCGCCGCCGCCGCCTCCCGGGCCTCGCTGCTGCTCGTCTCGCCGCCGCCGCCCCGGTGCTGCCGGCGCCTCCTCCGCTGGCAGCGGGGCCCGGGCGCCGCTCCTCGGGGTGAGCAACAGGCGGGCTCCGTCGGAGCCGCGGACTCCGGTGAGCGAGCGCGGCCGGTTAACGAGCGGCTCGGGGGCGGCGAGCGAGAGAGCAGCCGCCCGGGGCCGGGCATGTGCGGCGGGGCGTGGGGCAGGGCGCCCGGGCAAGGGCGTTTGAAGGAAACGTGAGGCGGCGGCATGGAGGCGGCGACGGGCCGGAGCCCCGAGCCCCGGGAGAAGCCGCCGGTACCGGATGGGGAGGCGGCGGGGGCACCGGCCTCGCCGGTAACGACGGAGCAGATCGTGGCGGAGGGCGAGACGGCGGCGGCGGCGACGGCGGCGGCGCCGGGGACGTTCGTGCAGCGGCAGCTCGGGGCGATGCTGCAACCGGCCGTGAACAAGTTCTCGCTGCGCATGTTCGGCAGCCACCGGGCCGTGGAGATCGAACGGCAGCGGGTCAAGTCGGCCGGTGCCTGGATCATCCACCCCTACAGCGACTTCAGGTGCGACCCCGGGGGAGCCGCGCCCGGTGCCGCCGCCGCGCCCGGTGCCGCCGCCGCTGTCCGTGGTGCTGAACGCGGGGACCGGCCCCGCGGGGCAACAAGTGGCGGCACCGGGACGGGAGGAGCCTGTTCAGACGACACCGGGATAGGGGAGACGGGTTCCCACCGACACCGAGACGGGGAGAATCGGGATCCTCCGCCACCAGGGGAGCTGCCCCGGTATGGGGTGTCCCCCCCCCGTTACCGAGCCAGGGGAGATGGGTTCCCACCGTCACTGGGGACGCTGCTCCCGTCTGGGATCCCCCCGTTACCGGAGGAGATTCCCCGGTCTGGGATCCTCCCGCCACCAGGGGAGCTACCCCGGTCTAGGATCCCCCGGTTTGGGATCCTCCCGTTACCGGAGGAGCTGCTGCCCCGGTCTGGAATCCGCCCCCCCCCCCCCCCCGTTATCCGAGGGAGCTGCTGCCCCGGTCTGGGATCCCCCCGTACCGGAGAAGCTGCCCCGGTCTGGGTTCTCACCGCCACCGAGCCAGGGGAGAACCGGGATCCCCCGCCACCGGGGGAGCTGTTGCCCCGGTCTGGGTTCCCCCCGTTACCGGGAGAGCTGCTGACCCGGTCTGGGATCCCCGAGTCTGGGCTCCCCCTGTTACCGGAGGAGCTACTGTCCCGGTCTGGGATCACCCCTCGTTACCGGGAGAGCTGCTGCCCCGGTCTAGGATCCCCCCGTTAACGGAGGAGCTGCCCCGGTGCATCCTCCCCACCCCGAGAGCCTCGGTTCCGGTGGCCCCTCCCGAATCCCGGTCTGTCCCACGGGAACCGGGCAACTTTCTTCATCCTCAGCCCCTCCCGGTCCCGAGCCGGTGACCTCCGCCAACCCGGTCCCGGTGAGCAAGGGGGGAGGCAGGAGCTGCCCCTTCGCCTCCTTGCGAAGCTTCTTCTCGTCCCCCACGGGGACACGGGACCCGTGAGCTCCCGGTACCGGGAAGGAGGAGGACACGGCACCCGCCGAGGCCTGGCTGACGGTGTCACCGGCATGGCAGGGAGAGCTCGGGGACGGAGGATGTGGGAGGAACTGGGTGTCACGGGGATGTTGAGTCATGTAGGGTGGGTTTTCTCTATGGGGGATGAAGCTGCCAGGCAAGTCATCTCCGCAGCGAGCTGTGACACAGCCCATGTCCCCAACCCGGTGTGGAGCTGTCACCCTCCGTAGGGCCGTGGCACCTGTAGCCACCTCCGCTTGCCGCTGCCGGCTCCTCAGCGTGGCTCGCGAACAACACTGAAGGCTACGAAACCTTGGAGCCTTTTCCTTGGGGAAGCCAACCCCAAGTTGGTGACGCTGAGCTCCGCGAGAGCAGCTTGTGCAGCCGATGCCCTAGAATCATAGAATCACCAGGTTGGAAGAGACCCACCGGATCATCAAGTCCAACCATTCCCATCAATCACTAACCCATGTCCCTCAGCACCTCGTCCAGCCGTCCCTTAAACCCCTCCAGGGTTCCAGAGCCTCAACATCCTTCTGGTGGGGAGGGGCCCAGAACTGACCCCAGGATTCGAGGAGCGGCCTCCCCAGGGCCGAGTCCAGAGGGAGAAGAACCTCCCTGGCCCTGCTGGCCACGCCGTGTCTGCTCCAAGCCAGGGTGCCCAGCGCTGAAGGTGACATGAAGTGAGCTGGCAGGTGGACAGCCGGCAGGATTACGGTGTTTATCACATTAAGGGCATCCAGAAAGGCCACTGAGATCAGGGACCCGTGTGCTAAGCCTGACACAGAGTAAAGGACAGGGCGTGCCCTGCCCAGAGATGAGAAGGCTCTGGGGAGACCTTAGAGCAGCTTCCAGCGTGGAAAGGGGCTCCAGGAAAGCTGGGGAGGGGCTCTTGAGGAGGGAGGGCAGGGACAGGATGAGGGGAGTGGTTTTGAGCTGAAAGAGGGGAGATTGAGATGAAATCTTAGGGAGAAATGTCCTGCTGTGAGGGTGAGGAGGCCTGGCCCACGTTGCTCCATCCCTGGAGGGGTTCAAGGCCAAGCTGAATGGCGTTCGGAGCCCCCGATGCAGCGGGAGGCGTCTCAGCCCATGGCAGGGATGGGACTGGATGGACTTTGAGGTCCCTTCCAACCCAAACTATTCTACGTCTCTAAAAATCTTACACCTAAACCAGAATCGTGACAGAGGTTGGGCTTCTTGTCAAGGGCAAAGGCCAGTTTGGATCCACGAGGCCCTAAGAGTTGCCCAGAGGTCACCCTTGGAGGTTCAGGTCTGCACCCAGAGCCAGGGCTGGGGCTAACGGGGGCACGCGACGGTGGAAGATTTTCCAGGCCCTCATAAAGACACGTTCATGTGAAGATTAAAAACATCTCAGCCCCATTTGCATGTGAATGGGGGTGTGGATTTTCATGGCAGAACCAAGTACTAATCAAGAGAAAATGCCCTCAAGTTTCACCAGGGGAGGTTTGGACTGGATATTAGGAAATATTCCTTTACTGAGAGAGTGGTGAAGCCCTACAGAGGCTGCCTGGGGCAGCGGTGGAGTCTCCATCCCTGGAGGGGTTCAAAAACTGTGTTTATGTGCTGCTTTGGGACACGGTTTAGTGTTTGATAGGAATGGTTGGACTAGATGATCCAGTGGGTCTTTTCCAACCTGGTAATTCTATGATTCTATGGTTTGGTCATCTTGGTGGTGTTGGGCTGACTGGATGAGCCTCGAGGTCTTTTCCAACCTTTACGTTTCTATAAACTGCTGCCAGGTGCCTCTTGGCTTTTCTTCTGAAGCCTCTAAGCTTGTCCACTCTCAGAAATAGGAGGTGGATTAGGGGGTCGTGCAGGGCCAGGGCTGCAAAGCACCTTCCCTGCCCTCACCACCAGCCCCTTTGGGGTTAGATTTGTTCCTCCCACCTTCTCGGTGGTGATGGAACTTGTCTGTCTTTGCTTGGCCGCTGCCTGGCTCACCCGGGCCACGGTCCAAACTACGTCCCTGCCTCCCGAGTCCCTCAGCCACCCCAGAAGCTCGGCGCTCGGTTTGCATAACCGGCAAAGCTGATTCTAAATCCCTCTAAGCCAGCCTGGATGGTGTCAGGGAGCCGGTGGAAGGCAGGGAGCCCCAAGGAGCAAAACCCACATCCTTCTTCGCTTTTCCCGCAGGACAGATGTCAAGTTGGGGTGGTGGACGAGGTGCTGAGGGACATGGGTTAGTGATTGATGGGAATGGCTGGACTCGATGATCCGGTGGGTCTCTTCCAACCTGGTGATTCTATGATTCTATGATTCCCTCCACACCCATGTACTCGCAGAAGGGTCTTAGTCACGTATGCGTAAATGTCCTGAGTGCCCATTTCTCCAAGACATGTTTGTGACTCTGATTTTTATCCTGGGTTCTCTTTCTCACCTCCTGTGTCCTGCTCCTTCCCACTCTTCCCTGCCCTGTCCTGCCTCCCGCGCTCCCTCCCTGCAGGTTTTACTGGGACCTCATCATGCTGCTCCTGATGGTGGGGAATCTGATCATCTTACCCGTGGGCATCACCTTCTTCAAGGACGAGAATACCCCTCCCTGGATCGTTTTCAACGTGCTTTCGGACACATTCTTCCTGGCTGACCTGGTGCTGAACTTCCGAACAGGCATCGTGGTGGAGGACAACACGGAGATCATCCTTGACCCTCACACCATCAAGATGAAGTACTTGAAGAGCTGGTTCCTGGTTGACTTCATCTCCTCCATCCCAGTTGACTACATCTTCCTCATCGTTGACCTGGAGACTCAGGTGGATTCTGACGTCTACAAGACAGCCCGGGCTTTGCGCATCGTTCGCTTCACCAAGATCCTCAGCCTCCTGCGCCTGCTGCGCCTCTCACGCCTCATCCGCTACATCCACCAGTGGGAGGAGGTGAGAAACTCTTGGAGATCCAAGGTCCAAGGTCAGGGTCTCAGGCTGGGTCAGGGATCCTTGGCTGTGGAGTACGGCTGGCTGGAGAGCAGGAGTTCAGAGGGCTGTTCTGGGAAAAGAGTGGTGTCCCCAGGGCTCAGTGCTGGGTCCAGCCCTGTTCAATGTCTTTATCAATGACCTGGATGAAGGCATCGAGGGCACCCTGAGCAAGTTTGGGGATGACACTGAGCTGGGTGGAAGCTGGATCTGCTGGAGGGTGAGGAGGCTCCAAAGGGATCTGAACAGGCTGGATCCATGGGCTGAGACCAATGGGATGAGGTTTAACGAGGCCAAATGGCGGGTCCTGCCCTTGGGGCACAAGAACCCTGAGCAGCTCCAGACTAGGAGAAGTCTGGCTGGAAACTGCCTGGAGGAGAAGGACCTGGGGGTGTTGGTTGAACAGGAGCCAGCAGGGGCCCAGGTGGCCAAGAAGGCCAAGGGCATCTTGGCTTGGAGCAGCCACGGCGTGGCCAGCAGGGCCAGGGAGGTTCTTCTCCCTCTGGACTCGGCCCTGAGGAGACGGCTCCTCGAATCCTGGGGTCAGTTCTGGTTCCTCCCCACCAGAAGGATGTTGAGGCTCTGGAGCGAGTGCAGAGAAGAGCAACGAAGCTGGGGAGGGGGCTGGAGAAGAAGAGGAGTGGCTGAGAGAGCTGGGGGGGTTCAGCCTGGAGAAGAGGAGGCTGAGGGGAGAGCTCATTGCTCTCTGCAACCCCCTGAGAGGAGGTTGTGGAGAGGAGGGAGCTGGGCTCTTCTCCCAAGGGACAGGGGACAGGACGAGAGGGAATGGCCTCAAGCTCCTCCAGGGGAGGCTCAGGCTGAACATTAGGAAAAATTTTTTCCCAGTAAGGGTGATTGGTCCCTGTCAGAGGCTGCCCAGGGAGGGGGTTGAGTCCCCTTGCCTGGAGAGGTTTAAGGGACGGGTGGACGAGGCGCTGAGGGCCACGGGTTAGTGATTGATGGGAATGGTTGGACTCCATGATCCGGTGGGTCTTTTCCAACATGGTGATTCTCTGATTCTATGATCTCCTGCCTCTTCCTCAGATCTTCCATATGACATATGACCTGGCCAGTGCTGTGGTGAGGATCTTCAACCTCATCGGCATGATGCTGCTGCTGTGTCACTGGGACGGCTGCCTCCAGTTCCTGGTGCCCATGCTGCAGGATTTCCCCGAGGATTGCTGGGTCTCCATCAACCACATGGTGGTGAGTGCGCTGTGCCGGCCGCGCATCTACCAGGGGAGGAGAGGGTTTGGTTACACATCTCAGAATTGAAGGCTGGAGCTGCCTGGTTCCACAAGCAGCGTCTCTCCAGTCATAGCAGTGAGGTGGGGTAGAGCAAATCTCTGCATCACCTTCCCATCTCAGCCCAGGATATGGAACCTCGTCTTGAGCGTTGTATCCAGTTCTGGAATCCTCAACATAAGAAGGAGATGAAGGTGTTAGAACGGGTCCGGAGGAGGCTACAAAGATGATGCGAGGGCTGGAGCATCTCCCGTATGAGGACAGACGAGGGAGTTGGGGTTGTTCAGCCTGGAGACCGTACAGGGACATTCCAGTATCTCAAGGGGCTACGAGAAAGCTGGGGAGGGACTTATAACAGGCGTGTTGTGACAGGACGAGGGGAATGGCTTAAAATTCAAGAGGGGAAGATTTAGAGTGGATAGAAGGAGGGAATCCTTCACCATGAGAGTAGTGAGGCCCTGGCCCAGGTGACCTAGGGAAGCTGTGGCTGATCCATCCCTGGAGGTGTTCAAGGCCAGGTTGGATGGGGCTTGGAGGAGCCTGGTCCAGCGGGAGGTGTCCCTGCCCATGGCAGGGAGGTTGGAATTAGACGATCTTTAAGGTCCCTTCCAACTCAAACCATTCTATGATGCTATGACTGTTGGTGCCCTGGACTCTGTGGCTCTGGGGAGAGAGGACTGGATGGTCCAGCCCACCAGTTCCTTCCACGGCCGCTGTTTCCTCGTTTGCAGAACGACTCCTGGGGGAAGCAGTACTCGCACGCCCTGTTCAAGGCCATGAGCCACATGCTCTGCATCGGCTACGGCCAGCAGGCGCCCGAGGGCATGACCGACGTCTGGCTCACCATGCTGAGCATGATCGTGGGGGCCACCTGCTACGCCATGTTCATCGGCCACGCCACCGCTCTCATCCAGTCGCTGGACTCGTCGCGGCGCCAGTACCAGGAGAAGGTCCGTAGAGCGGGTTAGCAAGTTCCTGAGTGCTGGGGGATGATGCCTCAGAACGAGAGGGTCCAGCTCCTTGTCTCTGCCCTCGCCGCTCGCCCAGGGGTGTGGGATGGGGGTCAGGCTGCAGTGTAGATTGAGATGCTCCATTCACGATGTTGGGGTTCAGCCTAGGATGCTCCCATGCTGGACTCTGCCCTGGGACCCTGAGCGCACAGGGGTGCCGTCATCTACCCCCAGGGTGGCTTTTGGGACGGGGAAGGCTGGATCCCAACCCCATCAGGAGCTGCTTCTCGCTCCAGGAGAGGGAAAGCGTTGAGCAGCATCACTGCTGGCCTCCAGCACGATGCAGCTCGTTTCAACTCAGCCCCGTGTGGCTCTGCCTTGTCCCCACAGTACAAGCAGGTGGAGCAGTACATGTCCTTCCACAAGCTGCCCGGAGACACGCGCCAGCGCATCCACGAGTACTACGAGCACCGCTACCAGGGCAAGATGTTTGATGAGGAGAACATCCTAGGGGAGCTCAGTGAGCCGCTCAAAGAGGTATGAGCAGCCCCTCTAGGGCTGGTGACTTGGAGGAGGGAGGTTGGTTCTTGCTGGGATCGGGCTCGGTGACGTCTCTGCCGACCTTCTCCTCGCCCTGCAGGAGATCATCAACTTCAACTGCCGCAACCTGGTGGCCAACATGCCCCTGTTTGCCAACGCGGACCCCAATTTTGTGACTGCCATGCTGACCAAGCTGCGCTTCGAGGTCTTCCAGCCCGGAGACTTCATCATCCGTGAAGGCACCGTGGGCAAAAAGATGTACTTCATCCAGCACGGGGTGGTCAGCATCCTCACCAAGGGCAACAAGGAGACAAAGCTGTCTGATGGCTCCTACTTTGGGGGTGAGGCTGGGCTGGAGGACCTGGGAAGCTGCCAAGGGGCAGGATCTGGGGCGTCCCTGATGTTTCTGCTGTTCATCTCCTCTTGCCTTGCCATGCACCTCACCCCAGGCTCTGTGGCTCGGAAATCCAACCCCAAGACCTTGTCCAGCAAATTGAATCCAAGCAACCAGCCCTCAGAGCCCTGAATTCTGCCTGGCTTGGGCACAGAGGGCATCCACCCACCCCATCTCGGCTTTACAGCAGAGCATCCGAGCCAGTTTGAAGGCTACAAGCACAGGTCTGGGAGAGAAAAGGGCCAGGCGATTACTGCAGCCGTGGCCAAGGGTGTCTCCCTGGTGCAGAGAGGGAAGAAGAAGCTGTGTCTGGCTGAGGGCGCAGCCGTGGCTGTTCAAACTGGGTCTGTTTCTCCTCTGGAGTTGTGCTCTGTGTCATAGAATCATAGAATCACCAGGTTGGAAAGGACTCACCGGATCATCGAGTCCAACCATTCCCATCAATCACTAACCCGTGTCCCTCAGTGCCTTGTCCACCCATCCCTTAAACCCCTCCAGGGAAGGGGACTCAACCCCCTCCCTGGGCAGCCTCTACCAGGGAACAATCACCCTTTCCATGAAGAATTTTTTCCTGCTGTCCAGCCTGAGCCTCCCCTGGAGGAGCTTGAGGCCATTCCCTCTCGTCCTGTCCCCTGTCCCTTGAGAGAAGAGCCCAGCTCCCTCCTCTCCACAACCTCCTCTCAGGGAGTTGCAGAGAGCAATGAGCTCTCCCCTCAGCCTCCTGCATCATCCTCACACCGGAATTTATCTCTTCCTGCAGAAATCTGCCTGCTGACGCGGGGCAGGCGGACGGCCAGCGTGCGAGCCGACACCTACTGCCGCCTCTACTCCTTGTCGGTGGACAACTTCAACGAGGTGCTGGAGGAATATCCCATGATGCGCAGAGCCTTCGAGACCGTGGCCATGGACCGGCTGGACCGTATAGGTGAGGAGCAGCTCCTGGGTCCAGCACGGCCGCCTCTGCGCCTGCTCCCAGGGGCCGAAGCCCCCTAAACCCCACAAGTGACAGCATCACAGACCCCGTGGGTGACAGGGGACAGGACGAGAGGGAATGGCCTCAAGCTCCACCAGGGGAGGGTCAGGCTGGACATCAGGAAACAATTTTTCATGGAAAGGGTCACTGGGCAGTGTCAGAGGCTGCCCAGGGAGGGGGTTGAGTCCCCTTCCCTGGAGGGGTTTAAGGGACGGGTGGACGAGGTGCTGAGGGACATGGGTTAGTGATTGATGGGAATGGTTGGACTCCATGATCCGGTGGGTCTTTTCCAACCTGGTGATTCTATGATTCTATGATATTTGCGCTGTCTGGTGTTGGCCACCTGCTTGTTTTCATATCCCCTCACCCGTGGAGGCTGAACAGGACCCCAGCCCCCAGCCTGGAACCTCTAGAGCCAGGACTCCCCTGTTTTATCCCTGCTTCTCCCCCTACCCCAGCCCATCCCATCCCCAAAGTCTTGCTTCTCTTCAGCACACGGATGAGGTTTTCCTGTCCCTTTCCCGCTGTCACCTCCACGGTTTCCCCATCCCTCCTGGAGTCGGTGACATCTCTCCCTCCCCCCCAGGGAAGAAGAATTCCATCCTGCTCCGCAAGCGAGCCGAGCACAGCGCGGGGCCCATGAACAACGAGATCATCCAGCAGATCGTGAAGCACGACCAGGACGTGGCCCACAACATCCAGGACCTGCAGCAGATGGCGATGGGCCGGGAGCTGAGCTGCAAGCCGGTCATCTGGGAGCCGCTGGTGCACGCGCCCCTGCAAACGGCGGCCGCCACCACCAACGTGGCCATCGCCTTGACTCACCAGCACAGCCTCCAAGCCCACATCTTCCTGCCTCCTTCGTCCATCTCCAGCCCGCTCTCTCCAGAGGCCACGCTGCTCGCCAAGCCCATGCGTCGCTCCCAGCCCAGCCTGGGGGGCTCGCGCCCCTCCTCTGTCAGCTCCCCATCTGGGGTACAGTCCCACCTCCAGACACCGGCTGCTAGTTCGCCTTCCTCGCCCATGGTCCAGGCACCTCCGGAGAGCGGGAGCCAGAGACCAAGCCACGGGGCGCAGCCTCTGCCGCGCACGACGCCGAAGGGCGAGCAGCCGCCAGCGGCCAAGCAACCCCCAGCTGGTTCCCAACCCCAGCTCTCCAAATCCCGGGGCGCCTCGGTTTCCACCTCGCTGCTGCAACAGGCGGCGGGGGCTCCGTCCCCCAGCTCGGAGCAGGCGCTGCCGGCAGGGAGAACGCTCCACTACAGCCTGTCCCGAGCCACCGGCTCCCACATCTCGCTCCTGATGCAGCCCCAGCAGCTGGTGAAGCACAGGAGCATCCAGGGCTTGCCCGTGGGGCGGCTCACCCAGGACGTCCGGCTCCTTTCGGCCTCCCAGCCTTCCCTGCCCAATAAAGTCGCCCAGCAAACTGACGGGAGCTCCTTGCAGCAGGGCAGGAAATCTGCGGGGAACTTGGCCCGGAGATCTTCTCCTTCGGTCGCCGGGCTCCTCGCCAAGCCATGTCCCGGGATCCCAGGGCACCCGCAGCCGATGCCTTCAGGATCACTGGCTCAACCCAATCGCTCCGTGACGGGAGCGTCCACCCCGCAGTCCCCGGTTTCCACGTCCAGGCAGGCAGCGGGTCCCTCCCGCAAAGGCTCCGTGGCCTTCAGCCCCGAGGTGGAAACGGGGAAACCCAAACTCCCGTCCAACATGTGAGGGTCGATGGCACCGTGCGCAGGCAGGAGGGACCCGGGCACCTGGGTGGCACCCGTGGCAAGAGAGGCAGAGCACCTGGAGAAGGCTCCCAGCCCCGGCTGCATCACAGGGAAGGTGAGGTGAGAGCCCAGGGATGTGGGCTGGTCGCTCCGGGCGTGGGGGGACAGCAGGGATGAGTGGGGGGCAGCCCCAGAGCTGCTGGCTGCATGAGGAGGGGGCTCTCCCCTACTTGCTCCATCGCCATCTCTCCTCGCGCTCCTCTAGGAGACAACAAGGTGGGTCAGAACCCTCATCCAAACCCCAACCTCCTTGGGGAACCCAGCTCCCCGCATCTTCTCCGTGGAGGCCACAACCCCCATGCTCTTGCCCTCGCGCCTCCGTGGAGGTGCTGGTAGCTTCAGCAGTGGCTGCTCCGTGCTCTTTCCAGAAGGTTCTGCCCAGCATCTCTGCTTCTTGAGGGTGGAAGGAGAGGCAGCCCCCCTGGACCCACACCCGAGGGGGCTGGAGCCCACAGTGGGGTCTCCCTGGGCAGGCGGAGCGTGGGTATCTTCGGAGCACGGTGCCAGGACCTGGGGATCCGCAGCCGGGAGCTCAGTGTGACCCAAGCGGTGGAGTCGGGGGCACATGGATCTCCCAGCGAGCAGCTCCCCAGCATCGGGTGCTGGGTCCCCGTGGGGTGGGGATGTGATCTCTCCCCCTCACCCAAGTGTCCTGGACCCTCTCCGGGGACGCAGCTCCCAGGAGGACGCTCAGCCCAAGCTCTGCTCCTTGCGTTGGGCTCCCATTTCCAGATGGAGATGCCGGTCATCAGCGAGTGAAAGGGTCCCCTGAAGCGATGCCAACAACTGGGGCCATGGAGCTGCCTCTTCTCACCCTCCGGGGGCTCTGAGCGGGCAGGGGTCCAAGTGATGCCAACAACTGGGGCCATGGAGCTGCCTCTCCTCACCCTCCGGGGGCTCCGAGCGGGCAGGGGTCCCCGTGGCCGCCCCTCTGGAGCCCGTAGTCAGCAGTGCGTGTTCGAGTCGTGGCTCTGCCGAGCAGCTGAGCTCTGCTTCCAGTGTCGCTTTTGGACCAACCGTGTTCCCAATCCTGGTTAGAGTAGTGTCCCCTCCCGACCCCGCCGCGCCGCGCAAGCTGCATCCCACTTATGGAGTCAGGAACCATGGCTTGGAGACGTGCTCTGGGGCTTCACTGCTGCCACGCGGGGCCCACCAGACCCCTAGCGCAGCAGCAGAAGATCTTGTCTTTCTCAAAGTGAGGTCTTCACTCCTCCCCCATCGTTATTTTGGGATGTCAGGACCAATCCAGACCACGAGGTTCCTCCAGCGAGCCCAGCCTGCGGGACACATCAGTCTGGTAGGAAGCCCAGTGGAGGGGATGTCCAACACTGCCTTTTTTTTTCATGGACTTATCTCCTCTTTCCCCACCCAGCCCTGTGTCCCGCTCTACCCCCGTGGTCGGTGTCTCCCCGCAGCCCCTCGGGAAGGGGTCTGCAGCCGGGGTGGCGTAGGCTGTGTTTACACTGCGTGATGTAGATGTTTTAGTGCTCATCCTAGATGTTCCTCGCAGAGCACGTGGATCAGCCCGGACGGCACCGAGCACGGTACCGTGTCCTTTTGGGGAGGTGAGATTGCGGCTGGAGGGGTTGGGGTGATGCCACCCGCGTGTCTCTGCAACGTGCGTGGGCGCAAGCGTAGCCACCAAAGACCATGACCCTTCTTCACTCTTGCACTCACAGCAGTCGATGTACAGAGCTTGTAGTTTTCATATCGCAGAGAATTTCAAAGCATTTTTTTTATTTTTCGGTCGGTGTACATAATGGGTTTCAATAATAAAGAGAGATTCCAAGCTGGTCTAGGGGAGCATCCTTTGGGCTCGGCATTCCTAGTGCCCTGCTGGTGGGGATGGGATGGGAAGAGGGGATGCCGCAATTCCTCTCCTGCCTAAAAGCCAGATCCGATCCTGGCTCCCCCTGGCACCAGGAGCAGCAAAGGTGCCCCCCAAGTCATAGAAACATCACAGATCATGGAATCAGTTGGCTTGGGTTGGGTTGGGTTGGGTTGGAAGGAACCTCAAAACCTATCTAGTTCCAACCCATGTGGTGAGCAGGGACACCTCCCACCGCATCAGGGGCTCCAAACTCCATCCAACCTGGTCTTGAACCCCTCCAGGGATGGGATCTGGGGGTTTTGGTTGATGTCAAGTGAGAATCATGAAGATGATTTGGGTGGGAAGGGACCTCAAAAACCATCCAGTTCCACCCCTGCCATGGGCAGGGACACCTCCCACGGGATCAGGGGCTCCAAGCCCCAACCAACCTGGCCTTGAGCCCCTCCAGGGATGGGGCAGCCACCCCTGCTCTGGCCAACATGGGAGGCCTCCCCACCCTCACAGCAGAACATTTCTCCTTAAGATCTCATCTCAATTTCCCCTCTTTCAGCTCAAAACCATTCCCCTCTTCCTGAACTCCCTGATCAAAAGCCCCTCCCCAGTATTCCTGGAGCCCCTTTCTATGCTGGAAGCTGCTCTAAGGTCTCCCAGGAGCCTTCTCCAGGCTGAACGACCCCAACTCCCTCAGTCTCTCCTTATACGGGAGGTTCTCCAGCCCTTGGATCATCTCCGTGGCCTCCTCAGGACTCGTTCCAACAGCTCCATGTCCTCCCTGTGCTGAGGATTCCAGAGCTGGACACGGGGCTCCAGCCCCACAGACCTGGGCAGAGCAGCGGGAGCCCAAAGGCAACAGGGCCCCTCGCCCACCCCGTCCCTGTAGGCAGATTAATGTTTAATCTGTGGTTATTTTCCCCTTCCATCTCCCTTCCGTTCATTAAACGAGGGGGAGGGGGATGTTTGATCCTGCCTGATTGCAGAGCAGACTCTGAGCATTAACTGGATTAAATAAAGGTCACGAAGAGTGAGAGGGGCCGGGGCGTTCGTGACACAACGACCCACGCGGCACCGCAGCTTCGTTCCAAATGCATCCCTCTGTCACCCAAAATTAATAAAAAAAGAGAAGCTCCCAGAACGAAGCGTTTCGCTTAGAGAGGAGAAATTGCTTTCATTCTGCGCTGGCTGCTGGGTGGAAGATCTTCCCCAAAGCTACAACATCTACCGAGGATGCCAAAGGTCTGTTTCTACAAAACTGATGTTCAAAAGCCCACCTGGCAAGGTTAAATCAACCTCATAGAGATATTCATAGAATCATAGAATCACCAGGTTGGAAGAGACCCATCAGATGATTGAGTCCAACCATTCCCATCAATCACTAACCCGTGTCCCTCAGCACCTCGTCCACCCGTCCCTTAAACCCCTCCAGGGAAGGGGACTCAACCCCCTCCCTGGGCAGCCTCTGACAGGGACCAATCACCCTTTCTGTGAAATATTTTTTCCTAATGTCCATCCTGAGCCTCCCCTGGTGGAGCTTGAGGCCATTCCCTCTCGTCCTGTCCCCTGTCCCTTGGGAGAAGAGCCCAGCTCCCTCCTCTCCACAACCTCCTCTCAGGGAGTTGCAGAGAGCAATGAGCTCTCCCCTCAGCCTCCTCTTCTCCAGGCTGAACCCCCCCAGCTCTCTCAGCCGCTCCTCTTCTTCTCCAGCCCCCTCCCCAGCTTCGTTGCTCTTCTCTGCACTCGCTCCAGAGCCTCAACATCCTTCTGGTGGGGAGGAACCAGAACTGACCCCAGGATTCGAGGAGCGGCCTCCCCAGGGCCGAGGCCAGAGGGAGAAGAACCTCCCTGGAGGTTGCACAAGCAGCCCAGCCCTGCAGATGGTGGGGAGGTGGTGCCTGAGCACAATACATGGAATTATATTTGCAAGAAAATGCTCTTTTCACTTCTGGCAGCCTCGCGGGTCGTGCGGAGCCAGACCTGAGCGCTGGCAGCATCCCGGTCCTGCAGCAGGGTGCTGGGGCTGGGGCCCGTTAGCCTGCGCGCCCTCTTAATCAGGCTGCCATCGGTGTAATCTGAAATAATCAAATTAGCAAGAAACCACTAATCAGCTCTGATCTCATCGTGTGTCACGGAGCCTAATTCGCATGGATGGCGGGGCTGCCACCAGCGCCCTGCGGTGACGCAGCCCCACGGGGAAAGTGAGAGGGATAAGGTGCAAAACCCATTCTCCTCATTTACCAGAAGCATCCTGATCCCAGAAGCAAAGACATTTGGTTTCTACTACAAACATGCCAAGGGGAGGAGATTCTGCTTCTCTGGTCCTCTCTTGTGAGACCTCAGCTGGAGGGTTGTGTCCAGGGCTGGAATCCTCAACATAAGAAGGAGATGGAGATGTTGGAACGGGTCCAGAGGAGGCTACAAGGATGATGTGAGGGCTGGAGAACCTCCCGTACCAGGACAGGCTGAGTTGGGGACGTTCAGCCTGGAGAAGAGGAGGCTGAGGGGAGAGCTCATTGCTCTCTGCAACTCCCCGAGAGGAGGTTGTGGAGAGGAGGGAGCTGGGCTCATCTCCCAAGGGACAGGGGACAGGACGAGAGGGAATGGCCTCAAGCTCCACCAGGGGAGGGTCAGGATGGACATCAGGATAAAATATTTCACAGAAACGGTGATTGTTCCCTGGTAGAGGCTGCCCAGGGAGGGGGTTGAGTCCCCTTCCCTGGAGGGGTTTAAGAGCCGGGTGGACGAGGTGCTGAGGGACATGGGTTAGTGATTGATGGGGATGGTTGGACTCCATGATCTGGTGGGTCTTTTCCAACCTGGTGATTCTATGATAAGGCTGGAGAGGATGCGAAGGGTCCTGCTGGCTCTCACCGCATCCCATAGCAGCAAGGGAAGAATCATGGAATCGTTAAGTTTGGAAATGACCTCTATCTATCAACACATCCCCACCGTGATGACCAAACCATGTCCTGATGTGCCACATCTACGTGTTTTTTTAATCCCTCCAAGGGCTGAGACTCCACCACTGCTCTGGGCAGCCTCTTCCAGGGCTTCACTGCTTTCAGCAAAAGATTTTTTCCCTCGATATCCAATCTAAACCTTTCCTGGAGCAGCTAGAGGCAGTTTCCTCTCATCCCATCACTTGTTACTTGGGAGAAGAGACCAGCACCCACCTCCCTACAACCTCCTTTCAAGGAGTTGTGGCGAGCGATTGGGTCTCCCCTCAGCCTCCTCTTCTCCACATTAAACAATCATAGAATGATAGAACAGTTTGGGTTGGAAGTGACCTTAGAGACCATCCAATTCCAACCTCCCTGCCCCGGCTCTGCAAGGGCACCCGACCGCAGCGTGGGGCAGCTCAGCTCCGAAGCCCCCACGTCCCCGGCTTTCGGCAACGATGGGTGGGGGATTAGCAGGCAACAAGGCAGAGACTGATTAAACGCGGGTTAGCGGAGATGAGAGGATTACGGTGGATAAGTGGGAGATTGCCAATCAGTGGTGGGGAGGGAGCTGCAGGACCAGCGGTGGAAGGATGCCCCCCGCAGAGCTGCACACCCCCCCAGCGAGGCCACGAGGCCGATGGAGAAGCCAGACCTCAACCCACACCTGGGACCTCACCTGCTCCCAAAGGTGTGAGGTGCACCCCACCCATCCCTGCACCCCCAGCTGCCACCCCCCAGCTCCACTGCACCCCTACACCTCCAGCTCTGCCGCACCTCTGCACCCCCCAGCTGGTCCCCCCAGCTACAGTGCATCCCTACAGCCATGCTGCACCCCCTTTTCCCCAGCTCTGCTGCACCCCTGCACCCCCCCGCTGCTCCCCCCAGCCACAGTGCACCCCTACAGCCATGCTGCACCCCCTTTCCCCAGCTCCGCAGCATCCCTGCACCCCTATACCCCCAGCTCTGCTGCACCCCTCAGCTGCTCCCCCAGCCACAGTGCACCCCTACAGCCATGCTGCACCCCCTTTCCCCAGCTCCGCAGCATCCCTGCACCCCTATACCCCCAGCTGACGCACCCCTGCATCCCCCAGCTGCTCCCCCAGCTACAGTGCACCCCTACAGCCATGCTGCACCCCCTTTCCCCAGCTCCGCTGCACCCCTGCACCCCTATACCCCCAGCTCTGACGCACCTCTGCACCCCCCAGCTGCTCCCCCAGCTACAGTGCACCCCTACAGCCATGCTGCACCCCCTTTCCCCAGCTCCGCTGCACCCCTACACCCACACTGCACCCCTATACCCCCAGCTCTGACACATCCCTGCACCCCCAGCTGTCCCCAAGCTCTGCTGCACTCCTGCACCTCTGAACCCTTGCACCCCACTGCACCCCCTGCTCCCCCAGCTGCACTGCAGCCCTGCACCCCACTGCACCCACTGCCCCCCAGCTCCACTGCACCCACTCCTGCACCCCCCAGCTGCCTCCCCAGCTGCACTGCACTCCCTGCCCTCAGCTTAACTGAACCCCTGCACCCTCCAGCAGCCCCATTTGCCCCCCAGCTCTGTTGCACACCTGCACCCACCCCTGTCCCCCTGCATCCCACTGCCCCCCCGCCTTGCCCCCCGACACTTCAACCCCTTGCACCCCCACCCCACCTCAACCCCCTGCAGCCCCCACCCCACTGCACCCCCTGCAACCTCCACCCCACTGCAACCCCTGCAGCCCCTGCAACCCCCACCCCACTGCACCCCCTGCAACCTCCACCCCACTGCAACCCCCTGCAGCCCCCACCCCACTGCACCTCCTGTAACCCCCACCCCACTGCACCCCCTGCAACCCCCACCCCACTGCAACCCCTGCACCCCCTGCAACCCCCACCCCACTGCACCCCCTGCAACCCCCACCCCACTGCACCCCCTGTAACCCCCACCTCACTGCACCCCCTGCAACCCCCACCCCACTGCAGCCCCCACCCCACTGCACCCCCTGCAGCCCCTGCAACCCCCACCCCACTGCACCCCCTGCAACCCCCACCCCACTGCAGCCCCCACCCCACTGCACCCCCTGCAGCCCCTGCAGCCCCTGCAACCCCCACCCCACTGCACCCCCTGCAACCCCCACCCCACTGCAACCCCCACCCCCTGCACCCCCTGCACCCCCTTGCATCCCGCATCTCGAATCTGCCCCCCCCCCCCACTGCCCTCCCTCCTCCGTCCGAGCCCTCGCTCCATGCTCCCTCTCGGCCAATCAGAGGGCTCAGCACCGCCCCCTCCTCGCTCCTATTGGCTCCGCCTCCTTGGCTCATCCTCACACGATGGAGCGAACCAATCAGCGCGGGAACCTGCTGCTGTCTCCGCCCCCTGCGCGAGGCACGCTGGGAGTTGTAGTCCAGCGACGGCCCTGGCTCCTGCTACCTCCGCGGCTCCGAACTACAGTTCCCGGCGAGCCCCGCGCGGCGCCTCGGAGCCCTGAGCCGGCGGCGCCTCAGCTGTCTCGGTCACCATGAGCGGCGCCGAGAAGGACGAGTTCATGAGCTTCTTCCCGCAGGTCGTTCGCGACCTGACCGAAGGGGACCTGGGACACCGGGAGGTGGGCGACGCCGTGGCCCGGCTGAAGGAGGTGAGGGGGGTGCTGGGGACAGGGCTGGGGCTGCCCCCTCCGCTCCTGTCACCTCGTCTGTCCCCCCTCGTCTGCCTCCTGACCCCCTCGTCTGCCCTCTCGTCTGTCCTCCTCCTGTCCCTTCGTCTGTCTCCTCTTCTATCCCCCTCCTGTCCCCTCTTCGGTCCCCTCTTCTGTCCTTCTCCTGTCCCCTCGTCTGTCCCTTCTTCTGTCCCCTCTCCTGTCCCTCTCCCACCCCTCCACTCCCGTCCTTCTCTCGTCCCCTCCACTTCTGTCCTGTCCCTCTCCTGTCCTCTGCACTCCAGTCCCATTCTTGTCCTCCTCATCCACTCCTGTCCCCTCCGCTCCTGTCCCTCTCCTCGAATCCTGGGGTCAGTTCTGGTTCCTCCCCACCAGAAGGATGTTGAGGCTCTGGAGCGAGTGCAGAGAAGAGCAACGAAGCTGGGGAGGGGGCTGGAGAGGAAGAGGAGCAGCTGAGAGAGCTGGGGGGGTTCAGCCTGGAGAAGAGGAGGCTGAGGGGAGAGCTCATTGCTCTCTGCAACTCCCTGAGAGGAGGTTGTGGAGAGGAGGGAGCTGGGCTCTTCTCCCAAGGGACAGGGGACAGGACGAGAGGGAATGGCCTCAAGCTCCACAGGGGAGGGTCAGGCTGGACATCAGGAAAAAATATTTCATGGAAAGGGTCATTGAGCAGTGTCAGAGGCTGCCCAGGGAGGGGGTTGAGTCCCCTTCCCTGGAGGGGTTTAAGGGCCGGGTAGACAAGGCGCTGAGGGACATGGGTTAGTGATTGATGGAATGGTTGGACTCGACGATCTGGTGGGTCTTTTCCAACCTGGTGATTCTGTGGTTCTCCCATCCTGCTGCTGCCCCCTCTGCCTCTGCCCCCTCCTCTCCTCTTGCATCCCTCTCCCTCTCTCCTGCTCTTTCTCTGTCTCCTGTTCCTCACGACTCTCTTCTCGCAGGTGCTCGAATACAATGCACCAGGCGGGAAGTGCAACCGGGGAATGACGGTGCTGGCCGCTTACCGGGAGCTGGCAGGCCCTGGGAAGCAGGATCCCAGCAGTCTCCGCTGCGCCCTGGCCGTGGGCTGGTGCATCGAGCTGGTGAGAGCCGGGTGGTGATGGGACCCCTCTCCCACCCCTGGGCTCCCCTCTGCCCACTAACCCATCCTTCTGACTGAACATGAGCCAGCAGTGGCCCAGGTGGCCAAGAAGGCCAATGGCATCTTGGCTTGGATCAGAAACAGCGTGGCCAGCAAGTCCAGGGAGGTTCTTCTCCTTCTGGACTCAGCACTGGGGAGACCGCTCCTCGAATCCTGGGGTCAGTTCTGGGCCCCTCCCCACCAGAAGGATGTTGAGGCTCTGGAGCGAGTGCAGAGAAGAGCAACGAAGCTGGGGAGGGGGCTGGAGAAGAAGAGGAGCGGCTGAGAGAGCTGCCCAGGGAGGGGGTTGAGTCCCCTTCCCTGGAGGGGTTTAAGGAACGGGTGGACAAGGTGCTGAGGGACATGGGTTAGTAACTGATGGGAATGGTTGGACTCGATGATCTGGTGGGTCTTTTCTGACCTGGTGATTCTATGATTCTTCTCACAGTTCCAAGCCTTCTTCCTGGTGGCTGACGACATCATGGACGCGTCCCTCACCCGCCGAGGACAGCTCTGCTGGTACAAGAAGGTGGGAGCGTTCGGGAGGCCTCTCTGCTGGGGGATAGCGGGGGTCCTGCAGGGTCACACAGTGCCTGTGACACCTTCTGGTCCCCTCGGTGCAGGAGGGGATTGGCCTGGATGCCGTCAACGATGCCTTTCTCCTGGAGTCGTCGGTCTACCGGCTGTTGAAGATGTACTGCGGGGAGCAGCCCTACTACCTGCACCTCCTCGAGCTCTTCCTACAGGTGAACCTGGCCCCTGCAATCCCCTGTCTCGACCGATCCCTGTGTTCGTCCTCTCCTCACAGACCCTGTGTCCCCCCTCCCTGGATGGACCCTGTGCCTGGGCCTTTTCTGGATGTTTGAGGATCCCAGCCTGTTCCCAAGGTTCCTGAGGATCCTGCAGACAAGCGTCCTTCCTTCAGAGTCAGAGAACTGCAGCAGGGCTTGGCTTGGGGTTTTCCCTGTGCTGTAGGGACTGTGAATAAATAGGAGGATGTGAGTGTGGTAGAGTGGGTCCAGAGGAGGCCATGGAGATGATCCAAAGAGCACCCCCCTTACAAGAACAGGCTGTGAGAGTTGGGGTTGTTCAGCCTGGAGAAGAGAAGGCTCCGGGGAGACCTTAGAGCAGCTTCCAGTGCTGAAAGGGGCTCCAGGAAAGCTGGGGAGGGGCTCTGAATCAGGGAGTGCAGGGTCAGGATGAGAGGGAGTGGTTTTGATCTGCAGGAGGGGAGATTGAGATGAGATCTTAGGGTGCCCAATCCCTGGAGGTGCTCAAGGCCAGGTTGGATGGGGCTTGGAGCCCCTAATGCAGTGGGAGGTGTCCCTGCCCATGGCAGGGGGTGGGACTGGCTGGGGTTTGAGGTTCCTTCCAACCCAATCCATTCCATGATTCTAAGGTTCTAAATCCTTCCTTCCCTGTGCAGACTGGCTACCAGACTGAGCTCGGACAGACGCTGGACCTCATCACCGCTCCGATTTCCCAGGTGGATTTGAATCGCTTCAGCGAGCAGAGGTAAAGCGATCACAGAATCACCAAGTTTGAAAAGACCTGTCAGATCATTGAGTCCAACCATTCCCATCAATCACTAACCCATGGCCCTCAGCACCTCGTCCACCCGGCCCTTAAACCCCTCCTGGAATGGGGACTCAACCCCTTCCCTGGGCAGCCTCTGCAACTGCCCAATCACCCTTTCTGGGAAAAATTGTTTCCTGATGTCCATCCTGACCCTCCCCTGGTGGTCCTTGAGGCCATTCCCTCTCGTCCTGTCCCCTGTCCCTTGGGAGAAGAGCCCAGCTCCCTCCTCTCCACAACCTCCTCTCAGGGAGTTGCAGAGAGCAATGAGGTCTCCCCTCAGCCTCCTCTTCTCCAGGCTAAACAAATGATGGAAGAGATGGGGCTGCAGGGTTACAACTGGCTCACTCCAGTGCTGCTCTTGTTTGCCGGGCACTGGGGAACCGGTTTGGAGGGAGCTGCTGCTTTTTTCCTGCTGGCCTTGATCTGCAGAGCACTGGTGGGAGTTGGAGGCCTGGGCTTTGTTCCTCAATGTAGCTTCTCTCCCGCAGGTATAAGGCGATTGTTAAATACAAGACGGCATTTTATTCCTTCTACCTGCCCGTGGCTGCTGCCATGTACATGGTAAGTTTTATGGAAAGGGTCTCAGGAGGGGCCGGATGGGTGGGAAGGGACCTCAAAACCCATCCAGTCCCACCCCAGCCATGGCCAGGAGCACCTTCCACTGGATCAGGAGCTCCAAGCCCCATCCAACCTGGCCTTGAACCCCTCCAGGGATGGAGCAGCCACCACTGCTCTGGGCAACCTGGGCCAGGGCCTCCCCACCCTCACAGCAAAACATTTCTCCCTAAGATCTCATCTCAATCTCCCCTCTTGCAGCTGAAACCCATTCCCCCTCATCCTCTTCTTGAACTCCCTGATCAAAAGTCCCTCCCCAGCTTTCCTGGAGCCCCTTTCTGGCACTGGAAGCTGCTCTAAGGTCTCCCCAGAGCCTTCTCTTCTCCAGGCTGAGCAACCCCAACTCTCTCAGCCTGTCCTCACGTGCTAGTTGCTCCATACGAAGGTGAAGGGCAGGTACTTTATTCCTATTTTCCCCTTCTTAGGCTGGTATTGACAGTAAAGAAGAGCACGACAACGCCAAAGCCATTTTGCTGGAGATGGGTGAATTCTTTCAGATCCAGGTAGGAGGTGGCTCCCTGTCCCTTGGTGCTTGCAGGACGCGCTCTCTGGTGCTCACGTGTTTCCATCCTCGTACAGGATGATTACCTGGACTGCTTTGGTGACCCGGAGCTGACAGGGAAGGTTGGCACGGATATCCAGGACAACAAATGCAGCTGGCTGGTGGTGGAGTGTCTGCGCCGGGTCACGCCAGAGCAGAGGCAGATCCTGGAGGTAACGTTACCCCGCAGAGAAAGGATGGGGGAGAGATCATAGAGTCATAGAATGTCCTGAGTTGGAAGGATCGTGGAGTCCAACTCCTGTCCCTGCACAGGACACCTCAACCTTCACCCCGTGTGTCCTAGTGCATTAGCTAAAAGTTTCTGGAACTGCACCAAGTGCTCCATTTCAAAGTAGAGCGGGACAATCCCCCTCCTTCTCCCAGCTGGCAGAGAAGCCCCCCAGGACACGGTTGCCCCCTTGGCTACCAGGACGCACTGCTGGCTCGTATCCGACTTGCCATCGACCAGAACCCCCAGATCTCTTTCTGTTAGGCAGCTCTCCAGCCTCTTGCTCCCCTTCTGTGGGTGCGATGGGGAAGGAGCATGGTGCTGTCACCTGGAAAGCCCTGTGCCAGAGTCCCCTGTGCCACCACCTGGCTGGGAGCACGTGGGGTTGTGAAGAGCGTGAGGTGGCATCAAGGAGGACAAGGGGTCACTCCAGCCCCACTGAGAGCGACTGGGTGCAGATGGGCTTCCACCTGACTTATTCTGGTGTTTTCCCAGGAGAACTACGGCTGCAAGGAGCCCGAGAAGGTGGCGAAGGTCAAGGAGCTCTATGAGACTCTGGGCTTGAGGGCTGCTTTTCAGGAATATGAGGAGAGCAGCTACCGGCGGCTGCAGGAGCTGATCCAAAAGCACGCCCACCACCTCCCCAAGGCCATCTTCCTCGGCCTCGCACAGAAGATCTACAAGCGGCAGAAGTGATAGGGAGGGTCTGGAGTTGGACTGCGGGGCTGGGGGGCTGGGGGCCGCCCTCTAACTGGAGCCGGGGGGTGGGTAGGTTGAGGGTGGGGGCGGCCGGTGCAGTCTGGAGGGCGCTGCCCCCCCTGTGTCAATAAAGAGAAGTGGCTGTGGGTGCTGTGCTGCTGGTGGCAGCTGGGCTGCGAGTGGGAGTGCCCGTATCCTACATCCCGGCTGTGCCTACATCCCAGCACCTCTATCCCAGCTGTGCATCCCCCTGCCTGTATCCCACATCCCAGCTGTGCTACATCCCAGCTGTGCATCCCACTGCTTGTATCCCATATCCCAGCTGTGCTACATCACAGCTGTGCGTCCCACTGCCTGTATCCCATATCCCGGCTGTGCTACATCACAGCTGTGCGTCCCACTGCCTGTATCCCATATCCCGGCTGTGCTACATCACAGCTGTGCGTCCCACTGCCTGTATCCCATATCCCGGCTGTGCTACATCACAGCTGTGCATCCCACTGCCTGTATCCCATATCCCGGCTGTGCTACATCCCAGCTGTGCATCCCACTGCCTGTATCCCATATCCCAGCTGAGCTACAGCCCAGCTGTGCAGCCCAGTGCCTGTATCCCATATCCCAGCTGAGCTACAGCCCAGCTGTGCATCCCACTGCCTGTATCCCACATCCCAGCTGTGCTATATCCCAGCTGTGCATCCCGGGGCCTGTGTCCCACATCCCAGCTGTTCTGTTATCCCACATTCCAGCTACATGAGCTGCACGGGGGGCGGGGCTGCGGATGTAGCCACGCCCTCTATGTGTGCTGACGCAAGCCACGCCCATTCCCTTATATGGAGCGATTACAGAAAGCCACGCTCCCCTGTAGCCAATACACTCCGTCGGTGGGCGGGGCCGAGCCAAGCCGGGGGGGCGTGGTCTGTATAACCCCGCCCCTGCTCTGATTGGCTGTGTCTATAAAGCCACGCCCCCCGCAGAGGGGCGGGGCCAGGGCGGTGGCTCCCCCACCTCTCCCGGCGCTGCAGTCGCCGCCGCAGCGCGACGAGGTGAGCGGGGCCCGGGGGGCCGAGGGAGGGTCGGGGGGGGCAGCAGGGGCGGCTGCATCTCGGCTGCAGAGCCCTGGAGCCGGGGATGCTCGGGGTGGGGGTGCTGGGGCTGAGAGATGCTCGGAGTGGGGGGCTGCTAGGGGTGGGGGATGCTGGGGTTGGGGGTGCTCGAGGTGGGGATGCTCGGGGTGGGGGTGTTTGGGCTGGGAGATGCTCGGGGTGGGGATTCTTAGGGTGGGGGATGCTGGGGTTGGGGGTGCTCGGGGTGGGGGTGTTTGGGCTGGGAGATGCTCAGAGTGGGGATTCTTAGGGTGGGGAATTCTGGAGGTGGGGATGCTGGGGGTGGGGGATGCTCAGAGTGGGGGTGTTGGGGCTGGGACATGATGGGGCTGGGAGATGCTCAGGGTGGGAATTCTTAGGGTGGGGGTATCGGGGCTGGGGATGCTCGGGGTGGGGGTATTTGGGCTGGGAGATGCTCGGGGTGGGGATTCTTAGGGTGGGGGTATCGGGGCTGGGGATGCTCAGGGTGGGGGTGTTTGGGCTGGGAGATGCTCGGGGTGGGGATTCTTAGGGTGGGGGATGCTCGAGGTGGGTATGTTGGGGCTGGGGATGCTCAGGATTGGGGGATGCTCGGGGTGGGGATGCTCGGGGTGGGGATGTTGGGGCTGGGGATACTCAGAATTGGGGGATGCTCCGGGCGGGGAGGATGCTGGAAGGGGGATGCTGGAGATCATCGGGTGTTGGGAGCCCGAGATGCTGAGGATCGGGGGATGATGGGGTGGGGGATGCTTGGGGTGGGGGTATTCGAGCTGGGAGATGCTCAGGGTGGGGATGCTGGGGATGAGGATCAGGGGATGCTGAGGGTTGGGGGATGCCCGGGGCTGGAGATGCTCAGGGTGGGGGATGTTTGGAGCCTGGGATGCTGGGGGCTGGCGGGTGCCCAGGGCTGGAGATGCTGGGGGCCAGGTCAGAGCTGCCGGGGGCTGCGAGGGCTGGAGTGCTCCCCGCTGCAGCAGCAGGGCTGGGCGTTGCAGCAGGGCCCTGCAGCAGGGCCGGGGCTGGGATCAGAGCCGGGCACCCCCTCACCGCTGCCTTTGGCTCTGAGTGCCGGCGATGCTACCCAACCTTGGCCAGGAGCCCCCAGCTGAGGCTTCAAGGGCATTTTCTCCTTGATGGCGTCTCTGAGATGCTCCCGACCACCCAGAGCTGGCAGGGAGAATTCAGCCCTCGAATGAGGGCTTTCTCGCACCACGCTCAGGTCATTCTCCGTGGGGCAGCCCCTCTTCGCTGGGCGTATTCGCATCTCTGAACCCACGAGCCCTCGTCTATCCCTTCCCTGCTTTGGTGGCTGCTGCAAGGTCACCTCCCACCCTGTCGGTTCCTCTCCGTGTTTGTGCTGCTGCTCTCTCCCCCGCAGACTGAAAGAGTGTTTGATGTCTGTAGGGAGCTGGATGGTCTGAAGAGAGGAGCTGAAGGGTTCTCTGAGGGGCCTCGGTGCCACCAGTGAGGCAGCATCATGCTGGCTCCCAAGAAAGGTTTGCTCTGCAACCTCAACCACATCCACCTGCAGCACATCTCCCTGGGGCTGCACCTCTCCCGGCACCCGGAGCTCCAAGAGACCTCGAGTTCCATGCTTGGAGACGACCAGACCGGCTGCAGTGACTGCCCGGAGAACCGTGAGCAAGTGGATGCCAATTCCAACAACCCCTCCTTGAAATGTCGGTGCTGTGATTCCCACACTCAGCAGCCGGTGACGTCGGAGCTCCAGAACCAGGCAGCTCAAGAGGATTTCACCTCCCTGCACGCTGGCGAGGAGGAGGTGGCTTCCCCTTGCGACCCTCCTTGCGATTTGGCTTCCTCCTCCTGCTCCTCTGTCAGCAGCTGCTCCGATTTCAGCTTGGATGACTCCCCGGTCTCCGTGTACTACAAAGGGTTCCCTAGAGAAGAGACCCCATCCCCTGAAAATCAGCTCAACGTCATTCCCGTAGAAGATGGCCAGTTGCTGGCTGAGCAGAGTAGGACGTGTGATGGAAGAGACGCCAACTTCAACCCCGCGGCGCTCCAGAGCCCGGACACCTTGGCTGGAGAGAGCCCCGACAGCCTCTGCAGCAGCGGCTCGCTCCGCTCCCAGCACGACGAGACTTCTCCCAGCACGGCGGGGCAGGAAACCATCAACATCTGCGCCAACGTAGACCCGAACTGCAACTCTCTCCCCAACCCCAATGCTGCTGTGAGCGACGCTCCCAAGCCACAACCCCGGGCTGGCAGCGTCCCCCCACCCGTACCCCCTCGGCCCCGGAGACGCATGCAGGTTCTCAGTGGACAGCGAGAAGAGCAGCGAGAAGAGCAGCCACTCTTGACCACGGTGCCGGAGCCTGGTTCCGGTGAGCTCTGCAGAGACACAAGCAAGAAAACCATCACCTCCTTCCACGAGCTGGCCCAGAAAAGGAAGAGAAACGCCGCCGTGCCTGCTCTTGCCCAGCCTAAGATCGACCGGAGCGACTGGTTGATCGTCTTCTCCCCAGACACGGAGCTGCCGCCTTCCAGCGAGCTCCTCTCCGGCGCCGTGGGCCACGAGCCGGCGCAGCCCCAGGACTGGCCGGTGAGACCATCCAGCTCCAGGCAGCGAGAGGTGACCACGTTCAAGGAGCTGCGGTACCGCAGCGTCTCCAACAAGCCCAAGGGGCAGCCAGGTGGCGAGCGGGCACAGCCCGTGGCCTCTCGGCACCCCTCGGCGCCTCTCGCTGTGGCCGGAGGCAGCGATGGCTCATGTTGGCTGCCGCCCACGGCCCCGGGTGGACACTCGATGGCACCTATGGAAAACCATCAGCTGAAGAGGAGGAGATCCCGGCCGGGCTTGCAGCCCATCGCGGAGGGACCACCAGGAAACTCAGAGGAAGGGGGGATCCCAGCGCGAAGCTACTTGCCTGGAGAGAAGGGGCTGGGCTCCGGCTGCGATGGAGGAGCCCCCGTTCGGAGGCTCGGGGGAACCGGCACGGACCCTTGGGTGCCGGGGACGGGAGAGAGAGGAGAGGCCGCCTGCCAGGAGGGTAAGGGCTGGGGTCTGCTCCTCTGGGATGGGGACAGGGGCCTCGTCTTGGAAGGGACCGAGCAGGGCAAGGGGAGCTGAGGGGAACACGGGGAACCAAGCCCTGGGGAGTGGGACGAGGGGAGCCAAGAGGACAAGAGGAGCCAAGTGGGACAAGAGGAGCTGAGCCCTGGGAAGCCAAGTGAGACAGGGGAAGCCAAACAGGACAAGGGGAGCTGAGCCCTGGGGAGCTGCGTAGGAGAATGGGAGCTGAGGCTGGGGGAGCTGAGCAGAACAAGGGGAACAAAGCCCTGAGGAGCCGAGCAGGACAAGGGGAGCCGAGCAGGACAAGGGGAGCCGAGCAGGACAAGGGGAGCTGAGTCCCAGGGAGCTGAGTGGGACAAGGGGAGCTGGGCAGGACAAGGGGAACCAAGCCCTGGGTCGCTGAGCAGGTCAAAGGGAACTGAGCCCTGGGGAGCTGAGTGGGACAGGGGGAGCTGAGCCCTGGGAAGCCAAGCAGGACAAGGGGATCTGAGTTGGGCAAGGGGAGCTGAGCTCTTGGGAGCCGAGTGGGACAAGGGGAGCTGAGCAGGACAGGGGGAGCTGATCCCAGGGGAGCCAAGTGGGACAGAGGGAGGCGAGCAGGACAAGGGGAGCTGGATGGCTCAAGGGGAACAAAGGCCTGAGGAGCTGAGCTGGATAAGGGGAGCCAAGGCCTAGGGAGCTGAGTGGGACAAGGGGAGCTGAGTGGGACAAGGGGAGCTGAACCCTGGGGAGCTGAGTGGGACACAGGGAGCTGGGTGGGACAGGGGGACCTGAGCCCTGGGGAGCTGTGTAGGACAAGGGGAGCTGAGAGTGACAAGGGGATCTGAGCTCTTGGGAGCTGAGCGGGACAAGGGGAGCTGATCCCAGGGAAGCCTAGTGGTACAGAGGGAGCCGAGCGGGACAAGGGGGAGCTGGATGAGACAAGGGGAACAAAGGCCTGAGGAGCTGAGCTGGGTAAGGGGAGCCAAGGCCTAGGGAGCCAAGCAGGACAAGGGGAGCTAAGTGGGACAGGGGGAGCTGAGCCCTGGGGAGCTGAATGGGACACAGGGAGCTGGTTGGGACAGGGGCAGCTGAGCCCCAGGGAGCTGAGAGGGACAAGGGGAGCTGAGTGGGACACAAGGAGCTGGGGGGGGATAGGGGGAGGCTGATTCCCAGGGAGCCAAGCGGGACAAGGGGAGCTGAGCCCCAGGGAGCTGAGAGGGACAAGGAGAGCTGGGTGGAACAGGGAAAGGTGAGCCCTGGGAAGCCAAGCAGGACAGAGGGAGGCGAGCAGGTCAAGAGGGAGCTGGATGGGACAAGGGGAGCTGAGCCCCAGGGAGCTGAGAGGGACAAGGAGAGCTGGGTGGAACAGGGAAAGGTGAGCCCTGGGAAGCCAAGCAGGACAGAGGGAGGCGAGCAGGACAAGAGGGAGCTGGATGGGACAAGGGGAACAAAGACCTGAGGAGCTGAGCTGGGTAAGGGGAGCCAAGGCCTAGGGAGCTGAGTGGGACAAGGGGAGCTGAGTGGGACAAGGAGAGCTGGGTGGGACAGGGGGAACTAAGCCCTGGGAGCCGAGCAGGGCAGGGGGGACAAGGGGAGGTGATCCCCGAGGAGCCGAGGCCTGGGGAGCCGGCGAGGCCTGCCGCGCGGGGACCCTTCCAGGGCCCGGTTCCCGTTCCCCGCCCCGGGCTGGCGCCGCCCCGCGGGGCCCTTTCCCTCTTGCCGGCCCTCCCCTCGGGTTCCATGGGCGATCGCCACCCCGCTCGCTCCCCGGGGAACCCGGCCGAGCCCCCCCCTCACGGTGCCGCCCCGGTCCCCGCAGGCAGAGCCCAACCGCCCGGAGCCCCGGGGGGACCCACCCGGTACCGGGGGGAGCGGCAGAAAGGTACCGGGGGAGAGGGGGGGGGGAACGAGGGGCTGGGGAAAGGCTCAAAATGGGACCCCCCGGGCCTTGAGGGGGGCTCAGGGCTTGGAATGAGGCCCTCGGGGCTTGGGACCCTGGGGCTGGGGGGGCTCTGGGACCCTCGGGGCTGAGGGTGGCCTTGGGGTTTTGGGGTGGGAACCTGGGGCTGGGGGCGTTGGCTCAGGGCTTGGAATGAGACCCTCGGGGCTTGGGACCCCGGGGCTGGAGGGGTTTGGGATCCCCAGGTTTGGAGGGGGGCTTGGAATGGGACACACACCCACCCCCCCAGGGCTGGGGAGCAGCTTTGGGCTTCGGGACCCCAAGGGTTTCGGGGGGACTCAGGGCTTGGAATGAGACCTTCGGGGCTTGAGACCCTGGGGCTGGGGGTGGCCTTGGGGTTTGGGAGCCCCAGGTTTGTGGGGGGCTTGGAATGGGACCCCCTTGAGCTGGAGGGGTGCTTGGAATGGGACCCCCTTGAGCTAGGGGAGGCTCAGGGCTTGGAATGAGACCCCCAGGGCTGTGGACGGGCTCAGGGCTTGGGACCCCAGGACCCCAGGGCTCTGGGGATGGGCTTGGGGTTTGGGATCCCCGGGGTTGGGGGTGGGCTTGGAATGGGACCCCCTGGGGCTGGGGAGCAGCTTTGGGCTTCGGGACCCCAAGGGCTGGGGGGTCATGGAGCTCAGAAAGGGACCCACAAGGATAGTGAGTGGCTTTGGGCTCCAAGACCTCTGGGCCTTGGGGTTTAGGACCCCTGGGGCTGGGAATGGGCTCAGAACGGGACCCCTGGGAGTGGGGACAGGCTCAGGAAGGGAACCTGGGATGGGGCTGGTTTTGAGCCGCCTCACCCCAGAGGTCTCCTGCCTGTGTCTCCCTCTTTGCTTCATCCTTCATCCCTGTGCCCAAGAACTTCTGGTTCCCATGGCAACAGCCTGGGATGCTCCGTTTGTCTGGGCCTTCCTGCCCACTCCTTGAAGGCCTCGGTGTCCTGCGCTGTGGCCGTGGCTGGTCGATCCCAGACAGCTGCACGGTGCAGCCCTTTTGTGGAATGGTTCGGGTGGGAAGGGACCCCAAAGCCCATCTAGCCTCACCCCTACCATGGGCAGGGACACCTCCCACTGGATCAGGGGCTCCAAGCCCCATCCAACCTGGCCTTGAACCCCTCCAGGGATGGGGCAGCCACCCCTGCTCTGGGAAACCCAGGCCAGGGCCTCCCAAACCTCACAGCAAAACATCTCTCCCCAAGATCTCATCTCAATCTCCCTTCTTTTAGCTCAAAATCATCCTCATCCTCTCCCTGCCCTCCCTGATCCAGAGTCCCTCCCCAGATTTCCTGGAGCCCCTTTCAGTGTCAGAAGCTGCTCTAAGGTCTCCCCAGAGCCTTCTCTTCCCCAGGCTGGACAACCACAACTCTCCCAATTTTCCATTGTTCCACAGCCCTGTTGATCGCCGTCAGCACTGCTGTGGATAAGATCATCGCCCATTTCAGCACCGCACGGAACCTGGTGCAGAAGGTGAGAGGTTGGGTGGGCAGGAGCCAGGGTGGGTCATGGGCTGGGGGATCCACGTGCTTAGGATTCCCCAGGGCTCAGTGCTGGGTCCAGCCCTGCTCAGTGTCTTTATCAATGACCTGGATGAAGGCACCGAGTGCACCCTGAGCAGGTTTGTGGATGACACTGAGCTGGGTGGAAGTTTGGATCTGCTGGAGGGTCGGGAGGCTCCAAAGGGATCTGGACAGGCTGGATCCATGGGCTGAGACCAATGGCAGGAGGTTTAACAAGGCCAAGTGCCAGGTCCTGCCCTTGGGGCACAAGAACCCTGAGCAGCTCCAGACTAGGAGAAGTCTGGCTGGAAACTGCCTGGAGGAGAAGGACCTGGGGGTGTTGGTTGAACAGGAGCCAGCAGGGGCCCAGGTGGCCAAGAAGGCCAAGGGCATCTTGGCTTGGAGCAGACACGGCGTGGCCAGCAGGGCCAGGGAGGTTCTTCTCCCTCTGGACTCGGCCCTGGGGAGACCGCTCCTCGAATCCTGGGGTCAGTTCTGGTTCCTCCCCACCAGAAGGATGTTGAGGCTCTGGAGCGAGTGCAGAGAAGAGCAACGAAGCTGGGGAGGGGGCTGGAGAAGAAGAGGAGCGGCTGAGAGAGCTGGGGGGGTTCAGCCTGGAGAAGAGGAGGCTGAGGGGAGAGCTCATTGCTCTCTGCAACTCCCTGAGAGGAGGTTGTGGAGAGGAGGGAGCTGGGCTCTTCTCCCAAGGGACAGGGGACAGGACGAGAGGGAATGGCCTCAAGCTCCTCCAGGGGAGGCTCAGGATGGACATCAGGAACAAATATTTCCCGGAAAGGGTGATTGGTCCCTGGCAGAGGCTGCCCAGGGAGGGGGTTGAGTCCCCTTCCCTGGAGGGGTTTAAGGGCCGGGTGGACGAGGTGCTGAGGGACACGGGTTAGTGATTGATGGGAATGGTTGGACTCGATGATCCGATGGTTCTTTTCCAGCCTGGTGATTCTGTGATTCTATGATTAGTCAGTGCAATCCCTCTCCATCTCCTTTCCTTGTGTCTCCCCGCTTCAGGCTCAGCTGGGAGACAGCCGGCTCAGCCCAGACGTGGGTTACCTGCTGCTTCACACCCTCTGCCCTGCACTCTATGCCTTGGTGGAGGATGGGCTGAAGCCATTCCAGAAGGACGTTATCACAGGCCAGAGGAAAAATTCCCCCTGGACCGTGGTGGAAGCCTCTGTGAAGACAGGTAAGTGTGAGGGTGATAACAAAAACGCCAGCAAATAAAGTCTCTGAGACTCATTTTGGAGTTTTAGAAAGCAAACACCCCCTAATCAAGCCTGGGCAGCATGAGGGGGTGATCTCCATCAATCGTGTGCAGCGAGTTGAGAGCTGAGACAGAAGACACTTCACATTTACATGCGTATGGATAAATTCTCCCAGGAATCTTACACCTATTCTATTCCTTTCCAAGGATTCATTTTAATGTTATTATGATCTTTACAACAGCCAGATCTCTTGCTAATTTGGAGCTGGGTCCAGCTCTGTTTGACCTTGCATTTGAGATAGAAAGAAACTCCAAACAGAGGTCATTACAGAAGATGACACCTTTGTTCAGCACAGATCACACTGAACACAAGACGTTATCATCTTCAGGGCAAGAACAGTGTCTGGAAAAACACTGTTTGTTGAGGCTCTGGAGCGAGTGCAGAGAAGAGCAACAAAGCTGGTGAGGGGGCTGGAGAAGAAGAGGAGCGGCTGAGAGAGCTGGGGGGGTTCAGCCTGGAGAAGAGGAGGCTGAGGGGAGAGCTCATTGCTCTCTGCAACTCCCTGAGAGGAGGTTGTGGAGAGGAGGGAGCTGGGCTCTTCTCCCAAGGGACAGGGGACAGGACGAGAGGGAATGGCCTCAAGCTCCACCAGGGGAGGCTCAGGCTGGACATAAGTTAAAAATTTTCCTTGGAAAGGATCATTGGGCAGTGGCAGAGGCTGCCCAGGGAGGGGGTTGAGTCCCCTTCCCTGGAGGGGTTTAAGGGCCGGGTGGACGAGGTGCTGAGGGACATGGGTTAGTGATTGATGGGAACGGTTGGACCTGATGACCTGGTGGGTCTCTTCCAACCTGGTGATTCTATGAAAGAAAACATCTTATCAGAGAGACATTCTGTCTAACTTTGAAAAAATACACTTAGATAAAACTTAACGCTACTTTATCTTGCATCAAAATATTCCACTTCTTACAATAGTAGCTACTTCTCATATGAAAGGAACGTGTACCTGGAGGTGTTGGGCTCATCATCTCGAGGTGCCTGGGCTCCTTTTCCAGCCCAGGCTCACAGAAGGTGCGTGCGCCCGGGGCAGTGACTGTTGGTGTGTGTTCCACAGGTCCCAACACCCGCTCCCTCCAATCCCTGTGCTGGCACGTGGCCGGGCTGGCTCCTCTCAACAACTCCAGACAGAAGTTTCACGCCTTTATCCTTGGCCTCTTGAAGTGAGTGCCAGTCCTCCTGGACTTGCAGGTTGGGGCCAGGTCCCGAGCTCTGATTTGAGTTTCTTTTCTCCTGTTTAGCATCAAGCAGCTGGAACTGTGGATCTCTCACCTGCAGAAGAGCCCAGGTAAGGACACGGCACCCAGAAGCTCCCGCTATTGCTGAGGGGATAATCTCGTAGCTGTTCCAGCCACTGTGCTTGGCAGAGATTCCCGTAGCGGATAAAAGCATCCTTTTCCACGGCAGATCTTCAGTACAGCTGCGAGTGGAAGCTGCTCTGATCTGCTGGGACCACCTTGGTGGCCCACGAGGGGTGGGAACAGGGGCATTCCGAGCTCTCCATGTTTCTTAGGTGTCATCTCCGTGCTGTATTCACCCACCGCCTTCTTCGCTCTGAGCCAAGGTCCTCTCCCCCACCTTGCTGACGAGCTCCTGCTGCTCATCCAGCCGCTCTCGGTGCTGACTTTCCACCTCGACCTGCTCTTCGAACACCACCACCTCTCCGTGGATGTCAGACCTTTGTCCCGACGTCTGGAATCGCCTCTCTGTCCTTCCCATCGCTCCGCTTCGGCGCAGGGGCCTGTTCCACCTTCCCTGGGGGGCCAGAGTGGAGCTGCAGGGGAGAACCTGGAGGAGGAGGTTCCCCCCGACGCCGTGGGGAGGGTAACCGGCGCTGAGGGCAGCACCGGGGCTCAGCCCCAAGCGCTGGTCGCTGGTGCCCAGGTGGGTGCTGCCCTCCAGCAAACCTTCCAGCACGTTCTGCGCTGGGGAGACCAGCTCGGTCGCGCTTTGCTGGGAGCTCACAGCTCCCCAGAGAAACACGAGCCCCAGGCAGGACCTGAGGACGCTGGAACCGGCCTCGGCGGCTGGTGGGGCCAGCTGAGCCAGGCATCTAGGATTTACGCTGCTCCTAGCAAGGAAAAATCCCCTTTTGTCTGGTGGACCAAGCTGCAGACGGGTGCGGGGGATTCCAGCCCCGGCCAGGCTGTGCGACCCCAAATATCCGCAAATAAGCTTCGAGGCACGGAGCTGCAGCTCCTTCAGACCAAAGCTGTCCCTGAACTCCCCAGTCCAAAGCTCAGCAGCAGCGGTGACACCTCTAGGACCTCTTCTCCTGAAGAGCTCATCCTGCCTGCTGAAGCTGGTGCCCCCAGGGATCCGGATGCTGCTGGAGAGAATCTTCTGGCCGCTTCCCCAGAGCCTCACGTGAAGAAGAACGGGGCAGCACCTTCTGAGCCGGCAGCGGGTGGTGGTCCTGGCCTGGAGAAGGGCAGCTGGATGAGCCGCCTCTTTGGAGCCACCAGTCCCTCAGCCAGGAGCTCCCTTCCCAGTCCGGACACTGTCTCCGCTAGATCCAGGTAAGGCCCAGGTCGGGGAAGCAGCGTGCGCTGAGGAAGGGGGTTTATCCCAGGCGATGACCAGTAGGCACACCACGAGGTTCTCTGGCCTCACGGGGTGACTTGTACTGCCCATTATCCATGTTTTATGCTCCTGGGATTAATGAGCATCCCAAGCGCTGCTGCTGCCACGTGGCGTCAGTCCTTTAGAGCAGCAGGAGCTCACGGTGGGGCTTGGTGGAGCTCTTCGCTCCCAGATCAGCCTGAGCTTCCCCCATGAACTTGTGGCTTCCTTTGCTTTGTGGCAGGAGACCTTCTAGCTGGCTCTCCCCCAGCGCGCGTGTCCTGGCCGTGGTGGTGAAGGGGTTGGCACCCGAGAAGAGCCGAGCTCCAGAGCAGCCGCTGAGGAACGTGCCCGACTCAGCCCAGCCCTGCAGGTAACGTAGACGCAGTCGTGGAGGGGCTGGGAAGCTGCTGGTGGGGTCTGAGAAGCAGGGATTGTTCCTGGGCTTAGCCTGGGTCACCTCCACACCTCTCTAGGGAAACGCAGGCACCATTGTTTGTTGCTCCTTGCACCTTGGCTGCCCCCAACCAGGGATTGTCCTGCTGAGCTTTGGGGGATCTTGTGGTCGGCTGGTCCATTCCCCTCCATCCCGACCTTGATCCCCTCGCCACATCCACAGCCAAGCTGCTCCCGCTCTGCTCGCGCTCCCAGGGTCGCTTTGGCAGGGTGATTTTGGGATGTGGCTTCTCAATCCAATTCATCGTGGGATGTTTTAGGAGGGGAGGATCCGTGCATGAGCATCAAGTCCTATGGGAGCCTCTCTTGGTGGTACCTGGGCTCCTTGGAGAGGTGAATCCTTGGAGAGGGCCCAGAGAGTGGTGGGAAATGGAATTAACTCCAACTGGAGGCCAGTTCCAAGTGGTGTCCCCAGGGCTCAGGGCTGGGTCCAGCCCTGTTCAATGTCTTTATCAATGACCTGGATGAAGGCATCGAGGGCACCCTGAGCGAGTTTGGGGATGACACTAAGCTGGGTGGAAGCTGGATCTGCCGGAGGGTCGGGAGGCTCCAAAGGGATCTGAACAGGCTGGATCCATGGGCTGAGACCAATGGCAGGAGGTTTAACGAGGCCAAATGCCGGGTCCTGCCCTTGGGGCACAAGAACCCTGAGCAGCTCCAGACTAGGAGAAGTCTGGCTGGAAAGTGCCTGGAGGAGAAGGACCTGGGGGTGTTGGTTGAACAGGAGCCAGCAGGAGCCCAGGTGGCCAAGAAGGCCAAGGGCATCTTGGCTTGGAGCAGCCACGGCGTGGCCAGCAGGGCCAGGGAGGTTCTTCTCCCTCTGGACTCGGCACTGGGGAGACCGCTCCTCGAATCCTGGGGTCAGTGCTGGTTCCTCCCCACCAGAAGGATGTTGAGGCTCTGGAACCCTGGAGGGGTTTAAGGGATGGATGGACGAGGTGCTGAGGGCCGTGGGTTAATGATTGATGGGAATGGTTGGACTCGATGATCCAGTGGGTCTTTTCCAACCTGGTGATTCTACGGTTCTATGAATCCCTGTTGTGTTTGTCGTGCAGGGCAGTCCGGGCGCTGTGTGACCACACGGGCACGGCCGACGGGCACCTGAGCTTCCAGAAAGGGGACATCCTGCAGTTGCTCTCCACCGTGGATGAAGACTGGATCCGCTGCTGCCATGGAAACAGCACTGGCCTAGTTCCCGTCGGCTACACGTCCTTAATTTTGTGAGGAGGCGGCGAGAGCCGAGGAAGTGGCCAAGCTCACTGAAGTCAGGGCCACCTCCCTGAAGGACCTTCTGCTTGGTGGTGGTTCTGAGGGGCTCCTGCCCCGTCACTGCTGCTCTTTCGCATGACGTTGCCGTGAGCACAGCCGGGCAGCCGCCGCCGGCCGGGACTCCCGGGTGGGATCTGCTTTCGCTCCCGTCACTCACCGCTGCCCACGCCTGCGTTGGGGAGCGAAGGGCCCTGTCCCCGCGCGGTGCCCACAGTTCTCGGTGTTGTCTCTGTGCCCTCGTGTCCCACCACCACCTCGCTTTGCTCCAGGGCCGGCGGCCCAGCTGCCAGCACAGTCCCAGCCCTCTGTAAATAGTTGTAACCACGGGAATGAACTTATTCCAGGGGGAAAAAAAGATGGAAATAAAGGTTGTGGCTCACGTGAATGGATCATGGTGGGTAGCGGGGCCTGGAGGTGGCTTCGGGGCTAAGACCTGAGGGGGGGACCTTGGCGATGTCGGTGCTGGCTGTGAGCAAACGGTGGGAAGAGGCGGCTGGGGTCACCGGGCCAGAAATAACCCTGGAATGTGGGTGGCAGTGAAAGTCTGTGGGAGTTGTTTACGTGTGTGTTTAGACACAGCAGAGCAAGCGAGGGAATTCCCCTCTGCTCTAGGCTGCTCTGCTGAGACCCAACCTGGAGCTCCGTGTCCAGCTCTGGAATCCCCAACGTAAGGACATGGAGCTGTTGGAGCGAGCCCAGAGGAGACCATGGAGCTGAGCCGAGGGCTGGAGCACCTCCTGTACGAGGCCAGGCTGAGAGAGTTGGGGTTCTTCAGCCTGGAGAAGAGAAGGCTCCAAGGAGACCTTAGAGCAGCTTCCAGTGCTGAAAGGGGCTCCAGGAAAGCTGGGGAGGGGGCTCTGGATCAGGGAGGGCAGGGACAGGACGAGGGGAAGGGTTTTTGAGCTGGGGAGGGGGCTGGAGAAGAAGAGGAGCGGCTGAGAGAGCTGGGGGGGTTCAGCCTGGAGAAGAGGAGGCTGAGGGGAGAGCTCATTGCTCTCTGCAACTCCCTGAGAGGAGGTTGTGGAGAGGAGGGAGCTGGGCTCTTCTCCCAAGGGACAGGGGACAGGACGAGAGGGAATGGCCTCAAGCTCCACCAGGGGAGGGTCAGGATGGACATCAGGAAAAAATATTTCATGGAAAGGGTGATTGGTCCCTGTCAGAGGCTGCCCAGGGAGGGGGTTGAGTCCCCTTCCCTGGAGGGGTTTAAGGGCCGGGTGGCCGAGGTGCTGAGGGACATGGGTTAGTGACTGATGGGAATGGTTGGACTCCATGATCCCGTGGGTCTCTTCCAACCTCGTTATTCTACGATTCTATGATTCTAAATGTGCTGTGAGGGTTTTGCTGCCCAGAGCAGGGGTGGCTGCCCCATCCCTGGAGGGGTTCCAGGCCAGGCTGGATGGACCTTGGAGCCCCTGATCCACGGGAGGTGTCCCTGCCCACGGCAGAAGGTGGGACTGGCTGGGCTTTGAGGTCCCTTCCAACCCAAATCGCTCCACGATTCAATTTTCAGAGAAGCGAGGGAGTTGGATATTCCGACGGGAATCGCCTGAGATGCTGGAAGGCGCCGGACCCAGAAGCTCGGAGAAAGAAAACCCCACGAGGCGTTGCTAGGAAAAGATTTTTTTTTCCATTTAATACTAGACTCTCTCAGGATCGAGATGCAGGCTTTTTTTTTTTTTTTTTTTTTTTTTTTCCTTTTTTTTTTTATGCAATTACATCCAATGTTAAAATTGGTAATACATAATTTACAAAGATTAACATCAAAACAATGATCTATTTCGATATGCTTTGTAAAAAGGAAATATATTAGCAGCATTTATTTTCAGCAATCACACAGCCTACACCCATGCAGACTAAGAGTTCGTAGCTATTTGCAGTAACTTAGTGCTTCCTGGTCTCCCAACGGCGCTCCTGGTGCCCACAGCGGTCTCCTCGGTGTTATAAAATAACCGAAAAAATTAAAAAAAGTCATTAATTTCTACACCAAGTAAGAAAAAACCCAAGTCTTTTGCACTTACCTAACGTTTGATTGTCTAAAAAACATTTTTATTTTTTTTTTTGTCTTTTTTGTTGGTTTTTGTTTTTAGCCTTTCAACAAAAGAAAGATAAAACGACAGAGCTAAGTGTCTCGCTTCTGTACGCACTTTATTTTCTTTTTTTTTTTTTTTTTTTTAATTTTTTTTTAGTGTTTAACACCATTTCAGACGACGATTTCCGTTTGAAACTTAAAATGAGACAACTCCGGGGGGGTCGGACATGCGATATTCCTACTACACGCACGAGTATTTTAATACTCAGGGTTCCTGGGACTGTACAGTGCTTCTCTACAGTAAGAAAATATTCCAAACTATTTTCTTATTTCTTATTTTTTTTTGTGGGTTTTTTTTTTAATAAAATATTTTTTCTCAAAGGGTTTGCGGGTTGGTTGGTTGGGTTGTTTTTTTTTTTTTTTTTCTCCTTTCTTTGCCTTTTTTTTTTTTTTTTTTTTTTTTTTAACCTTTTTAAATCGACACGGAAAAAATTAATGGAATGAGGCGTGTTCCACTAAGAGTAAAATAATTATAATCATAACAATGTACATCAGGACGAGCTTGGTCCGTTCGAAAGGAACATGGAACTAACCGTATTGCTTTACATCCACGCAGCAGATATATACAACTTGGCACATTGAAAAACTGGATTTTTTTTTCTTTTTAAGAGAAGAACAGCTCAAACAGGACCTTCTACGCTTGTGTACGTCGGAAGGACAAGAAAGCGAAGCAAGGGGCAGCATACGCCGACCGCCCTCGGCCTTCGCTCCGCGGCCGGGAAGGGCCCGTGCGGGGCGGCCGGCGGCAACCGCGGGGCCGGTACCTGTTGGCCAGCGCGGCTCGGCTCCTTCTGGCCGCCCCGGGGCTCCCGCAGGCAGGAACGGGCCGCGTTGGAGAAGGGAAAGCCGAGAGCGCGGGCGGTGCGGGATATACTGGCTCTTCGGTTAAGAGACGGACAAGGTTCAGCTGTACAACACGAGAATAGTGTTAGAAGTTGATAAATCCTACAGTTCACAACAAATACTCGCTCGGAATACTGCTCGACGGTTCGTGTAGTGAAGGTTTCCTTTTTTTTTTTTTTGTCTTTTTCTTGCCTTTTTTTATCTTTTTTTTTTTTTTTTTTTTTTGTGTGTGTTTTTTTTTTTAACAGCGTTTCATTTTGCACAACACACGGGACGCACGAGAACCACAGCTTATCAAAAACCCCACAGCAACGGTGTCGTCAGGAGCCGACTTTGCTTTATAAAACTTCTCTGCAGGAAAAAAAAAAAAAAAAAAAAAAAAAAAGTGGAAAAGAGAAAAAAAACCAAAAAACCCCAGCCCCACGCCCTCCTCTCCCGCCTCGGGCCCAGTCGGGCCTGCTGTCCCCCGCTGAAGCCAGGGGCGCCCCGGGGAACGCTTCGCTCTTCCTGGAACTTGTGCAAATCCGAGGCCACGCTCCACGGCGGCCGCTAACGTGAAAGGCCCGGGGCCTCTGCTCTCCCAGCTGGATTCCGTTCCCCGGCCCGGCCCGCGGTGCCGCCGGCGTCTCGTACAATCGCAGGTTGCTCGGGTGACCACGGGGAACGTTCTCAACCAGAGTACGTCAGTCTTTCTCCTTTCCCCATTCATTTCTTATTTGTTTTTTTTTTTGTTTTTTTTTTTTTTCCTCTGAGTGGGAACATCAAGCAAAAAATAAATTAAATTTTGACCATCCCGGACAATAACCACGAGGTTTTCCGCAGTACCTAACATCGATACAAGGCACGCCCAACAACACACACACCATACGAGCACCGCAGAGCAGGGCAGGGCAGCTCAGGGCCGGCCCAGACATCTAAGTGCTTAACTGTTTTGTCATTTGTCAGTTCGCTTGCTGCCCTCTCGCCTCCTCGGCTGGCGCGGAGGAAAAGTGGGGATCCTGCCCGCAGCCCTCGGCAGCCCTCGTCGCAGACTCCAGACCCGCAGCGTCTCCTCGCGGGCGTCACTTCCTGAAGCTGCTCTCCGGGATGGCGAGAGTGCGTCGCCTCAGTTTGCGGCCTGAGCCCTCCTCCAGCAAGTAGGTGACGTCGATAGCTGCAAGAGAACACAGGCGTCGGGTGAACAAGGTGACAAAGTTAAGAGCTCCCCCCGTTTCCCTCTTCAGGGATCCTTCCAGGATGTTTCTACCTAAATGCAGCGCTTCGCTGGATCGGGCGCTGAGGAACCTGGTGGAAGTTTGGAGTCTGCCCTGCTTTGAGTGGTGGCCCAGGGGGCCAAGAAGGCCAAGGGCATCTTGGCTTGGAGCAGCCACGGCGTGGCCAGCAGGGCCAGGGAGGTTCTTCTCCCTCTGGCCTCGGCCCTGGGGAGGCCGCTCCTCGAATCCTGGGGTCAGTTCTGGTTCCTCCCCAGCAGAAGGATGTTGAGGCTCTGGAGCGAGTGCAGAGAAGAGCAACGAAGCTGGGGAGGGGGCTGGAGAAGAAGAGGAGCGGCTGAGAGAGCTGGGGGGGTTCAGCCTGGAGAAGAGGAGGCTGAGGGGAGAGCTCATTGCTCTCTGCAACTCCCTGAGAGGAGGTTGTGGAGAGGAGGGAGCTGGGCTCTTCTCCCAAGGGACAGGGGACAGGACGAGAGGGAATGGCCTCAAGCTCCACAGGGGAGGCTCAGGATGGACATCAGGAAAAAATGTTCTACAGAAAAGGTCACTGGGCAGTGGCAGAGGCTGCAAAGGGAGGGGGTCGAGTCCCCTTCCCTGGAGGGGTTTAAGGGAGGGGTGGACGAGGTGCTGAGGAACATGGGTTAGTGGTTGATGGGAATGGTTGGACTCCATGATCCGGTGGGTCTCTTCCAACCTGGTGATGCTGTGATTCTATGGTTGGACCAGGTGACCTCCAAAGACCCTTCCAACCCAGATTGTTCTGCATTAACTTGCAAAAGACAAGAAGACTGGAGAGAGCTCATCCTAGGCTTTAAATTAAAACCAGACCAGGGCTACTTCTGTACCCACATTCTTAATCAGGGCTTTTTATCGGGGAGGGCAGGGACAGGACGAGGCGGAACGGTTTCAGCTGCGAGAGGGAAGATTGAAATGAGATCTTAGGGAAAAATGTTTTGCTGTGAGGTTTGGGAGGCCCTGGCCCAGGCTGCCCAGAGCAGGGGTGGCTGCCCCATCCCTGGAGGGGTTCAAGGTCAGGTTGGATGGAGCTTGGAGCCCCTGATCCAGTAGGAGGTGTCCCTGCCCACGACAAGAGTGGGACTGGCTGAGCTTTGAGATCCCTTCCAACCCTAAACCATTCCAGGATTCTGTGATTCAGCAGCTCAAGACGGCACCTACACAAGCTACTTACAACCCAGTAGAAAGCTCAATAAAGGTCAGAAGAGACTTTCCGAATACTCTTCAGTATTTCTTTCCATGTCTATTAACTTCCTCAGCTGTAAACATGGAATGATTGGGTGGCGGGGCGGGGAAATTGCCTTCAGAATGTTTTTGTGGTTACTAGATAGACCCTATAAACATGGATTGATTATAAACATGGAATGATTGGGTGGCGGGGCGGGGAAATCGCCTTCAGAAAGTTTTTGTGGTTACTAAATAGATCCTATAAACCAGCGTCACGGTGAGAAGTTTCAGCTGGAACCAGTGGAAGCAGCTACCGTTGCAAAAGAAAACAGTCAAGCAAAGAAAACTGATCATATTTACGACGCCCGTAGCGATATCGCCAGGCAAAAGCGATTTATCACCAATGAACTCGAGTCCGCCCTGGAGAAGAAATGCTGTTGTGGAACCACGGCGGAAAAGCTCACCGTTTTTCCCTGGGATTTTCTCTAAGAGGTTTAGCAGGATCTGATTCAGTCTCTCTCGCTGCACGTGCCGCCGTTCCTCTGGAGTGCAGGGCTGCCTTGTGTCAGCATTGCTTTCTTCCACTTTTTTATCAGCGTCGCAGCTCTCGCTGGGCGCCGGCTCCTTCTCTGCCTCCTCCGGCCTGGGCAGCTCGTTTGCGGGTTGATCCTGGTTTCCCAACACGTCCTCAATAAGCGGAAGGGAATCTTCTTCTTGGTTTAAGTCTTTCATCTGGGGTTTTGAGCGATCGGTTTTCCAGGACGATCTAGAAGAGAAAGAAGGGTTTCAATACCACCATTTATCACGACGCTCACCTGAAAGGTGAAAGGACTTTGCAGAAGGAAGGGGACTTTCTGAAGAATCAGTTGGCTCAGTGCTCGCATTCAAACCCCCCAGTTACGACCCACAGGAGGCTCGGTTCCTATCACCTTGTTTGCAGAACACCAGGAACAGTCTTCTAAAAACAAACCGATTTTTTCATATCCATTTGTAGAGGTTTTTCTCCTCTTCCGCAAGGGTCGAGCTCAGCACTTGCTGATGTTTCTCTGCTACAGCCACAGCTCTTGGGGGGTTATTTTTAAAGTCACTGAGCTCACCGGCCCCGGCTCTTATTGCAACAAAAACATAGTAAAAGCGTGTTCGAGGATCCTATCTCCCTTTACGCAGGAAGGTTGGATGCTCTTCTCCGGCTCTGCCATCTCCCACATTCAGCGGCTTCTGCTAGTGTTCAAAATGGCTCTTGTAGTTCCTTACATCCATTATTAATGAACACTAAGACCGCTTCTATCTTCTACTCCTCCTCGCTCCTTCCCTTCTATCTCGTTGAAAGTTTAGAGGATTGCTTTAAATAATTGATTTCCAGAGCACCCAGGGGAAACAGGCAGGAAAAGGAATGGACGCTTGACAAATAACGCGATTGCTTCATCTCTTCTCAATGAGCAGTCGGGTAAAAGACTCACCTGCCTCCGTTTCTCTTGTAGTTGTCTGGTACGTAATGAGGCTGTAACAACAATAAGGCTTATGGTTAATATCAAACAGAATTTACAGCGGAAGAGAAGAAAGCGCTGGATGATGTCACAGTGCCGGATTCGACTGTCTGACACTCGGGAAATGCCAGCGCGGGGCTGGCACGTCAGATGAAATCAAAGGAAAAGGCGTAATAAGGACAAATTAGTAAGCCTGGCTCTATCTGATTCTTTATATCTTCGAAATAAATTTCAAGCCACAGACCATCATGATGAAAATCACCTTTGTTTTCCGCACAGCAGAGGTCTGGAAGCATCTCTAAGCTTACTACAAAAAAATATCTCCGCTTCCAGGAAGGGAAGGGCTTACTTGGAAAGATTTGCAGGAGTGGTGCGGGAGGATGCGCAGAGCCGAGAGCTGCTGCTTCCATGGAACAGGAGAAAGCGAGAGTGTGGAACGAACAGATATTCAGATGGAGGATGTTAAGGGAAATTGCAGTTCAGTGTTAAGGGGAAATGGAAATAGGAAAAGGCTGTTTTTCTGTCTTAAATCGCTGTTCAAAGGTACCGCTGAAGACTACGGTTTGAGCAAGTTATTAAAAGACAAGAGTAATCACACCAAAGAGAAGCCAACCCAACGCAGACAAGCTAGCAAACTCTTGCTGGGCTGGGTGATTCTCCGAAACGCACAAAATTGCTTTACAGCAATCGAAAAGGGAATTTTATCATTTCCTTCACTTGGGAGGGGCTGAAATGAAATCAGCATCTAGATTCCAGTCAGAAACCACAACCTCCAAACCGATACATCCCACTTATACGTTCCTCCAACATCTGTTTGCTTTTGAACTGCAGATTCTCTGTCTGCAGCCAGTTTTCATTTCCAAGCTTTCTTTCTAGCCAGCTTCCCATCCAGCCTGTCGATGCTCCCTTCGGTTTACCAAGTTTCATTCATAAACACAGAGCCAGGGGCTTTCCAAAAACATATCCAAGTCTTCTAGCAAAAAAATCAGGATGCTGAAAGAAAAGACACTTACTGAAAAGTCTCTCTTGGGCGTGAGCCTCTTGGGGAAGTGGTCGAAGGCGTAGGGCTTGGTGCAGACGGGATAACGATTGCGGTGGATCTTGTAGAAGAGATGAGCTGATTTATCAAGGCGGTAATCACAAATATACACATCTTGCTCCTTCACGCCTTTTGGCCTCCCTGCAGGTTCGAAACAAAGCACACGGGAGAAAATGTGCCCCAGATTCGAGAGGAAACTCGCGGCAGAGCAGAGCAAGAACGAGCTGCGTGCAGGGTCAGTGGGGCAGGAGGCTGTCAGAGCTGTTGGGTGGGATGACAGGCGTTTTTATTCGTTTTCCTTGCTCCAAAATCAGAATAATGGGCACACAGCGATTTGGATTTTAGAGGAAAACCTGTATATTCTACTCAAATAGCACCCCAGCTTATACAAATACTACAATGAGGTTTAACAAGGCCAAATGGCGGGTCCTACGCTTGGGGCACAAGAACCCTGAGCAGCTCCAGACTAGGAGAAGTCTGGCTGGAAACTGCCTGGAGGAGAAGGACCTGGGGGGGTTGGTTGAACAGGAGCCAGCAGGGGCCCAGGTGGCCAAGAAGGCCAAGGGCATCTTGGCTTGGAGCAGACACGGCGTGGCCAGCAGGGCCAGGGAGGTTCTTCTCCCTCTGGACTCGGCCCTGGGGAGGCCGCTCCTCGAATCCTGGGGTCAGTTCTGGTCCCTCCCCACCAGAAGGATGTTGAGGCTCTGGAGCGAGTGCAGAGAAGAGCAACGAAGCTGGGGAGGGGGCTGGAGAAGAAGAGGAGCGGCTGAGAGAGCTGGGGGGGTTCAGCCTGGAGAAGAGGAGGCTGAGGGGAGAGCTCATTGCTCTCTGCAACTCCCTGAGAGGAGGTTGTGGAGAGGAGGGAGCTGGGCTCTTCTCCCAAGGGACAGGGGACAGGACGAGAGGGAATGGCCTCAAGCTCCTCCAGGGGAGGCTCAGGCTGGACATCAGGAACAAATATTTCCCGGAAAGGGTGATTGGTCCCTGGCAGAGGCTGCCCAGGGAGGGGGTTGAGTCCCCTTCCCTGGAGGGGTTTAAGGGACGGGTGGACGAGGTGCTGAGGGCCATGGGTTAGTGATTGATGGGAATGGTTGGACTCCATGATCCGGTGGGTCTCTTCCAACCTGGTGATTCCATGATTCTATGATCAACTGCCACCGCTTTCTCCTCCTTGCCCACCATGATCCCACCCTGCTACTGTCCCTCTTAAAAAAGAAATCACTGTCTGAGCGCTAAAGCAAGAGCGCTCCCGCAGCTCTGACACCCTAGGAACCCTGGTGCCAGGGGATTCCATTCCATTTCTCACCCCAGGATGTATTCTTACCTTTGCAGTAGGTGTACAGGTCAAGAACGCAGCACGTTCCCACCACAGCCTCTAAGGGGATGATTTCATACAATGGCACCCGGAAGAGCTCATTGTGATAAAACTTTCGCGAAGGGGAATGATGCGTTTCATGCGGACGGAAATAGTGATGACCAAACGCAAACCGCTCCTCTCTGAAGGCGTAAAGGTAGAGAAAGAGAGAAACAGAAGTGGGAAACAAACAAAAAAAAACAGGCTATTTCTATAAGCCCATGAAACAACTTTACTCAATGCCCTCCGTTTCATTTTGAATTCTTTACCCTGTACTTCTGCGATGACTGTGATGAAAAGCGATGAATATTACAGATTCAACTTTCTCCCCACTCCCAGTGGGGGTTTTCAGACTCCCAGTGTGATTTTTTAGGCACCCAGCAGGCTTACTGGGCTGCTGTCTATGGTGCACGTGCGTTTAATTATACCCAAGCACGTCAGCCGTCGTTAGCCGACCAGTTCAGCTCTCAGTGGGGATTCTCAGCCTATTCCACCAGTGAGGAAAGTGCATCAGCTTCTACCTCTTCTCCTTTGCTCAAACCTCCAGCCTCGCATGGACTGAAGCACCTCGTGTGCGAGGCCAGGCTGAGAGAGTTGGGGTTGTTCAGCCTGGAGAAGAGAAGGCTCCAAGGAGACCTTAGAGCAGCTTCAAGTGCTGAAAGGGGCTCCAGGAAAGCCGGGGAGGGATTTTTTACAAACGCTTGTAGCGACAGGACAAGGGGTAACGGGTATAAACTGGGGAAGGGCAGATTTAAACTGGACATAAGGAGGAATTTCTTCATTCTGAGAGTTGAGGGGCCCTGGAAGAGGTTGCCCAGGGAAGCTGCGGCTGCTCCATCCCTGGAGGGGTTCAAGGCCAGGTTGGATGGGGCTTTGAGCCCCTGACCCAGTAGGAGGTGACCCTGCCTATATCAGGGGGGTTGGAACTGGATGATCTTTAAGGTCCCTTTCAACCCAAACTACTCTACGATTCTATGTTTTCACTTTGCAATTGTGGAGTAAAAGCAGAGATCAGCGGGACGTCATGGAGCCCAGCAAGGCTTCAAATAGTTACTGTGTTCTGACAGGTCTACAGAACACCTCATATTCCAAAGATGCCTTGAACTTACTTCTCGTTTTTCCAGAGTTTTTCAATGCGGAAAATGTCAAGTTTCTCCCTGTTGATGTGGGACAGGAGCCGATAGGACTGCCGGACAGGGTGTCCATCTGGAGTTCTCCGGCTGTCTCTCATCAGGTAAACGCAATCACCTGGCGACAGGTACAAAATACAAATCTGTGACTCCCCAAATCCAGCACATCCAAACCAGAGGAGTAAACGGGTTCGTGAAAACTAACGCAGCGCAGCTTCTTCAGGTCGAACCGACGCGAAACCAGTGCAGAAGCTGCAAAGGGAGGAAACCTTGCTGGGATCATCTTCAAAAGTAAGAAACAAATATCATTTGGATTGTCTGCTCAGGTAATGAATCAAGATAAACCCACGACAGACGTCACAATATGTAACAGAACACATGGTGACTAGGAAAAGGCACAGCCAGGTTTAAAGAATAACTCCTTAAAATCGAAGGGAGAAGATAGTTAGATTATTATTAAAACAAATCACTGATGGAGAAGCCCAAGCCTTCGGTTATTCCAAACCTAACTAAGTATAAGGAAGTTTGATTTCAATTCTAGTTTATCCAGACGTTATTGACTACTGAAACAGCTCCTCCTCTGTCTTGAAAAGGGATCTTCGAGCCGTGTCTTTTCAAGGCAGAAATGTGGCTGCTCTTGCTGCCGTGTCAGAGAGAACCACAGATGACAGTTCGTGGCGACGCAGGCTTTCCAAGATCCATTTTTAAACACCCTCGAGGTGTTTCAGGCCAGGCTGGGGGGTGGAACCTGATCTAGTGGGACGTCTTAGATGTAGGCAAGTGAAATATAACGTGTCCCGACAAAAATGACCTCGCTGGAAGTTCCAACAAACCCCAGCTAACGGGACACAAAAGCCAGTACTGAGCCAACCCCAGAAAGTGAGTTAGGCCCTGTTACTCCTCAGCAGAAAACAAGGAATGAGAAAATTGGCTGAACTCTAGACAGGACAGACACTGCAGGGCAGCAACTAGAAAGGAAGGCTGAACGCAAAGCCCATAATCCTGCTGACGGGATAAAGAATACGCCGGTTTCAACCCAGTTTTTAATTCTCCACTGTCCTGATGATTCTCCCATTCCCCTCTACCAAAGATACAGCTGGATTGACTCATTCCAGAGCCGTTCTCTTGACAATTCTTCCCTAAATAATTCTACTTTCTTCCCTTGCGTGTATCTGTACAATGAAATAAAGAAAGTAACGATCAGTGAACTGAATTGTGTGGCTGGGTAGCTGCCTCTGAAAGGCTGAGGGCTTTGAAGCCATGTCCAGAAAGACACACTTCAGGGAACAAAGAAGGAATGAGTTGGATGTTTTAATGACTGCTCTGCAGTAAAATACCGAAGGCTTAACGTCTAGAAGTAAAGGCAGAGAAGTTGGCTCAGCATCTTCCTCCTCTGGCCAGGAGGAAAGCTTCCTCTGTGCTAACGGTAATTAGCGTTTCTTCATCAACCAGCCTGTGAGAACTCTTATTGCGCGTCGCTCCCGTAACAGCAGAGAATACAGCTTTCTACTTGTAAAAAGATAAAAGCGTTTCAAGCGGGGAGATGGCAAATATCTCGCTGCACTTTTATCTGATGGAAATCCCAGCAGCCACCGGCGTCAGCACGTACCTTGGCGCAGCAGCAGATCATCCCGTAATAAGCAGATGTAATAAACGCAGCCAGGCTGAGCATAATGGGGACGCGGAATCATGGGAACCTCCTGGATGAAAAAAAAAAGAAAAAAAAAAAAAAAAAAAAAAGGAAGGAAATGTGGAGATTCCCACTATAATCAGCGCTAAAACGGTGCCGCTGTCCTTGTGGAAATACATGGAAGCGGATAGAGAAGAAATGATGCTGAGTGTGATTCAACCTAAACCAAGGAATCATAGAATGGTTTGGGTTGGAAGGGACCTCAAAGCCCATCCAGTCCCACACCTCCCACGGCATCAGGGGCTCCAAGCCCCATCCAACCCGGCCTTGAACCCCTCCAGGGATGGAGCAGCCACCTCTGCTCTAGGCAACCTGGGCCAGGGCCTCCCCACCCTCACAGGGGAACATTTCTCCATAAGATCTCATCTCAACCTCCCCTCTTTCAGCTTCAAATCCTTCTCCCTCGTCCTCTTCCTGCACTCCCTGCTCAAGTGCCCTTCCCCAGCCTTTCTGGAGGCTGGAAACGCAGGAGCTGCTTTAGTTCACAACTACGGTAACGAAGCGGAGAGTTTTCTTACCCTGTTCACAGATCGAGGTTCGCACTGCTCGCACAAGTAATGTTCCACGTCGGAATTGACCCCCATGCAGTCACAGTGCTGCCAGACCTAGGAGAACAGATACAACCCAGTAAGAAATTCCCAGGAGTTTTCATTTCTTTCGCAAAAACATTGAGGAGAGCAAGGAAACAAGATCCCCAAAAAGGCATTCAAGATTTTCTTTGAACTATTTCACACTGGCAGAAGACAAACAGTTGCACAAGGATCTCGTCTTCATTTTATGTTCCCCCTGCCTCACCATGCACTTTTCACACTGGATCATGAGTCCTTCATCTTTGTAAAGGCCACAAATGCAACGGATCACGTCCTCGTCCTTCTCATGCCCGTTTTCTTTTTCACAGACCGACGTCTCGCTGCTGTCGGCTTCGCTCGCTGTTTCTCCCACGATTTCATCGATCTGGGCAGACGCCTCGTGGCGAGCATTATAATAGGCCTTGCGCAGCCGGCACACGTCCCGCCCAGTCGGAGATTTTCTGCCGTAATATTTCTGTAGATAAAAAAAACCAAGGAAACAGAACGTTGTTTTCCCAGATTTCACGCTTTTGGAACATTCCCACTGTCTCCCCACACCCTTCGGTCTTCGCTACAGCCACCAGTGTGGTGTCTCGCTGCTCATCCACCTCCTGTTTCCAACAATAGCAGCTCCATTTCGCTCACATGTGACACTGAAGGACAAGTTACCTCTTCCACAAGGCACTGAAATGTCTTTGGGTTAGTGATTCACATACGTTCTCAACCTTTTCTCAACCACAAATCACTCAGGGTAAGCTGAAGCATGAGTTGCCACCAATGCCTGTTCCTCAGAAATGGATCATCACAAGTTCTTCTTTTCTAAAGTATTTTTCTTATTTTCTTACTGTAACTCAGCAAAAGCATTGAACTAGGGAACAGAATAGAATTCCAGAATCATTAAGGTTGGAAAAGACCTCTAAGATCATCAAGTCCAACCATCAACACAAGCTAATCCCACCATGGTTTAGTAGTGGACAGGTATGGTTGGACTTGATGATCTCAAAGGTCTTCTCCAACCAAATGATTCTACGATTCTGTGTCCTGAAGCTCCACATCTAAATGTTGTTTGAACCCCTCCAGGGATGGGGATTCCGCCACTGCCCTGGGCAGCCTCTGCCAGGGCTTCACCACTCTTCCAGCAAAGGAATTTTTCCTAATATTCAATCTAAACGCCCCCCAGCACAACTTGAGGCCATATCCCTACTGTCTATGCCACAGCTTCAAGGCTAGAGCGAGCCTCACCTCAGCATTCCGGAAGACCTTCAGCATGTCCCCATCGAAAGCTTCCACCGTTTTATAATAGCCAGTCAAGATCTGCTTCTCAATTGTGGCAAGGTCCAACGGGTCAGAGATCTTCTCGTAATAGTCTGCGTTTCTAAAACAGAATCATTTCATAAAATCATAGAATCACCAGGTTGGAAAAGACCCATCGGATCATGGAGTCCAACCATTCCCATCAATCACTAACCCATGGCCCTCAGCACCTCGGCCACCCGGCCCTTAAACCCCTCCAGGGATGGGGACTCAACCCCCTCCCTGGGCAGCCTCTGCCAGGGACCAATCACCCTTTCCATGAAACGTTTCTTACTAATGACCATCCTGAGCCTCCCCTGGTGGAGCTTGAGGCCGTTCCCTCTCGTCCTGTCCCCTGTCCCTTGGGAGAAGAGCCCAGCTCCCTCCTCTCCACAACCTCCTCTCAGGGAGTTGCAGAGAGCAATGAGCTCTCCCCTCAGCCTCCTCTTCTCCAGGCTGAACCCCCCCAGCTCTCTCAGCCGCTCCTCTTCTTCTCCAGCCCCCTCCCCAGCTTCGTTGCTCTTCTCTGCACTCGCTCCAGAGCCTCAACATCCTTCTGGTGGGGAGGAACCAGCACTGACCCCAGGATTCGAGGAGCCGTCTCCCCAGGGCCGAGTCCAGAGGGAGAAGAATCTCCCTGGCCCTGCTGGCCACGCCGTGTCTACTCCAAGCCAAGATGCCCTTGGCCTTCTTGGCCACCTGGGCCCCTGCTGGCTCCTGTTCAAGCAACACCCCCAGGTCCTTCTCCTCCAGGCAGTTTCCAGCCAGGCTTCTCCTAGTCTGGAGCTGCTCAGGGTTCCCGTGCGGATCCATTACAGACACTGAGGGCTGCTCCGAGAAGCAATCACTTACTTTTTCTTTGGGGGAAGGTTCAGGAGGGGAGCAGCAAGCGCCTGTCTGGAGGAGTCTGCAACAGGAACACAGTTCAGCAACATTAACTTCAGTAAAACGTAAAAGAGAATAACTAACAACATTCAATCCAGGTCAAAAAAGGCTTTTTATTGTCTGAGGCCCAGGGAACCGAAATGCTTTTGCAGTTTGAGGTGGTTGCTGTAATCAGACTGCAGGTATCAAAAGTTTCCTTGCAATTGTGTCAATTGTACCATTTTGCTGAACTCTTGAAAAATCAATTTAAAAGGACAGCGATGCCAGCAGATTCTGGTGGCAAAGGAAAGGGATGAAGGTTACTGATAGCAGGAGAAAGGGAAAAAAAAACGGAACCTTTTTTAATGCCCTGAAGAAACAAATTCTTTTTTCCTATTTTCTATTTAGAGAGTCCTTCGTTCCAGAGGCTGAAAAAGTCTCTATGAGAATGTTTCGAGGTGCGTTACCTTCGCCTTTATAGGATATGATGCTATCACAGATTTCCTTGAAGATCTGCGCTAAGCGGGCAGCGCGAGCCACTTCAAGATTCTCTTCAGCTGCGGCCAAGCGCCGTGTTCTCACAGAGCGGGAGGTCTGAAGGGCTGAAAACTGGGTCATGAAGACATCTGAAAGAGGGCAAAAAAGAATTAGCTCTAAGCGAAAAAATTAAAGATCCAATTACAGCATCTTTTCTGGTTCAGCAACTCCACCTCCTGGTTGTTCAGCCTGGAGAAGAGAAGGCTCCGAGGAGACCTTAGAGCGACCTTCCAGTACCTGAAGAGGCTACAGGAAAGCTGGGGAGAGACTTTTTACAAGGGTCTGGAGTGACAGGACGAGGAGCAATGGGGATAAACTGGACAGGGGCAGATTTACACTGGATATAAGGAGAAATTTCTTCACTATGAGAGTGGTGAGGCCCTGAAAAACAGGTTGCCCAGAGCAGAGGTAGCTGACCCATCCCTGGAGGTCGCCAAGACCAGGTTGGATGGGGCTTGGAGCCCCTGATCCAGTGGGAGGCAGCCCTGCCCATGGAAACGAGTGGAATTGGGTGATCTTTAAGGTCCCTTCCAACCCAAAGTATACTATGATGATTAAAACTACCATCTTTTCTAAGCTATTCTAACAGTAAAAGGCTTTGGTTTCACACTCCCAAGTCGGCTCTCACTTCTTACAGCTCATCGAAACGGTTACGCTGGTTATTGAAGTATTTCACGTCGCTGGAATAAACGCATTGAATTCACCCAAAACACTCCCTTCCCAGCTTCTCGTGTACCTGACGGTGGGGGACAAATCCAGAACGGCTGTGAAGGTCACAGTCCTATGACCAAACGGCTATTTTTGGAACAGGATTAACACAGCTTTTCTCAGAGACATATTTTGTCCCATTCCTGTAACTGACTGCATGCCAAAAAGCTTTGTTCTCTGAAGGCCTCAAAATCCCTCAAATTATGAGGATAAAGGACAATTTTCAAATTTAGCGAAGCTGTGTCAAGGGATACAGAAGAGAAAAAACAGCCCCTCTCTGTAAGGGTCCTGTCACGGGAAGCATTAATGGTCCTCCTGCTCAGATAAATGTCTCTTATAGAATCACAGAACAGTTTGGGCTGAAAGGGATATCTCGGTGAAATGTGAGACCTATGGCAGGAGGTTTAACGAGGCCAAACGCCGGGTCCTGGCCGGGTCCTGCCCTTGGGGCACAAGAACCCTGAGCAGCTCCAGACTAGGAGAAGTCTGGCTGGAAACTGCCTGGAGGAGAAGGACCTGGGGGTGTTGGTTGAACAGGAGCCAGCAGGGGCCCAGGTGGCCAAGAAGGCCAAGGGCATCTTGGCTTGGAGCAGACACGGCGTGGCCAGCAGGGCCAGGGAGGTTCTTCTCCCTCTGGACTCGGAACTGGGGAGACCGCTCCTCGAATCCTAGGGTCAGTTCTGGTTCCTCCCCACCAGAAGGATGTTGAGGCTCTGGAGCGAGTGCAGAGAAGAGCAACGAAGCTGGGGAGGGGGCTGGAGAAGAAGAGGAGCAGCTGAGAGAGCTGGGGGGGTTCAGCCTGGAGAAGAGGAGGCTGAGGGGAGAGCTCATTGCTCTCTGCAACTCCCTGAGAGGAGGTTGTGGAGAGGAGGGAGCTGGGCTCTTCTCCCAAGGGACAGGGGACAGGACGAGAGGGAATGGCCTCAAGCTCCACCAGGGGAGGGTCAAGATGGACATCAGGATAAAATATTTCATGGAAAGGGTGATTGGGCAGTGGCAGAGGCTGCCCAGGGAGGGGGTTGAGTCCCCTTCCCTGGAGGGGTTTAAGGGACGGGTGGACGAGGTGCTGAGGGACACGGGTTAGTGACTGATGGGAATGGTTGGACTCGATGATCCGATGGGTCCTTTCCAGCCTGGTGATTCTATGGTTCTATGACAACCTCTACCAGGGCTGGAAAGACATCAGGACTGCTGCAGGAACACAAACGAACCCAGTGACCAGAAAATGGGTTTATAGAGTAGAATCAGAGAATGGTTTGGGTTGGAAGGCATCTTAAAGATCATCCAGTTCCACCCCTCTGCCATGGGCAGGGACACCTCCCACTGCATCAGGCTGCTCAAGCTCCATCCCACCTGGCCTTGAACCCCTCCAGGGATGGGGCACAAAGTTCTCACTGCTAATGAAACAGCATTATGTGTTTCAGAGGAAATTGCAGAATCCAATAGGGCAAAAAATACACTCAGTGAAAGAGCTTCCATATTACCTTGCTGTGGGCACACGCACATAGATATTATCTGTACAGCATTCCCTGTATTACAACAGGCACATGGATCTTATAGCGACTCTACACTGGATTTACATGGAGTTTGCTTCAACCCTTCATTGTCCGACAGGTTCTCAAAGGAGCAACCTGAGGAACTCATGTGGCCTCACCAGATTTAATGTTGCCGTCGTCCCGGCAGATCCCGTTCCAGCGGTTGTAGAGCGACGTGGTGTGGATGTTGTCACTGACGTGCTTCACTTCCTCTTGTTTCTGTCGAATCTTTTCCCAGTTCCGTACCAAAAAGACATGGTGTTTCAGCACAAAATTCCTACAGGAATGAGAAAAGCATTCAAGAATCACCTTCTTACTGGAAAAGGTATTCCTTAATGTGGGGAAAAAAAGAGAGATATTGAATCATAGAATATCCAGGTTGGAAAAGACCCATTGGATCATCGGGTCCAACCATCAATCACTAACCCATGTCCCTCAGCACCTCGGCCACCCGGCCCTCAAACCCCTCCAGGGAAGGGGACTCAACCCCCTCCCTGGGCAGCCTCTGCCAATGCCCAATCACCCTTTCCAGGAAATATTTTTTCCTAATGTCCAGCCTGACCCTCCCCTGGTGGAGCTTGAGGCTGTTCCCTCTCGTCCTGTCCCCTGTCCCTTGGGAGAAGAGCCCAGCTCCCTCCTCTCCACAACCTCCTCTCAGGGAGTTGCAGAGAGCAATGAGCTCTCCCCTCAGCCTCCTCTTCTCCAGGCTGAACGCCCCCAGCTCTCTCAGCCGCTCCTCTTCTTCTCCAGCCCCCTCCCCAGCTTCGTTGCTCTTCTCTGGACTCGCTATCGAGGTACAGTTCTGATGTTAGCGAAGAGAAATGCCACCCTAGCTGGTTAAAGGAGAAGTAAAAACTTACTCGGACATTCTATGATCTGATAAAAAAACCCAAGCCGGTTTCACTCCTCTCCATTGCCCAGAGAAAACCTGCTGCAACTGTTCCTTACCTTTCCCTGTTAGACATGGGCTTCATCTGAAGCTGCGGCGTCAGCCTCGTTGGCGCGTTCACACTTTCACTGGGCTCCTCCGAGCTGTGGCCCCTCTGGAAAAGAGAGAATTCTGATAGACAGGAAAAACTGGGCCAAGAACTCAGTAAAGCCGTCAAAGTAGTTCCTGAGACGGAACCTGCAGTATTTCTCTGAAGTTTAAATATCAAATGCATATTATTCAGTCTGACGGCACAAAGTAATTTCCTATCAACCTTTCTCCATGAAAAATCAAAGCTGTCTTTACTACTTACTCTCTTCTTTAGTTTGTGCTTTGACTTCCTTTTCTCTTTCGACCGTCCAGTCCTTCTGTGGGTGCTCACGGGCTGATTGCTTTTGTTTGAAAGTCCATTCATCCGCTGACTTTTACCCCCAATTATTCCTCTGCACTTCTCAAAACCACACTTGCAGAGTTGCTTTTGGGGGAACAAATAAAAAATAAGAGAAACTCTTTTAAACAAAACTGAGAACAGTCATAGAATCATAGAATCACCAGGTTGGAAGAGACCCACCGGCTCATCGAGTCCAACCATTCATTTCCCAATATTATAAAGAACCCTTTCCATCAAATACAACACAACAGGTTTCGTTAATTAACCTTCAGCTTCCTAGAACTGCTTGTTCAAAGTCTTCATCGTGATCTTTACCTGTTTTTCAACATTAAATGAATGAAAATTGTAGTCGTAAGTCAATTCGGTGCCGGCAGGAATGTCTTTAAGCGCGTACAGTCCAATCCGATAAACACCATTCACAGACCTGCAGGGGAAAGACAACAAGATATTCCAAATAATTACAAAGAAAATTGTCTTTGGAAGTGTTGGAGACAGCGAGCAACACTTCTGCTGTGCCTTGGCTTATAGAATCCTAGAATCACTTGGTTGGAAAAGACCTTTGAGATCAAGTCCAACCATCCCTGTCCACTACTAAACCATCTCTGAACAACTAAACTACCCAACTTTTAAACCCCTCCAGGGACGGGGACTCATCCACCTCCCTGGGAAGCCTCTGACAGTGCCTGAGAACACTTTTGGTGAAGAAATGTCTTCTGATGTCTAATCTGGATAATAGTATTATTTACACTGTTCAGCTCGATTCCCTTCCCTGATTTTAGATCTCTTAGATAGAATCATAGAATCACTGTGATTCTGTGAAGAGACGCACCGCATCATCGAGTCCAACCATTCCCATCAATCACTAACCCACGTCCCTCAGCACCTCGGCCACCCGGCCCTTAAACCCCTCCGGGGAAGGGGACTCAACCCCCTCCCTGGGCAGCCTCTGACAGGGACCAATCACACATTCCAGGAAAAATTTTTTCCTGCTGTCCATCCTGACCCTCCCCTGGTGGAGCTTGAGGCCATTCCCTCTCGTCCTGTCCCCTGTCCCTTGGGAGAAGAGCCCAGCTCCCTCCTCTCCACAACCTCCTCTCAGGGAGTTGCAGAGAGCAATGAGCTCTCCCCTCAGCCTCCTCTTCTCCAGGCTGAACCCCCCCAGCTCTCTCAGCCGCTCCTCTTCTTCTCCAGCCCCCTCCCCAGCTTCCTTGCTCTTCTCTGCACTCGCTCCAGAGCCTCAACATCCTTCTGGTGGGGAGGAACCAGAACTGACCCCCAGGATTCGAGGAGCGGTGTCCCCAGGGCCGAGTCCAGAGGGAGAAGAACCTCCCTGGCCCTGCTGGCCACGCCGTGTCTGCTCCAAGCCAAGATGCCCTTGGCCTTCTTGGCCACCTGGGCCCCTGCTGGCTCCTGTCCAACCAACACCCCCAGGTCCTTCTCCAGGCACTTTCCAGCCAGACTTCTCCTAGTCTGGAGCTGCTCAGGGTTCTTGTGCCCCAAGGGCAGGACCCGGCATTTGGCCTCGTTAAACCTCCTGCCGTTGGTCTCAGCCCAGGGATCCAGCCTGATCAGATCCCTTTGGAGCCTCCCGACCCTCCAGCAGATCCAGCTTCCACCCAGCTCAGTGTCATCTGCAAACTTGCTCAGGGTGCACTCGGTGCCTTCATCCCGGTCATCGATAAAGCCAGGGAACAGATGCTCTGGCTGTCTCTATCTTAGCCACTTGTACACTTCAAGTGAAGAGAAGGTATCTCTCTTACCATTTCTGCATCTCACAGTTAGGATTACAGCTGTGGTTGATAAAACGAGCCTCGTTGCCCATCCGATAGCTATCTATCACCATTCCACTGTCTAAATTCAGGCAGTAATGATCGCTGTGATTATGATACTGTTCAATCATCCGGTTCCTAGGAAGCAACACGAGAAAATTAGTTGTCATTCCCCTCGTTGCTGCAAAGCAAACAGGGAGTAACATGAGCATTCAGGTAACGTAAAGCATTCAAGAGTTCTGAGAGAGGGTTTTGGAAGAAAAAGCAATTATAATCTTTTACACTTTATAGAACTGTACACCTCGAGATGGAGGAAAACCATTATTATACCTATTTTTATAAGTCAAGGCCATTGACAGAGCTTGGATTAGAATTTAGAAATTTGCTCTTCTGGAATGCTCCCTGTTGGGTTCTGCAGATTATTTGTAAACATTTCATGCTGACAACCTGTGTATGGAAGAGAAAATGCAAGTATCCATTCTTTGGTGCGCATATCATAGAATCATAGAATCGTTTGGTTCGAAAAGACGTTTGAGACTGAGTCCAGCTATCCCTGTCCACTACTGCACCATCTCTGAACACTTCATCTACCTATTTTTTTAAATATCTCCAGGGATGGACACTCAACCACCTCCCTGGGCAGCCGTCTCTGAACACAGGATTCGAGGTGCAGCCTCTCCAGCACCGAGTATAGGGGTGCAATCCTTTCCCTGCTCTTGCTGGCCATGCTGGTTTCGATACAGGCCAAGATGCTACTGGTTTTCTCAGCTACTTGGGTCACTGCCGTCTTGTTTAGATCAGCTTCTCTCTTTCATCATCTGAGACTGGACACAATTTCTGGAGTGCCAGCCCTGGCTTACAGCTCCCTCTTTTTAGCAAGAGTAACGAGTGCCAGTCGCATTTGCTGTTATCTCGTGCGAGACGTCTGCATTTATCTCCTGACAGAGCTCTAAGAGCAGCAAGGATGATGATCCTGCAATCCCAACCATCCCCTCATGCGATGTGGTTAACACGATTAGTTTCTTTCTTCCCTTGGTTTCTAATGCTCTTAGAATCATAGAACCATAGAACAACCAGGCTGGAAGAGACCCACCGGATCATCGAGTCCAACTATTCCCATCAATCGCTAACCCATGGCCCTCAGCATCTCATCCACCTGGCCCTTAAACCCCTCCAGGGAAGAGGACTCAACCTCCTCCCTGGGCAGCCTCTGACAGGGACCAATCACCCTTTCCATGAAATATTTTATCCTGATGTCCATCCTGACCCTCCCCTGTGGAGCTTGAGGCCATTCCCTCTGGTCCTGTCCCCTGTCCCTTGGGAGAAGAGCCCAGCTCCCTCCTCTCCACAACCTCCTCTCAGGGAGTTGCAGAGAGCAATGAGCTCTCCCCTCAGCCTCCTCTTCTCCAGGCTGAACCCCTCCAGCTCTCTCAGCCGCTCCTCTTCTTCTCCAGCCCCCTCCCCAGCTTCCTTGCTCTTCTCTGCACTCGCTCCAGAGCCTCAACATCCTTCTTGTTGCCTGTTCTTTTTCCTTCAGCCATCCCTGCAGAGCTCTTTGCCTTTCCTGTCCCATTCTGCCCCTCAATTCTACCTGGCACAGGCCAAATCCTGCGACAACGCTCGTAATTAGATCAAATTCACATTCGCTCATGGCATTTGGCATTTACAGAGCAGAAGGGGCAGATGACGCATTCCAAACACTGCTAGTTCTACCCTGTTTGACTGAGAAAAAAAGGGTTGACCAAGAAAAGCTGAATTCCCAATTGCCCCCTCGCTCTTCCCCTTCGTTTCTCTCCAAGGATTTCTCAGCACTGACAACAGACACTCAAGTCATTTATTGAGCCTTCCCACTCTAAAGCAGCAAATAAATATTTCTACCTGAATTCTTGCTCACTAACAACTTCTCCCAGATATTCAATGATAAACTGTCCTGCTTTCAGGGGCTCTTTGGTACGAATACCCCATCCTTTCTCCTCGGCTCGGAACCTCTCCAGGCACTGCACCCACTCGTGTCGCTGTATCCTCTGATTACAACACTGTTCACCGCAAGGGCAGGTGTTGGGTGAACATTCCGCAAAGATCATCCTAAAATAGAAAGGAATAAGTTAAAGGAAGGTGGGTAGCGTACTTTCAGATCTATATTAGAGTGAGTGGGGGAGAATAAAAAAGGAAAAAGATGATTCTTCTATTAAAGAACTGAAATATTTTCTGTTTTCAAGGTGTAATACACACACAGACTCAGTGCTTGGCTCTCGCCGCTCCTCAAATTGCAAAATGGAGCTTTTAAAGGGATTTTTCTCTGGTGAGAGAGATGGGGGAGCACATGTGCAGCAGAAATTTTATACAAAAATATAATGGTTTGGGTTGGAAGGGACCAAGAAGGTCAGACATCCAGTTCTAACCCCTCTGCAGCGAGCAGGGGCCCCTCCCACTACATCAAGTTGCTCCGAGGCCCATCCAACCTGGCAGAAATGTTATAGAACCATAGAATGGTTTGGGTCGGAAGGGACCAAGGTCAGACATCCAGTTCCAACCCCTCTGCAGCGAGCAGGGGCACCTCCCACTACATCAGGTTGCTCAGAGCCCCATCCAACCTGGCAGAAATTTTACAGAACCATAGAATGGTTTGGGTTGGAAGGGACCAAGAAGGTCAGACATCCAGTTCCAACCCCTCTGCAGAGAGCAGGGACATCTCCCACTAGATCAGGTTGCTCAGAGCCCCACCCAACCTGGCCTTGAGTGTTTTGAGGGATGAGGCAGCCACCGCCTCTCTGGGCAACCTGTGCCAGCATTTCACCACCCTCAGGGTAAAAAATCTCTTCCTAATATCCAGTCTAAACGTTTCCTCTTCACGTTTTTCCCTGTGTGCTCCGTAACGACACCGTATTGCTGGGGTTGCACGCAGCACGAGTCATTTCTTAAGATATTATGAGTTGACGTGAAACAACACATTTATCGATATAAAGGGCCTGGAGTGATAGGACGACAGGGAATGACTTTATATTGGAAGGGGGAAGATTTAGATTAGACATTAGGAAGAAATTCTTCACCATGAGGGTGGGGAGGCCCTGGCCCAGGTTGCCCAGAGCAGTGGTGGCTGCTCCATCCCTGGAGGGGTTCAAGGCCAGGTTGGATGGAGCTTGGAGCCCCTGATCCAGCGGGAGGTGTCTCTGCCCATCCAGAAGGTGGAACTGGATGGGCTTTGAGGTCCCTTCCGACCCAACCCGTTCCATGATTCTACGGTTCTTTTATCCTAGTCGGTTAAGCTGTTCCTCACCTGTTCAGACAATCCTCCATGCAGCCCTTCCCGCTGTCATCATCTGGCTTCTTACAGTTGCAGGTGGTGGCCTCGTAGCCAGACAGAGGTTTGACATCCACATAGACATCTGGAGAGAAAACAAAACCACACCCAAACAGGGAGAAGAATTCTCATCAGGTGAAAAATCAGAAGTGTTCATCTACAATGTTTCATTCTAAATAAAGCAACAAGAGAAGGTGGAAGTATCTTTGGTAGATGAGGAGGAGGACAGAAAGGGGGGGTGCAATGAAAATTCCACAGTTAAGGCATTTCAGGAATAGGATTTTACTTACTAGAACGGATTTTTTTGTAAAGTGGGACATCTGGCTTTTTATACAACTAAAAGGAAGAGAAAAAAAAATATTAATATATCGTATGCGTGCATTGGTTATTCAGAGGAATCAGGGAAATTCTGTTTTATAATCATTACAAGAAAATAGGTTTGTGTTCTCTACTCCGGCCTCAGGCTCCCTCAGTCCATCCAGTCCCACCCCTGCCAGGAGCAGGGACACCTCCCGCTGGATCAGGGGCTCCAAGCTCCATCCAACCCGGCCTTGAACCCCTCCAGGGATGGAGCAGCCACCACTGCTCGGGGCAACCTGGGCCAGGGCCTCCCAACCCTCACAGGAGAACATTTCTCCCCGAGATCTCACCTCAGTCTCCCCTCTTGCAGCTCAAAACCGTTCTCCTCATCCTGTCCCTGTCTTCCCCGATCAAGAGCCCCCTCCCCAGCTTTCCCGGAGCCCCTTCCAGTGCCAGAAGCTGCTCTAAGGTCTCCTTGGAGCCTTCTCTTCTCCAGCCTGAACAACCCCAGCTCTCCCTGCTTGTCTCTCCTTGGAGGAGCTCCAGCCCTTGGATCATCCGTGTGGCCTCTCAGCTTTGTAGGAGAGGCGCATAGATCACATATATTTATTATTTATGTAATATTGAATAGATCAGATAAGCAGATGTAAGTAATCTTCAATACAAGGCAAGGAACCGCTCTCGGCTGTAATGTCAACATCAACTGCTACTTCACGATAATATCTTGGTGGCATCAGAAAGAGCAGCCAGAGCCACAGCCACACAGGAATTCTTCTTGCCAATTTACACTCATAATTTACACATCTGAGAGCTCTTCCTTACACTGGAGCCGGGGGCAGATTTAGCTTCCAGCCTTAAATCTGTGTCAAATCGTTCGGTGGAAACTTCTCCGACTAAAAAAAAAAAGAACCATTCCTATTTTTAGGTTTTGCACATATTTAAAGGCTCTTCAAAACGAACGCGACTGTTCAACAGTTCCTCTTCTTTCCTCAGGACGAAAAATTTCAGCTTGCAAGTGAAAAATAAATTCCACTCCGCTGGGATTGAGCCAAGAAAAATAAGGCCTGAGATTTCTCGTGCTGCTGGCAGTACATCGGAATTCTCCCGAGGCGTCTGAAACCAGATCAGGGTGGAAAGCAGGAGCTTCCAAAATAAGAGTCTGAAGCAAAACTCCTGGCTGTTTCCCACACAGACTCATCTATCGGGTTGCTATTTTGCAAGAGATGTAATAATGGAAATTATTCCCATTAAATACATATGCAAATCCTTTTTTTTTCTCTCTCATACAGTGGTAGCAACAAGAGTATTCATCAACGTACAGCGTATCATAGAATCGCTTCGTTGGAAAAAACCTTTGAGATCGTTGAGTCCAACCGTCCCTGTCCACTAATGAACCAGGTCTCTAATCAACTCATCTACTCATTTTTTAAATCCCTCCAGGGAAGGGGACTCAACCCCCTCCCTGGGCAGCCTCTGACAGGGACCAATCACCCTTTCCATGAAACATTTTTCCTAATGTTCAGCCTGGTGGAGCTTGAGGCCATTCCCTCTCGTCCTGTCCCCTGTCCCTTGGGAGAAGAGCCCAGCTCCCTCCTCTCCACAACCTCCTCTCAGGGAGTTGCAGAGAGCAATGAGCTCTCCCCTCAGCCTCCTCTTCTCCAGGCTGAACCCCCCCAGGTCCCTCCGCCACCTCTCATAACCCCTGTTCTCCAGCTCCTCTCCCAGCTCCGTTCCCTCCTCTGGACACGCTCCAGCCCTTCTAAATCTGTCTTGGGAGTAAGTGGCCCAGGACTGATCCCAAGATTCCAGGTGCGGCCTCACCAGTGCTGAGCGCAGAGGCACAATCCCTTCCCTGCTCCTGCTGGCCACGCCGTTTCTGATCCAAGCCAAGATACCACCGGCCTTCTTGGCCACCTGGGCCACTGCTGGCTCACGCCCAGCTGCTGTTGCCCAACACCCCCAGGTCCTTTTCCACCAGGCAGCTTTCCAGCTGCTCTTCCCCAAGCCTGGAGCTGCACAGGGTTGTTGTGTCCCAAAGGGCGTACTTGGCACTTGGCCTTGTTGAACTAATATATATAAAAATATATTTATATATAAATATATAAACACAACTTTCATGTGAGACTCCAGCTTTTTCAGTCTAAGACTTCTGATGATAATCTTGACAAGCAGCAACTTTTTATCTTGTACCTGATTGTGTTTCCACTGCCAGAGGATGTCGTAAGGCAGCTGGAAGTCGATCCGCTTTTGTCTGAGATACTTCCCTGAAACAGAAAGGTCTGTAAGTCACACACACTCATTCCAGCAGATTCCCCGGAGGAACACGGGCTGCTCCCCGGCACGCCGCCAACCTGACAGGGCCTCTGGATGCCTGCAAGTGAAAAAGGCAGAAGAGCAGAAGCCTCCCGGAACATTTTGTCTGTTTCTGCTTGATTGTTGTCAGGCTTAAGCCTTTCTCAACATCGCACTCGCTGCTGGATTGGGTGGGAGGTGCCTGGTGAGGCCGGTGGCAGAGGGGAGATGTCTTCTGCTCGGTGACCGCACGTTATGGATGCCACCAAACTACAGATGTCACTGAAATCCAGCAGTCACAGAAGCTCTACGAGCAGTGCCAGGAACCCTGGAGGTGTTTGCTGAGGGACAACAGCAAACAATGGAGCAAACGGACCCCGTGGCTTACAGCGAGCACCAGTAACTTCTGCGTGGAGACCTCAAAGCTGACACTAACTCCCAAGCTGCTCTGTGTCTACACGAGTGCAGTGACTGACCACAGAGAATCATAGAATCACCAGCTTGGAAGAGACCCACCGCATCATCGAGTCCAACCGTTCCCATCAATCACTAACCCATGTCCCTCAGCACCTCAGCCACCCGGCCCTTAAAACCCTCCAGGGAAGGGGACTCAACCCCCTCCCTGGGCAGCCTCTGCCAGGGACCAATGACTCTTTCTATGAAATATTTTATCCTGATGTCCATCCTGAGCCTCCCCTGGTGGAGCTTGAGGCCATTCCCTCTCGTCCTGTCCCCTGTCCCTTGGGAGAAGAGCCCAGCTCCCTCCTCTCCACAAGCTCCTCTCAGGGAGTTGCAGAGAGCAATGAGCTCTCCCCTCAGCCTCCTCTTCTCCAGGCTGAACCCCCCCAGCTCTCTCAGCCGCTCCTCTTCTTCTCCAGCCTCCTCCCCAGCTTCGTTGCTCTTCTCTGCACTCGCTCCAGAGCCTCAACATCTTTCTGGTGGGGAGGAACCAGAACTGACCCCAGGATTCGAGGAGCAGTCTCCCCAGGGCCGAGGCCAGAGGGAGAAATACACCTTAAAGAAATACACCTTAAAGAAATCTGGGTGTACGATCCCTGCAAGGTGGTAAATCAAAAGTTGTACTCAAAGAAACCAAACTGGAAAAACATCCAAGCCCATTAATAGAATTGTTTAGGTCGGAAAAGCCCTTTCCTACAACCTTTACAAAAAGAGATTTAGGAACGAATTCCGACTGGGCAAACACATTCCTAAATGCTTCGGGAAGATTTCCAGGCCATGTCTATTTTCAGCAATAACTGAAACTCACTTGAAACAGGAGTCACTGCTTTCAGTGCCGATTTCGTCTCTATTCCAAGATCTCCTGTCACCATAACCCTTCCCGAAAGAAGTAAATCGACTTTGTCTCTCCTGTTAACACAAGACTCAAGGGCTCACACAAGCGCTAGGTTAGTTCCAGCCACGATTAAAACCCTCCGGTATCATTTTGTTGGAATACTGTGCCACAAAATCACAGTGGGGAGAGCGAGGAAGGATGAAGTGCCAGTCCCGGCTCTTATTTCCCCAGCTGCTCTAAACGTTAACCGTGGCCTTTACCTTCCCCTCCAGCCACAGGCTGCACTTTCATGGGAATTCACACGCCACTGGAAAATAACAACTGGAACGCTTTCCTTCCAATTTACTCCTAAATTACTTTTCATTTTCAATGCTTTATTCATCCATAGCAGGTTCCAAGAAAGAGCTAAATCTGCCGGAAATTTGCTTTCACTTCCCTGACCTCAGCGGGCGAAACAAAAGGCTCTTTCAGGTGCCCTGGAACCGAGCCCAGAGTGCAGGGAAGGTCCCTCCAGGCCTCGTCAAGTGGGCACAGGTGCAGTCACCTGGCAGAGCCCTAACCCTTAGAATCACCAGGTTGGAAAAGACCCATCGGATCATCGAGTCCAAGCGTTCCCATCAATCACTAACCCATGTCCCTCAGCACCTCATCCACCCGGCCCTTAAACGCCTCCAGGGAAGGGGACTCAACCCCCTCCCTGGGCAGCCTCTGCCACTGCCCAATCATCTTTTCCGTGAAATACTTTTTCCTGATGTCCAGCCTGAGCCTCCCCTGGTGGAGCTTGAGGACGTTCCCTCTCATCCTGTCCCCTGTCCTTTGGGAGAAGAGCCCAGCTCCCTCCTCTCCACAACCTCCTCTCAGGTGGTTGGAGAGAGCAATGAGGTCGAGGCCTCGTGAGGAGAATAGAGAACAGGATCGTGGCACTGCGGACTGAACTCGAGCATCCCAACAGATGGTCGAGTCACACAACAGTTTTATTTGACCCAATTAAAAAAAGGAATTGAGGAAGGTCACGTTTTTGAGAATTTAACAACACTCTTGGTTCTGAAACCTGCGCTGCAGTTACTGATTCACAAGGAACCTCTGTCTGGAAGTCCAAAAAGTTCAGTTAAAGAAAAAAAAACAATTAAACGTTTGTATTTGATGAGACAAACATTGGTACTGGACAGTGTGCCATTTCCCAAACTCACTTTACCGTCTGAGAAGAGCGTGACGGTACTTGAAGTAAGAAATCACAGTATTTTAAATGCTGAAACAGTTGCCTGGAAAATAAATCAAGCTGGAAAACACATCAATGTCCTAGGAAATTATATGAGTTGCAAAAAGCTTCGTCTAGCAGTTCATGACCAACCCCCCAAGCAGCCTGGCCCCAAGGACCGGAGTTGGGAATCCTGGAACTCCGCAATTCATGATCAGAATCGTTTGGTTAGAAAAGACCTTTGAGATTGAGCTCAACCGTACCTGTCCACTAATGAACCACATCCCTAAGCACTTCATCCACCTGGTTTTTAAACATTTCCAGGGATGGAGACTCAACCTTTTCCCTGGGCAGCTTGTTCCATTCAAAACGCACCTCATGCCAACCTTAGGTTATGGCTTCATTCTGCAGAAGGCAAAGACGAACCCTAAATCTCACTTCTCTCCCACTTCAGAACTCAAAATGGGAATGAAACAAACGCTTCTATTACAGATGAATTAGACTTTCTCCCTTGGTTTTACCCTTGCTCAAACACCACGAAGAGCATGGGGACATTGTTATTGCTTGCTCAGTTTTTGAGGTGTAATAAAATATCAGCGCGAAAAGGAGACCATTGTACTGCACTTAGGCAAAAGTATTATGGCAGTTAAAGCAGGTTCTAAACTAGACTGGTAAACAATAAAAGAGGACAAAGTTCATTGGTAAAAAAATAAAAGAAAAGCCTCTCGAGTCCAACTTTTGCCCTGAAGAACAATGAGTGCGGCCTTTGGCAACGCTCGTACGCTGAAAGATAAAAGTGATCTGGCAAGGGGACAGAGGCACAGAGGTTGTGAAGTCCAGTCGGAGCATTTTCGTGTCACCCGAGCGCAAACCTTGTTTCCCAAAAGCTAAACCCCACGTGAAGTACCCACCGACGTGGATAGGGGCTGGAAACAATCCGTGCTCGTGCTCTCCGGGCGTGTACTCCAGCTTTTCTTTCTTCAGTTGTATCAGGCGGCTCTTGGGACTGTGGATGACAGCGACAAGAAAAATCAGTGAGGAACACCTGACATTTGCAGACCCCCATTTTCTGTTTTCATTAAGGCACGGACGCCTAGAACAAGAGAATAAAGAAATAGCACAAAAATGATTTCCAGGTTGCTTGCTAAATGCTCCCATCACATCCACCTCAAACCTCATGATCTGTTGCCATTCAGGGGACACCTAGTGGGACACCATCAACTTTAATTCCTAACATGTGATACACAACTGAGGTTAGAAAAATAAAACAAGCTCTATAAACCATATCTGATGTTGCCTGTTTGGGTATTTGACATGTCATTCATATTCAGTGCCCACTTTCCTAATGTGCTACAAACAAATAGCCACGTGCTGCTCCTTGAGAGGACTTTTCATCAAGAAAAGCAAGAAAAGAGTCACAGAGTCATGGAATAGTTTGGGTTGGAAGGGACCTCAAAGCCTATCCAGTTCCGCTCCTCTGACATGGGCAGGGACACAAGTAATAAGTGGTGAGACGAGAGGAAATGGCCTCAAATTGCTCCAGGGCAGGTTCAGATTTGACATCAGGAAAATTTCTTCCCCGAAAGGGTTGGCAGGCAGGGGCAGAGGCTGCGCCAGGGGGGCAGTAGAGTCTCCATCCCTGGAGAGATTTAGAAATGGGTGGACGAGATGCTCACGGATGGCTTGATGCTGGACAAGGATGGTTGGATTCAATGATCTCTAAGTTCTTCTCCAATTAAACGATTCTACGATTCTATGACTCTCTTCCAGTCGACTCAAGCCGGCAGTGACACAACCCATGTTTGTGGTTCTGCTGTTGACAGCTGGATGCGACTGATCGAGAGGGGCTGCGAGCAGTAACAGTAACCTCAGCAGAACTTCCACTACTGCGGATTTTCTAACGGAAGTGTTTAAGAATCACAGAATCATAGAATCACCAGGTTGGAAAAGACCCACCGGATCATCGAGTCCAACCATTCCCATCAATCACTAACCTGTATCCCTCAGCATCTCGTCCACCCATCCCTTAAACCCCTCCAGGGAGGGGACTCAACCCCCCTCCCCAGCTTTGTTGCTCTTCTCTGCACTCGCTCCAGAGCCTCAACATCCTCCTTGTGGCGAGGGGCCCAGAACTGACCCCAGGATTCGAGGAGCGGTTTCCCCAGTGCCGAGTCCAGATGGAAAAGAAGATGGAAAAGAAAGACAGAAAAGAGAAGGGAAAATGTTTTTTAAGGCAAAGTGTCTGCCACTGAACGCTGCAAACAACAGAGAAACTGTCAATCACATCCCCATGAAGAGACTGCGGAGCCTGCTTAGCTGAGGCAGCGCTAACACCAACTGTGCCATCACTAGAGGGTGCCCTGCAACCAAGAGTTGCATTCGTGTTCTATCTTCCCCCTTCCAATTTAAAGCCGTTCCCCCTGATTCTATCCCCACGTGCCCTTGTAAAAAGTCCATCCCTGGCTTCCTAGGAGCTCATGGAAGGCCACGGTAAGGTCTCCCCAAAAGAGACCTTTTGGAACGGATCCAGAGGAGGCTACAAAGATGGTCAGAGGGCTGGAGCACCTCCTGCATGGGGACAGGCTGAGAGCGTTGGGGTTGTTCAGCCTGGAGAAGAGAAGGTTCCGAGGAGACTTTGCAGCGACCTCCCAGTACCTGAAGGGGCTAAAAGAAAGCTGGGGAGGGGCTGTTCATGAAGGCTTGTGGTGATAGGACAAGGGGCAACGGGGATAAACTGGAGAGGGGCAGGTTTAGGCTGGACATAAGGAAAAATTTCTTCACCGTGAGGGTGGGGAGGCCCTGGCCCAGGTTGCCCAGAGCAGGGTGGCTGCCCCAACCCTGGAGGGGTTCAAGGCCAGGTTGGATGGGGCTTGGAGCCCCTGATCCAGTGGGAGGTGTCCCTGCCCATGGAAATGGGTGGAACTTTAAGGTCCCTTCCAACCCAAACTATTCTGTGATTCTATGACTTCAACGCATTTGTTCCAACAGCTGTAGAAAACGTATGGAACCAGAACTGGGAGCGAGCGTGGGCTGCTTACTCGAAACGAGATGTTTGCTCTCTTGTGGGTACCAGGTTCTGAGCCAACCGGTGACAAAACCAAAAGAAAGCTGCATTTTTACTCTAAACAACTCGCAGAAAGTGGGGTTCACTTCACTACGCATGAGCAGGGTGCATAAATGAAATGCTTTCACACAAAAGATGACTCGTTGTCATCATTCGGTGAATAAAAATAGAAAACTAATGGCCGTTTAATGCAGACACCGGACTCTGTACCTGAGCAGCTCCAGCTCTCCAGCACTTGTACTGCTGTGATCATTAGCACTGTGAAACGAAGCTCTCACCTTCTTCAAGGCTGACACTCAGAAACGCTTTCAGATTGCTGGAGGCTGCTTTCTGCCTGGGGTTACATTTTACATCTTCACCGGGTCAGATTCTGATAGTTATCACGCAGGTAATTTTTCACAGGTGCGAGTTAAGTTGATGGTTTGATTTCAGCTCCTCATTAGCAGCAGCTCGTTAGGGCTCTAGCTGCAAGGAGCCAGCTTCCACAGGAATATCAGACAGTAGGTTTGCCGGGCTACTACTTACTCTGTTGTTTTGTACACGTCAGAGTAGAGCCCAGCCTTCTGGTACTTCTTCTTCGGGGGTCGAGGGGCTTTTTTCTCACGCTGGGTGAGAGAAGGCAAAGGCTGTTCAGGATTCTCGGGTTCAGGTGGTTTCCCAAGGGCGTCGTGTGGGCTGGGAGGTTCATGGACCGCCTCAGATAAACTGCAAGAAACAGTAAAAATTATCTTACCTCATTTCTTACCATAAAGATTACTTTACCGTATTATGCTGCTGCACAATAGCAAAAAAAAAAAATATCTGGGTTTCTGAATTACCAGAGATTGCAGCTATTTAAAGTAACTGTACTCCAGTCATGCTCAAGTGGGGGTCAGGGATTATCGTAAACCGTGGCAGAGCTCTTTATAGCAACCCTGTTATTAATAATTACAAAAAACCCCGTTATTTGTACTGCTAAAGTTTATCCCTCCGAGCCTCAGGTGAGAAATTTAGAAGGTGGCTTTGCTATCTGCTTTTGCATTCCCAAAACAAGGCGTGGTAAAGCTTTCCTCAGCCTTCCGGAGAGCCACAATGCACCCTCGGAACGCGTGGTTCCAGCAACATTCTCTGCATTTCAATACCTACGCTGCAGCAGGCGCTCCTGGAGCACAGATTGGGGATTCTTAAGAACTATCCTGAAAACACAGGCACGAAGAGCTTGATCTCTTTGTTTTGGTGACTTCGGGGACAAGCATGAGAAGATGAGCCCAGAGGCAGGTTTCCGTGGCTGCACACTGAGGTGCCCACCTGGATTCCTCCTTGCTGAGGTGGTTTTACTCTTTATTTGCTGTTTATCAGCCGATCGCACCCCGCAGTCGGGTTTGCTGGTGTTTGTAACACACACGTTCACGTGCTGAGATTCCCATGGCACGCGTAGCTCTGACGAGTTCCTTGCTCTGCACATGATGAAGGAACAACTTCTCTACAATACCTTATTACTAAACTCGTTACCACGATCAGAAAACTTGTCTTACTCGAGATACAAAAAGAACGGTTCTAGATTTCCTGAGATTCCACCCTATTTTTGGGGGTGCTCAGAACCTTAGAATGACCACAAGCACCCCAAGAGCTGACATATCATAGAATCCCTTGGTTGGAAAAGACCTTTGAGATCACCGAGTCCAACCATACCTGTCCGCTACTAAACCATCCCCGAGCACCTTGTCTGTCTACCCGTCTTTTAAACACCTCCAGGGATGGGGACTCAACCTGTGCAGCCCCTGCCAGTGCCTGAGAACCCTTTCAATAAAGAAGTTTTTCCTGATGTCCAACCTGAACCTGCCCTGGTGCAACTTGAGGCCGTTTCCTCTCATTCTATCATCTGTGTGGTTATCGGGGGAGTCTGAATTGGCTTTTTGCCTCCATGTATCTATTTTACTATTTTCTTACTAATATTTCTCAGTGCATTAAGGTTCTTTCAGTCTCAGTTTCTGACCCGCAAGCCTCTGCCCCTCTTGTTTTCCTTTTCCCTCTCCTGCAGGGGGAATTGGGGCTGAAAGCTGCTGACCTGGTTGGGGCTGGTGAGCTAAATCGGGACAATCAGCAACGACTAGCTGACTGAACAGGAGCCAGCAGGGGCCCAGGTGGCCAAGAAGGCCAAGGGCATCTTGGCTTGGAGCAGCCACGGCGTGGCCAGCAGGTCCAGGGAGGTTCTTCTCCCTCTGGACTCGGCCCTGGGGAGACGGCTCCTCGAATCCTGGGGTCAGTTCTGGTTCCTCCCCACCAGAAGGATGTTGAGGCTCTGGAGCGAGTGCAGAGAAGAGCAACGAAGCTGGGGAGGGGGCTGGAGAAGAAGAGGAGCGGCTGAGAGAGCTGGGGGGGTTCAGCCTGGAGAAGAGGAGGCTGAGGGGAGAGCTCATTGCTCTCTGCAGCTCCCTGAGAGGAGGTTGTGGAGAGGAGGGAGCTGGGCTCTTCTCCCAAGGGACAGGACGAGAGGGAATGGCCTCAAGCTCCACCTGGGGAGGCTCAGGCTGGATATCAGGAAAAAAAGTTTCACAGAAAGGGTCATTGGTGGTTGAGTCTCCTTCCCTGGAGGGGTTTAAGGGACAGGTGGCCGAGGTGCTGAGGGACATGGGTTAGTGATTGATGGGAATGTTGGACTCAATGATCCCCGGTGGGTCTCTTCAAACCTGGTTATTCTATGATTCTACGACTACAGTGAGGGGACAAAAGTAATAGAGAATTACCTCTTATTGCTCTCCTGTTCATCTTCCGGTAAAGGCTTTTGTCGCTTCCTGGCCTGCTCCTCTGCAAGCCACCTCTTTCTCTTCCAGCCTTTTTGGTGATCCGGATTCAAGTTCACGCTTTGCACCACGGCTTCGATCACATCCGTGATGGTATCAGGGCCGAGGTGTAAGGGGCTGGTGCTTTCTTCTCTCTTCTCTAACTCTTGACTGACCAGTCGAGCCGCCTGGAACGCCTGCATGGAGACGACAGCCTGCATCGGGTATTTCCGAGGCCTCCCCGGCCTGCGCTTCACAAAGTTATTCCCTGTCCGTGACTGCCTTTGCAGTTTTTTGGCTTTAAGAATTTTATTGACGTGGTCAAGATTTTTTTTTGTCGCCAAGATCTTGTTGTAATTGCACATTTTCCTTGCCTGTCGTTGCATGGCTTCGACCACGCTTCTCTTAAGATGATGCTGAGAGTAACTGCTCGGGAGCCTGTCCGAGAGGAGCGAAACGCTGTCGCTGCAGGAGCTGCTGGGAACTGCGGGTGCCGCGAGGTTGTCCTGTTTGCCCACAGCTCTCTCCCTGGTGTGGTTCCGAGCAGGACTGGCCGATGGTGGAACAGACACGTTCGCAATGACAGCTTCTAAGGTTTTATCCAAAGCAGCCGGGCCTTCGTGCTGCGCCATGCGCTGCAGCAAGGTGTCCACGGAATCCTCGCCGGGTGCCGGCCGCGCTCCCCGGGCAGGGGCTCCAACCACTGAAACACAAACAGAGGCACTGACACAGACTGGAGAGAAGATCAAACGAGGCTGGAAGGAGCCTCCAACAGCTGGATGGACCTCCAACAGCTGGATGGACCTCCAACAGCTGGATGGACCCTCAGCCTTTTAATATCCCGTAATAACCCAGAACATTCAGCGACAAGACTGTGATTCCTGTAACACGAGTTCAAACAGGAGAAGGACCCAGCGATGTGAAGAAGTGAAAGGCTACATTTCGTATCAGTGACTTTAATACATAATTATCTCCTTTGAATTCGCACACAATCCCCTATTTCTAACGGCAAAGAGCAACGTGGGAATTCCCTACGCACACCCAGTCCAGAAGGCTTCTCAAGTTTCTTTCTATTCGCAGAATAACAAAATAATGGAATGGGTTGGGTTGGGTTGGGCTGGGGACCTGAAGCTGGTTTACGTAACGCAAATTTGGAGCATCTCCCGTACGAGGCCAGGCTGAGAGAGTTGGGCTTGTTCAGCCTGGAGAAGAGAGGGCTCCAAGGAGACCTTATAGTGACCTTCCAGTACCTGAAGGGGCTACAAGAAAGCTGGGGAGGGACTGCTCACAAAGGCTTGTGGTGAGAGGTCGAGGGGCAATGGGGATAAACTGGAGAGGGGCACAGTTAGACTGGACATAAGGAGGAATTTCTTCACCGTGTGAGCGATGAGGCACGGGAACAGGTTGCCCAAGGAAATCACGGCTGCCCCATCTCTGGAGGGGTTCAAGGCCAGGTTGGATGGGGCTTGGAGCCCCTGATCCAGTGGGAAGTGTCTTTGCCCATGGCAGGGGTGGAACTGGATGATTTGGGTCTTCCAACCCAAATTATTCTATGATTCTACGATTGCAATAAAGATCAGGCTTGGATAAAGCTAAATCCAAGTATCTGAACAAGAGAGAAAGGCTGATTTACATGAGAAGTGAAGTTAGATCTCATTTTGTAAACTGAATTTTACACACTTTAGAGCTGCAGGCTGTTGTTTGAAAAGGCGAATTTCCAGGTCAAGCATATAGATTATGCTGTATTAAAAAGGGATTTGTTCCAAACGAAGGGCTTCCCAAAGCTGCTCTGCTGGTTCTTAGTGATAACGCATAATCAGAAGAAACCCTGTTCTTTCTGGAATAAAGCGGATGCTATCTCCTCATAAATATATCCCCATTGCACGTGAGAATCCACAAAATGTTACTGTAATTACAGCCAATTATTGAGATGAGATCTTTGTGAATGAGTGGACCCTGGATGTCAACTGGAGAGACGGACCAGGGTGCAGGGAACTTAAAGGGGAGACAACAAAGTGTTTCTCTCAAGGGTTTCTATCATTTGATTACTCACTGGCTGACAAAGATAAAGCACAAACGGGTTAGGAGAAGTGTTTCCTAGGCCTGGTGCTCACTGCTCCTGTTGTGGTTCTCTGGAGAAATATATTCCTCATCAGGATTCCAGAGTCATGAGTTTGCAAGCACAAATGAAAATACATTTGGGAGAGCACATGATTTAAAGGATGGAGAGTCAGCACAAGCTCCCCGATTTCTCTCTTCTTCCTACAGGGTGAAAAGGGAACCGAGGCACACGGTGCTGTAATCCCTCACCAAACCCAGCAACCTCAACAACTCTGAGAGAACTGGAACGATTTACCCTCTCAGCTTCCATTGAGAAGAACACAGATAAATCACTCTTTGTTTTCGTTCGGCCTTTACAGACGGACCAGGAGGCAGCAGAGGCTCCTCACAGAAACACCATCTGTTTCGCAGCGAGCTCCGTAAGCAGCTGCGCTATCCGCGGATAACCACGCTACGCAGCACAGCACGCGTGGTCACGGAGTCCGATGGGCGTCCTTGAGCTTCTTGGTGCTGTTTGGAAACCGATCTCAAAGGCTGCGACAACTGAGGGCTCTGATCCCAGAACAGCTGCAGCCCCGGGTAACAGAGCAGTTCTGACAAACACACTGAAATCCCACACGCATTCCAGATCCATGGAAAACAGACAACGACGGGTCTTTTCAGCTGCATCATCAATTCAGTGACTTTGAAGTTGATAAACTTGTGATTCATTCCATTCCTACGCTCTCCTGCATCAAATGTGCCTGAACCCTTTACCAGCTACCAGCTCAAATGTACAACAACGGCAGCTGCCCTGCTACGATGAGTCAGTAAAGGAAAAATTAATGAGATCAACAGGAAAAGGAGGGGATGCTGCATCACTGCAGATGCCTTTCTTTAGGATACACTGCATAAAGCATCTCTTACAAATATCTCTTTAAAGGGAGGAAAAACAGCAGCTCCAGCATGTTCTTCCTCTCTGGAAATCAGAACAAGTAGCTCTGCGAGTACCAATGTAGGGATGTTTACTACAAATTTCAATCAGCTGCGGTATCTCAGAGTGTTTGGGTTGGAAGGGACCTTAAAGACCATCCAGGCCATGGGCAGGGACACCTCCCAGTGCATCAGGGGCTCCAAGCATCCAACCTGGCCCTGAACCCCTCCAGGGATGGAGCAGCCACCACTGCTCTGGGCAACCTGGGCTTCCCCACCCTCATTGTGAAGAATTTCCTCCTAACGTCTAATCTAAATCTTCCCCTTTCCAATTTAAAGCCACCCCTTGTCATCCTATCACTCTTTACCCTTGCAAAAAGTCCCTCCCCAGCTTTCCTGGAACCTCTTTCAATATTGGAAGGTGCTTTAAGGTCTCCCCGGAGCCTTCTCTTCTCCAGGCTGAACAATCCCAGCTCTCTCAGCCACGAACACGTTGCTACTGCTGAAGCTCTCGCAGCGATGCCGTCTCGGCTCTCCGTAGCTGCAGAGTTCTCGTTAGAGCAGTGATCCTGACACCAAGGCCACCCGATAGTACTTGCCTGTAGAAGATGTGCTCTCAGATGTTGATCTCTTTCTGGAAGGGCTGCAGCTTGTGCTCTCCGTCTGCCTCTGGGAAGGTTTGTCCTGCGTTGGCAAAGTGCCTGAAAAGCAGATCAGGGAAGAAAAAAAAGCACAAAAAACATCATTTCAGTCTAGCAGCGCCGATACAACACACAGTGGATGCTAAATAGCCAAATTACGATTGCTCTTTTTTAACTTTAGGAGCCCTGGCTTGCTACGTTACACATTTCCTCACGCCCCATCACTTGTTCCTGAAGAGGAGAGACCAGTACTCACCTCACCTTAACCTTCTGGGAGCTGCAGAGAGCAACAAGGGCTCCCTTCAGCCTCCAGACTAAGCAGCCTCAGGGCCCTCAGCCGCTCCCACAACCCCTGTTCTCCAGCCCCTCAACGTCCATCTTGTAGTGAGGGGCCCAAAACTGAATCTGGGATTCGAGGTGAGGCCTCACCAATGCTCAGTGCAGCAGAAAGATCGCTTCCCTCCTGCTGGCCACCCCATGGCTGATCCAAGCCAGGATGCTGGTGGCCTTCGTGGCCACCTGGGCCTCTGCTGACTCACGTTCAGCTGCTGTCAACCAACACCCCCAGGTCCATTTCCTCCGGGCAGCTTTCCAGCTGCTCTTCCCTGAGCCTGGGGTTGTTGAGGCCCGAGTGCATTAACCCATCATGACAAGGTTTGGTTTTGGGCCTTCCCTGCAGCCTTCAGTGACTGTTCTGAGGCTCAGCTAGGCCTCGGGCCAGGGGCCAAATGGTTTACTGTAGCAGAGATTATCAAAATAACTGAAATAGAGATACAAAAGGAAAAATTTTCTTAAAGAGAACTGCTACAACCGTTACAGGCCTGGAGAAGAGGCTGAGGAGAGAGCTCATTGCTCTCTGCAACTCCCTGAGAGGAGGTTGTGGAGAGGAGGGAGCTGGGCTCTTCTCCCAAGGGACAGGGGACAGGACGAGAGGGAATGGCCTCAAGCTCCACCAGGGGAGGCTCAGGCTGGACATTAGGAAAAAATTTTTCATGGAAAGGGTGATTGGTCCCTGGCAGAGGCTGCCCAGGGAGGGGGTTGAGTCCCCTTCCCCGGAGGGGTTTAAGGGCCGGGTGGACGAGGCGCTGAGGGACATGGGTTAGTGATTGATGGGAATGGTTGGACTCCATGATCTGTTGGGTCTCTTCCAACGTGGTGATTCTACGATTCTAACAGTGGTACCGATAGCTAAACCAAATCAACTGAGCTCCAAACAGAAACGTGGCTGTCATAGTACCAAAAATCATGAGCAATTTTAACTTATTTCTCCAGAAAATTACAACTGCACGGAAAAGACAAGACCTTTTCATGAGAAAGCACCCTCAGCATAACTTTACATACTTCTGTAATGAAGAAAGACACATCCCATGGGAGCAGGGACTGACACAAGCCCCGAAGCAGCTCTGGACCAAACGCTGCGTGGAACAGTAGGAAGCTCAGCGCTGAAACCCAACACGGAGGGATTCCAGCAGAGCTGAAGGGACATGTGCACGTTTGGTACAACACAGAACAGCGAGACCTGGGAAGGTACCACAATCAGAGCTCCCTTACCTGCCAGCGGCGGCAGCGCCTTCTCCACAGAAGGCAGCGGCTCCTTCCTGGGCGGCCGGCTGAGGGAAGTGTCCTGGGCACTGAAGAGGCCAGGGCTCTCGGGTATTTTTTTACGTCCATTGGTGCTGGTAGAGTTTGTGACTCTGCAGCTTCCTATTGCACTTGTGAAAAGATTCGTGTGTTCGTCGCTGCTGGCCGGCTCGGCGCTTGGAGTGAATCCCCCCAGGGACAGCCCCGGGGAGTTTTCCGAACAGTCTATCTGTAACGGCGTCTGCAATCCCAGCGCTAACGAATTGGACTCGGAAGGCTCCCTCCTGACCCACTGCTCATCTCTGCTTAGCAAACCCTTGGACGGTGACAAGTGGGGACAAGACATGTGACATCTGTGTTTCTCTTTATGTTTGTACCTCTCACCAACAGCCTCTTTCCCAAACCTGTAGCGCTTCAAGGACTCCAGAACCGTTCTCGAAGAGCTATTGGCCGTTAGAGCGTCCATGGAAACCTGCGGCTGCTCCGAAGAACGATGTTCTCTGTGTTTATGGCGATGTCTATGCTTATGTTCGAGCATCCAGCCGTAAGCCATTTCGGGTGGAACGCTGGGGTACGTGCTCATGGACAAGAGCGGAGTCCTGCTTGTCGTCAGGAAAGCCTCCTGGCGCAAAAGTTTATGCTTCTTCTTGTGATATTTGGTGGGATTGAGCAGCAAATGGCCTGTATGCATGTAGGAGGGTGGCGGCAGGGGGGTAGTGAAAGAAGGAGAAGGTGGAGGAGGATAAAGAGTCGGAGGGTACCTTCCATAATAACCTAAGCCGATGGGAGCAGCAGCGAGGGGAGAAGGAGAGTAAGGCATGCCGTAGGAGGGATAGAACCCGGTGCTGGAGAGAGGAAAGCTCAGACTATGCATAAAAGGCATTTCTGCCATGGCCTCCCGCATTTTGGGGGGCCGGCCTCTCTTCTTCTTTAGATCGGGTTTCCTAATGTAGTGCAAAGGATCTAAAGGGAAAGTGGGGTGGGTGTAGAAACTATTGAAATTGATCCTAAAAATGGTAGGCAGCAAATCGCGGGGTATGAAATGGTGACTCCTGTGGGTTATTCTGATTTCACTTAAGCGACTTATTAACTCTTCTAATTCAGCGAGGAAGTCTGGGTCCTGCCGGCCTCGAAGCTGAGGATACTTCTTTTTCCTTTTTCGCTTCTGCCTCTTCATTTTATCGTAGCTCAGGTAGTCGTGGCTGCGGCGCTTGCACTTGTGTTTATGCTTTTCCTTTAGATTGCTTAAAACAGTGGAGGTTTCGGGGGGAAGAAGGGAAACGTGATCAAACGAATGCCTTTTCTTCTTCTGCCCGCAGAACTTCTCCGCTCGATCGGAAGTGCTGTTGTTGTCCGTCCCTATCCCGCTGTCGCTGGGGATGGTCTCGTCGCTGTGTGACTCGCTGATGGGGGACGGAGTGGCTTCTTTCAGCGACGTCAGCTCGCTCAGGTGCGAGGGAGAGTTGGGCAGCAGCGTCGGTGGAGACAACCTCCTCCTTCCCTTCGCGGCTTTCTTCATGGCGAGCGTCTGGACGACGCTCCCCTGCCTGGAGTGGATGTGCAAGTACGGAACGGAGCTGGGCTCGATGAAGCCCGCGTCGCTGCTGACTGGGCTCTGGCCTCCGCTCACTGCAGAAGACTGTGAGCAAACTGGAGATGGAAGGATCTCAGAGTTGGTACCTGCTGAAGGCAGCAAGTGGGGAAGTACCTGTCCTAGCGACGTACCAGGAGCTTGCTGCGCAGACTTCTCGAGGACTGCCAAACCGGCCGAGCTGCCAGTTAAAATCCCGTTCAGGACAGCTTTAGGCTTCCTCCCTCTCCTTTTTCCTATATAAATGGTGCCTTTCTTGCTGACGTTTATTTGCTGGCCCAGTTTAGAACCAAACGTGGCAGCGAGAGTGGACACCGTGTTGTGGAGTTTAGATTGCACTTTCCCTTTGTTATTTGGCTCGACGGTGCTAGACAGAATCTGATTCAGAAGTTTCTTTCGCTTCAGAGTTTTCATTTTATTTATTTTTCGAATAATTGTTTTCATTAACTGCCCACTATTTCTCTTGGCAACTTTTCTGTCTGCGTCTACTTCCAAATCAGTCATGCTACAAATATTTGGGTTTTGGACTTCTTCTGGCCCTCGGAGCTGGTCTTTTCTCTCAAAGAAATCCCCACCTCGATGCTGATCGCTTTCAGACTCTATCTTGCTCGAGTTCTCAGTTCCAACAAAAGGCGCCACAGAAAGAATAGGTGGCTTCATTTTAATTGATGACCTGATCTGTCTTTTAGGTCTCCCTCTTTTCTTAGGAAAAGGTTGTCCCGATAAGCTCTGTTTGAGAGAGGGAATTTCTACCTCAGGCTGCAAAATTGGAGGTTCTTGCTCTTCTTTTGACTGCACTGAGAAGACTTTTGACGCTGGGATCTTCAGAGTTCTTTTGGGGGGACCTTCGAGCTCCGGCATCTCTTGGGACTTTGGTCTTCCTCTCTTGGGTTTATACATGTCAGGCAAGAAGTCATCCGACATACACAACCCAGAGGGTTGTTTGTGAGCACTGTAGAACTTTTGTGTTTGCTTGTCAGTCTCAGCTAAGAGGGCAAGCGACTGCCCGTTCGGTTCAGTCAGCTTTGGCAGCTGATGTTTGACAAATTCATGCTCCACAAATGAAGAGGATCCTATGTTTTTCAAGAATTTCGCCTGCTCCAAATTACTGCTGGATAGCGCGCTGTACGAGATGTTTTTAAAAAGCTCTGACCTTTCTAGTTCCAGGCCCTTTGGAGGCCGACAGGCGTTTCTCGACACCACTTTAGTCCATCGTGGCTTCCTTCCTTTTCTTTTCTTTAACGGTTTGGATTGCTGAGCAGCGCTCAGGTTTTTCGCTCCTTGGCAGGATTTATCCGGTGCAGCTATCGCCCCGATCTTTAGGAACTGCTTGCTGCTAAACAAGCTTGTAAAACTTACTACTGACGGGGTGACGGTAGCGTGAATGCTTGTTTCGGGTGCCAAGATGGGCTTCTTCCCTGTCGAAGGGCTAGTTCGTGAAGTTTCTACGTAAACAGCTTTTGAATCACTCAAATCTTTATCAGCACCTTTAAAATCGGCGCTCAGCGTATGGTTCAACGTTCTGTTGATATTCAGGAGTGTGCTGTCAGAAGAAAATGGAGTTTTACCGATCTGATCTGAAATACCTTCCAAGAGATCCGCGGTGGAACTTAAATGCAACGGGTTGGACGCTAACGGCGAAGGCGTCGCGGAGAGGCTCCTGTTTAAGGTGGTGACAGACACCGTGGGTGAGGGCGATGGGAGATTCCCCTCTCCTACTGCACTGAACGGAGACTTCGCTGTCGATACGTCTGAAGCGCCTCCTGTTCTGAAGTCTGGTGAAGTGCAATAAACCGGAGGCTGCTTTTCATGCTTCGATGTTTCATAAACCCCTTTTTCACTGGTTGAGTAAGCATCCTGGGGAATGCGGATTCCTTCGTTAAACATCTCTTTGCCCACATCAGCGATTTCTTTCCGAATTGAAAATTTCTCCAACGTGGTTTCTTTATTCGGCCTCATCATATGCTTCTCAAAGGTTTTGCTCGTCGTATTTTCCTTCAGTAAGTCCGTAGTCTCATGGCTTTCGAGGCTACTGAGGTTTGAATTGCAAGGAAGCTTAAAGGGCTCCGAGGCAGGCAAAACAGAGTCCGCTTTCAGAGTTCCAGAGTCCTTGTTAACCAAACCAACCGGACTGCCGATTCCCGTTAGCTTCTTTCCAGAGTCCTTGCTAAGCAATCCAACCGGGCTGCTAATTCCTGGCATCTTCCTTCCAGAGTCCTTGTTAACTGGTCCTACTGGGCTGCTAATCCCTGGTGTCTTCCTTCCAGAGTCTTTGTTAGCCAGAACCGTCATGCTGCCAGGCCCTGGCAGCTTTCTCCCAGAATCCTTATTAACCAGTCCTATAGGACTACTTATTCCCAACAATTTCTTCCCAGCATCTTTATTAATCAATCCTGCTGGAGTGCTAATTCCTACTGGCTTCTTGACAGACTCCTTACCAGTCAATCCAGCCGGAGTGCTGATACCCGGAAGTTTCCTGCCGACGTCTTTGCTGATTAATCCAACTGCAGAGCTGGTCACCGGTTGCTTCTTTCCAGTGTCCTTGTTAACTAACCCAATCGGAGGGCTGATCCCTGGCGGCCTCTTTCCAGAGTCCTTGTTAACCAAGCCAATTAATGGGCCAATCCCTTGTGGCTTTTTCCCAGAGTCCTTGTTAACCAATATGGCTGCACTACCAATCCCTAATGGCTTCTTCCCTGAGTCCTTACTGACCATTCCGACAGCAATACCAGAGCTTGGTAGTTTCTTTACCAAATCTTTATTAACTAACCCACTCGCAGCAATGGTTCCCGGCAGCTTCTTCGTTGAGTCTTTAACCAAGCCAGACGCGGTTCCATTCCCAGGTTTCTTCTGCTTCGTTTTGGAAGACTTCGAAGGAGGACAAGTTGCAATAAGTTGAGCCAATTTCTCTGTCACAGTTGTCGCTCCATTAATTTGCGCTCTATCCTTTAAGTCAGAATTATGGCTACTGATAAGAGTCGGAGGAGATGACTTTATATAATCTGTCATTTCAGAGTGCAATGGGGAAACTTTCTTAGCTAAAGGGTTTGTTTCTACTTGAGTACCTTCTTCCACAGGCAATTCAACTGCCGCAACTTCTCCAGCTTTCTTGTACGGCTTTGAAGGGTCCTAAAAGTTAATAAGAAACAAATCTCTTTAGCAACAGAGTCCAAGGACCGAGTAACACCGCATCTTTTTATGTCGGGATGATTAATATCTGCTTTCCAGAACGCGGCAACTACCTAACACACATTTCCTATTGAATTGAAGGCAAATAAATTCCATGGAATGGTTTAGGTTGGAAGGGACCTTAAAGATGCATTACATCCAATTTTCTGCAGCCCTAAATTTGCAAAATAGTTTTGGAACAACATTTTAATCTTAGTTGTTCAGCACATGTAGAGACATTGGAAAAATTCACCTAAATACTGACATGGGAATGGAACTTCTCATTCCTGCATGTGATGCACCAGGGGAGATTTAGGTTGGATATTAGGAGGAATTTCTTTACTGAAAGAGTTGTCAAGCATTGGAAGAGGCTGTTCAAGGAGGTGGTGGAGTCACCATCCCCGGAGGGGTTTAAAAGATGAGTATATGTCGTACTTCGGGACATGGTCTAGTGGTGGATTAGAAGGGCTGGACTGATGGTTGGACTCGACGATCTTAAACGTCTTTTCCAACCAAAACCATTTATACACTCTCTGCCTCCTCTCCTCCCCTAATTGTGAGCTGCTGCTGGATCCTCATATTCTGCCATTTCTGGGTATCCGATGCCTCTTGCCAGGCTCCACCTTTTCCCATCCACCTCTGTTCCAAACAAAGAGCTTTGAAGTTTCATTAGACAGATAAATAAATGAATAAATGTACAAGGAAACCCTTCCAAGCTCCAGCTTTGATCTAAAGAAGATGGCAGGATTTTGCAAACACGACTTTAGCATCAAACAAGGATTCTTTGAAAGCTGGAGGCATTTGTCCTAGAAAGCTTCTTTCTCGTCTAGGGCGAATGAATTTTCTAAGCACGCTGAAAATGATTTCAAAGAACACGAAAACCAAACCAAGAAACAGCTGCTGAGATGGCAGACAAGGCCAAAAAGAGTTTGCAATTTTCTTCAGTATTTCATCTTCTAAGGTCTCCCTGGAGCCTTCTCTTCTCCAGGCTAAACAACTCCAACTCTCCCAGCCTTTCGTCATCCGGGAGGTGCTCCAGCCCTTGGATCATCTCCATGGCCTCCTCTGGATTTGCTCTAATAGATCCATGTCCTTCCTGTCCTGATCACCCCACACATCTCAGACCAGCCACAGTCACTCTCTGCGTCTTTACCAGGCCCACACTAAAATCCCTGTTGTACCAGAAGCCGAATTTCCCTGGCTGCTTCTGCTCCCTGCTCTGCCAGCCCAAACGGCGTGTCCAGAAAACAAACAGCATTTCCCATGAAGGATGAGAAATCCGTGATCAAAGGGCTCCTCCCGGAGGAGGGTGGCCACCTGCATCAGCTGGGGTCAGATGGTCCTGTACCTGCTGCAGGAGCAGAACAAACCCCACCAGTCTGATCGGTTACCGGTTGTAAAGCTGCAGTGTAAAAGAGCCTGTGGTCTATGGAGAACAGGCTGGCACGCAGCCCAGCTTTTCTGTGGCAGCTGCAATCTTATGTAAATCACGCTGGAGCCTCACATTCCAGGAACTTCCCCCCAGCCCAGCCACCCTCACGCTCACAAACCTCCCAGCGGCTCACAAGCCTCCAGCTGGGAGGCCCAGGAGCATCCATGATGTGACCCACTTCACTGGAGATAAAAAAGGTGCCGCGCACTCCTGAAATAGGTTCTGCTGCCCAAGCAATCCCTCCATGAGATGGGAAAGTGGGATCTGAAGTCCCAAACGTGCACAGAGCAGTTTCCACATGTCCACACGATCTGCTGGAGGGTCGGGAGGCTCTGCAAAGGGATCTGAACAGGCTGGATCCATGGGCTGAGTCCAATGGGATGAGGTTTAACGAGGTCAAATGGCGGGTCCTGCACTTGGGGCACAACAAGCAGCAGCTCCAGACTAGGAGAAGTCTGGCTGGAAAGTGCCTGGAGGAGAAGGACCTGGGGGTGTTGGTTGAACAGGAGCCAGCAGGGGCCCAGGTGGCCAAGAAGGCCAAGGGCATCTTGGCTTGGAGCAGACACGGCGTGGCCAGCAGGGCCAGGGAGGTTCTTCTCCCCTCTGGACTCGGCCCTGGGGAGGCCGCTCCTCGAATCCTGGGGTCAGTTCTGGTTCCTCCCCACCAGAAGGATGTTGAGGCTCTGGAGCGAGTGCAGAGAAGAGCAACGAAGCTGGGGAGGGGGCTGGAGAAGAAGAGGAGCGGCTGAGAGAGCTGGGGGGGTTCAGCCTGGAGAAGAGGAGGCTGAGGGGAGAGCTCATTGCTCTCTGCAACTCCCTGAGAGGAGGTTGTGGAGAGGAGGGAGCTGGGCTCTTCCCCCAAGGGACAGGGGACAGGACGAGAGGGAATGGCCTCAAGCTCCACCAGGGGAGGCTCAGGATGGACAGCAGGAAAAATTTTTTGTGGAAAGGGTCACTGGGCGCTGGCAGAGGCTGCCCAGGGAGGGGGTTGAGTTGCCTTCCCTGGAGGGGTTTAAGGGCCGGGTGGACGAGATGCTGAGGGACATGGGTTAGTGATTGATGGGAATGTTGGACTCGATGATCTGGTGGGTCTTTTCCAACCTGGCTATTCTATGATTCTATGATTCAGTGCTGCAGAGTTCCAGCAGCTGGCGTGGCTCTACGAGAGGGCATCGCGCCTCCCGCTGTCGTGGTGCTCCTGGAGCGGGAAGTCGGGCTGACAGGCAGTGCGTGTACGCTCCGCTTTGGTGGTTCCACGGAGCAGAGTGCCCGGCTTCACCCTCTGACCAGAACACACACGGTTGTGTTATCAGGGAAAGTACAAGGCCAGATTTTAGTCACAGAATGGGCTGGGTTGGAAGAGACCTTAAAGCTCATCCAATTCCAACTCCTGACACTTTCCACTGGATCGGGGGGCTACAAGGGCTCAACTCCACGCAAATCACCCGCAGAAAAATCAAACCAAACATCTCAGAAGCGTTCAATCCATCCTGCTCACTAACTACCCACCAGCACACACTCAAGCTTCTGTCGCAGGGCGAGCTGGCTCTGCCACAGAAAAGCCTAACCCAGTTTTGCTTGGATTACTTGAGTTTTCAGTCAAAAGTAAGAGCTCAGGCCCTGCTCCACGCTGCTCTGGCTTTCTGGCAGGAGGTTTCCTCAAGGGGCAACGCTGCTCAAAAGGCCTAGGTTACATCACGTCAATTTGCGCTTTAAAAACAAAAACTGTTATTCCTGTGCAATCTTTAGCTCTAACTGCGTGGCTTAAAACTCCGTGCACAAAAGAATCGCCCTCAGCAATTACATAAACCAGCTGCGTTTTGATCAAACTGGATTTACTGTTAATTTTGCACAGAGCTGAACTTCAACTGTTATACCTCCTAAGCGGATGTACGTTTCTGGACTTGCATCATTAATCTGAGGAATAAAAATTCCCAGTTATTTTGATATAAACTACTGACAGATTATAATCCATCCCTCTAGAATCATCATTAATTTTTACACTGCAGCACGGTCCCAGGGTTTATTTTATCATTTACTGTTGTTATTATTGGGATGTATTTCCAAAAAGATGAAGAGCAGATAATCTTTCACAGGAACAAGGAATCTCTCCTATCACGTCTAGTGTGGAATTCACACTTCTGGTGCACAAGCCAATTAGGAAATGCAGGCGAGTCTCAGCTTCCAAAAGCTGACATCATTAGAAGAAAACAGCTTGTTAACGAAAATTCTGTTTCTTAATTCTTTGGAGAAGGACCAGCAAGCAATAAGGAGTTTTATACGTGTGCACACACGCACATTCACCCCCTGTTGTTTAGGCTGCTGGACTTCAGGCTGGAGCTCCCTGAGGAAGGACAAAGCACTCGGGCAGTTGGGGCATCGGTATCTTCTACATCAGTTCACAGAATCACAGAACGGGTTGGGTTGGAAGAGACCTCAAAGCCCATCAGTCCCACCCCGGCCACGGGCAGGGACACCTCCCACCGCATCAGGGGCTCCAAGCTCCATCCAACTTGGTCTTGAACTCCTCCAGGGATGGGATTTGGGGGTTCTTCACCTTCATCCTGAAGAATTTCTTCCTAATGTCTAATCCAAATCTTCCCTCTTCCAATTTAAAGCCATTAAAATCGAGTTCCTGAATTAAGGAGTGAAAGCATTTGCTGTTTACTTTTCACCACCAAGGCTTTTCAGTCTGTGCTAAGCGGAAGTTTGAGCCAACTACCAGGACAAAATGACTTTGTGTCATCAGTCCAAGACGAAAACTTATGTCCCAGAGCCTACAGAAAAGATCCCTGAGCTACTCCAAAAGCAAACAAAACCTTTTGTTAGCTGTGTTACTTTTTTTTTTTGCTTGAAAGCTTTCAGAGAGTGGCTGTGATTTCATCAGCGAGCTTTCCTGGAGCCCTTCCCTCCATAACCAGGGGCAGCAGAGAGAGCTACAGCGTAGAGCACTGCAAAGAAACACAGAGACGGAGCGAAAGGGCACGTTCCAACCTGCTCCCCTGCTCTAACAGGACTATTCCAGAACTCCAGCAGGCTCTTACTGTCACCTCTTGCCTCCCTGTTTTCTAAAACTTGTCATGCAACGTTGCTGGCTGCACCGACCCTGCCCATGCAGGTAGAACATTCACAGCCTCATGCGCTAAAATAGATGCAGAATGAGTGTTTGTGTCCAAGGCTCAGGGTGCGAAGGCTCAGCAGCGTCCGTCTGGCACAGGGGGCTTCTGACGGAAGGAAACTCAAGTTGCCTCTGCAGCATCAAGAAGCAAATTGAACACTGGGTCGCTCTTAGAGCAGCGTCTTCATTTTGTTCCTCTTAACACTGGGGAACCAACCATAGAATCATAGAATCACCAGGTTGGAAAAGACCCTCTGGGTCATCAAGTCCAACCGTTCCATCAATCACTAACTCATGTCCCTCAGCACCTCATCCACCCGGCCCTTAAACCCCTCCAGGGAAGGGGACTCAACCCCCTCCCTGGGCAGCCTCTGCCAGTGCCCAGTGACCCTTTCCACAAAAAATTTTTCCTAATGTCCAGCCTGAACCTCTCCTAGTGGAGCTTGAGGCCATTCCCTCTCGTCCTGTCCCCTGTCCCTTGGGAGAAGAGCCCAGCTCCCTCCTCTCCACAACCTCCTCTCAGGGAGTTGCAGAGAGCAATGAGCTCTCCCCTCAGCCTCCTCTTCTCCAGGCTGAACCCCCCCAGCTCTCTCAGCCGCTCCTCAGAAGGCCTGTTCTCCAGCTCCTTCACCAGCTTTATTGCTCCTCTCTGGACTCACTCCAGAGCCTCATGGAATCATTAAGGTTGGAAATGCCCTCATCCAGTCCAACCATCAGCCCATCCCCATCATGCCAAACAAAATATGTCCTGAAGCATCATATCTACGTGTTTGTCAACCCCTTCCAGGGATGGGGACTCCACTGATGCCCCAGGCAGCCTCTGCCAGGGCTTCATCCCTCTGTCAATAAAAGAATTTTTCCCAATATCCGACCTAAACCTCCCCTGGCGCAATTTGAGGCCATTTCCTCTTATCCTATCAGAACAAGAGAACCCCAGTCATTTCAAGGTCTCTCTTCTCTGCTCTCCAAGTCACTGTTCCAAAGACTTTTAACCCCTCCAGGTGGGAAAATATACAAGCTCCACACCTCAGTGATCCACTCACTGATAAAAATCATAGGAGCATGGAGGGGACCTCCAAGCCCATCCAGTTCCACTCCTGCCACAGGAAGAGACACCTCCCACTGGATCAGGGGCTCCAAGCCCCATCCAACCTGGCCTTGAACCCCTCCAGGGATGGGGCAGCCACCCCTGCTCTGGGCAACCTGGGCCAGGGTCTCCCCACCCTCACTGTGAAGAATTTCTTCCTAACGTCTAAATTAATGGCGAATGGAGATGACTCCTCCGTTAACTCCACGCCCCGAGGCTTGAGAGTCCCTTCCACACTCAGACTGAAAAAAGCAGCAGGACTATCAGCCAGAAGCACGAAGGATTTTCCTGCTGTTTTAATTTTTACACCGATATTCCCAGAAGATTCCCACTACTCCTCTTCGTGTTCAAGTACATTGCAAGTGCCACATTTACACTCAAATTTTTTTATTTCACAGCCGCAAGTATGGCCACATCTTGCTCTGAATCGGTCTCATATTTCTTATTTTCTCTTCCTCTCCAAGAAAAGGATTAAGGGATTGCTTTCATTTCCTTAAGTGTAATTTGCAGTGCTAAAACTTGCTTTATTTCATTGCAGTAAGAAATAAACCCTTGGGTTTTATACTCAAAACATGCCATGGGTTTAAACCACGTTTACCATTTGTTTCTGAAAATGCAGTTTTTAATCACACTTGCTAGAAATCAGTGGGATGCTGCAAAGCGTCGCTTCTAACAATCCAAAGTGCCAGAATGGCAGCAGGGAACACCCAGAGTTAAACAACTTGAAACCCATTTCGGTACAAATTGAGAGAGGGAGCGGAGTATCCAAAGTGAATTATCGTCAGTTGGGGATTTGAAGCTATTTTAAGTAATGCAAATTTAATGCAACAAAGCTGCGCTTCTCCACACCACAAGTTCTGGTTGTTCCCCAGACAAGGAGCAAGAGTAACTCCACTTCGAGCAGCTGGAATTAAAAAATTATATTGGATCGATGCTGCCATATAGAATAGCAATAATATTTAATCATATCAGTAATAGTTGTTTCCCAACTTTCTCATTTCATAGAATGGGTTGGGTTGGAAGGGACCTCAAAGCCCATCATCCAGTCCCACCCTGGCCATGGGCAGGGACACCTCCTGCTGGATCAGGGGCTCCAAGCCCCATCCAGCCTGGCCTTGAACCCCTCCAGGGATGGAGCAGCCACCCCTGCTCTGGGCAACCTGTTCCAGGGCCTCCCCACCTTCATTGTGAAGAATTTCTTCCTAATATCTAATCTAAATCTTCCCCCTTCCAATTTAAAGCCATTCCCCCTCATCCTATCACGACAGGCCCTTGTAGGAAACACAGACCTGTACAAGAAAATCAGGAATGGAGGGAGAAAATTCAGCTTTAAATCAGCAGCCGAGTATTAAAAGCACTTGGAGCGTGGAAGGGATTCGCTAACACTGTATTAGTTAGCAGGACTCCTACGTACGCCGGAGAAAGCACGTGCTGTAACAAAGCATTTCTAAAATTCAGCATCTGTGCAACCACATTTGTAATTCCTGCCACGTCTCCCGTTTTCCCTATCTGTTATTGCTGCTCTTACTCGTTATATGATGCAGATCACAGAATCATAGAATCACCAGATTGGAAGAGACCCACTGGATCATGGAGTCCAACCATTCCCATCAATCACTAACCCGTGTCCCTCAGCACCTCGTCCACCCGGCCCTTAAACCCCTCCAGGGAAGGGGACTCAACCCCCTCCCTGAGCAGCCTCTGCCAGGGACCAATCACCCTTTCTGGGAAATATTTTTTCCTAATGTTCAGCCTGAGCCTCCCCTGGTGGAGCTTGAGGCCATTCCCTCTCGTCCTGTCCCCTGTCCCTTGGGAGAAGAGCCCAGCTCTCCCCTCTCCACCACCTCTCTCTTGATAAAAACAAGACATCCTCAAGGCAAGGCTGTCTCCTCACACTCGGAAAATACCTGGCACGTCCCTCAAGCCGCTGCCTTTCCATGCATTTATCACCGGGCTGTTTGCTAATGTACCAAGAGGCACTTTTTACTTTCCATACGTTGCTCAAAATGCTCACTGGGCAGCGTCAGACGCACAGGAAACCCAACAGTACTAACAGATCATAAATAAATATAATTCCAGATACTAGAGACAAGCCCGGCAAACTCCCAGCTCCACTGCTGCAGAGACAAGACCCCCGCTTTGTTCTATAAAGAGACCAAGAATTACTCTATGACTAATTTATCTAATTTACACTTCCAAGCTAACATGGGAATAACTTCCCATTGCTGTTAAAAAACACAACGCTGCCAAGCTGCGAAAGAGAAAAAGCATTTTTTCCTGTCAAGGGCCACGGAGATGATCCGAGGGTTGGAGCACCTCCTGTAGGAGGACAGGCTGAGAGAGTTGGGGTTGTTGAGCCTGAAAAAGAAGAGGCTCTGAGGAGACCTTAGAGCGACCTCCAGTACTGAAAGGGGTTCCAGGAAAGCTGGGGAGGGACTTTTTAGAAGGGCCCATAGTAGCAGGGTGAGGGAAAACAGCTTTAATTTAGGAGGTGGAAGATTTATATTAGACATTAGGAAGAGATTCTTCATGATGAAGGTGGGGAGGCCCTGGCTCAGGTTGCCCAGAGCAGTGGTGGCTGCTCCATTCCTGGAAGGGTTCAAGGCCAGGCTGGATGGGGCTTGGAGCCCCTGATCCAGTGGGAGGTGTCCCTGCCCATGGCAGGAGGTGGAACTGGATGGTCTTTAAGGTCCCTACCAATCCATTCGATGACTCTAATATCAGAAGTTAGATGGAAAAACAGTAGAAAATGATCATACAGAGACGCCAGAAACACTTAAATACAGTTGTGATGCGCTCTGCCTTGCAGAGTGCTACACACACACCACTCGCCTGTTTCGAAGGATAGGGCTCGTTCTTCTCATCTGTCATCTTCCCACTCTTTGGGGCCCTTCTGGGTTGCTTGATGCTGGTTTTTATAGCAGGCCGGCACACATAGTTCTCCAGGTTCTTGGGAGGCTTTTTCGTTCGCTTTGCTTGAAGGCCAATCTTCAGTTTCAAGTTGCCCTCCGAAAAGTTTGTTTCTTTCACTGAAAACTGTTGCTGCGAGTCAGGCAGAGCCTCATTCTTCCCATTCTCTGTGCTGCTCCCCTCTCGATTCTTCTTCTTGCTGTCGTCGTCCTCCTTGGCGCAGCCTTCGAGCTCTGCTTCTCCTTTTCCCACCAACGTGCCAATGTTTACCGCAGAGGGGCTCTTCCCAGAAAACCCTTCAGAATCAGAACCCAAGCCTAACATAGCAGTATTCCGAGGGTCCATCACAGGCGGAATATATGCCTTTGAGTAACGTCAGGGAAGATTTACAGAGATATGTTCCACAGAAGATCTATTCTACTACTGGCAGCCAGCATCTTTTACTCTGTAGAAAGAAAAGACAGAGGTAAACTTTGATTTTCAATCAGAATTGCTACGGATGTTGAAAACAATCAGAAAGCAAACTGTCATACTTTCATTGTTACTGGGGAGGGGTCCTTGATCACAAAGCGCAGGGAGAGGACGAGAGGGAATGATCTGAATTGTAGAATCATAGAATCACCAGGTTTGAAGAGACCCACGGGATCATGGAGTCCAACCATTCCCATCAATCACTAACCCATGGCCCTCAGCACCTCGTCCACCCGGCCCTTAAACCCCTCCAGGGAAGGGGACTCAACCCCCTCCCTGGGCAGCCTCTGCCACTGCCCAGTCACCCTTTCTGTGAAAAATTTTTTCCTAACATCCAGCCTGACCCTCCCCTGGTGGAGCTTGAGGCCATTCCCTCTCGTCCTGTCCCCTGTCCCTTGGGAGAAGAGCCCAGCTCCCTCCTCTCCACAACCTCCTCTCAGGGAGTTGCAGAGAGCAGTTGTAGAGTTGTAGAGAGTTGAAGCTGCAAGAGGGGAGATTGAGATGAGATCTTGGGGAGAAATGTTCTCCAGTGAGGGTGGGGAGGCCCTGGCCCAGGTTGCCCAGAGCAGGGGTGGCTGCTCCATCCCTGGAGGGGTTCAAGGCCAGGTTGGATGGGGCTGGGAGCCCCTGATGCGGTGGGAGGGTGGAACTGAATGGACTTTGAGGTCCCTTCCAGCACAAACCATCCTGTGATTCTATAAAAACAGTTTTTTATTTCAAAGCAGTGCTGCCACTGCTCAGGAACGGCGCAGCCAGTGGAACCTCTGATAAAGCTCGCCAAGCCCGGAGACAATCCAATTTTAATCACCTGAGCTGAACCCGAGTATGCATTAGTTTACAAACATGCCGCAAAATCTTCTTACTAGTAAACGCTTCCTAACATTTGGGAAGCAGGATGGAAAGAAAAGAAAAAAAACCACCAGCTATATTCACACATCATCATGTTCTTCTCGGAGCACAGGAACAGCACAGCCCACACATCCATCACCAGAGACACCCTTAGGTGTATAAAGTTAACCTATTTTTCCACCCTCCAAGTGGACTTACTTGTTTTAGGGGCATTCTAAGCAAAATGTCTTTAAATATCTTCATCATTTAAATCATTCCATCACTTTTGAAAACCAAGTAAGTCAGGAACAGGTCTGAATAACTCCAACGAACTGAAAAAAGCATCACAGGAACCAAACCTGTGCCATTTCTGTTCTCATCTTCCCTATAATTATTGTAAGGAACGCTATGAAAAGATTTCAATGAACTTTAAAGTGAGTTTCAATGGTTTCCAAAAGGTTTCTGTGAGCTCAGCAATTATCTGTGACATTTGGCCTCCTGGCAGGTCGGTGCATGCAGCCCAGAGCCCGTTGCCACCGGGCAGGTCCCACAGCCTCTGGTCTTGACAAGAACCGGCAAACCCAGCCAGGAGGAGGCTCAGTGAACAGGTCGGTGTAAAAAATAGGGGGGGGGGGGGGGAGAACGAAAGCAACTGCAGCGTCCACAGGTTGGAAGATGGATGCCAGGATTAGTGAGGCTGGAAGAAACGCTCCGAGAACACAGAATGCAAACCGTTAGAAAGGCTCCGCCAGCTGCGCCCTCAGAGAAACTGATTTCCACGTCTTCCGCGCACGTTACTGCAAGGGATTTGTATCTGCAGCTATGACTCTTCAACCGAGAACATCCCGAAAAACCCAAACCACTGCTATTACTCATCATACCAGAGGTAATTGGATAAAATCTCCATTTTGCAGCTAGAAAAACTGGGTAGAGCCAAGAGACAGAGGGGCCAGAAAGCAAAGCAGCGACTGCTCCTGGGTCACGGCCCAATGTTCTGTCCATTAGGCTACACTGAGTCACCAAAACTGGGCTTTTTCGCACATGCCAATGCACAAGGGAACACTGGCCACCAGCGAAATAATCCTAAACCAGCAGATGAATTCTTATTATTCAAGTTCAAGAAGAGAGAATCTGATGGGCTGCTGGGCATCTCTCAAACCCAAGACCACACGCACACACTGGGAGTTAAAAGAGAAGAGTGATGCTACAATCCCGCTCTGTGCTAACACAGAATCAGTAACCACCCTAGGAACTAAGGCATAAAACCTATGGCTCTCAAACACGGAGCAGGTCATTTACTTTAGCCATTAAATACTCTCTACACAGACAACAAAAGTGCTGATCCTGGGCCTAACCATCACTTTACCTCGATCGCTGCCATCTCCTTCTCTCTGGCTCCCCAGTTACTCCACTGGAATTCCAGAAAGGGCACCTGCCAATCTGAACATTTTCATCAGACTTTTTATAATCAAAGAAACTGTCATTTCCCTGGGGACTCTAATCCATATTTTGCAAACTCATCCGTGGGACCTTTGGCTCATCGGAATTTTACCAGATTAAGACCCATCTAGGATCAAATCTCTACACAGCCTCACAAATCCTGATCAATACACGTCCCAGCCACCTCCCGAAGACACAAACCACATCAAACTTGCCTCTCTCATCCAGCAGATTCAGTAGATCTCAAATCCCTCCTGTAACTGTTCTTCCCTAAAAAGATTAACTCGGAAGCATTTTAACACCTGGCTTGACGTGCGCTACCTAGGACTTTTAATGACTTTTCTAATGCCATATACAGTTTTAATATCTATTATTCACTCTTATTTCCCTCTTGATGCATCCAAAGCCCTTTTTGCCCATTATCCGCTAAGATTTCTGCTCTTCTGATCCCCTGCTTTACCAGAAAAAAAAATACCAAGGGTTGACTTATGCCATCAGCTCCTAGATTTGTGTGTGTTTCCACTCCCTTAGCAATATTAAATGAGATTTTTCTTTCCCTCTGTCCAATTTACTGCGTCATCTTCACGCCTGCTACAGCTTTTTGTTGACGAAAACATACTGTGATTTTATATTTGGAAGATGAGTATTTTTTCTTTCAGTTCCTTCCATTGTTTCAGCTGCAGGGGATGTTAAACAAATTCAGCTGAGTGTCTGAATCCCAGTAACTCTGTGGGATCCCACAATCAGACGAGAAGGAACGGCCTCAAGTTGCACCAGGAGAAGTTTAAATTAGACATCAGGAAAAAGTACTTCACCAAAAGAGTTACAGGCACAGGCTGCCAAGGGAGCTTGGAGAGTCTCCATCCCTGGAGGGATTTAAAAGCTGGGGAGATGAAGTGCTTAGGGATCTAGTTCAGTAGTGGACAGGGACAGTTGGACTCAATCTCAAAGGTCTTTTCCAACCAAACAACTCTAGGATTCTATGAATCCTCTCTCATGAATCTCATGTCTTTTCTTCTGCTCGGGGAGACAGCTACCACACTCAGATGTTCTTTCTCAAAAGAAGAATAAAACGTGTCATAAAACACCCACTGTTATTTCTCCACATCCCAGGCAGCAACTCAGAGCACTGGAGTCACGACAACAGAGGTTCAAGGATCCTAGATCACCTCTGCGAGGGTTTCTCAGATGTTTAGAGATGTTTGCCAGAAATAAAAGTTCCTGATGGTGCTGTTTGACGTGACAAACAGCGTTTCACAAATGGGGGCTCTGAGCTGTGTTTCCAACAGCTATAATACAACACTGTACCTGTCCAGTCGAGGAGAATATCCCACAGCAGCGTTCCCAGCACAGCCAGTGCGGGCCCTGTGCTGGGAGCACAGCAGCAGGACACGGGTTTTGTAGGAAGCAAGGCAGCAGGCAGACACGACACTTCAGTGGGAGGAAAACTGGGAGCAGCGCTTCTCCTGCTCCTTTCCCTCTGCTCCCTTCCCTTTCCCTCTCCGGTCTCTTCCCTCTCCCTCGGCGGTCTCTCCCCTCTCCCTCTGCTCCCTTCCCTCTCCCTCTGCGGTCTCTTCCCTTTCCCTCTACTCCCTTCCCTTTCCCTCTGTGGTCTCTTCCCTTTCCCTCTGCAGTCTCTTCCCTCTCCCTCTGCTCCCTTCCCTTTCCCTCTGTGGTCTCTTCCCTTTCCCTCTGCGGTCTCTTCCCTTTCCCTCTGCTCCCTTCCCTTTCCCTCTGCGGTCTCTCCCCTCTCCCTCTGCTCCCTTCCCTTTCCCTCTGCGGTCTCTTCCCTTTCCCTCTGCGGTCTCTCCCCTCTCCCTCTGCTCCCTTACCTTTCCCTCTGTGGTCTCTTCCCTCTCCCTCTGCTCCCTTCCCTTTCCCTCTACGGTCTATTTCCTTTCCCTCTGCTTCCTTCCCTTTCCCTCTGCTCCCTTCCCTTTCCCTCTGCGGTCTCTTCCCTTTCCCTCTGCTCCATTCCCTTTCCCTCTGTGGTCTCTTCCCTTTCCCTCTGCTTCCCTCCCTTTCCCTCTGCTTCCCTCCCTTTCCCTCTGCGGTCCCTTCCCTTTCCCTCTGCGGTCCCTTCCCTTTCCCTCTGCGGTCCCTTCCCTTTCCCTCTGCGGTCCCTTCCCTTTCCCTCTGCGGTCTCTTCCCTTTCCCTCTGCGGTCCCTTCCCTTTCCCTCTGCGGTCCCTTCCCTTTCCCTCTGCGGTCCCTTCCCTTTCCCTCTGCGGTCCCTTCCCTTTCCCTCTGCTCCCTTCCCTTTCCCTCTGCGGTCCCTTCCCTTTCCCTCTGCGGTCCCTTCCCTTTCCCTCTGCGGTCCCTTCCCTTTCCCTCTGCGGTCCCTTCCCTTTCCCTCTGCTCCCTTCCCTTTCCCTCTGCGGTCCCTTCCCTTTCCCTCTGCGGTCCCTTCCCTTTCCCTCTGCTTCCTTCCCTTTCCCTCTGCGGTCTCTTCCCTTTCCCTCTGCGGTCTCTTCCCTTTCCCTCTGCTTCCCTCCCTTTCCCTCTGCGGTCCCTTCCCTTTCCCTCTGCTCCCTTCCCTTTCCCTCTGCGGTCCCTTCCCTTTCCCTCTGCGGTCCCTTCCCTTTCCCTCTGCTTCCTTCCCTTTCCCTCTGCGGTCTCTTCCCTTTCCCTCTGCGGTCTCTTCCCTTTCCCTCTGCTTCCTTCCCTTTCCCTCTGCGGTCCCTTCCCTTTCCCTCTGCGGTCCCTTCCCTTTCCTTCTGCTCCCTTCCCTTTCCCTCTGCGGTCCCTTCCCTTTCCCTCTGCGGTCCCTTCCCTTTCCCTCTGCTCCCTTCCCTTTCCCTCTGCGGTCCCTTCCCTTTCCCTCTGCGGTCCCTTCCCTTTCCCTCTGCCATCCTACTTGACCAGAGGTCTGGGAACATCAGACTGGATTTTGATTGCCTGATAATTTTGTTGTTTCATATGCAAATTGATGTGAAATTGCTAAAAAACTGCATAACAAACCTCGCATTTGATCAGACCAAAGGCGTGTTTAGCCTGAGGTTGTGAGTCCCAACATCAGCCAACACTCACTGCCTAGGGAAAAGAGAAAAACCCACACGTACGCTGTGCTAATTCTGCTAAAATATTCTCCCAGCCTCTAAATTTGTGACTCGGGAACTTCCCGAGAGGAATCTCTCTACGCTTGATGCCTTTCAATGGATTTTTCTGCACAAAAAGCTCTGTTATTTTTACCCACCTAGTAAAAGACAACGTAAGGGACACAGCGATCCAGTATTTCCTTGCTGGGGGATGACATGATTGAGAGCAGCCCTGCGGAGGACCTGGGGTGCTGATTGACGAGAAGCTTGACACGAGCCAACAACGTGAACTCGCATCCAAAGCAGCGTGGCCAGCAGAGCAAGGGAGGGGATTCTCCCCCGCTGCTCCGCTCTCATGAGACCCCACCTGGAGTTCTGTGTCCAGATCTGGAATCGCCAGCGTAAGGAGGACACGGAACTGTTGGAACGGGTCCAGAGGAGGCCACGGAGGTGATCTGAGGGCTGGAGCACCTCTCCTATGAGGACAGGCTGAGAGAGTTGAGCCTGGAGATGAGAAGGCTCCAGGGAGACCTTGGAGCATCTTCCAGTACTGAAAGGGGCTCCAGGAAAGCTGGGGAGGGGCTCTCGATCAGGGAGGGCAGGGAGAGGATGAGAGGGATGGCTTTAAACTGGAAGGGGGAAGATTTAGCTTAGACATTAGGAAGAAATTCTTCATACTGAGAGCAGGAAAGCCCTGGACTAGGCTGCCCAGAGCAGTGGCGGCTGCCCCATCCCTGGAGGGGTTCAAGGCCAGGTTGCATGGGACTTGGAGCCCCTGATCCCGTGGGAGGTGTCCCTGCCCACGGCAGGGGCGGAATTGGATGAGCTCTGAGGTTCCTTCCAACCCAAACCATCTCATAGTTCCATAAGTCTCACCTGACATCAACCAGAACCCCCAGATCCCATCCCTGGAGGGGTTCAAGGCCAGGTTGGATGGGGCTTGGAGCCCCTGATCCACTGGGAGGTGTCCCTGCCCGTGGCAGGGGTGGAAGTGGATGAGCTCTGAGGTCTCTTCCAACCCAAACCACTCACTGATTCTTGGATTTCATCTGTAACTCCTGACACAACCTGCAGACCATGTCAAACTCCCCCAGCTCTTGGCCGGCCCCAGGTCCTGCTGCAATACAGACCGTCAGGAACCGACACCGATTTCACTATTGCAGAATAATCACATTAGGCTTGAGTTTCATATTATTTTCCTTTCTGAAAGCTGTGAGATGAATGACACGACTGCATTGAAGGGGAAGAAATGCATCCACCATGGCAAACATTGACCTCCTGCCAAGGGCAGCAGAAATTAAGGTGTTCTTTCTAAAGTTAACAACCCATTTGACAACAACACCTATTTAAAAATAACTATAATTCAGTAATTCCATGTGCTATGTCCATTTTCCTCTCGTGACAAGAGCATTATAATTTATATCAATAAGCCTGCCTCTTGCATTGAGGGTTTAAACCGCTTTTTGTATCCACAAAGACAGTTTAAACTTCTGAAAACAAGCTGCTTCTGCTTAAAAATTATGACTCCAATTATTTTACTCTTTATTACCACTCAAACACTCAGTGCTTTTTAGATGGCTGTTGACTGCCTGTAGCGATCAAATGTAACTAAATCCATGAAGAAGTTGTGATAATTTTGTCTTTAAAATGAAGATGCACTCACACCCCCTCAAAAATAAGGAAAAAAATCTGTCGTATACTCTTACACAGTTGAGTAAAGCTGCTGGAGGTTTAATTTTTGAGGAAGAACGCTTCTTAAGGACTCAAGCAGGCAGACAGATGATAATTTTAGAGCCCATCTCTACCCATATGTTCAACCAGCTGCTGAATCTCCCTGTTCACACAGCAGCAGAGGCACCGGGGATGGGAATAAGGCCCTCAAGGATGACCCCGGGAAGCAGGAGGCGTTCAGGATTCACCCTGAACACCACGGTCTCGGAAAACGCTGCTTTTGCAGGTGCAACCTACATCGATGCTAGGAAGAAAATGAGAATAAACAATGCAAGGTGCAAAAAAGGGACGCTGCTCCGGAAAATGAGAACGGGGAGTATCTGCATGTATGAATGCTCAGTCCAGAGCATTAACCACGTTCACACAGAATCACAGAATCACCAGGTTGGAAGAGACCCACCGGATCGTCGAGTCCAACCATTCCCATCAATCACTAACCCACGTCCCTCAGCACCTCGGCCACCCGGTCCTTAAACCCCTCCAGGGAAGGGGACTCAACCCTCTCCCTGGGCAGCCTCTGCCACTATCCAATCACCCTTTCCCTGAAATATTTTTTCCTAATATCCAGCATCCCACAGTCCAGGCTCCCCAGATCTCTCCTGACAAGACTGGAAAGCCCGAGTGAGACCCCCACCACCTCAAATTTCCCTTCCTGGCTCCTGACAACATCCAACTACCAGGAGAGCAAACGTGTGTCCCGAGGCCATAGGACAGAAACCCACATTCCAAATAGTTTCTAGCTCCCTGCTAGGTAATTACCAGGGTGCAGGAACCACAAACCAAGGGTGAAAAACAGAACCTAGGAAGTTGGGAGCCTATCCAACAGAAAGAAAGGAATGGCAACACGTTTTGGGTTCTGATCCGAGATGGGTGATGCTAAAGCACCTAAGGCTTGACCCCCTAATCCCAAACTACTGCTCCAATGGAAATAATGTTTCAGAAGGATGATTTTTGCGGGGCGTCGCAAGCAGCAAACTCTGCAGCCACTGCCCCAGGAATACCCCAACAGCCACAAGAGCCAAAGAAACAGCCTGGTGAGACCCCCGTGCTCCCCCAACTCGGGATCACCTCCCCTCCTCTCTCCAGTGCTCCCACTGCCTCCTATTCAGCAGGGGAGGGACCCCACAACCTTGTATAGCGTCCCTCACCCCATTCAGCATCCCACACCCCATTCCCACGCTCTCCTCCTCGGTGCTTCTGCTCTCCCCCCTCAGCCAGGGCAGCACCCCCTCAACCCTGCCCGGTGCCCCCATCCCTCCCCGTTCAGCAGGGCAGGATCCCCCCCCTACACTTTCCTCACTCTCCCTCCCCGGTGCCCCCCGTTCAGCAGGGTAGGGCTCCCCCACCTTCCCTCGCTCTCCCCCAGTGCCCCCGTTCTCCCCGCCCCGTCCCCGGTGCCCGTTCAGCAGGGCCTCCCCTTCCCACACTCTCCTCCCCGGTGTCCCGGTTCTCCCCCCGGTTCCTTCCCCTCCTCTCCCCCTCCGGTGCCCCCGTTCACTCTCCCCGGTGCCTCGTTTGCCCCCTCTCCCTCCCACCTCCCCCCGTTTTTCCGTGCCCCCGGTTCAGCCTGGACCCCGTTCTCCCTCCCCGGTCCCCCCGTTAACCCTTTCCATTCCCCCTCCGGCGCCCCTGTTCTCCCTCCCCGGTGCCCCATTCAGCCAGGCTCCCCCTTCCCGTGTCTTCCCTCCCCCCGGTGCCCCCGTTTTCCCTCGTTCAAGCCAGGACCCCACTCCCCCTTTCCTCGTCCCCGGTGCCCCCGTTACCCCTCCACGCTCTCCCTGTTCCCCCTCCGGTGGCCCCGTTAACCCTCTCCATTCTCCTTTCCCGGTGCCCCCGTTGCCCCTCCCCGTTTCCCCTCCTCGTTTCCCCCATTACCCTCCCCGGTGTCCCCGTTCACTCCGGCCCTCGTTCCCCCTCCACGTTCTCCCCGTTCCCCCTCCCCGGTGCCCTCGTTCCCCCTCCCCGGTGCCCCCGTTACCCTCTCCGGTGCCCCCGTTACCCTCTCCGGTGCCCCCGTTCTCCCCGTTCAGTCCGGCCCCCATTCCCTCTCCACGCTCTCCCCGTTCCCCCTCCTCGTTTCCCCCTCCAGCCGGGCCTCCCCGGTCCCGGTGCAGGCGAGACCCTCCGACCCCCTCCCGCCCCGTTCCCGTTCTCCCGTCAGGTGAGGCCGCGGCTGTCAGCGCGCAGGCCCAGCCCCGCGGCCCCCGTTGCTGTCACGGCGGGTCCCCCCCCCCGCCTCGGGGCTGTCAGCGATCCCCGCCCCCTCCCCGCTGTCAGCGATCCCCGCCCGCCGCCGCTGCCCCGCGATCGCGGCCCGGGGCGGGGGCGCGGGCCCGGGGCGGCTCCGGGCCTGAGGCGCTCCCCGCCCGCTCGCCGCTACTCACCGTGTCAGCGCCAACACGGCCGGGGCCGAGGTCGGGCTCCTCCGCGCCGCATCCCCCCCGGCCGCCCGCGCGGAGGGGGCCCAGGCCGGGACCCGGACCGACCGAGCGGCCGCCGCTTCGGCCCTTGCTCCGAGCCGAGGCGGCGAAACCAAAATGGCGGCGGCTCCTGCTCCACCGCGAGCGAGCGCCCCGCCCGCCCTGCGCCAAGCCACGCCCCCTCCACAACAAACCACGCCCCCTCGTACTGAGACCACGCCCCCGCGCTGCAGGCCGTGCCCCTTAGCCCGACCACGCCCTCCACAGACAGACCACGCCTCTTTGCTGCTAGGCCACGCCCCTAAGTTGAGGACCACGCCCCATACGCACGCATACCCCCATTCGCCTTATGACCACGCCCCCTGTGTTTTCGCCACGCCCCTTCGCGCTAAAGCCGCTCCCCATGCCCCAGACCACGCTCATACGCGCAAAAAGCCCGCGATGTGTATGGTCACGCTCCCATGGGCCAGGCCACGCCCACCTCGAGCTGAGACCACGCCCCAAATGCCAGACCACGCACCCTAAAGCGGCATGGACACGCCCCCAAATAACAGGACACGCCCCCTCCACGCGGTCATGCCCTCATGCGGGAATGACAATAGGCCACGCCCCCTCCCGGAAGACCACGCCTCTCGGGAGCTATGCCCAGCGCCCCGCCCTTCCCCGCCCCCTCCTCCTGGCCACCCCCCCTCAATGTAGATATCCTCTTCTAGACCACGCCCCCTCAGTAAAGACCACGCCCCCCGGCGGCAAGGCTATTCGTGTGTGCTCACGCCCCCTTGGCTAGACACGCCCTTTTTTCTAGCTCACGCCCTCTCCGATTGGCCACGCCCCCTACTGGCCTCGCTGGGGAAGCGCTGGGCGGGCCCTGCGTGGCGTGTCCCTGCTCGGCACCTGTAGCGGCCACACGTCCCTTCCCGGCACCCGTAGGGCCCGCGCGTCATTCGCGTTCTCCGCGGCGGCGGTGAGTGCGGGCCTGGCGGGGGGCGCCCGGTGCCGACTCGGCGTGGGGGGTGCACGTGGCCTTGTGGGGAGCAGATTCCCCGGTGGAGTCGCCGGTGCTGGCTGCTTCCTTATCGGGCACCGCTGGCCGCGTTTCCCGGCTCCGAAGCAGCGTGCGGGGTTCAGGGACCCCCTGGGTCGCCCTTTGCAGGTTTTCTTAAGAGAATTTCAGCATCCTCGGTTCCTATAGGGCCCCGTTTCTAGCTCGGTGGGAGCGAGAACAGTTGATATCGCTGGTGCCTCTTTGTTAGCCGAGTCCGGAGTACAGCAAAACACACAAATCGTGGAGCGCAATGGGGGCAAAGCGAGGGACAGTGTCCCAGCAGCCCCCGGCTCGGCTCGGAGTTGTCTCCATGTCCCATTCCTGTGGTTTTGGCCTCAGGTTCCTGCAGGCAGCAGCAGGAGAACAACTGAGCTGCTGAGGGGGCTGGAGAAGAGGAGAAGCGGCTGAGAGAGCTGAGGGGGTTCAGCCTGGAGAAGAGGAGGCTGAGGGGAGAGCTCATTGCTCTCTGCAACTCCCTGAGAGGAGGTTGTGGAGAGGAGGGAGCTGGGCTCTTCTCCCAAGGGACAGGGGACAGGACGAGAGGGAATGGCCTCAAGCTCCTCCAGGGGAGGCTCAGGATGGACATCAGGAAGAAATTCTTCATGGAAAGGGTGATTGTTCCCTGTCAGAGGCTGCCCAGGGAGGGGGTTGAGTCCCCTTCCCTGGAGGGGCTTAAGGGACGGGTGGACGGTGTGCTGAGGGACATGGGTTAGTGATTGATGGGAATGGTTGGACTCCATGATCCGGTGCGTCTCTCCTGACCTGGTGATTCTATGATTTCCAAATATGTGTTCTGCATTGATCACTAGAGGGAAGTTTGTAAAGAGTCTTTTCAAACTGAACATCCTTCACTGTGGAGTTGTTTTGTCATTCTATGCAATTAAACGTTATAAAACCTCCTAAAAAGTCCCCTTCTGTCTCTGCAGAAAAAATGCTCAGAAGCCTGAGAGGGCTTGTGTGCCATCCTCGAAAGGTAAGTGGAGGAACCGAGTGGTGCTGCTTCCAGTATTTCAGCTGTCCTGAGACCCAAACTGACAATTTACAGCAGTGAAAAGTGAGATTAATCATCTAAAAATGTGGTTTCTGCTACGAGGTGGGTGGGTCAAACCCCGTTACGGGCAAAGGAAAGAGAGAGACAGCTTGTGTGTGTCCCTCTGCCTGAATTCTCCTCTCTTAGATGGAGAGAGGATGTGCCAGCAAGCCTGAATTTTTGACTTAAATAAGATGCTCGTTCGCAGACTGAAATTATTCCCCAGGTTGCCCAGAGCAGCGGTGGCTGCTCCATCCCTGGAGGGGTTCAAGGCCGGATTGGATGAGGCTTGGAGCCCCTGATCCATGGGAGATCCCATGGCAGGGGTGGGACTGGGTGGGCTTTGAGGTCCCTTCCAACCCAAACCATTCTATGTCCTGGAATTACTTCCTACTGCAACGGAATTCCAGTTGTTTTATTTGCTCTTGTCTTTAAACCTTTTCCCCTGGCTCATGGTGATGCCGGTAGAGGATGGTGGTGAAACTCCTTGTTGCCGGAGACGGGATTCTGATTGTACAGAGCTGTACGTAACGATGGCAGCCGTGATAAAGTAATCAGCCTTTTCTGGAGACGAAGATGCGCGGAATCGTGTAGGAACAGCTCCACCTTATGGCACATGACTTGGTGATTAATCTCCGTGCACCACGTGATGGTTCGCTGCCATTTCAGGGATTCGCGTTAGCCTGCTCCGTCCTTTGGCAGAAGGAAACGCGCTCTAAAATCCGCTCTACGCCGCAGGGATAAACGGCGTGAAAAGATGATGTGAGAACCTCACGAATGCGTTAGGATTTATAGCACGGAGCTGTAAATGGCAGGGGGGTTAGAACAGGGTGATTGTTGAGGTCTCTTCCAACACAACCCGTTCCATGAATTCCTTCCCTAAAGGGAGAGTGAGCGCTGAAACGCAGATTCAGGAGGGATGTGGCGTAATTCAACATCAGGCTTCCTTCTGAGCCCTTCTAAAATTTCATATAGAATCATCAAATAGTTTGAGTTGGAAGGGACCTTAAAGATCATCCACTTCCAACCCCTCTGTGATGAGCAGGGACACCTCCCACTGGATCAGGGGCTCCAAGCCCCGTCCAGCCTGGCCTTGAACACTTCCAGAGGAAAACTCCACGCTATGGAGCATGGAAACGGCTGTTCCTGTCCCAAAACTTCAATTTATGGCCACTCTCATCGGCACAGAGCAACAAATAGCAGAGGATGCTGCATCCCTAGAGGGGTTCAAGACCAGGTTGGATGGGGCTTCGAGCCCCTGAGGCAGTGGGAGGCGTCCCTGCCCCTGGCAGGGGTGGGATTGGGTGATCTTTAAGGTCCCTTCCAATCCAAACCATTCCATGATTCTATGAAAATAGGAAACTGCTTGCTCTGTTTACCCTTGGATCCTGCAGCTCCTCCGTCAGGAAGATGAAGGGAGGCTCTCGGTTCTGCTCATGGGGGTTTTAGTCATGGGCAAGCGCTTGTATTTTCTATCACCATAACATAAGAAAACACTTTTCCTTCTACTGTGAGCAGCTGAGAGAGCTGGGGGTGTTCAGCCTGGAGAAGAGGAGGCTGAGGGGAGAGCTCATTGCTCTCTGCAACTCCCTGAGAGGAGGTTGTGGAGAGGAGGGAGCTGGGCTCTTCTCCCAAGGGACAGGGGACAGGACGAGAGGGAATGGCCTCAAGCTCCACCAGGGGGGGGTCAGGATGGATATCAGGAAAAAATATTTCACGGAAAGGGTGATTGGGCAGTGTCAGAGGCTGCCCAGGGAGGGGGTTGAGTCCCCTTCCCTGGAGGGGTTTAAGGGACGGGTGGCCGAGGCGCTGAGGGACGTGGTTTAGTGATTGATGGGAACGGTTGGACTCGATGATCCAGTAGGTCTCTTCCAACCTGATGATTCTGTGATTCTATGATTCCTTGCTTTACAGGCATGTTTCAGTGGTCTGTCCGTGGAAAAAAGAATCAACTGAGCTGACTGTTTTGGTTTCTCAGCCACATCTGTGTTTTAATGAAAGGGTCCGTATGCAGGGACGCAGTTAGGAAACATGGAGTTATTATAAATATCAAATAGTGGGCAGCGCCACACTAATCCCTCAATAATTGAGGTGATTATGGATTACCAGACAGCTTGAATTTGCAAGTTAGTAGCTGCTATTTGTCAGTGAAGGCAGAAACTCCGTGGGACTTCCCCAGCAATGAGACCTCGGGACTGTACGTGTGCTCCGAAGCAGCCTTGAAGGGGGCAGCTCCTCCAGAGCTCAGTCCTCTGGAGGACTTGGGGTGGTCAGTGACTTAACTGAGTGGAAACAGCTTAGTGCAGGCATCTAAGTGGGAGATGTGATTCTAAAGCATGTGGGTTTACGTTCTAATGATGATTTTTTTATGCTAAAGGCGGGAAATTCTGTTCCGTCTCGTGTCCTGCCTTGACCTGATCGTAACGTGCTTGTAATAAGTGCACGAAAACTGCTCACTGAGTTTTTTTACCAGTGAGCTCTGACTGCCGAGAAGTTTCTTGTCTCTTTGCCTTTTTCTTTCCTTAGTTGGACCATGGCTATGCCCTCCACACGGCAGCCAAGGATTGTTTGAGTTCCCTTGCCAGCCAGGATGTCCAAACACTCGCAGAAGGACCGAGAGCGGTTTTCTACACCAGCGAAAACGACCCGGTGAGTCACCGTGGCCGTCGTTATCGTCAGATAGTGAGTAGCCAGGTTCCATCAGGCTGCCCGTGGACCTGCTGGAGCCACGAGTGCTTGTGGAGATGGCCTTTCCGAGGAAAGGGAGCACGCAGGCTGAACAACAGGCATCCAGACCACGATCCCAACCCAACGGAACGTTTAAACAGGGCAGGACTGGTCTCTGCCTGAAAGCTCCTGGGAACGAGTATTGATTCCTTCTCTGTAGTGGCACGGATGAGGCAGCTGGGGTCTCGTAGAAGCTCAGATGTGGCTTAGCTTGTCATCAGACACCATTAATTTCAACTTCAGGCTTATTTTCCCCTGACTAACCTCCCTAAATTGGCTATCAAGAGGGATAAAAAACACACCCCAGATGACCTCAGCGCAGCGCAGCCCTCCTGGAACATAATTCCAGCCTCGCAGCCTTTGAGGTGCTTTTCTCTGCCTCTGTAATCGGAGCCTTTCAAGCCTGATTCCTCTGGGGTCTCTATGGAAACGGCAGCATGCAGATGATCTCGCTCACGTGATGCCAGCGTCTCTATAGATCGCACAGAAGAGTCCAGATGGCAGGGATTGTCCCTGCTGTCCCGTGCTTGCTGCTTACGTTGCCAGGCAACTGCCTTTGGCATTCTGACTTCATGTGCCTGATGTTTGGCGACAACCCTCGTCGCGTATTAATTTCTCAGCTCGCTCTCCCTCGGAGGTGCCGCGTCTGCAAACCCGAGAGCTCTGCCCGCACCCCATCAAGTCCCATTAAAAATGAATTGAGAAGACCAGACGGAAACTGAATTTTTAATACAACTCACCCGTCCATTAGCAAAACTCCAAGTGGCTAAACGTGAGGATAAAGATCCTGACCCGCTTTACAGACGCAGGAGCTGAAGAGTGAAGGAATGTGCCCAAGGTTATGCAGCGAGTCAGCGGTAAAACTGAGAATTAAAGTGGTCTCTGGAGCTCTGCTGCTCTGTCTGAGGCCGTAGATAACCTGCCAAGCAGAAACCCGTGTCCAACACATGCAGGGAATCCAGCCTGGAGTCTGAAATACATCCTGCTCGGACGCAGATTGAAGTTTCTCTTAGCAGGTCTCCCCTCTAGCCCATCTCCAGGCAGCATCTCCTTAGAGCAGAGCAGCTTAGAGAGCAGTTTGCTGAAGTTGCCTGCTAAATTACCTTTATTTGAAATAGAAACCTATTTTTTTTTATAGGTTTCTTCTTCTAAATAGTTTGGCAAACCTCTGGGTTCCTGGAATCCTGCAGTCCTGGAGGAACTGACCCTCGAGAGTGCCTTAAGGTCTTCCTTGGAGTGAGGGGCCTAAAAATTGAACCCAGGATTTGAGGAGCATCAGGAATTGTGGAGAGGCAGCAAAGGACAAACCAGAGACTATTCCTAAGCCTCCCAGTGGCAGGGGCTTGGAACTGGATGATCTTTAAGGTCCCTTCAGGTCCAGGGAGGTTCTTCTCCTTCTGGTCTTGACCCTGGGGAGACCGCTCCTCGAATCCTGGGGGTCAGTTCTGGTTCCTCCCCACCAGAAGGATGTTGAGGCTCTGGAGCGAGTGCAGAGAAGAGCAACGAAGCTGGGGAGGGGGCTGGAGAAGAAGAGGAGCGGCTGAGAGAGCTGGGGGGGTTCAGCCTGGAGAAGAGGAGGCTGAGGGGAGAGCTCATTGCTCTCTGCAACTCCCTGAGAGGAGGTTGTGGAGAGGAGGGAGCTGGGCTCTTCTCCCAAGGGACAGGGGACAGGACGAGAAGAAATGGCCTCAAGCTCCACCAGGGGAGACTCAGGCTGGACAGCAGGAAGAAATTCTTCATGGAAAGGGTGATTGGGCAGTGGCAGAGGCTGCCCAGGGAGGGGGTTGAGTCCCCTTCCCTGGAGGGGTTTAAGGGCCGTGTGGCCGAGGTGCTGAGGGACGTGGGTTAGTGACTGATGGGAATGGTTGGACTCCATGATCCGGTGGGTCTTTTCCAACCTGGTGATTCTATGATTCTGTCTGCCAGGAATGTCCCGATACTGCAGTTCCCACTTTACTTTAATATGCAAGTTCTCCTGGCTCTCAGTAAGCAGATACTCACCCTGACTGAGCGTTCCTTCCCTTTCCATTCTCTCTAGGCTTTCTGTATCCAGAAAAGAGGTATTGGATATTCCCAAGTATTACAGTTTGCATCTTTTCTTTCCAGGCCAACCACACTGAACAGCATGAGGGTCGCCACTACAGCATCCCGCTGGAGGAGGTGAAAGCTGTTTTTCCACACGGACTGCCCTCCCGCTTCCAGCAGCAGGTACTTTGTCCTGGAGCAGATCTGTAGAATCATACAATCACGAGGTTGGAAGAGACCAAACGGATCATCGAGTCCAACCATTCCTATCAATCACTAACCCATGGCCCTCAGCCCTCGTCCACCCGTCCCTTAAACCCCTCCAGGGAAGGGGACTTGTTTCCGTAACAGCCTTGCCTCAATCTCTGGGAAGGTTCTAGAGTCCTCACCACAAGAAGGGCATGGATCTGTTGGAAGGAGTCCAGATGTGGGCTGTGGAGATGATCCGAGGGCTGGAGCGCCTTCTATCTAAGGACAGGCTGAGGGTGAAGAGAGTTGGGGTTGTTCAGCCTGGAGAAGAGAAGGCTCCTGGGAGACCTTAGAGCAGCTTCCAGTACTGAAAGGGGCTCCAGGAAAGCCGGAGAGGGACTTTTTACGAGAGCATGGAGTGATAGGACATGGGCAAATGGCTTTAAGTTGGAAGGGGGAAGGTTTAGATTGGACATTAGAAAGAAATTCTCCACAGGGGGGTGATGAGGCCCTGGCCCAGGTTGCCCAGAGCAGAGGTGGCTGCCCCATCCCTGGAGAGGTTCAAGGCCAGGTTGAAAGAGGCTTAGAGTCCCTGATTCCATGAGAGGTGTCTCTGCCCATGGAAGAGGGTGGAACTGGGTGGGCTTTGAGGTCCCTTCCAACCCAAACCATTCCACAGTTCTATAAGGCGATGGAATAGCAGATCCTGGAAAGCATTTCCAGGCATACAAAGGACAGCAAAGCCATCGGGTGCCTATGCCAACGTGATGGGATTGGCTGACAAGGGGAGAGCAGTGGAGATTCTGACTCTGCAGGGCACCCATCGGAAACAGAGCCAGGCTGGGAGCGGCTGTAATGGGCCTTCACCTGGCTGCGTGTTCATCTTCTGTTCCTTTTCTCAGATTAAGACCTTCAACGAAGCCTGCGTGATGGTGCGAAAACCCGCTCTAGAACTCTTCGCTTACTTGAAAAACTCCAACTTCGCCCACCCAGCTGTCAGATACGTGATCTGTATCTTTTATTACCTGATGATGCAAGTCGAACACAAGCAGATGAGTTCAAGCAGATGACAGTGATGTTTTGATCCCATGCTCACCGCTGTGGCTTGGTCTTCAGACCTGCCACGTGCTGAGCTCGTTGGAGAAGTTCGTGAAGCTTCTACGCTTTTATTCTAAGCCATTTAGAGAGCCACAAACAGGGCCATCGGCACAATTATGGGAATGGGAATCATCAGCTCTGATCTAGTGGGGTGGGGGACATGGACTTGTTTAAGGATGAAACGCCATCCTTGCTTTTACGACCCTTGAACTTCCTCTTGGGAAAGAATTACAGTCAAGTATAAGTGAAAATGGGGTTTTTTTGAGATTTTCCTTTCTTTTCTGAGACTTTCCTTAACAGTCGGTGTTGGAGATGGTGAGAAAGGAACCGGGAAAACCATGACTTTGTGTCACGTGGTTCACTACTGCTCGAGGCAAGGCTGGTTGGTGCTGCACATCCCAGATGGTAAGAACATCAAAGCTGTTACTGCACCAAACACACACGATGATCTGGAAAATGTTCCTGCCAGTGGCAAGGAGGTTGGAACTGGATGACATCTAAGGTCTCTTCCAATCTAAAGCATTCCAGGATTTTATGGTACTTGTAGAGAAGGGTGTGGGATACGGCACAGCAAGTTATCTACGGATTGATAAGAAATTTTATATGAGCCAGCAAGGTGTACTTGCAGCTCTAAGGCCAACCATGTCCAGCAGGACAAGGGAGGGGATTCTGTTCCTCTGTTCCTCTCTTGTGAGACCTCACCTGGAGGATTGTGTCCAGTTCTGGAATCCTCAATGTAAGAAGGAGATGGAGGTGTTGGAACAGGTCCAGAGGAGGCTGCAAGGATGATCCGAGGGCTGGAGCATCTCCTGCAGGAGGACAGGCTGAGAGAGTTGGGGTTGTTCAGCCTGGAGAAGAGAAGGCTTTGAGGAGACCTTATAGCGACCTTCCAGTACCGGGAGGAGCTACAAGAAAGCTGGGGAGGGACTGTTCACAAAGGCTTGTGGTGATAGGATGAGGGGCAATGGGGATAAACTGGAGAGGGGCAGATTTAGACTGGACATAAGGAGGAATTTCTTCACGATGAGAGTGGGGAGGCACGGGAACAGGTTGCCCACTGATGTTGTGTCTTCCCCATCCCTGGAGGGATTCAAGGCCAGGTTGGATGGGGCCTTGGGCAGCCTGATCCAGTGGGAGGTGTCCCTGCCCATGGCAGGGGGGTTAGATGATCTTTAAGGTCCCTTGCAACCCAAACCATTCTATGATTCTATAGTGGAGAAGGCTTCTAAAGCACAAAACCTCAAAATTACGTAAAATAATTAGTTACTTTTACCTGCTCTCATGTGCTTCTAGTCTGAGTGTGCGTCTAGGTGACCTGCTCTGTTCCTAAGAGAGAGTCTTGTCCATTAAGGACTGCAGACGCTTCTTACTTTTGAGTAAATAAAAAAGCAACTGTTTTATTTTCTTACAGCTCATCTCTGGGTGAAAAACTGCAAGGAGCTTTTGCAGTCTTCCTACAACAAAGATCGGCTCGATCAGCCTTTGCAAGCATCTTTTTGGCTTAAGAACTTCAAAACCTCAAACGAGCAATTCCTAAAAGAGGTTTGTAGAGCCTGTCAGGTTGTTTTGGTTGGTGGCCAAGAACTCCTCATGGGATCCTCATGGCGATTCTTCTCAGGCCTGTGTGCACCTGAGTTTCCTCTCTTAACGGGATGAGGTTCAGCAAGGCCTCGAATGCAGTTTTGTGCCCCTCACTCCAAGAAAGACCTTGAGGGGCTGAAGCGCAAACAGAGAAGAGAACGGAGCTGGGGAAGGCGGCTGAGGGACCTGGGGTTGTTCAACCTGGAGAAGAAGAGGCTGAGACCTTATCACTGGCTACAACCGCCTGAAGGGAAGTTGTAGCAAGATGGGTGTTGGTCTCTTCTCCCAAGTGACAGGCGATGGGATGAGAGGAAATGGCCTCAAGTTGCACCACAGCAGGGTCAGATTGGCCATCAGGAAAAATTTCTTCACCAAAAGGGTCCTCGGGCACTGGAACGGCTGCCCAGGGCGGTGGTTGAGTCCCCACCCTGGGAGGGATTTACAAGACGGGTGGATGACGTGCTCAGAGATGGTTCAGTAATGGACAGGGATGGTTGGACTCGATGATCCTAAAGGTCTTTTCCAACCAAGCGATTCTGTGTTTGAACGTCTTGACAAGAATTCTAGATTTGCTTGTTTTGGAGAAGCGCATCAGACACACAGACCCTGCCCTTGACTGGAATTTATGTTTTGTAGGAAAAGAAATGTTTCCAATCCCTGCTGTGGGGCTGCCTGTTGGCTTCTCCCAGGTTCTGCTCTAGTCTTTAACGCTGACAAAGAACCAGGAATCTTGGCTTCCAGGCTTGCCGAGCCACCTACGCGCTGCTTAGTCCCCGCTCTAATTATAGTTCTCTTGCCACAGATAAAAACACAAAGAAAATACGTGTGGGGCAAACGAGACAGCACAGAGGAGGGGAAACCACTGGGTGAGGTGGTGGAGCAGGTAAGGAATTGGAGCCACTTCTGGCTTCGTCTCTACCTTTTCTTCCAAGTCCCCATCATTGCGTTTGTGGAACAAATTGCTTGTAAAGAACTGGAGAGAAACGAGTTCTGGCAAATGGAAAGCATTTCCTCATCAACGAGGTGGCTAGAAAACCACTGTGGATGATGGGATGGATCTAGAAGTTGTGAGAGGATTTGAAGGGGAAGCAAAAATCAGAATTTGAAAGCTCGTGTGGCTTTGATGCTTGGTTCCTCAGACCAGATCCTCTGAAAGAACAAATTGTCCTTTATCTTCCTTCCCCCTTAGAACAGGCAGTTCCCAGAGTTGCCCACATCACATGTTAACAGGAAAACCAACCCGAGTTCTGTGCCTTTTCCTCCTTTTAAAGGGTTTAGCTCGTGTGAGAAACGCCAGCGACGCTGTTGGGGTTGTGCTGAAAGAGATAAAGCAGCAATGTCACCTTGGCTCCTTCCGGCTTCTCGTGGCGGTAGACGGCGTCAATGCGCTCTGGGGAAGGACCACGCTGAAGAAGGAAGACAAAAGTCCTGTAAGGAGGGACCCTCTCTGATGATGTTTGTGTTGGGGGAGCCGAGGAGGGCGTGTTGGTCATGATTGAGTTCCACAGTAACCCCAGACCGATGATTGTTTGGCCAGCACCAACCTGGCTCCAACCTCCTTGCCGGGAGCTGCAGAGCACGTTGAGATCTCCCCTCAGCCTCCTCCAGACCAAAGAGTCCCAGGTCCCTCAGCCGCTCCCACAATCCCTGTTCTCCAGCCCCTTCCCAGCTCCGTTCCCTTCTCCAGACGTGCTCCAGCCCCTCAAGGTCTTTCTTGGAGTGAGGGGCCCAAAACTGAACTCAGGATTCAAGGTTCAGCCTCACCGGTGCTGAATTTAGGGGCAGGATCACGGTATAAAGTAAAAACAGAGAGAAAAAAATGTGCCTAAAAGATGGAAATCACCCCCTCCAGTCTAGTTTAAAGCAGGGGAGGGGAATTTATGTCTTGGATATAAAACTGCTGGCAAAAAAAAAAAAAGACGCGGTCTCCTTCAGGTTTCTCCAGAGGAGCTGACGCTCGTGTACAATCTGAGGAAGATGATGAGGAACGACTGGGTGAGTTGGGGCCGTATGCTGGATCCGTTCTTCCCAGCAATTAAACCTGTGGGCTGGGAAGTTTAAAGCTTCAAAAGTAACATCACAGGCACAGGGTTCCTGCATCACCTGAAAAGTTCAGGTCAGAACAGACCTGCTTCCCGTGCCAAACCCGAGCCAGAGGGGTTTAATAACCATTAATCAATTCTTTGAACTAAGGAGGGGTTTCAGTTCCTAAAAGTTTTGCTGTAAGAAGGCAGCTCCTCCTCTGTTTTCGATGTCCTGGATGCCAACATCTCTGACAGGGAGTTTTCAGGTTTAAAAGGCTGTGGGATAGTGCTAAATAGATGGGTCGTTTGCGCAGAAAGGTGTTTGGAGGTGAGAGACACATCTGAACGCAGCCCGGGGAGCGCGAGCTGTGCTGGGTGTCAGTCGGGACCCTTGGAAAGGTGTCAGCATTGGGAATTCTGGAATTGCAGTAACTGTGGGATCACAGAGGAGGATTTCTCACTCGTGGAGTTGTTCAGATTGATTCTAAAGGGTTTCCGCTCCGCTTTCCAGAGCGGAGGGGCTGTCGTGACGACCCTCAGCCAGACCGGTTCGCTTTTCAAACCCCGTTCTGCGTATTTGCCGCAGGAGCTGCTGGGGAAGGTGAGTCTGGGACCTTCCCACCACTCCTCGCTGGGACACAAACAGGAGTCCCGGGCTGGGAGCTGTGTCCCGCTCGGGTAGTGGGATCACATCCCTGCGGTTTCATAGAATCACCAGGTTGGAAAAGACCCACCGGATCATGGAGTCCAACCATTCCCATCAATCACTAACCCACATCCCTCAGCACCACGTCCACCCGGCCCTTAAACCCCTCCAGGGAAGGGGACTCAACCCCCTCCCTGGGCAGCCTCTGCCACTGCCCAATCACCCTTTCCGCAAAAAATTGTTTCCTGATGTCCATCCTGAGCTTCCCCTGGTGGAGCTTGAGGCCATTCCCTCTCGTCCTGTCCCCTGTCCCTTGGGAGAAGAGCCCAGCTCCCTCCTCTCCACAACCTCCTCTCAGGGAGTTGCAGAGAGCAATGAGCTCTCCCCTCAGCCTCCTCTTCTCCAGGCTGAACCCCCCCAGCTCTCTCAGCCGCTCCTCTTCTTCTCCAGCCCCCTCCCCAGCTTCGTTGCTCTTCTCTGCACTCGCTCCAGAGCCTCAACATCCTTCTGGTGGGGAGGGGCCCAGAACTGACCCCAGGATTCGAGGAGCGGTCTCGCCTCCTAGCTTGGTGGCTGCTTCACTCACTTTCCTTGCTTCCCCAGGAGGGCTTCGATGCTCTTGATCCCTTTGTCCCCATCCTGGTCCCCAACTACAGCGCAGCCGAGTTCGAGAGCTGCTACCGGTACTACCGGCACTGCCGCTGGCTGCAGCACCCGAGAGGTCGGCACTCGGGGGGAGCCTGGGGGGGCCAGGGGGTGGCCGAGGGATGCAGGGGGATTGGGGTCCTGTAGGGAGAGAGCAGAGGGAGTCCAGGGGGAATCGGAGTCTGGGGTGGGGGCCAAGGTTGGGGGGGGGGGGGGGGCAAGGGTGTGGCAAGGGATACAGGGGGTCTGGGATGGAGCAGGGAGGGAGCAGGGGGGGGATTGGGGTGTGAGAACAAGGGGTTTGGGAACCAGGGCAGGGGGATTGGGGTCTGGAGACAGGGGTTATGGGGGGGTTGGGGTGCAGAGACTGAGGTGGGAGGAACCACGGGGTGCAGGGAGGGTGCGGGAGGCTGGGGGGGGGCAGGGCATGCGGGGGGTTGGGGGCAATGTGGGAACCAGGGGGTACGGGGGAGATTGGGGTGCAGGGTGTCAGGAGCAGGTTATAGGGGGGGGGAAATCGGGGTGCGGGCTAGAGGATGTGGGAACCAGGGGTGTTATGGGGAGGGGGGAAGGATTGGGGTGCAGGGTGGGGAGGGGATGTGGGAATGAGGGGGTTGCGGGGGGTGGGGATTGGGGTGTGGGAAGGAGGATGTGTAAAGTGGGGGGTTACAGACGAGAAATTGGGGTGCAGGACTGGAGCTGTGGGGACGGGGAGTGTTACGATGGGGGGACATTGGGGTGCAGGAGGGGGGATGTGGGATCCGGGGGAGTTATTGGGGGGGTAATCACAGAATGGTTAGAATAGTTGGGGTTGGAAGGGACCTTAATGATCGTCATAGACTCAATGATGATAGGATGGGGGTGCTGGAGGGAGAAATCGGGGTGCGGGGGGAAGTGATGCAGGGACCAGGGAGGGGGTTACAGGGGGAATCGGGGTGTGAGAGGGAGGATAGGGGGTTACGGTGAGGGGGGGGGGAGGAATTGGGATGGGGGATGCAGGGACAAGGGGGTTATGGGGGTGGGGAAATCGGGGTGCAGGGCTGGAGGGATTTGGGGACCCAGGGTGTGTGTGTTGGGAAATCGGGGTGTGGGAGGGGGGATGCAGGGACTACTAGGGGGGTTACAGGGGTAAATCGGGGTGCAGGACTGAGGATGTGGGAAGTGGGGGGTTACGGGGGGGGGAATCGGGGTGCTGGAGAGGGAATATGGGGACTGGGAGTGTTATGGGAGCGGAAATCGGGGTGCAGGACTGGGGATGCGGGAACAAGGGGGTGATGGGGGGGAAATTGGGGTGCTGGAAAGGGAGTGTGGGGACCGGGGAGGGTTACGGGGGGGGAAATTGGGGTGCGGGAGGGCGGTTGCGGGGACCCAGGAGGGTTACGGGGGGGGGGGGGGGGGGGGGGGGGTGTGCTAATCGGGGTGCAGGGATGGAAGGGGGAGGTGTTGAGGTGCGGGGCTCCCGGAGGAGGAGGGGGGGTGTCTGACGGGCCCCCTCTCCCCCAGCCCACACGGCCGAGGGGCAGGAGGAGCTGCGCTTCCTGAGCGGCTCCAACCCGCAGCAGCTCGAGCGCCTGGCGGCGCCGCTCTAACGAAATAAAAGACCCGCGGAACTGTGGGGCCCGTGTCCGTGTTTGCCGGGGGGGGCGGAGAGCGGGGTGGCGCTTCCGGGACGCCATTTCCGGCGCTGCTTCCGGTGCCGTTTCCGGCGTGGCGATGCCGGGGGAGGCGGTGACGCTGCAGCTCGGACACTACGCGAGCTGCGTGGGGGCCCAGTGGTGGGGGCTGCAGGTGGGAACCGGCACCGGGGGGAACCGGGGAGAAAGGGCAGCGGCACTGGCGACTGGAAGGAGAGGGGCGGGGGAAGGGAGCGGGACCTGGGACTGGAGAAGTTGGGGGGGGGGGGGGGGGGACACACACACCGGGTGACCGAGAGAGGGATCGGGGGTCCTGGGATCGGAGAAAGGGGTGGGGTATACCGGGGGACCGAGAGAGGGATCGGGGGGACTTGAGACCGGAGAAAGGGGTGGGGAGGGACTGGGGACCGGAGAGAGGGATCGGGGGCACCGAGACCTCGGGACCGGGGAGAAGGATCGGGGGCACTGGGACGGGGCAGCGGAGAGAGAAGAGCGGAAAAACCGGAGAAAGGAACCGGGGTGGGAGGCGACCGAGACTTGGGACCGGAGTGAGGCACGGGGAGGGATCGGGGGCACCGGGACCGGGGACCGAGAGAGGGATGGGGAGGGACCGGGACCTGGGACTGGGAAGGGCTCGGGGGCACCGGGACAGGGGAGCGGAGAAGGGGACCGGGACCGCGGGGTAGCGGAGAGAGGGACCAGGGTCACCGGGACGGGGGACCGGAGAGAGAGATGGAGTGGCGGGAGGACCGGGGACCGGAGAGTCGGGGGGGGAGGGCTCGGGGGCACCGGGACCGCGGGGGTCTCGGGGACCGGAGAGAGAGATGGAGGGACCAGGGTGCACGGGAGGACCGAGGAGAGGGGCGGGGGATTCTTCGGGATGGCGGGGGGGCCGTGACTGGGAACGGGACCGGGATGAGACGAGGGGTCAGGGCTACCGGAGAGAGGGAGGGTGTGGCCGAGTGACCGGGGGGCTCCGGTGTGTCCGTGCGGTGGCTCTCACCGTGTCCCCAGGCCGGCCCGGGCGGCGGCCCCGCCGAGCTCCGTTTATCCACGCTGCTCCGCTCCGAACGGGCCCCGGGCGGCCGGGAGCGGCTCACCCCGCGCCTGGTGGCGCTGGAGCTGAAAGGTACCGGCCCCGGGCGGGGCAAAGCCCTCCACTTCCCACCTCCCAGCACCCCGGTCCTGGTCCCAGGACCCCACACTGCTCCGGGACCCTCCTCAGCCGCTCCTGGTACCGCTCCCGGAGCCCAGCTCTTCTCTGGGACCCCAGTCCCGGTCCCCGCTCCCTTCCAGGGACCCTCGGGCCCATTCTGGCCCCACTCTGCCCCCTAAGCCCTGGTCCCTGCTCCGGGTCCCTGGTCTCAGTCCTACTCCACCCTCTCAGCCCTGGTCCCACTGCCCTCCGGGACCCCCTCCCTGGTCCTGGTCGTGCTCTTTGCTTCCTGGTCCGTGCTCTGCTCCGGGACCCTCCTCACCCATCCCAGTCCCAGGATCCCTCTCTGCTCTGGGATCCTGGTCCCCACTCCCCTCTGGGACCCCCTCGCTTGTCCTGGTCCTGCTCTTCACTTCCTGAGCCCCAGTCCCAGTCCCCTCTCTGCTCCAGGACCCTCTTCACCTGCCCTGGTCCCAGTCCCAAGACCCCAGTCTCGGTCCCAGTCCCCTCCGGGATCCCCTCACCCATCCCAGTCCCACTCTGCCTCCGCAAATCCCAGTCCTCGTCCCCGGTCCCTGCTCCTTTCAGGGACCCCCAAGCCCGTTCTGGTCTCACTCTGCTCCCCAAACCCTGGTCCTGCTCTTCGCTTCCCAGTCCCCACTCTGTTCCGGGACCCCAGTCTTGATCCCACTCCACCCTTTCAGCCCTGGTCCTTGTCCCCTCCAGGACCCCCATGCTGGTCCTCATCCTGCTCTTTGCTCCCCGGTCCTGGTCCCCGCTCCCCTCCGGGAGCCCCTCACCAGTCCCGCTCTACCCCCACAAGCCCCGCTCCTGGTCCCCGCTCCCTTCCAGGGTCCCCCGAGGAGCCCTGGTCCCGGTCCCCACTCCGGGACCCCCTCACCAGTCCTGGTCCTGCTCTTCACTCCCCAAGCCCCAGTCTCGGGACCCCTCTGCCGCCCCCGGTGCCCCCGTCCCCGCTGTCCCAGTCTCTGTGTCTCTGCAGGCGGCTCGGCGGGGCGGGTGGCGGCTGCGGGGCCGGTGGCAGCGGGGACAGAGACGGCGTCGTGGTGAGTGCGGAGCGGGGCCGGTGGCAGCGGGGACGGCGGGACCTGCCCCCGTTTCTCTTGCAGGGACGGAGCCGTCGCCGCTTACCTGGAGAGAGACCCCGCGCCGAGGGACGATGACCGGGTGGTGAGGGCAGCGGGGGGGCCCAGGGATGAGGAGGGGGCTCCTGGGACCAGAGTGAGCGGAGTAGGGTGGAATCCTGGGAATAGGATGGAGAGCAGGGCTGGGGGGCACAGAGGGACCAGGATCGGGGTCTTGGGGATTGGGGGAGTCAGGGGGGGGACCAGTGACTGCAGAATGGGGTCCTGGGACCAGAGCAAGCGGAGTATGGGGGGGTCCTGGGAATAGGATGGATAGCGGGGCTGGGGGGCGCACAGAGGGACCAGGACCGGGGTCCTGGGGATGAGGATGGGGGTCCCGGGGCTGGGGGAGTTGAGGGGGAACCCGTGACTGCAGAGGGGGGGTCCCAAGATCAAAGTAAGTGGAGTATGGTGGGATCCTGGGAGTGGGATGGCGAGTGGGGCTGGGGGGTTGGTACAGAGGGACCAGGACGGGCAAAGCAGGACCAGGATCAGGGTCCTGGGGACAAGGAGGGGGGTCCTGGGGCTGGGGGAGTCGAGGGGGGAGCAGTGACAGCGGGGCAGGATCCTGGGACCAGAGCAAGTGGAGCATGGAGGGGTCCCGGGACCAGGATCGAGGTCCCGGGGCTGGGGTGGGCACAGCGGGGGTCCCAGGATCAGGGTCCCAAGATTGGGGTCCCAGGATCGAGGTCCCAGGGCTGGGGTGGGCACAGAGGGGGTCCCAGGATCAGGGTCCCAGGATCGGGGTCCCAAGATTGGGGTCCCAGAATCGAGGTCCCGGGGCTGGGGTGGGCACAGCGGGGGTCCCAGGATCGGGGTCCCAGGGGTGGGCACAGAGGAGGTCCCAAGATTGGGGTCCCAGGATTGGAGTCCCAAGATTGGAGTCCCAGGATCGAGGTCCCGGGGCTGGGGTGGGCAAAGAGGGTGTCCCAAGATCGGGGTCCCAAGATTGGGGTCCCAGGATTGAGGTCCCAAGGTTGGAGTCCCAGGATCGAGATCCCAGGGCTGGGGTGGGCACACAGGGGGTCCCAGGATCGAGGTCCTGGAGCTGGGATGGGCACAGCGGGGTCTCAGGATTGGGGTCCCAGGACAGGTGGAGCAGGACCAAGAGCGGGGTCCTGGGGCGGGCAGAGCAGGGCCAGGGGAGCGGGGTCTTGGGGCCGGGGCGAGCAGAACGGCCCCCCCTGCGTGTGTCGTGTTGTCCGTGTTCCCGCGTTGAGTCCCAGCTCCCTCCCAGTTGTGCCCTGGGCTCTGCTCAGCTTTGCTCCCTCCCGCCCCGGTGCTCGCTGCAGCTCCCTGCCTGGCAGCGCATCCCATAACGGAGCTTTTTCTGCAGGAAGGCAACGCTGCTGAACGACAAGGGAGTCCTTGCACTTCCATTCCAGGTGGGTGCAGGTGCTCTGACCAGTTTGTGCTTCCCAGGGCTCTGGTTTTCCCTGCTGGGACCAGAGCTGCAGCGGGGCCGGACGACTCAGTGGGGAATGAGCAGGAGGGAGAAGGAAAAAGAAGGAAACGGTGAACGAGAAGCTGGATGTGAGACGGCAACGTGCGCTCGCAGCCCAGAAACCAACCGTGTCCTGGGCTGCATCCAGAGCAGTGGGAGCAGCAGCGAGAGAGGGATCCTGCCCCTCTGCTCCGCTCTGGTGAGACCAAATCTGGAGCCCTGGGTCCAGCTCTGGAGTCCTCAGCACAGGGAGGACATGGAGCTGTTGGAGCGAGTCCAGAGGAGGCCACGGAGATGATCCAAGGGCTGGAGAACCTCCTGTGCGAGGACAGGCTGGGAGAGTTGGGGTTGTTCAGCCTGGAGGAGAGAAGGCTCCAAGGAGACCTTAGAGCAGCTTCCAGTGCTGAAAGGGGCTCCAGGAAAGCTGGGGAGGGACTCTGGATGAGGGAGCTCTGGGAGAGGATGAGAGGGAGCAGTTTTCAGCTGAAAAAGGGGAGATGGAGATAAGATCTTATGAAGAAATGTTCTCCTGTGAGGGTGGGGAGGCCCTGGTCCAGGTTTTCCAGAGCAGAGGTGGCTGCCCCATCGCTGGAGCGGTTCAAGACCAGGTTGGATGGGGCTTGGAGCCCCTGATCCCGTGGGAGGTGTCCCTGCTCACCACATGGGTTGGAACTGGATGGGCTTCGAGGTCCCTTCCAACCCAACCCCTTCCACAGCACTGGGATAAGATTGATTTCCAGCTCAGAGAGCCGCACTAGGTTAAGAAACTGGACGAGGTAAAAAGCTGGGTTTGTTTCTTTTGCTCGGCTGCTCAGCCCTTTGTTCTCCTCATCTCTCATTCCAGGCGCAGCTCCTGCCCCTTCACCACTCGCTCTTTCCCAGGAAGTTTCCTCAGGTGGCACCGAGCGGCTCTGGTCCAATTACCTCAACGTTCACTTGCATCCCAAGAGCGTCTACGTCATCCGTCAGTACATGCACGATGGGTACGGCCGCAGGGCGCCTCGGAATCCGTTTTCCACAGCAGAGTCTTTAAGGAAAAATGAAGAGGGAACAGAAAAAAAAAGCTGGTTTTCCCTTTTTTTTTCTCAGCGAGTGTGGTTGTCTGGAAGCCTTTGGACAAGGTGCGAGTCTCCTGCAGGACCCCGGCTGCCTGGAGGAGCTGGAAGATCGGCTGCACTTTTATGTCGAAGAATGCGATTATCTGCAGGTTGGCAGCTTGGGACGATCTCCCTTTCCTTTCGAGGCATTTTCTCTTCGGGATGAAGCAGAATCCTGGCTGCTGCTTTTGTTTTACCACAGGGGTTTCAGGTCCTCTGCGACCTACACAACGGATTCTCCGGAGTTGGTGCCAAGGTGACTGAGCTGCTCTACGATGAGTATTCGGGAAAAGGGATCCTGACGTGGGGGCTGACTCCGGGCACGAGTCACCTGGGTGTAAGTAAACGGCGGGGAACGAGGCGATGCTCCCGTGTCCTGGCTGGATTCGACTGTGTCACAGAATCATAGAATAGTTGGGGTTGGAAGGGACCTTAAAGCCCATCTAGTTCCAACCCATGTGGGGAGAAGTGACACCTCCCACAGGATCGGGGGCTCCAAGCCCCATCCAACCTGGCCTTGAACCCCTCCAGGGATGGGATCTGGGGATTCTAGTTGATGCCAAGTGAGAATCATGGAATTATGAGATGGGTTGGGAGGGATCTCAAAGCCCATCCAGTTCCAACTCATGTGGTGAGTAAGGACACCTCCTCCCACTGCATCAGGGGCTCCAAGCTCCATCCAACCTGGCCTTGAGCATCTCCAGGGATGGAGCAGCCACAACTCGCCTGGACAACCTGTTCCAGGGCCCTCATGGTGAAGAAATTCTTCCTTCTATCAAGCCTAAATCTGCCCCTCTCCAGTTTATCCCCGTTCCCCCTTGTCCCATCACAAGCCTTTACGAACAGTCCCTCCCCAGCTTTCTCGTGTGTCTTGGTTTCCATCTTTCGATTCTGATGGTTGGGTTTGGTTGGCTTTTTTTTTTCCCCCACCCAGGATTCTCCCAAGAACTTGTACAGAGTGATGAACGTGGCCCTGGGCATCGTCCACCTCTCGCGGCACAGCTCGCTGCTTTGCCCCTTGTCGCTCAGCGGGAGCTTGGGGCTCCGGCCGCAGCCTCCGGTGACGTTTCCGTATCTAAACTACGATGTACGTCCTGCAAATAATTCATACAAACCCTGGGTTTACTTCTTCAGAGCCTGATATAATTTATCCAAACCGTGGAATAATTTATCCACACCCTGGAATAACTTCTCCAAATGTTCAAATAACTTATCCAGACCCTGGAATAACTTATCCAGGCGTTCAAATAATGTATCCAAACCCTGGAATAACTTATCCAGATCCTGATGTAATTTATCCAAACCCTAGAATAACTCATCCAAACCCTGGAATAATCGATCCAGACCCTAGAATAACTTATGCAGATCCTGATGTAATTGATCTAGACCCTAGAATAACTCATCCAAACTCTGGAATAATCCATCCAGACCCTAGAATAACTCATCCAAACCCTGGAATAATCCATCCAGACCCTAGAATAACTCATCCAAACTCTGGAATAATCCATCCAGACCCTAGAATAACTCATCCAAACCCTGGAATAATCCATCCAGACCCTAGAATAACTCATCCAAACTCTGGAATAATCCATCCAGACCCTAGAATAACTCATCCAAACCCTGGAATAATCCATCCAGACCCTAGAATAACTCATCCAAACCCTGGAATAACATAAACGCAGCCTCCACACAAGGATATAAACTGCTTAAATACACAAAAACTCATGTAAGGATGGGATTGAGCTGCTCGGTCTCTTCCCCCGCAGGCAGCCCTGAATTACCACAGCAGCGCGGTGCTGGCCGCGGCGCTCGATACCCTCACCGCGCCGTACCGGCTCGCTTCCTCCCAAGGCTCCATGATGCACCTTGCAGAAACTCTCAACTTCTCTGGGAGAAAGGTACGAGCAGCTCTCCCCATCCGTATGTTCCGGGATGGAAGAAGCTGCTCCACACGGTGACGTGTCCCCGCTCAAACCTGCAGGTTGTGGCTGCCTGGGCTTCTCTTCCCTTCCCAGCCCGGCACGGCTGCTCGCTCGCCGATGCTTTGTGCGCCCACGGGCAAGAGGTGCCCTGGAAGCTGCTGGTTGCGTGTAGGGAGCGACAGGTTCGCTCTTGTTTCGCTCAATCCGTTGTGCTACGAGGAATCGGCAAAGAAAGTCACGTCAGGTAACAGGCGTTCGAACCGTACTCTTCCCTTCTCAACTCTGAGTGGCACCATTGCTCACAAAAGCCGTTCTCGATCCTGCTGGGAATCTGGCCGCTGCTGTGCTCCAAAGGAGGCTGGAAACTGCCTGGAGGAGAAGGACCTGGGGGGGTTGGTTGAACAGGAGCCAGCAGGGGCCCAGGTGGCCAAGAAGGCCAAGGGCATCTTGGCTTGGAGCAGACACGGCGTGGCCAGCAGGGCCAGGGAGGTTCTTCTCCCTCTGGACTTGGCCCTGGGGAGACCGCTCCTCGAATCCTGGGGTCAGTTCTGGTTCCTCCCCACCAGAAGGATGTTGAGGCTCTGGAGCGAGTGCAGAGAAGAGCAACGAAGCTGGGGAGGGGGCTGGAGAAGAAGAGGAGCGGCTGAGAGAGCTGGGGGGGTTCAGCCTGGAGAAGAGGAGGCTGAGGGGAGAGCTCATTGCTCTCTGCAACTCCCTGAGAGGAGGTTGTGGAGAGGAGGGAGCTGGGCTCTTCTCCCAAGGGACAGGGGACAGGACGAGAGGGAATGGCCTCAAGCTCCACCAGGTTCAGGCTGGACATCAGGAAAAAATGTTTCCTGGAAAGGGTCGTTGGTCCCTGGCAGAGGCTGCCCAGGGAGGGGTTTGAGTCCCCTTCCCTGGAGGGGTTTGAGGGCCGGGTGGACGAGGTGCTGAGGGACATGGGTTAGTGACTGATGGGAACGGTTGGACTCGATGACCCAGAGAGTCTGTTCCAATTTGGCGATTCTCTGAAAGCAGCTAAAATGCAACAGAAGGCGCTGATGCTTTCAGCCTGGATGGTTTTCTTTGCAGCAGCTCCGCTAGGACGCAGCCGCCCTCCCCGCTCCACGCCTGCGAGAGCGCCGAGCAGACCCTGCAGCGATACCTCCAGGCCCTCTTCCCGGGCTCCCTCAGGTTGGGACGGGTCTGGTTTGGTTTGGTTTGGTTTGGAACGGGAAACTGAAGGCAGAGGGAGGTTTGGCTAACGTTGCCTTCATCCTCGCAGCGCAGCCCACGTGCTCGAGCAGCCGTGTCGCACCTTGCCGCCGTACCCCCAGTTCTTCTCGCCTCTCCTGACCCAACAAGGCTTCCTCCGGGATAAACCTCCGCCTTCTGCAGCAGGTACCGAGTGCTCCTGAACCCAGCTTTGCAGCAGGAGAGCGGGCGGGGTAGGAGAAGGTTCAACCAGGTCAAGTGCTGCATCCTGCACTTGGGTCGCAACAGCCCCACGCAGCTCCAGGCTTGGGGAAGAGCGGCTGGAAAGCTGCTGGTGGAAGAAGAACCCGAGGGTGTTAGTCAGCAGTGGATGAACGTGAGCCAGCGGTGGCCCAGGTGGCTAAGAAGGCCACCAGCATCCCGGCTTGGATCAGAAACTGTGGCCAGCAGGAGCAGGGAAGGGATTGTACCCCTGTGCTCAGCACTGGTGAGGCTGCACCTCAAATCCTGGGTTCAGTTTTGGGCCCTGCGCTCCAAGAAAGACCTTGAGGGGCTGGAGCGCATCCGGAGAAGGGAACAGAGCAGGGAAGGGGCTGGAGAACAGGGATTGTGGGAGCAGCTGAGGGACCTGGGGGTGTTTAGCCTGGAGAAGAGGAGGCTGAGGGGAGACCTCATCGCTCTCTGTAGCTCCTGGAGAGGAGGTTGAAGCCAGGTGGGTGCTGGGCTCTTCTCCCAAGTAACAAGTGATGGAATGAGAGGTTTAGATTGAATTTCTTCACTGAAAAGGTTCTTGAGCCCTGGTAGAGGCTGCTCAGGGCAAGGGTGGAGTCCCCATCCCTGGAGGGGTTTAAAAGCCGGGTGAACAAGGTGCTCAGGGAGAGTTGGACTCAATGATCTCAAAGGTCTTTTCCAACAAAATGATTCAATGAAGAGAATTCTTTAAAAAGAACAAACCCAAAACTCTTCTAGGCGTTTTTAGGGTGAAAGGGATGAGTGTAAATCAACTCTGGTGCTACGCAGGGTGAAGTAAAGCAAAATAGGGCAGGGAACCAGATTTGGATTGGTGTGTTGAACCAAAAAAGGTGTTTTCCCTGCAGCTGTGGAGAGCATCCCTGTCCTGGCGGCCCTGCAGGCCTCCCCGGTGCTGCACACGCTCCTCTCCAGCTTGTACACAGACGTAAAGAAGCTAAACGTGCGGCGATTCGCCAGCTTCTTCTCTGCTGGAATCGAGCAGGATGAGTTCCAGGAGGCCTTGGAGGAGCTGAGAACTTTGGCGCAGTGCTACGAGACCGAGCTGGAAGGGAGCGAATCTGAAGATGAAGAGGATTCAGACTAACTCGTCTTTATTATGAGAGAGAAGGAGAGCAAGAAGAGCCTTAAGATCACTTCTGAAATAAAGGGATGGGTTTTAACAATGGCCTCGTTGGTCTTTACTTTTCATTTCTGCACAGTCCTGGTGCCGAGGGTGGCTGACGTTGTCCAGGTGCTTTGGGAAGGAACAAAGCTGCTTTTCTGAGCTGGTTTTGTACATTCGGGGTTTTTTTTTTTTACTTTGCAAAGTAGCAAATTACACACTCAATACAGAATTCAAAGGAAACACAAAGAAACCTAGTGACAGGCTTGTGTATGTTCACATGAAAACAGACATCGTGTGGTACAACATGATCCTCATGACCTGGGCCTCGGAAAATCATAGAGAACCTTCTAGAAGCTCTGCTTAAGGGCAGGGAGGTGATATGAAACAGCCAGCAAAGCTTCATCCACAGCGAGTCCTGCCCGACCAGCCTCGTGGCTTTCTGGGATGGGGAAAACCAGCAGTGGACACGGGGAAGGCAATGGATGTTGCCGATCGGGAGTTTTGTAGAGTCCTTCTCTCTAAATTGGAGATGGATTTCATGGGTGGGCTGGTTGGCGGATAGGGAGGTGGTTGGATGGTCGCATCCCGAGATTTAACGGTCAAGAGCTGGATGTGCAGATGGAGATGAGTGATGAGTGGTGGCCCTCAGGGCTCTGTACTTAGACCAGGGCTGTTTAATATCTTCATCGATAACCTAGTGAGATCGAGGGCACCCTCAGCAAGTTCACAGATGGCCCCAGGCGCTTGTCTTGACAGACGTCAGCCAGAAGGAGTTGGACAGGCTGAAGAAGCGAGGCTGGGTGACCCTCACGAGGCTCGACAAGGCAAAGCGCACGGTCCCACACCTGGTTTGGGGCCATCTACGGTTTCAGTAGAGGATGGGGGACAACGTGATTGAGAGCAGCTCTGAGGAGAAGAACTCGGGGTGGGGGGCGGTAGATAGGAAGCTTGACATGAGCGGGCAAGGTGCTGGCAACCCAGAAACCAACCGTGTCTTGGGCTGCATCAAAAGAAGAGGGGCCAACAGGGCAAGGGAGGGGATGGGATTCTCTCTCCTCCTCTCATGAGACCTCAGCGGGAGCCCTGGGTTCAGTTCTAGAATCCCCAACATAAAGATGCTGTTGGAACGGGTCCAGAGGAGGCCATGGAGATGATCCAAGGGCTGGAGCACCTCTGCTAGGAGGCTTGGCTGGGAAAGCCTGGAAAAGGGAAGGCTCCAGGGAGACCGTAGAGCCGCTTCCCGTGTTGAAAGGGGCTCCAGGAAAGCTGGAGAGGGGGGGAGGGCTCTTGAGCAGGGGCTGCAGAGATAGGATGAGGGGCAACTGGACGATCATTAGGGTCCTTTCCAACCCAAACCCTTTTATGGTACAATATTTACAGGGTCCGGTAGGTGGCAGGGGCCCAGGCTGCCCCGCAGCCCAAGTTCAGCATCCACTTGTGAAGCTCCCACACAGGTTCTAGAGGAGTTAACACACCCCTCCAGCCTTCTTCATTCTCACACAACTGTCAGGAGCGTAGTAGGAAAGCGAACAACAACAAAAGGTGCTGCAGAAGTACCTGTACAAACATTCTGCCTTTACCCACGGCACCCGGCTAGCAGCAAACTGAAAAACAGCTCCCGATACAGTCGCTTAATTCAGCCAGAAACCCCCTAGTCATCGGGCTCCTCCTCAGAAAGCAAAAGATCTTTATCCGACAGCTGGTCCGTGTTACTGGTACTGGTTGCGTCCTCCTCATCTTCCGAGCTCCCATCACACGATGTGTGAAACAGCCTCATCAGTTCTCTAAACCTGTGCGATACCTGAAGGAGGAGGGAAATCCGAGATGATTAGTGCCTGAAAGGTGGTACAAAGGAGAAATTTCCTATTCCAAAGTTCAGAGAGGCTTGTGATGGTGGGTTTTTTAATCATTTTGTTGGAAAAGAGCTTTGATATCGAGTCCAACCATCCCTGTCCGCTATTAAACCGTCTCCAAGTTCTTCATCTACACGTCTTTTAAATCCCTCCAACCACTCAGCCACTTCCCTAGGCAGCCCCTTCCACATCCCAAGAACCTTTTCAGCAAAGAAATCTTTCCCCATATCCAATCCAAAGCTCCCTCAGTGCAACTTGAGGCCATTTCCTCTCCTCCTAAACGTAAAAGCAGGTTTTATGCAAGACTGAATTTGAAAGAGGAATGGAAGAGCACTGGTTGCTCCATTTTCTTTGGAAAAATAGTTCCATTCTACTGCTTTGCAGGTAAAAACTGGGAGTTTGGGGAGATTCCTGGGTGGTGGCGTGGGGAGGGCTGGGACAAACTGACTCCTCAGTCAAGTTCGGGAGCCAAATATGTCAACAAACCATTCCTTGTGGCAGATGCAAGCGCTCCCGCACCAGCCCCTCACCTCACTCGCAGTCTTGTTCCCCAGCTTCTGCGAGACGGCCTGGAAGGTTTCGGGATGGGCTCCTTTCTCCTGGCAGGTGGTGAGGATAACCCTGTCAGCCTCCCTGCAAAGCAGCACGAGGGTTATAAAACCAGCCGACAAAGAGCGTTGGCAAACATCGACCACCGCAAAAGGCTGTTCCCAGGGAAAGAGAAGAATCATAGAATCACAGAATAGTTTGGGTCGGAAGAGACCTTAAAGATCATCCAATTCCAACCCCCCTGCCATAGGCAGGGACACCTCCCGCTGCATCAGGTGCCCAAGACCCATCCAACCTGGCCTTGAACCCCTCCAGGGATGGGGCAGCCACAGCTTCCCTGGGCAACCTGTTCCAGAGCCTCACAACTCTCATGGTGAAGAAATTCCTCCTTCTGTCCAGTCTAAATCTGCCCCTCTCCACTTTGTACCCGTTGCCCCTCATCCTATCACTACAAGCCTTTACGAACAGCTTTCTTGTAGCCCTCCCCAGCTTTCTTGTAGCCTTTTCAGGTTCTGGAAGGTCACTTTAAGGTTTCCTTCAGAACCTTCTCTTCTCCAGGCTGAACAAGCCCAACTCTCTCAGCCGGGCCTCATACAGGAGGTTCTCCAGCCCTCGGATCATCTCCGTGGCCTCCTCTGGACCCGTTCCAACAGCTCCATGTCCTTCTAACACTGAGGATTCCAGCCCTGGACACAAGACTCCAGGTGAGATCTAACAAGAGAGGAACAGAGGAGCAGAATCCCCTCCCTTACAGAGGTTCTTCTACTGCCCTTATCGCATCCAATCCCAAGATAGATCTCAAAGCTCCGATTTTTATGCCTTCTGAAGGAGAAAAAAAACCCAATTCCTTCCCAGCCTTGAGTGTTACAATGATCGCACGGCCACAAGCAGGTGGCTTGTCACAGGGGGGCAGCTGTGACAGGCCATGGTTAGAGGCAAGGCAGGAATATACAAAGGGAGGGGGCAGAACATGTTAAAAAACAGGAATACAGCCTTGAAATAAAAGATATTTTGTAATACGGAAAGCCCAAGCCAAATAGCGAACGCAGGAAGGATGCGAGGTGCAGCTCAGGCAGACGTACCTGGTCCAGAGAACAACCTTCTCCCCGGTGGAGCTGACTTTGCTGTTCTTGGCACACACGGTGGCTTCTGTGACTCGCTGCTGTTGCTGCTCCTCTTCCTTCTGCCCCGGGGAGGCCACGACCGCTCTGTATTCCAGCTGCTCCGAACTCTGAGGCATCTGAATGCTGTTTGCATCTGCCTTTAATCCACTCTCAGGAGGAGCTCCAGTGGGGCCTGTAGCAGGTGCTTCCAGAACATCCTTATCAGGGGACCGTGAGCCGCTGCTCTTACCCAGCAGCGGTTTTCTACCCACAGTTATCCAACCCGGCTTTGTGTCGGGTTTGCCTTCCGGAGGCAAAGGCGGCTCCTCAAAGTCTTTCAGCCCCGATTTTGAAGCACGACCAAAGGCAGCGGGTTTATCCGATGAATCGGAACGAAGCCCTTCAGCCTGACACGAACTCTCACAGGGAGAGGAACTGGCTCCCGTTAAACCTTTTCCAGGCGGTGGCAGCAGGTCCCTGCTCGGGCCAAGAGCCTCGGCGCAGCCTTGATGCTGCTGGTTTAGCCCCTTGTTCTCAGTTCTCACAGGACAAGGACAGTCTTTGGTTTCTTGAGGTAGTTCTAGAGCAGTTTTTTGTAGATGCATCCACTTAGGGTTGGTGGCTGAAGAGTCCCTGTCCTTTGCAGCATCCATAGCAGCACCGACGCAGGCTCCAGGAGCTTTTCCAGAGGACACGTGTCTGCTAGAGGGATTCCTCCCTTCCAGGTGAGATCCTGATAAGAAATCCAAACAAGTTCAGACCAATTGGTAGCCTATTATCTGTAAATAAGAAGAGTTTTGGAGCAGCTTTGTAATTCTAGCTGCGGTTTACCCACCCTGACAGCACCTCGCAGCCTGTATCATAGAATCACAGAATCACCAGGTTGGAAGAGACTCACCGGATCATCGAGTCCAACCATTCCCATCAATCACTAACCCATGTCCCTCAGCACCTCGGCCACATGGCCCTTAAACCCCTCCAGGGAAGGGGACTCAACCCCCTCCCTGAGCAGCCTCTGACAGGGACCAACGACCCTTTCCAGGAAACATTTTTTCCTGATGTCCAGCCTGAACCTGGTGGAGCTTGAGGCCATTCCCTCTCGTCCTGTCCCCTGTCCCTTGGGAGAAGAGCCCAGCTCCCTCCTCTCCACAACCTCCTCTCAGGGAGTTGCAGAGAGCAATGAGCTCTCCCCTCAGCCTCCTCTTCTCCAGGCTGAACCCCCCCAGCTCTCTCAGCCGCTCCTCTTCTTCTCCAGCCCCCTCCCCAGCTTCGTTGCTCTTCTCTGCACTCGCTCCAGAGCCTCAACATCCTTCTGGTGGGGAGGGGCAGGGACAGGAACGTTTTTTTTGAGAGGGAATGCTCTGGATACAAATGTGTTTAGAGCTTTTCTAGTGGGAGGTGTCCCTGGCCATGGCAGCAGGTTGGAACTTGATGGGCTTTAAGGTCTCTTGCAACCCAAACCACTCCGTGATCCAGAAGGGACGAACACAAGGAAAAAAGGTGCTGCTCAGCCATTCTTATGTGCTCAGTAAATCTGCATGAGAAGGTCCCATGCTTTTTTCCATGTGTACGAGCAGGTCTGGAGATGAATGACAGACCCAGTCATACATAAGGCTCCCACATACCCGATGCCAGAGTCTCCACCTTTCTGGATACGGCTTTTGTTCTGCCCTGGACATCCTCTCCCTCATCTCTGCTCTCCAGGCTTTCTTCTGCAGGGTCCTTAGGCACTGCAGAATCCTTCCCTTCAGGCTGAGGACTCGATTCTTGATGAACAAGGCTGGCAGTCAGCTCTTGGGAATCTTTATTTTTGTAATATTTGCTTTCACACACCTGCAGATCAATCCATACAGAGGCAAATCAATATAATTCAAGGCGTGGAGTTATCAACGCAAACCTCGCACCTCGGCCGTTGCCTCCTATATATCCCTGGAGCCTAAGAAAAGCTTCACTTTGGGAACACGATTGCATTTAGAATCATAGAATGACCAGGTTGGAAAAGACCCACCGGATCATCGAGTCCAACCACTCCCATCAATCACTAACCCATGTCCCTCAGCGCCTCGGCCACCCGGCCCTTAAACCCCTCCAGGGAAGGGGACTCAACCCCCTCCCTGGGCAGCCTCTGACAGGGACCAATCACCCTTTCCAGGAAAAATTTCTTCCTAATGTCCATCCTGAGCCTCCCCTGGTGGAGCTTGAGGCCATTCCCTCTCGTCCTGTCCCCCGTCCCTTGGGAGAAGAGCCCAGCAAGAGCTGAATCTTTATGAGCGCTGTGAACGGGCACAGTTCTTTTCACACAGCGGCCACACACGCTTCTTCCACTAAAATAAAGCTTATTCTTAACACCCAAATCAACCCCGCTCAGCACAGCCAGGAGGGAGCGAGCAGGAGAGACAGGAAGGTCCGGCAGTGCAGCCAAGGCTCTGACGAGCAATTCTGGTATTATTTGATTTACTTTCTTCCTGCACATTTTCTTTTAGAGACGCGAGCCCCGGGGCTTGATAAATCATCAGAACTGGGGGTGTCGGCTCTGCTCCCGCTCTGATAACTCAGCCTATTCACTAACCTTACTACTACAATGGCTGCAGGTCCTCCTTTTGCTTTTCTTTAGCTTGAGATCGCTGCTCCCTTCGTGGCAGGAACACGAACATTCCTTCATCCCATCTACCCACTCGACCTCCTGAAAACAAACACGCTGCAGCTGACGATCGTGCCCAGACACGGAGGTGACAATCAGGGGAAGGCAAAGGCCAGCGGGAGTCGGGAAGGGCTGAGGGGCACGCTGCGCGAAACCCGGAGAACTAAAGCAATTACACTAGCAAGCAAAGCGCAACAGAAACATTTCAATCCCCTTGCTTCAAATCTTTTTAAGCTGTTGCCACGTAAACACACATTTATCCTCGCGGGCATGCATTTGCTCAGAGTCCAGATACGTGGACTAGTGAGATACCCCAGGCCCACTTTGTCATTGTTCTGGCCTCCGATCTCTTTCCGCTTCTTATTTTTGGAGGCCGCATGCATCTTGGGTGGTTCCTCCTCCTCTTCCACATCTGGCAAAGACACCTCCTCAAACCCATCAAACTGCAAAAAAAAAAAGAAACACACAACGACTGCTCTATTGTGACAGAGCAAGGTTCATTTTCCCCACGGATTTCTTCACGCTGAGCTCAGTTCTGTTAGAAGAAACATAAACGCTGTAAAAAAAGCGTGAAAAAAACTTCGCTTCAGCCTCCCAACAGCTCTCCCACCCTGCAGCTTTCCTCTCGCTGGAAACGCAGCCCTATTCGAGTTCCAATTCAAATATTTCTACTATCTCTGCTTTTATCTTTTCGGATCTTAGGGAAAAGATTGCTCCACCTCATATTCCTTCTCTTCTGTCCAGTTGATCTCCTCAAAATCTCCCATGCGGCTGGCTGAGGGCCGTAAGTGATCAAAGAAAACCGAGAACTCATCCTGCAAGTGGTCATGTCCTTTCAGCAGCTGCCACATTTGAGTCTTCAGCTGAAAGAGAGAAATACAGAGAAAATGAGCAGACGCATTTTATTCCGTGCCCTCACACTCTTCTCTGAAGGATTTCTCAAAGCAAGTGGAACATCAAGACTTATTAGAGCTCAAGGATGGAAGTTTATGCTTGCATGGGCGCTACTTCACGAATATTTTGAGCTCGTTCCACATCAAATTAGTAGAAAAATATCTCTCCAACATCCTCAGCCGACTCTGTCCGAGGCACTGAGCTACAATTTCACCTGCAAGGTGAGAAAAGCAAGGTAGGAGAGAGGAGATTCACACAGGCCAGTTAATTGTAAAGGCACTCGGAGAGGCAGCTTCAATTCTCCCCAGAGCGGATTGCGCTTGCTAAACTCTTTTGGTCTCAAGGAGCAGCAAACGGGACAGGGAAGCAGAGCAGCTCATGGTGTTCTCGGGGGTTTGGGGGAAAAAGGAGAAGGCTGGATGCCTGGTTACCTCTGCGATCTCCTGCGGGAGGCAGTCGGCACAGCTCTGCAGAACTTTGATGATCTTCTGATGATGGGCAGGATTTTCAGCAAAACAGATCTCCAGCTGCCTGAGGAACTTGCGGCTTTTTTCAAACGCTTGCTGCTCTTCAAACTGACCAAAAGAAAAAGAGTCACCTTGAATCCTGGGGTCAGTTCTGGGCCCCTCCCCACCAGAAGGATGTTGAGGCTCTGGAGCGAGTGCAGAGAAGAGCAACGAAGCTGGGGAGGGGGCTGGAGAAGAAGAGGAGCGGCTGAGAGAGCTGGGGGGGTTCAGCCTGGAGAAGAGGAGGCTGAGGGGAGAGCTCATTGCTCTCTGCAACTCCCTGAGAGGAGCTTGTGGAGAGGAGGGAGCTGGGCTCTTCTCCCTGAACATCAGGACAGTTTTCTTCACCAAAAAGGTTCTCAGGCACTGGCACGGCTGCCCAGGGAGGTGGCGGATTCACCAACCCTTGAGGATGAAGTGCTCAGAGATGTTTCAGTAGTGGACAGGGATGGTTGGACCCAATGATCTCAAAGGTTTCTTGATTTTCCAACCAAGCGATTCTATGACTCTTTGATTCTATGACTGAAAAACTATTCTATAGACGTTTCAATTCTGATTAATAAACCAGCAAGGTAAGTAAATGATTTGCCAGCTGTTTACTCTTCTTACCCTAAGAAGAATTCCTTATTCTTTCACTCCCACATGCGTTATCCGATTAAAAAAATCTCGTCTCCTTTCATTCTACCTACCAGCCCGCACTCCAGAGCTTGTTCCGGTAAAAGGAAGGCAGCAAAATCTGTGAGCAGCTGTGGCCAGTCGTGCAACAGCTTCCGCAGAGTGGAATAGAGATCCACGGCTGTTCGCTTGTCTGTGCTAATCTCGAACTCATAGATGACGCGAAGGAAGTCTTCGTACTTCCCAGGAACGTGCTGCAAGGCTTCACGCACCTGCAAAGAGCAACAAGCCTTTACTGGACTCCACAACATCGATTTAACATTAACACAGTAATCTTTAATCTCCTGCTCCTCCGAATTTGCACAGTGCTATGACTTTTGTTGAGCCAAACCCAAGCCTGGTCCTTAGAGACAAATTTCAACTGAGAGAAAGGAACCAAATCCAAGACGAATAAGAAATTCTGAAACGGAGACAGATCTGGTGTTGGGGGTTGCCTGCAGCTAAGCATCCCAGAGCTGCTCCTTTCCCCACCTCCGTAGGCAGGAGACGGGAGGAAGAGGAAGAGCAAAGGCAAGGAAACAGCTCAGTAACTAAAGGGCCACCATATGGGGTGCTATAAAGAAAGAGAATTTCATCGCAAAGCTCCAACACACCTAGATCGAGCTGGCAGGCACATGGCTCAGTGTTAGAACAACAGTGTCCGATGTTCTGATATTAATCTTCGATAGGAGTGGTTGGACTCGATGATCCAGTGGGTCTTTTCCAACCTGGTAATTCTATGATTCCCATTCCTGGATCACATACTGGTCTGGCTTACCCTGGTCAGATAGGCTTGAGCAAACGCTAGATCCTTCTGCTCCCGCAAGGGATCTCTCTCCAGGATGTCTTCGTCATACAAGAGGAGCAGCTTGGATGTATCTTTGCTAGCACGAGCCCGTCCCCTCTTATTTCTGGTTCTGTGGGAGCTCTTGCTCTTCCCAGGGGCTTTCATATTTTCTCCTGCGAGGGAGCACAACGCAAGCTGTATCAGGACTTTCGGCTGGCAGAGAGCTGCTCTTCTACATCAACATCGGGCTAGAACACTTGGGTTTCAGAGTTAGCAAATACCCTTGTTGCTCACGTTCACCTTATAATAAAAATTCAGTCTGGCAAAGGCTTGACCAGTTAATGCTGTTCTTAAACAGACACAAACCACAAATCCTGCAAATAGGGCCACAAAGATGATCCAAGGGCAGGATGAAGGCAAGGGGTTGTTCAGCCTGGTGAAGACAAGACTGCAGGGAGACCTTAGAGCAGCTTCCAGTATTGAAAGGGGTTCCAGGAAAACTGGGGAGGGGATTTTTACAAGGGCCCGGAGTGACAGGATGAGAGGGAATAGCTTTAAATTGGAAGGGGGAAGATTTAGATGAGATGTTAAGAAGAAATGTTTTGCTGTGAGGGTGGAAAGACCCTGGCCCAGGTTGCCCAGAGTAGGGGCGGCTGCCTCATCCCCGGAGGGGTTCAAGGCCAGGTCGGATGAGGCTTGGAGCCCCCGATCTATTCCATGATCCTATGATTCTATGCAATTCTTGAAGCATAAATGCATTACGGCGGACTAAAGACGCTCAATTCACGTGCGCAACGAGATGTTCTCAAAGATCTGTGACCGCGTTGCAAGATTTAATTTCCGTGCAGAAAACATCGTTAAGCTCAAACCCGCCAAGTGAAATTAAACCCAGCCTTTCAGTTTTGCTTTCAATGCAGACAGCAGCTCCATTTCCTCACGTATCAAAAGCACCTCGCAGAACGTACCTGCCGGCATCCGGTGGGCTTCCACCTGGGGGGCTGTCTTCGTCAAGATGAAGGCAGATTTCGGTTCCTCTGATGCATCTCCACATGTTTCATCGTCTTTCTGTAAACTCTCTATTCCTTCCACCTCCTCCTCCTCCTCTTCCTCAGGCTCAGAGTTCTCTTCCTGAGAATTGTCTTCTTCAGAGTCTCCCTCTTGGCTCAGACGTCTCTCGGTTGCAAGCCAAGTAAGTTTTTCCATTGTCTCCTTAGAAAGGAACAACAAAATAGCATCACGTTGTTTTCTTTTAGCATATATTTTAATGCTATTTAGCAACCAGCACGCTCCATCAGAATCCTAACAGCCAGACCAACATCTCCCAGCTCTAACCTGGCCTTGAACACCTCCAGGGATGGGCCACCTACAGCTTCCCTGGGCAACCTGGGCCAGGGCCTCCTCGCCCTCAAGGAAAACATTTCTTCCTCATGTCTAATCTACGTCTTTCCCCTTCCAACTTAAAGCCGTTCCTCCTCATCCTACCACTTGTAAAAAGTCCCTCCCCAGTCTTCTTGTATTGGGAAGGTTGCTTTAAGGTCACCCCTTAGAAGATTTGTTTGCTTTTACCTGAAGCTCTGGCACCGAAAGAATTGATTCTTCTGAGGCTGATGACATTTCTTCATCCTCATCTTGTGTGAAGTCATCAAAGTCGTCTTCTTCCTCCTCTTCTTGCCCTTCTCTCTCTCCTCCAGCTTCAGGGCCAGCTGGTGTCCCAACAGACTGGCCGTCTAGACTGGAGGAATCCTCTGGCCTTCCCAGGGGGCTACTGAATTCTGCCTCCACATCTGCTGCGTAAGAAAGATTCTTTGGAGACTCACTACTTACTTGTGGTCCAGCAACACTACCTGCATCCATCTGCTGTTCGCCACGAGGAGAAGACCGCAAGGCCCATCCTTGTTCTTCTCCCTTCTCATCACACGACACGTGTTCCTTTTTCATTTCTTTCAGGTCGTTTGAACACGAACACGCAGCCTCCATGTCCAGCTCCTGGCCAAGACCCAGCATGAATTCCTCCTTCACTTCAGCGGATACAAGATCCCGCTTCGGTACTGGATTTACTTCCTTGGTAGCATCGTTTGAATCTTCAGGCTCTATTTTCGCTGCTTCATCTGGATCTTCTAAACAAGGCAAAAGCTCCACAGATAATGGCTCAGAAGCACCTTCATCTCCTCCCACCACTGTCCAGCTGCAGCAGTCACTCTTATTTAGTTTCTCCTGAGCACCAGGGTTTGAAGAGGTAGGATTTGCACCACATTCCTCCGCAGGGGAGGCAGTGGAGCAGGAAACGTACAGCTCGGGGGGTTCAGCCTTGGGTTCCACCATGGGATAAGAATTTTTGTTGTTTCCAGCAGGGCAGGAAGAAACCAGATTCAACTGTTCTTCATTTTCCCCGACAGATGATGCAGAAAGACCAACGGGATTAGGAGAAACTATCAGCGAAGGGATCGAAGAAGTCACTAGAGGCTGATTTAATGGACAGGAGAAAGGGGATGGATTTACCAGCAAGGTTGTAACTGGAATAGCCTGAGTGCCTCTAGCAACTGTTGGATTTATGGGCTGGATCATGTTGCAGCCGTTGCCAATATTCACCACCTTCACGGTGGTCGCAGGCACAGTAAGGATGACAGGAGAAGGCTGAATCAAAGGTGAAGTCTTTACCAGTGGGGCCGATTTTGTTGCTTTTTTCTTTTGGTGCCCCTTACGGGCGCAAGGTTTGCGTATTTTTGCTCCGGCCAAAGCTGGCAACATCAATTTTGGCTGTAAAGTAACTGGATTTGGGGGCACTAATGCTGGTGGGACAGCAGCTGGGAAAGCTTGTCTGGAGTCCGAATGAGAAGGGGGGAGCACATTCTGAAATTCCAAGCCATCCCCGCTTCCTACCACTGCGGGAACGTTCAAAGGCTGCACGCCCTGCACCGTCTGTGTAACTGTAGCTGGCTGGATAAGATGTGGAATCTGAACCATAACGTTGCTGGGAGGAGCTTCCGACTGGGATAACTTCACAGGTTCCTGCACGTTGATGGTGTTGGAACTGGGCTGCAGGCAAGGACTCGGTCGAATGAGGACAGGCTTCAGAGCCGAAGACCTCTGCCTCCTCCAGGCTCTCCTAGAGAAGCGATTGGCAAGGGGCTTTAAGGTTAACACCAGTCCCTTCGGCATGAGCAGAGGGTACTTTTCATCATATTCTGCGTCTGAAGGTTCCTTTCCCGGCCCCAATAAGACAGAATCTGCATTAGGTGATCCTGGTGTCTCTCTGGAATCTTCTGCCAATTGCTTCAGTTCCCCTTGAATGGAGGGCAAGCTGGCCTGAAGGGAACAAGAGTTTGTTAGTCCAGTCTGTTCATTCCTCTATCACCATCCTCAAAGCACCACAGAAGGTGAGAGAGAACAACTTGCTTCTAAAGGTAAAGCATTTTTTAATTTACTTTACGCTACGGTATATTATTTGATATTCATGAGTTTTACTCCAAAGCCCTCAAAAGAATCTGAGAGCCTGGAAGAACCAGAATTAAACTTGTTTATAAAGGTTCCTTAAGTAAATACAAGATTTTCTGGGAAGGAAGCGTCACTGTAACAAAATGGGATACCAAACAACTCACTCTGGATGTTGGCTAGACAGAAAAAGAAAAAAAAAAGCCTGTCCTTCCATAGGAGGACAAGGGTGAGAGAATTGGGGTTGCTCAGCCTGGAGAAGGAAAGGCTCTGGGAAGACGTTATAGGGGCACCCCAGGAGTGAAAGGAGCTCCAGAAAAGCTGGGGAGGGGCTCTGGATCAGAGAGGGGAGGGAGAGGATGAGGGAGGACGGGTTTGAGCTGAAAGAGGGGAGATTGAGATGAGATCCTAGGGAGAAATGTTTGGCTGTGAGGGTGGGGAGGCCCTGGCCCAGGTTGCCCCATCCCTAGAGGGGTTCAAGGCCGGGTTGGATGGGGCTTGGAGTCCCTGATCCCATGGGAGGTGGAACTGGACGGGCTTTAAGGTCCCTTCCAACCCAAACCGTGGTTCTATGAAAAAAAACAAACCCAAAGAAATCAACATCACAACAAAAACCCCTAGATGGGATGCAGAAGAGCAGAAACTACCTTTAGCCAAAATGGCAGGCGATGCTCTTCTCTCTCCACGGGCGGCTTCCAATCGCTGGGCTGGATTTCCTCGCAGCACTTGAACAGAATGGGCAACTGCTTTGTCTTTTTGTAGTACTGTGAGGAGAGAGGAGAGAACACAAGACAAGACGACTGCAGTGAGGTCACACTTGGAGGAAGGGGTGGACAGGAGAGGTGACCCCAAAGTGACAACAGAGGATCCCAACCCATACATGTCATACTCGGGATAAAACTGAGCAATCACTCCAATGAGACTCTCCTCTTTCATGGCCGGTGATGCCCTCATCTGTCTCTGCATCTTTTCCTGGATCCGTGCTCTCCTGAATCCCGTTACTAAGGCCAGCCTGGACCCTTTCCCTCGTGTCCCTTCTGCAGCAGCAGTGGTGACCCTGAGCAGCTCCAGCCTAGGAGAAGCCTGGTTGGAAACTGCCTGGAGGAGAAGGACCTGGGGGGGTTGGTTGAACAGGAGCCAGCAGGGGCCCAGGTGGCCAAGAAGGCCAAGGGCATCTTGGCTTGAATCAGACACGGCGTGGCCAGCAGGGCCAGGGAGGTTCTTCTCCCTCTGGACTCGGCCCTGGGGAGACCGCTCCTCGAATCCTGGGGGTCAGTTCTGGGCCCCTCCCCACCAGAAGGATGTTGAGGCTCTGGAGCGAGTGCAGAGAAGAGCAACGAAGCTGGGGAGGGGGCTGGAGAAGAAGAGGAGAGGCTGAGAGAGCTGGGGGGGTTCAGCCTGGAGAAGAGGAGGCTGAGGGGAGAGCTCATTGCTCTCTGCAACTCCCTGAGAGGAGGTTGTGGAGAGGAGGGAGCTGGGCTCTTCTCCCAGGGGACAGGACGAGAGGGAATGGCCTCAAGCTCCACCAGGGGAGGGTCAGGATGGACATCAGGAAAAAATGTTTCACAGAAAGGGTCACTGGGCAGTGGCAGAGGCTGCCCAGGGAGGGGGTCGAGTCCCCTTCCCTGGAGGAGTTTAAGGGCCGGGTGGACGAGGCGCTGAGGGACATGGGTTAGTGATTGATGGGAATGGTTGGACTCATGATCCGGTGGGTCTCTTCCAACCTGGTCATTCTATGATTCTATGACATAGTCATCAAGGGGTAGGGGGGCGCAATTTCATATATTTGTATATATTTTATTATTTTCTTCTTATTTTCATCATCATCATCATCATTATTTCATTTAAAACTGTAGTTTCAGTTTCCAACCTGCAAGTCTTCTCCTCTCATTTCCCTTTCGCTGGGAGTGGGTAGCGGGGAAGGAATTGGGAGCCCAACTGCTCTGGTTTTAGCTGCCAAGACTGGCTGGGCTGGAGCTAAACCTTGACATACAGAAAGGTCCTTGGAATGAACAGCGTAACAAACACCAACCAGCTACAGAACTCTGGTGAACGCCAAACCCACACCTGAAGGAATCACTTACTCGAATGATATTGTCAGGGGCTCGATTCATATTGAGATTCTTGATCCGAACTGTAAGCTGGTGGGCAGTTTTTGTTGGCAAGAGATATTTGCTGATCAAAGGCTTTGGAAACTCGGTCCCTTCAAAATGTTTCAAACCTAGAGCCAATAAACTGAAGAGAGAAGGGGAAAAAATAAAAGACAACACAGTCATTGGTCCCAGACAGCACAGGTTAATAAGGGGAAGGTTCTGCCTGACAAGCATGATTTCTAAACAAAGTTACCCACTGAGGTGACCAAGGAAAACCAGTTGATGTAATTGTTCTGGATTTCAGGGAGCTGTTGACACTCTTGAGGGCAGAGAGGCCCGTGGAGGGATCTGGACCAACTGGAGAGCTGGGTCATTGCCAGCCACATGGAGTTTAATAAGGAAAAGTGTTGGATTTTGCACCTGGGACACAGCAACCCTGGATCTCCACACAGCCTGGGGAGCGAGAGGCTGGAGAGCAGCCCTGCGGGAAGGGATCAGGGGGTTCTGGCTGATGATAAGCTGGACGTGAGCCACAGCGTGCATCCTGGTAGCCAAGGGGGCAACCGTGTTCTGGGGGGCATCAAGCACGGCCTCGCCAGCCAGGCGAGGGAGGGGAACGTCCTGCTCTGGAGCAGCCCCACCTTGGGCACTGGGGGATCACAGGGTGAAAAGGATGTAAAGCTCCTGGAGAGCGTCCAGAGGAGGGTACGGAGTTGAAGGGTTTAGAGGGGAAACCACGTGAGGAGCGGCTGAAGTCACTGGGTCTGTTCAGCCTGGAGGAGATGGAGGGGAGACCTCGTTGTGGTCACCATCTTCCTCACAAGGGGAGGAGGAGGAGGAGCAGGTGCTGAGCTCTTCTCTCTGACCCAAGGGAATGGCAGGAAGATGCCAAGGGAGGGTTAGGTTGGAAATTAGGAGAAGGTTCTCCTCCCAGAGGGTGGTGAAGCACTGGGACAGCGCTCCAGGGACACAGTCACGGCCTCAACCCTGACAACATTCCAGAAGCATTTGGCCAGTGCCCTAGGACCCACGGTGTGAAGGCTGAGGTGTGCAGGGACAGGAGCTGGACTCCCGAGGGTCCCTTCCAACTCAGGACATCCTAGGATTCTATAAAAAGTCTTTTAGGCAGGATGGAAGATTATGGTTTGGATGTGCTGTTGGATAATGCAGATATCCCGAAAATCTGCATCCTAGAAATTCCCTTCCACAAACAGGTCTCCCTTTATACGTGTTTTACTCAATATTTCTAAGCACCTACTTGTCCTCTGCCTTGGTGAAGATGATCTTGTCTCGGGGAGGGTTTGCTTTCAAGGAGCATATTGGCAGTAACTCTGGATACATAAAGACGCTCCTTGTTGCCAAAATCCAGGCCACTTGCTTTGGCAAACATGGAAATTCATTGGCTGCGAAAAGAATTAAGAGATAAAAATGGGAATCTACACAGACAAATAAGGTTTTCCACAAATGACTTCTTACTAACACTGTTTCTTTTACTCTCTTCACTGCAAACAAGGCGAGATTGTTCTCCCTGGTTTTTAGAATTTGCCATTTCCTAGTTTTTGCCTTTAAGTTTACATCAGCAAAAGATCCCCGTTCACTCTCTAGGTAGCAGAAAAATCACAAACCAAACCTTTGAAACCAATAGTTTGGAGCTTTTCTTTACTGAAATACTCCAACAAAGGAAACAGTTCCGGCATTTGGAACATTTATTTCCAGTTTAATAGTTCCTTGATAGATTTCTGCTGCTCAAAACACGGCACGATTATAATGTCACACGAAAGTCAACAGCTCGTATGACAAGCTTACAACACCGTAAAGCAAAAAGTCACCAAAGTGAATGGTTTTATCTAAAAATACCTCACATAACAGTAAAAAAAGAATAATTTCATGTCATACAGCAGTTGGAACCACGTCCCATCTGAATGCAGCATGAAATAACTCCCACTACAAATGCTTTCCCACCTGTCCCCAGCCAGTCCATCCCACACCTCCTGATCCCACTCCATCCAGTGCATTCCATGCCTCCTGTCCCCTCTCTGACACGTCCCCAACCTCCTGCCCCGTCCCGCACGCACCACTCTTCTTCACCGCTTTGCGAGGGCTCCAGTCAATTTGGACTTGGGCGTGGAAATCTTCGATGAGCTGCAGAGCTCCCTTCAAGTTACACGGCTGGAACATCGTCTGAAACTTGGGATTGAACGGCTGACGAAGAAGCGTGGAGCTTCGAGCAAAGTTACCAAGCTCGCTCTGGAAAGTCCAACACAGAAAAAGATGATGGGTTGGGTTGGAAGGGACCTCCAAGCCCATCCAGTTCCAATCCCTTCTACTGGATCAGGGGGCTCCAAGCCTCAGCGAACCTGGCCTTGAACCCTTCCAGGGATGGGGCAGCCACCACTGCTCTTTGCAAACTCAATAATCTCCTCAGGGGAGTGGTGGATTCGTCCACACTGGACACTTTCAAGGCTCAGCTTGACAGGGTGCTGGGTCATCTCTTTTAGACTATATATTATGTAAAAGGCTGGACCAGGTGACCCTCAAGTTCCTTTCCAACCTGGCATTCTGTGACCCTGCTCCTGTTCCATTATTCCTTTATCGAGTCTCTCTCGATTTAATGGGAACAATTAAATAAATTAAGCTCCCTAAATGTTTTCAGTGACCAGCAATCATTAAAATTCACAGAGCTCAGAGTTTAGACATCTCCTTACCAAAAACATCCTGGTAGTACTGGCCTCAGAACTTAAAGCTGGGTTGGAACTTGCGAGGAGATGGATTTGAGTCAGAAGCTGAACATGCTTGAAGAATAAAACCAGACAAATAGGGATTTCTTAGTGCATCAGAAATCCAAGTAACCAGAAAGCATAAGTATAGAGGCACAAGAAATCCCCTCAGCAGCCCCAAAACCACATTCTGACTTTAAATAACTTTTTAAGCAATAGAAGCTCTGGGGAAATATCCACTGGCAGGAAGTTTATTACCCAGATTTTGAACACATCACCCCAGTAAATCTTACGGCAGTTTCCTTGCTTTTGTGCCAAAGTCCCATACCACAACCATCAACACAGAAAGGATTTTCTTTTTCTAATTAAATACTTAATTATTTCTTCAGAACTAAACCAGTACCCTTTGTAACATTCTCAGAAAGTAATAAAGAAGGTGAAAAGAGGATTTTGACAGATTACAGCCAGAAATCAAGGATGGCCAAGGCAGGAAAGAGGTGTCAGGAAATAAGCTCAACTTCGCATTCAATTAAAACTGTCCTTCAGGAATCAGACACGTGACTATCACCTGCTAGAGCTTCAAACACAGCTTTTCTGCCTCGTTTCTTCAAGGAAGCAGCCACAGTGCTTTTTGTACCACTGGTTTTTCCCTTCCTGCGCAGCACAGGGCAAACATTCATTAGGCCACACCAAATAACTGCTTATTACCTGCTGCATTTGCTGCTGGAGCCTCCTCCTTTGCACGCTGTCCAGAACAAGGCTCTGAAGAGGCTTCTCATTTTGAGGTTTTGATTTTTCCTCTTGCGGTGGTTTGATAGAGGACTTCTTCATTCTCAACTGCTCCAGCTGTTCCTTCACCGTCCGGTGCTGTTCATTCAGTAAATTGGCCAGAGGTTCTTCAAATCTGGTTGGGATCAGGAGGACCAGGAAATAATAAGGATGGGATTTAACAACCACTTCCACGTATTGAGAATACTTCACTCTACTGTGAACGCGCTGTTCAAGAACCATCATCCTTGTGCTACTCAACACTTTGACCATGTCATTTGGGCCCCTCGCTACAAGAAAGACATTGAGGAGCTGGAGCGTGTCCAGAGAAGGGAACAGAGGTGGGGAAGGGGCTGGAGAACAAGGGTTAGACTCCACAATCTCGAGGGTCTTTTCCAACCAACTGATTCTATGATTTATTATAGACAAACCATCTACAAACAGAGCATGAAGTTACCCTGCTTTTAGACTGTAGCTGGTTTAAGAGTTGCTGCACTCCCCTCTGGCACTGCTCATCCCAGAGGGAGCATCGCAAAACTCCAGCTTTTGTTTTAGCTCCTTTCCCAAACAGATACAGCTTGATCTTGAGCTGATCTGCCCCATAAATAAGGAGACACCATTCAGACCACAGTTCAGCTTCTGTAATCAGTTAAAAGGAGTGACACTGCTACCTAGAAAGAAACACTTTGGACCCTTTCCTCTTCAGGACATTGTTTCAACTGTAACTCATCCTAAAAATCATCAGAAGGCAATATCCAAACTTTTTATGGTTTCAGACTGAGGCCTCAGCCATCTTATGTGGTTCTTTTCCACAGGGACAATACACAGAGCACGGAGATGAAAGAACAGAACAGACCCCTCCACTAGTGACGCTGCCTCACTGGAACAGACCACGATTCTGAGAGATTTTGGCTTTTCCGGCTGATAAAGAACAGCTGCCATCAATCTTTTAGTGCAGCCAGTTTTGCTGTCTTTTTCTGAATCATGGAATAGTTTAGGTTGGAAGGGACCTTAGAGATCATCCAGTTCCAACCCCCTGACATGGGCAGGAACACCTCCCGCTAGACCAGGTTGCCCAAGGTCCCATCCAACCTGACCTTGAACCCCTCCAGGGATGGGGCATTATCATCATCATCTTCAGATGCACCACGATTAGTGAAATCGAAGGTTACAGACAGCAAAAAAGAGGGTCAAAATGTTCAATCTCATAAATAAAAAAACAGCTCAGAGATTTCAAAGCAGTGGTTGGTGCTGAGAGAGCATCACCCCTCTGGTGGAGGGCACAGTACAGCTGAGGGAAACAGATGGTTTTTAGCATAACAGAGTTGTTATTGTTTTAATTTTATGACCATAACCACATGATCCTACCTAAGCGCTTGCGGTGTATTGAAATTTGGCCGTGACTCTGATACATTATCCTCATCCTCTGGACCTTCATCCTCCATGTTCGAGAAACCCATCTCGTCCTGAAACTGATAGCAAGCGTGCAGCAACAGTCAGGAATCAAAAAATTAAATAGTATTTACATCTTCAGCTAACGAAGCTCACATTGATCTTCTTAGCACAGGCACCGATCTCTCCAGGGACTTGGGGAAGTGCCTGTACGCATTCCTTCTCAAGGCTAAAAATCTCACTTACGGTCTCAAACAGCTCCTCCATCAGTTCATTCACTTCCTTTTCTGCAAGAAAAATTAAGAAGGATGAAGATTCCACTTCCAAGAAACACTTTGCAATCCTGTCATAATATCAAATCCTTTAAGGAACGCGCTCGCAAAGGGAAACTCTCCTCTTGAATCACAGAATCGCTTGGTTGGAGAAGCCTTTGAGATCATTGAGTCCAACCACCCCTGTCCGCTACTGAACCACCTCTGAGCACCTCATCTGCCCAGCTTTTAAATACGTCCAGGGGTGATGACTGAACCACCTCCCTGGGCAGCCGTTCTTGGGCCTCGTAACCCTTTTGGTGAAGTAATTTTTCCTAATGTCTAATCTGAACCTCTCCTGGCACAACCCGATATACATATACTCGAGTCACAAGGCAAGCGCTCAATTCTTAGTTGGCTGAAGCTTTCTGAAAGGCTGCACTATCACTTGAGTATCGTTCTCCAGTCTTTGCTCGGGGGTTAAGCAGCCTCTGAGGGCACAGCAGCTCTAGCCAGATCCTCTCAGCATTCACAGAAAGCCAGAAAAACTGTTCACGCCCTTCTGCAGATTTTTTTACAATCAGCCTACGCTGCGAAAATCTTCGCGACAAATCACTCATTTTCCAACATTAATTACTAATCCTAACAAGAAAAGAGGTTGGATTCTCAAAGGACTTACTGGTAATTCTCACAGCACGATCGTTCCTGAAGTCTTCTGTATCTGGTTCATCCAGATCCTCCAGGAAGTTGTACTCGGGGTCATCATCATCATCTGCTTCATCTAGCAAGAAGCAAGTTTTGAGCCGTTATTTCCCTTCCCCTGATCCACACATTCATAGAATCACAAAATCATTTGGTTGGAAAGGACCTTTGAGATTATAAAGTCCAACCGTACGTGTCCACTACTAAACCATCCCTGAGCACCTTGTTCAGGGATGCGGACTCCACCACTGCCCCGGGCAGCCTCTAACAGCGCCAGAGAATCCTATTAGTGAAGAAATTTTCCCAAATATCCAATCTAAACCTCCCCGGCACAACTTGAGGTCACTTCCTATCTCGTCCTATCACGTCCCTAACGAGAAGCATGACACAAATCGATTCAGGCGTATCAGCGCTACGAGCTTCACGTTACAGCCTGATGGATTATGGACTGGAGCACTTAATTTCTGTTTGTGGTGGCCAGTGACTGCACGAGCTGGCTCGTAAATGTTGGCAAGTGAGACCCGTGAAGTTTAGAACCCCTCACCAAGGTCCATAAAGGAGATGAGGAAAGTTGGGGGCATGGAAAACATGTGCATCACTAAACACGACTCTGGCTGCAGCCAAGATCAACAGGTATAAACAGAAAGAAAAAGCTCCAGGTCTTCAACGTAACCCCCCAGCGCCCACCACCGCATCTGTCACACACCTTCATTCTCCACATCATCGTTCATGAGTCCTCCAAGCCACCTTTTCCATTCTTCATCATCCGCAGTGTTGGGATCGTACATGTCAGGCGTGATATCTGGGGCTCGGAGCTCAGCCTCCAGTTGCCCCAGAGGAACATCCTTCAGCGGTCTCTTGGATCGGGTTCGGAAGGCAATGAGGCTGTCTTCCAGAGGCTGAAAGGTGAAGAAAAAGCACAATGAAATTACAATGTCTCTGCTTTTCTCAGTTTCTCCGAGGTTTTCAGCCAAGACGAAAGTCCAATATCAAAAATATTAGGTTCCTGCTTCAAAGAATCATTTACTTCAATGGTTTGATAAAGCTAAATTATCATTACACTCACTATTAAACTGTTTATATTATTGTTCATTTACCTCATGCTAAACTCTTGCCTAGGGACGTATTTAAAAGGCAGGTAAATGAGGTGCTCAGAGATGGTTCAGTAGTGGACAAGGATGGTTGGACTCAATCTTCTGAAAGGTCTTTTCCAACCAAACAATTCTATGATTTCGTCTCATCATCCATTCTCTCACAGAGAGAACATCTACACACTACGGAGATTCGACTTATTATTTAGTGCTATAAAAAGGGAGCAGAACGCAATAAAACAGCAGAGAAAACCAGAAAGCTACCTCCTTCCTAACAAATTTTACTCAATCTAAAGCTGGTACCTGGTAGGAATCCATGCACACTGGGCTCGAAGCCAACTCTTCATCCACTGCGTGCAGCTTCTCCATGAACGTGCTGTCTCTGTTTTGCTTTGGTTTAGGTGGTGGCGGAGGTCCCATGGGAACTACTTCAGCGCTAATATGTCTCACAACAGGCGTAGGAACCTTCTCCGCCTAATTAAAAAGGCCTTTGCGTTAAAAGGTTTTATTTAGAACAAGAACATACGCTTCCAAGGACGGCGTTAAGTCTCTTTTCTGCTCGACTAGAGTCTAACACGACAGAAAGGAGAGAAACGCTTCACAGAACGAAACGGGTTCTTCATATCACCCTCACTTCAACTTTCAGAGAGTACAAACGCGTTTACTATTCGAGAGACTTGCAGGAAAAGAGATATTTGGAAGACCTGAGTATCGGTCTCGCCATTAACAGAGCTGATAAATCTGAACACCAGTAATCGTAGCACGCTCCTAATCCTCCCAAAAGCAAAGAAGGAGGCGGAAATGTCAATACATCATTGCTCTTCTCCGATTTCGCCGTCAGGGGACAGTTCTCGCAGGTGCCTTCTCATTCTTGTCTGCTGGTATTCAACTCTTATCACGCTGCACAGACTCCTACTGACGTGACAGCGCATACAGTCACCACAAATACCTTTCTGCTTTTATCAAAATCACTTTCTCCTCCTCAGCCAAGCGCAGAAAGCAATTCTCCTGCACTCCTCTCAAAAACAAATCAGAAAAATAACCATTATCTGAAGAAGAGCCAATTGTTTCCATTACCAATGCTTTTTTTAAGCACTTGTGTTTGGTTTGGAGCAAATTCCTCCTGCAAGGGTTGCGCTTTGTGCAGGAACCATTGCAGCGGGACCCTACGGCACCTCCAACGTCACCACATTAAGCAATAATATGTCCTTCGGCATTAATAATTTCGGAATAACGACTGAAAGGTGCTTCGAAAGAAAGTAAGAACCCTCTGGCAAGTTTACCTCGCAGAGCGTCCCTCCCTCTTCATCAGAGGATCGCCTGGTCCTGGATCGTTTTGCTCCTCGAGGAGAAGAAGCAGTGCTCTCCACATCACTCTCCAGTAAGCTCTACAGCACAAGAGATGCAGAGTGCAATCAATCAATCACGCCGTAGTCAATCATTGCTTCAACTAATACCCCAAAGACTGGGCTTTTCAGCCAAATTAATAAAACAGCACTAAAAAAAAAAAAGACTACTAGGAGGTCCAGGATGACTTACAAGTTTTGAATTGTTAAAAAAAGAGAGAGGATTCCACTGCCTCAAACACACAGACTGAACAGAACAGCAAGTTGTGTTTACCTCTTCTGCAGTCTCATCCTCATCCTCATCATCAGGCTGGTATTCTTCATCCGATGAATCGTCTTCCTCAAGAGGGATGTCCACAAACTGAGGAGGCTGCAACAGAACAGAGGAAAAGTGACTGTTTTTTTCCAGGAAGATAAAGAGCTGCACTGCCAGCTCAAAGATTTCTAACTGAGGAAACACCTTGCAGCTCAGAAAGGAAGGAGGTTACTGGAGGGTGAGGAAATGAAAGAAATTAAAGTAAGATTGGTAAAGTGGCTGGAAAAAGTAAAGAATAGGCACAAAAGATTTAGCATTTATATGACTGAAAGCCTGCAAGAGCAGACGCTATCTCAAATCAGGTTTCTGGGATGTGAATGGCCTTCTGCTACATCACTGAATCCTACACACGGCCTTGATAACAAATCCTTTGGAACAGGCAGAGCTCAGGAAAGAAAATTAAGACCCAAGCTGTGTTTCCGGGCAGTTCTAGAGTGAACAGAACAGATCCAGGGAGAGGATCTCGCAGCGCCAGGCCTGGGCATGGCATCATAAAATCATAGAATCATCAGGTTGGAAAAGACCCACCAGATCAAGTCCAACCATTCCCATCAATCACTAACCCATGGCCCTCAGCACCTCGGCCACACGGCCCTTAAACCCCCCCAGGGAAGGGGACTCAACCCCCTCCCTGGGCAGCCTCTGCCAGGGACCAATCACCCTTTCCATGAAACATTTTTTCCTGATGTCCATCCTGAGCCTCCCCTGGGGGAGCTTGAGGCCATTCCCTCTCGTCCTGTCCCCTGTCCCCTGGGAGAAGAGCCCAGCTCCCTCCTCTCCACAACCTCCTCTCAGGGAGTTGCAGAGAGCAATGAGCTCTCCCCTCAGCCCCCTCTTCTCCAGGCTGAACCCCCCCAGCTCTCTCAGCCACTCATAAGGCCTGTTCTCCAGCCCCTTCCTGGCCACAACACATCAGACACTGGCCCACTCCACTCCACCAAAAGGTTCCTTGCCCCAAAAGGCATTTCCAGTACAGTTTCCTGTTTCCCAGCAGTCATTCACTTACCTTCACCTCATTTGCCTTCTTAATTGGAGAAATATTCCATGTTGGAATCACCTGAAGAGAGGGAAAACACTTTTAACTGTCTTGGTGACAGCTGAGGCAATCATGCCACCAAAAAAGCTTGGGCCCTTGTTCTCCAAAACAGCCCAGAAACAGCAGACTTCAAATAAAGGCTTTCAAAACCGCCCCTGACCTCTGCAGGCCTTTGTGTGATGGAGACTGTGAATTCACTGCATTTTCTAACCCTGATCTAGTTAGATTCCGTTCATCTACAATGAATTCTTTTTTAACGTTGTTTTAACTCTTTTTTTTAAATTATTATTATTTTAAGAATAAATCACATCAAAGCACACTTTATGCTTCTTTCAGAAGACCCACAGCCGTTCAGGCAGGGGGCGAGTTCAATAGTAAAAGCAGATGACACACTTACCACTCCTTTCTCCACAACTTCCTTCAGTTTGGAACGAGTCATTTTGGGCTCCTGAAAGTTTAAACCAAGAGAACAGCAACTTATTCAGCCATTTGCCTTAACTGCAAACCTACCCAGCAAATCTTTACTACAAGACTGTTATCCTTTTTTAAAGTCTTTACTTTTTTTATTCTGACATGATCAGAGCGACATCAAACTATAGAATCATGGAATGGGTTGGGTCAGAAGGGACCTCAAAGCCCATCCAGCCCCGCGCCAGCTTCCCTGGAGCCCCTCTCAGCACTGGAAGCTGCTTCAAGGTCTCCCTGGAGCCCCTCTCAGCACTGGAAGCTGCTTTAAAGTCTCCCTGGAGCCCCTCTCAGCACTGGAAGCTGCTTTAAAGTCTCCCTGGAGCCCCTCTCAGCACTGGAAGCTGCTTCAAGGTCTCCCTGGAGCTCCTCGCAGCACTGGAAGCTGCTTCAAGGTCTCCCTGGAGCCCCTCGCAGCACTGGAAGCTGCTTCAAGGTCTCCCTGGAGCCCCTCGCAGCACTGGAAGCTGCTTCAAGGTCTCCCTGGAGCCCCTCGCAGCACTGGAAGCTGCTTCAAGGTCTCCCTGGAGCCCCTCGCAGCACTGGAAGCTGCTTCAAGGTCTCCCTGGAGCCCCTCGCAGCACTGGAAGCTGCTTCAAGGTCTCCCTGGAGCCCCTCGCAGCACTGGAAGCTGCTTCAAGGTCTCCCTGGAGCTCCTCGCAGCACTGGAAGCTGCTTCAAGGTCTCCCTGGAGCTCCTCTCAGCACTGGAAGCTGCTTCAAGGTCTCCCTGGAGCCCCTCGCAGCACTGGAAGCTGCTTCAAGGCCTCCCTGGAGCCCCTCTCAGCACTGGAAGCTGCTTCAAGGTCTCCCTGGAGCTCCTCGCAGCACTGGAAGTTGCTTTAAGGCCTCCCTGGAGCTCCTCGCAGCACTGGAAGCTGCTTTAAGGCCTCCCTGGAGCTCCTCGCAGCACTGGAAGCTGCTTCAAGGTCTCCCTGGAGCTCCTCGCAGCACTGGAAGCTGCTTTAAGGCCTCCCTGGAGCTCCTCGCAGCACTGGAAGCTGCTTTAAGGCCTCCCTGGAGCTCCTCGCAACACTGGAAGCTGCTTCAAGGTCTCCCTGGAGCTCCTCGCAGCACTGGAAGCTGCTTTAAAGTCTTCCTGGAGCTTCTCGCAGCAGTGGAAGCTGCTTCAAGGCCTCCCTGGAGCTCCTCGCAGCACTGGAAGCTGCTTCAAGGTCTCCCTGGAGCTTTCTCTTCTCCAGGCTGAACAACTCCAACTCTCCCAGCCTGTCACCAAAAATAAACCCTCATGATTCTGCTCCGTAATTTACGCTGATACTCAGACACTAGGCACTTCAACTTTAATTAACGAAACCAATTTTGGTGCCACCTGCTCTACCTGTTGTCTCCACACCACAGACCAGGATGACGCAGTGGTGAAGGTATCAATCATTCGGAACATCTTTAAAAAAAAAAAAAACAAACTGAAAAAGCTCTTCACTTACAAACAAAGGGATATCTTCTGTCTCGCTGATGGCTGCTTTCATCATGGCAACCACGTGCTCGTTTGTGATCACTTCCTATAGAAACACACAAAAAATACCTTTCACGTTCCATTTATTAAAAGGAAAGAGACTTAAGGTTAAAATAAACCAGTCAGAAACATAATGGGAGATATATTCAGTGCACAATATACTTTGTAATGATACTATAATAGAATCACGAAACGGTTTGGGTTGGAAGAGACCTCAAAGCCCATCCAGTTCCACCCCCTGCACTGGGGGGTTCACTGTTAAGACCACAGAGTGCAAAGTAAGCAGAGCAGTGATAAAACCATTTGCATTTTAGTTCAACTACTCCCACTACTGTTGTTAGGGTACAGTAAACCAGACTCGTTTGATACTGTAAATAAACAGCAGTCAGAGATCAATAGAATCATAGAATCACCAGGTTGGAAAAGACCCATCGGATCATCAAGTCCAACCATTCCTATCAAATACTAAACCATGTCCCTCAGTGCCTTGTCCACCCGTCCCTTAAACCCCTCCAGGGTCCCTTAAACACCCCCAGGAAACGAAGCCAAGTCCAGGTAACTCATACAAACACCCCATGGTTCTCTCTTTCAAGCTTCTTATAGAAGAGATTAGGACACAAGTGCCTACCCAGTCTGCTCCATTCACGAAATCAAGTGCTGCTATTTGTGAGATAAAACACTTCTCCATTCCCGGTCCCACCACACTCACGTGCAGGATGTTCCGCACATTCACAACTGTCAGGTTATGCTGTTTAGCTCCATCTTCTAAGGTGCGATCAAGGGTATCATCCAGCTTGATGTCACAGGTCAAAGATCCTTCCTCTTCTTGACTTCTCCCTTCTCTTTTCCGTTTGGTTGCCTTCCTTCTCCTCTTCCTTCTCTCAACATCCTCTCCATCTTGCTCCTCTGAAAATTAATAAAAATGGAATCCAAGAATTCAGATACGGCACATTCTTAGTGTATAAGTTTAAAAAGAAAAAGGCAGAATTCTACAGATACTGAGGTGGCAGCAGCTTGCCGATGGCTGATAAGGAGCCCACTCAAATGGAAAAGGCCCCAAGAACGAGCAACAGCTCTTGAATGAAAGACTCCAGTTCTGCAGGGCCTGAGCAAGTCCCTTTGGCCAAGCAAATCATAGAATCATGGAACGGTTTGAGCTGGAAGGGACTTTAAAGCCCATCCAGTTTCACCCCTGCCACCTCCCACTGGATCAGGGGCTCCAAGCCCCATCCAACCTGGCCTTGAACACCTCCAGGGACAGCGCAGCCACCACTGCTCTGGGGAAACTGAGGCAGAGCCTCCCCACCCTCAATGTGAAAAATTTCTTTCTAATGTCAAATCTACATCTCCCCATCTCTCCCAAAACGATTTCACAGAATGGCCTCAGCAGCCTTTTTTACGCCTTTTCCAGAAGAGGCGTTTTAAGTGCGGTATCAAGATTAAAACAGTTGCAGAAGTCCGTGCACCACACAGCAAGAGCAGGTTACAGTTTCCAGGACTTAAAAGTGTCTCACAAGTGACATCAGAGATCAGCTCCAGCGAGTTTCACTTAGATACCTGCGGTTTATTCAGCCACTGAATTAAGGAGCACAGGATGAAAACTCTTCACCTAAACAGCCGTGGCGTACACAACTCCGGAGCTGTGCATCTACTGCGTCGAGTCACAGCTCTGTTCCTTGCAGAAAGTTTATCCAAAGGAATAAACAGCACTAAATCTACATTTTCCTCCCCAGACTACTGGGGCCACTCACCAGCCCTGGGGTTCTTCGGTGGCTTCATCACGGTAGGATTTTTCACAGCCACCTGCAAAGAACTTCTCATCGGAGACTCCTGCACTGCAGCCTGGTTTTCCGTCTCATACGGATCTCCCTGCGGATCCACTTGCACCTCTGCAGACAACTTAGGCACTTTCCCTGTGAAGGACACATTAAGCTATAGTCCATATGCCTCACAGACATGGGTGAGCAACGTTCCGAGGCTGCTGCAATTACAAAAGCTTCCTGGGACCCATTCAGGTCTATCCATCAGCTGCACAAGTCTAATCCAGCCTGTCAAAGCAATCCAGACAACAGTGAACGTGACAGCAGTCCCATCCTGCTGGACAAATCCAGGCAACGCGATTCCTACCTCCAGCTATTCCAGTCTTCCTCCCTCCGCTATCAGTTCTGCGCAGCTACGCTCAAAATCGTTCCTGTCAAATGATCCCATCACAAAAAAAAAAAAAATACGATGGTTTGTTTCAAACACAACCGCAACAGCAGGAATCAAGAGGTGAAGGAAAGCACAGGTGACCACAAGGTTAGGAGGCAGCTCCAGAGCTGCTCCGAGCCCATCTAAAGCCAGAATATCGCTGGCAAGGCGGCTGCGTTCTCTCTCACTCCTACCCTGCATGGTCACAGGAGTTGTGCAAGCCTAGAAAACGACCATGGACTGATCTCTGTTCCAACTCCCTAAAAGAAAATCAGCTTTTCGTCAAAGCAGCAAGCTTATCGCAGCAAGACGAGAGCCCGACGCTGCTTCTCACAAGCAGAGGGGGAAGCGCTGTCACCCTAAGCTGCAGCCTGGGGTCAGAAGGGGCTAAAAAGCCCGTTAGAAAACAGTGGAAATGTAAAATAATGGAAACGTACAGGTTCGCCAACACCTTAATTCGGTACAAAAACACCTTATCACCCCCCTGAAAGCAGCTCCCTGGCAGTTTTGCATCGCTGCACAGAAAATTCAGATCAGGGAGCTCCGGATGGAGAAGGAAAGAAGCCCCCAATGCTCCCCATGCTTTTTTTTTTTTTTGCCAGATCAATTCTCCTGCTTCACTGAGTTCAGAGACAAAGTGAAAAGGATGGGTAATCTGGGGAAAGAGGGCACAACCACTTATTCCAGCTCACTTAAGGGTGAACAGATGTATCTTCCACCATCACCTGTTTGCACTCTTCCCCCTCTCAAACGCGAGGTCACACAGAGCTGGAGCCAGCTCCGAATCACCAAGAGACGTGACCGGCGTGGAGCTCATAGCAACATTAAAATGAGTACTTAGAAAGCGATAGGGCATAAAATATCTGGGGGAATTTATCCATATGCCTGGAGATCGGAAATTCCGTGTCCCAGCTCTCGCCCGGCCGCACGCGACTGATGGAGATCACTCCCTCGGGCCTCCCAGCCTCGATGACGGAGTGTTTGCTTCCTAAAACTCCAAAATGACTCTCAGAGAGCTGACTTGCTGGCATTTGCAATATCAACACCCCCGTCCCCCTTTACCTTCGGCCCCCTCGGAGCTTCCAGCGGGGAGCAGCCTGGCAGCGCTTGGCTCCTTCGTGCCCGGTGCCTCCTTGGCGACCGTCGGTGCCTCCTTGGTGTCCGGTGCCACCTCCATGCCCGCTGGTGCCTCCTTGATGTCCAGGGTCCCCTTTGTGCCCAGTGTCCCCTTCGTTCCCGGTGCACCCTTTGTGTTTGATGTCTCCCTGACGGCCAGTGTCCCCTTGATGTCCGGTGTCCCCTTGGTGGCCCGTGTCTCCTTGATGTCCAGTGTCCCTTTCGTTCCTGGTGCCTCCTTCGTTCCTGGTGCCTCCTTGATGTCCAGTGTCCCCCTCATTCCCGGTGCCTCCTTGATGTCCAGTGTCCCCCTCATTCCCGGTGCCTCCTTGATGTCCAGTGTCCCCCTCATTCCCGGTGCCTCCTTGATGTCCAGTGTCCCCCTCATTCCCGGTGCCTCCTTCATTCCCGGTGCCTCCTTGACGTCCAGCATCCCCTTTGTGCCCAGTGCCCCCTTCGCTCCCGGTGCCTCCCTCATCCCCGGTGTCCCCTTGGCACCCGGTGCCTCCCATGGAACCGCCGCCATCACCCTCATTCCCGGCGCCTCCTTCGTCCCCGGTGCCTCCCTCGCACCCGCTGCCCGCCTCCCGTCCCGCACCGAGGCCTCCCCGCTGCTCATCCCGCAGCCTCGAGGCACCGTTCTGGCGGCGGCGGCGGCGACTCCTCCCGCAGCGCCCGCCGAGGCGGAGCCGGCCTCCTCGCCGCCCTCCCGCGGCCCCGTCGCCGCCGCCGCCGCCGCCGCTCTCCTCTTCTTGCAGGGCAGCATCTTGAGCGAGAGCGACATCCCACCGGGCAGATCATCGGCCCCCGCCCCCTCCTCCTCCTCCTCCTCCTCCTCCCCGGGAAGCGGAAGGCGCCGGCAGAAGCCGCCCCGCCCGCTGCGCCTGCGCCGCCATCTTGGTGGTGAGGCGAGCGGCCGCCATGTTGGCGGCCCCGGAATCACGAGAAGGAGGGGAACGGCCGCCATGTTGGCGGCCCGAGAGTCACGTGGATGGGAGGGCGGAAGAAAGGAGGGGTGGCCGCCATGTTGACGGGCCCCACCGTCACGTGACTAGAGGAAGGGGGCGGCCGCCATGTTGGTGGCGCCGGCGTCACGTGGTGCGGGAGGAGTGGGGGGGGGAGGCGGGTCGGCCGCCATCTTTGCTCGCTGCCTCTGGGCGTCGTGCCCGCTGCTCGGAGTTCCCCGCCCCGTTCTGTGGGAAAGAGCTCCTGAGCTCATTGTGCGGCTTGAGGAAAGCCAGAGATTTTATTCTGAGCCTGCCAGACCGCGTTCATGAGCGCCTGGGCTTGCATGGCAAAGCACAGGGAGCAGTTGTCCTCTGCTCCATGCTGGGCATGCCACCCCTTTAATCCTGGCTGAAGGCTCCTACTGATGTAATCATTCCATGCATCCATTAGTAATGTCTCCATAACTCATAGAATCATGGAATGGTTTGGGTTGGAAGGGACCTCAAAGCCCAGCCAGTCCCACCCCAGCCATGGGCAGGGACACCTCCCACGAGATCAGGGGCTCCAAGCCCCATCCAACCTGGCCTTGGACACCTCCAGGTGTTCCAGGGCCTCACCACTCTCGTTGTCAAGAAATTCCTCCTTATATCAAGTCTAAATCTGCTCCTCTCCAGTTTATACCTGTCCCCTCATCCCGTCACCACAAGCCTTTGTAGACAGACCCTCCCCAGCTTTCTTGTAGCCCCTTCAGGTACTGGAAGGTCGCTATAAGATCTCCTCGGAGCCTTCTCTTCTCCAGGCTGAACAAGCCCAACTTTCTCAGCCCGGCCTCATAGGGAAGGTCCTCCAGCCCTCACATCATCCTTGTAGCCTCCTCTGGACCCGTTCCAAAAGTTCCATCTCCTTCTTCTGTTAAGGATTCCAGAACTACATACAAGACTCCAGATGAGGTCTCACAAGGGAGGAACAGAGGGGCAGAATCACCCCCCTAACCCTACTGGCCACTCTTCTCTATTGTTTGAAAGTTAGATGGTATGTTCCTCTGATACCGTGGCTTTTTTATAGCATGTTTTTTCCTAATAGTGTTTTTCCAGACACTTTGTTTTATGTTCAGTCTGGTCTGTGCTGAACAGGCGCGTCTTCTACCATTCCCTCTGTTTACAGCCTTTCCCCATCTCAAATGCAAGGTCAGACAGAGCTGGAGCCAGCTCCAAATTAGCAAGAGATTTTGCTGTGGTGAAGTTCATAATAACATTAAAACGAGTCCTTGGAAAGGAATAGAATAGGTGTAAGATTCATGGGAAATTTTATACACATGTATATAAGTGGGAAAGCTCTTCTGTTCCAGCTCTTGTCTCACTGCAAATGATTGATGGAGATTGCCTTGTGTTTCCCAGGCCTGATTAAAGGGGGTTTGATTCGTAAAACTCCAAAACGAGTCTTAAGAGAGTTGATTTGCTGGAATTTTGGGTCTCAATGTCTTGTGGTCAGTCTGGTCTGTGCTGAAGAGACGTGTCTTCCAGCATCCCCTCTGTTTGCAGCCTTTTCCCATCTCATGGTTTAGTGTTTGATAGCAACGGTTGGACTCGATGATCCAGTGGGTCTCTTCCAACCTGGTTATTCTATGATTCTATGATTCAAATGCAAGGTCAAGCAGACCAAATTAGCAAGAGATGGTGAAGTCCATAATAACATTAAAACAAGTCCCTAGAAAGGAACAGAATAAGATTTTTGGGAAGATTTATCCCTACACGTGGTGATGGTGAGACTGCTTTTTGAATCCTGGGGTCAGTTCTGGGCCCCTCCCCACCAGAAGGATGTTGAGGCTCTGGAGCGAGTGCAGAGAAGAGCAACGAAGCTGGGGAGGGGGCTGGAGAAGAAGAGGAGCGGCTGAGAGAGCTGGGGGGGTTCAGCCTGGAGAAGAGGAGGCTGAGGGGAGAGCTCATTGCTCTCTGCAACTCCCTGAGAGGAGCTTGTGGAGAGGAGGGAGCTGGGCTCTTCTCCCAAGGGACAGGGGACAGGACGAGAGGGAATGGCCTCAAGCTCCTCCAGGGGAGGCTCAGGATGGACATCAGGAAAAAAATTTTCATGGAAAGGGTGATTGGTCCCTGTCAGAGGCTGCCCAGGGAGGGGGTTGAGTCCCCTTCCCTGAGGGGTTTAAGGGCCGGGTGGCCGAGGTGCTGAGGGACACGGGTTAGTGATTGATGGGAACGGTTGGACTCGATGATCCGGTGAGTCTCTTCCAAGCCGGTGATTCTATGATTCTACGATGGGAAATCTCTCCGGTCCCAGCTCCCGTCTGGCTGCACATCACGGATGGAGATGCCTCCCTCGCGTTGCCCAGCCTTGATTAAATGCTGTTTGCTTCCCAAAACTCCGAAACGACTCTGAGGAGAGTCGATTCTCCGGCATTTTCGGTCTCGGCGGCGCCGCTTGCCGAGTCACCGGGGCGGGGCGGGGGGGGGGGCGGAGCCTGCACCGGGGACCGCTCGGCGTCGCCTGCATCCCGGGCTGCGAGCATCCTCGGGGCCGGGGTGGGGGGGGGCGGACACCGGGACCGCGGCTCCTCCGCAGGGGGCTCCGAGCCATGGCGGAGATCACCAGCGTCCACCCCGGCTTCGGTGAGTGGGGTTCGGGGGGCTCCCAGGCGGTTCCCGGCGCCGGGACCGGTTCCTCTCCTCATCACATCCCACCTCCCCCCCCCCCCCCCCCCCGCCATCGGGGACGGTGCAGCGCGAAGCCCCGGGGCCCCCGCGGGCAGCGGAGCCTCAGGGTGGGGGGGTCCGGGGAGCCCCGGGAGAGGCGTCCCCGCCGCATGACGTGATGTCTGTGCCGGGCTGCGCCGCGCCCCGGCCCCTTTGTTCGCGCCTCCTCCCCCGGGGCCGGGGCGGCTGCGGCACCGGGGAGCCCCGGGGGCGGCGAAACGGGGACGGCGGAGGAACCGCACCCGCCGCTCTCATCGCCCCGGGGTGCGGGGGGAGCTCGGGGCCGCGTTCCAGACGTGCCCAGGAGCCGTTTTTTGCGCAGCCCGGTGGGTGAGGGGCGGGCGGCGCAGCGTTGGCCCCGGCCCCGGGGCTCCTCCTGGCTCCGGGCATCCTCCCGAGCATCCTCCTGAGCATCCTCCCAGCTCCCGAGCATCATCCCGAGCATCCTCCCGGCCTCCGAGCATCCTCCCGAGCATCCTCCCCGTCTCCGAGCATCCTCCCGAGCATCATCCCAGCTCCCGAGCATCCTCCCGAGCATCATCCCGGCCTCCGAGCATCCTCCCGAGCATCCTCCCGGCCTCCAAGCATCCTCCCGAGCATCATCCCGGCCTCCAAGCATCCTCCCAGTCTCCGAGCATTCTCCCAGCCCTTGAGCATCCTCCCGGCCTCCAAGCATCCCCTGAGCATCCTCCTGGCCACCAAGCATCCTCCCAGCCTCTGAGTATCCTCCCGGCCCCTGAGCATCCTCCTGGCCCTTGAGCATCCTCCCAATCTCTGAGCATCCTCCCGGCCCTTGAGCATCCTCCTGAGTTCCCTCCCAGCCTCCAAGCATCCTTCCAGCCCCTGAGCATCCTCCCAGCCCTTGAGCATCCTCCCAGTCTCCGAGCATCCTCCTGAGCATCCTCCTGAACCCCAGCATCCTCCCAGCCCTCGAGCATCCTCCCAGTCTCTGAGCATCCTCCGAGCATCCTCTTGGCCTCCAAGCATCCTCCCAGTCCCCAAGCATCCTCTCAGTCTCTGAGCATCCACCTGAGCATCTTCCCAGTCCCCGAGCATCCTCCCAGCCCCTGAGCATCCTCCTGGCCCCCAGCGTCCCCCTGGACCCAGGGCTCACCCTGGCACCATCCCCAGAGCTTCTCCCAGCACTGGCCCCAGCCCCAAGCGTCCTCCTAGCCCCGGGTCCCGGGCATCCTTCCAGGCATCCTCCCAGGCATTGTCCTGGTTCCCAAGCATCCTCCTGGCCCCCGTGGCTCGCCCTGGTCATCCTCCTGGCTGCGGCCCACGGATCTCCCGCTGGCCCTGGACTTGGGGCTCTTCCTGGTTCTTGGGCATCCTCCTGGCCCCAAGATTCTCCCAGCCAGCATCACTGTGTTCCTTCCTGGTCACCACTGGGCCCTGTGCACAAAGCACTGCTCCCACGAGTCCCTGGAATGCTGAAGTGCTTGGTAACAGCACTCCATGCGGCATCCCTTCTCCAAACTATGCTGTGTCTACTCAGCCTTTACCTTCCGTGTTTCCTGGAATCCAGGAGCCATCTGGCCACCATCAGCCATCAGGGTATGGTTAGCAAACAGCAGTTGTAAAAGGATATTTTCATTAATTGAAAAAATAATTTCATATACCAGAAAGTTGGGTTTGTTTCTGTTGAATCCTAGCTTCACGTTAGAGCAAAAATCTTTCCTACAGAGTCTGGATAGGAGAGTGCGGTTCGGCTCCTTCTGAGAAGGGAGAGGCTGCGGTGCCAGAACGTGGATGTTGAATACAGTAGAGATTTTAGGAAGCTGAGGAAGCTTAACTATAACTGGGATTCGGCTGCTTTACATCGGTGTGGTTTTCAGCTGTCAGGAATTACTCTCTACTCCACTCTGGTGAGACCTCACCTGGAGCCCTGGGTCCAGTTCTGGAGTCCTCAGAACAGGGAGGACATGGAGCTGTTGGAGCGAGCCCAGAGGAGGCCACGGAGATGATCCAAGGGCTGGAGAACCTCCCGTACAAGGCCAGGCTGGGAGAGTTGGGGTTGTTCAGCCTGGAGAAGAGAAGGCTCTGATGAGACCTTAGAGCAGCTCCCAGTGCTGAAAGGGGCTCCAGAAAAGCTGGGGAGGGGCTCTGGATCAGGGAGCTCAGGGAGAGGATGAGCAGGAACGGTTTTGAGCTGAAAGAGGGGAGATTGAAAAGAGATCTTAGGAGGAAATTCTTCACCATGAGGGTGGGGAGGCCCTGGCCCAGGTTGCCCAGAGCAGTGGTGGCTGCCCCGTCCCTGGAGGGGTCCAAGGCCACGTTGGATCCAGTGGGAGGTGTCCCTGCCCATGGCAGGGGTGGGACTGGCTGGGCTTTGAGGTCCCTTCCAACCCAAACCATTCTGTGATTCCATGAGTTATGGAGACAGGACTAATGGATCTGTGGTATGATTACATAAGTAGGAGTCTTCAGCCGGGAAAAGAGGGGTGGCACGAGCAGCACTGAGCAGGGGACAATTGCTCCCTGTCTCTTCTGATGCAAGAACAGGCAGCAAATGAACGTGGGCCAGCGGGCTCAGAATAAAAGCTCTTGCTTTCTCATGCTGCACAATGAGCTCAATTCCTCTTTCCTACAGAACATTATGGGATCCATGTAAAAGAGTTAAGATAATTCCATGGAAGAAAGCTCATAGCTTCTTCAAAACTTGTCCATCATATCTGCAGCAAATAAAGGTACGAGAGCTGGTTCTGTGAAGACACAATAGAAATAAAACATACACACAAAAAGAGGTCAGAATAGGAAAGGAGTTTTGGCATTTGTCCTTTTTTACCTGTCATGGATGCTTTTACTACCTGTGTTTGGCTGGGTTCTTTAGAGACCACTCGCCTCATTTCATAGAATCATGAACTGGTTTGGGTTGGAAGGGACCTCAAAGCCCATCCAGTCCCACCCCTGCCAGGGGCAGGGACACCTCCCACTGGATCAGGGGCTCCAAGACCCATCCAACCTGGCCTTGAGCCCCTCCAGGGATGGGGCAGCCACCCCTGCTCTGGGCAACCTCAGTCAGGACCTCCCCACTCTCACAGAAGAACATTTCTCCCTAAGATCTCATCTCGATCTCCACCTTTCAGCTCAAAACCGTTCCCCCTCTTCCTGTCCCTGATCAAGAGGGCAGGGGTGGAACTGGATGGGCGTGAGGTCCGTTCCAACTCAAACCATTCTGTGATTCTATGAAACACGATCCTTTGGTGACAATTAAACCAGTATAATAAGGATAATAAGTTGTCAGAAGAGCCTGGTTCTACCTTCCCCATCATCTTCCATCAAGAAAATGAAGACAGTGAGACGATCCGTCCCTTTTTCTCTCCTTTTAATGCTGAACAGATCCCACTTTTTGGTCTCTCCTCATCTTCCATCTGCTCTCCATCTTCCATCTGCTCCACCTTTTTATCATCTGGGTGGCCCTTGGCTGGGATTGCTTAAGGATGTCGATACGAGATGCTGGGGAGCTCAGCACCACGGGTCTCATTCTGTGTTTTGGAAATGCTTTTCCAGAGTCAACCGTTATATATAGAAAACACTGGCACGGTTGCTAAAAATAAACCCGTTGCTTTTTTCATTCGGGCTTGTCATTACTGACGAGCAGGGTTGACATAAGCTCTAGAAAATATCAAATAATCCTTAAATCCAAATGCAGGATTTTCTGGCGTTGGGTGTGGACGTTGGATTTCGGCGTGAAACGTTGGGTTTCCCGTCAGCTCCGTATGCGCCAGAAGGGGCTGGGAGAAAAACCAACCGTTTCGGGCCAAAAGGATGTGTTAAAAAATCATTGATAAAGGATAATTCCAGAGCCAGTGTTATGGCTGTGTTAATTACTCCCTTCTCGTGGTTAAAATAGAATTGTGTCATGTTTTTGAAAAGAAAAAAAGAAAAAGAAACCCACGAGAGCGCTTCCCTCATCCTATCACCACAAGCCTTCATAAGCAGCCCCTCCCCAGCTTTCTTGCAGCCCCTTCAGGTCACTACAAGGTCTCCTCAGAGCCTTCTCTTCTCCAGGCTGAGTAACCCCAACTCTCTCAGCCTGTCAAAAGAAATTAAAGGAAGTAATTTGATATTCTGGGGAAGCTTTGATACCGAGGTCGCTGAGTGGTGCTGCAGCGATCTACAAGGACAGTGCTGGGTCCTGCCCTTGGGCCACAACAACCTCACGCAGCTCCAGGCTCGGGGAAGAGCGGCTGGAAAGCTGCTCAGTGGAAAAGGACCTGAGGGTGTTGGTCAACAGGGACTGAACATGAGCCAGCGGTGGCCCAGGTGGCCAAGAAACCAACAGCATCCTGGCTTGGATCAGCCGTGGGGTGGCCAGTGAGAGCAGGGAAGGGATTGTCCTCCCGGACTCAGCACTGGTGAGGCCGCATCTCAAATCCTGGGTTCAGTTTTGGGCCCCTCACTCCAAGAAGTACATTGAGGGGCTGGAGTGTGTCCGGAGAAGGGAACGGAGCTGGGGAAGGAGGTGGAGAACAGGGGTTGTGGGAGGAGATGAGGCACCTAGGATTGTTTAGCTTGGAGGAGGCTGAGGGGAGGCCTCCTTGCTCTGCGCAGCTCCCTCAAAGGGGGCTGTAGCGAGGCGGGTGTTGGTCTCTTCTCCCAAGGAACAAGTGATGGGACAAGAGGAACTGGCCTCAAGTTGTGCCAGGGGAGGTTTAGATTGTGTATTAAGAAAAAAATCCTTAACTGAGAGAGCGGTGAAGCATTGGAAGAGGCTGCCTAGGGCAGCAGTGGACTCCTCACCCCTGGAGGGGCTAAAAAAATGCATAGATGTGGTGCTTCAGGACATGGTTTAGTTGTTATGTTGATATTGTGTTGATGGTTGAACTTGATGATCTTGGAGGTCTTTTCCGACCTTAATCATTCTACGATTCTGTGATCTCCAGCTGGCCCCACAGAGGTACAAGGGTACTGACTGCCTTGTCTCCTCCACAGATGTCTCTCCCGTCGTGGCCGGCCTCATCGGTGCTACCGTCCTCGTGGTGTCTGTCTCCGTAACAGTTTTTGTCTGGACATGCTGTCACCAGCAAGCAGAAAAGAAGCACAAAACCCCACCGTATAAATTCATTCACATGCTGAAAGGCATCAGTATCTACCCGGAGACCTTGAGTAACAAGAAGAAAATTAACCGAATCCGGAGAGACAAGAATGGAACTCCTAAGGAGGCTGGAAGGGGAAACCTCTTGGTGGACGCCGCCGAATCTGGTTTAATAGGCTCTGATAAGGCTCCAGATGGGCCAAACGCAGTCCCTCATGTCGACCAACTCCCAATAAAAGTGGATTATGGAGATGAACTAAGTCCAGATCAAAGCCTCACTCCGGGAGGAAGTAAAACCTCCTCCCCGTCTTCTCCAGGGGATGACGTCACGTTGGGTGAACTGACTTTCTCAGTGGACTACAACTTCCCTAAAAAAGCGCTGGTAGTCACCATCCAGGAGGCTCATGGGCTGCCAGTGATGGACGAGCACACTCAGAGCTCTGACCCTTACATCAAGATGACAATTCTTCCAGATAAAAGGCATCGAGTGAAGACTCGTGTGCTCCGCAAGACGCTAGACCCGGTCTTCGATGAAACCTTCACCTTCTATGGGATCCCATACAGCCAGCTTCAGGATCTGGTCCTTCACTTCCTCATACTGAGCTTCGATCGCTTTTCTCGAGATGATGTGATTGGAGAGGTCATGGTGCCCCTTGCCGGGGTGGATCCAAGCACTGGAAAGGTTCAGCTGACCAGGGAGGTCCTCAAAAGGAACATACAAGTAAGTGGCTTCATTTAAGACTCTTTGCACTGAGGGGCATGGTTTAGATTCTATGTATTTGATAGGAATGGTTGGACTCAATGATCCGGTGGGTCTTTTCCAACCTGGTGATTCTATGATTCTATGATTCTATGATTCTATGATTGTGTTTGGTCCCAGTTCTCCTGGGCCAGTAGCATCTGTGGTCTAATAGGCAGGAATGCTGCAAATCCTTAACCGTGAAACCCATTCTTCTGCAGACGCGTAATACTGGTTGTGCTCTTCGGTTCCCTGCTGTGGCTTTACGATGATTTGAGAAGGCACGGTCACTATTTAAGCACAGAAATGATGAATGTTAGAACGCTTGATGCCAAATAAATATGTTGGGTTGGAGAGGACCTCAAAGCCCATCCAGTCCCACCCCTGTCATGGGCAGGGACACCTCCCACTGCATCAGGGGCTCCAAGCTCCATCCAACCTGGTCTTCAACCCCTCCAGGGATGGAGCAGCCACCACTGCTCTGGGCAACCTGGACCAGGGCCTCCCCATCCTCACAGGAGAACATTTTTGGCACCGCAGGGAGGTCAGAGCTGTTCCCAGATGGCCACACGAGCTGTCACAGTCGCTCTGCTCTCCGTGTCTCCCGACACCACACCATTTTAGACCCATCGCTAACGCCGTTTGCCTTGATAGCAAATAAACTTAATCTAAATTAGTGCCATCTCAATGAAAGTTAATGAATGCCATCTGGAAACCAAAGCTAATTATCTTAATGTTATGTTACTCTCCAAAAGGATGTACAGCAAGTTTAACTGAGCAGAGCTGGGTTTGTCTTCTTTCACCGTCCTCCTGCAGCTTTGCAGATTGAAGCTCAGAGCACATCAAGCATTCGAGGTGCTCGGACACTGCAGCTCAGCCCAGGGAGGTGGTTGAGTCCCCATCCCTGGAGGGATTTAAAAGAGGAGTAGACGAGGTGCTCAGGGACGTGGTTTAGCGGCAGATTGGAATGATTGGATTCGACGATCCAAAAGGTCTTTTCCGACCTTATGATTCTATGAAAAGGCCATTCTTTCTCATGAAGTGCAGAGATAGGGTGAGGCCACCCAGACAACAAAAAGATGGAGCAAATGGAAGATAGAGACCAAAAGACTGGGATCTGTTCAGCCTTAAGAGGAGAGAAAAAGGGACGGATCGTCTCACTGTCTTCATTTTCTTGATGGAAGATGATGGGGAAGGTAGAACCAGGCTCTTCTGACAACTTATTATCCTTATTATACTGGTTTAATCGTCACCAAAGGATCGTGTTTCATAGAATCACAGAATGGTTTGAGTTGGAATGGACCTCACGCCCATCCAGTTCCACCCCTGCCCTCTTGATCAGGGACAGGAAGAGGGGGAACGGTTTTGAGCTGAAAGGTGGAGATCGAGATGAGATCTTAGGGAGAAATGTTCTTCTGCCACGGTGGGGAGGCCCTGACCCAGGTTGCCCAGAGAAGAGGTGGCTGCCCCGTCCCTGGAGGGGTTCAAGGCCAGGTTGGATGGGTCTTGGAGCCCCTGATCCAGTAGGAGGTGTCCCTGCCCAGGGCAGGAGGTGGGACTGGATGGGCTTTGAGGTCCCTTCCAACCCAACCCATTCCATCATTCTATGAAACTCAAGCTCCTGAAATCCGCAGATCCCTCTGGTCACAGAGCTCAGAGATGGCCACCAGAAGGTTCCCACTGTGTTTGTACTCCTGGAAACACAGAATTCCAGGGCAGAGGATGCAGTGGTGCTCCCGGTGCTCCCAGGATGGGATGATTTACTCTGTGCCACCCACTCCTTCCCCTGGTGGCTCTATCTGCTCCAGACACTTAAATTGGCCTGCATCTCATTTTCCCACTTTTTAGGCACGTAGCACAGGGAAAGGGAATCCTGGTGACCTCCGGCATTTGTCCCTGTTTAGAAGAGCTTCTATCATGGAATCATAGAATCATAGAATCATTGGATCATCGAGTCCAACCATTCCCATCAATCACTAACCCATGTCCCTCAGCACCTCGTCCACCCGGCCCTTAAACCCCTCCAGGGAAGGGGACTCAACCCCCTCCCTGGGCAGCCTCTGCCAGGGACCAATCACCCTTTCCATGAAGATTTTTTTCCTGATGTCCAGCCTGAGCCTCCCCAGGTGGAGCTTGAGGCCATTCCCTCTCGTCCTGTCCCCTGTCCCTTGGGAGAAGAGCCCAGCTCCCTCCTCTCCACAACCTCCTCTCAGGGAGCTGCAGAGAGCAATGAGCTCTCCCCTCAGCCTCCTCTTCTCCAGGCTGAACCCCCCCAGCTCTCTCAGCCGCTCCTCTTCTTCTCCAGCCCCCTCCCCAGCTTTGTCACTCAACGAAGTCCTGACAAGTCCTTTCTGTCTGTGTCTCGCAGAAATGCATCAGCAGAGGGGAGCTGCAGGTGTCCCTCTCCTACCAGCCCGTGGCGCAGAGAATGACCGTGGTGGTGCTGAAAGCCAGACATTTGCCAAAGATGGACATCACCGGCCTCTCAGGTAGAAGCTATTTTCTCCAGCTCTCAATAGGTAGAAACAAAACTCTCCAAGTTCACTTTCAGATCTAAAGATTCTCTCTGTTTGCTCCCTTTCCCTCAAACTCCCGCTACGGGCGACCTGCCTCTCACCAACAGATGGTTCCACAAACAAGACCAGATTCTTCCTTGTGCCAGATCGAAAGCCGCATCTTTCTGGCCTCGGGTTGTTTGGGAAGGTGGGATTTTCCGAAGGCAGCAGATCTCTGAGGTGTTTTTGGCCAGCGTTGTGGTTCAGCACTCGCCTGGCCAATTTTAGCAGCTAAAACCAAGCGGTTGGATTCCCAATTCCCTTCCCTCCCACCCCAGGGAAAGGCGAACGAGAGGAAACCATTTGTGGGTTGGCAACTAAACGTAAAGCAGCTTTAATGAAATTATAACAACAATAATAATAATTAATAAAAAAATAATAAAATATATACAAATATATGAAATTGTGCCTCTAGTCCTCCCTCGCTGCCGAGCAGGCATGAGGAAGGGTCCAGGCTAGAGGGACCTGAGCTCAGGGACTGGATTCAGGACCACGTGGGGCTGGGGTCAGGGCAGATAGAGAGGTCCTCGATGGACGTTGGCCAGCAAAGCGAGCCTGGCCCTGGAGATCCCTCAGTTTTACCCCGTGTGTGACATCTACAGGATGGAATCCTCTGTTGTGACTTTGGGGTCCCCTGTCCTCTCTGCCCCTCCCTGCAGGTGCCCCCTTTTTCCACCCCTTTCCCTTACGGCTCCACCAGCTCCAGGGTGACCTTGGTTTCTGTAGGACTAAAGACCAGCGATGGCCTTTCTGCATCCTTGTGCTCCTCGCTGCCCACAGCTGCAGCTTTTCCAGGGCACGACGGCTGCTGCCTGCATCTGCCTCAATCCCTGCCCCTAGATGATGAGGGATCTGGGGCTCCAAGCTCCGTCCAACCTGGCCTTGAACCCCTCCAGGGACGGGGCAGCCACCACTGCTCTGGGCAACCTGGGCCAGGGCCTCCCCACCCTCATGGTGAAGAATTTCCACCTAATATCTAATCTGAATCTTCCCCTTTCCAATTTAAAGCCATCCCTCTCATGCTCTCCCTGCCCTCCCTGATCCAGAGCTCCTCCCCAGCTCTCCTGGAGCCCCTTCCAGTGCCAGAAGCTGCTCTAAGGTCTCCCTGGAGCCTTCCCCTCAGGCTGAACAACCCCAACTCTCTCAATCCGTCCCAGTAGCAAAGACTCTCCAGCCCTCAGATCATCTTTGTGGCCTCCTCTGGACTCGCTCCAACAGTTCCATCTCCTTCTTATGTTGGGGATTCCCTGGACACGGGGCTCCAGGTGGGCTCTCAGAAGAATTCCGAGCCGGCTCAAGCTCACTCAACTCAACCCTCGCCGTTACTGCCTCGCTGGGCTGTGTTATTAGTTTCTCTCTCTCCGTTCTCCGCAGATCCCTACGTGAAGGTGAACGTTTATTACGGACGAAAGCGCATCGCGAAAAAGAAGACTCACGTCAAGAAGTGCACTTTGAATCCCGTCTTCAACGAGTCCTTCATTTACGACATCCCCGTCGATCTCCTTCCCGACATCAGCATCGAATTCCTAGTCATCGATTTCGACCGTACCACGAAAAACGAAGTGGTGGGACGCCTGATCTTGGGAGCGCACAGCATCACCGCGGGCGGCGTGGAACACTGGCGAGAGGTGTGTGAGAATCCTAGAAAGCCAGTTGCCAAATGGCACAGCCTGAGCGAATACTAGCAGAGATTTGGCAGCCGGCTCCTAGAACAGACTTAAAAATAAAAAAACAAAAAAAAAAACAAACCCCCTTGTTTTAGCTGTAGAACTAAACTTTTCGTAAGCAGCAGCAGCAGCAGCTGATTGGTTCTCTAGTGGTGTGATTTTGCAGGGCACTAAAATTCTAAAAGAGCATTAAAACAAAAACAAAAAAAAAAAAAATGATACCACGAGTATATATAACAGTGTAATCACGCTATTGCATGCCTAATACAAACTGAAATTAGTATAACTACCGATATCAAGTCGCAGATTTTAATACAGTTATATCTGTCACTATGGAAGTTGTGTTTGTGCCGAACTGTCTTTGCTGGTATTCACCAAGATTGGCCTGTCTTTATTAGGCTTCTCCCAAAGTTTCTGAATTCTGCTGTTTAACCTCTAGTTTCTTGTTCGTTTGCCTGCCTGTTGGTTCTTGCCGTTCTGTTCTTTGCTGGTTTGGGAGCCCCAAGCGCCGTGTCAGGGTAGAGGTGGGTTCGAACTCTGCGCTAGCGCCGAAGGGAAACGATCCTTTCTGTCAGAGGAGAAGAAACTAATCCCGTTGTCAGGCTGTAAGGTCACAGAGTCGCCTCTAAAACTCCGACGCCGATACCTGTCAGAGCTGGGGAAATGCCGCTTCGCTTCGGTTTATTAGACCCTGTCTGTGCGCGAAAGGCCCAGGAAAAATACCCAAACCTGACACGTCACAGCTAAGAAAAAGCCTACCCGTTCTTTTAAACATTAAATGTGTGATTCTAAGCGACTGACAGGTTTTGTTCTAATGGCAGAAAATATCCGAGGTAGGAAAATATCCCAGGGGAAAGGGCTTAAGTGAGAAAACAACAAAGCTTCCCTTCATTCATGAGCCAAGATAGGAGCTTGTTATCCAGGAGGAAACGCAGCGCCTGTCCCCACAGAGCGTGCTGGGCTTCTCGGGAAGTTATTTCTCTTGAGTGCTGGGCTTCTCGGGAAGTTATTTCTCTTGAGTTTCCAGGCAGCTGGGCTGGTTCTGAGGTTTGCACCCCGATGCAGCAGGAGGTGGAATTGGGTGGGCTTTGAGGCCCCTTCCAACCCAACCCAGGCCACGATTCTAGGATTCTGAGAGGCAGGATGTGTGTGAGGAGCTGAGCGTCAGTGTGGCTTGAGGCTGCGAGCCCTGAACCACCCGTAGGTTTGCACGGTTCACAGGGTGAATCCCGCAAAGAGGAGCCTTGGAACTCGTGGTAAACGCAAGAGCCGACAGCCTGGTTTGGGGTGAGACAGAAGCCTCCTGGTGAATAACTCGATTTGGCTTCTTGTTGCACCCACCCAGGAGAGCAGTAAGGATGCAAAGAATTGGCTGTAAACACTGTTGGTAAACGGAGCAGAAAGAGTGACAACAGGCTGTAGAAATTAAACTGATTTCCGAGCTCTCCGCTGGGGATGCGAAGCAGAAGCGGGGACGGAGGGACGGCGCGCTCCGTAAAGGTTTGGTTGCTCCCAAGCTGCCGGTTTGTTCCATGCCCTGCGGAACGTACAGAACGTACGATGATGACAAGATGTTACTTAATCACTCACAGGACTTGATTCTGAATTTTAGAGCCTTCCTGGAAAAACCACCCTTTCTCCCTTCATCCTAAAGCCAGAATAACTCAGTCGGTTGGACTCGGCGTCTTCTCCTGGCGCCCTGTGAATCCCCAGCACAGCCAGGGCCCTCGTGCAGGTCAGCACGGTGCGAGTTGGCGACGCCGGGGCGTCTTTTCCCAAGACGTTGCTTTTGGGAAGCTCGGTTTTCTCTCTCGTAGCTCGTTACTCCTTGAAATCTCCAGTCAGAGCCGCGTTAGCCCCAGACCTTGCGCTGAAGCCGAAGCTCTTTCTCATCCCAGCGCGGCAGGTGGAGCTGGGGCTGCTGCCCGGGCGCTGTCGGTCCCGGTGACGAGTCTTCTGCTCGAGGTTGTCCATCTGATCTCTTTGAAGCTCCTTCTCCTGCTCCTGCTCCATCGGCACCTCCCAGCCGCAAACCAGAGAACGAGTTTCCCCCTCGGCAATGGGCGTTAGGTCCGTTTCAACCCCAGTTTTTGCACTAAGCGATTGGGTTGCTGCCGTTGAGCAGCCGCCACCACCCCTTCCTCGGAACCACGTTTTCCACCACCGCTCCAAGCATTGAACAGGACGCGCTCGCACCAACCCCCAACGTTCCCTTTGCCCCCTTTTCGGTGTGGGAAGCGTGCGCGAGCCGAGATGATCTCCTTTAGTTGGAAAGGGAAGATGACCTTCTTTGTCAAGGAAACATGCTCAGGGTAAATAGACTTAGGCTGTCGGGCAGACAGGAGAAGCTCCACCGCTCTGGGGAATAGCAGGGAACTGAAAATGTGCAGATTTATATTTTTTAAACCGTAAAATAGACAGTAAAGTGACAGCGGACTCACTGTAAGATCTCCCAGGTGTGGTTCTTCTTTACCTTGTGTCTTCTATTGTAAAATTAACTTGGGAAGTTACAACTTTGTGTGGAAAAAAAAGACAAAAAAAAAAAAAGGCAGAAAACCCTAATTCAACATGTGTGAAACCGCCTAACGCTGTACGCTAACCTACATGATGTAACGCTACCTTGTATGTTGGATTTGTTAACGCACATTGAGCGTGCAAATAAAGATTAAATCACTTTGGCTGCCGACTCTGCTGTGTTTGTAGGCACCGCAGACCTGGCGATACCGGATTCGGGTCTAAACCCCCCTCCCCGGTTTCTGCGATGAAACCGAAGAAATCACAAAGGAATATGGGAAAGCAGGAGAATCCTGGCTCGTTCTGTAGATCAACCAGGCCTTGGCGCGTACAAAAGCTCCTGGTAACCTCGGTGCCGTTGGCCGTGGATGGGCCTTGATTAGCCAAGCTGAACCCCAGCGAAAGGGGCAGAAAAAGCAGCAATTTGGCTCCGACCTTTGTAGCTTTGAGGAATTCCTGGATTCTTCCTCCAAAGTGAATTCTCCAGGCCACTCGATCTGCCTCTCAACACGATGAGCTGCCTCCTGCGAGTTGTTTTTCTGCAGCTCCCAACATCGCTGGGCACGGAGCCCGAGCGAGCGCCGAGCGTGGAGCCGTTTCCCAGCAACACAGCCCGGTGAGCGCTGGAACCGCTCTTCCCTCCTTCCAAAGCTTCACCTCCAGAGGTGGTTTGGGTTTCTCAATCTTTAAAACGAGCTTCAGGTCTCATTCTTAAGGAGCCAAGCTCTGCAGGAAGACTGGAAAAGAATCATAGAATCACCAGGTTGAAAGAGACTCATTGGATCATGGAGTCCAACCATTCCCATCAATCACTAACCCGTGTCCCTCAGCACCTCGGCCACCCGGCCCTTAAACCCCCCCGGGAAGGGGACTCAACCCCCTCCCTGGGCAGCCTCTGACAGGGACCAATGACTCTTTCCGGGAAAAATTTCTTCCTGCTGTCCAGCCTGAGCCTCCCCTGTGGAGCTTGAGGCCATTCCCTCTCGTCCTGTCCCCTGTCCCTTGGGAGAAGAGCCCAGCTCCCTCCTCTCCACAAGCTCCTCTCAGGGAGTTGCAGAGAGCAATGAGCTCTCCCCTCAGCCTCCTCTTCTCCAGGCTGAACCCCCCCAGCTCTCTCAGCCGCTCCTCTTCTTCTCCAGCCCCCTCCCCAGCTTCGTTGCTCTTCTCTGCACTCACTCCAGAGCCTCAACATCCTTCTGGTGGGGAGGGGCCCAGGATGCACCCCAGGATTTGAGGAGCCGGAGAGGACGATGCCTGGAGCTTCTCTGTCCTCCTCCCCTTCCCTGCCCTCTCCAACACAACCACCACGACGAACACCAAGACCTGACCCTCTCCAGCTCTGCTCCTGGTGCCGGGCTCACCAACTACGTTCTCTGCTATTCCAGTATCATAGAATGATGGAACAGTTTGGGATGGAAAGGACTTTAAAGATCATCCAGTTCCAACCCCGCTGCTGCGGGCAGGGAAGAAGGAGGGACTGAAGCCTTTTTGGAGCTCAGGCTCTGCCGCACCCACCCGCTGGGCACGCGGAATGATCAGAAGCCACTAGGATGGTGCTGGTTGGACCCACAGCACCCGTGCGTGTGCCAGAACTGCACTGACAGCACAAGGCGCGATTTATTTCACACCGTTACAGCGTTGGGTCTCTGCGCTGACATCGAGCGCCGTGTCGAACCGGAATTCATCCTGGTAATAAGTGCAGTTGGGTGAAATGGCTCAAAGTGCGGAAGCTGGTTGGTTCTACTTGCTTATTGTGCGAGACGTGGAAGAAAATCCCTCCTCACCCTTTGCTGCTTCGCTTCCACATCCACCACCGCGCACTGAAGTCCACAGTCAGGTTCGGTTCAGGTTTGGCTGAGACAGAAACAAGAGAATTTACATAATACAAAGGGAAAAACAAGGCAAGCAGAGCGGGTTCCACCGACTACGAAAAGAGAAAGAGTTGTGTGGAAAGCCGGGAAGCTCAGCTCCGGTTCCTTTCCCACCTTCCTCGGCGCTGGTGCCATTTAAACCAGGATTTTGTGCTGCTTTCGGCACGGTCGGGCCATTCCGACAGCTTCTGCCTCGCCAGATTCCCAGTAGGAGCGAGTTGTGTTGCCACGGCAACGCGATTCGCTTTTGATGGCAGGCGCTGGGTCAGGGCTCTGCTGGTATTTCCTTTCAGCAGAGTCGGGAATAGCCCTGGCTCCGTCCCGAGCCCCAGATCCGTGGGGCTGCGTGCGGCAGTCGACACGCAGGAGGGAAGGGATGGATCCAGAGGGACCTGGACAAGCTGGACAGGTGGGAACGACGCGAGCTTCATGAGGTTCAACAAAGCCAAGGGCAAGGCCTGTCGCCTGGGTCGGGGCCACCCCAAGCACAAATCCAGGCTGGAGAATGGATTGGGAGCAGCCCTGAGGAGAAGGACGTGGGTGCTGGAGGAGGAGATGATCATGATGGAGGAGATCAACATGAGCCGACGCTCCCTGATCCAGAGCCCCTCCCCAGCTTTCCTGGAGCCCCTTTCAGCTCTGGAAGCTGCTTTAAGGTCTCCCCTTCAGCCTTCTCCAGGCTGAACATGCCCAACTCTCCCAGCCTGTTCCTCTACAGGAGGTTCTCCAGCCCTTGGATCATCTCCGTGGCCTCCTGTGGTCTCGCTCCAAAGCTCCATGTCCTCCCTGTGCTGAGGACTCCAGAACTGGACCCAGGGCTCCAGGCTGGGTCTCATCAGAGCAGAGCGGGTCAGAATTCCTCATCATTCCCAATCTCTAATCTAAACCTCCTCCAGCACAACTTGAGGCCGTTTCCTCTCATCCCATCACTTGTTCCTTGGGAGCAGAGCCTGACTCCTGCCTGGCTCCAACCTCCTTTCTGAGAGCTGTGGAGTGTGATGAGGTCTTCCCTCAGCCTCCTCCAGGCTAAGCAGCCCCAGGTCCCTCAGCTGCTCCCACAACCCCTGTTCTCCAGCCCTTTCCCAGCTCCGTTCCCTTCTCCAGCCGCGCTCCAGCCCCTCAAAGTCTTTCTGGGAGCTAGAGGCCCAACACTGAACCCAGGATTCGAGGTGCGGCCTCACCAGCAGCGAATTCAGGGGGATGATCCCTTCCCACAGTTACATTAAGGGAAGAGAAAACCACCACAACAGAAGCCCCCGAGGAGCCTGAACCCAGCTGCTTCTCCACAGAATAATAAAATGCCCAGAGCATGGTGGCTGCTCCATCCCTGGAGGGGTTCAAGGCCAGGTTGGATGGGGCTTGGAGCCCCTGATGCAGCGGGAGGTGTCCCTGCCAATGGCAGAGGTGGCACTGGACAATCTTTCAGGTCCCTTTCAACCCAACTCATTGCACGATTCCACAAACTCCTTTTCTTTGCGAGTAAAACAAGCATTTTCCACTCACTCCCCCAGCTCTCCTCCTCCTCCGTACTCTCACGCCGAACGGCCTTCAACCCATCGACACCACAGACTGAAAACGTCAAATGCAAACGTTTTATTTTTTTTCATACAAACAATAACTCTGTGTACAAATTTATACCTGACAAAAATAGAACTCTTTTTTTTTGAATAACACTGTGTACAAAAAGTGCTGCTGCTGGTCTGATGGCACCATCCACAAGCAACAGGCTGACAGAAGGCAGCAGGCGAGGCCGACGTTTCCCTGAAGGCATCGGGTAAGGCACAGCCATTGGTTTTTTCCCCGGCCCCAAGCAGCGCTCGGTGCTGCTGACAGGTCCCTCTCACCCATTATCCACAAATTCAGGCTGTGAGAAACCAGTTCAGGTATAAAAACTATTTTATACCTGTGCTGGGTATGAAACTTTTTCACCGTATGGAGGAAAACCACGATGAACGCTCGAAGCCAGCTCAACTCCAGGAGGCTGGGCCACTACAGCTTCTAAAACAGAGCAAGCAGCTGCTTCCAGAGCAACTCACAGTAGTTAACCCCGGCAGCAACGCAGCCGGACCACTCAAACCAGCCCAAGCCTCGCAGCTGCTGCCCCTTCCTTCTCCTTAGGTTTTCCGCTGGATTTTTAGTCGAGTTCCAGCCTTTAATCCCACCAGGGATGATGGTTCCCGTCCTACATCAGAACTACTGGAGGATTTCTCCACAGACAAGGCTGAAACTCCAAAGCACCCCAATGATTCTTGGCCCTTGCCAGGATTATCGCCAGTCAGGAGCGACACCGGAGGCAGAAACAGGCACGACTCGGAACGTTTAGCTCAGCCGTCACGATACAAAACATAATCCTGCCTCCAAGTTTCTTGTTGCAGGGTTTTTTACATCTCACGCGCAGAAAACGCCCTTAAACCAGGCACAAATTCCCCGTCGTCTCTTAAGCAGCAAGGAGTTTAGCAAAGGAAAAGCTTACGTTTATCCTCAATTCTTGGACTCATCCTGAGAAATGATTCCTCTGCTCTGACGGCGCCTTCGTGCAGTGACTGACACGATTAATCGATGTCAGCTGGATTAACGCAGCGACCGATAGAGACAATCTAACAGAAGCTGTGTGACCGGCGCCACCGAGCTCCTTCATTCTTCAACGAGAAGATCTTAGGCACTTCAAATTTTATCTGAGCCCCGACAGCCGCTCGTGTCCCCGGCCAGAGCACAGGCCTTTTTTCTTAGCTCAGGGTTTAGGAGAGAAGGGGCTTCCGAGGACCCCTCCAGACACAGGGACATCTCTACTTCCCAGCCGAGTTACGTGTGTGTAGATTCTGGGGTTGGAAGTCCAGTAAGTTTCTCTACAAAGTAGTTACCATAAACTGAAATGACTACGGCAGCGACTTCTACTACCGCAGGAACTGGCTCCTTGAAGAGAAGAACATAAAACTGCATGTAAATAAATAAGCCAGCGCACCCTCACCACTAGGGATTTTATCAAGCGAGTCAGAAAACTCAAGGCTGTGTTTTCTAGAGCATCACTTCTACGGCGACACAGTGAGTGGTTGGAACTCCAACCCCATCACTGATTAACCGACTATAGAAACTTGGACAAGTATTCCAAGCAACTTTTGCTGGGAACAAACTACCGAGTGAGAACACAAGAACTCAAGCACAGCTCCGCTGAGCGACATCCGCACGCAGCCAAGGCCACCGGTCGTGCCGGCCGCTTTGTAAACGACTTCTCCGCACGACCTCATCGTGGGTAGCTGTTCCAGAGAGCAGCAACATTTTCTTGTGCAAACTAGGAAAAAAAAAAATATCAGAGCTGCTGCGGTATTTTACGCGATTCAGCTTCCAGTAGGCAGTGCCTGAAGACGAACATTCAAAGTGCATGGACACAAACCTGTCCACGTTTGTAACCAAGGACAGAAGAGCAACATCTGCTGGATCCAGGATCGAAAGGACAACAAACCGAAGTACGTCTGTTACCGTGTCTTCAGTTAAATATCCAAAACCAAGGGAACATCCTTCTAAACAGAAGTAGTTGGTAAAGTAACACATTCCCTCGTTAAAGACCCATCCAATTAAGTCTGTTGTCAAAACGTTAACTAAAGCATGTTGGTTCACAGGTTTGGTTCTGTTTGCAGAGTTCAAGTGACCGAATGCTTCTTCCTTCGGAACGGTGACTTCAGTCTTTTCCACAAGCTGCTTTTTGCTTTTGATCTTTTTTCCATCGCCATCGCCGCTTCTTTTTCTTTCCTACGGATTTCTCGCACAAGCACATGAAAGACGTCGTCAATGTACTTACGGTTCGCGGCAGACGTCTCAAAGAAAGGGCAGTTGAATTCTTCTGCTAGCGCAGAGCCTTCTTCTTTAGAGACCTGAAAGAGAAGTTCACGTTATTCAAGAAAGCCAAACCCAGGCTGACTTCTTTACCTTTTCTTCTGCTTGCCAACTCTGCGCACACCGTTCCAGCTCTAGAGCAGCTCTTTTCCACTGAACTCCTATTATTTGAGTTGAAACGGAATCCGTTTTCTAACTGCACCTAAGTAACTTCATTTTCTGAGAGCTCGCTGCACGCTTTCAGGCTGGGTTTTGCTCACACGGGGCACTGGGATGCAGAAAGGCCATCGCTGATCCTTAGTCCTACAGAAATCAAGGTCATCCTGGAGCTGGTGGAGCCATAAGGGAAAAGGGTGGAAGAGGGAGGGGCAGAGACTCCAAAGTGACAACAGAGGATTCCATCCCACACATCCCTGAATCCCATTCTGAGGCCAGCTCCACAGCATCAGTGCTGACGCACTCATCGAGGGGAGAGAACTCAATCCCGTATGGGCTTTGAGGTTCCTTCCAACCCAAGCGTTCTACGACTTAACAACAGAAATACGTAGCTTGTAACCGTGGTCACGGTTTGTGCCGTTTACCTGTCGCTGCTGGGCCAGGTCAGATTTGTTTCCCACCAGGACCACGGGAATGTCTTCGGTGTGTCGAACGCGATAGATGAGGTGTTTGAACTGACGCACTTCATGGAAGCTGTGCCGGTCCGTGATCGAGTAGCAGATGATAAATCCCTCGCCAACCCTCATGTACTGCTCTCTCATGGCTGTGAACTCCGCCTAGAAACAGAGAATTACATTTCAGTCGCACAAACGCAATGACTTTCTCAATCTACTGAATCAAACTGGAAACACAGCGCGGTTCCAGAAATAGGAACGCCGTGCACAAGCTGGACACCGATCTTGTCTGTTACATACAGGACAAGATATTCCTTATGTTTGGGATTAATACCAAGTTCCTGTCGCTACAAAACATCAGATCAACAAGTCACTTTTCAGCCGATCTGTGTAACTTCTTGATCGTAAGAAGCAACAGAGAAAGCGACGCACGAGACCGTGGGAGCTGCCAGAATACAAACAGCACAAACACAGGTGCTGTCAGCACCGCGGTGCCTCGGAGAAGTAAAGGAGCTCAAACATAATTTGAAGGACGGGATTTCTGTCTCTACAACCTCACTCTTAACACCCTCCCCGCTCATTTCCTACCCCTCGCGTACCTGTCCTGCGGTGTCCAAGATATCCAGAGTGGCAGGCTCGTCGTCAATGCGCATCTGTACTTTATAAGCATCCTCTGTGAGTTCCCGCCACATCGGAAAGAAAAAGATTGGGATACAAGCGCAATCAATACTTATGAATCATGGGTGCGTAACAGGCATGGTACCCCAAAGAACCTAATCAGGTCATACTACTGCACTACATCGGTCTGATCTTCATTTAACAACAAATAGAAGTTTTTAACTGTTCTGGTATGATTTAGTAGCGCTAAAACTGTCCTATTGTACAGGCTGTTTCTGAAAGACACATGTCCACATCCCATAAGTTTGGTTTGGAGACCTTGGTGGAAAGCACAGAGTAAGAACATTGCGTTTTCCTTAAAGCCAGAAGAAACACGTGGCTCAAGAGAAGAGCTGCCCACCACCAGCTGCCATTTTCTTAAAAGATAATAAATGTTCTGTCCCTCTCAGCCAGCACATCCACACTTTAAAGAAGCAGCTGGCCTGCTTTTCCCACTCTTCCATCGATGGTGTAACCGTTGGTTATGTTTTCAATTCAAGATGCTGCACGAGTGATGTGGTAATTGTTAAGCACTTACAACCCTTCCAGATTCCAAATCAAAGAGCACACAGCCTGACACATCGACAGCAGAGAATTGATGTACTGCGCTGATACCAGGGCTTTTAGCAGATGATGAATAATCACTCGTCAGGAATTTTTAATCCTTGTCTGCCAGCACACAAATACAGAATCATGGAATGGACTGGGCTGGAAAGAACCTCAAAATCCATCCAGTCCCAGCCCTGCCATGGGCAGGGACACCTCCTACTGCATCAGGGGCTCCAAGCCCCATCCAACCTGGCCTTGAACCCCTCCAGGGATGGGGCAGCCACCCCTGCTCTGGGCAACCTGGGCCAGGGCCTCCCCACCCTCACAGCAAAACATTTCTCCCTAAGATCTCATCTCAATCTCCCCTCTTTCAGCTCAAAACCGTTCCTGCTCATCCTCTCCCTGAGCTCCATGATCAAGAGCTCCTCCCCAGCTTTCCTGGAGCCCCTTTCAGCACTGGAAGCTGCTCTAAGGCCTCCCCAAAGCCTTCTCTTCTCTAGGCTGAACAACCCCAACTCTCCCAGCCTGTCCTCGCACACGAGGTTCTCCAGCCCTTGGATCATCTCCGTGGCCTCCTCTGGTCTCGCTCCAACAGCTCCATGTCCTCCCTGTGCTGAGGACTCCAGAACTGGACCCAGGGCTCCAGGAGGGTCTCACCAGAGCGGAGCAGAGGGGCAGGATCCCTCTCTCCCTGCTGCTCCCGCTGCTCTGGACGCAGCCCGGGACACGGTTGGTTTCTGGGCTGTGGGTGTGATTTGCCGGCTCCTGTGGCACTTCTCACCCAGCAGCACCTCAAGTCCTTCTCCTCAGGGCTGCTCCCAATCCATTCCCCACCCAGCCTGGATTTGTGTTTGGGATTGTCCCAACAAACACAGATAATAAACATCCTCAACGTAGGTGATTTTAAAACCATTGAGGACAGAACACTCGGGATACGCAACCCAGTCCTCACAGCAGTCTCAGAACTCTTACTGCCTAGTTGACAGGTATGGCTGGACTCGATGTCCTCAGAAGTCTTTTCCAACCAAATGATTCTATGATCTAAGGGACCTGGGTCCCCAGTTTACAACAAAACCTATTCTTTCTCAATAAATGGAGTGCTTTAAAGCATTAGCTTGCACGACCGCTTCACCTACTAAACCAGCAAATGAACAGCAAAGGGAAAAAAAGATTTTTCTTACCGATCGTGGGATCATGATCCTCTGGAAACCGGTGACAAATGAACTGCAGGGTCATGGCTGGAAACAAAACCAGAAACACAATCACACCAGTCCCCGTGGGCATCTACCACCTCAACGCGTGGCTTGCAACTCCCCCATGGGCTCCCCAACAGGAGGTGCCAGGCTGGGCGGAACACGACGGAGGCAGCAGATCAGGAACCGGGTCAGTAAGTAAATGAGAACCTAGATAATAACTGGGACAAGAATTGGGAACCACGTTGGGAACCAGGTCAGTAGCTGTGAGGCAGGTCGGTAACCAGGAGCTGGGAAGCAGCTCTGTAGCCTGGAACCAGTAGTTGAGAACTCTCCGTAGCCAGGAACCAGGTTAGTGACTGGTAGTGAGGTCAGTAACCAGCTCAGTAGGCGCGATTTGTGTTAGTAACAAGGTCAGGAACCAGTAGCTGGGAACCAGCAGTTAGGTACCGGTAGGCAGGAACTAGGACGCTGCACCTTGCCCTCCACCGAGCTGCTTCTGAAGCGCAGAAGGCACCCGCGGCCCCCAGGAGCAGCGCCCACAGCTCAACCGCTCCCCTCAGTCACCCCCAACACCGATATAAACATTAGTTACTATTACAAAAAGTGGAATATTCTGATTTAAGCTGAAGTGAAGTTTATCCACGTAACTCTACTTTTTCGAAGGGAGACAGTAAGTCCCTCTGACAGCATGTTTTTTTTACAGCACATTTTTTCAGTGTTTTTATGTCTCATGTCAAGTATAATCTGTCCTGAATGAACGTGTCATTTTCTATTATCACCTCTGCTTGCAGTCTTTCCCCATCTCAAATGCAAGGTCAGACAGAGCGCTGGCCCCAGTTCCACATTAGCAAGAGATCTGGCATGTGTGAAGTTCATAATAACGCTAAAATGAGTCCTCAGAAAGGGATAAAATAGGCATAAGATTCCCAGGAAGATTTATAAATGCGCACGTAAGTGGGAAATCTCTTGTGTCTTCATCTCTTGTCTCACTGCACACGACTGATGGAGATCACTCCTGCCCAGGCCTGATAAAAGGGTGTTTGCTTTCTGAAACTCCAAGAGACTCTTAGAGTTTACTGAGCAGCAGTCCAAGTGGTCAAGGTGGCCAGTGGTATCTTGGCCTGTATCAGCAACGGCCTGACCAGCAGGAGCAGGGAAGGGATTGTGCTCTGTACCCAGCACAGTTCAGGCTGCACCTTGAATCCTGTGTTCAGTTTTGGGCCTCTCGCTCCCAAGAAAGACCTTGAGGAGCTGGAGCATGTCCAGAGGAGGACAAGAGAGCCAGGGAAGGGGCCTGGAGAACAGGGGTTACGAGAGGTGGCTCACGGATCTGGTGTTGTTTAGCCCGGAGAAAAGGAGTCTGAGAAGAGACCTCATCACTATCACTGTCTGCAACTGCTTTAAAGAAGGTTGTAGCCAGATGGGTGTTGGTCTTCTAAGTGACAGACAACAGGGTGAGAGGCCTCACGTTTTGCCAGGGCAGGTTCAAATTGGACACTGGGAGAAATTTCATCACCGTAAGGGTTCTCAGGCACTGACAGAGGCCGCCCCAGCAGGTGGCTGAGTCGCCATCCCTGGAGATGTTTAAAAGCCGGGTGGATGAGGCGCTCAGAGATGGTTTGGTAGCGCACAAGGATGGTTGGACTCGATGATCATAGAATCACAGAACGATTTGGGTCGGAAGGGACCTCGAAACCCATCCAGTTCCACCCCTGCTATGGGCAGGGACACCTCCCACCGCATCAGTCACTTCAGGGACGGTCCAGCAGGGGACAAGGACGGTTGGAGCCGACCATTTCAAAGTTCTTTTACAAACAAGCGATTCTACGACTCCAGGTTACCTCAAATCCCATACGCCATCGAGTAGGCAAATGTTTGAGCGGGACACACAGCCCAGAACGCCACAACAGACCCTGAACCGCCTCAACAACGACCTCAAACACCGTTTCCAACGGGCGTTTTCGCTGTCACCACCCGCTCCCCCCTCCCCGCCCCGTTACCAGCGCCCACCCCGGGCCCTGCTGGCCGTTCCCCCGCCCCAGGAGGCCACGCACCGCTCTTCCCGACGCCGCCGTCTCCCAGCATCACCAATTTGTACTCGCGGGGCTTTCCCGGCGCTCGGGCTCCGGCATCCATGGGCGGCGCGGCGCCCAACGCGCCGGCGCTGGGGACGAGAGAACAGCGTGAGCGAGCGGAGCCCGCGGGGGCCCGGCTCGGCTCCGCCGCCGCCGCCTCCTCCTCCTCCCGGGCCTCCCCTCCCCGTACTCACCGTCAGGCGCCCCCGCGCCGCGCCCGGCCCGGCCCGGCCCGGCCCCGCTCCCGGGCAGCGGCGCGAAAATGGCGGCGGCTCCTTCATCGCCAGCGAGCGCGCGGCCACGCCCCCTCCCCTCACGGGGCGGGAACGGCGCGGCGCATGCGCGGGGCGCGCGGCGCAGAGCAAGCCCCGCCCACAGCCCCAAACCCCGCCCTATCAGCTCAGCCCCTCCATTAAGCGACAGAGCCACGCCCACTCAGCCCTCAAGGGCAGGGCGGCCAACGAGCCCCGCCCACCACTACAAGCCGTGCCCCATCAGCGCAGCCCCAGTCACAAAGCCACGCCCCCCACCTCTCGCAGGGGGTCGGAAGGGCGCGGCGCATGCGCGAAGCTGCTAACAAGCCACGCCCCACACAGCTAAGCCACACCCCCTTCACGGTCTGCTCGCAAGAGGCGGAGGCAGCACGGCGCATGCGCAGGAACGAGGGAGGCGGCCCCGCCCCCTGAGTACTGACGTAAATCACAAGCCCCTAAAGCCACACCGGCCCCTACCTCGTCCCTAAGATCTCATCTCAATCTCCCCTCTTGCAGCTCAAAACCGTTCCCCCTCATCCTCTCCCTGCCCTCCCTGACCCAGAACAGGGACAGGGACACCTCCCACGGGATCAGGGGCTCCAAGCCCCATCCAGCCCGGCCTTGAACCCCTCCAGGGATGGGGCAGCCACCACTGCTCTGGGCAACCTGGGCCAGGGCCTCCCCACCCTCACAGCGAAACATTTCACCCTAAGATCTCATCTCAATCTCCCCTCTTGCAGCTCAAAACCGTTTCTGCTCATCCCCTCCCTGATCCAGAGCCCCTCCCCAGCTTTCCTGGAGCCCCTTTCAGCACTGGAAGCTGCTCTAAGGTCTCCTCAGAGTCTCCTCCATGCTGAACAACCCAACCCAAGCAGCAGCAAAGCCTTTATACATTTATTTATACTGAAAGTCGGGTTCTGATTATTTACAGCACACAGGGAAGCCCATGTTTGTACAAGCCAGCCATCAAGGTTTTGGTGTCCAGCAACAACACACCCTCCTCGCTTTTTAAACCCTTCCTCCCGCTGCAAAGTCTGGCTGGGCCGCCACCATCCCACCCCACTCTTCTCCACGCAAGAGTTCTTTCTGCAGCAGCCTCAGCAAGACAGCTGGTGTGCAGTCCATGAACAATCCAACTGCTCATTCCCAGTTCCCAGGCTGGGACCGAGGTCTGTCCCCGCTGTCCGGCTCCAAAAGATTAAAGAGGAGGGTAAAACAGAGTGGGTGACTGAGAAAAGATGGAGCCGACCCTGCGAGGAGGAGTTCTGGCCGAGCTGCTGAACCGGGATGAATCCAGAGCGATGGGCAGAGACCAAATCCCTGTGCCGAGTGCCCTGGGAGCAGGGCCAGAGGGACCCATTCAAACCCTTAGCATCCTCCGGCTAGAACGGGAAGTGCGAGGTTAGCAAACCACGTTTCAAAGAGAAAACAGGGCAGGAGATGCTTAGAGTACAAAGAAATTAAAGTGTTGTCACATCGTCCACAAGTTTGAGAACCGCTGCCTAGTCCTTTCCTTTTTTGAAAGTCCGAACGCTGAAGCGGGGTCACCACGAGATCGAGGTGACTGCAAACACTGGCCGACAGCGGGAACGCTCGATAAAACATGAACACCGGGTGCAAAACGGAGTCAGCATGACTGACGCTTCCCATTTTTCCAGGATCACATAAAAAAATGGGAAAGAAGACCAAGAGCCTGCCCTCGTGTCTCTGTACGGGATGAACGCTACTTCAAATCCTTCGTTTTTAATCGACAAATGCATTGCAGAAATAAAGGACTTTAAAATTTGATTTTAAAAAGTTTTCCCCTTCCAAGGGGGCCAAACCCGAACCTTTAGCTTCTGCAAATGTAAAAACAACGCGTATTTGCAAAGTTCGTTCTGTAATGTACGTGCATTATTGCTAGAGAGAGAGAAAAACAGATGAAAACTCTTCTTGCAGGTTTTACGGCGCCATCCAAAACGGCATCTGTTGTTTAGCTCGCTGTTGGGAGGAAGGATACTGGTATCCCAAACTCCATCCCTGTGAAAAAGTACTTGCGTTTTTATGGCCGCCGTGCTCCTCTTCTTCATCGGATGAATCTCCAGCGTACGCCACTAACCCAAAGCCCTTCTCCGAAGTCTTCATCTTCTTTGCTTGATGATCTAGAGGGTGGAAAAAACAAAACAATCCCCCCCGCAACCCACCCCCCAAGAAGGAAAAATAAAAATAAAAAAAGAGATAAAACGCCCCAAAAACGAGTTAATTAAAAAAAAAACAAAAGGACGTTAATTGTCAATTGTTAGTTGGACGCCATTTGGAGGTCACAAGGCCAATGGTCACCCAAGGTCGAAGGCCACACGGAACAGCACCAGCACAGCCCATGTGATCCACCAGAACCATGTAAGAGAACAGAGAAAGAAGAAAGAAACACACAGAAAAGGTCAAGTTAGCAAAACGGGTCTAAGCGACAGCAACCTCACCGTTAGAGATAACTACGTAAAGAAAAGCAGAGACCTCGTTCAAAAAGAAAGCTAAGAGAAGAGCAACCTCTGGGACCAATACTGCAGAGAAACTAAGGTTAAACAGGCTAACGGGATGTTCCTGCAGGCCCGGAAGGCTCCGAGCTACCCGTGGAGCAAGAACCACCCTGTGTTTCACCAAGGTGCAGGAGAGCCCTACGGAAAGATGAAACCTGCTGGCACTCCTGCTCTCTGCAGACACAGCTCGTGGCTGTCCAACCCCAGCACCCACCAACGCCCTCGGTGCCTCTGGAGATCACTGGTCCCAGGGCCAAGCCGTGCAAACGCCGTGTCACCAACAGCTCTGAGCGGTGGCCCAGGTGGCCAAGAAGGCCAAGCGCATCTTGGCTTGGATCAGACACGGCGTGGCCAGCAGGACCAGGGAGGTTCTTCTCCCTCTGGACTCGGCCCTGGGGAGACCGCTCCTCGAATCCTGGGGGTCAGTTCTGGGCCCCTCCCCACCAGAAGGATGTTGAGGCTCTGGAGCGAGTGCAGAGAAGAGCAACGAAGCTGGTGAAGGGGCTGGAGAAGAAGAGGAGCGGCTGAGAGAGCTGGGGGGGTTCAGCCTGGAGAAGAGGAGGCTGAGGGGAGAGCTCATTGCTCTCTGCAACTCCCTGAGAGGAGGTTGTGGAGAGGAGGGAGCTGGGCTCTTCTCCCAAGGGACAGGGGACAGGACAAGGGGCAATGGCCTCAAGCTCCACAAGTAGATGTTCAGAGTGGACATCAGGAAGAAGTTCTTCACCGAAAAGGTCATTTGGCACTGAACTGCCCAGGGAGGTGGTTGAGTCCCCATCCCTGGAGGGATTTAGAAGATGGGTAGATGAGGTGCCCAGGGACGTGGTTTAGTATTTGATAGGAATGGTTGGACTCTATGACCTAAGAGGTCTTTTCCAATCCCAACGGGACAAAAATACCACTCTTAGTCCTTCACTTAATGACAGTCTCCTCATTCATACAGCTATTGATTAAAGTTTTAAGAGAAGCATCCTGTTTGCATCATCACAGCAAATACCAGTGATTTCTGAGCAGGGCCCTGACCTGCTCGTCACGTCAACGCCACGGCAGAAACAACAATCAAAACCATCGCTAATTTACATGAACGTCAAAGACCAGTGCAAACTCATTTAGGAAACAAAATTTGACTTTCAGGTATGTTTTAGTCACTGCACTCACCATGGCTGCCTGGTAAAGACCCCGCACCGTTCCTTTCTTCAGATTCCGATTTCATTCCAGTGACAGGAAAAGCTGGTGGAGGCATCAACTGCCTGCTTAAAGCAACGCAAAGTTTTAGGTTTTTTTTAATAGAAGCAGAGAGTCAAAGGTAAGAGCAAACAAATTCACAGCTCGGTCCTTGACAGGAGGAGCTGAACTTTTAATTGCCTGCCTGATCTAATGGCCTCCTCCAACAGAGTGAATCGTGGACTTGGGAAGAGCAACTGATGTCACCGACTTGAACTTCCATAACGCCTTCAATACTGCCCCCTCCAACATTCTCATCTCTCAGAGATATCCCTGCTTAAGGCAGGGGGTTGGAACTTGATGATCTTTAAGGTCCCTTCCAACCCAAACTATCCCACGATTCTGTAATTCTATTTCAGGAGAACACCCTGTTATCTCAACAAGGTGGAAAAATACCAGATCCAGACAAAGTAAGAGCGTACAGACTTCGGGAGGCGCAGAAACAAAGCTATTTTTGTTAGGAAGCATGAAAACGTTACCCTTGCATCCTTTCTCATTAAAAATAACCCAGCAGCCCAAAAAAAATACCCACAACAAAACAAAACACTCCTCCTCTCCCCTACTCACAGAAGGGAACATGAAACACAAACCACCTCTGAAATAAGCTTTCCACCCGAACCCCAAAAGACCTGAATGTAATTCTTTTCTCACTCACCTGTCCCTCTCTCTCTCCTTTCCTGAGGAACTTGCTGGCTTCGATCCGGCTCCATCGATTTCACTCTGACTGGAGAAGCCTGTACCTAAATTAGTCATATGAATGGGTCCATGCTATGAGCAGAAAAACACACGGCATTAGCAAATCTACAACTACACCATAAGCTACAGCTCCTTAATGATAACGATAGGAAACCCAACTGCCAACTAGCAGAGGCAAACCACTAACAAAACGCTCTCTCCTAGAAATACTGAGGGCAGCATCCCAAGAGAAAGCCTGGAGGACGCCTGTCACCTTTGCAGCAGCTTGGGACAGCAAATAGAGCTTCTCAGCTCACAGATCAACTCAATCAGCTGATTTTGAACACTGTGGGGACCTCATGCCACAGTAAATTCAGCTTGAGATAGCAATATCAGGTCTAAAACACAGGCAAGTCCCCTCCTGTCTCTAGACAAAGCTGCTATTAAGGATTTCTGGCTGTGAGTGGGGCTGTATCAGAGCAGCACTTGCAGAAACTTCCTCACGTAAAGTCTGAGGAACTCTATTTTTATTCAAACCAACTGTTTAACATTTGCTACCTAAAAGAAAAACAATTAATCTCAAAACTAGGCTTCTGGAAATCCTCTCAAGTGCAACCTGCAAGAAAGGTGAATGGGAAAATGGGGACGTTATCACTCCATTTCCCTCCCACAAAAAAAAAAAAAAACCAAACCCCCAAACTATTTCTCTTTAAACTACCCAGTAACATGCTACTATGATCTCTTTGACCTGAATGCACCACAGTTCTTTGCCAGAGACTGAGGGGATGGAAATCAAGGTGCCAACGCACCACGTCAGCCCCGGTTTAAGAGCAGTGCATCCACTCAAAGAAATCAGTGTGCTCTCTACGTTTTGTCTGCCAAAAGGTCTCGCACGACTGTGCTAATAACAATCTCTCTCCAGCCAGGTTCCATTTTTGGATGAATGAAGTAAAATTGCCGATTTTATTGCACCTGATATCCCAGCAGTCCTGACTCTCTCTCATCCGGTAGCTCCTCAGTGAAGCGTCTCTTTTGCCCTTGGGGATGGGGTTGGACTTGTGGCTGGGTACCAGTCGGCACGGTTGTTGTTTTGACTGGGGCAGCAGGAAGAAAAGGGCTGCTCAGGGGAGTCTGCCACACAGAAGGTGAAAACAAAACACCAGAGAACTCGGTAAGACTCACATAAAATATTAATTCAATCTAGAGTTTCGTACATCGGAGCAGAACATAAAAATAGTTTCGCTTTGCATCCAAGATCAGCTAAAAAGGAAATACACAACTTGAAGATAACACATTCCATTTAGAGAATTGTAGACTGGGTTAGAAGGGACCTTAAAGCCCTTCCAGTCCCACACCTCCCACGGGATAAGGGGCTTCAAGCTCCATCCACAACCTGGCCTTGAACCCCTCCAGGGATGGAGCAGCCACCACTGCTCTGGGCAACCTGTTCCAGGGCCTCCCCACCCTCATAGTGAAGAAATTCCTCCTCATGTCCAGCCTAAATCTGCCCCTCTCCAGTTTATACCCATTGCCCCTCGTCCTATCACTCCAGGGCCCTGTAAAATGTCCCTTCCCAGATTTCTCATCGTACCTACAAAACCACATCACAGCCTGCAATGCTTTTCCTAGGCAAGCATCCACCCTCCGTGAACATCCTTTATGTTAAGTGGTAGCAGGAATAAGAAATGCAGTGTGAAGCAGTTCAAAAATTCAGCTGCTTTGACAGAAGCATCAGCAAAGCAATAACCAAAGAACAAAATGCCCTAATGGAAAATTCTCCATCTGGAACCACTTTCAGTATTTTCTTATAAGCTAAGAAAAAGCTCAATAAGTTGGCAAAGAGAAGGAAATCTGAGGGGAGACCTCATCGCTCTCTCCAACTCCCTGAGAGGAGCTTGTGGAGAGGAGGGAGCTGGGCTCTTCTCCCAAGGGACAGGGGACAGGACGAGAGGGAATGGCCTCAAGCTCCACCAGGGGAGGGTCAAGCTAAACATTAGGAAAAAGTAATTCACAGAAAGGGTGATTGGTCCCTGGCAGAGGCTGCCCAGGGAGGGGGTTGAGTCCCCTTCCCTGGAGGGGTTTAAGGGATGAGTGGACGAGGTGCTGAGGGACATGGGTTAGTGATTGATGGGAACGGTTGGACTTGATGATCCAATGGGTCTTTTCCAACCTATTGATTCTATGATTCCATGGAATAACACTGTTGTGGTGGTACCTGGCCAGTGGTGGCAGGAGGCTGCACCTGAGGGATCGGATACTGCGTTGGCACAGGCGGAACCGCAGCAGGAAGCGTTGGGAGGACGCCCGGTGCCATCGGCACGGCAGGGGGCACGATGCCCGGTACCCCATACGGGGGCTGAACAGGCTGTTGAGGAGGAGGAACCACAGGATAACCCGACTGGTATCCGTTGGAAGGGTAATAGGATGGCTGAGACGGAACGCTGTTGATAGCGGCGGGCTGCGTGAAGCCTGGTGAGAGAAAAGGAGAGAGTCACCTTCAACACAGAGTCATAAAAATATCCAATTAACTACCAAGCATAAAAGAAGCAAAACTCTTTTTTCAAGTGAAGTACTTCTGCAGTGCTACAGACTAGGAGAAGTCTGGCTGGAAACTGCCTGGAAGAGAAGGACCTGGGGGTGTTGGTTGAACAGGGGCCCAGGTGGCCAAGAAGGCCAAGGGCATCTTGGCTTGGAGCAGACACGGCGTGGCCAGCAGGGCCAGGGAGGTTCTTCTCCCTCTGGACTCGGCCCTGGGGAGGCCGCTCCTCGAATCCTGGGGTCAGTTCTGGTTCCTCCCCAGCAGAAGGATGTTGAGGCTCTGGAGCGAGTGCAGAGAAGAGCAACGAAGCTGGGGAGGGGGCTGGAGAAGAAGAGGAGCGGCTGAGAGAGCTGGGGGGGTTCAGCCTGGAGAAGAGGAGGCTGAGGGGAGAGCTCATTGCTCTCTGCAACTCCCTGAGAGGAGGTTGTGGAGAGGAGGGAGCTGGGCTCTTCTCCCAAGGGACAGGGGACAGGATGAGAGGGAATGGCCTCAAGCTCCCCCAGGGGAGGCTCAGGATGGACATTAGGAAAAAACATTTCCTGGAAAGGGTGATTGGTCCCTGGCAGAGGCTGCCCAGGGAGGGGGTTGAGTCCCCTTACCTGGAGGGGTTTAAGGGGCAGGTGAACGAGGCGCAGAGGGACATGGGTTAGTGATTGATGGGAATGGTTGGACTCGATGATCCAACCTGGTGCTTCTATGAAATAAATCCCAAACAAACTCCTAACTCTGTGGAAAGCAACAGTAAAGGCTTTATTTTTACCTGCTAAAGGTACCGCAGTGGTGATCTGATTCACAAACCGGGAGTATTCAGCATGCACCTGCAGAGAGTTTCCAAGGATTAGACAATAAACACCAATTTACGACACTGATTGTGTGCAGGCTAAAGGTCCCTTACCACCCATCGCCATAAAACTGCAACGGGAATTGGATTATAGAACATACTCTGTCCAGAGAGACTAACAGAATCCAAACAAAGACTGAAAGCCAAAGCCACCCCCAAAGCCAAAGCTCCTGCTGAAATACAGGAAAGAGAGGGGCAAACTAATCTAATTACTTCACTAGAGACAAAATAGTCAAAGTCAAAGGATCTAAAAGCTTCCATATGTTTTTCTCAAGAAACTTAGTAGCCTGTTCTCAATGCTGAAATCTAACAGAAGGATTATCTCTGGGCATCCTACTCTATTCACATTCAAGATTTGATAGGAATGGTTGGGCTCGATGACCCAATAGGTCTTTTCCAACCTGGTGATTCTACGATTATAAGTAAGGAAAGCTGAGAAATTAATTTTCCCTGTGCATGTTCAAGAGATTCTAATATTATTCATGCACAGTGATCATTTTAGGAAGGGTAAAGAAGACAGCGTGGTTCTGGACAATGTTTAAAGATAAAGAAAAGGGCCACAGAGATGATCTGAGGGCTGGAACACCTCTGCTATAAGGATAGCACAGGGCAATTAGGGTTGTTCAGTCATTGAGAAGGCTCTGTGGAGACCTTAGAGCAGCTTTCGGTGCTGAAAGGGGCTCCAGGAAAGCCCAGGAGGGGCTTTGGATAAGGGAGGGCAGGGACAGGATGAGCAGGAAAGGTTTTGAGCTACACGAGGGGTGATCGAGATGAGATCTTGGGGAGAAATGTTTTGCTTTGAAGGTGGGGAGGCCCTGGCCCAGTGGTGGCTGCGACATCCCTGGAGGTGTTGAAGGTCAGGTTGGATGGGGTTTGGAGCCCCTGATGCAGTGGGAGGTGTCCCTGCACAAGCGTTTGGCAGCAGTATTTAGCACAAAAAGCTATTTGCAGGCCAGAACACACAGAAAATTTTAGCTGAGAGCACAAAACCCATGGTTAGCCAGGCACAGCCCCGAGCTACAACAGGCTCCGCAATCCCATATTTGAAAGAGCTACTCACAGTTTGCAGGAGATTCTCACACAGCTTTTTGGCAGCTGCCAAGCCTTCTGGCTTTGGGTGACTGAAAACATACACAAAAATTACTTCGTAAGCAAAAAAGTTTCCAACCAGATTTGGGAGCTACTTCTTTCATCAGCAACCTGCTGCCTGATTTGGTCTTTAACGAGCGACCAGTCACTTCCACAGAGCTCAAGCAGCTCTGTAGCAACACTTGTGAACTAGAGCAATGAGTAGTTTCTACATGAAAATTAAGGTTAATTCAAATAGTGCATGGAACGAGCACAGAACAGTGTCTTGATTGGGCTGCGCACGTTATACTCTTCTCTTAGTCTCAGTGTCACATCCAAGCTCCAAAAGTAGGCAGCTTTATTTGGTTTCCAATCGTAGCAAAGCCTTCTGGCAAATATCACTTTATCAAGGTGGGTATGGGTCTCTTCTCCCACATAAAAAGTCATGGGATGAGAGGAAACACCCTCAAGTTGCACCAGGGAAGGTTTAGATTGGATATTGGGGAAATTTCCTCTCCTGACAGTGGTGAAGCCCTGGCAGAGGCTGCCCAGGAGGAGTTTCCATCCCTGGAGGGGTTTAAGAAGCATGTAAATGTGGCACTTTGGGACAGGGTTTAGCAGGCACAGTGGGATTGGGCTGACAGCTGAACTAGACAGGCTTAAAGGTCTTTTCCGGCCTTAATGATCCTAAGATCCTACACATCATCATTATCAACATCTTTATCAGTGTAGAGATCTCTATTTAAGCCAGACTCAACAATTGTTTCATCTGCATTAAGTCAGTTAGAATTAAGAATTCCCCACACTGATTAAACATCAAGCTACATCCCTGGGTTTTTTAAGCCCCCTCATACCTGATGTAGATGTACATGGGCTCAAAAGCCTCTCTGCCCGATGCCGGCTCGATGCAACCCGAGCCTTTCCCACGGAGAAAGACTTTGGCACCCGTTTCAATCTGAATGTGCTGCAAATAGGAGCAACCAGGTCCTTCCACCTTCTCCTTCACATTAAATGTCGGTACAGCGTGTTCCAGACCAACAAACAACTTGTCTTGCACGTAATGCATCTGGAAACGGAAGAGAAGAAGTTTAAAATTTCACTTTAGGAATCAAAAAGTTCATTTCACAGAGGTTAAAAATCTGATTTATATGACATTTCAGTGTCGGATGGCGCAGTCAGCCCTGTGCTCTTCTTTAAGCAGGGCTGCTCTCTCCGTCCCTCTTCTTTTAGGAGGATATTGTGATCCAAGTCTCACTCTTTAGACTTGGTCTGATTAGTCCTCCAGTTCTCACGACACATCAGAGGGGTTTTGGGGGTGTATTTTTTTGTTTTGGAGTTTTTTTTGGTGGCTGTTTGGTGGGTCATTTTAATGAACAGCACATTACAGGCACACTTTGTTACAGGGAATTCTTCTAATGGGTGATAATCGATGAAATTCACATCAATTAATTACTCACCCCTGACTGGAACGGAGGTTTCTGGCCAACTGCTGGAGACAACTGAGTGATAGGAGCTGGCTGGTGATAGACTGTAACCGTGGCTCCGTTGAACGTTGGACTAGAACCTGTGGCTGCCTTCACTACTCCGTTAGTAATTATCTCTTTAATTCGGTTAACAGCTCCTAGGTGACAGAATATGAAACTCGCTTATGTTTGGGCCCTTGCCAACTGCCCAGGTTAACCAAATCCTGAATGACTTTCCCATATTGTGTGACAGCAGGAAGGTCGCATCTGTTGGCAGGATGAAATATTACAGATCTGGGACTGGATCGCAAAGGATGGTGACAACATCAGGGTTCTTGCTCCACTCCCCGCCTCACAAAGCTCAGGAGGGGAGCGTTAGCCCATTTTGGCAAGCGCTAGAAACATTTGTTAGCCCTGGGAAGGATTCACATCTTCATGAATCAGCAAACTGATATGTGACAAGCTGCTCACTGGCTGTAGAAATCACTGCGGATACAAGTGGGCAGCTTCAAGTTTCAAGAGACAACTGAGAGCAAGCCCGTGGGCTGATGGAGAGAGCAAATGAGCAGTTTCCAGCTCTTATTTTCTCCCAGCGGGCACAGGCAAGACAGGAAATGTAGGCACGTCACAAAAACCATTCATACTTGTATATAAAACAAAAGGTTTTCCTGCCACGCATCGATTGTGGTGGGATCTCAGCACGCTGTCAGGCAATAAACATGCACACAAGAGCCTCACACGTCCCTCCCCTTCCCTAGAGTCTATCAGGAGTTTTGGTTTCATGACTAACAGCGCCTGAGGTGCTTCTGAGCAGAAACTGCTTAGACAGGAACACAAGTACAGTACAAATCCTAACAAAGCCCCTCAGTAAAACCCCTTTATCACAAATAGAAAAGGCAGCATGCTTTGTACACTTACTGTCAACCAATTCCCGCGTCTGACCCTGGACATGAAGATACAACGGACGATCTCTGGAAAGAAAACGTTAAATATCCCTTTAAACCCATTAGAACCATATGATGGATTCAATCCAGTTCTATTACAGTCACCCCGAAACAAAGCCCAGCATAAAGATATGAAATACTCTTCAAGTATAGAAGTACTCGTTGGACTTGATGATCCAGTGGGTCTCTTCCAACTTGATGATTCAATGATTTATTGAGTATCACAGAGCTCTGTAAGCAAAGCTTTGCACTGAAAACTGAAAAGATTCCCCAATTCTTTACGTGATGACTTTTTAAAGTGACGTCACTGAACCCTTTGCTTCTCCACACACAAGTTTAACCAATTAAAAGCCCTGAATCTGAGATATTTGCTCTCTTTGCAACTGGAAAATTGCCCATCCTCAGCGAAATGCACTCCAGAACACAGAATCATAGAATACTTTGGGTTGGAAGGGACCTTAAAGGTCATCTAGTTCCAACCCCCCTGCCATGGGCAGGGACACCTCCCACTGGATCTAGTTGTTCCAAGTCCCATCCGACCCGGCCTTGAACCCGTCCAGGGACTGGGCAGCCACAGCTTCCCTGGGTAACCCGTTTCAGGGCCTCCCCACCCTCATTGTGAAGAAATCCCTCTTGTGTCCAGTCTAAATCTGCCCCTCTCCAGTTCATCCCCGTTGCCCCTCATCCTATCACCACAAGCCTTTGGGAACAGCCCCATCCCAGCTTTCTTGTAGCTCCAACAGATACTGGAAGGTCATTATGACACTGCTCACATAAGCCAAAGCAAAAAACTCGCTCAGAATAAAATAAAGCAGGAAGAAATACAAACCCTGGTCCCACTTTTGCTTTCTCTTCTGCAGTCATGAACCTCCCTCGAGTAGAGACAGCCGCTCCACTCAGTCGGCTTATCTACAAAACATTAAAATAAACAGCAAGAAGTTTACAAATAGTAAACAAAGCGCAAAACTTTAAAGGGCTTTAAGTTATAATGTTGTCTAAAGAGATCAGAAGTCATTAATGAAGTGATAAAAGAATTAATGATGCCAGCTAAAAGACACAAGCTCTGCCACTTTACCTCACTGGATGGGATTTCACTCAACAAACCAATTAATGAAGTCTCTTAGAAAACACAGTTTGGTAAAAAGAGGAATCAAACCCTGAATGCAGTTTATTGGCAGCTCTTAACTCTATAGAGAGATATAAACGTGTCGCTAAACCTATTGAATGAGAGACAGACCCCGAACTTACCTCATCCTGAGTTTGTCCTCTCGTCAGCAGGTTTCTGCACGTGAGGGGGACGTCATTGATTTCAACCTCAGCCACCACGAGGTCATCTTTACTCTTACTTGTAGCCGGACCTTTCCCCAGCGCCTGCAGCTTCAAAGACAATCATTGCAAAAGACCCGTGGTTGGAAAGCAGAGAGAAATGATGCAACAAAGTGACTCTAGGACTCAAGAGGCAAGTATCCTTTCTATTATCTCCTTTCAGCTGTTGAATCCAAAAGCTTTACAAATATAAGCAGAAAGCACATGATCTCTACTACTTAACAATCTACCTCTTTAAAACCGTCAGCCAAAATCGATAAAAACTATTTTTATCCTCATCACAGTTTTATATGATAAGTAATTACCATTTCTGTTCTATAAATGGAGATGCAGGAGTAGAACAAGGCCCAGTGGCCTCCCGGTACCCACCTTCTCTGCCGTGCTGGGCGCTGGCTTCAGCTTCCCTTTAGCCATTAACATGGCGTTGATTTTGGCAGCCACGGCCGCAGCCGCATCCAGCGCTCCCGAAGGGGCCGCGGAGCTTTCGGAGCCCGCGACAGCGGAGCCACCATCGCTGCTGCCGCCGGGAAAGGGGCGTCCAGGCAGCGGCGCCGTGCCGGGAAGGAGGAAGGCAGGGGCTGGGCCAGGCTGGTCCCACTTGCTGCGGCGCCTAGAAGAGAATCGGAAGAGTAATTTAGGTTGGAAGAGACCTGAAAGATCAATTGGGTCCAGGGTCTCCTCACTCTCAAGACGGAGAGATCTCAGCGTTACAGGCAGGGTTGCACCTCTGGGGCTTCCACGCTGGAAACACCAGCACAGCAACTCCCGCATCAGGTCCCCAATTTCACAGCCAGAGCTCCAGCTCAACAATTCCCACACCACAATCTCCCACCCAGAGCTGGGACTCAAGCTCTGGGGCTCCTGCACTGCAGCTCAAGCTCCAAGACCTCCAGGACTGTGACTCCCACACCGGGGGCTCCAGCATCGCGGCAGCGGCCCCAAAACAAGGGCCTCCACACCGGGGTTCCAGGACCGGGACCTCCAGCAGAACAACTACCGCGCACAGCAGGGGAAAGTAGAGGGACTCCTCTTCCTTCCCCCGCACATGGAAAAGGGGAGGGAAAGGGGAAAGGGGAGGGGGCGCTCCCCTTCCTACACATCGAAATGAGGGGAGGGCCTCCCCTTCGTCCTCCTGCACACCGAAAAGGGGGGGAAGGTCTCCCCTTCGCCTTCCCGCACACCGAAAAGGGGGGGAGGGCCTCCCCGTCGCCCTCCCGCACACCGAAAAGGGGGGGAGGGTCTCCCCTTCGCCCTCCCGCACACCGAAAAGGGGGGGAGGGTCTCCCCTTCGCCCTCCCGCACACCGAAAAGGGGGGGAGGGTCTCCCCTTCGCCCTCCCGCACACCGAAAAGGGGGGGAGGGTCTCCCCTTCGCCCTCCCGCACACCGAAAAGGGGGGGAGGGTCTCCCCTTCGCCCTCCCGCACACCGAAAAGGGGGGGAGGGTCTCCCCTTCGCCCTCCCGCACACCGAAAAGGGGCTGGGGGAGAAGAGGCTCCCCATCACGGCCCAGCCTGACTCACACGCCCACCGCGGCCTCTAGCGCTACGTCCCTGCTGCTACCCAGCCCCAGGCCCCTTCGCAGCCGCATCCCAGCCCCGCTCACCCGCCCGCGGCCGCCGCTGCCTCGCGCTGCCCTCCGCCACCCGCTGACATGGCTCCGACCCGGCTCCGCCGCCTCCGCGCCAGCTGCAGCGTCATTTCCGGGTTCCGCTCCGCCTCCGCGCGTCACTTCCGGCCACGGCCCTTGGCGCATGCGCACCTACCGTCCCGCGCTGCGCGGCCCCCCTCCAACCCCGATGCAACTTGCGCATGCGCACTGTGCCCTCCGAGGCCCTCTCCTGCGCACCGCGCATGCGCATTGCGGCGACCCAGCCTCACAGCGAGAAGGGGCGTGGTCTCTGCAGTGGGCGTGGTCTGTAGCAAAGGAATTTTTGTGATGGGCGTGGTCTGTGTGGTGGGCGTGTCCTTTACGCGAAGGGCGTGGCCAGGCCGCCCTATAAAAGCGGAGGGTGGGATCGGGGCTCGGCTCCTCTGAGCTGGGAACGCGGTCTCGGTTTCCCGCCTTTTCTTCGAGCTTCTGCCCTGAGAGGCCTGTTGGTCCTTCTTAGGGGTGATAGTGATGGGCAGGGGCTCCTCTAGAGCTGTGGCAGGCGGTGCCTGTCTGTGAGGGGTCCCTGAGCTGAGGGCTCTGCCTGGTTCCTCGCCCCTCGTGGAGTTCCCGCTGCCCGCCTCAGCGTGTGGGTGCCCCTTCTCCCTCGGAGAGGCTGGTTGTGTCTTTTAGGGGTGATGGCGTTGGGAAGGGATTTCTCTAGGGTCATGGCTGTGCGTGAGGGGCACGTGGGCTGAGGCCTTTGTCCATTTCCTCGCCTTCGCACCTGCCTCAGCTTTTTTGCCCTGGTGGTTCTTTCGCTTGGCGATTTTTTTTTTGCTCTGAGGGGGCTCTTTGTCTCTTCTAGGAGTGATGGTGATAGGAAGGGGTTCCTCTAGGGTCATAGCTGGTAGTTGCCGTGGATGAAGGGCACCCGGGCTGAGGTCTGCCTGGTTTCTCACCCCTTGTCAAGTTCCCACCTTCAGCCTCAGCGTGTGGGTGCTCTTTCTACTTTTAAGAGGCTGGTTTTGTCTTTTAGGGGTGATGGTGCTGGGAAGGAACTTCTCTAAGGCTGTAGCTGTGCGTGAGGGGCCCCTGGGCTGAGGGCTTTGTCCATTTCCTCACTCTCTTTCACACCTGCTTTGGCTTGGGGGGGTGGTTTTTTTTTTCCCTGAGGGGGCAGTTTTTCTTTTTTAGGGATGATGGTGCTGGGAAGGGGCTCCTCTAGGACTGGAGCTCGTGGCCCCCATGTGTGAGGGCTGAAGCCTCCATCTTCATCTGAGGGCTGGAGCACCTCTGATCTGAGGACAGACTGAGAGAGTTGGGGTTGTTCAGCCTGGAGAAGAGAAGGCTCTGAGGAGATCTTAGAGCAGCTTTCATTACCTGAAGGGGCTCCAGAAAAGCTGGGATGGGGCTTTCTAGAAAGGCATGGAGTGATAGGACGGGGGGTAATATGGCTTTAAATTGGAGAGGGAAAAATTTGGACTAGACTTCTTCCTAAGAAGAAGTTCTTAAAGATGAGAGTGGGCAGGCCCTAGCCCAGGTTGTCCAGAGCAGTGGTGGCTGCCCCATCCCTGAAGGTGTTGAGGGCCACGTTGGATGGGGCTTGGAGCCATGACAGAGGTTGGAATTGGATGATCTTTAAGGTTCCTTCCAGCCCAGACTGTTCTATGATTCTTTGTGCCCTTTGAAAATCCCTTAGGCCGAGGGCCAGTTGGCATTTCAGAGCGTGGTTTTCGAAGTCTCCTGTTCCACATAAACAGGCGTTCAAACTGTAATTACTGCGCGCTAGAACCGCAGGGGAGTTCTATGCTGGTGTGAAAATCAACACTCTACTTCTGGTGATTAGATGAATCATCCTGCTCCGTGTCCTTAACTTCACAGGCTTTCTTTGACCTGATACTGTGGTCTCTTCTCCCATGTAACAAGCAATGGGATGAGAAGAAATGCCCTCAAGTTGTGCCAGGGGAGGTTTAGGTTGGATATTAGGGAAACTTTCTTTGCTGAGAGAGTGGTGAAGCCCTGGCAGAGGCTGCCCAGGGTGGTGGTGGAGTCTTCATGCCTGGTGGAGTTCAAAAACCATGTAGATATGGTGCTTTGGGACCTGGTTTAGTGGGCACAGTGAGGTCGGGTTGATTTTTGGACTGGATGAGCGTAGAGGTCCTTTTCGACCTTAATGATTCCACGGTAGACGTTAATTGTGCAGGAAGTGTTTGTAGATTGTTAAAGCGGGGTAGCTGCAGGCTGGGCTCGTGCGCAGCTTGTGAACGGTGGGAACGTGTGTTAATGCAGATGTTTTATTAACAGAAGGAAGAGTATCTACAAGATGGCAACTGCTCAGAAGCAAAGGAGTTGTATGGTATGATTTTGTGTATTTTAACACAGTGTATTGTTTGAATTGGAAAAATCAGTGAATTTTAGCTGAAATAGCACGCCCAGGTGCTCTGTAGTATTTCTTCACCGAGAAATTACAAGCTACTTCAACCTTTTTAACTATGAAGATGCTCAATAGTCAAATAGTTTGAGTTTCAACTTTGTGGTGCAGGTATAAGTAGGAAATTCTTCGCTATGAGAGTGGGGAGACCCTGGAACAGGTTGTCCAGGGAAGCTGTGGCTGCCCCATCCCTGGAGGGGTTCAAGGCCAGGTTGGATGGACCTTGAGCAGCCTGATCTAGCGGGAGGCGTCCCTGTCTGTGGCAGGGGGGGTGGAACTGGATGATCTTTAAGGTCCCTTCCAACCCAAACTATTCTATGATTAAAACCATAGTAACACCAAGAGTTAGGGGTATGCCTCACTTAGGAAGTATGACTTTCATCATTTATAAAGTGAATTAAAATATTAAGCAGGCATTGGATGAGTCTGTAGACCGCACAGTCCTGTTGTTGTGGATGCGTTAATTCTTTTTCTTCTCTAACTTTCAGAATGCAGTTGTGTTTCCTAACAAAATAGCTACTGAGCAGCAGTCCCTGATGCTGGTGAAGCGGCTCCTGGCAGTAGCAGTATCGTGCATCACATACCTGCGAGGAATCTTTCCGGAAAGCGCCTACGGAACAAGATACATGGATGGTGACAGGCTGTTTTCACGATTCTTTGCAAAATCTGTTTTCATAGATTTCTTATGAAGTTAGTGAGTGTTTTTAAAGGCACTTGGCCTTCTTAATTAAAGGTAGCAGCCGTTTTCAGTGATGGTAGTGGGAGCTTCTCTAATACTTTCCTTGCTAAATTTGAGATAGTGGTTTTAACTGCTCAGTTATCATTAACTTATATTATTATTATTAACTTAAATTATATTATTATTTAACTGCTAAATTATCATTACCAGCAGGCATAGGCGTGGTTTTAACTGCTCAGTTAAAACCACACCTATGCCTGCTGGTAATGATAATTTTAGCCTGGTTTTGTATATATTTTTAGGGAATGAGCTTAACTTTCTTAGCTATGTTTTCTCCCTAAGTAAGTGTATGTATTTATATATATATTTTTTTTTTTTTGAGATGTCTGTGTCAAAATTCTAAGGGAAGACAAGAACTGCCCTGGCTCTGCTCAGCTGGTGAAATGGTACGTTGGTTACAGTGCATGTGGAACGTTCCTGGCCTTTCTGAAAGCTAGTTTTCTGGTTGCTTGTAGAGATGAAAGTGAGGGAAGAGCTGCCCAAGTGGTGCCTTTAGTGTTGGGTGTTTATTTTTTAACTACAAGAAGGACGGTGAGAGGCTGGAGCAAGTGCAGAGAAGGGCAATGAGGCTGATGAAGGGGCTGGAGAACAAGGGTTCTGAGAGGCGGCTGAGGGACCTGGGTTGTTCAGCCTGGAGAAGAGGAGGCTTGGAGATCTTGTGGTCACCCTTGTATAAGGGTGACAGGGGACAGGATGAGAGGGAATGGCCTCAAGCTCTGCCAAGGGAGATTCAGGCTGGACATTAGGAAAAATGTTTTCAGAGAAAGGGTGATTGGTCCCTGGCAGAGGCTGCCCAGGGAGAGGGTCGAGTCCCCTTCCCTGGAGGAGTTTAAGGGCTGGGTGGACGAGGTGCTGAGGGACATGGGTTAGTGATCGAAGGGAATGGTTGGACTCGATGATCTGGTGGGTCTTTTCCAACCTGGTGATTCTATGATGAAGTGGTGCGGTTGGCTTTGATACTCAAAGGTGGAATTGTGTCTGCAGACGAGAGGCTTCCTGCTCGTGCATTCACACAGCTGAGCATGAGTACGTAGCTTGGTTCATGAGGCATTAAGTTTGATTTTCTTTGTTTGCAGTGACTATGAGGTTTGTTCATGGCTGCTCTCCTTGTTTTTTAGAAACGAGTATATAAGGTCTTTGCATTATATCCACGTTCCTGTTCTTTGTTACTTCTATAAAGGCCACCTTTGTTCTTTTTACACTTTTACCTGTTGCAGCTCAAGGTGAGGGATCGGAAACAGTGCCGTGTTTGGCAGAGGGGTTTGGAGCTGCTGTCATTGTTGAGGTTTCAGAGACGCAGGTCTGAGTTCTGATGCTCGAGGTGAAATTAGTCATCCAGTCTTTGTCCCTGTGCTGCCGTTAAGAGAGGGGCAAGTGTAGGGGGGGGAAAGGCTTCTTTTACTGTAACCTGGGATGTTTTAATTGATCCTCTGTGGAAGAGGGACCTGGTGCAGCCCAGAGGGTGTTTCACTTAGCCTCGTGCATCAGTGGGAGCAGGTAGTGGGTGCTGACAAGGAAAAAATCCCTGTTTTGTGTGGGAAGGACGTTCTCTGGAGTTCACAGGTGAGCGGCCTTAGCTCAGCATCATGCGTACACCAAACCCAATCGTGTGATGGCTGTACCCAAAAGAAATCTTAGAACAAAACCAAAAAAAAAATAGGGTAAGTTTGAGTTTGCTGTTTGACTGTTGAAATGTTTGATGGAAAGCAAATTCCAGCATCTAAATACACACGGTAACTCCTTTGTGCTTGAGATGTAGATGTTCAGCTGAAGTGCGTATTTATAAATAATGAATGTGTGTGTTAGAAGGTGTTTGGAAATTATAGATGTACAATTGCGTTGTTTCTGCTGCAATTATTTAGTTACAGATTATTTTTACGAAGAGATCGAGGTGATTTGGTATTACAAAGATCGTTGTTTGTACAGATGCTAAGAAGGCAGAACAGTGAAATAAGTATTATTTATTACTCTAATAAAGTATTAAGAAGGCTAAATATGATTTTCATTTTTGGGGCCTACTTTATGACTTCAGAAGAGAAGCAAAAGGAAATTGTGAAATCCTAAAATGGCTCGGGTTGGAAGGGACCTTAAAGATCATCCAATTCCAATATAGAATTAAGTAGCAGCTGGACAATATTTGATTTTTGCAGGATGTTAGGATGCTACGACGCCTTGCAGAAGAAATACGTAAGTCTGCTGGTATCATTTAGCTATTCTAAACGGGTTGAAACATTCATTTATGTAAGTCCATTATCTCCCAGAGTAGTTCAAGGACTTTCTGGCTAGGGAATAGCTGTGTTTTAATATGTTAAAACCGGTGGCTGTGGTGTGGGGTGCACAGTCGTTTCAGGATAATACTCTATATAACAGATACACTTAAAATCAGGGATATGTAGGAATTTTCTTCTGCCAGTTGAGCAAGTCCTTTCTTAAACAGATAAGGAGTTAAGTGTACAAAGAGATTTCTACTCACACAGCCCTTGGTTTGTCCAGAGCTGGACAAACAAAAAGCTTGGTAGGCAGAAATGGGGTATGGAATGCATTTAACGTTCTTTTTCTTTCTCTAATTATGTCTCTGACAGCTCAGGATGATTGTCCTAGCAGTAAGTATCTTTGAAAAGTAAAGTATGCCTTTTTTTTTTTTAAGGTGGATGCTTAGAGATACGTGCAATTCTCACCGTGTTCCTTCTTTCTGCCCTAAAATACAGGTCTATACCCATCCAGAGGATCCTCAGGTAAATCTGGAGTATTTTACTGAGTGCCTAATGATAGCATGGACCTAGTGAAAAGTGTGTGCAGGAAACAGAATTTCATGTTCACACGGATGCTGGTTAAAAAAAGAGCGTTTTAAAATACCAAATGTGTGGATCCCCGGGACCGATAGGAACAATCGGGCACTGAATTGCTTTGTGTCTGGTGTTAGGTTATTCTTGGGCAGTCCAGGAAACCCCGAGTGTCCTTTTCAGAGTTAAATACCATCAAGATGTGCCCTCCTCCTTTTGTGACGCGCAGCGTGGTTTAACCAATCCCTGGGTGCCACCACGGCTGCTACGTGCGTGAAATGTTCTCACGGGGACTGAAATCTGAATGAATATTTCATTCTAAACTTAAGCCGGTGTTTCCAAATATCTTATCATGGTGATTTCCTGGACAAGAATATTGATCTCCATTTTGGTTTGATGACAATTATAAACATCAAAAGTGTTAATCGCTGCAGCGTTAAAAAGCTGGTTTTGGGGTGTGTGAGTGGATCAGGCCGGAGCTGGGCTGTCATTCTGCTCTTTAAATGCAAGGTTAATAAATTACTAAACAGAAGCAGCAGCGGTAGTTTTCTTGGCAGCCGACAGTTTATTAATTACTGGATTTTTGCAGACAATTACAGAATGTTACCACTTCAAGTTCAAGTACACCCACAATGGGCCGCTCCTGGATTTTGGCAGGTACAGGCACGGTGACTTTATTCCGCTCTGTGGTTTTTGCGATCCATTTGCACACGTGAATCTAAAAACCTTGGGTTTTGTTTGAAGTTTCCTTTTTGAATTCTGGCTCATAAGGCTTCTTTTATCCGCATATACTATTAGCTTAGACTTACTCCTAGAGTAAGGTGAATCATTTTGTCACGTTGTGCTCATATTTTTAAATATACACTTGGGGTCAGAGCCCAGTACTCTCTGACCACGTTCTTTAATGTGTTCCGTGTGTCGAGAGTGAAATGTTTGTTATCAGATTTACTTATTTGGGATTTCTCGTTTAGCAGAGATGACACAAAATACAGTTGGTCAGGAAAGGAAAATGCAAGGAAGTGGCTTATTTTTAAGACAAGGAATTGAAAGGTAGCGATCTGTGGCCTTGTTGAATGCTGTGTAATGTATAATTCAGTTGTTGGTCACAGCTGCTGACTGGAACACTTTCATCATTTCCCTGGCTCTGGTTTTGATCTTCCAAGGGGCAGAGAACACGCAGGTTTCCTGGTGGCAGGAATTGCAGTGCTCGGGATCTCAGACTTTAGGCATTAAACGTCATGTCTGCTTCTCACATTCGCTCTGTGGAGCAGTCGCGCGTCTTAATACTTGAAACAGCTTACTCTCTCTTCGAAAAACAAACCCAAACTCAACACTTTGTTTATTTTTAGTAAGAATAAAAAGAATGAGTCTACAATCACCTGTGCAGACACCAAGAAAGCCAGTATCCTCCTCATTCGCAAGATTTACGTTCTGATGCAAAACCTGAGTCCGTTACCCAATGATGTTTGCCTGACCATGAAACTGTTTTATTACGATGAAGGTAGGATTTCTGTGTTACCTTGATTTATTGACTGTCCGCAGACCTCAGGAAACAATTCCAAGGAATATTTTAATGTATAATCTTTACGGCTGCTGGGAATCGTTAAATGTAATTTTGTGTGTGTCTTTCTCAGGGCAATTTCTAAAATCCTGTTGTCTAGGGGGAAAAACTTCACATCGTCTAAGTTGAATGTTGATTATTCGCCTCACCACACAATTTTTTTTTTTTTGGAGTAGCATTTTGTATTTAAAGAGGAAAAGAGCCTTTCTGCTGCGCAAGTTGAAATTAGTTGTACGAGAACGTGCTTCGTGCTAATACGTCATGAATTCTTCTCTGCAGTGACGCCACCTGATTACCAGCCTCCTGGTTTTAAAGAAGGCGAATGCGAGGGGGTGTTATTCGAGGGGGAGCCGATGTACCTCAACGTGGGTGAAGTGCCAACGCCTTTCCATATGCTGAAAGTTAAAGTGACAACTGAAAAGCAACGAATGGAGAACGTTGATAGAAGCATCCTAAAGCATGGAGAGGGTAACCTGCCTCTCCAGGTGCTCAACGTGGACAGAGAGGACGTGGAAGAAAACGAGAAGATGAATGTAAAAGCACCAGTGTTCTGTGTTGAAAGTTTTTGTGATTTATAGTCTAGAAAAGGACTGTTTGTTTCACTGCATGTCTTGCCTGTAACATTTAATCATAGAATACCCAGGTTGGAAGAGACCTGTCGCATCATCAAGTCCAACCATTCCCATCAATCACTAACCCATGTCCCTCAGCACCTCGTCCACCCATCCCTTAAACCCCTCCAGGGAAGGGGACTCAACCCCCTCCCTGGGCAGCCTCTGCCAGGGACCAATCACCCTTTCTCTGAAAACATTTTCTCCTGATGTCCAGCCTGACCCTCCCCTGGTGGAGCTTGAGGCCATTCCCTCTCGTCCTGTCCCCTGTCCCTTGGGAGAAGAGCCCAGCTCCCTCCTCTCCACAACCTCCTCTCAGGGAGTTGCAGAGAGCAATGAGCTCTCCCCTCAGCCTCCTCTTCTCCAGGCTAAACACCCTCATTACTGAAACCAGCAGTGCTCCCAGAGATATTTAAGCAAGACAACGTGTCTTCAATACATTCTTGCTTTAATTTTACTGCTCTGGTTATCAGTATTGGAATGCATCGGTGCGATGCCAGCCAGCAGCAGCATTGTCAGTAGCCACATCTGTGTGAGACTAGAGGAGGAGAAGCAGAGAGGCTTTGTGGATATAGGTTCATTTGTCCTGCTCTGCACACAGAGCACAGGAGAAGTTCCCCTGGTGCTGCCCCGTGCCAGCCCCGAACAAGCTGCTGCAGCCAGGCACGATGGGCTGGCGCTAAACTCACTCTGATGTGCTGATATTATTCTTTCAACGTCTGTTGTTACAGTGTTAGTGTGTTTTACGGATGTTTTCCTCGGTAGTCAAACTAAATGTGTGCTCGTATTAATTAATGCTCAGCTGGGCTGTAGGTTCCATGTGAAATTCAGTGATTTCAGTGCGGTTTGTTCTGCTGAAAATCCCTCTCAAGCTCTGGCCCAAAGTATGAGTACAACCCCGTTTCCTTGTTTGTCTGCAATAAGTGATTAACCTTTGTCTTAATCTAGGAAGATCCAGTCTCAGATAATAAAGCGGACGATGGGAACGCTCTGGCTGTTTCAGAAGCTCAAGGTAACCTTTATCTATGTTTTATAAGTCTCGCAGGCTGTGCTGTGCACTTCAATAGCAGCGTTTCAGGTTGTTTCATGTATGGAATGTGCAACCCTCAGAAAAACAGCTTCCATGCTGTTCAAAACTCATGGAAACGTGTGGGAAACAGCATGTGTAGATCAACGTTTTTCTTGATGATGCTAATAGGCTGCAGAACAGGGATAACCACGTAAAGGTGCACCTGAAGCTTTTAGAAGCCCACAGAAGTTCTAAAATCATGCAATAATGTAGTGAATTGCTTGAGCTGGTGTGATGTGTTAATCCTAAAATGTCCTGTGTTGGAAGGGAAAGCATGAGTGCTGAGAGGCTACTAGTGAGCTTTCTTAGTTAACAACTCTCTTACAGAACCAAACTTAATGTGTGATGAAGACAAAGTCACAAAGGCTGGAGGGAACCAGAATCTGTATGTTTCTAACCCTCAGGTATGAGACCCACCCTTCTTCATCCTAAAATTTTACTGGAGCTTTTGTGAAGCTTCTTCCCCATTTTGAATGATTACAGGGAATCTGCTGAAAGTTTATTGATCGCGGTTGTTATTTTCAGAAATAAAATACCTTTACATTTATTTCACAGTGTTTTACAGAACCAGTTAATATTCTAAAGCAATCAAAAGCAGTGACATGACTGAGTGATACAGTTTTCAAACCAGATATCGTCTGTTAAGAGAAATGGGAATGTGACTTCCACGTTTATGAAATGCCATAAACAAACACTCCGCCTATTAGAAATTTCTCTAATTCTGACAGACCCTAACTCGTTTCAAACTTAAACTGCAAGTTTATTACTCCAGCTGATTTCCCTGCATTTAGCAACACGGTATAAGTTACACCTGGAGGGCTACTTCAAATCCTCCTTAAAACAGGATGGCCCTGGGCAGCAGGGAGTGATTTGCTCTATGAAAATAACAGATGCTTTGATCTTTGACATGATTGTCCCTAAATCGTGTGGTTGGCTTCAGTGCGTGTGCTCCTATATTTAAATTTCTGCTCTGGAGCTACAGTGGGTAGAGCCAGAGCTCTTTCCCCTTCAGCGCTGAGTCCCACTGTAGCCTCTGTGTAGTTTTTTAATACTGCTGTTGCAAGACAACACCTTTTCTTTCTGATTTTAGGTTGATCATTTGGCAAGTAAGACATCTGAACTTAACGTGTCGGAGAGCAGGACAAGAAGTGGAAAGATATTTCAAAGCAGCATCGTTAGTATAGTTTTTTCTCTAATTCTGCTCTGTTTTCTTTTTCCATCAGTGAATCGAAGCTTTAATGTCAGAAACAAATTCTCATCGCTTCTAAAATTCTTATTAAATTCAACACAGCTGGATTCTTAGGGTAAAAAAAAAAAAATCTAAAGAGTTAAAAGTTGAGTGATATCATTAAGACAGATTGAGAAAGATTCATTTGGACTGATAAATAAGTCTTGTAGGGATAGGATGAGGGGCAATGGGGATAAACTGGAGAGAAGCAGATTTAGACTGGACATAAGGAAAAATTTCTTCACCGTGAGGGTGGGGAGGCCCTGGAACAGGCTGCCCAGGGAGGTTGTGGCTGCTCCATCCCTGGAGGGGTTCAAGGCCAGGTTGGATGGAGCTTGGAGCCCCTGATCCAGTAGGAGGTGTCTCTGCCCATGGCAAGGGGTGGGACTAAATAATCTTTAAGGTCCCTTCCACCCCAAACGATTCTATCTTTCTATGAATTTCATGCAATAATTTAACCGAAACTCAGTTCCTTTAAGTAATCCAGCCACAGCCGGGCTCAAGGCTCAACTACCATCTTTCCACAAGTCTGCAAATCAGAAATTATTGGATTAAACCTGGGTGTTGAGCCCCCTTTCCCATTGGTATGGGATTCTCTGCCCTTGTGCCGAGCCCTCCGGTGCCGCATGGCTCTGTGCGGTGCAGCCGGAGTCGCTGCCTCTTTGTTTCGGTGTCTGCAGAGGGGAGCAGCCTTTATCCCTGTCTCCGGAAGCCGTGACACGGGGCTAGTGCGGCACCAACACATCCCAGCCCTGTGTCAATAAGGTGGAGGGAGGCTCTGTTCTGCGAGAAAATAGTATCCAGGTGTTTCTCCAGGCTTAACACCTCCAGGTAGGAGCCTGGGAAATAGCAAAGCAGAGGCAGGTGCTGGACACGCAGCTCTTTATGCATCATGTCTTCAAGGGGGGGACTTTTCCCGTGTCAAACTAGCCCCACAGAACAGGCAGTGACACAGCTTCGGTTTCTCCCTTGGCAGGTTCATCAGTTTGAGCTCTCATCGAGCCAGGATGTGCTGCCAAAAAGGAGGAAGATGAGCGAGCCGAGGGAGGAGGTTTAGCTCCGGCTTTCCAGAGTTCTCCACACCGCTTCCCCGCGGTTGTTTTAATGTGAGTGTTCGCATTTAAATCCATTTTAGGGATCTCTTCTGTTGGTAGTCAGAATCTCTTTTAAAGAAAGGAAACCTGTTGAAGCCCAGCTGCAGAGATCAGAACGTGTTTTTCCTAGGAGGCCGTGCCCAGCGGGGCAGATGGACAGTGGCATAACCGGGAGAGGGGTCATTCGGGGCTTGGCTTCTGCTCTTGGAGTGTTATCCTGATGTTGACTGTTTACTCATCACCCCACACAGTTTCCCCAGCAGCTTTGAGCCACAAATCAAAGCCGAGGGGCTCCCATCCGGACCTTCCTGAGCTTTTGGGAGCAGCCGGGGGTGTCTGCTTCTCCTGGGTGGTTTGCGGGGCTGGATTCCCCGCGTTCCTTCCAGACTTGAAGGCACCAGCGCCAAGTGAAAACCGAGCATCTGGAATTTCTCTGGAGACAGATTTCATGCCGAGATGCTGGAGTTTCCTGTGCAGCTGTGGTGACAGACGAGTGCGATCGCAGTTCTGATCCACGGCAGCGGCTGTCGGAGCGCTGTGGGGTTGTTTGAGGAAAGCCTTTGGAAACGATTGGTTGCAGAAGTCAGACGTGGCGCTGTTTGTTTTGCTAACGAAACTCTGTTAATTTTTCCTGTGCTGTACACGAATTTGAGGGTAGCGGTTCCTGGGCCGGAGAGCTGCTGCTGCCAGTGAGGGCCCAGCCTGGCCAGACACCTTGGACTTTGTTGTTAAGAGTTTCTCATGATTGTTCTGCAATTAAACACCAACAGTGTTCAGTTGCTGGGTGTTTCTTTAGTGCAGCGGCTGAGGGCCTGGGGAGGGCTTAGCAAAATGTGGGCTCTGCAGGGAGCAGGGGGGCTCTCGGTGTGGGGCTGTGGGCAGCAAGGGGGGGGTTCCAGTGTGGGGCTGGAGAACAACAGGCCTTATGAGGAGCGGCTGAGAGAGCTGGGGGGGTTCAGCCTGGAGAAGAGGAGGCCGAGGGGAGAGCTCATTGCTCTCTGCAACTCCCTGAGAGGAGGTTGTGGAGAGGAGGGAGCTGGGCTCTTCTCCCAAGGGACAGGGGACAGGACGAGAGGGAATGGCCTCAAGCTCCACCAGGGGAGGCTCAGGATGGACATCAGGAACAAATATTTCCCGGAAAGGGTGATTGGTCCCTGCCAGAGGCTGCCCAGGGAGGGGGTTGAGTCCCCTTCCCTGGAGGGGTTTAAGGGACAGGTGGACGAGGTGCTGAGGGACATGGGTTAGCGATTGATGGGAAAGGTTGGACTCGATGATCTGGTGGATCTCTTCCAACCTGGTGATTCTATGATTCTGAGGGGAGCAAGGGAGCTCTCGGTGTGGGGCAGTGGGTGCTGTGGGGCTGTGCTGATGTGGAGCAACAGCTGCTACAGCAACCAGGGGCTTTGACAGCGTGGGGAGCGAGGGACCTGGTGTGGGGCAGGGGGGGCCGGGCTGGGGTAGCAGGGGTTTGGAGGTTATGGGGCACGGGTGGGGGGAGCCTCTCTCTCCCCGCAGCTCAGGGGGAGGAGGAGGAGGAGGAAGAGGAGGAGCAGGGGTTGCCCCGCCCCGGGCGGCCGAGCCGCGGGACACGGAGCCTCCGCCGCGCACCGAGCCGGGGCCGGAGCCGCGGGAGCCGGGAGCTGGCGGGCACGGTGAGAGCCGGGGGTACGAGGCCGGGGTTGTCCCCTGTCCCTGCCCCCCGTCCCTGTCCCCCATCTCCATCCCTGCTCACTGTCCCCCATCCCTGTCCCCTTGTCCCCATCCTTGTCCTTATCTCCTGTTTTGATTACTGTCCCCTTACCCATCGCTGCCCCCTATCCCTGTCTCCTATCCCTGTCTCCCACCTCCATCCCTGTCACCATCCCCATTCTCATCCCCCATCCCTACCGCAATCACTGTCCCCCATCTCCATCCCTGTCTCCATCCCCGTCTTGATCACTGTCCCCTTACCCGGCCCTGTGCCCCATCTCCTCCCCTGTCTCAATCACTGTCCCCTTGCCCATCCGTGTCTCCATCCCTGTCTCCATCTGTGTCTTGGTCCCTGTCCCCTGTTCCTGTCCCCTTGCCCATCCGTGTCTCCATCCCTGTCTCCATCCGTGTCTTGGTCCCTGTCCCCTGTTCCTGTCCCCTTGCCCATCCTCATCTCTGTCCCCATCTCCACCTCTGTCTCCATCTCTGACCAGTGGCTCTTGTGCAACTATCCCAGGAAGGGTGAGCCCAACGTTCCTGAGTAGAAGGGGTGAGCGTCACTTGTCATAGAATCCTGGACTGGTTTGGGTTGGAAGGGACCTCAAAGCCCATCCAGTCCCACACCTCCCACTGGATCCAGGGCTCCAAGCCCCATCCAACCTGGCCTTGAACCCCTCCAGGGATGGGGCAGCCACCACTGCTCTGGGCAACCTGGGCCAGGGCCTCCCCACCCTCACAGGAGAACATTTCTCCCCAAGATCTCATCTCAATCTCCCCTCTTGCAGCTCAAAACCATCCCCCCTCATCCTCTCCCTGCCCTCTCTGATCCAGAGCTCCTCCCCAGCTTTCTTTGAGCCTCGTTCATCTCTGGAAGCTGCTCTAAGGTCTCCTTGGAGCCTTCTCTCCACCAGGCTGAACAACCCCAACTCTCCCAGCCTGGCCTTGGGTGGGATGCGCTTGTCTCTGCCTCCCTGGGTTTTTGGGTCTTGGGCCTTAGCGCTGTTGTTGTCCGTGGTGTTTAGACACAAGGCAACCTCATTCCTCTGCTGCCTGGCCACGGGGGGAGATGACGACGCTGACGCACCGAGGACGGCGCGCTGAGGCGGGGAGGAACTTGGACAAGAAGCCCGGCAGCGAGGAAGATGCAGACAGAGACCTGAATGATGATGATCCTGATGACTCCAAAGATATCCGCCTCACGCTCATGGAGGAGGTGCTGCTCCTGGGGCTGAAGGACAAGGAGGTAAGACGGGCATCTCTGAGCTGCACCTGGAGGTGAGGTTCTTGGTGAGCAGCAGAAGGGATTGTGCGATTTCCTTCGAGGCTTCTTCAACAAAGTCGGCTCAGGAGCAGCCACCACTGTCTGTAGGTCTGAGCTGCTTGAACATGCGAGCGCTGTCCTGGCAGCTCTTCCATGGGACCGTAGGAAGTGGCTGGGGTGGGGAGGTACATTATGGGCTTGTACAACTGCTCTTTGCAGAGCAAAACTGGGTTTGCTTTCCACCAGACTCAAAGACCTGAGGTGGAAGGTGCCTCACCTTGTGCACCGGACGGTGAATGTCCTCTTCCCAAGCCCCAGAGAACTTCCCTCTCTAGCTGGAGCACAAGGACACTGAGCACTGTTCCCACCATGTCTGGAAATGATCGAGGAGGTTTGGAAAGAGGAGGGAAAGGTGGGAGAAGGCGGATGGACCTGGGGCTGAATGCAGCGATGGCCAAAGAGGTCAGGGGCTTGGAACTGGATGATCTTTAAGGTCCCTTACAACCCAAACTATTCTATGATTCTCTAATTCCGTGAATCCAGGTGCCTGTCTCACCCGTGAGTGCCGCTTTCCATGGCAACAGTGGATGAATTCTGCAGCCAGTCATTTTCTGGGGCTTGTTCTCCACTGGAAAGGGACCCTGGTCAAACTGAATTGGTTTGGGCTTACCAGGTGGTTGGAATTTCTCAGCTCAGCCTCGAAGGAGACACAGGGAAAGGAGAAGATGCCTTGCATTGAGTTCTCGGACTTGCTCAGCGATTTGCTTTATCTTCTTCAGCGCCTGCATCGTCTTGATCTCTCTGGGGGCATCTGGTGCTGCTGTTCCTCTCAGCGGATGGGGAAATTGAGAGCAGGGGAAGCCAAGCAGTTGCTCAGGGTGCTTCTTGGGGTGATAATGGCAGGAGAGAGCCTCAAACACAGGTTTTCCAGCTCCAGGAGCGCTCTTCCAGTGAGCCTTTCTCAAGGGAAGGAGACGCTGTGGTTGTCAGAGCTGTTGCTAGATCATGGAACGGTTTGGATTGGAAGAGACCTCAAAGCCCATCCAGTTCCACCTCTCCCATGGGATCAAGGGCTTCAAGCCCCATCCAACCTGGCCTTGAACCCCTCCAGGGATGGGGCAGCCACCTCTGCTCTGGGCAACCCGGGCCAGGGCCTCCCCTCCCTTGCAGGAGAACATTCCTCCCCAAGATCTCATCTCAATCTCCCCTTTTTCAGCTCAAACCCATTCCCCTCATCCTCTCCTTGTGCTCTCTGATCCAGAGTCCCTCTCCAGCTTTCCTGGAGCCCCTTTCAGCACTGGGAGCTGCTCTAAGGACTCCCCAGAGCCTTCTCTTCTCCAGGGTAGAGAAGATGGGCCACCATCTCTTCATCTGCTTCTCTGGGTTGAAATTAAGCCCCTTTGCGTTGCCTGAATGTTTTATCCCATGGGATCCTGCTCCTGCTGGATTAGTCTGAGCTGGTGCCGTGCTCGCCGTAGACCAACTCTGGCCGTGCGATGGACCACGCTGGCGGATCCAGCTGTGGGTTGTGTGAGTGACAGAGGCATAATTGTCCTGTTCAGTGATCCCAGACCACATCTTGGACTTGCTCAGCCAGCTGGGAAGTGACAGGAGGGCAGGGCTGGAAAGAGAACGTCACGCAAATGATTTTGGATCATAAATTTGAGAGCAGCCTAGGAGCGTAGTGGCACGATCTGCTCCTTCCTGAGCTGCATGTAGCACCTTTGGCTTGGTTAATGTGTTCCTGGGTATGGTTCTTCAGCCACCAGGAAGTTCAAAGAGCACAGTTGATACGGAAAAACCACTTGTCACACGAAAAACCACTTGTCACACGTTTTCTTTGTTCTCATCCTGTCTTTCCGCATTCCTTCACTTTGGAACTTGGACCCAAGGGGCGGTGGCCCTGAGCTGGGCTCACAGGGGTTGGGTTTTCCCAGCTTTGTTGTTCACCTCTGGTTTGATTATTGGAAAAAAAACAAATAATTTCAGCCGAACCCAGTGACCTCTCAGTGTTGTTTCATTGCCTGTGGCCGTTGGGCCATGGAGATGATCCAAGGGCTGGAGCACCTCTACGAAGCTGGGCTGAGAGAGCTGGGGTTGTTCAGCCTCGAGACAAGAAGGCTCTGGGGAGAACTTAGAGCAGCTTCCAGTATGGAAAGGGACTCCAGGAAAGCTGTAGAGGGGATCAGGGAGAGGACGAGCAGGAATGGGTTTGAGCTGCAAGAGCTTCCAACCCAAACCATACTGTGATTATTCCAGGTGTGAATCTGTCCCTCCAGAAGAACCCAGCCCAGTGGTTTTGTAACCACTTGCATTCCAGAGGCTGAAAGTAACCCAGGAGCTCTCGACTTGTTGGATTTCAGACCCCTTCATGTTTTTGAGGGGTAACGTGCCTCCCAGCCCAGCCGAGTGCCACTTGCGTCACCTCCACAGCCTTCTGTGAAGAACTTGTTCCTGAAGGGCACGTGGAAAAACCAGAGCGTCTCCTTCTGGGGACGGAACTCAGCAGGGCAGGGATGAGAGGTGGCTTTGTCTTTCCTCACAAGGAAATGAAGAAAGCAAACAAAGGATTTTGGTTCTTTTATGGTTCTGCACGCCGAGCAGCGCGGTGTCCAGCTGCGCTGTATAAACAGATGTAGCAGGGACGGGGAATTACCCACGTGGTCGGTAAAAGCTTCCACGTGTCGTCAGCCTTTTTACCTTGGGAAAAAGGGGCTTCTTGGGTTGCTTTGTCTGCAGTCTCCTGCCTTTTCTTTCTCCCCACCACTCCCTTCAGAGAAGGAGAGCAAGTAAAAAAAATTCACGGAAAGGGTGATTGGTCCCTGTCAGAGGCTGCCCAGGGAGGGGGTTGAGTCCCCTTCCCTGGAGGGGTTTAAGGGACGGGTGGACGCGGTGCTGAGGGACATGGGATAGTGATTGATGGGAATGGTTGGACTCGATGATCCGGTGGGTCTTTTCCAACCTGGTGATTCTATGAAATTCTCTTTTCCCCTTTCTATCTTTCTCCCCTTCCCATCTCTCTGTTTCTCCCCTTCCCACCCATCTTCTCTCTCCTAGGGCTACACCTCCTTCTGGAACGACTGCATCTCCTCGGGCCTGCGGGGCGGCATCCTCATCGAGCTGGCCCTGCGCGGCAGGATCCGCCTGGAGCCGCTCTCCATCAGGAAGAAGAGGCTGCTGGAGAGGAAGGTGAAGGTTCCTCGGGACCCAGAGATCTCGCAGGCTTTGGGGCTGGGGCTGTTCCTTCCAGCCTTATGCCGTGTTCCCGCTTGATCCTTCCAGGTGCTCTTGACATCGGACGTGCCGACCGGTGACGTCTTGCTGGATGAGACCCTCCGACACATCAAGGCTACAGAGTCTTCCGAAACGGTGCAGACCTGGATCGAGCTGCTCACCGGTAGGGCCGGTCAGAGGCGCTGTCTCCCCAGCTCCCTGGGGGCCTGTCCTTGCCTCCTGTCCCCTCTCCACGCTTCGGCCACCCCAGTGCTTCACTGGTGATGAGCAGAATGCTGACACCAGAACTGGAGGAGAACTTTATTCCAAATCTTTTTAGTTGGGAGCTTGGTGGAAGGCTTGGACCTCACTCCCCATTGCCGCTTCATTTCATAGAATCACCAGGTTGGAAAAGACCCACCGGATCATCGAGTCCAACCATTCCCATCAAACACTAACCCATGTCCCTCAGCACTTCGTCCACCCGTTCCTTAAACCCTTCCAGGGAAGGGGACTCAACCCCCTCCCTGGGCAGTTCCAGTGCCCAATGACCCTTTCCATGAAAAATATTTTCCTGATGTCCATCTTGACCCCCCCCCGGTGGAGCTTGAGGCCATTCCCTCTCGTCCTGTCCCCTGTCCCTTGGGAGAAGAGCCCAGCTCCCTCCTCTCCACAACCTCCTCTCAGGGAGTTGCAGAGAGCAACGAGGTCTCCCCTCAGCCTCCTCTTCTCCAGGCTGAGTCTTCACTGACTCTGAGGTCCTAGGTCTTGGGTAGAAGAGGCTTCTCAAAGGGATCTGCCCCAGGCTGCTGCGCCCGGTGGGAGCTTTGCCAGCTTGGACTGGTGCTGGAGCACATATTGAGCTGCTGGAGCACATCCAGAGGAAGGCAACGAGGCTGGAGAACGAGGGGTTATGAGGAGCGGCTGAGGGCCCTGGGGCTGTTTAATCTGGAGAAAAGGAGGCTGAGGGGAGACCTCATCGCTCTCCACAACTCTCTAAAAGGAGGTTATCGCGAGGCGGGTGCTGGTCTCTTCTCCCAAGAAGTGGGAGGATGAGAGGAAATGGCTTCAAGTTGCTCCAGGGGAGGTTTAGGTTGGATATTGGGAAAAATTCCTTTACTGACAGAGTGGTGAAGCCCTGGCAGAGGTTGCCTAGGGCAGCGGTGGAATCTTCATCCCTAGAAGGGTTCAAACCACGTGCAGATGTGATTCTTCAGGATGTGGTTTGACCAGCATGATGAGATTGGGCTGGTGGCTGGACTGGACGAGCTGAGAGGTCTTTTCCAACCTTAACGATTTCATGATTCTCTGACTGATGAGAAACAGGACAAGGGGAGGAAGAGGGTTCCTGGAGCAGGGACTGGTGTCCACGCCAGCCCAGATGCTCCTGGCTGGAAGCAGCTTGGGTGCTGGGGTAGGATGGCAAAGCCGTCACTGCCCCAACCTTGCGATGGGTCTCATCTCCTCCAGGAGAGACCTGGAACCCCTTCAAGCTGCAGTACCAGCTGAGGAACGTGCGGGAGCGTATCGCCAAGGCGCTGGTGGAGAAAGGCATCCTCACCACGGAGAAGCAGAACTTCCTGCTCTTCGACATGACCACCCACCCCGTCAGCAACGCCACCGAGAAGCAGCGCTTGGTGAAGAAGCTCCAGGAGAGCATGCTGGAGCGGTGGGTGAACGACCCTCACCGCATGGACCGTAGGACGCTGGCTCTCCTGGTGCTGGCCCACTCCTCGGACGTGCTGGAGAATGTTTTTGCCAGCCTGGCCGACGACAAGTACGATGTGGCCATGAACAGGACCAAGGACCTCCTCGATATGGACCCTGAAGTGGAAGCCGCCAAAGCCAGGGGGGCAGAGATGATCTGGGCTGTCCTGGCAGCCTTCAATAAGTCCTAAAAAGCCCCCTGAAACCCCCCCGCCCCCCCAAACCAAGGTGGGGGGCCTGGGATATTTGGGTGGGAGGGCCCTGTGGCAGCGGGTGGGCTCAGCTCAGAGGCCCCCAAGGGTTTCCCTCTATCCCGGGTGGGGTTGGGGGTTCCGAGCCCGCCCGCCTGGGCAGGTTGCCCGCTCCTCCAAACTCTGGTGCCTCCGGGAGAGGTGCCAGCGGCTCTTGGCTCCCCTTCCAGTGCTCCTGGCTTGTCCGGCTGCCCCCGTGGCTTCCGATTCCGTCCCAGGGCAATGCGGATTCCCCTGGGGAGCAGCTGCCAGCGGTGGGGAGGGGGCAGGGGGTTGGTTTGGGGGTATCTGGTGTCTGGAAACACCCAGGTTTGGAGCAGGCAGAGGGCTGATTTGGGGGTGCCTGGTGACTGAGGAGACCCTGACTGTGGCTGATGTTGGGGAGCAGGCAGGGGGCTGGTTTGGGGGTGTCTGGGAGCACCTGGTGGTAGGGACTGGTTTGGGGGCTGGTTTAGGGGTGTGTGGTGGATGAGAAAACCCCAACTCTGGCTGATAGTGGGGTGTGGGTTTGGGGGTGTCTGGGAGCAGGCAGAGGTCTGATTAGAGGGTGCCTGGTGACTGAGGAGACCCCGACTGTGGCTGGTGGTGGGGACTGGGCAGGGGGCTGGTTTGGGGGTGTCTGGTGGCTGGAAACACCCAGGTTTGGAGCAGGCAGAGGGCTGGGTTTGGGGTGACTGGGAGCACCTGGTGGCTGGAAGCAGGGAGGGGGCTGGTTTGGGGGTGTCAGGTGGCTGGGAACACCCCAACTCTGGCTGGTGGTGGGGACTGGGCAGGGGGCTGGTTTGGGGGTGTCTGGTGGCTGGAAACACACAGGTTTGGAGCCAGGTAGAGGTCTGGTTTTGGGGTGCATGGTGACTGGGAGCACCCAGTGGTGGGGACTGGGCAAGGGGCTGGTTTGGGGGTGTCTGGTGGCTGGGAACACCTCAACTCTGGCTGGTGGTGGGGACTGGGCAGGGGGCTGGTTTGGGGGTGTCTAGGAGCCCCTGACTGTGGCTGGTGGTGGGGAGAAGGCAGGGTGCTGGTTTGGGGGTGTCCAGTGGCTGAAAATATCCAGATTTGGAGCAAGTAGTCTGGTTTTGGGGAGCCTGGTGACTGGGAGCCACCTGATGGTTGGAAGCAGGCAGGGGGCTGGTTTGGGGATGTCGGGGAGCACCCGGCAGTGGGATACAGGCAGGGGAATGATTTGGGGGTGTCGGGGACAGCCCAAAGCCCTCGGCACGCGCGGAGCGACTCTATGAAAACCACGGGCCCTGCCCTCCCGCTCGCACTGCTAAAAGGCCAAGTTAATCATGGATTTTTATTCCCCCCCCCCCTTCTTTAATCTCCTGTCTTCATTTAGCAGAGAGCTCGGGGCGGTGGCTCTGTTCAGCCCCGGTTTATCTGCCAAACTATTTATCTGCCAAACGTGTCTTGATTCCCATCCCTCCGCACCCCAGAGAAAGGGAATGAGAGGGAAAGGCTTGGGGCTTGGAAAGTGAAACAGCTTTATTGAAGTAGAAAGAATGACGACCATGATGAAGAAAATACAATTAATAAGAAAATAATAGAATATCTACATATATATGAAATTCTCCCCCTCGATCACCTTGATAAGATGAGGGAAAAGAATATTAGTGGGGTCTAGGAATGGTTGGACTCAACCATCCGATGGGTCTTTTCCAACCTGGTGATTCTAGGATAGGATGAGGAGAGATGGTTCCAAACTGAAAGAGTCTAGACTGGATCTTGGGGTCTTCTATGTGTCTGATCGCTCCCCTTATCCTGTTTTCTCTATATCTTTTCCCTGGAGTGAAAAGCCCGATTGTGTCGCTGGTTCCATGCGAGTTTTCCTGATCTCTGGCCCTTCCTGCAGCTTTGCCAAAAGCCGCAATGGTTTTGGAGTTCGCGCTTCTTGGGATGTGAGAGTTGGGGTTCAGTCCGGAGAAGAGAAGCTTCTGGAGAGACCTTAGAGAAGCTTCCAGCGCTGAAAGGGGCTCCAGGAAAGCTGGGGAGGGGCTCTGGATGAGGGAGGGCAGGGGTGGGACCTGGGGGAACAGTTTTGAGCTGCAAGAGAGGAGATTGAGATGAGGTATCAAGGAGAAAATGTTTTGCTGTGAGGGTTCTGAGACTGCTGTGAGGACTGGGTTGCGTATCCTGAGTGTTCCGGCCTCAATGGTTTTAACATCACTTACGTTGAGGCTGTTTATTATCTGTGTTTGTTGGGACAGTCCCAAACACAAATCCAGGCTGGGTGGGGAATGGATTGGGAGCAGCCCTGAGGAGAAGGACTTGGGGTGCTGCTGGGTGAGAAGTGCCACAGGAGCCGGCAAATCACACCCACAGCCCAGAAACCAACCGTGTCCCGGGCTGCGTCCAGAGCAGTGGGAGCAGCAGGGAGAGAGGGATCCTGCCCCTCTGCTCCGCTCTGGTGAGACCCTCCTGGAGCCCTGGGTCCAGCTCTGGAGTCCTCAGCACAGGGAGGACATGGAGCTGTTGGAGCGAGACCAGAGGAGGCCACGGAGATGATCCAAGGGCTGGAGCACCTCGTGTGCGAGGACAGGCTGGGAGAGTTGGGGTTGTTCAGCCTGGAGAAGGCTTTGGGGAGACCTTAGAGCGGCTTCCAGTGCTGAAAGGGGCTCCAGGAAAGCTGGGGAGGAGCTCTTGATCATGGAGCTCAGGGACAGGATGAGGGGGATTGGGTTTCAGCTGCAAGAGGGGAGATGGAGATGAGATCCTGGGGACAAATGTTTTGCTGTGAGGGTGGGGAGGCCCTGGTCCAGGTTGCCCAGAGCAGGGGTGGCTGCCCCATCCCTGGAGGGGTTCAAGGCCAGGCTGGATGGGGCTTGGGGCCCCTGATCCAGGTGGGACTGGACGAGCTTTGAGCGCCCTTCCAACCCAAACTCCTTCTGTGATTCTACGAGGAGGGAACAGGGCCGCTAGGGGGACTGGGCCTAGGGAAGCAGATGTGGCTTTGTGATTGGATGATGCAGCACAGGGGGCGTGGTTTAATCACGATGGGCGGGGCCACTGGGCAATTACGTTGCTGGGGGCGTGGTCACAGTGTGGCTAAGTCCCGCCCCTGTGGCTATCCTCGCTTCCCATTGGCCACCTCCCGCCTCATCCCGCGCGAAACCGCCCCCGCCCTCCTCCCACCTCCCCGCGGGCGCTGATTGGTCGGCGGTGACGTCATCGCGCCTGCCCCCGCGCTCCCATTGGCCGCCGCGCCTGCCCGTCCCGCGGCCGAGGGGGCGGTGGCGGCCATTTTGGAGCGGAGCGCGGGGCCGGAGGGAGCGCGGAGACTCCACCTCCCCCCCACCTATCTCTCCGCCATGGCCGCCTCTCTCGGTACCGGCGCCCGCGCGGAGGGAACCGGGCAGGAGAAACAGGTGAGGAGCCCCGGGGCGGCCCAGACGGCTCCCATTGGCCCGGCCGCGCGTCACTCTGACCGCGCTGCGCGGCCATTGGCTGAGGTGCCGGCGAGGGCGGGACTTCCGTTTGGTTGGGGAGAGCGGGAATGGGCTGTGGGGGGTGTTGGGGCGGCCTGGAGGTATTGGGGGGGGGCCTGAAGGTATAGGGGGGACGTAGAGTGAGGAGGAGCTTGGGAGGCCTGAATCTATTGGGGGGGCCTGAAGGTATAGGGGGGCCGTAGAGCGAGGAGGAGCTTGGGAGGCCTGAAGCTATTGAGGGGGCCTAGAGTGAGGGGGGGATATTGGGGGGGGTGAAGGTATTGGAAGAGCCTAGAGTGAGGGGGAGCTGGGGGGAATATTGGGGGGAATCTGAAGGTATTGGAGGGACCTAGAGTGAGGGGGAGCTGAGGGGGATACTGGGGGGGTCTGAAGGTGTTGGGGGGCCTAGAGTGAGGGGGCATTGGGGCGCCTAGTGTGAGTGGGGGATATTGAGGGGGCCTGAAGGCGTTGGGGCGTCTAGAGTGAGTGGGGGATATTGGGGGGGCCTAGAGCAAAGGGGAGCTGAGGGGGATAATGGGGAGGGATCTGAAGATACTGGGGGGGCCTAGAGTGAAGGGGGGCTGGGGTGGATATGAGGAGGCCTGAAGGTATTGGGAGGGGCCTAAAGTAAGGAGGATACTGGGGAGGGGTCTGAAAGTATTGGGGGTTCTACAGTGAGGGGGATACTGAGGGGGTCTGAAGGTATTGAGGGGGGCCGGGCAGGGAGGAGGGAGTGTCAGAGATGAAGATTGTGAGCTGAAATGGTGCAAGGGCCATGGGGGACAAAGCTTTGCCTTCAGCTGCCAAGCTCCCCTGCGTCCCATTGGATGTTGGGGCTCGTGGGGTGCCTGGCACTGTGGCCAGGCCGAGTGGTGTGTGCTGGCCACGGCTCTTATTTCTGGAGCTGTCACAGAGATGGTTAAGAAGAGCCAGGCTCCTTCAGTCGCGTGTGGGCAGAGCCCTGCAGAAGCTGAAGATCGTGATGAGACTCTTGGCACCTTCCCCCGCCTTCACTTCTCTGGAGACCCCCACGAGTGGGGGTGTGAGGAGGAGCCTGCACGGTTGGGGATCTGAGTGGGATGTGGGGAGCCTGCGCATTGTGCTGCAGCTCCCAGCTCCAGTTCTCCCAGTGGAATGGGTTGGGTTGGAAGGGACCTCAAAGCCCATCCAGTCCCACCCCCTGCCATGGGCAGGGACATCTCCCTCTGGATCAGGGGCTCCAAGCCCCATCCAACCTGGCCTTGAACCCCTCCAGGGATGGAGCAGCCACCCCTGCTCTGGGCAACCTGGGCCAGGGCCTCCCCACCCTCACAGCAAAACATTTCTCCCTAAGATCTCCCCTCAATCTCCTCTCTTTCAGCTCAAACCCATCCCCCCTCTTCTTGTCCCTGCCTTCCCTGATCCAGAGCTCCTCCCCAGCTTTCCTGGAGCCCCTTTCAGCACTGGAAGCTGCTCTAAGGTCTCCTTGGAGCCTTCTTCAGGCTGAAAACCCCAAACTCTCTTAGCCTGTCCTCATACAGGAGGTTCTTCAGCCCTCGGATCTTCTCCGTGGCCTCCTCTGGTCTCACTCCAACAGCTCCATGTCCTTCTTGTACTGGGGACTCCAGAGCTAAACAGAGGGCTCCAGGAGGGTCTCACCAGAGCAGAGGGGCAGTGTTCCCCATCATTCCAATCTTCTCTGGCACAGCTTGAAGCTGTTTCCTCTCATCCAATCGCTTGTTCCTTGGGAGCAGAGCCTGAGCCCTGCCTGGCTCCAACCTCCTTTCCAGGAGCTGCAAAGCACAATGAGGTCTCCCCTCAGCCTCCTCTTCTCCAGACCAAACAGCCCCAGGTCCCTCAGCTGCTCCCACAACCCCTGTTTTCCAGCACCTTCCCAGCTCCGTTCCCTTCTCTGGACGCGCTCCAGCCCCTCAAGGTTTTCTTAGAGTGAGGGGCCCAAAGCTGAACCCAGGATTCGAGGTGCAGGTTGCCCAGAGCAGTGGTGGCTGCTCCATCCCTGGGGGTGTCCAAAACCAGGCTGGATGAGGCTTGGAGCCCCTGATGCAGCGGGAGGTGTCCCTGCCCATGGCAGGGGTGGGACTGGACAATCTTTCAGGTCCCTTCCAACCTAACTCATTGCATGATTCCCTGCCAGCAGTTGAAGGCCCAGCGTGTCCCCTTAATGCCACGAGGCTGCGCTGCGGTGCCTCCTCCCTGGGGAGCCTTCACCCTGCAAGCTGCATCCTTCCAGCTGTGCCTCACGGATGAGGCAGTTTTATGGTGACAATATTCTGCTGTGCTTGGAGTGTGTGTTTGAGAGCTGAGAGCAGTTCGGTGCTTCAGCCCTAAGGGGCTGGAGCGCGTCTGGAGAAGCTAACAGAGCTAGGAAAGGGCTGGAGCCCAGGGGTTGCGGAGCAGCTGAGGGCCCTGGGGCTGTTTAGTCTGGAGAAGAGGAGGCTGAGGGGAGAGCTCATCACTCTCTGCAGCTCCTGGAAAGGAGGTTGGAGTGAGGTGGGTGCTGGGCTCTGCTCAAGGAACAAGTGATGGGATGAGAGGAAACGGCTTTGAGTTGTGCCAGGGGACGTTTAGATTGGATATTGGGAACAATTTCTTCACTGAAATGGTTCTTGGGCACTGGCAGAGGCTGCACAGGACAGTGGTTGAGTTTCCATCCGTGGAGGGGCTTAGAAGCCGGGTGGATGAGGTGTTCAGAGATGGTTCATAGAATCATAGAATCGCCAGGTTGGAAGAGACCCACCGGGTCATCGAGCCCAACCGTTCCCATCAATCACTAACCCATGTCCCTCAGCACCTCGGCCACCCGGCCCTTAAACCCCTCCAGGGAAGGGGACTCAACCCCCTCCCTGGGCAGCCTCTGCCAGGGACCAATCACCCTTTCCATGAAATATTTTTTCCTGATGTCCATCCTGAGCCTCCCCTGGTGGAGCTTGAGGCCATTCCCTCTCGTCCTGTCCCCTGTCCCTTGGGAGAAGAGCCCAGCTCCCTCCTCTCCACAACCTCCTCTCAGGGAGCTGCAGAGAGCAATGAGGTCTCCCCTCAGCCTTCTCTTCTCCAGGCTGAACAACCCCAGATATTGTACAGGGACGGTTGGACTCAATCTTAAAGGTCTTTTCCAACCCAAAAAAAATCTATGATTCCTGATAAACTGGTTTTGGAGCAGAAGGGTTTCTTCCGTCTCTGCTGTGCTGCAGTGCTGACCCTCCGATTCCTCAATCCTTTTGTGCTGGGTAGCGTGGGACTGACGTTTGTTGATGCCACTCTCACCTGTCACTGGTAAAGGGGGGACACTGGTCCAGCAGTGACTTGAGGTGACATTTTAAGCCTCGTTTACAAAGCTGAATGTCAGCATGAGTGCCTGCAGTGGGCAGGACGTAGGGAGAAGGGCTCTGCCTGTTGCCACTGGTGCCAGAGGTAAAAGCTGTTTCTGGAAGGAAAGGTGTTTGTCCTGTTCTCCGAGGGCGCTTGAGTTTCCCAGGGACCACACCTTGCTCAGTAAACCAAACACGGGGCTTTGGCTGCGCTGCTGAATATTGTGTTCCGTGTGTGTTTCTTTGAAGAGTTTTTCACCCCCTTCTTTGTTTTTCAGGACGCCCAAGAGAAGGAAACGGTCACCCCTGAGAGAGCAGAAGAAGCGAAACTGAAGGCGAAATACCCTAATCTAGGCCAGAAGCCCGGAGGCTCCGACTTCCTCATGAAGAGGCTGCAGAAAGGGGTATTTATTTCTCAGCCAGGGCTTGCTCGTGTCCTCTCCTCCCTCAATGTCCCAGGTAGCCAAGCTCTAACCAGGCCAGAGGGAACCACACCAAAATTCCCCAAGCCAAAAAGTCGTGAGCCCATGGGCTAGGTGGATTTAAGCTGCAAGAGGGGAGATTGAGATGAGATCTTGGGGAGAAATGTTCTCCTGTGAGGGTGGGGAGGCCCTGGCCCATGTTGCCCAGAGCAGGGGTGGCTGCCCCATCCCTGGAGGGGTTCAAGGCCAGGTTGGATTGAGCTTGGAGCCCCTGATCCAGTGGGAGGTGTCCCTGCCCATGGCAGGGGTGGGACTGGATGGGCTTTGAGGTCCCTTCTAACCCAAACCACTCCATGGTTCTGTGATGTAGCACCCAGTGGGGCGCAGGCCTGAAGCAGTGAGGGCTTCTGTGGTGAAGCAAGAAGGGCTTTTACGTGCTCACAACCCAAAACCTACATAGAGCAGAGCCACCTGAGAGGCAGTATCTCCCACAGCGGTGGATCCTACCCTCTTCTCTGCACTTTGGCCCAGATTCTGGGACCTAGAGAAGGCACAAGTGCATAAATCCACCCCTGCCTGCTGCTCCCTGGTGCTCAGTGGGCCACTGAGGTGCTGTGGGTCAGAGTTTTTCTCTGATCTGCTCTTTGCCTGGGTCCTGGGCTGGTGCTGGGGTCCAGGGAGTCACTGGCTGTATCGCCATTGCTGGTGTAAAAAGCCAACTTCTGATTGCTCCTTGGAAACATGAGTAAATCTCTCTGTGAGAGCTGCTTGGGTTGTCAGTGCTGTCTCTCCTCTTTGTGGAGGCTGGTGCAGAAACCAGTAATCCCTCTGGAGTTGTCCTGGCCTTTGGGAGCCTGAATGATCCATGAAGACCTCAGCCCTGGCCAGGGCGTGCTCCCCAGGGGAGAAAATCCTGCTTCTGTTCACCAAACCAGAACAAATGGTGTCAACAAACATCCCCAGCTTTGCTGCCAGGGCCGAGCCTTCGCCTGCAGGCAGCTGCTTCAGTTTTGCGCCTGCGGGCGGCTCCCTGGGCGGCTCCGGAGCGGGACCGAACCCTTTTCACCCTTGAACATCCTTTTCACCCTTGAACGTGGGGCAAGGGCAGAGCAGGACAAACCTGGTATTTACCCAGCAAGCAGCCAAAGTTCTCAGGCTGCAAAAACCCAAAGGTGGGGGATGTGTATCTGGACTTCAGAAAAGCCTTTGACACCATTTCCCACAGGGTTCTGCTTGAGAAACCTGTTGTCTGTGGTCCTTGCAGGTGAACTCTCCGCTAGGTAAAAAACTGGATGGATGAGTCCAGAGAGTGGTGGTAAATAGAATCATAGAATCACCAGGCTGGAAGAGACCCACGGGATCATGGAGTCCAACCATTCCCATCAATCACTAACCCATGTCCCTCAGCACCTCGTCCACCCGTCCCTTAAACCCCTCCAGGGAAGGGGACTCAACCCCCTCCCTGGGCAGCCTCTGACAGTGCCCAATGACCCTTTCCGTGAAATATTTTTTCCTAATGTCCATCCTGAGCCTCCCCTGATGGAGCTTGAGGCCATTCCCCCTTGTCCTGTGCCTTGGGAGAAGAGCCCAGCTCCCTCCTCTCCACAACATCCTTTTAGGTAGTTGTAGGGAGCAATGAGATCTCCCCTTAGAGATAAATCCTGTTGGAGACTGGTCGCAAGCGGCATGCCCAGAGCTCTTTGTTGGGGTCAGTTCTGTAAAACATCTTAATCCGTGATCGGGATGAAAGGATTGAGTGCAACCTCAGTCGGTTTGCAGATGACACTAAGCGGGGTGGGATTGTTGAGCTGCTGGAGGGCAGGAAGGTTCTGCAGAGGGACCTGGACAGACTGTGGAGATGTTGGGCGACAGCAGCTGAACAGGAGCCCGAGGTGGCCAAGAAACCACCAGCATCCTGGCTAGGATCAGCCATGGGGTGGCCAGCAGGAGCAGGGATGGGATTGTGCCCTTATATTTCGTGCTGGTGAGGTCACACCTTGAATCCTGGGTTCAGTTTTGGGCCCCTCGCTCCAAGAAAATCTTGAGGGGCTGGAGCACGTCTGGAGAAGGGAACGGAGCTGGGAAGGGGCTGGAGAACAGGGATTGTGGGAGCAGCTGAGGGACCTGGGGCTGTTTAGTCTGGAGAAGAGGAGGCTGAGGGGAGACCTCGTCGCTCTCCACAGCTCCCAGAAAGGAGGATGGAGCCAGGAGGGTGCTGGTCTTTTCTCTGTAGGAGCAAGGGAATGAGAGGAAATAGCCTCAAGTTTCACCAGGGCAGGTTGAGGTTGGATATTAAGGAAATTTCCTTTACTGAGAGAGGTGAAGCCCTGGCAGAGGCTGCCCAGGGCAGTGGGGGAGTCCCCATCCCTGGAGGGATTAAAAAACCCCACGTGTAGACACAAGACATGGTTTGATCAGCACGATGGGGTTGGACTGGATGATCTTGGAGCTCTTTTCCAACCTTAATGATCCCACGATTTTCTGTGTCTCTGCTGTGTCCCTACACTCCTGCAAACCAAAGTAACGCAAACTCCTCTCTCTCTTGCAGCAAAAATACTTTGATTCTGGTGACTACAACATGGCCAAAGCAAAGATGAAGAACAAGCAGCTGCCGAGCGCGGGGCCAGACAAGAACCTGGTGACAGGAGATCACATCCCCACGCCGCAGGACCTCCCGCAGCGGAAATCCTCGCTTGTCACCAGCAAGCTGGCAGGGTAACCTGCATTCACCGGCTGGGTTTTTTCCCCTGTTTTCTTTTTTTCCTTTTGGCTAAACGGATTGAACTTCACTGTACCATAGGGACGGAAGCACCAGAATCCACATAGTTATTTGAGTATTTACAGCGAACGCGCTCCAAAACCGAGAAGGCGAGCAAGAGGTGGTGGTAACCTGGGATGCAGAGGCAGGTTGGCTGGGGCCGTTCCTTTTAGCAAGTCGGCGGCTGCCTTAAATTTCGTGCTGTTTGAAACCATCCTCGCTTGCAGAACCACTGAAGTGCTGCTGGGAGAGTTGAGAAATGGGCTTGGAGGAGTTTCTTGGCACCGGGGAGGAGAGCTCAGGCCTGTGGCAGGTTGCTTTTCAGGCGTTGACCGTCTGCAGAGGAAGAACCGGCTGAGCAAAAGGTGTGATATGTGCTCTGGAGGCTTAGTTAGGTGTGTGCGTTAGAGTTTCTACGTGAAGCAACGAGCTGGTATGCAAAAAATTACGTGGCTGTGTTGCTGCCTGGGGGTCTGTCCCCTGCTCGTACGAAGCATCGGAGCTCACGGGAGGGAACAACGTGTCCAGTGGCTGCAGGAGAGGGGCCAGGCAGCATTCAAAATGCTCCTCCAGGCTTGGAGCTGCAACGAGGAGGTGGTGGGTAGCGTCCCACCTCAGCCGCATCCCAGCAGAGCTGTGACCAAGGCACCCAGTGTGACACTTGCGGCTGCCCTGGCGGGTTTGGGGGGTGATTTCTCTCTCTGATCAGCTTTGGGCTGCGAGGTGGCTGCTCTCCTGGCTGCCAGGAGGGTGGCAGGAGGGGGTGAGCTGGCTCCTGGCAGCAACAGGAGCCCCAGATCCCAGCAGCTGTGAGGCGCTTGCCCCGCAGCAGCACGTGGCTGGGCAGGCAGAGCCCAACCTGGGCACCTGCAGCCCCTGCCTGACACCCAGACTTTGGTTCTTGCATCGTGGAGACCAGCAGTAGCCGAGGAGATGGATGTGAGGTGTTGGAGTTGATCTCTGAGGCAGGACTGGGAATAACCACCCTGGAAGGAAAAAAAAAAAAACCTTCAGAGACTGAGAGTGTGAAGAGTAGGAAGAGAGGAGAACAGAGGCAAACCAGTGCTGACAGTGTCAGGCACCTCAAACTTGCTTTTCTTTCTTTTTTTTCCCTCCCCTTTCTTTTTTTCCTCCCCCCCTTTTTTTTTCTTCTTGCCTTTTCTTTGTTCTAAGCCTGGAAAATAAAGCAAACCCAAAGCATGCGCACCCTGTGCGCTTCTCAGGCAGTGGAGACAAAACAGCCTCCCATCCAGTGCAGGGAAAGTCTTGGTGAGCCTGGGCTGGGAAGTCGTGGGGGCAAAAGAAGCCAAGCAGATGACGTCTTCATATATATATTTTTTTTTTGGCTTTTTCTTTCTCCTTTTGTTTTTTTTTTTAAGGGATTCCCATCAGGTCAGGAAAAGCAGGGAGGCGATGAGGGATGCCCTGCATGGGCACAGCTTTGCGTACGTGCGTTCTTGGCTGGTTGAGTCGGGCTTTCCCGAGAACCTGTTCCACTCATCGCGCTTTCCTGGGGTGTAGAACGCGGGGTTGTTTGCCAAGGCTGTGCTGGAACGCTTGGTGTAGAGCAAACCAGCCCCAGCTCTGTTCCTCGGGGCACTGGGAGCAGCGGCTTCATCGCCAGCTCTGGCCGCAGAGGTTGGTTTTCTCCTGGGGGAGTGGGGCAAGGAGCGTAGTGAGAATTAGGGGGGCTCTGTAGGCCCCACGCTTCGGGCTCTGTCGCCTTTCCAGACCCGGTGCTGCGCCGGCAGTGGCTGCGCAGCCTCCTCGGATGTTCTGCTGTCTGTCTCAGCCCTGTTGTAAATAGATATGAATCATTATATATAAAAATATATCTAATTTTTTTACATGGTCATCTCTCCTCTCTTCCAGAGCACGCTGGGCTTGCTTTTTATTCAAAAAAAAAGAGGAAAGAAATAGTGAAGGATGCAAAGGGGCAATAAAGCTCAGGGCCTGCCCCTTTGCTGGGGGGGCAGAGGGAGGGGGTGGCTCTCAAACCACATCTTTCCTCACTTTTCCGGAAATGCCAGACGTGCTTGCGCAGGACAGGGGGGAAGGATTGTGATGACACAGGATGAGAACCGGCAAAAGCAATTCCATACAAGGGCAGTAGCTGTGGGATGAGGTTATTTCCATTCCACCCCCCTTTTCCTGGGCACCAGGCGGAGAGGACTCGTGGAGAGACCCCCTCAGCAAAATTGCTCCGAGTCCCTGCCCTTTCCTCTTCTTCCCTCCTCCTCCTTCAGGGCTCATTTCAGCTCCCACTGTGCGACTCCTCTCCCACCCTGGCTCTACGAGCGCTCTGTGTGGGGCTGGCCCCCCAACACTGGAGCCATGGGGTGGGATGTGAGGTTCATTCCCTGCTATGGGGGGTAGGGAGAGCTCACCCCAAGCCGTGGGGCTGGCGGGTTTGCATGGGGCTGAGCCCCCCAGCAGTGGGGCAGGGAGCTCTTCATCAGGCTGTCCCTTGCGGTATGGGCGTTGCGGGGCTACCCAGGGCTCTGAGGTGTTGCGAGGGGCCATCGCCCCACGATGAGACCATGGGAGGAATCGGAGGTGGCCACCTTGGGGACTTGGGGAGCCCGGGGGAAGTGGATTCTATCCTCCTGCCTTCAAATCCAACCCCTGTCACCCCTCCAGGCTGCGGGACAGGGCTCCTAGTGCCCTCCTGGGGCTCTGGGCTGCCCCACAGTGACACCGTCCCCATCCTGATGGCCTGAACTCTTGAGGTTTTTACCCCTGATGTCACACTTTTCCTTTCTAGAGTTTTCTGGCATGGCCGATGCCGTCCCCTGACCCTCCCTGGGGCTGCCGGCAACCTCCTCGCTGCGTTTCCACGTCGCAGCCCTCTCAGCCCACCCCAGGGCCGGGTGTTTGCACAGGGACGCGTTGTTCCAGCCCGATGCCAAGTATGTGCTGGTGTTTGTTTGTGCTTTAAAGCTTGGCACTCGGGGAAATATGTACCGGGCGCTGCCCCAAGCTGCCAGAGCGAGCCGAGCTTCCCTCTGTTATTGCTCCTGGTGCCAAGAATTTGCTTTCCCACAAGGACGCATTCCTTGGGGCCACGGGAAGGACTTTGAGGGGGTTGGTTTTTGTCTTGCTGGATCCCAGCGCGACCCAGTCGTGTTCTCAGCCTGGTTTATGGAGGTGGCAGCAGGGAAAGGAGCTGACGAAGGGGCAAAGGACCCCAGAGGGGATGCGCGTCCCTGGGTTTGGAAGATCGGGGATGCTTAGGATGGGGCTGCTCACCCTGCAGCTACCCCCTCTGCTCTTTCCACCGGTGCTTGGTGGTGCTCTGGATGGTGAGAGAGGCTTGTCATGGTTTCTCAGCAAAAATGCTGATCAGAGAGGGGCTTCTTCATGGTGGAAGCTCCTGTGCCCTCAGTAGAGTGGAAGGAATGTGATAGGAATGGTTGGACTCGATCCAGTGGGTCCTTTCCAACCTAGTGATTCTATGATTCTAAGGAGTTGAGGAGGTGTCCTGGCATTCCCTTCCACCAAATCCCAAGCTGCCAAGACCGTCTGCCCTAGTGGCCCTGCTCTTGGGAGGTTCTGGGTGGCTTTTGTGGGGCTGTTGGGGTTCAGTGCCCTGGCTCATTCTTGCTCTCGTCACCCCTCAGCCTGGTGACGCTGTGGCACCTTGGCTGGGTGACGTGGGGCTGATGTCACCGTCCCCAGCCCTGGGTACTCACTCAAGTGGCCTTTGAACAGAGTGGCAATGCAGAAAAGCCTCAGCATGCGTCCCTGGTGCGTCTGGCCCAGCCTGCTGTGTGTCCTCTCCTGCAGCAGGTGATGGGGCTGCGATTCTGGGGCGCCCACACCCCGATTTCCAGAGGCCTGGATCTGGTTAGGACAAAAGGCCCCGAGGCTGGAGTGGGTTGAGCTGCTGGTGCTCCTGATGCTTTGCTTTACCTGTGGAAAACCCAGAGGTGAGCCCTGCAGGATGGCAGCTGCCTTTGCCCCTGCACCGCTCTCACCTTTCTGACAGAAATGGAACATAGAATCATGGAATGGGTTGGGTTGGAAGGGGCATTAAAGCCCATCCAGTTGGGCAGGGACACCTCCCACGGGATCAGAGGCTCCAAGCCCCATCCAACCTGGCCTTGAACCCCTCCAGGGATGGGGCAGCCACCCCTGCTCTGGGCAACGTGTTCCAGGGCCTCCCCACTCTCATCGTCAAGAAATTCCTCCTTATGTCCAGTCTAAACCTGTCCCTCTCCAGTTTATCCCCATTGCCCCTCATCCTATCGCCACAAGCCTTTGTGAACTGTCCCTCCCCAGCTTTCTTGTAGCTCCTCCCAGTACTGGAAGGTTGCTCTAAGGTCTCCTCAAAGCCTTCTCTTCTCCAGGCTGAACAACCCCAACTCTCTCAGCCTGGCCTCATACATGAGATGCTCCAGCCCTCGGGTCATCCTTGTAGCCTCGTCAGGAACAGCTCCAACAGCGATGGGATGAGAGGAAACAGCTTCAAGTTGTGCCAGAGGAGGTTTAGATTGGATAGGGGGGCAAAAATCCTTTATTGGGGGAGCAGGGCAGCCCTGGCAGAGGCCGCGCAGGGCGGTGGGGGAGCTCAAAGCCCTGAAGCAGCTCCAAACGCGTGCAGATGGGGCTCTTAGGGACATTTTTGGGGCTCACAAAGGGGCATGGCCAGGTGGGAGGAGCTCAAAGCTCTTTCCCAGCCTCAGTGACTCTTAAAATGACTTTTTGCTTTAATAATTAAAAGATCAAACAAGAACGGGGCAGACAATTCATGGATAGCACCTTCAATAAATACAACTCAGCAACATCAAGCAAGAGTCAGAAAGCATAAGCTGGTGGGGAAGGGACAGTAATCACGACATGCGTTAACTTTTAAAGTTTGCCATTGTCCAGTTGTTTTTGGATAGCGTGCATGACAGTGCAGGTTCTCCACTGGAGCAGGCACCTTGAGACTAGGGGCTGCTAAAGCTCAAAGCCTCCTTGCAGCCGAAGTTCCATGAGGAAACGTGACTTGATCTCATTGTGGAATCTGGAAAACCGACAAACATCAGGAAGGAAGTTTAAAAATATTTGGAAAAGAAGTCCTTTCAAAGAAAAAGGAAACTCAAATTAGATGGTGAGACCGCTGCTTGTATCCCGGGGTCAGTTCTGGGCCTCAAGAAGGATGTTGAGGCTCTGGAGCGAGTCCAGGGAAGAGCAACGAAGCTGGGGAGGGGGCTGGAGAAGAAGAGGAGCGGCTGAGAGAGCTGGGGGGGTTCAGCCTGGAGAAGAGGAGGCTGAGGGGAGAGCTCATTGCTCTCTGCAACTCCCTGAGAGGAGGTTGTGGAGAGGAGGGAGCTGGGCTCTTCTCCCAAGGGACAGGGGACAGGACGAGAGGGAATGGCCTCAAGCTCCACCAGGGCTGGACATTAGGGAAAAATATTTCATGGAAAGGGTGATTGGTCCCTGTCAGAGGCTGCCCAGGGAGGGGGTTGAGTCCCCTTCCCTGGAGGGGTTTAAGGGCCGGGTGGCCGAGGTGCTGAGGGACGTGGGTTAGTGATTGATGGGAACGGTTGGAACTCGATGACCCAGAGGGTTTTTTCCAACCCGGTGATTCCGTGATTCACCCCGACGAGGAGGCGGGGGGGGGGGGGGGGGGGGGGGAGCCGAGGGGCGGACCGGAAGCGGAAGCCCCGCCCTTTCCTGCCGCCTCTTATCCGCCATATAAGCGCGAGCGCCGCTTCCTCCCTCGCAGGCAGGAGTCGCGCGCCCCGCGCCGCCATGTTCGCCGTCAAGCGCAACGCGGTCATCGGCTTCAACCTCTACTGCGGCGGCGGAGGCGTCCCCGGCCCCGCTTTGGCTCCCGCTTCCCCTGGAGGAGAACCCGCCCCGCCTCCCACCGCCTCCACCGCCGCCGCCTCTCCGGGCTCGGGCCCCGCCGCCGCTGCTGAGGTACCGGGCGCCGCCATTGGCTCCGCGGGGGCGCCGCGCCGCCGCGACCCCCCTCGCTCGCTGATAGGCTGCGGATCTGCGGGGTCGTCGCCGCTGATTGGATGCGGCGCCGCGTCTTCTTCCCTGATTGGCTGCAGCTCCGCGGGGTCTCGGGCCCTGGTTGGCTGCGGCTCTTCGGGGTCCTCGCCGCCGATTGGCTGCGGCGCGGCGGCTCCGTCCCTGATTGGCTACGGCGCCGCGTCCTCTTCTCTGATTGGCTGCGGCTCTTCGGGGTCCGAGACCCCCGAGGATGAACTCGACGGCTGCGAATCCGACCCCGAGCTCGGCCTCGCGGGGGATTCGCTTCCCGGGACCCCTCCCGGGCCCCCCGACCGGCTCCGTCAGGACACGCTGGAGCTCATCGAGCGCTACCTGCGAGAGGCGGCGGGGCAGAGCGAGCCCGGGCTCAAGAAAAAGCTTTTCCCGGCCTTGCTGGGCGGGCCCGGCTGGCCCGGCGGTGGATCGGGAGAGGCGGTGATGGAGAAGGCGCTGGAGACGCTGAGGAGAGTGGGAGACGGGATCCTGCAGAAACACGAGCTCGCCTTCCAGGGTGGGTGGCGGCCGGGTCCTCCCCGCGGGGTGGGAGGGCGGGAGGGGAATCCTAGAGCCACAGAATCGTGGGATGATTGGGTGAGAAGGGACCCCAAAGTTCGTCCAGTCCCACCCCTGCCAGGAGCAGGGACACCTCCCATGGATCAGGGGCTCCAAGCCCCATCCAACCTGGCCTTGAATCCCTCCAGGGATGGGGCAGCCACTCCTGCTCTGGGCAGCCAGGGCCTCCCCACCCTCACAGCAAAACGTTTCTCCCTAACATCTCATCTCAATCTCCCCTCTTTCAGCTCAAAACCCCTCATCCTCTCCCTGCCCTCCCAGATCCAGAGCCCCTCCCCAGCTTTCCCGGAGCCCCTTTCAGTGCTAGAAGCTGCTCTAAGGCCTCCCTAGAGCCTTCTCTTCTCCAGGCTGGACAGCCCCAGCTCTCCCAACCTCTCCTCATACAGGAGGTGCTCCAGCCCTCAGATCGTTTTCCGTGATGTTATTTGGACTAACAGTTACAGGCCTTGATCCTGCCCTTTCCCTGGGGGATGGGGGTGATTCTCCCCACGGCTCTTCCCAGGGCTCCAGGCCACAGGCTGGGACAAGGTCTCTTTTGGGGTTTCCCAGTGCAGTGACAGGAGTTGGACTCGATGATCCATGGGGATCCCTTCCAACTGGGGGATATTTTTATGATTCTTTGTGCCCACCTCTCCCAGCAAACAGGAGGCAGCGCCTAAGCTCTGGGCTGGGTTATTTCCGAGCTGGGATGTGGCCTGGTTTCGAGCGAGTTAAACCAGCTGAGAAGTGATTAAAAATGAAACTGAACTTTGCTCGTTCGGGATGTAGAAAAACCGCTGGTAGCGTGTGCAGAGGAGATAATCTAGTTACAGATTAGCTCCAGTTCCTTCTTGCGTCCTGCTTCGCTCAGCAGGGCTACACGCAAATAAACCCAAGAATCCAAAGATTCGTTAGCTCAGGAGTTTAAACTCCTTGCACCCACAGCTCTGGTGGAATAGGGTTTCTGAGGGAAAAAATACTCGCGGACGACGCGCTTGGGTTATAGCTGGTCCTTTGCCAGCTTCTGATGATCCTAGAAGAGCTGTAGGACCTGAAAACCCAGTGCCTGGGTGTGGATGAGCAGGAGTCCTTGCAGCAGAGTGTCCTGGGAATGGACTGGAAGGGAGAACCAGCAGTTTTGAGCTGTAACTAGGAAACAAGGTGGTTTGGAGCAGGCTTGAGCTGTCAGGGTGGTGATGCTGAGCTCCCAGCTTGTGCTGGGGCTGCTTTCCTTGTCCAGGTTTTGGGTTATTTTTTTTTTGTAATGGAGAGGGCTTAGAATCATGGAATTATTAAGGTTGGAAAAGGCCTCTGAGCTCACCCAGTCCAACCATCAGCCCAACCCCATCGTGCCCACTAAACCATGTCCCAAAATACCACGGCCACATGGTTTTTGAACCCCTCCAGGGATGGTGATTCCCCCTCTGCCCTGAGCAGCCTCTGCCAGTAAAGGATTTTTTCCCAATATCCAATCTAAACCTGCCCTGGCACAACTTGAGGCCATTTCCTCTCATCCTCCCACTTCTTGTGTGGGAGAAGAGACCCAGCAACCACCTCGCTACAACCTCCTCTCTGGAATCTGTGGAGAGCAATGAGATCTCCCCTCAAACTTCTCTTCTTCAGGGCTTCGCTTTTTCCTTGTGTCATTAGCTGCGCTTATGTGAGAGACGGTGGGTTCAGCCACCCTGGCTGGATTGATGGATGTGACTGCGAGGAGCGTGAGGCCAACACGAGCTGGGGTTGATGTCAAAGGCTTCTGTAGGGACGGTGACCTCCGTGCGTGCAAAGCGGAACAGGCTTCAGGGAGGCTTCCTGGCAGTTTGAGCAACAACAAGCAGCACGTCTCGGTTGTGCAAAGGCTCTTCTTGTTTGCGTATTCGTGAGGGGGGCAAAGCAGGTCAGACTGGGGATGCTCTGTTGTTCCAACCGTTAGAAGCAGGTTAAGAGAAAGGCGCTGCGTCTGCCCTACGCTTCGGTTTGAGACTGCGAAGCGACTGCTGTGATTCTGGTGCTGTGGGGTTTAACACCCTTGTGAGACAGGAGGGTGTGACACGGGCCGAGACGGCAGCTGTGCATGAGGTGGGGAGGAAGGAACTAGAAATGGGTTACTGGCTGGTTTCTGTCTGGCCCCAGAGAGCAGGAGCAGCAGAACCCTCTGCAGAAGCAAGCGGGTACTTGCTTTGCCAACGGTGACTCTTGCAGCTTTATGGGCCTAGAGTGTAGGGGCTGTATTTTCATAGAATTACAGAGTGGTTTGAGTTGGAAGGTACCTCAAAGCCCATCCAGTTCCACCCCTGCCACGGACAGGGACACCTCCCACTGGATCAGGGGCTCCAAGCCCCATCCAGCCTGGCCTTGAACCCCTCTAGGGATGGGGCAGCCTGGACCAGGGCCTCCCCACCCTCACAGCAAAACATTTCTCCCCAAGATCTCATCTCAATCTCCCCTCTTTCAGCTCAAAACCCTTCCCCTCTTCCTCTCCCTGCACTCCCTGATCCAGAGCCCCTCCCCAGCTTTCCTGGAGCCCCTTTCAGTGCTGGAAGCTGCTCTAAGGCCTCCCCAGAGCCTTCTCTTCTCCAGGCTAGACAACCCCAGCACTCCCAGCCTGAGCTTCTCACTGATGGCCTTGCAGTGTGCTTGGTGTCCTGTGTGTGCTTGCCTTTAAACCAGCATCTCTTACAGGAATGCTTCGGAAGCTGGAAATCCAGAAAGAGGAAGATTTGCAATCGGTGTGTGAGGTGTCTGCCCACGTGTTCAGCGATGGAGTAACAAACTGGGGTCGAGTCGTGACGCTCATCTCATTCGGTGCCTTTGTTGCGAAACACCTGAAAAGCATAAACCAGGAGAAGTGCATCAGCTCGCTCGCCGGGATCATCACGGACGCGCTCGTCTCGTCGAAGCGCGAGTGGCTCGTGAGCCAAGGAGGCTGGGTGAGTCACCGCCTGTCCCGAACGCTGCGAGCTTTTCGGAGCAATCCAGTATTTCCTATTTCTGTGGCCTGCTCCTTGACAACCGCATGTGTCAGTGAAGCATGGAGGTGACTCACTGCTCCGGTTAAAACCACAGTCTGAAATATTTAGCTGGAGCGCTGATTACAGTCGCTCCTTACGAGCCTAAAGCAGTTTTGACCTGAAAATGTGCCCCTGCCTGGTGTAGAGCAGGCAGCGTTCTCGAAGCTGAGTCGATCCTCAATGTGCTGAGCTTGCTTGAAGCTGCTCTTGTGCCACCTCTGTGGCCATGGAAACACACACAGCGGATGCGCTGGGTGAGGGGAAATAGGTTTTCCCTGCTTTCCTGCCAAAGAAATGTGCCTGACGTGGAGATGACTTCCCTTTCTTTCTCTTAGGAGGGCTTTGTTGACTTCTTTCGAGTGGAAGACCTTGAAGGCAGCATCAGGAACATTCTGATGGCGTTTGCCGGTGTGGCCGGACTCGGAGCGAGCTTGGCCTACATGATCCGGTGAGCCCGGGCGCGCAGCAGAGGGACAGGACTTGGGGTGGCCCGGCTCTTTCTGGGGCTGGCGAGCTGATCTTCTGTCAGTACTTACGAAGCTGGACTTGAGTGAGCTGAGGAGGATATCTAGGCATCCCCTGAGCAATCCTTTCCTAAGAAGGAAGGTGCGATCTGGTCAGATTGTGGGTTTATTTGCATTTATTTGGTAACAGAAGGTGGAAGAATTGATACTCTGCTCCCTTCAAGAGGATGAGGACAGAAAGCTCGAGTGGACTGCTTCAGTTTTATCCCGGAGGGAACCGAGCTGCTGGGCAGCGAGCCCGCGAGCGCCAGCAGCTCCTGTCTGGACTGAAGCCTTCGGGCTCGGCAGCTGCGTGCGGAGCAGATGTTTCAGAGTTGTGGTTTTGGGTTTCTGGAAATAGCATCTTCTGCTGCTGCTGTCCTGCCTAAACTTGTGGCTTTTCTGGGAGCAGGAGCATTGAATGCTGGGCGTGGGGCGAGCCTGCGCCAGCCCTCAGGTGTGATGCCCAGCAGGGCCTTGGCTCAGCCGCCCTCCAGAAGCAGCAGAGATGTGTCAGCAGCAGAGACGTGCGACCCGCTGCCAGAACAGGAGCCCTCGTGGCCTCCAGCTTGGTTGCCGAGTGAGCCAAGAGGGGCAACAAGAGCCAGCTGCGGCCTGGCTGCCTTTGCCTGGCTGGCCCAGCTCCGCTGCGGCGATGCGACTCACCACACACAGGCAGTTTAAAAGCAGGGAGTGTATTTGTAACTCTTGCAAAACCCCACACGGGGGTGGGGAGGCCGGAGAGAACCTGTAAATATCTATAAATCTGTAAAATGTGTACATATTTTTACAGAGCTAATGATACAAAAAGGAGGAGTTTTTGAATGTGGTGTTGAACTGCTGCTGGGTGCGCTGTACTTCATTCCTCACGTGAAGTAGCATTTCTTGTGGCGAAGCCTTCTCCTGCCTTGACTCCAAGTGAGCCTTTTTTTGATGTTTTTGAGTGGCATTGCCAGGGAGCACAGGGATCCGTGGCCCCGTGGGCTCTCGTTTTGCCCAGGGCTTGCTGGCAACACTTGTTGTTTCTGTTTGTTTTAATTGTTTTGGTTATTCCAGCCCTTCTAGGGGGTGAGGAGTTGCGGAAGTTGATATTGCTCTCTTCCTTCTCTTCCCTTCGTTTTGCTCCTTTAAGCCGCGAGTCAAAACGAAGCTGATGTTTGAATGTAAACCTTCTGGAGCAGAATAAAACTCAATGGCTCGCAGCCGCAGCTCACGCGAGTCCCCTGGGGGCTCAGCTCTGGTCCCCAGCTGGTAGCATTGCTCCTCGGTGGGCTCGCAGCGCTCCTCCGCCTCACGCCCTCTGATTCTGGACTGATCGTTTCTTGGGGATCTCAGCTCCGTGAGACTTGAGTCCCACACAGCGAGGAACATCCTCACCTGTGGTGCTTCACCTGCAGCCCAAGCAATGCCTGATGGAAACCTGAGTGTGTGGAGAGCTGGAAGTTGGTGCTATTGTTGGGCCTGCTTGTTTGCCGAACAAGCGCTTAGTTTTGCCAATAAATATTTGGGTTTTTTTGGTTTTTTTTTTTTTTTTTTTTGGTTCTCAATCCTCTGGTATAAAACTTGCCATTTCCTGTAAAACGAGATGCTGACATGCTAAATGCTCTGGGGTGCGGGCACCCTACAGCCTCTTGCTTATTAGAAAACCCCTGTGGGCTGTGGAAAAACTTCTCTGGGTGTCCTTAGTCATGCGCTGGGGCTCCCCAGAGCTGTTCCGTGCTGAGACGCCCTTCTCCTTCACCACATACGTGGGTGGGGAAGGTCTGCGAGGTGCCTGCGTGCTCTGAAACAGGTTTTTCCGTGGCGTCCCCAAAGTCGTGGCTCTCCAGGTCCCTGCGTGGGGCAGCGGGACCTTGTCACCCTCTGACCCTGCAGAGAGGGGCTGGGCAGAGCTCCTCACCCCTTCCACAGCGGGGAAAAAGCGCTCGGTGGCTTTGCTCCTATATAATTACTCTTGTCCCTCTGTCTGGGCAGAGCTAGCTCGTGTTTTTGAGGCTGAGGAGATCTAAAGGAAGGAGCCCTGCTTCCCCATAACCACTCCCTACCCTGCAGGTGCCCAGGAGGCTTCTTTAGAGGGACTCCAGACGCTCCCAAGTTTCAATTCCTGCAGGATGGGGCTGTTGGACGCGCAGGGCCTGCCTGAAGCCGGAGGGTGCAACCGTGCAGAGCTCTTCTGTGACTGTGGTTTGAGGAGCAGCTTCCTCCTGCCAGGACCAGCTCTGCTGTGGGGAACCGTGGCTAGAAAATCCCCCTCCAGAAGGGCGACGCGCTTCCCCACCCCAAAACCAAACTCCAACCCTGTGGGGTCTTTGAAGTGAGGTGCTAACAAGAGCCGCTCTTTGGAAAAGAAGCTGAGGGCTCAGCCCTGCTCTGCAGATATTGCAAAATGTGGGTTTGTAGGGTGGTTGTGTTTGTTTGTTTTTTTTTTAACGCTGTCTCTTTGGGGGGCTATTTTGGGCCTGTTTGGTCCCCCCCCCAGGGTGTGGTGGGGCCCTCATGCAAAGCTGGGTCTGCCCCATGGAAACATGCAAAGGGGCTGGGGGGCTCCGAGGGGCTCGGGGCTGCGGGCGCTTCCTGGAAGCCGCAGCGCTCCGAGCCCGCCTGGCTCAGCACCGATAAACCCCAAGGCTTCCTCTTCTGCTCCGACAAGGGCTTTTCGCAGAAACGGTTTCGACTTCTCTGAACTTTCAGTGTAAATAAGAGAGGGGAGGAGGGAGCGCAGGGATGAAAGCAGCTGCTGTGCCTTGGGGGGCCGGTTATGGGGGGGTCTGCAGCACCCAGACTGGCTGGTTTGGGGTCCCGCTTTGTCTGGGAATAGAGGGCCAGTGGGTTTTTTGCACCAGCAGCTGGGAATTGGGGTGCTGCCCTTTGGAGTGGAAAAGCAGCACCCTCCACTGCTGCCTCTGCACCAACTGGGGCTGAGCCAGGATCCGGCCCCGCATTTGAAAGCTGAAAGTTGGCGTTGACTCTGCTCGTGGGTGGGGGGAGGCCGATGCAAATACAGAAAATCCCCTGGCCAGGCAGGAAAGAAAAAAAAAAAGAAACAAAAACCCAACAAACCAACCCAATTCCTGCCTGAGTGGCCCCAGTCCTGCGCTGGGGGCTCAGATAAGATTTTGTGGCGTTGGTTGTGACGTCAAGCTGGGCTAGTTTGGCCCCAAATGTAGAATCATCGAACCACCAGGTTGGAAAAGACCCCACGGGATCATCAAGTCCAACCGTTCCTATCCAAAAATGTGTCCTTTTCTTCTCAGGGAGGGGTTGCAGGAGGGTGGGGACGTTGCTTGGTGCCCCGCATCTTGCTGGCGCGGCCCTTCCCTTTGCATCCTGCCCTGGGAGGGTTGCGCCCCGTGCTCTGTGGGGCAGGATGATGCAGCTCCCCCCAATCTGTGGGGTAGGATGCAGCCACCCCGGTGCCAGCGTCCCCCAGAGCTGAGCTGGGCTCGTGAGGAGCCCCTGGGAGATGAATCAAGGGGGACAGGGCAGGGACAGGACCCTCCCCGCGCTGGGGACAAGGCCCTGGAAATGGAGAGGCTGTGAGGGAGAAGGGTCCTTCCAAGAAATTACAGAATGGGGGAATCATTACGGTTGGAAAAGCTCTCAAAGCTCATCCAGCCCGGTCCTGCTGTGCAGGCTGAACCATGTCCCAAAGTGCCACGGTCACGGGGTTTTTGAAACCCTCTGGGGGTGGGGACTCAACCGCTGCCCTGGGCGGCTTCTGCCAGGGCTTCAGTGCTCTGTGAAGACAATCTCAATCCCAATCTCAATCCCAATCTAAACTTCCCCGGTGCAATTTGAGGCCGTTTCATAGAATCACCAGGTTGGAAAAGACCCACCAGATCATGGAGTCCAACCGTTCCCATCAATCACTAACCCGTGTCCCTCAGCACCTCGGCCACCCGGCCCTTAAACCCCTCCAGGGAAGGGGACTCAACCCCCTCCCTGGGCAGCCTCTGCCAGGGACCAATGACACTTTCCATTAAATATTTTTCCCTAATGTCCATCCTGAGCCTCCCCTGGTGGAGCTTGAGGCCATTCCCTGTCGTCCTGTCCCTTGGGAGAAGAGCCCACCTCCCTCCTCTCCACAACCTCCTCTCAGGGAGTTGCAGAGAGCAATGAGCTCTCCCCTCAGCCTCCTCTTCTCCAGGCTGAACCCCCCCAGCTCTCTCAGCCGCTCCTCTTCTTCTCCAGCCCCCTCTCATCCCATCGCTTCTTCCTTGGGAGCAGAGACTAAGAAAGAAGGAGCAGCGCTGGGGTTATCGAGGTGGGTGCTGGGGACCCTGCGAGGGGGACGGGGGGTTTGGAGGCTGCCGGGTGACTCAGTTGCGGTTGAGATGACAAATTTATTTGCTTGGTGGTTTGGCAGCGAGGGGAGGGGGTGTCACACTCGTGTCACGAGCCTGTCAGGCCTCAGCCTCTCCCGGGGAGGGATGGGTGGCCTGGGCTGGATAGTGGGGCTCAGCCCCATGTTTTGGGGGGACTGGGGCTAGGGGTCGGGGTGTTATTTTGGGTTCTGGACGCTCCGAGGAGTTCTGCCCAGCAACGAGAACCGTTAATAGCATTTGGGGAAATCACGTGGGGCTCTTCCAGGAACCCAAGCGTCCGGTGCGGCCCATCCCCCCTGGGGTACCACAAAAAAGGGGGGGCCTGAGGGGGGTGTTGGGACCAGAGAGGATCCCCACACACCTTCCTGGCTCATAAACCTGGCCCTGAGCAGGGAGCTGCCTCGAGGAAGGCTTCGCTCCTCTTCCTCCTTGCCTGGGTGCCTCAATCCCTCCCTGCCTGCGGGTTTTGAGGGGTGTAGGGGGTGCGTGTGGGATATAGGGGGTTTGGGGGGGGTGTATGGGGCTGGGAGGGGGTCACTGGGGAGGAGAGGGGGGTAACAGGGTCCAAGCGTGTGGGGCGGCTGTGGGGCTGCGGTCACGGACCTGCCCAGGCAGGAGCTGGCGGTGACTCAGGCAGGAATGTGCTGGCAGGACACGGTGTCCCGGCAGCTCCTGCGGCGCCAACACCCAGCGCCGTGCCCAGGGCCTCTGTCCCACTTGGCTCTGTCCCCGTCCCGCTGCCCCGCGGGGTGCCCCCTGCGCCCCAGCTCTGACGCACGCGGCCCCTGGCTGTGGGGCAGGGGACAGGCTGGGCCCTGGGGCGGCCCAAGCAGGACAGGCCCCACGGGGGACGCTGGCACCACTGGGGACGCCGGGGATGGGCCCTGTAAGGACATTGGGGACAGTGTCTGTGGGATGCTGGGGACAGGACCTGGGGGACACTGGGGACACAGGGGACACCAAGGACAGGCTCTGTGGGGTGCTGGGGACAGGCCCCTGTAAGGACACTGGGGACAGTGTCTGTGGGATGCTGGGGACAGGACCTGGGGGACACTGGGGACACAGGGGACACCAAGGACAGGCTCTGTGGGGTGCTGGGGACAGGCCCCTGTAAGGACATTGGGGACAGTGTCTGTGGCATGCTGGGGACAGGACCTGGGGGACACTGGGGACACAGGGGACACCAAGGACAGGCTCTGTGGGGTGCTGGGGACAGGCCCCTGTAAGGACACTGGGGACAGTGTCTGTGGGATGCTAAGGACAGGGCCTTCAGGACATCAGGGACAGGGCCTGTGGGACATTGGGGACAGCAGGGACAGGGCCTGCAGGGCATTAGGGACAGATTCTGTGGGATACTGAGGACAGAATCTGTGAGATACTGGGGACAGTGCCTGTAGGGATGCTGGGGACACTGGGGATGCTGGGGACAGGCTCTGTAAGGACACTGGGGACAGTGTCTGTGGGATGCTGGGGACAGGACCTGTGGGTCACTGGGGACACTGGGGACACCAAGGACAGGCTCTGTGGGATGCTGGGGACAGAATCTGTGAGATACTGGGGACAGCGCCTGTAGGGACTCTGGGGACACTGGGGACAGGTTCTGTGGGACACTGGGGATACTGGGGACAGGACCTGTGGGACATCGGGGACAGGATCTGTGGGTCACTGGGGACACTGGGGACAGGGCCTGCAGGGCATTAGGGACAGATTCTGTGGGACACTGGGGGCTCTGGGGATACTGGGACCAGGCCATGGAGCAGCACGGCCCCTGCCAGGGTGTGACATGCGGCTTGTCCTCACCCACATCCCTGTGGGAAACAGAGGGGACATCAAACCACTTTGTCCCAGGTGGCTGGTGTCCCCTGGGTGTGTCCTAGAGGCCGGGGGTGACCGTGGCCATTGTTCCAGCCTGACCAGGTCCCTCTGCGGAGCCTTCCTGACCTCTCGAAGGCAGCAGAACCCCTTGCAGATCCTGGCAAAGCCCAGTGAAAGGCCTGGGGTGCTCTTGAGGGAATTGGGGTCCCTCGTGGCACCAGGAAAGCTGTTGAGATGCTCTGGAAGGCAGCAGGGCCTGGTCAAAGCTGTCACACGCTCTGGAACGAGGCAAAGTGGACACGGACAAAGCCCTGGAGAGAAGCAGGACTCCTCGTGGGCTTTGGCAAAAGCCACAGGGAATCACAGAATCATGGAATGAGACCTCAAAGCCCACCCCATCCCACCCCTGCCAGGGGCTGGGACACCTCCCACTGGATCAGGGGCTCCAAGCTCCATCCAACCCGGCCTTGGACCCCTCCAGGGATGGGGCAGCCACCCCTGCTCTGGGCAGCCTGGGCCAGGGCCTCCTCACCAGAGAGAGTTTGTTTTACAACAAACTGGGAAGAGATGCAGCCAGGGTTGGATCCTGCGTCACCAGCGGCGCAGTTGGGACTGAAGGGGTCGGTGGCGCTGGGTTTCCTCAGGTGGCTTTTGCAGCACGTTTCAGGTGTGGAGCTCGGTTTGGGATTCCAGATCTGCATTGCGTGTCACCCCTTTATATATTCCTTTATTGTTATTATTGTTGTATTTTCTCCTACTTTTCTGCCCCATCGAACTGTTCTTATCCCAGCCCATGAGTTTGATCTCTTTGTTTCCGATTCCCATCTCACCGGCACCGGCTGTGTGAGCGAGCGGCCACGTCGTTCCTTGTTGCCGGCTTGGGACTAAACCACAGCAACATTTCCCTGGGAAGGTAAGAAATTCCTGTCTTTGAGCCCCCTCTCTTCCTGGGCTGTCACCTGGTGGGAGCTGCAGGTGAGGGGGTCGCTGTGATTCGGTGCTGCCTGAGCCAGTGCAGGAAACATGAACCCTGCTCATCACCAGGAGAACCTCAGCCTGGTTCCAGCGTGCTCCCCACACCCAGCTCGGGGCCTTGGAGGTGGGTGGCATCCCTGTCCCTTCCCTCCTGCATCTTGAGAGGCGATGGAGCCCCAGAAGGTCTGTTCAGCAAGATGAATCCCGTCTCTTCCCTCTATCCATCTCTCCTCCACATCCATCTTCGTTTCCCCATCCTTCCCCCTCAAATTCTTTCTACTGAAATGTACCCCATGCGAGTTTTCCCCCCACGCAGCCTGAACCAGGGCCTCCCCACCCTCCCAGCAGAACATTTCTCCCTAAGATCTCATCTCAATCTCCCCTCTTTCAGCTCAAAACCATTCTCCTCGTCCTCTCCCTGATCCAGAGCCCTCCCCAGCTTTCCTAGAGCTCCTTTCAGGACTGGAAGCTGCTCTGAGGTCTCCCCAAAGCCTTCTCTTTTTCTCTCTCCTCCATTCCCTTCTGCTTAGAAAGAATGTTTGTGGTTTCTCTGGTTCCCTTGACCTTGACGAGCTGGCCTTGGGGAAACCACCCTTAAGGGCGCGTTTAATCTCATGTTGTGCGCTGGCTGCTGAGGGAAGAGAGAACTGTACAATCCCTGCTTCGGTTTAACTTCTCCCCTGCTGTAAATAAGAATCGTAGAATAGTTTGTGTTGGAAGGGACCTTTAAGATCATCCAGTCCCATCCCTGCCATAAGCAGGGACACCTCCCACTGCATCAGGGGCTCCAAGCCCCATCCAACCTGGCCCTCAACCCCTCCAGGGATGGAGCAACCTGAGCCAGGGCCTCCCGATCCTCTTGGTGAAGAAATTCCTACTTATACGAAGCCTAAATCTGCCCCTCTCCAGTTTATCCCCATTGCCCCTTGTCCTATCACCACAAGCTTTTATGAACAGCCCCTCCCCAGCTTTCTTGTAGCCCTTTTCACGCACTGCAAGCTGCTCTAAGATCTCCTCGTAGCCTTCTCTTCTCCAGGCTGAACAACCCCAACTCCCTCAGCCTGTCCTCGTATGTCTCTTGGATGATCCTTGTAGCCTCCTCTGGACCCCTTCCAACAGCTCCATCTCGTTCTTATGTTTAGGATTCCAGAACTGGACACAAACCTCCAGATTAAGTCTCACAAGAGAGGAACCGAGAAGCAGAATCCCCTGGTCATGAGAGAGGAGGCTGTTACAGGTTGGATGAGAAGCTCTGATCTGGCTTCAGGTTTTTCTTGCTTTCTGGCGCCCTCAGGGGGAGAGAAGTCAACGGGATCAAAGAGTGTGAAAAGCAATTGAGGGTTTAAGCTTTGTCAGCAGCCGTAGAAGTAGTGGGTTAGGAATGGTAAAGCCAGCACGGCAACACAACCACCTCCTCAGCCACTCCAGGAGCTGAATCGTCCCCCCCTGGCAAAACCAGCCAAGCCCTGAGCCAGGAAACTTGAGGCTGTTTCCTCTCATCCCATCACTTGTTCCTTGGGAGCAAAGCCCGACCCCTGCCTGGCTCCAACCTCCTCTCCAGGAGCTGCAGAGAGCGACGAGGTCTCCCCTCAGCCTCCTCTTCTCCAGACTGAACAGCCTCAGGTCCCTCAGCTGCTCCCACAACCCCTGTTCTCCAGCCCCTTCCCAGCTCCGTTCCCTTCTCCAGACACACTCCAGCCCCTCAAGGTCTTTCTTGGAGCGAGAGGCTTGCCCTTCCCCCTTCCATTCATGTCATTGCTCATGTAGGGATTAATTTTCCTGACTGTGTGCCCACTGGTTGCTTCTGGACACAGCCAGATGCTTCCAGGACTTCCCGGTGAAAGGAAATCAGGCTGCTTTCACGGCCTTTGTTTTATTACAAAACCCTCAGTACCTCAACACACCCCAACCCATAACAGAGCAACCAGAAAGAACAAGAACGCAGTGATTAACGGCTCAGCAAACACAACGGGGCTGCCTGGAGACCCAGAGCTCCCATTTTTCCCACCAGAGCCCCTTCTTGGGGACGTTCATCTCCGGATTTATTTCTTCTTGAGAACGTTGAGGGGCTCGGTTCTTTCCTGCTGCCAGGGCAGAGGGAGCTGCTGCTGATCCCAACACACCTGCAGTTCCAGGCACGCAGACGCGTGTTCTTTCCTCAGCCCTGGGGTGCTGGCGGCTCTCGGCTTCACTCAATTCTTTTTGGTTTTGGGGGTGTCGTACTTCCTCTTGCTGGAATACCAGAGCAGCAGCGGGATCCCAATGGAGGGCAGCGTCATCACTCCGAACGCCGCCCAGTCCAGCTGGAAGGGGGAATTGGGAGAAAGAAGTCAAAGCACGTACACATCGGTCTCAGAACCATCAGATCTTTTCCTCTCAAAGATTCTGGCTCAAATCCTGCGGTTCCAGCTCCTTGACAGAGGTAGCTGGGATAAAAATGGACAACTGGGGAGACTGCTCCTCAAATCCTGGGGTCAGTTCTGGTTCCTCCCCACCAGAAGGATGTTGAGGCTCTGGAGCGAGTGCAGAGAAGAGCAACGAAGCTGGGGAGGGGGCTGGAGAAGAAGAGGAGCGGCTGAGAGAGCTGGGGGGGTTCAGCCTGGAGAAGAGGAGGCTGAGGGGAGAGCTCATTGCTCTCTGCAACTCCCTGAGAGGAGGTTGTGGAGAGGAGGGAGCTGGGCTCTTCTCCCAGGGGACAGGACGAGAGGGAATGGCCTCAAGCTCCACCTGGGGAGGCTCAGGATGGACATCAGGAAAAGATATTTCACGGAAAGGGTGATTGGTCCCTGGCAGAGGCTGCCCAGGGAGGGGGTTGATTCCCCTTCCCTGGAGGGGTTTGAGGGACGGGTGGACGAGTTGCTGAGGGACATGGGTTAGTGATTGATGGGAACGGTTGGACTTGATGATCTGGTGGGTCTCTTCCAGCCTGGTGATTCTATGATTCAATCCGTGTTGGATTTTTCCAGGTGATTGCAGAGTAAACCGGACACCCTAGAACCTGGCATGAAGCCCCCGTGCAATTCCAATCACTGACGGAAAGGTGCTTACAAAGTGAGGGGAGAACCTCCTGTCGAACTCGCGCTGAGCCAGGATCCCTCCCTGCCCTGGAGCACTGGTGAATCCAACCTGGAAAAGTATTGGGGGAAAAAGATTTATCACATTTGAGAGTGCAGGACAGGTGACAGCCCCAGCGGGCAGCTGGAAGAGCAGCGTTGGGTGAATTCACTCTCCTGGTTGGGACAGGATCCTATAAATAATGAACTCACCACGACCTGCCCACCCTCCTGGGCCAGGTAGGTGATGGTGGCAGAGGTGAAGTTGAAGTACCCGGCTTTGAGAGGTCGCAGCACCACAGTGTGGGACACGTTGCTCGCCCTGAGCGCCGGCAGTTAAGGAAAAGAGCTGGAGTCATAGAATCATGGAATTTTTGGGGTTGGAAGGGACCTTAAAGCCCATCGAGTCCCAGCCCTGCCATGGGTAGGGACACCTCCCGCTGGATCAGGGGCTCCAAGCCCCATCCAGCCTGGCCTTGAACCCCTCCAGGGATGGAGCAGCCACTCCTGCTCTGGGTAGCCTGGGCCAGGGCCTCCCAATCCTCACAGCAAAACATTTCTCCCTAGGATCTCATCTCAACCTCGATTCTTTCAGCTCAAAACTGTTCCCCTCATCCCCTCCCTGATCAAAAGCCCCTCCCCAGCTTTCCCGGAGCCCCTTTCAGTCCTAGAAAGAGGAAGCGAGGAGACAGGTAAGGAGCAATCCCAAATCACGTAGAAAAGTTGCTTCTGATGGGAGATCCAAGTCCTCTGTGGTTACAGATACCAGCCCTACCCCAGACTCATCCAGCTGCTGCACCGTTCCAAACGTAGGGACATGGTCCTGCTTGCAAAGAGCTGTTTTTAAGAAGCTCCTTCAAGGAGAGCAAAGATTTTCACTCAATTCCCTGCCCAGGGTCTGAGATGTTGGGATTCCGGTGGCAACGGATGCAAATGAAAGAGCTGCAGGACAGTCAAGGGTAAGAGGTACCATCTGAAGCAGTTTCAAAACCTGAAAGGATACGGAGCGATCCTGTCCCACTTCACATTGAGCATCCCAGAGACAATGCCAAAATCTTCTGGTGGGAAAGAATCATCTGATAGCTCCACATCTAAAGCAGCACTAAATGCAATAAAGAAAGGGATGAGGAAGGATCCTTGACTTGGCATTCAGCTCACTTAGATGGCACAGAGAGGGACAGCGGTTCCGCCAGAGCAGAGGAACTGGTTTGGGAACATAAAATGTCATCAGGAAGAGAGGGAAGTGTGGTACAGGGGGATTATAGAAAGGAGAAGGCAAAGGCGAGACGAACTGCATCAAAACCAGGAACGTTGATGGGAAAAATTGCTCAAGGAGCGGCTGTGTGTAAGAGAGAAGCATCACAGACAGAGATAACTGCAGCCAGAGCAGCCAGGAGGGGAAAGCAGGGAACAGGGAAAGCAGAGACATCAGGAGAAGGAGAAAAGGGAGAACTGTGGGGTGAAATCTTCCAGTCCTGGTGGTGAGTGCAGAGCTGGAGAGAGCAAAGGCGACAGGACAGAGCCCAGGAACGTCTCAGAGCCGCAGGCACCTCATGTCTGCTCCCAGTCAGGGTTTGAAGCCCAAATGCAGCTCACCTGGAGCCGACGTTGTAGATGTTGTACTGCAGGGTCAGGTCCTTGCCCTCCACGGCGTATCTGTTCAGCAGGGATTTGGAGGCCAGGAGCCGGGCGCCTTCCTCACCACAGGCCACATGGAACAGGGCGAACACAGCAAGAACGAGGAGCTTCATCTAGAAGGAAAAGAATATGGGGTGTCATCAGTAATTTAACTGCAAAGAGAACAGGAGCAGGACAGTGAAACTGGGCGATCTTCCCAGGGCCCCCCATTCCTCCATGGTCCCTCTCATGTCCTGATTTCCCCCTAAAATCCCTCCTCCTAGAGCCACTTGGCCCCCAATCCCTGCCCACAAACCCCACCCTGCCACACAATCCCTCTTCACGGGGTCTCTGCCCCCCCCCAGTTCCTCCTCAGAGACACCTCACAGGTCCCCTCCAATCCCTCCCCACGGACTCCTTCTGCCCCCCAATCCTTCCTTAAGGAGCCTCTGCCCCTCAATTCCTCCTCAAAGACACTTTCCAGACCCCCCAGTCCCTCCCCACGGACCCCTCCTACCCCGCCATCCCTCTTCATGGCGCCCCTGCCCCCCAATTCCACTTCAGAGACACCTCCCAGGCCCCCAATCCCTCTTCAGTGAGCTATTGGCCCCCCCATATCCCCTCCTGCTACTCAATCCAATCCCCCAGGCCTCTCCCAGGCCCCTCAACCGCCCATGGGCCCTCTCGCCCCCCAATTCCCCCCAGATCCCCCCTTTCAGGGCCTCTCACCCCCCTCAAGCCTCCCCTCCCTCACCTTCCCTTGCCCACGAAGGCCAAGTCAGCGCAGCAGCACCGGAAGCGCCGAAGGCAGGAAGTTGGTAACTAGCGGCCGCGGGGCACGCTGGGAAATGTAGTCTTGAGCCGCGCGCTGGGGACTCAGCGCATGCGCACATCTGAGGGAAATCAATTTCCAGCCCCCACCCCAACTCCAGCGCTGAGACATGTGTGTCCCCACAGCATCCTCAGGGGTGGGAACTCCACCACTGCCCTGGGCGGCTTCTGCCAGGGCCTTATCACACTTGTCTGTAAAGGAATTTTTCCCGATATCCAACCTAAACCTCCCCTGGAGCAGCCGGACAGCAGCATTTAGAATCTCTAAGGTCTTTTCCAACCAAGCATTTTTATGTTACCATGATTCTACGAGTGGCTGCGGTGGGGAGGCCTCGGGGTTCTACTCCGAGGGGACACGAGGGCACCGGGAGGACCTCTGGCGCCCCCACATGCAGCTCCTGTGCAAAGGGAGAAAGGCAGCCGCCCCTGGAACTACAACTCCCATCATGCCCCGCGGCAGCGCCGCGACCATAGTGCACATCGGCAGGGCGGGCGCGACTACTGCTATCACGGGTAGCGGGGATGTGCTTTGAGGAGTTCCTTTCCACGTAGAGATCTCAATCTCCTCCCAGTTCGCTTATGAAGAGGACTAACACCTTTAAAGTGCCTTCTAAACGCAGGAGAATGTCGTCGTGCCACCGCCCTGCTGCTCCTTTGCGTCAGTGCGATGAGGTCCCCCCTGCATAATCCACACGCCTAGCGCATGCGCAGCTCCTTCCGCCGCACGCCTCTCTCGCCTCCTTTGTACATCAAGCCTTCTGCGAGCGCCGCGTTCTGATTGGGCGCCGCGCGGGCGGGGCGCGCTGTGATTGGTCGGCGCTGGCGGGAGGCGTTGCCAGGAGCGGCAGGCGGGGAGGCGTGGCTCCGCGTTCTGATTGGCCGCGGGGCGGAGGGGTGGGGGGAACGCTCGGTGATTGGTCCGTGTTGGGCGCGGGGGCGGGTCTAGGCGTTTTGATTGGGCACCACGCGAGGGGGGGGAGCGCGCTGTGATTGGTCCCCGCGAGCTGGGGGGCGGGGCGTGCGAGTCGCGCGGCGGCGCAGGGAGCGCGCCGGGTCCAGAAGGTTCCGCGCCGGGCGCCGCGCTCGCACCGCCGCCATGATGGGCCCGCGCCCCGTCCTAGTCCTCAGTGAGTGCCCCGCGGGGCTGGGGGCGCGGGGAGGGGCCGGGGACCCTTTCCCCTCGCTGATACGGTGGGTCCCGCCGCCGCTGGGGCCTCTGTGAGACGGAGCGACCGGGCGTGGGCCCTCACTCACGGCCCTCGGCGCGCCTTGAGGCCTTATGGGGGGGGGGGGGGGGGTTAACCCATCCCGGCCTGCTCCCCTCTCTCCACTCGCCCCTCTTTCTCCTTCCTCTCGCCCTTTCTATGTCTCCCCCCTCGCCCCCTCTTCCCACCCACAAAGTTACCATTTCCAATGAATGAATAGTGGCTGGGAAAACACCGTTGAAAAAAACATGCTGTGAAAAGCTGTGCTGTCAGAGGGACGTTCAGTCTAACTTTTAAAAGAGTAGAATTACTTGGATGAAGATTTTACTTTAGCTTCAATCAAAATATTACACTTTTTTTGTAATAGTAACTTTTTTTTCTATTATTCCTCACCTGCTTTGCGCTTTTCCATTGAATGCCTTGCACTGATAGGTAAAACATCATCTAACACCAACATTGGACTTGCTGTGAGGCAGTAGCCGCCCTTTGCTTTGGCTGAAAACAGCTCCAAGGCTTTGTGGGGTTTTGTAGGGACACCTCCCACTGGATCAGGGGCTCCAAGCCCCATTCATCTTCTCCAGGGATGGGGCAGCCACCCCTGCTCTGGGCAACCTGGGCCAGGGCCTCCCCACCCTCCCAGCCAAACATTTCTCCCCAACATCTCAATCTCCCCTCTTTCATCTGAAAACTGTTCCCCCTGTTGCTCTCTTATAGCAGCTTTTATTATATTCACATTATAAACTCTTAATGCAGAACTGGTGCTTCAGGTGTGTTTTACTACGAGCATCTCGGATGCGTTGTTGGCGTCGCTGCTTTAGTCTTGGACTGCTGAGTGAGGTCGAATTGAAATTATAGTTGTACTTCAATATTTTGTGGGGGGTTTTTTTCTGTGCTTTAGGTCAGAATATGAAACGTGAGTCTGGAAGAAAAGTCCAGGCTGGAAACATCACTGCTGCTAAGGTATGATACCCTCATGTCCAGCTGTTTCCATCCTTTTTATTTAACCTGTATGTATGTATTTATATATTTAAGAGGAAAAACTGATCTGAGTTGTTTTCTCTCTGGTCTTTCTCTCTGGTCTCTGGAATCCAGAGCAGAAACAGCCTAGAAAATGAATTTTAAGTGCTAAGAGGTGCAGCGTAACTGGAGGTAGAGAAGGGTTTAACCCACTGAAACCTCTTCCTCTGAAAGTAGCAGTTGTCACGTTGGGTTTAGTTAATAACTTCTGTGGTGCCTGTTTTCTTCTTACCCCTCTGCTCAACTGCAGGGTCATCAGAGCCCTTGAATCTTGCAGTAAACCACTTGTTTCCCATAATCTCTGCTTTTTTGAACTCCTCAACGCCCTCCTGCGTGGTCTCATTTCTTTTGTCTCTCCTAGACTATTGCTGACATTATCCGGACGTGTTTGGGGCCGAGAGCCATGATGAAGGTAAGAGCTTTGCTGAAATACCTGTGCTGCGACCTAACCAGGAACACCACACGTTTTCCATCGGTGCAAACCTTCTGCTCTCTCGGCTGCAGATGCTTCTGGACCCCATGGGTGGGATCGTGATGACCAACGATGGCAACGCTATTCTGAGAGAGGTAGGATTCTCCTGGAGGCTTGTGTGGCTTAACCCGTGGGTTGGAATCTTCCACAATTAGGTAGCTGCCAGTGGGACGATGTACGATCTATGATTCGGTGCAATATTCTGAATGAAAAGGGCTTGATTCCGGTCTCAAAAAGGAAGAAAAATCTTTGCTGTAGCTGGGAAGGATGCTTTTATTCTTAAAAGATGTGGTATTCGTTCCATTTAGTGGTGAAAGGGGCTTCAGCTTTCACCTTGTGGCACAAAACCAAACCCTTTGCTCCCGTTCAGATTCAGGTCCAGCACCCTGCAGCGAAATCAATGATCGAGATCAGCCGCACTCAGGATGAGGAAGTCGGAGATGGAACCACCTCTGTGATTATCCTTGGTAAGAGGCGTCAGCGAGACAGACACTTTCTATAGGTTAAGTCTGAAGTTTAGCCTTGTTATTTCCCAGCCCTGATATCAACGGGGATTTTCTCCCTTAGGAGATCAACTCCTTGGGAAGCTGTGGTCTTCCCCTGAGATAAGCACAGTTAAGGATATAGAAAGATTTAGGTGCCATTTGAGTTCTCTGCTTGGGTAGGGGATGCTTTTTATCTGCTGTGCTGTTCTATTGTCCTGACGGTTGGTTTTTCTGCTGACTTACCTGGAGTTCTGGGTTTGTTTTCAGCTGGAGAGATGCTCTCTGTGGCCGAACACTTCCTTGAGCAGCAGATGCACCCGACTGTGATCATCGGGGCGTATCGCAAGGCTCTGGATGACATGATCAGCATCCTAAAGAAAATCGGGTAAGTGTGGGCTTGGGGAATTAGAAGGGGCATGGGGTCCCAGTGCTGCTTAAATAGGATCGTGGAATCATTGTGGTTGGAAGAGTCCTCAAAGTCCACCCATCAGCCCAAACCCACCGTGCTGACTGAACTACGTCCCGAAGTGCCACGTTTACATGGTTTTTTAACCCCTCCAGGGATGAAAACTCCCCCACCGCCCTGGGCAGCCTCTGTCAGGGCTTAACCACTCTCTCAGTAAAGTAATTTTTCCGTATATCTAATCTAAACCTCCCCTGGAACAACTTGAGGCCATTTCCTCTTGTGCCATCCCTTGGTACTTCAGTGAATCCAGTTGGTGAAGGGTAACTGAATACGATTAGAAATGGACTCGATGGGATTTAGGAGCAGATAACAGCGTGTAGCAATATTCAGTTTCCTCCTGTTTGGTTTTTCCTTTCTGTCAGCACTCCAGTGGACGTGAACAACAGAGAGATGATGCTTAAAATAATCAAGAGTGCGATCAACACTAAGGCAATAAACCGCTGGTCTGACCTGGCCTGCACCATTGCTCTCGATGCCGTTAAGACTGTGGAGTTTGAAGAAAACGGCAGAAAGGAAATTGATATTAAAAAATATGCAAAAGTAGAAAAGGTGAGCATGTCCCGAGCCGTTTCTGACCTCTGTGCCCCTTTCTTGCTCGAGAAAAGCCAGGAATGAGCTGTTGGTGGGACAACCTGTGCTGTTGAACTGCAGTTCACAACCACAACGCTCGAGGATCTTTTATTTCAGTTGGTGCTGTCAGCGTTGCTGCTTCACAGTGAAAATGGAGCAGGATTATTTCAGCTCTTTTGGGATATTTGTCAAAAAGGTCATCTAAATTTCACTTCCCGTATTCCAGCTGCGTTGGCGGGCAGTGGGATGCGAGCGGTTTCTCAAGTTCTTTCATGGCTTTTAATAGAATCATGGCTGATCCAAACTGGGGTGCTGGTGGCCTCCTTGGCTACCTGGGTCACTGCTGGCTCACGTTCAGCACCCAGGTCATTTTCCAGCTTTCCAGCTGTTCTTCATCCAAGCCAGTGGGCTGAGAATAGTCTCTAGTTGGGACACAGGCGGATCGTGGTTGCGTGGGAGCATTTTCTTTTCTTGGCGTGAGGGGCGATGTTCCTTGAGCAGACTGACTCCCCTTGTTTTCCCCCTTTCTGTGACTCAGATTACAGGTGGTTTTTGCGAAGACTCCTGTGTTTTGCGTGGGATCATGGTGAATAAGGATGTCACTCATCCCAAGATGCGTCGCCTTATTAAGAATCCGCGCATTGTCCTTCTGGATTGTTCCCTAGAGTACAAGAAAGGAGAGAGCCAGGTAAAGCCAGTCCCGTGAGGGCTGTCTAGAGTCCTGTGTGTAGGACTGATGCCGAGAACCAGTCCAGATGGGACGTTGAGTGGTGGAGGTGGGTTGATCAGACGTGGTGGAGAGCTAGGAGGAACGTGGTGAGGCATTCACGCTGCTTTCTGTCCAGACCGACATTGAAATAACGCGGGAGGAGGACTTTGCCCGCATCCTGCAGATGGAGGAGGAGTATATCCAGCAGATTTGTGAGGACCTGATGAGAGTCAAACCAGACCTGGTCATCACGGAGAAAGGGATCTCTGGTAACGGCACATCTCATCCTTCTTTGTGTCAAATTGATCTTCGTAAGGTTCCTGCTCTGTGAAATGCACCATTCAGTAGCTTTAAAACAAACCAGTGCCACAAATTGTCCCCCAAACCTGATTTTGAACAGGACCCTGGCTTGGTTTTTAGCTTTAGCAAACTGTTCTTTGTGGCAGGTGTTGGTTTTGAGGTTATCCTGTGAGCATGGACACAAAATATTCTACTTTTCCAGCACTTGGAAATGATACCAAACCACGAATGAGGATGAGTAGCAAACCATGAGGAGCTGCACTGTATTTTAGCCTTGCGGCATGGTTTAAGCAGCTACATTTAGGTTTTTTCCTTCTATAATAACTCTTTTTATTTTAAAGATGCATAAAGTTTGCTCAGATCCCACTGATCCATCAATAACATTCCACAAACCTGCTTCCAGACTTGGCCCAGCACTACCTGATGAGAGCGAACATCACCGCGATCCGCAGGGTCAGAAAGACGGACAACAACAGGATCGCCAGGTAAAGACCTGTTTTTCCTGCCTGGAACATCCAGTTTTCCTTCTTATCTCACCCTAGTTTCTCACTGTGAGCATCTGACTTGATCGTTTGTGTTCCAGGGCGTGCGGAGCTCGCATCGTGAGTCGCACGGATGAGTTGCGGGAGGACGATGTGGGAACGGGAGCCAGGCTCTTCGAAGTTAAAAAAATAGGAGATGAGTATTTTGCCTTCATCACCGACTGCAAAGACCCCAAGGCCTGCACCATCCTCCTGCGCGGAGCCAGCAAGGAAATCCTGTCGGTGCGTTCCTCCTGTCCCACCTCTCCACTGCATTTGACTCCTTCTTGGCGTCAAGAAGTTGGTGCTTCTCACGGAGAAGCTTTTATGCACACCTGAAGTGAGTACAGGTGTCGTCCAACTTCTGGAGTGGCTCAGAATTCATAGAACCATGGGATGGTTTGGGTCAGAAGGGACCTTAAAGATCATCCAGGGGGCTCCAAGCCCCATCCAACCTGGCCTTGAACCCCTCCAGGGATGGGGCAGCCACCACTGCTCTGGGTAAACTGTTCCAGGGCCTCCCCACCCTCACAGGAGAACATTTCTCCCCAAGATCTCATCTCAATCTCCCCTCTCGCAGCTCAAAACAGTTCCTCTCGTCCTTTCCCTGCGCTCTCTGATCAAGAGCCTCTCCCAAGCTTGTGAGCTGGGCTGTCCAGCAGAAGCCAGGCTTGTGTCCCGTGGTGGAAATGGTGCTGTGGACTGTGCGGGAGTTCCTTGCGGCTAACAATCCTCCTTCCCCACTGATCCCTCCTTCCCCGCTGATCCCTGCTTCGCTCCCGTTGCAGGAGGTGGAGCGCAATCTCCAGGACGCCATGCAGGTTTGTCGTAACGTCCTCCTGGACCCGCAGCTGGTGCCGGGAGGGGGAGCTGCCGAGATGGCCGTGTCCCACGCGCTGACGGAGAAATCCAAAGGCATGACAGGAGTGGAGCAGTGGCCCTACCGGGCCGTCGCCCAGGCTCTGGAAGTCATTCCCCGAACGCTGATCCAGAACTGCGGCGCCAGCACCATCCGCGTGCTGACCTCGCTCAGGGTAAGACGTGTGCGGCCTGTGGTTGCGGAAGGGGTTCAACGACCCCTTCTTATTGTGTCCTGACCTGCAGATCAATCCTGGGAGGCAGCTCTTTCGTAGCTCCAGGGGGGGTTTTACGTTGAAGGAACCTTTGTGGAAGCAGCAGATCTGTTGTGGGTTTTGCCTTCCCTAGGCTGCAGACAATTTTACCAGCTTTGGTGCCAAATTTGGAAGCCCAAAAATGGGATTGAATGGCTCGGTTGAGGCGCAGAGGCTTAAAAAGCAAAACAACAAAGCCCTGAGGGTGAAGAAATCCAAAATATTTGCGATGAAGTTGGATGATGCAAGAGAAACTCCAAAGTGGAGATGATCACACAATAATTTGGGTTGGAAGCCCAAACCTGGAGCCCCTTTCAGTGCTGGAAGCTGCTCCAAAGTCTCTTTGGAGCCTTCTGCGGGCCGAACGACCCCACTTCTCTCTCCTTTGCTGTTTTGTGGAACCCTTAGTTGGTTCAGGTCTTGGGAGGCGACTTTTCCGTGGGGTTGCGTGGGCGTTGAGCTGTCATTCCGCTCGCAGGCGAAGCACACGCAGGAGGGCAGCCAGACGTGGGGGGTGAACGGCGAGAGCGGAGCCCTGGCCGATATGAAGGAGCTGGGAATCTGGGAACCCTTGGCTGTCAAACTGCAGACCTACAAAACGGCTGTGGAGGTGAGTGGGAATGGGACCTTGCGGAGAGCCGGGAGCAGTGTTGGGATGTGCTGCTGGCATTCCAAGGCTGCCGCACCGGGAGAGCTCGTGCTTGAGCTTTTGGAGGTGCTGGGTTGTTTTCAACTTGGGGATAAAACTTGGCAGTTCATCCCACCTTCCCCTGCAATCCACGAGCAGTTTCAGGGTTGGGCTGCTCTGTGGGGCAGCTGGAGCCGTTCGATGCCGGCAGCGTGCTGGGATCCATCAAGAATCCTGGGAGCTTCTACGCTTTGGCTCTGCGGAGCTGCCTTCCTCTCCTTAAACGCCGGAGAGTGTTGGATCAGAGCAGTTCCTTGGAGTAGGCCCTGTCCCTTTCCTGTCAGTCAGCTGAGACTTGGGGTCCTCTTCTCCACCGAGCACCCCTGGAGCTTCCTCCTTCCCGTGGTGCTCAGAGAATCCTTGAAATTAGAGTAGAGGGTTCCTTGGTGGGAATCACGAGGGCAGCGGGAGGTTTGATTCTGTCACGACTTGGGCTTTTGATGCTGTTGTGAGTGTGGGTTTTGATTCTGTCATGACTTGAGGGTTTCGATTTCAGCATCAGGGGTTCTGATCCTGTCGCAATGGGGTTTTATCCCCTGGGCATGGAGGTTTATCCCCTGGGATGGAGTTTTATTCGTTTCCTTGAGCTCCTGGCTAATAACCAAGCGTGGGATTTCTCCCCAGACTGCCGTCCTCCTCCTCCGCATCGACGACATCGTCTCGGGGCACAAGAAGAAGGGCGAGGAGCAGAGCAAGCAGCCCGCGGCGCAGGAAGCAGCCCAGGAGTAGAAGGGTCCCCAGTCCCAGTTGGCACTGGGAAGAACTGGGAAAAAGGCAGGAACAGCCTGGGCTGGAGTCGGGGGCGTCGGGATGGGGAGGGGCGGGCATGGAGCCTCTGCCCTGGGGGAAGCAAATGGTTAATTTAAGGACTGATTCCACTGTTGCCTCAACAATAAAAATCACGTTATTTCAATCCTTCGTTGGGGAGTTTGGGGTTCTGGAATGGGGCGGTGGCCCCTTTAAGGGGTGGGGGGGTAGGGTGGCCCCTTTAAGGGGGTGGCGGTGGCCCCTTTAAGAGGGGGGGCAGTGGACCTTTTAGGGGGCGTGGTCTGTCCAATCACGTGAGCAGCCGGGAGATCAATATGGCGGCGGTGGTGGTGGCGGCGGCGTCGCTGCTGCTGGTGGCGGCGCGGGGGGCGGCGGCGACAGGCGGCAGGAGGGTGAGCGGGGGACCGGGACCGGGACCGGGGATGTAGCGGCGGGAGGAGGGAAGGAAGCGAGAACGGGACTGGAGGGAGCGGGAATGAGACCGGGAGGGAGCAGGTGGGGCCATCGGGGGAAAGGGAAAGGGACCGGGAATATGGGGAACGGGGCTGGGGCAGGACCAGGAGCGGCGGAAGCAGAAGTGGGAACGGGAGGAGGTGGCGGGGACCGGGAATGGAACCGGGACCGGCGGGAGCAGGGGTCAGGGAATGGGACTGGGAGCGGAGAGAGACCGAGGATATTGGGGGACCGGGGCTGGGACCGGGATCGGGACCGGGGGAGGCGAGCGAGGACGGGGCTGGAACCAGGACCGGTGGGTGACTGAGGGTGGAAACGGGAGCAGGAGCGGGGCTGGGGCAGGACCGGGACCGGGGTGGAAATGGGAACGGGAGGAGATGGGATGGGACCGGAGGATATGGGGGAACGGGGCTGAGACTGGACCGGGGGGAGCAAGAGTGGGAACGGGAATGGAACTAGGAGTGGGGGTAGGACCGGGGATACCGGGTGGGGAGAGGGCTGGGACCGGAGAGGGCTGGAGACGAGAGTGATCGGGAATAGGGCTGGGAGACCGGGGCCAGGTGGGGCCGGGATTGTGGGGAGAGGGGGGTCTGGGGGCACCGGGGCCTTGCTGGGGAACGGGAGGGGCAGGGTTGGGGGACACGGGCCCCGAGGCTCCCCCCAACTCCCTCCATATCACGATCCATGCGTGAGGCTGCCCCCTGCGTGTCCTCTGCCCCCTCAGAAGCCAAATCCTGCTCCGAGCTGGGGGCTGGAGCCCTCCCGAGGCGTCGGCGCCGCAGCCCGAGCGTGACGAGAGGGGCTCTGGGGTCCCACCTGTGTGGGGACCCTGCGCTGCCAACCCTCCCGGTGCCACCGTCCTCCCCGCTGCCACGTCCCAGAGCGGCTCCGGGACAGGGAAGTGGCTCACGGCTGGAAAGCTGCTCTGAAACCGCAGGATGGGAAGTGCTGAGCAAGCTTGGGCCGTGGCGGGGCCTCATCTCCCTTGGAGCTCACGGAGCAGCTCACGTGCCCTTGTCACGGAGTCCTAGAATAGTTTGGGTTGGAAGGAACCTTAAAGCCCATCCAGTTCCACCTCCTGCCATGGGCAGGGACACCTCTCACAGCATCAGGGGCTCCACGCTCCATCCAACCTGGCCTTGAACCCCTTGACTGGGATTGTTCTGCGCTGGGTGGGATAGAATCATAGAATCACCAGGTTGGAAGAGACCCACCGGATCATGGAGTCCAACCATTCCCACCAATCACTAACCCGTGTCCCTCAGCGCCTCGCCCAGCTCCCTCCTCTCCACAACCTCCTCTCAGGGAGTTGCAGAGAGCAATGAGCTCTCCCCTCAGCCTCCTCTTCTCCAGGCTGAACCCCCCCCAGCTCTCTCAGCCGCTCCTCTTCTTCTCCAGCCCCCTCACCAGCTTCTTGAGCCCCCGTGACCTCTCCATGCTCCGCAGGTGTCCATGCAGTACAACCCTGGCTGGAACAGCTCCTCGGTCAACCTGCTCCACGTGCAGGCGGTGGGGCCTGCGGACACCTTGCACTACGTCTGGAGCAGCATCGGAGCTCCCGCCGTGCTCCTGGTGGCTACAGAGAGCGGGAGCAGCTCCTTGCATGTCGACTGGAAGCGGCTGCTCTCCCCGACTCCAGCAGGCGCCGTCTGGATTGACCCTCCCAGCAGCGTTGTCTACTCTGCCGCCGTTGTCTTCAACAAGGTAGGAGCGAGGAAGAGCCCAAGAGTGGTGGAGAAGGGTATGGGAGGCAGAGCTGACCTGGGGGTGTTGGTTGAACAGGAGCCAGCAGGGGCCCAGGTGGCCAAGAAGGCCAAGGGCATCTTGGCTTGGAGCAGACACAGTGTGGCCAGCAGGGCCAGGGAGGTTCTTCTCCCTCTGGACTCAGCCCTGGGGAGGCCGCTCCTCGAATCCTGGGGTCAGTTCTGGTTCCTCCCCACCAGAAGGATGTTGAGGCTCTGGAGCGAGTGCAGAGAAGAGCAACGAAGCTGGGGAGGGGGCTGGAGAAGAAGAGGAGCGGCTGAGAGAGCTGGGGGGGTTCAGCCTGGAGAAGAGGAGGCTGAGGGGAGAGCTCATTGCTCTCTGCAACTCCCTGAGAGGAGGTTGTGGAGAGGAGGGAGCTGGGCTCTTCTCCCAAGGGACAGGGGACAGGACGAGAGGGAATGGCCTCAAGCTCCTCCAGGGGAGGCTCAGGCTGGACATCAGGAAAAAATATTTCATGGAAAGGGTGATTGGTCCCTGGCAGAGGCTGCCCAGGGAGGGGGTTGAGACCCCTTCCCTGGAGGGGTTTAAGGGACGGGTGGCCAAGGCAGCTCCTTTTTGGTGTCCATCCTCTCCTTGGTGGCAGCGGCAGCTCCTGGATCGCTGCACGGAGCAGGGCTGGTAGCAGCTCCCAGCCCTTCTCCCATTCCTCTTTCCTAGGTGTACGAGTACAGAGATACCAAAGTGCCAGAAGAGCTTTTCTATCCCACTTATGACCTCTCCGACTTCTCCTGGGACAGCATCAATCACACCCTCAACCACACGGCGCTGACGGCCGAGTTCAAGGGCATCCCAGCTACTGATCCTGGTGGCAGCTTCTCCAACGGCAGCGTGGCCTTCCGAGTGAGTTCTGAGGGAAGCTGTGGCTGCCTCATCCCTGGAGGGGTTCAAGGCCAGGTTGGATGGAGCTTTGGTCACCCTGATCCAGTGGGAGGTGTCCCTGCCTATGGTAGGAGTGGAACTGGATGATCTTTAAGATTCCTTCCAACTCAAACTATTGTCTGCAGCGGCTGAGATGCTGCTGTAGGGAGAATACAGTGAATATCGTGTCCAAAACATCTCCTGGAGAGGGGATGTTGCTCCCTGAGGGCCCAGGCAGTGATGGTGCTGTGCCTCACCCTTGCAGGTGACAGCCTACGAAGCCAGTGGCCGCGATGGGCTCCTGCCCAGCCTCCTGCACACAGCGAACAGCTCGAAAGTGGAGTTTGTCCTGGCTGGGGTGGCTCCTCGGGGCAACAGCTCGCGGTTTGCTTTGGAGGTGGCTACGGTGGAGGAGCTGGGGGTCTCCCAGAAGCTGCGCTCAGTGCGTTCCATCGACGACGAGTACACTCCCACTGTCTTCGAGGTGAGTGTGGGGCGAGTGCCGGGCTCGGGGACATTCCCTGCTGCTGGAACGAGGTCAGAGGAGTCTGGGGTGCAGCCTGAGCAACCTCCAGTGCAGCTGTTCCTTGGGCCTCTCCCCACCAGAAGGATGTTGAGGCTCTGGAGTGAGTGCAGAGAAGAGCAAGGAAGCTGGGGAGGGGGCTGGAGAAGAAGAGGAGCGGCTGAGAGAGCTGGGGGGGGTTCAGCCTGGAGAAGAGGAGGCTGAGGGGAGAGCTCATTGCTCTCTGCAACTCCCTGAGAGGAGGTTGTGGAGAGGAGGGAGCTGGGCTCTTCTCCCAAGGGACAGGGGACAGGACGAGAGGGAATGGCCTCAAGCTCCACCAGGGAAGGCTCAGTATGGACATTAGGAAAAAAAATTCATGGAAAGGGTGATTGGGCAGTGGCAGAGGCTGCCCAGGGAGGGGGTTGAGTCCCCTTCCCTGGAGGGGTTTAAGGGACGGGTGGATGAGGTGCTGAGGGACACGGGTTAGTGATTGATGGGAATGGTTGGACTCCATTGGTCTTTTCCAACTTGGTGATTCTATGATTCATCTTGGCACGGAGACCATTCCTCTCCTCGCTTCCCCACCAGATGCTCTCTCTGGTAGCCGAGTCGCGAAACGACAGCTCCACGCTCAGCTTCCTGCAGTGGAAGGCGACAGCCTACGGCTCCCGGACACCCAGGCGTGAGGACAGCATCCAGTGTCGCTCTGAGAGCCTGCGAGCAGCCAACTGGACCCTGCCCATGTCCAGCATTGTCCGAGCTTACTTCGGGGAGGGTGTTGGCAGCACCTACACCGTCAGCGCCATCAACATCTCCTTTGGTGGAGAGGAAGGAAGGGTTTACCAGGAGAAACGCTATCTCAGCTGGTGAGTGGGGTGCGTCGTGCGTGGAAGCTGCCAGGTGGAAAAGGACCTGGGGGTGTTGCGTGACAGTAGCTGAACGTGAGCCAGCAGTGGCCCAGGTGGCCAAGAAGGCCACCAGCATCCTGGCTTGGATCAGGCATGGGGTGGCCAGCAGGGAGCAGGGATGGGATCGTCCCCCTCGACTCAAATCCTGCGTTCAATTTTGGGCCCCTTGCTCCAAGAAAGACCTTGAGGGGCTGGAGCGCGTCCAGAGAAGGGAACGGAGCTGGGAAGGGGCTGGAGAACAGGGGTTGTGGGAGCAGCTGAGGGACCTGGGGCTGTTTGGTCTGGAGGAGGCTCTGCAGCTCCTGGAAAGGAGGTTGAAGCCAGTCAGAGGGTTCCTCTATTTGATAATGATCTCCTTCCAAAAGTCCATGTTCCCTGTGATCCCACAGCCAGGAGTTTTGCAGTTTATTCATAGAATAACCAGGCTGGACAAGACCCACCGGATCATCGAGTCCAACCATTCCCATCAATCACTAACCCATGTCCCTCAGCACCTTGTCCACCCGTCCCTTAAACCCCTCCAGGGAAGGGGACTCAACCCCCACCCTGGGCAGCCTGTTCCAGTGCGTTCCCTCACTTCTTTCCTTGAGGAATCCTGATTTGAGCCTCTCGAGGTGGACAGTCCCAGCTATTCCAGCCCTGGGATGCGGCCGTTCCCTTCTCCGTGGCTGATCTCTCATCCTCTCCACAGGTCGGCTCTGCTGGGCTTTGGGCAGCCGCCCACGGACACCTTCTCCCCCCTCGTTATCTCCATCACGGCCGTGGCCCTGGGCACCCCCGTCCTGATGCTCCTGGGGGGCACCTGCCTGGTCCTCTTTGCCCAAAGGAAACGCTACTCGGAGTATGAACCCATCAACTGAGCAGGATGGACCCCGGAGAGACCCCCAGGATCCTTATCGGCAGGAACCAACTGTAACAGCTGGAGGGGCTCCAACTCCTGCCGCCTCCTCTCTCTCCATCCCTGTGGTCCAGGATCAGAAGGGACATTGGCAGCACTTGCCCACGTCACAAATCCTGCTCCCATCCTGCATCCCATGACACTTCTTCCTCCGTTTTTCCCTCATCCATCCAGCCAAGGGAAGCGATCGTGGGGAGCTGATCAGGGTTGCCTTGAGCTGTGGAAAGATCCTTCTTCTCCCAAGGGATAAAACCACTGTTGGGGCTGCAGCCAAGCCCGGCTCTTCCCCATCCTGTGCTGCTTCCAGGGTGGCTCCAGCCCAGGAGCAAGGCTGGAGGATGGAGCTGGGGCTGGCGTGCAGGGTGCCTTCTGCTTCCCGCTGTCGGGGGACATCCCAGAAGAGCCCCCCTCAACCCCGCTGGGGCTCACAGACTCCTCAACCCCAACTCTTTCTGCTGTGCTGCCCTCGGTGAGGGTGCAAGAGGGAAATCCGGGGCTGCTTGAGCTCAGGAACGTCCTGGCAGCCCGTGAGGAGCTGCTTGAGACTCACTTTTGGTTCTCCGCAGCCTTTGGCTCTGTGGTGCTGGCTTGGAATTGCTGTCCCGGTGCTCGAAGCCGTGGTCTGCGGCTTTTTGGTGTTGGCAGAGGCTCCGCATCCCTTTGGGCCGTGCTGGGCTTTCACCGTCTCCGTTCACTGACTTCTCTTTGACCAAATAAAGTGGATTTCTCAGAGTTGTTCCTTGTGGAATCGCTGCAGGGTGAGCACGAGGAGAGCGGCTCTTGGCTTTGTCCGAGTTAAATGGTGCTGGAGCTCAGCAAGGTAGGAAAACACGGAGAGGAGGGAGGCTCGGTGATGCTCAGGGTGGTTTTGCCCAGGAGCTGTGTCCCTGCTGGGAAGGTTCCTGAGTCTCTTCTGGGCTGGAGGGGGAGAATTCCCACCGTGTGGCATTGGGAGATGGGAGCAGGGACAAGCCAAACGCTTGGCAGATCCATGGATGGAGGGGCTTTCCTCTTTATTTGGTGGATTTTTAACTGGGTTGGGTGAACTGAGACAGGCTGAGAGAGTTGGGGTTGTTCAGCCTGGAGAATAGAAGGGTCCGAGGAGACTCTGTAGCGACCTTCCAGTGCCTGAAAGGGGCTACAAGAAAGCTGGAGAGGGGCTGTTCATAAAGGCTTGTGGTGATAGGATGAGGGGCAATGGGGATAAACTGGAGAGGGGCAGATTTAGGCTTCATACGAGGGAGGATTTCTTCACTGTGGGAGTGGTGAGACAGTGGAATGGGTTGCCCAGGGAAGTTGTGGCTGCCCCATCCCTGGAGGGGTTCAAGGCCAGGTTGGATGGGGCTTGGAGCCCCTGATCCAGTGGGAGGTGTCCCTGCCCATGGCCGGGGTGGGACTGGATGATCTTTAGAGTCCCTTCCAACCCAAAATATTCTATGAGACAGTTGGGCTGGACTCCAAGGGTCACTTTCATGTCCAGAAAGTATTTTAGATGAGGCTCAATGCCCTGCAGGGTGTAAACTGGGTGAACAACCAAGGAGAATCGCTCATCCTGTTGCCACCTCACCAGTCCCAGTGCCCTCTCACCAGTCCCTGCGCCCTCTCACCAGTCCCAGCTCCTCCCCACCTCCTTCCCTGGGGCAGAGCTCCCTTCCTCCTACCTGCCCAGACTGGTTTGTGAACCAGAAGCTGAACTTTTCCCAGGGGGAAGAAGAAGAGGAGGAGGAAAAAGAAGCTGGGTGGGACCAGCCACCGCACCGCCGCACAGTGCTGCTGCTGGGAGATGTAAAGTTTGGGGAAACATCATTTTTGGGGCTGGATGGTGGCATCCTGAGTCCTGGCAGGACCGATTCCTAGGTGAATTTAACCCAAACCAGCTACAGAGGCGCTCAGTGAAAGGCTTTATTGGGCAAAGCCAGCTCCAGCAGCAGGTTAGGTGGATCCTACCCCAACGCATACTCACCCAACAGGACTTTCTGTGGCTCGATCCAGGTCCTGTTTGCACTCCTGCAGGAAATTCCCAGTGCAGAGGGGTTTACAGCTTAGCTCTATCCATCCCGGGGGGGTCCAGCCTGATCTGCCTGTACCCCCAGCTTCAGGCTCAAGCAGGGAGCGAGGGGAGCTCAGCTCCGGGGTCCGGGCACCCCGTCTCAGCCCCAGTAGCGGAGTTTGGTCCTGGTGTCCTTGGAAGGCTCCTCGGGCTTTGATGCTGCTATGGCGAGGAGGTTTTCGGGCTCCACGACCAACATGCTGTACAGGTTCCAGAGCAGCATGGCCAGCAGCGGCAGGAAGGTCATGCTGAAGCCAAAAGCACGGAAGGAGCGGCCGATGGCGTAGGAGAGCCAGTAGATCAACCTGGAGAGGGCAGAGACGAGGGCGATGCTGTGGGGTTGGCCGAGGGGACCCGTTTTCCCCCTTCCCTCTCAGTAGCTCCGGGCCTGGTGGGCAGCGCAAGGACCGCAAGTGGTTTGGCAAAGCTCTGCGAGATCTCGCTCTGCTGATGGGTTGGGATGTTCTTTTCATTTCATGGAAAGGTTGGATAGGACCTCAAAGCCCATCCAGTTCCACCTCCCACTGGATCAGGAGGAGACTCCATCCCTGGAGGGGTTCAAAAACCACATGACCGTGGTACTTCGAGACATGGTTTGGTCAGCACGATGGGCTTGGGCTGATAGTTGGACTGGATGAGCTGAGAGGTCTTTTCCAACTTTAATGATTCCATGATTGGTTCAATTTTTTACCCATGGGAGCTCAGCCGGTGTTCCTCACTCTAGCCAGTTGAGTAGAGTTCAGGTGGCCAGGAAGGAATCCAAATGTTCTCCTGCCTCGGATCTGTCCTCAACAGCCTGAACCTCTACCAACACACGACCCCTCAGGGCATTTGAGTTGTGACACTGGCACCCAGATTCACTCGGGTTTTCTGACCCCAGCGAGGGTTTGCCAGGTAAGGCTGCTGTGGGAAGCGGGATGAGGGATGGAGGAACCCTTCTCCTCTCTTGGCTTTCCTGGCTGTCGCAGCCCAGGTAGGATGAAGGAGCCACTTACCGGGAGATGGCAAAGAGCCCCGTGAGCAGAGGGATAAGCTTGAGAACCTCCTGTGGGAGGTAGGTGGCCAGCACAGCCATGTTGAAGAAGTAGAGGATGAAGAGATGGATGGACTGGGAGACGTAGGTGCGGTGGAGCTCCACCTCCCGCTGCAGCTCCCCAAAAGGCTCCAGCGCTGAGGAGCAGAGGCGAGAGATGCCGCTGACGATCATCCCTGGGGGGGCAGAGAGAGGGGGCTGAGCAGCTGCCCAGTGACAGGGATCCCGCAGGGACCAGAGAGAGACTCGATGAGGTGGGAAAAGGGGAGGAAAACCCCATGTGCTTCTCCTGGGGGGAGTGATGGAGCTGCAGAGAATCATAGAATCACCAGGTTGGAAGAGACCCATCGGATCATGGAGTCCAACCATTCCCATCAATCACTAACCCATGGCCCTCAGCACCTCGTCCACCCGTCCCTTAGACCCCTCCAGGGAAGGGGACTCAACCCCCTCCCTGGGCAGCCTCTGACAGGGACCAATCACCCTTTCCATTAAATATTTTTTCCTGATGTCCATCCTGAGCCTCCCCTGGTGGAGCTTGAGGCCATTCCCTCTCGTCCTGTCCCGTGTCCCTTGGGAGAAGAGCCCAGCACCCTCCTCTCCACAACCTCCTCTCAGGGGGTTGCAGAGAGCAATGAGGTCTCCCCTCAGCCTCCTCTTCTCCAGGGTGAACCCCCCCAGCTCTCTCAGCCGCTCCTCTTCTTCTCCAGCCCCCTCCCCAGCTTCGTTGCTCTTCTCTGCACTCACTCCAGAGCCTCAACATCCTTCTGCTGGGGAGGAACCAGAACTGACCCCAGGATTCGAGGAGCGGTCTCCCCAGGGCCGAGTCCAGAGGGAGAAGAACCTCCCTGGCCCTGCTGGCCACGCCGTGTCTGCTCCAAGCCAAGATGCCCTTGGCCTTCTTGGCCACCTGGGCCCCTGCTGGCTCCTGTTCAACCAACACCCCCAGGTCCTTCTCCTCCAGGCAGTTTCCAGCCAGACTTCTCCTAGTCTGGAGCTGCTCAGGGTTCTTGTGCCCCAGAGAGAGAGCTCAGACCCAGCTCTATTCCCCACAAACCCAGCAGTGGGGACAAAGGATTCCGTCCCCGGCCCCGAGGCTCACCCAGCACGATGGGGAAGGTGGCGAAGGCAGCGCAGCGGAGGGTGTAGACCAGGCGGGCGCCGATGGTGGGCAGCAGCGGGGCGTCAAAGGGCAGGAAGACGTAGGCTCCGTAGACAAGGCAGGGGCACAGAAGCAGAGCCCCCAGCACCGAGGCCACGGCTTTGAGGTTGATGGCGCCGCAATCCCCACAGCATGGGCACCGTGGCCCCTCGGGTGGTGGCTTGGCCACGAGCCCCTCGAAGCCCAGCGGATCCCTGTAGCGCGAGGGGCCGGTGGGAAGGAAGATCTGCTTCTGGCGGAGGCCATTGGGTTTGTTGCTGGGGGGGACGTGTTCCCCCTTTGTCTCCTCCCGTGGCCACGGGGCTGGTTGCTTCTTCTGCTTGCTCGGAATCCGCTCAATGCACTGGGGGTCGATGGGCACGAAGACGTGGGCTGCCATCAAGGGTAAACCAGGGACTTCTTCGTCTTCGGCCTCAGCTGAGGGGGAGGCGAGAGCAGCCTCCTCGGGGTCTTCGCGGCCGCCTTCAGGACTCGAGCGTCTCTTGGCCTCTGCAGGCTCCGGCTGGCTCCGGGCGCTGTGCTGGCTCTGGTCCCAGGGCAGGGTGGCTTCAGGGTCCTTCGGGTGTTCATCCAGGCCTGGTGGCACCTTCTCCAGGGGAGTAGCCAGGGCCACCTTCCCCAGGTCCAGCAAAGCCACCTCCTCGGGGATGGGGTCGGCAGCAGCCATGAGTGCGGCCAGCTGGGGCCCGGCAAGAAACCCACTTGTGTTTTGGGGTGTCAAGACAGAATTAGGCCCCGTTCCTTCCACTTTCACCCTGTGCCAGGAGAAAGAAAAACAGAAGAAATGAGAGGTTTGGGGTCACGTACACAGTCCCAGTTATGCTGAAGGGTGAGAGTTGGTAGCCCTGGAGTCATAGAATCATGAGTCACCTTCCCTGGAGGGGTTTAAGGGGCGGGTGGACGAGGCGCTGAGGGACATGGGTTAGTGATTGATGGGAATGGTTGGACTCCATGATCCTGTGGGTCTTTTCCAACCTGGTGATTCTATGATTCTATGAGATAGTCTGGGTTGAAAGGAACCTCAAAGCCCATCCAGTCCCACCCCGGCCATGAGCAGGGACACCTCCCACTGCATCAGGGGCTCCAAGCCCCATCCAGCCTGGCCTTGAACCCCTCCAGAGATGGGGCAGCCACAACTTCCCTGGGAAATATATTCCAGTGTCTCACCGCTCTCACGGTGAAGAAATTCTTCCTTATATCAAGCCTAAATCTGCCCCTCTCCAGTTCATCCCCGTTCCCCCCTCGTCCCATCACCACAAGCCTTTATGAACAGCCCCTCCCCAGCTTTCTTGTAGCCCCTTCAGGTACTGGAAGCTGCTCTAAGGTCTCCTTGGAGCCTTCTCTTCTCCAGGCTGAACAACCCCAATTCTCTCAGCCTGTAGGAACCTTCCAACACTAGAAGGTCTCCCCACCACCCACCAGCCCTGTTGGAGGCAGGAGGAAGCAGATCCTGGTGTTTCCGTGGTGTTTCCGTGCTCCCACGCCCCGTGAGGTGCCCAGCCCTCAGTGCTGGCACCAGGGCGGGTGGCATCGCCTGAAGGCACCTGGTGGACCTGGGGGATGAACCAGAACAGCCTGGGAATTGCTTCCCCACCCAGTCGAACATCCCAAGGGATCCAACTGGGCGCGACCCCATGGATTTGGGGGAGCCTGCCCGATGCGAGTGGCTCCGCTTGCGGCCTGGATGCTTGGGAAGAGCGGCCAGGCCACACGTAGGAAGCGGAGCTAAAGCCGTGAGCCGGATTTCCAGGCCGAAATCTCACATTTTTCCTGCTCCGCAGGAAATCCCCGTGTCCTGGTCCATCTCAGGGGTTGCTGGCTGCGGAGACGAGAGCCTCCTACGATGAAAACACCCCTCTATCTCCCTCCTTTCTGGGCACCTTCATCCCCGCAGCCCCAGAAGGAGCCCTGGCCTGGCCCACAGGCGTGGGGAAACTGAGGCACAGAGCGGCGTGGGCTTCACCTGAGGCTCATACGCGAGACTAGGGCTGAAGCGGCGTCCTGTGCCTCACACACCATCGCTTTTCTCCCACCCCACTCGCTGCAAGACTTACCTGGAGAGAGGTGGGGGGCCATGGGGCTGTGCGGCGGCCTGCGAAATGCTTCCAACTCTCTCTCCGCTGTCTGGACTTCAAACCTGTTTAACCAGCTAAGGTGGGGCCGGTTGAAAGGGGCAGGCGGAGCGGAGAGCTTGATGAGGTGATGAGACTGTGCTGAGCCCTGGTCTGAGCCCTGAGCTCTGAGCCCTGAACTGAGATCTGTGCAAAACTCTGAGCCCCTGTGCCAGCTCTGAGCCCTGTGCCCAGCTCTGAGCCCTGAACTGAGATCTGTGCAAAACTCTGAGCCTCTGTGCCAGCTCTGAGCCCTGTGCCCAGCTCTGAGCCCTGAACTGAGATCTGTGCAAAACTCTGAGCCTCTGTGCCAGCTCTGAGCCCTGTGCCCAGCTCTGAGCCCTGAACTGAGATCTGTGCAAAACTCTGAGCCCTGTGCCAGCTCTGAGCCCTGTGCCCAACTCTGAGCCCTGAACTGAGATCTGTGCAAAACTCTGAGCCCCTGTGCCAGCTCTGAGCCCTGTGCCCAACTCTGAGCCCTGAACTGAGATCTGTGCAAAACTCTGAGCCCCTGTGCCAGCTCTGAGCCCTGTGCCCAGCTCTGAGCCCTGAACTGAGATCTGTGCAAAACTCTGAGCCCTGTGCCAGCTCTGAGCCCTGTGCCCAGCTCTGAGCCCTGAACTGAGATCTGTGCAAAACTCTGAGCCTCTGTGCCAGCTCTGAGCCCTGTGCCCAGCTCTGAGCCCTGAACTGAGATCTGTGCAAAACTCTGAGCCTCTGTGCCAGCTCTGAGCCCTGTGCCCAGCTCTGAGCCCTGAACTGAGATCTGTGCAAAACTCTGAGCCTCTGTGCCAGCTCTGAGCCCTGTGCCCAGCTCTGAGCCCTGAACTGAGATCTGTGCAAAACTCTGAGCCCTGTGCCAGCTCTGAGCCCTGTGCCCAGCTCCCTGCCCTGTGCCCAGCTCTGAGATCTGTGCCCAGCCCTGTGCCCAACTCTGAGCCCTGAACTGAGCTCTGAACTGAGCCCTGTGCCCAACTCTGAGCCTTGTGCCCAACTCTGAGCCCTGAGCCCAACTCTGAGCTCTGAACTGAGCCCTGTGCCCAAGTCTCCAAGTCTGAGCCCTGAACTGAGTCTTGTGCCCAACTCTGACTCCTGAGCTGCGCCCTGTGCCCGCTCTGAGACATGAGCTGAACCCTGTGCCCTGAACTGAGCCCTGTGCCCAGCTCCCAGCCCTGTGCCCAACTCTGAGCCCTGGGCTGAGCTCTGAGCCCTGAGCCCAACTCTGAGCTCTGAACTGAGCCCTGTGCCCAAGTCTGAGCCCTGAGCTGAGCCTTGTGCCCAAGTCTGAGCCCTGTGCCCAAGTCTGAGCTCTGAACTGAGCCCTGTGCCCAAGTCGGAGCCCTGAGCTGAGCCTTGTGCCCAAGTCTGAGCTCTGAACTGAGCCCTGTGCCCAAGTCTGAGCCCTGAGCTGAGCCTTGTGCCCAACTCTGAGCCCTGTGCCCAACTCTGAGCTCTGAACTGAGCCCTGTGCCCAAGTCGGAGCCCTGAGCTGAGCCCTGTGCCCAAGTCTGAGCTCTGAACTGAGCCCTGTGCCCAACTCTGAGCTCTGAACTGAGCCCTGTGCCCAAGTCGGAGCCCTGAGCTGAGCCCTGTGCCCAAGTCTGAGCTCTGAACTGAGCCCTGTGCCCAAGTCTGAGCCCTGAGCTGAGCCTTGTGCCCAACTCTGAGCCCTGTGCCCAACTCTGAGCTCTGAACTGAGCCCTGTGCCCAAGTCGGAGCCCTGAGCTGAGCCTTGTGCCCAAGTCTGAGCTCTGAACTGAGCCCTGTGCCCAAGTCGGAGCCCTGAGCTGAGCCCTGTGCCCAACTCTGAGCTCTGAACTGAGCCCTGTGCCCAAGTCTGAGCCCTTCCCCTCGCCTTGTGCCCAACTCTGACTCCTGAGCTGCGCCCTGTGCCCGCTCTGAGACCTGAACTGAGCCCTGTGCCCAGCTCCCAGCCCTGTGCCCAGCTCTGAGGCCTGAACTGAGATCTATGCCCAACTCTGAGCCCTGTGCCCAACTCTGAGCCATGTGCTGAGCCTGGTGGAGAAGCCCCGGTGCTTGTCTGGCAGGGCAGGGGCAGGGCTGGCTTGGGGCTCTGCCCGGGCACAAGGCGAGGGGAAGGGGTTTGAGCTGCAAGAGGGGAGATTGAGATGAGCTCCTGGGGAGAAACGTTTCGCTGTGAGGTTTGGGAGGCCCTGGCCCAGGTTGCCCAGAGCAGGGGTGGCTGCCCCATCCCTGGAGGGGTTCAAGGCCAGGTTGGATGGTGCCTTGGAGCCCCCTGATGCAGTGGGAGGTGTCCCTTCCCCTGGCAGGGGTGGCACTGGGTGGGCCTTGAGGTCCCTTCCCACTCAAACCATTCTATGACTCCAGTTCCCGCCGCAGAGAACCACGTGGCGGAACTCTCGCGAGATGACGCCGCGCAGCCGCCATGTTTGCCAGCACTAAGTACTGGCAATAAAAACTCTCGCGAGGTTGAGGCACCCCCTCCACCCCTCCCACCGCCCTTCTCTCAGCCCAGAAGTCTCGCGCGAAATCTCGCGAGAACTACGCGGGGCAGGGGGCAGCCGCGCAGCCATGGCGGCCGAGCGGGGCCGGGGGCGGCGGCGGCGGCGCCGGGGCCGGTGCTGAAGGGGCTCGGAGCCCGGGATTTGCCTTCGCCGGGCGCCATGAGCCAGGGCGGCGGGGCTACCGGCGAGAGCGGCGAGCCGGAGGCCAAGGTGCTGCACACCAAGCGGCTTTACCGGTGAGGAGAGCGGGGAGAGAAGGGGAGGGGGCTCGGAGGCCTCTGAGGAGGCCGCACGGGGGGCCTCGTGGTCAGCCCTGGGGGCCCCGGTGGGAGAGGGACGGGGAGGTCTTGGAGGAGTCCAGAGGAGGCCACAGGGATGAGGCGAGGGCTGGAGAACCTCCGGTACGTGGACAGGCTGAGAGGGTTGGGGGTGGTTGTGACCAGCAGGGCGAGGGAGGGGATTCTGCCCCTCTGGTCCTCTCTGGTGAGACCCACCTGGAGCCCTGGGTCCAACTCTGGAGTCCTCAGCACAGGGAGGACATGGAGATGTTGGAGCGAGTCCAGAGGAGGCCACGGAGATGATGTGAGGGCTGGAGCACCTCATGTATGAGACAAGGCTGGGAGAGCTAGAGAAGAGAAGGCTTTGGGGAAACCTTAGAGCAGCTTCCAGTGCTGAAAGGGGCTCCAGGGAAGCTGGGGAGGGGCTCTTGATGAGTGAGCGCAAAGGGAGGATGAGTGGGATGGCTTTAACTTGATAGGGGGAATATTTAGATTATACATTAGGAGGAATTTCTTCATGATGAGGGTGGGGAGGCCCTGGCCCAGGTTGTCCAGAGCAGGGGTGGCTGCCCCATCCCTGGAGGGGTTCAAGGCCAGGTTGGATGGGGCTTGGAGCCCCTGATCCAGTGGGAGGTGTCCCTGCCTATGGCAGGGGTGGGACTGGATGGGCTTTGAGGTCCCTTCCAACCCAACCCATTCCATGATTCTGTGACTCTGGGGAAAGACTTGCCCCTCAGAAGGTTCCTTCCAACCTGAGCTGTGTTTCTTCCAGACAGCGCTGTGCCCTGTGGATAAGCCCTTAAAATCACCTGCTCTGTTCCAAGCAGTAAAAGCTTGATTTACGCTCACCTGAAAATCCAAAGACTTGCAGAAGTCACCCCAGGATCATAGAATTGTGGGTCATGGAATCGTTTGGAATCAAATTGCCCCAGGTGTTGTTCTGATGTTTTAGCGTAGGGTGAGCAGATTTACTTTACAGGTCTCTGCTGGCTCTTAGTGACCCTTGGCTCCTGGCCTCTGAATTCCTCTTCTCTTCTGGGCAGCGTTATCTGTGTGCTGACTCTCACCAGAATACAAATGAACGGCTGCAGCTCTTCCCCGAGAAATGCCTTACTCCTCTTAGTGATGTATTAAATAAAGAACTAGAGAGAGGACAAAGAGTTCTCCCTGCTGTCCGACCCCATCCCAGAAATTTACAGGCAGGTTGATGTTTTTGTGGCCAAAGAGGACATCACGTTGGACCCTTTCCACCTTCTTGGCGGGATGTGCTGTGCTTGGTTCTTTTAATAGCCTGGCATCCCGTTTGCCGCCTCTGTGGCTCAGACGTGCTGTCTGAAGGCAGCATTTAAACCCAGCAGGTATAAAAAGGGTGCTGGGACATGATTCGGCCTCTTAACCGCTAAAGAAGAATCAGCTCGTGGTCCTGGGCCACCTAGGGCACACACATTTTAATTGGTGTGTGGTCTGTAGTGTTTGTGTTGATATTTCCTAAAGTTTCTGAAGCGAATCTGGCTCCTGCAGCTCTTTATCCGCACCCAGTCCCTTTGCTCACCGCTGTAGCCACAAGATCCTTGCAGGGCATCGCTGGTTGTCACCGACAACTCCTGCCTCTGCCTCCTCCGGCACCGCTGATAGAGATTTTCAGCCCTGTCTCTGCTTTACAGCTCTGGAACCGCATCCTAAAAGAGAAACGGTGCTGCTTGCAACTCACCAACTCTCTCTTTCGATATGAACCCACAAAAAGTACCAGAAGCAGCTGGTGTCTTCATGTGCCCCATCCCTGACTGTTCCTGTGTGGGAAACTCCCTCAGGGATTCCCTGTGCTTGAGGGGAAGGTGAAATACCCTCAGATAGTCCTTAAAAGGAACCTCTTGTGCTTCGAATTCTGAATTCCGCTGGGTCCTGCTGCGGGAGAGTGGGATTTCCTTGCTGCTTGATCACGTTCCCCACCTGCCACTATTGCTGGCAGCCGAGTAGCTGTGTGCTTCCAACTTGGAAAGGAGCTTCTGGCAGTGGCTTTTTTGAGTTATTCCTGTTATTTCATGAGTGCTGCACGATGTGTTTCTGCACTGCTGAGCTTGGGAAGGTTCTTAGATGAGGTTTTGTGACCCTTTCTTTTAGATATCCCAAGCACAAACTCATGCTGGGCAGAGAATGGATGGAGAGCAGCTCTGAGGAGAAGGACTTGTGATGCTGGGGAATGAGAAGCTCCACGAGAGCTGGTGAAGCGCATTGGCTGTCTGGAAACCAGCCATGTCCGGGGCTGCCTTCAGAGCAGTGGGAGCAGCAGGGAGAGAGGGATCCTGCCCCTCTGCTCTGCTCTGGTGAGACCCTCCTGGAGCCCTGGGTCCAGCTCTGGAGCCCTCAGCACAGGGAAGACATGGAACTGTTGGAGCGAGTCCAGAGGAGGCCACGGGGATGATTTGAGGGCTGGAGAACCTCCTGTATGAGGAGAGGCTGGGAGAGTTGGGGTTGCTCAGCCTGGAGAAGAGAAGGTTGTGGGGAGACGTTTCAGCACAGAAAGGATCTCCAGGAAAGCTGGGGAGGGACTCTGGATCAGGGAGGGCAGGGAGAGGATGAGGGGAGCGGTTTTGAGCTGAAAGAGGGGAGATTGAGATGAGATCTTGGGGAGAAATGTTTTGCTGTGAGAGTGGGGAGGCCCTGGCCCAGGTTGCCCAGAGGAGGGGTGGCTGCCCCATCCCTGGAGGGGTTCAAGGCCAGGTTGGATGGGGCTTGGAGCCCCTGATCCAGTGGGAGGTGTCCCTGCTTGTGACAGGGGTGGGACTGGATGGGCTTTGAGGTCCCTTCCAACCCAAACCATTCTATGAAGCAGCTGTGGGTGTCAAGGTCAGTCGCAGACTTTTGGGTGTGAGCCTCAGTCTGTTCTTGGTTTACTTTGTGATTATTCAGGAAGAACGTGGATCAGCTCTGTGCTGCTTTAATCTCCCAAGCCCTTACGTGAGGCAGTCCCATTCCCTACACTCCTCCTCTTCTCTCAGGTTCTGCGTCTCACTGAAATAAGATTTCCATTTCCCCTTGGATGAAAGTTTCTTGTGCCACGGCATGAAATGGGACGTTTTCCCCTTGAGCTCCTGATGTTTGGGGTATTTTCAGGGCAGTTCTTTGTAGCGTGGTGGGTTTGTGAAGAGAGGTTTCTCTTGCTGGGGAAGGGCTGGTACTCAAAACCCAACAGTTGCTTTACAGTGATCTCTGTAGTTGTCAAGGAAGCGGTGATGGTTTCGGCCCAGACGGCTCTGCGTGCCCTGTGCACAGTCTGACAATGATTTTTGTGTGTGTGTGTGTGTGCTGAAAGAAGGGCCAATCATGTCTTTCTGTGTTGAGGGAGCTGCCTTCTGCAGGTGATGAGGATCTCGTGAGCTGGATGCGGGCTGGTATCAGCATCAAACTGCGCTTTGCAGAAGGTTGCTCTGATCAGGTGTGTCTTGTTCTGTATTTACAACGCATCGAGCTCGTCTTCAGCTTGTTCAAACAGCTCTATGTGCGCGGCAGGCTCAGCTCTAGGAGCAAGGGAAGGTGGTGGAGCAAACCAGGAATGACAAGTAGGTGGATGCGCAGTTGAGGTGGGGAGAGCAGGTACCTGTGGGGTTTGATGACTGGGGATGGCGTGGAGGACGTGTTCCTGGAGGAGAATGTGTGGAGCCAGCGTCTGGGAGCAGTTAATCAACCTCCAGTACGGGCTGAACGAAGGCAAAGATTGAGATGATCTCTTGTGGCAGGAAGGGTTTCATGCGCCTGGTTGATTCTGCGTTATCAAACTGTCTGTGAGGTGTCGATGAAGGCTCATTGTGTCAGCACCGATGCTCTATAACTCCCTGGCTTTTATTTCACTGCTTCAACTGTTGTTCACAGCCACAAATTTTGGAGGGCTGGAGGTTTTACACGCGGTGCGGTGTTCCTCCTTGAGGAGAGGATCGGGCAGTGATTCACAGACGTGGTTTTCTGCGTGACTCAGAGGTTTGGAGGTGGCTTGTTCTGTCTTTTAGCTGGTGTTCAGGGGAAAAACCTCCTAACGACTTTCATATTTTAGGCTGGTTTTGAATATCTCCTTTCTCTATCGCTGAGAGACCTTTAAAGGGCTTTAATCAATGAATCGCTGTAACGAAGATCAGGAAGGTTTGGCAAATGAGAATGACGTGAGTTGCTTTCTTTTACAGACAGATCGGTAAGGAAATAGGAATTGGTGGAGGTTAAAAAGCAAATATTTTTTTTTATTCATAGAGTTTTGACATTTAATTTAATCTGAGCGTTTTATAGTGTGATTTAATTGCCATGGTTAAAAGCTGCTAACACATCCTAAGACATTTCTGACTTTGCTGCTATAGAAGTAATGGACATTTCTGACCAGACAGGCAGTGCTGACGGGGGATTAAGCAGCTGATTTGCAGCAAAATCACTACAGTGTACATAACTCTGCTTTTTTTTTCTGCTTTCCATAAGCTTTCTAAAACAGAGTGCTGAAAGGAAATCGATTAATACGGTGCATCGGTATAATGTGGATGGCTAATAGTGGAATTAACTAGGCCAGCGTGGTTCTGCGCAGACATCCAGAGCTCAGATAACCTGCTCTTCTGACCCTCCTCTTCCTGTGCTTCCTTGCAGAGCAGTGGTGGAGGCCGTTCATCGACTGGATCTCATCCTTGGCAATAAGGCTGCGTATCAAGAAGTGTTCAAGCCAGAGAACATCAGCTTGAGGAACAAGTAAGTGAGGCAGGGCGCTGGGTTTTTATATTGGGCTGGGGAAAATCCACGTGAAGCAACACTAATTCTGCGGGTTTGGAGTGCGCTGGATTTGTGGTGTGGAATTCCTCCGGGTTTTTGAAGCAGAGGCTGGGTTTCGGATCGGGGTTTCGAATCTGGGTTTGAACAGCACCTCATAGAATGACCTGAGTGGGAAGGGACCCACAAGGATCATCGAGTCCAACTCCTGTCCCTGCCGTACTGTCTGTGGCTCGAGACTTCCCTGGGTGCTGCTGGAACACAAATCTTCTCCATCTTGGCCAATGCCTTCCTCATAATTCATAGAACCATAGAATGGTTTGGGTTGGAAGGGGCCTTAAAGATCATCCAGTTCCACTGGATCAGGCTTTTCAAGACCCTGTCTAACCTGGCCTTGGACACCTCCAGGGACACAGCTACAACTTCCCTGGGCAACCTGTTCCAGTGCCTCCTCGCTGTCATGGTGAAGAAATTCTTCCTTGTGTCTACTCTAATTCTCTTTAAAATCCAGTGTGGTGAAACTTCCCCTGTGTCATAGAATCATAGAATAACCAGGCTGGAAGAGACCCACCGGATCATCTTCTGTTGGGTTCGGAATCCCTGGCAGGGATGGTTATTTATACTCATTTTTAATCTGTCAAGACAATTCTTGACATCGTTGGGGAGTTGCTGGTGGCCAGCTGAGCCAAGAGCTGGTTGGGGTGTGTGGGGTGGGGGTGATACAGGATGTACCATCACCAGGTGACCTGGCTCATCCATCACTCTGAATTCTGATTTTCCTCTTCCATGTTTGTGTGGAGGCGGCTCTTGTCAGGAGCTGCCGTAGCTGAATGTGAATTCCCTGCTGTCTCCTCTCAGGCTGCGGGAGCTGTGCGTGAAGCTGATGTTCTTGCACCCAGTAGATTATGGAAGAAAAGCAGAAGAGCTGCTCTGGAGGAAAGTTTACTATGAAGTTATCCAGCTCATTAAAACCAATAAAAAGGTAGGTATCTCTGGCACTGGCTGTGAAACGAGAGACCAAATTAAAAGTTTCATTTGCTTGGAGAAGTTGTGGTTGAACACAGGGCAGGGAGCCAGGTGCTCCTGAACTTTAACTATGGAGCTGATCTGTGCTTTTTGTTCAGCTGTGGGCTGGCAACTTCCAGTGACCAGCTGCCGGTGCAGAGGATATTTCAGCATTATTTGCTTAAATTTTGTCTTTCCATCTTCTTCCCACTGCATCAGGGGCTCCAAGCCCCATCCAACCTGACCTTGGACACCTCCGGAGATGGGAAAGACACTGCTGCTTTGGGCAACCTGGGCCAGGGCCTCCAAATCCTCACAGGGAAACATTTCTCTCCAAGATCTCATCTCAGTCTCCCCTCTGTCAGGTTTAAACTGTTCCCCCTCATGCTATCCCTGCACTGCCTGGAGTTCAGTGTCTCCGTGGAGAACGGGGTCTTAGGAGGTTTTCTCTGTGCTGATTGTTTTCACTGGGATTGATCCCTGAGAAATACTCACGTTATTCACCCCTGTGTTTTCTAACACTACCAGCTCTGGTTTTCTGGATGTATTTAAGGTTCTCTAAGCAGACACCTTGATTTTATTTATTCATTGTTGCAGCCAGTATTTCTCCTTGATGTTTACCCCTGGTGGATTCCATCGGACAGAACCTTGTTGAGCCAAAGAAGGTCCAGAACACGGCAAAACCAATTCCAGCCGAGCTTCCCACTATCTTGTTCCCCAAAACTTGCGTGGCCAGCCTAAAATGTTGCTCGTAGGGCGTTAACATGTTCTCCTTTGCCTTCCCTCCAGCACATCCACAGCCGGAGCACTCTGGAGTGCGCCTACCGGACTCACTTAGTTGCTGGCATAGGATTTTACCAGCACCTTCTCCTCTACATCCAGTCTCACTACCAGCTGGAGCTGCAGTGCTGTATTGACTGGACACACGTAACAGATCCTCTAATAGGTGAGTGCTCTGTGTACTGGGCTCCCGGGACAGCTCGCAGTCCCAGGCAGGTGGCTTCCCCAGCGCTAGTCTCTCTTTGTTTCAGCTTTCCAGGGATTATCTCGGTTCCTTTCCCTGATTAGCTGGTTATCTGTTCAGAGCAGACTGTCCTCTCTCCCCACCTCCCTTGTTTTTTTAATACTAAACTTGGTAAGAAGGGTGGGTTTCTGTCAGGAAGAAAAAGCTGTTGGAAAATTCTTCAGTGAGCGTTCGGTGATGGCAGATTTTTATGGAAAATCGTAGAGCTCTTCTGGCTGTACAGAATGTTTTTCAAAGCTAAATTAAAGCAGGGGAACTGATTCTTGAAACCAACAGATTGTTGTCAGGACATGGTATTCACTAGGTGTAAGACATTGTTCCTTCTCTTGCTGCCCCTTCTCCCTGTGCTTCCTTCACGTATAGTCTGGAGCTCTGAGACCACAGCTGGACTGGGAACTCGAGGAAGCTCCTGTAACACCGTACGGTGTGTTAGATGTCTCGGGGCGCCACTGCTGTGTTTGAGGGATCTTACCTACAAGGGGAGAAGAGAAGAGCGTTCACAGTCCTGAAACGGCTCAAGGCTGTGCGTGTATTACCTTGTAATAGAATCGCAGGGTGATTTGAGTCAAGAGGGACCTTAAAGCTCTTCCAGTCCCACCCTTGCCATGGGCAGGGACACCTCCCACGGGATCAGGGGCTCCAAGCCCCATCCAACCTGGCCTTGAACCCCTCTAGGAGTGGAGCAGCCACCACAGCTCTGGGCAGCCTGGGCCAGGGCCTCCTCACCCTCCTAGGAAAACATTTCTCCCCAAGATCTCATCTCAATCTCCCCTCTTTCAGCTGAAAACTCTTCCCCCCTTGTCCTCTCCCTGTGCTCCCTCCTCCAGGGCTCCTCCCCAGCTTTCCTGGAGCCCCTTTTAGTCCTGGAAGCTGCTCTAAGGTTTCCCGGCAGCCTTTTCTTCTACAGGCTGAACAAGCCCTAATAGTTCATTCACCTCTCCTGAGCTGTGCTCGGTGGCCTTGAGGCACGTGTTTCTGGTCTGGGGGTAGAACTGGAACCTCTGTGTATTTTCTGAATGGTATTAGCCAGCGTTTCATTGACGTTCTTAAAGCTGGAGGGAGTAGGACGGCAGGAACTGGCATCAGAGGAGTCAGTATGTCTTTAGCAATGGAACGTTTCAGGCGCTGGTGTCCTATTCTTAGTTCTGGGAGATGATTATATCACGATCCGCTTTGAAATGTTGGTTGAAAAGGCAGATGTCCCTGGCAACTGTTGCTTTGAGAAATGTGTCTCGGTACTGCGGAATTAATAAAGGCTCGAAATACGCATTCCAGATGGGTCTGTACCCTGTGGTGTGTGATTGTGTTTGAAAGGCTCCCCTCGTTTTGGTTCCTTAAAGTGTTTGGGCTCTGTAATTAAAGGATGCTGCAGGCGAGTGTGTAACGAGACAACAGAGTTGTAACCTTGCATGTCCAGAAAAGACAGATGTGTTAAAATCTCATATGAATGACAGATCAGGTTAAATAAATGGGAGCGAGAGGATTCACAGCAAAAAAGAAAGGTGGAATGGGTCCAGTAGAGTATGTGGATGCAGATTTGAAGGCTGTGTGTTTGTATAACGCAGTTTCTATGATGCTGGTTGTTCAGAGGGAACCGTTCCTCATTTAAGGTCACATAAGCTTCCAGATTTCACTTCCACTCTAAATGCAAGCCAAGAGGGGCACAGCTCAGACTGTAGGCTGGACCGATCTTAAAAAGCTTCCTTGGGCATTCCTGGTTGAGGGAATTTCCTCCTCCAGAAGGTGGAACAGGCACCGTGAACCCAGATGAATCCACGGCACTGACCTGCCTGGTGGTTTCCTTTGCCTCCTGGTCTCTGGCTGCACACTTTGTCCCTCTGGCCAGGAGAAGGTGCTGACGGGGAAATGGGAAGCAGGCTCTGGCCAGCAGCAGCTCGTCCCAGGGGCTGAGTAATGTTTGATGGCTTCATTTAGTTTGGATCTGCTGGCTGGAGCCTTCCCCTGTTGGTTTTGACGTTGGAAAAGACCTCTAGAAACATCCAGTCCAACCATCAGTCCAACCCCATTGTGACAACCAAACCGTGGCCCAAAGTGCCTCGGCCACACGGTTTTTGAACCCCTCCAGGGATGGAGACTCTGCCACTGCCCTGGGCAGCCTCTGCCAGGGCTTCACCACTCTCCCAGTAAAGGAATTTTTCCTGATATCCAATCTAAACCTCCCCTAGAACAGCTTGAAGCTGTTTCCTCTAGTATCCCGTCACTTCTTCCTTGGGAGAAGAGACCAGCACTTGCCTGGCTCCAACCTCCTTTCTGAGAGCGATGAGGTCTCCCCTCAGCTTCAGTGTCTACATGTATTTTCTACACTTCTTTTCCACGTTTTGACATCCAGAGTGGTCCAGTGTTGGTCTGTCGAATGCCACAGGGTGATCTAACACGTGGTCTGTGTTTTCATCCAGGGAAACACTGGGTGCCTAGGGCAGAGGTGCTGACTGCCTCTGTGTCTTTCTCGCAGCCTTTACCCCGTGGTGTGTGTGATTTCTCATGCAGGCTGCAAGAAACCTGTGTCTGCGTCGGAGAAGGAGATGGAGTGGGCACAGATGGCGTGTCACCGATGTCTGGTTTATCTGGGAGACCTAGGTAAGAGCTGCATTGTCTTTCAGGACAACCTGTGGTCCACGGTCCCTGTGCAGCTCCAGCCTCCTTTCCTGGAGTTGCAGAGGGCGATGAGGTTTCTCCTCAGCCTCTTCTTCTCCAGACTAAACAGCCCTAGGGCTCTTAGCTGCTCCCACAACCCCTTGTTCTCCAGCCCCTTCCCTGCTCTGTTCCCTTCTCTGGATGCGCTCCAGCCCCTCAAGGTCTTTCTTCTAGTGTGGGGCCCAAAACTGAACCCAGGATTTGAGGTGTGGCCTCACCAGCACCGAATCCAGGAAGACAATCACTTCCCTGCTCCTTCTGGCCATGCTATTTTTGATCATTCCCACGAATGTGACTGAAAATCAGGTTTATTAAGCAGAGTTTTGAACCAGTGCAGAGCTAGCAGGCTGCTGCAAAGCCCCAGCTTCTTTCAGTGTCGTCCTTCTTAAAGCAGATGTGTCTGTCCCCCCATCATGACCTCCTGAAGCGTGTGGTAGGCGAGACAGCTTCTGGCTCGATGGTGAACACGTGGGAGTGAAGGCAGGGAGAAAACACGGAGCTGTGTGACAAGCAGCTTTTGGAAGTGTGGCGCGAGTAAATGTGCTTGACACGCAGCAGCCTCCAAGCTCTCCAGAGCTGTTTGGCATTTAATGTTGTGCGTGAATCAGCCTAAAAATGGCATTGCAGATGAACGTCTTATGGGAGTAATAAGACATGGTGGGAGAGAAATGGGCTTCTGCCTCCATGAGGATGAGGTTTTAAAGTGCCTGCTGCTGTCAAAAAAAACAAGAATAAAATTCCAGTCCAGCCCCAGCCAGGTGTTTTCTTAGCTCAGTTGACTGTCTCTGCGTTTCATGCTCTGCTGTAGTAGAACCCGGTCTGTTTGAGGTGCTGGAAAGTGGAGCGCAGCTCCGAGTTATTTCAAGGACAGATGAATCAACATTTAACATGCGGAGACAAAGAATTCCTTCCTTTTGCTTCCACGCTGCCACAAGCGTTGAGGGAAGATCCCCTTTGCTTGAAGCGGCAGGGGTTGTGGCGTGTGGAGCAGAGCACTCAGAAGCGCTTCAGACAGGCCTGGCAAACCTCGTACGTCGCTGTGTTTTGCCAAGAGCAGTTCTCCTTTGATGGATTTGTTGACTTGGCTGGTATTTCTAGTTTCGTGGTATATTTTTTTAATCTGTAGGGAAACTGCGCTTCTCTGCAGAGGGGAAGGGAAGGCTTTCTGGTTTCTGATGTGCGGTGTGTGGTTTTCTTTCAGCTCGCTATCAGAACGAACTGGCAGGTGTGGACACAGAGCTGCTGGCTGAGCGGTTTTACTATCAAGCCCTTTCTGTTGCACCACAAATTGGTGAGTGAGTTACCGGGAATTTTTGAGTTGTTAAAGTCACGTTGCCGCAACCTACAAGCAACACTCTGTGCCACGCTGGTCAGGTTTATATCCTGCTGCTGAGGGAGAAGTGCTTTTATCCTTGTTTTATCTATCCTTAACCTGGGTTATATCCTCCTTTGGGAACCTCTCTTGCTGGCAAGCCAAATAGAAGAGTTAAAGCAAAGGTGCTCTTCACCAGTGACCTCAGCTTCTCATCTGATAACCCGTGGGAAGCTCAAACTTCCATGAACGTGATAAATTATCTGGCTAAGGGGAAACCCAACTGCCCGTTGCCAGAAGCAGAGCATTATCAGTCATCTTCCTCTTTTTACCGCTGCAAAAAAATACCCCCTCACGTGCTGCTTTCTCCTTCGGAAGCGGCTGCTTTCCTAGAACACACTGGGGCAGGAGTTGAGGGCCTGTCTTATATTCAGAAGTGTGCAATGCCAGGAGAATGTTTTCTCTGTCTTTGCAGAGTTCTCAGTGAGTTTGATTAACTGATCCCAAACACCAGTAAGTGACAAAAGTTAATGTACCACGGTGAAATGGATTGGAACTCTGAAATGCCGATAAGATGTCTGTGTCAAGAGGAATAGAGAGTCAAGGACGTGGCATTAATAATATGGAGGAGGTGGCGTTGTTTGCTCTGCTTTCAGATGTAGATAACTGGCAGGAAGGTGGGGAGGATGTGAGAGAGCTATAAAACAGAACAAAAACCTGGGTGGCAAAACGGTCAAGTAGTCCAGAGCTTTATGCTGCAGCCTTACTGCTCTTTGTGTCTCCTGGAAGAGTAGTGAGGGGGAAAGGATCCAAGGGAAAGATTTCCTAGCAAGGCCATTAGAGAATCGTAGAATCGTGGAATGGTTTAGGTTGGAAGGGATCTCAAAGCGCAGCCAGTTTCACCCTTTCCATGGGCAGGGACACCTCCCACTGCATCAGAGGCTCCAAGCCCCGTCCAACCTGGCCCTGAACCCTTCCAGGGACGGGGCAGCCTGGGCCAGGGCTTCCCCACCCTCCCAGCAAAACTTTTCTCCCTCAGATCTCATCTCGACCTTCCCTCTTTCAGCTGAAAAATGTTAGTTTTAAGAATTAACTCTAGGTTAATCCCATCGCTCCTCTCTCTTGTGACAGGCATGCCCTTTAACCAGCTGGGGACCTTGGCAGGGAGCAAATACTACAATGTGGAAGCTACCTATTGCTACTTACGCTGGTGAGTGTCCACGGGGGATCTTGGCTTCCTAGACAGAGAATCAGGGCACTGTGATTGCTGCTGCCAGGTTCTTTTCTCCTTTAGTTTTCACTTGTGACTGTTTTCAGCAGATGAGTTTCAGAGGAGGGGGAAGAGGGGTTTATTCCAGCCTCGAGCGGGAGTGGTAATAAGAAAGAGCCTTGATCAAACCAAACCATCCTGCTGGTCACTAAAATAGAGTCGGGAGGCTGTGCTTAGAGGGTAGAATTTCATCTAAACCCCTTCTATCTGTGCTGGAGAGCTAGATTTGAAGAGGTGCTGAGTGAGGTGGGTAAAATTCTCTTCTCTGAACACAGTCTTGAGGCACAGATTGGAGAAGGTGGCAGTTGGGTAGCCCAGCACAAAAGCTCTGGGTACCTGTGTTCAGGCTTAGATGTCGGAATAACTTCCTGGTGAATGAAAGCCATAAAATATGAGCAACCCGGTGGCAAAATGACTGTCGATGTGTTCTGTTTTGGGGGTCTCAGTATCCAGTCTGAAGTGTCCTTCGAAGGTGCCTATGGGAATCTGAAGCGGCTCTATGACAAATCAGCCAAAATGTATCACCAGTTGAAGAAAAGTGAGACCAGGAAGTTGTCTCCGAGCAAGAAACGGTAAGAGGGAAAGGAAAAGGAGATAGATGCAGGCTGAGGGTTTGCGGTGCCACGAGTATCATCCTCCGGGTTGGGAGTAGTGTCCTTCTGGGAAGCGGGAACTGGAAGATGGCCAGCTGGGGGCAGTGACTGCTTACGGGATTTTAGAAGCCCCAGTTTTGATCCCATTCTTGATCTCTTGGGTCATAATTTCTGGAGATGAGCTAAATTGTGGCTAGGTGTAGAGTTTAAGGTGGGAGGTTTCCTCTCTCTCCCCTGGCTGTTCATGAGGGTCGACAATACTGATGATAGTTAGAAGGGTAAAAGCTGTCTTTTTTTTTTTTTTCCTCCCATTTCATCAGAACTCAGTTTTCAGTCGAGGCCCGATTTACTCATGAATAGAGCTCTGTGATGGTGCTACCTGCTTCAAACTGTTTTCTTCTCAATCTTTTCAGAGGCAAAGACATTAAGAGGTTGCTGGTGAGCTTTATGTACCTGCAGAGTCTTTTGCAGCCAAAGAGCAGGTAAGGTTACGGCCGATTACATCTCCTATCAGGAACTCACAGTCGCAGGCATTCAGCATTGGAAGAGCCTGTTCCCTGTAGGATAACAGCACCTGTGCTGAGCCTTCCTGCCAAAAGCTCCTAGACTTCAACCTTCTAACCTTGCTGGGAGAGCGCAGATTGTCTTCTGAGCGGGGCTGGGATACCAGGAGGGTGTTAAATACTTTAGATCTGGCTAAATCAAGCCAGTAGCTGGATGGATGTTGGACTCCTGAGCCTTGCAGGTCTCTCTGTGCTGTGCGGTGCCTTTGGTGTGTTCTTCCCTTGTTCAGTTGTCAAATGCTTTTGCCTGGCAAGCACAGGATTTAAGCTGATAGCAAAAGAGTCACTGCCTGTATGCGAGCCTGGCTGTTCATTGCATTGGGGAATCTGTAACCGAATAACTTCTTCAAAGAAACAAATAGCATAACCTGTTCCTGTTAGAAAACAGGGAAAGCTTTGTGCAGCTTTTTCCCCCCCCCCCCCCCCCCCCCCCCCTTGGATGCTCTCAGTCTCTGCTGGGAGGTTTGCAGGTGATTGAAAAGTAACCTCTTACTGCCTAGGACAGTGCAGGTGGTTTTAAGGGCATAGTTAACTTGTTGTGGGATAGTTTAGGTTGGAAGGGACCTTCAGGGGGCCCAGTCCTTCCCCAAAGTCATAGAATCATGGAAGGGTTTGGGTTGGAAGGGACCTCAAAGCCCATCCAGTCCCACCTGCCATGGGCAGGGACACCTCCCACTGGATCAGGGGCTCCAAGCCCCATCCAACCTGGCCTTGAACCCCTCCAAGTGGGGCAGCCACCCCACTCTGAGCATCCTAGGCCAGGGCCTCTCCCCACCATCCCAGGAAAACATTTCCTCCTAAGATCTCATCTCAGTCTCCCCTCTTTGAGCTGAAAAATGTTCCCTCTTGTCCTATCCCTGCCCTCCCCACTTTTCCTGGAGCCCTTTTCGGTGCTGGAAGCTGCTTTAAGGTCTCCCTGGAAAGCCACGTCCACTGTGAAGGCAAATTTCAGATGTGAAGTTAGACAGGGTTGCTCTGAGCCTCATCCAGTCAAGTTTTGAACGGATGTAAGGACAGAGATTCCATACCTCCCTGGTCCCCCTTCCAGTATTTGACCTCCTTCGCTGTGGACTATTTTTGCTTTGCATCTTCTCATCTTCCTTTCCTGCAGCTCCTACCCATCGCTTCCCTTTTTTGTGTCGTGCACTGTTGAGAAGAGTCTTATTCGCTTTTTTCTAACCATGCGTTTGGCATCTGGAAACAAGACGATACCCCCTGAGCCTTCTTTCAGGCTGAACAAACTCAATTCCCTTTGCCTCTTCTTGTACATCGTGTTCTCTGTTCCCCTCGCAGTCCTCTGTTGGATGAAATCCCATTTGCCTGTGTCTTTGGCTGCTTGTTTTGTACCGGAGGCCCACAGCTAGATGAGCTACTCCAGATCCCATCTGTTGAGAGCTAGAGAGAGGGATAATCCTTTTCCTCAACCTGCTGGCTATATCCTTGCTGATGGGATCCCTACTATGGGATTGGCTTTCAAATATCGACTTACACCAGAGTGGAACTTTAAAGGCTCATTTAATACCCACTTAACACACGTTTAGCACATAAGAAAACTGGGAATTACTTCCATTTCCCAAGCACATTAACTCCTGAAAAGGATTTGCGGGATGTTCTGCAGGTGGTTGTGCTTTGTAACTAGGAGACTCCCACAGCCCATTTTATGGAATACTGTGGGTGCTTCCCTCAAAGGAGCTAACAGCTGCTGAGGATTTTGGAATGTTCTTACAGGGCCGCAAGTTAGAGCCACGGGAGGTGGAAAAATTGAGTCCTCACTGCACTGTGATCCTTTAACTGAGCCATGGATCTAAAACTTCTGCTACTTTTGACATTGAGAGTGCTCTGGGTGTCCTAATGGCCGCTGCCCAAGTGCCCAGGGAACAATCAGATACTTCTTGGTGACCCATCTCATTGCAGGAACATGTTCTCATTATCGCTTTTGGTTTACAGCTTTGGAGAAGAAAACATAATCGGATTAATCTCACATAACTTGTTGTTGCCTCAGAATATTCCCTGGTGCTTCGCTCTGTCTAGAGCTGAAGGACAAACTAACTGCCAGTTTTGATTCAATTTCCATACAAACTTTGGCAAGATCTTGAGTCTTGGATAACAATCCTTGTGGTTTTTTCTCTCTTAAGCTCTCTGGACTCTGAGCTGACATCTCTCTGCCAGTCCGTGCTGGAGGATTTCAACCTGTGCTTGTTCTACCTGCCCTCTCCTCCGAACCTGAGCTCGACTTGTGAAGATGAAGAGGAGTACGAGAGCGGCTACTCCTTCCTCCCCGATCTCCTTATCTTTCGCATGGTGATCATCTGCCTTATGAGCGTTCACAGCCTCAAGAGAGCAGGTAACCACCTCTTTTTTTAGTGATTAACGTTCAGCAGTCCCGTTAGGCTGAAGATGTTGTCTTAATTGGCGTGTGGGTTTTGGGTTAGTGGTCAGTCTCCTCTGCCTCATCGCGCTGTCTCCTTGCAGGTTCCAAGCAGTACAGCGCAGCCATCGCTTTCACGCTTGCCCTCTTCTCTCACCTGATAAACCACGTCAATATTCGCCTGCAGGCAGAGCTGGAAGAAGGGGAAAATCCAGTCCCAGCCTTTCAGAGCGACGGCACAGGTAAGAGAGCAGAGGCAGTAGAGCTGAGTCTGCCTCGTTGCCTGCCTGCAGAGCTGGCTTTTACTTTTCATTCCTAAACCTCCTAGACGTGGGTTTTTTGAGTGTGGTGCCCGAGTGGTCTTAGAAGTATCTTGATCCTTGACTGCTGGGCTAGAATCCCCCCAAATGGCTTGTCTGTTGAGACAGATTTTACTTAGGTGCTGTCTGTAACTATCGGAATCATCACAGGATGAAAACACGTGTTGTACGGAGTTATCCTTCCGTATCTCTTGGCAGCTCATCCTCTGTTAACCCTGCTCTCTGCTCCTTATTTTCTATTTGCTGTCATTTACTGGACTCTTCTCATCTGCTGAGGAGCTGATCTCTGGTGAAACCCAGTGTCTAAGAGAGGCACAGCTCCTCTCTGCTCAGACAAAACCAGATCTTTAGTTTCTGAGGGATCCTCTTGAGCAGAGAACTAAACTGCTGAATCTTTCCTCTTCAAACAGTCAATTTGTAATATTTCACAGAATGCAAGACTAGAGTTTTCCTGGTCAAAACCAAGTGAATGACTCCTCCCCTGTGTGGGTTTGAGGCCACGTAGGGGCTGCTGGAAGGGCTGGGAGCGTGTTGGTCGAGGGAGAGATGAAATCAGCTCAGTGTGGTTACAGGGTGGAGTTGCTGGCTGGCACCTGCCCCTCCCGTGCTTGGTTCTCGGGCTGTAGGAAGCTGGGGAAAAGATAAACTGCGTATTTTATGTTGATCTAGAATCATGGAATCGTAGAATCATTAAGGTTGGAAAAAACCTCTAAGCTCATCCAGTCCAAGCATCAGCCCAACCCCTCCGTGCTGACCAAACCGTGTCCCAAAGTGCCACGGCCACATGGTTTTTGAACCTCTCCAGGGGTGGAGACTCCCCAGCTGCCCTGGGCAGCCTCTGCCAGGGCTTCACCAGTCTCTCAGTAAAGACATTTTTCCCAATATCCGATCTAAACCTCCCCTGGTACATCTTGAGGCCATTTCCTCTCATCCTATTGCTTGTTCCTTGGAAGCAGAGCCTGACCCCAGCCCTGGCTCCAGCCTCCTTTCTTGGAGTTGTGGAGAGTGATGAGGTCTCCCCTCAGCCTCCTCTTCTCCAGACTAAACAGCTCCAAGTCCCACGGCTGCTCTCGCGATGTTCAGCGCTGAGGCTGCCCGATAACGGAGCAGAACAGCTTGAGCAGTAGGAATCCCGGCTTCTTGAGTCTTTCTGAGCATCCTTTAGAAAGTGACTCACTCTTCTAGGGTTTCTGTGACTTGATCTCTCATTAAGGACACAAATAGAAGCCACGGCTGTAATTTCTACTCCTGATTCCCCAGGCTCAGGGCTGGCAAGTAGCTCATGTGACGCTATGAGACTTTCCTTACTCATGGTCTCTTTTTAAATACCTGCAGATGACCAGGAGCTGCGGGAGCCCTTGAACTCGATTGAGAAGGAGGCTGAAGCTGACTTGGCCAATCACCAACCCAGCGAGGAACAACGGAAGAACGACTGCAAGAAAAGCAAGAAATACTCGCGCCTCTCCTGTTTGCGTCGCCGACGCCACCCCCAGAAGGTGGATGAGAGCGACCTGAGCGAGGGCTTTGACTCTGACTCCAGCCAAGGCTCCATAAAGGGCAGCGATGGCTCCGAAAGCGGCTCGGAGAAGAGTGATGAGGAAGCAGAAGCTGCTTTTGATGTGGAGACGGACTCTGACATGAACAGTCAAGAATCTCGGTCTGACTTGGAGGACATGGAGGATGAGCCGGGTGAGGAGGGGAGCGGCCAAAACAAAAGTGGGCCCAAAGAGGCCTTAAAAAACTGTGTGGACGGTAGTGGGCTGGGGGACTCCAAGAGCCCAAACATCTCTAAAATTGAGGCTCCGGATACAGCGGTCAACGGGCCAGCTTCCCTGAGCACTAACGATGCGAGCATAGCCAGCAATCTCCAGGCCATGTCCACCCAGCTCTTTCAGACCAAACGCTGCTTTCGCTTGGCTCCCACTTTCAGCAACATCCTTCTGAAACCCAACAGTGAACCACCCGTCCTGAAGGACGGAATGGACAGCAGGCCATGTGTCAATGGAGATCTGGAGAAGCCTGGCTTGGCAGAGCAAGGTAAGGATCAGCGACCTCGTTCAAAGTATTTGCTGGGTAGAAAACTGTAAACCTTTTTGCTAAAATCTCCCCCTTTTCACAGTGCAAGTTCTCCTTCAGCCAGGCTTGGAGGAACAGGTTGTCCAAGCTCCGAGCACATCTTGGATCTGGTGTTTGTAGAAGGAGCCTTAACTCTGCTGCTTGACATCCAGGAGTTTGTGCACTGGGCAAAGGAGATGCCTGCAGCAGCCGGAGTTACCTGTTGTTCTGCTCCACAGGCTGAATGCTGAGCAGCTGTGATGATGCAGAGGGTAAAGAGGAGAGATTTACATGAGATATTAAGAAGAAGTTGTTTCCTGTGAGGGTAGAGAGGCCCTCAACCAGGCTGCTCCATCCCTGGAGGGGTTCAAGGCCGGGTTGGATGGGGCTTGGAGCCCCTGCTGCAGTGGGAGGTGTCCCTGCCTGTGGCAAGGGGGTTGAAACAGGATGGGCTTTGAGGTCCTTTCCAACCTAAACCGTTCTATGATTCTATAATTCCAGCAGGTGGTAAAAAATATGGATCTTCTTCCTTTTTCCCATGTGAAATCCCTGTACTCGCAGACACTTCATAGAATCACCAGGTTGGAAGAGACCCACCAGATCATCGAGTCCAACCATTTCCACCAATCACTAACCCATGTCCCTCAGCGCCTTGTCCGCCCGTCCCTTAAACCCGTCCAGGGAACGGATGGGGTCCAGGCAGTTCCCTGTGAGATACCTGCTTATCGGCTTTGCCGAAGGTGTCTGAGATGTGACCGAGGCACAAGCGAGAGGAGCCACAGGCCTCTTTCCGTGCTGCTCCGAGCGTTCCGGGCTGATCCGAACTGCGGCCGCACAGCAGGTGGAGCTGCGATGTCTCGGTTACCGTGCAGCTTACACAACTGAGTAATGTTCTGAGAAAAAAAAAAAAAATGGCTTGAAAGGGAGATCCGATGCACTCCAGGGAGCTGTTTGCGTTTCAGATAAAACCACGTGGGCCTGTTCGGTCTTGTTTGTCATTCCTCCCATCTTCCCTACAGCAAGGAAGCATTTTCTCATCGTGCTGCCAAATCCAGTGGGTTTGCGGCACTGGCAGGATTCAGGCTTTGCCTGGGCCAGGATTTGAAGAGGGGGAGCGTTAGATCGTGTTAATGGTTACTGGCCCCTGGCATTGCTTTGTAGGCACTCAAAGGAGACGAGGTTAAAGGAAGAAACAAACCATTTTGGGTCTATTTAACATTTTCTTCCAGTGGGTTGCACAAATGTTGCAGCTCTGGGAATGTATTTGTATTTTAAAGTCAAGATTTTTGAGGAGGCCGAGGTCCTGCTCCTAGGCTGGGGTGATCCCAAGCAGAAATCCGGGCTGGGTGGAGAACGGATTGGGAGCAGCCCTGAGGAGAAGGACTTGGGATGCTGCTGATGAGAAGCTCCACACGAGCCGGCAAAGTGTGCTCACAGCCCAGAAACCACCCGTGTCCCGGGCTGTGTCCAGAGCCGTGGGAGCAGCAGGGAGAGAGGGATCCTGTCCCTCTGCTCCGCTCTGGTGAGACCCTCCTGGAGCCCTGGGTCCAGTTCTGGAGTCCTCAGTGCAGGGAGGACATGGAGCTGTTGGAGCAGAGGAGGCCACGGAGATGATCCAAGGGCTGGAGAACCTCCTGTAGAGGAACAGGCTGGGAGAGTTGAGGTTGTTCAGCCTGGAGAAGAGAAGGCCTCATGGAGACTTTAGAGGAGCTTTCAGTGCTGAAATGGGCTCCAGGGAGGAGAGGGCTGCGGAGGGGCTCTTGATGAGAGGAGTGCTGGGAGAAGACATAGGGGAACAGCTTTCAGCTGAAAGGTGGAGATTGAGATGAGATCTTAGGGGAAAAATGTTTTGCTGTGAGGGTGGGGAGGCCCTGGCCCAGGTTGCCCAGAGCAGGGGTGGCTGCCCCGTCCCTGCAGGGGTTCAAGGCCGGGTTGGACGGGGCTTGGAGCCCCTGATGCCGTGGGAGGTGTCCCTGCCCATGGCAGGGGTGGGACTGGATGGCCTTTGAGGTCAAACCACTCCATGATTCTGAGTGGTGTGGCCATGGTACCGTTATAGGAATGAGAGTCCAAACGAGCCACGATGAATGAATGAACCCATGGAGTTTTTAGCTTTGAGCTCTCTTTGCCTCTCAAGCTCTTTAATGATTTTAACACTCGGTCAGGGATGGCTCCTGAAGAAATTACTTCCCCTCTTATGATTTATTTATTGGATGATAATTGCTGTGCTAATAGGCAGAAACGATGCAGTCCCTTGCATTTAAAACAAGGGACTGTGGCAGAGCGCATTGTTGATTCCCAGCTCGCTGCTCCTTTCACCTCGAGTCCCTCACTTAGCTTGCAGGCAGCTTCACTGGCAGCGGGATTTAAACTCATCCAGCCTTTCTCTTCTCTTGCATAACCTGAAGATTGCTGCTATCACGGTTCAGCCCCGGCAGCAGCGCAGGGGACAGGGAGCTGAATTTTTGCGGATGTACAGAGGCACAGAGATATTCAACCCGACTCTTCCCAACCCAGCGCTGTTCTTGAACCAGCAGGGCTTGGCTTCTCAAGGGATTTCGTGTCTGTCATCCTGCTTTTCCCTTTGTTTTTCAGATGATGTGTCTGACTCCGAGGAAAGCATTTCAAGTAACAAATCCTGCAGGAACGAGCGATCCCTTCAGGAGAAGCTGGAGATCGTGACTAACGAGGGGCTGCTGCTCACTGTCAAGGTGTTCCTGGACTGGCTGAGGACAAACACGGACCTCATCATCATGTGTGCTCAGGTGGGAACTCTGCTCTGTGTTCGGGCTGAGGCTGCGTCCGTTCCATTCCCCCGGGCTGGGGTGCGGAGGGCGAATTGGTGCTTCTGTCCCAGTCCTAGACAGAATATGATGTTAAACACCCCACCAGATGAACTAAGATAATCTTGATTCAAGAAGTGCAGTGAAGTTTAGTCTTCACAAAGCGTTCTGAGGGCTGTGAAGGATGCTGGGAAGCCCAAGCGGCCTGGTTATTCCATCCAGCTGTCTTGACATCTCCTGAGGCCTTATGTTCTGTCCCTGCAGAGCTCCCAGAGCCTGTGGAACAGGCTGTCTGTGCTCCTGAACCTTCTGCCTTCTGCTGTGGACCTGCAGGAATCAGGTACTGGAGAAGGAAGAGGCAATTTAATGTTTCGACAAGCTTGACCCTCAGGGATTTCCGTGGGGTGGGATAGAGCGCAGTGTGAAAAGACCCACTGGATCATGGAGTCCAACCATTCCCATCAATCACTAACCCACGTCCCTCAGCACCTCGTCCACCCGGCCCTTAAACCCCTCCAGGGAAGGGGACTCAACGTGATTGGAATTAGTTGTCAAGACCAGAAGGAAGGATACGATTTTGTCACAGCAGTTGTGGAAACGAGTTTTGATGCTCCAAGCGCTCGTGATGTGCCTTGTACTTCAGGGTAAAGCACCTTGTGGTTTGTGAGGAGCAGGGTTCAGACAGGGATTCTTGCAAAAGCTGAACCTCCGAACTTTGTATTTTCTGCAGGTGCTTTGGGACAGTTACTCTTTTATCCATTTCCTTTTTCCTTCCAGTACAGAAAGGGACTCCAGGAAAACTGAGGAGGGCCTTTTTCAGGGAGTACAGGGATGAGAGCTGGATTTTCAGTAGAAATGGGGGAGATTGAGATGAGATCTTAGGGAAAAATGTTCTGCTGTGAGGGTGAGGTGAGCCCAGGTTACCCAGAGCAGTGGTGGCTGCCCCATCCCTGGAGGGGCTCAAGGCCAGGTTGGATGGGGCTTGGAGCCCCTGATGCAGTGGGAGGTGCCCCTGCACCTCGATCATCATAGATCATGTACCTTAAAGCAGTTTTCCTCTTGGTCCCGTGTGTCAGTCACTGTGTGTTGCTCTTCTTCCCCTCCATTCCTGCCAGGGCTGGCCCTGTGTAATGAAGTCAAGGACATCCTGAGTGGTGCTGAACTCCCAGACCTGAAAGCCAACTTGCTGCTCCCAGAAGATGTGGCCCTGCGGAATCTTCCTCCTCTGAAAAACGCGCACAAGAGATTTAACTTTGAGCAGGACCGGCCCATTTTCTCAGCGATTGAGGAGGTGAGTGAGGATAAATCCTGAATCTTGGCACGAGCTGTTTCCCTGACCACCTTCTCTGGGCAGAGGAGTTGTTAGCTCTGCCCTGTCTTGAGTGAAGGAGCTTTGGTTGGAGCTGCGGGCCACTCCCTGTGATCCTTCTCTAGAAAATGAAGTCTCAGTGTGTTGCTCTGTGACCTTGTGAAGCACCCCGTCCGTTTTGCCCAGCGCAGAGGGCCAGGTTGATGGTTCCTGGGTAGCAGAGGTGTGCAAGAAAAGGCAATTATTCTTCTCTGGTCTTGCCTTGCTAGACCGATCCTATCCCTCTGGAGTGGGGAATAAATTAACCTCTTCTCCCTTGATTTGAGGGCCCTGTTCTCAGACATGACGCGGGCCCTGTGTTTGTTAAATCCCAATCCTGAGGTCTGGAATTTCATCTTAGGCTGCTGGGGCAGCAGAGTGCAGCAATTTGGCATCCCATGTGAGCTCACCCTTTGCAGCCCAGCCAAGAGCAGTGCAAGCCCCTAAATCGGATCTAGATTGTTTTATTTGTTTCCTTTTCCCATCGCTGAGGTTTTAGAGCAGTGATTTAGCAGCGGAGAGAGCCTGCTGAGGTTTTCTTTGGTTGGAGCGTATCTAAGCTCTGGCCGTCCCTGTCTTCAGAACCACATTTCCATCCGGACTGTTTCTTTTTGGATTATTTTCATGAGCAGTTTCTCCCGGGTCGGAGCCCAGCGGGGGAGATGTGGCTGGTGATTTCCTGTCTGCTTCTTTTCAGTCCGTTATTCGCATTTGCTGCATTCGGAGCTTCGGCCACTTCATTACCCACTTGCAAGGCAGCATCCTGCAGTTCAACTCGGAGCTCGGGATCTTCATCAGCATAGCCCAGTCGGAGCAAGACAACTTGCTGCACCAAGCCCAGGCCCAGTTTCACATGGTGAGTTGGCAGAGCTGGACGACTTAGAATCATAGAATCCCCTGTACTTGGTGCAGTTTCCTCCAGATTGTAACTATAATCCCAAATCTTTGGTTGGAGATGGATGATTTGACCTTAAAGGGTGTCCCTTTTTCACCCTGTTTCGTAGAATCACCAGGTTGGAAAAGACCCACCGGATCATCGAGTCCAACCATTCCCATCAGTCACTAACCCATGTCCCTCAACACCTCGTCCACCCGGCCCTTAAACCCCTCCAGGGAAGGGGACTCAACCCCCTCCCTGGGCAGCCTCTGACAGGGACCAATCACCCTTTCCATGAAAAATTCTTCCCTAATGTTCAGCCTGACCCTCCCCTGGTGGAGCTTGAGGTCATTCCCTCTCATCCTGTCCCTTGTCCCTTGGGAGAAGAGCCCAGCTCCCTCCTCTCCACAACTTTCTGGAAGCACGTGCTCGTGTCAGCTTGTGTCTTTCCTGCTAACTGATGTGGAAGTTTGGGTTTGTTCCTAGGCTGCGGAGGAAGCTCGTCGGAACAGGCTCATGAGAGATATGGCTCAGCTTCGACTGCAGGTAGGAGGTGCTGGTTCCAGCCTGGAAGTTGACAGGGCAGTGGCTGAAAGGTGTGAAACTAGGAAGAAAAGGGAGCGCTCTGCTCCCGTCCCACACAGAGGCAGTAAGTCTGGTCTGCAGAGGCAGTCGTAGGGTATTTCGTGTTGGAAGGGACCTATAAGAATCACTAAATCCCACTCCCTCACCACACAGGGCTACCTAAAGCTAAACCATGTGGCTAAGAGCATCATCCAGGTGCTCCTTGGCCCCAGATAGGCTTGGTGGCCTGACCACTTCCCTGTGGAGCCTGTTTGGTCAAGAATCATGGAATCATTAAGGTTGGAAAAGGCCTCTAAGCTCACCCAGTTCAGTGAAGTAATATTTCCTAATACCTGATCTAAACATCCCCTGGCACAACCTGAGACCGTTTCCTCTCTTCCCATTTCTTGTTCCTTGGGAGCAGAGCCCGATTCCTGCCTGGCTCCAGCCTCCTTTTTGGGAGCGGTGGAAAGCAATGAGATGTCCCCTCAGCCTCCTCTTCTCCAGACTATGCAGCCCCAGGTCCCTCAGCTGCTCCCCCAACCCCTTTTCTCCAGCCCCTTCCCAGCTCCGTTCACTTCTCCAGACGCGCTCCAGCCCTTCGATGTCCTTCCTAGAGTGAGGGACCCAAAAGTGACTCCAAGATTTGAGGTGTGGCCTCACCAGCACCACGTCCAGGGAGGCAATCCTGTTCCTACTCTTCCTGGCCACCCCATGGCTGGTCCAAGCCAGGATGCTGGTGGCCTTCTTGGCCACCTGGGCCACACTGCTGTGTTCGACCACCCACTGGATGAAGAAGCTTCTTCTAATATCCGATCTGAACTTCCCCTTGTGCGGCTCCATTCCATTCACTTGTGTCCTATCGCCGTTGCTCCCTGCCTTGAGGAAGGTGCTGACTGTGCTGAGGTCACCCCTCAGCCTTCCCTTCTCCAAGCTGAACCCCTCTCTGATCCTCTGGCTGCTCCAGCTCTTGCCTTCGTGAGGGAGGGCGCTGGAGAAGAGCCTGACGGAGCTTTGCAGGGCGAGTCTTACTCTCTCTGACCGTTTGTTTCAGCCTAAATATGAAGCAAGGGTCTTTGTTTTTCAGCTGGAGGTTTCTCAGCTGGAGGGGAGTCTCCAGCAGCCCAAAGCGCAGTCGGCGATGTCTCCTTACCTTGTCCCAGACACCCAGGCCCTCTGCCAGCACCTGGCTGTGGTCAAGCAGCTGGCCACCAGCGGGAGGTTCATCATCATCATCCCTCGAACAGGTATGGATGCTCCACATCGAATCACCAATCCCACCTTCTCCACGCTTCCACCTTTCCAGGGAGCAAGCCCCGTGGGCCTAAGCGGCGGCTTTTCCGCTGCCATTGTCCTTTGCTTCGCCTGGAGCAGCTAAAAAACCGTTCTCACATGGCACTTTTGGGGTCTGTTTGATTCCTGTGCTTGGAATCTATCAAGAGAGGCCCTGTTTGCCCTCGGCTTCATCTGCCTCCTGTGACAGCCACTCCCGTGCCTGTGAGGCAGCTCGGTGGGATGAAGAATTCCTGACACGTCTGGATTAGTTTACACAAGCATTGCTGTAAGCCAGATGTTTTTTGCTGCTTTTTCTTAGTGATTGATGGCTTGGATTTCCTGAAAAAGGAAAATGCAGGAGCTCGGGACAGCATCCGGTATCTGGAGGCAGAATTTAAAAAGGGAAACAGGTGAGAGCGATGCCATTTGCCTTCACTTTTGGAACGGGTGTATTTTAAAGTGGAAGTTTGCTCCATAGCGGGAGCAAACTGTACATCCCCGGAGCAGAAAGTGAGCCGAGGGAAAGCCAGGCCTGAGGAATGTGCTTGGCAAGAGGGAAGGTGGCAAAAGAACAGGTTTGGCAGCTGCTTCTCCAGCTTGAGTTGCTGCTCTGCCATGAAACGTAGCCGCTCCTGAGGAACGGAGCAGGTCGGTTCTCTTGATCGGTGTATAAAATGGAGCGTTTTGGTGATGCGCTGGGAGAGCTGCGCTGCTGCGAAGACAAACTGCATCTTCGAGGCTGGCGTCCAGGCTGTGAAACACTTGCGGTCGTGTGAGCTGCACACAGCGACAGTGGGGAGACAGGGGACGCGGTCTGATCATAGATTCACTGAGATTAGAAAAGACCTCTGAGCTCATCCTGTCCAACAGTCAGCCCAGCCCCACCGTGGTGACTAAACCATGTCCCAAAGTGCCACTTCTACACATTTTTTGAACCTCTCCAGGCCTGGGAGCTCCACCTTTGCTCTGAGCAGCCTCTGCCAGGCTTCACCACTCTGTCAGTAAGGAAATTTTTTCCTACTATTCAATCTAAGACACCCCTGGCGCAACTTGCGGCTGTTTCCTCTTTTCCCAGAGCCTGACACCCGGCTGGCTCCAACCTCTTTTCTAGGAGCTGTGGAGAACGATGAGGTCTCTCCTCAGCCTCCTCCAGACTAAACAGCTCCAGAGCCCTCAGGTGCTCCCAAGAACCCCTGTTCTCCAGCCCCTTCCCCAGCTGCGCTGCCCTCCTCTGCCTAAGGTGCTTCACAGGGGATTCCTTGCACCAGCCTTTGTTTTGGTGGATAAATCCAGCATCGCGGAAGGTCCTGCAGCGCCTGGTGGGACCTGGTCAGTGCCGTAGAGCACCGACTTCAGTCTGTGTGACGATCTCTGTCTAAGCTGGGTGACTGTGATCTCTCCTTAGGTACATCCGTTGCCAGAAAGAAGTTGGGAAGAGCTTCGAGAGGCATAAATTGAAGAGACAAGATTTAGATGCCTGGTAAGATTACAGCATCTGAGGTGTCTAAGCTTGACTCCCAGCGGGCGGGTGGCTTTGGCATGAGGAGTTGGCACTGGGACCCATCCTGCCGCTTGCTCGATTGCTGCTCTGCGTGAGTAATTATAAAATGCCCTGGAGAGAACGTTAGGGCATCCATCCCTCTGTGCATCTGGCGTAGCACCAAGCTCTTGGAGCTAAGAATGGCCTTGGAAAAGCCCTCAGCAGGCACTGGAGGAGCAGTCCTGATGTCCACATGTCCTCCTAAGCGCGCACGAAGCAGCTGGCACAAAGAAGGGGTCTTCCCTCTGACTTTCTCCCTCTCTTTCTCCCATCTGTGTGGCAGGAATCTCTATAAAATACTGGACAGCTGCAAACAACTGACAGTGTCGCAAGGAAGCAGAGAGGATGACACCACGGGGATGGTCACCATCATCACGGGCTTTCAGCTGGAGGACCTGAGCTCCTTCTCGGCGCCCATGCAGGTCAGTAGCTCCTTGCTGGCTGAGTTGAGCCTTTCTGCTTCCTAGCGAGATTAGGATTGGACCTTATCCCTGGAGGTGTTCAAGGCCAGGTTGGATGAGGCTTCGAGCAGTGTGAGCCAGTGGGAGGTGTCCCTCCCTGCAACAGGGGGATGGAACTGGATGGACTTTGAAGTCTCTTCCAATCCAACCCAACCCATTCCGTCATTTTATGATTAAGATCTGGTTGAGATTTTTTTTTTTTTTTTAAGTGCTTTCTGCCTTGAGTAAAAGCCGTCCTGGATTTCCCAAGTTTAGTTTCTAAGTCGTGTGGTTCCTGTTTCATAGAATCCTGGAATGATTGGAAGGGACCTCAAAGCCCACCCAGTCCCACCCCTGCCATGGGCAGGGACACCTCCTGCTGGATGAGGGGCGCCAAGTCCCATCCAGCCTGGCCTTGAACCCCTCCAGGGATGGAGCAACCTGGGCCAGGGCCTCCCCACCCTCACAGAAGAACGTTTCTCCCCAAGATCTCATCTCAATCTCCCCTCTTTCAGCTGAAAAGGAGATCTTCTAGTGACCTTCCAGCACTTGAAGGGGCTACAAGAAAGCTGGTGAAGGGCTGTTCACAAAGGCTTGTGGCGATAGGACGAGAGGGAATGGGGATAAACTGGAGAGGGGCAGATTTAGGCTTGATGTAAGGAAGAATTTGTTCACTATGAGAGTGGTGAGACACTGGAACAGGTTGCCCAGGGAAGTTGTGGCTGCTCCATCCCTGGAGGTGGCCAAGGCCAGGTTGGATGGGGTTCAACCTGATCTAGTTGGGTGGGTTTGGAAGTGGATGATCTTTGAGGCCCCTTCCAGCTTAAACTATTCTATCATTCTGTGAAGGGCAGGAAAAAAAAAAATGCTGTTTTGTCTGTTTGCTTGCAGTCTGCCATCCAGGCAGCCGCCAGTGCCAGCGTAGAGATAAAAAACGTTCTGGAGTTCTACAAGCAGTGGAAAGAGATGGGCTGATGTTCAGAAAGGCATCGGGTTGGTGTACCTTTCTCTCCCCCTCTCGGAACGTGCAGCGTCTGAACGAAGGAAACGAAAAATCCGGCTGCCACTTAGACACGAAGAAGCGGCGGCAGCAGCAGCAGCAGCAACAACAACAATAATAACAAAAATAGCTACCAAAACCAAACCAAATCAATCCAATTCGGGGCACGCACGCAGCCACCCTCCACCTGCATATCCCGACCAGACGGCTGTACAGCTCCGACGGCGCCAACGGCTCTGAGGAGAGGCCCCTCGGCACGGCCGAGGCCGAGCTCTGCCCTTCTCCCAGTCGGCAGAGATGGGCGAGAGACGGGCAGTCCTTCATCCCACCCCCCACCCCTCTTCTTCCTCCCCAAAGCTTGCTTGGTCATCGGAAACGAGCAGGCGGCTCCTCAAGCGTGTGGACTTCAACGAAACCGAACCAGCGCGGCAGAAACGGAGCCCTCCTGGCTTGGGGAAGAAGATCCAAGGAGTCTTTGGCTCTTGTTGGCAATCTGGTTACAGGAAAGCAGATATTCTTCTTTTTTTCCCCCCCCTCCTCCTTTGAACGAATTATTTTTTTCCTTCTAATTCTTAGTTTTTATATATAAATAATATTAAAAACAAAGAAAAAAGCGGAGTTCCCTTGGGCTTCTGGATACTCTTCCAATGTCAGAGAGAAAAGAAAACAATGCGCTATTTAATAGGGGGGGGAAAGCTCTTAATATAATTTTTCTTTTTTTTTTTTTGCTTCGAACAAGCATATTTATTTCCTTTCCCTGTTCCCCACGGAGCGGGCTCAGTGCAAAGGGATGTTGGGCGGCCGGGAGCGAGCAGCCTGCGGTGCTGCCATGGGCGCTGCTGAATGTCCTTGTTCCCCTCGCAAGCTGCAAACTCCGTGAGCAGTGAGAGATCAACCGGGCTGCTTGAGAGAGGTGAAAAGGACTCCGGTCTGTCTTCCCTGGTCTCTCCTTCTTCTTTGCTTCCAGCGTTAATCCTTGGAGATAAGGAGTGGAAACCGGCATTGCTGCTGGAAAAGAGAGAAGAGCCTGTGACAGAGCGGAAAGCACCCAAGGACTCAAACCACTGCTTTTTTTTTTTTTTTTTTCCCTTTTATTTTCCTTTTTATCTTCATTTTTGCCTCTCCAAGTCTTGCAGAGTGAGGTGTGGAGGAGGAAGGAGGATCTCAAAGCCATTCTCTTCTGCTGGTTGACACCACTGCTGCTCCACCGTGGTAGAGAGGGTGACAGAACGTGATCCCTGCTCCTCGCATCCTTCCAGGGCAGGAAAGCTCATGGACTGAGCTCGTGAACCATGTGCTGCTTTCGGCATCCCAAAAAGGAGGGATGACGCTGCCTGGACGGACGCTGGAAGAGCCGATTCCCCGCGGGACCTACGAGAGGGACCTTTCCCATCTCGACAGCATCTCAAGCAACCTGTGTCTGACATCCTGTCACGCGCCGATGCTCGGAAATGAAGAAACAGGTTGCTCCCAGGACAGCAGAGTGGTGGGAGACAAGCTGGATGGCCTCTTTGGATTCCTCTCTTGGCGTCCTTGACAAGCAGATGTCTCCATCCCCATGAACTAACAGCAGCTATGCAAGTAAAAACCACTTGTCTTCTCCCTTCACGTGTTTTTTTTTCCACATGGACTGACCAGAAGCTGCAACACAACGTGGAAAGACGATGTATTCCTGTCTGTGCAGACTTCCTAGCATGATGCGTTGTACTGGAGTGGCAGGATGTTCCTTGTTTTCAGGTAAAAACTAAAAAGAACCAGCACAAGTCCCCGAGGATTCATTTCTATTCCAGTTTTGGTTCCTTCGCAGCATGCGGCCTTGTAGCACAGCGCAGAGAAATTCTGAGTTTTGAGTTAAAGCCAGAGCTGGCCCTGCGAGCTCCCGACCCTGAGCTCTGAAAGATGGGGTGGAGGGGGCACAATTGTGGGGTTGTCCTTCAGGTTTTTTCCTTTTCCAGCTTCTCCTGAAATTCGCGGTGCTTTTCCAGGCCGAGCCAAGGAAACGATGTAAGCAGAACAGCCGGTCCCAGCCTCCGGCTCACCTTGGGTGTTCGTGGAGATCTAAGCTTGCTAGTCACTTTCCTCCAGCGTTTTTTTATTTGAAGCCGTTAATTTGTCTAGCTCATTATTTTTGTTTGACGGGGTGGGAAGAGAAAAGGGAATCGTGCTGTGGATCTTGTCCTTCAGCTATGAGCCAGGGCAATGTGGGGGAGAGCAGAATCCCCTCCCCTATGTCTTGGAGCACAAAAAATTTACTCCGTGCTGGGTGGAAACCTGGTTCAGAGGATGGAGAGCTGGTGGACTGGGCTTTTTTTTTTTTTTCCCCCTGCTGCTTAAGAAAACCGTCCACCTCCTCCTCGCTGTGAGGGGCCTGCGATCGGCATCTCTGAGCTTGCAGTCCTGAGAGACCTAATTGTCATTCCCTTCGTAGGGCAGAGCCTGCCCTTGGGGTCGGAAAGGCGAAGAGCTTGGCTGGACTCCAACCGGCCAGGAGCTGGTGCCATTCCTCAGCTTTTGCTGGGGCCGGGTATTCCCTTGGCGAAAGCTGGAGCTTGAGGGGAGAAAAGAGCCGTGCGAACAAGGCAGGAGGCGAAGGAAATGCCTGGCGTGCTAATCCCGAGTGGCTGGGGCGGCTGCAGAAGTCGCTGGGGGCAGAGACTTCGAGTCTGATGCGCAAGATGGGTTAACGGAGCCCATCCGTGTCCCCTGGAGCCGCACACGGAATCGGGACGGCTTAGAAAAGGCAGCGAGGCTGTTGCTTCCCTTTCCTTACACCCAGCTCGTAGCGATTGCCCCGAGTTTCGCCTCCCCTGGAGTTTTTTGCACACCCGGAGAGGAGGAAAAGGCCCCCAGCCCTTCAACAGGGAATCTTAACTGGCGTCTTCCAGTGCGTTGTCCCTCGGGGCTGAGTGAGGAGGGACAAGAACCTTCTGAAGAAGGCACCTAACGGTCCCCTTGCCCCCGCTGCCCTCCTGCTTCCTCGCCACGCAGCCGGGGGTGAGGACCTAGGCAATATTTTTTGGATGCGCGTCCCCAGGTAGAGAGATGCGAAGCCGAAAAAGCGGGAGACTGAAAAAACAGGAGACTTCAAAGCTGCAGAACAGCTTCGGGGAAGGTGGCCGTCTGTCCTCCAGGAGCGTTGCCTTCTAACGGAGTCTCAGCTTGATGCCTTTTAAGTTTAGGGTGAAGAAAGACCTTTCTTAGCCCCGATCCCTCTCCCCGATGAGCTGGATTCTCCTCCCTGGGTAGCGATAGATACAGATCTGCTTGTCCAAGGGCCAGTTTGCCCCACCTGGCAGTTGGCACGTGGCTTCCCAACCCACCCACCAAGCCAAAGGCCAGAAGCCTTGGTTTTCCCTGCCCTGTTGCGTTGGTTGCCGATGCTCAGCGTTTCTCCAGAGCTGAGGGAAACCGCCTGGTCTGTAGGGAGGCTCCGTGGCTCCGGGTTTATTCCTGGGGCTCCTGGGTGCTGTGGCTGGTGTTTCCCCGGAGCTCGCGGCAGAGGGTTCGTGCCAGCTTGAGATCGAGCCGCAAACCACCCTGCAGCCCCCGACCAGCTCCTCCATCCCCCTGCACAACCCTTCGGTGCTACCTCTGTACCAGCTCCGAGCTTGCCGAGCCCAGCCCCAAGCTGGTCCCGCAGCCCTCGCTGTGCTGGGAAGGAGAGCTAAAAGGAAAAACCTTGTGGGCCAGGTGCTTTTTTGGGTGCGTTTCTCGGCTTTGGTTTCCTTCTCGTTACTGCCAGGGCTGGTTACGGGGTGACCCCGCGCTAGGAGAGCCCAGGCCAGATGGATTGATCACTCCGGTCGCTGTTGGACTTTGCTGGCTGTGCCAAGCAGCTCTTCCCTCTGCTCCCACCCTCGCTTGACTCCCTGCTACCTGCACTGCTGGGATTTTTTTGCTTGCATCTTAGAGATTTTTTTTTTTTTTTTTTTTCTTTCTTGACCCGTCTGGCTGGGGCGGAAAACGGTGGGGAAAAAGGGGCGGCTGCAAGAACAGGGAAAGGCAGGAGGGTTGGCGCGGGATCCCCACGTCGCTGGGGCTTGCTGGGAGGCGAGAGACGATCCTTGCCCCCTTGGTCCTTTGATAGCGCAAGGAAAAGCCCAGCCTGGGCATTTTGCGCTTGGAAAGCTCTTGCTGGGGCCGAGGGGGGGCAGCTGGGGGGCCCTGGCAGGGATGTGGGGGACGGGCCGGGGCTTTTCTGTGATCTGAACACAGCAACCGGCTTAATAAAACACGGGATGTTTATACTTCATGTTCTGTGGTGATTCCAGCTCTGGCTTTTTTTTTTTTTCCTTCCCCAGAGGGTGCATTTTGGTTTGGGATCCCACCTGCAAACGTGCGCTTTGCTCTCCTAAAGAGGAGCTTTGCCCTTTCCAGCCCCTTTGGCTGTTGTTTGACTTGAGTTGAAGGGAGGAAGAGCCTTGATTTGCTTTTGGTTTGATGGGGTGAAATGTAGGTGGGTCCCTTTCTTATCCCTGTGACAGGAATATTGTTCCCTTTGTGCCTTTCTCCGCTCTGGGTCAGGATGGGGCCATCCTCTTGCCAAGGCTCCACAGGAGCATCTCCAGCAATCGCAGATTCACGGTTGGACTCGATAATCCGGTGGGTCTTTTCCAACCTGGTGATTTTATGATTTTATGGAATCATTGAGCTTGAAAAAGACCTCTAGGCTCATCCAGTCCGACCATCAGCCCAACCCAACTGTGACAACCAAACCATTTCCCCAAGTGCCCTCCAGAGATGGAGATTCCCCCACTGCCCCGGGCAGCCTCTGCCAGGGCTTCACCACTCTCTCAGTAAAGGAATTTTTCCTGATATCCAGTCTAAACCTCCTCTGGCACAACTTGAGGCTGTGTCCTCTCATCCCATCACTCGTTCTTAGGGAGCAGAGCCCGACTCCTACCTGGCTCCAACCTCCCTTCTGGTCAACTGTGGAAAATGATGAGATCTTCCCCTCAGCCTTCTTTTCTCCAGACTAAGCGGCCCCAATTCCCTCAGCTGCTCCCACAACCCCTGTTCTCCAGCCCCTTCCCAGCTCCGTTCCCTTCTACGGACACGCTCCAGCCCCTCAAGGTTGAGTGAGGGACCCAAAACTGAACCCAGGATTCGAGGTGTGGCCTCACCATCACCAAGTCCAAGTGGACAATCCCATCCCTGCTCCTGCTGGCCACCCCACGGCTGATCCAAGCCAGGATGCTGTTGGTTTCTTGGCCACCTGGGCCACCACTGGCTCATGTTCAGCCACTGTCGCCCAACACCCCCAGGTCCTTTCCCAGCAGCAGCTTTCCAGCCGCTCTTCCCCAAGCCTGGAGCCGTGTGGGGTTGTTTCCCAAGCACAGGACCCAGCGCTGAGCTGTGTTGAGCCCCATCCCGTTGGCCTCGGCCATCGCTCCAGCCCCAGTGTCACTGTGATCCACGAAAACAACCGTGGGGGCTCCCTGGGCTCCTTCTCAGCCTGGTTTTAAAGGTGGGAGGGTGAAAGCAGATATTTTTCAGACATATGTCTTCCAAGTGGGACCCGGAGCTGCCGTTAAGAGCTCCATTTCCAGGGATAGAGCTGGACACGCTGAAGGTTGCTTCCAGGCACCAGGGAAGCTGTGGGACCATATTTTATAGGGTGAAACCCCACAAAATATCTTCCATTCCCTATATTCATCCACACCAAAGCTCCTTTGTTCCTTCTGCTAGTGGGAAGCAGCGAGCCAGGCACCCATACAATAATTTACTCCCCCTCTCCAGCCCTTTGGATGCTGCCAGCGGTGGGAAGGGACGGAGAGGGCGTTGTGAAAAGGCAAATCCGGCTCCCGGTCCCTTGCAGGACAATAACCGTGGGCTCCTTCTTCCCACAGAGCGAGACGTGTCCTGTGTCCCAATGCTACTGCTCCGGCAGCACAAAGGGAGCTGCCAGGGCCCCTCCGAAGGGGCTGGAAACGCCTCTTCCAGCTTGGAGTCTTCCAGACGAGAGTCTTCCCCAGCTCTGGGGGCTGTGGATGTGGTTCCTTCGTTATCGGGGTGGATGAGGGGTCTGGGGATGAACCGAAGGGGTTTGCTCCTGGAAAACCGAAGGACACAAAGCCTTGATTGAGAGTTGGAGCTCCTAGTCCTGCTCATTGGGAGCCGAGTCCTTGCAAAGCTCCAAGAGCCTCCCTTTCTCCCAACCACCCGTTCCCCTTCTGTGCTTCCCACTTCTCCCTGCGATGGGATTTCCTTGCTCCGAGCAGGTTCCCAGCCTGCGCTTCGTGCAGGTGATTTTTGGAGCAGTTTTCCAGCCCCATGGGCTCGCGTCCCCGCGTTGGACGCGGACCCCGAACCCTCCCACCGGCCTCCTGCCAACGGCGGCTGGAGAAACGCAGCTTCGCTTGGCTGGGGCTGCCCAGAGCCTCGCTCCGTGGGCTCGAGCTGCGGCTGAGCCGGCGGGATGAGCCCTCTGGGGGTAGAGGGATCCCCAAGGATGGGGGCTCGGGAGGCATCGAGCCCGCTCGTCGAACCCTGCGCCTCCTGAGCTGCCGGGATTTGCCACCCCCCAGGGTGGTGGTTGAGATGCTCTCGGCTCCCCCAGTGCCAGCAGGATCCGCTCAGGTCAGTGGGAAGGGTTTCCCAAATTTCCTTCTGCTTTCTCCAGCTCTTTCCATCTCCCGGATCTCAAGGATGATCCGAGGGCTGGAGACCCTCTGTTAGGAGAGCTGGGGTTGTTGAGCTTGGAGAAGAGAAGGCTCCAAGGAGACCTCAGGGCAGCTTCCAGTGCGGAAAGGGGCTCCAGGAAAGCTGGAGAGGGGGGATTTACAAGGTCCTGGAGCGAAAGGACAAGGGGGAACTGCTTTAAATTGGAAGGGGGAAAGATTTAGATTGGATGTTAGGAAGAAATTCTTCACGATGAGGGTGGGGAGGCCCTGGAACAGGTTGCCCAGAGCAGGGGTGGCTGCCCCATCCCTGGAGGGGCTCAAGGCCAGGTTGGATGGAGCTTGGAGCCCCTGATCCCGTGGGAGGTGTCCCTGCCCATGGCAGGGGTGGGACTGGATGATGAGCTTCGAGGTCACTTCCAACCCAAATCATGATTCAATGGTCTCACCCGCAGTGCTCTGGGACCTCGCGGGGGGAGCCTGATAGGTGATTTCTGGGGTTCCCGGCACTCCAAGATGCTCCCAACCCTGCCTCAGTTTCCCCACCCACTTCAAAGTCCTAGCAGCTCGCTGGGGCTGCCCCAGCCCGACCAGCCCCACAGATCTTCTGGGACAATGGGATAATGTCAGGATCCTGGCACTCTGGGAAGCAAGAGCTGGGCTCTTCTCCCAAGGGAGAGGGGACAGGACGAGAGGGAATGGCCTCAAGCTCCGCCAGGGGAGGCTCAGGCTGGACATCAGGAAAAAATATTTCATAGAAAGGGTCTTTGGGCAGTGTCAGAGGCTGCCCAGGGAGGGGGGTGAGTCCCCTTCCCTGGAGGGGTTTAAGGGCCGGGTGGACGAGGTGCTGAGGGACATGGGTTAGTGATTGATGGGAATGGTTGGACTCCATGATCCGATGGGAATGGTTGGACTCTTCCAACCTGGTGATTCTGTGATTCGTGTTGAAATATCTGATCCTCAGAGCTCCCTCGGAGTATTCCCTGCCCCTCTGTCAACATCGGGGGGGCAGAACCCCCTAGCACGATAAATCCAGGGGGGTTTGGGGTGGGATTTCAGGTGGAGCAGCCTGTGAGGATGGGACGAAGCTCCCTTGGAGTCCCACCAGAGAGGTCCCGTCCCCTCTCTTCTCCTTGAAAGGGACCCTGTGGCCACTTCTCAAGGCATCTGGGGACATGGGTGGCCTTCGGTGACAAGGAGGGGACCACGGCATCGCCCACAGTTCCCCCAGGCTCCCCCCCCGGCCCCATTCCTGCTCTCGCTCCCCGCAACACAGTGGGAGGCGTCTCGCGTTGCTTTGGGGTCAACGTATTGTTCTATTTCCTTTTTTCTCCTCCCTTCTGACCTGCTGGGTGAGTTTGGGGCTGGAGGAGGGATGGATGGGGCCACCGAGATGCTTCTCGTGTGGCTGGGCTGCTTTCCCTGGGCCGTGCCTCAGTTTCCCCACCGGAGAAACCCTTCCCGACTGCCGCTGTTGGGATCCTGCTGCCTCCCAGCCCCTGCAGAACACGATGGCTCCGGCTGGGCCAGGGTTGAGGGGGGATGTGAGGTTTCTAGGGGGGCTTTTACCCCTCCGTGGGGGCCTCTCCCAAGCCTGCATGGAGCAGGGACAATCCTAGAGGGGTCAGGACCCATGGGGATGAGAGCAGGATCTGCTCTTTGAGCCCTCAGCCTTCTCCATCACTCTCACCCCATCCTGGGGGGCCCTGATCCTTCTCTCCCCCCCTTCCCATGATGCTGTGGGTCCCTGGAAGGTCAAACCAGGAGCAGGATTTCCCTGGAATGAGGTAGGAACCAGGCGCCTCCCCGTGTCCAGCAGGTTCTGTCCCATCTCCACAGGACATGTCCCACCATGCTGACCATAAAGCTGCCGCAGATCTTCCTGGTCCATCAGGTGCCGCGGGTACGTGGGGGTTTCTCCCTCTTCCAAGGTGGAAAAATCACCTGGAAAATCATCCCAACCTCGCTCCGGCGGGTGGGACTCTCCCAGCCTCAGTTTCCCCACCCATCGCGAGGCTGGAGCGGCTCCCTGGGGCTGTCCCACCACCTGCTGTCCCCACAGATCTTCTGGGAGGATGGGATCATGTCGGGGTACCGGCACCCTGGGAGCTCAGCCCTTGACTGCGTCCTCAGCTCCTTCCAGATGACGAACGAGACAGTCAACATCTGGACACACTTCCTGCCAGCCTGGTGGGAACAGGGGGGAGGACGTGAACGGGGACAAACGAGGGGGTGAGGGATGGATGGAGATGGGAACGAGGATGGAGACAGGGGTGGAGGTGGAGATGGAGATGGAGGTGGAGGTGGAGATGGAGATGGAGGTAGAGATGGAGGTGGATGTGGAGATGAAGATGGAGGTGGATGTGGAGGTAGAGATGGAGATGGGGTTGGAGGTGGAGATGGAGGTGGAGATGGAGGTGGAGGTGGAGATGGAGATGGGGTTGGAGGTGGAGATGGAGATGGAGATGGAGGTGGAAATGGAGGTGGAGGTGGAGGTGGAGGTGGAGATGGAGATGGGGTTGGAGGTGGAGATGGAGATGGAGGTGGAAATGGAGATGGAGGTGGAGGTGGAGATGGAGGTGGAGATGGAGGTGGATGTGGAGACAGAGATGGAGATGGAGGTGGAGATGGGGTTGGGGTTGGGGGTGGAGGTAGAGATGGAGATGGGGTTGGAGGTGGAGGTGGAGATGGAGATGGGGTTGGAGGTGGAAGTGGAGATGGAGGTGGAGGTGGAGATGGAGATGGGGTTGGAGGTGGAGATGGAGATGGAGGTGGAGATGGAGGTGGATGTGGAGACAGAGATGGAGATGGAGGTGGAGATGGGGTTGGGGTTGGGGGTGGAGGTGGAGGTGGATGTGGAGGTGGAGATGGAGATGGGGTTGGAGGTGGAGGTGGAGATGGAGATGGGGTTGGAGGTGTAGGTGGAGATGGAGATGGATGTGGAGACAGAGATGGAGATGGATGTGGAGACATAGATGGAGATGGAGGTGGAGATGGGGTTGGGGTTGGGGTTGGGGTTGGGGGTGGAGGTGGAGATGGAGATGGAGGTAGAGATGGAGGTGGAGGTGGATGTGGAGGTGGAGATGGAGATGGGGTTGGAGGTGGAGGTGGAGATGGAGATGGAGATGGGGTTGGAGGTGGAGGTGGAGATGGAGATGGATGTGGAGACAGAGATGGAGATGGAGATGGGGTTGGGGTTGGGGGTGGAGGTGGAGATGGAGATGGAGGTAGAGATGGAGGTGGAGGTGGATGTGGACGTGGAGATGGAGATGGGGTTGGAGGTGGAGGTGGATGTGGATGTGGAGATGGAGATGGGGTTGGAGGTGGAGATGGAGATGGAGGTGGAGGTAGAGATGGGAATGGGAATGAGGACAGAGACTGGTGTGGAGATGGGAGGCAAAGAAAGGATGGAGGTGGAGCTGGAGTTGAGTTGGAGATGGAGATGGAGTTGGAGATGGAGTTGAGATGGAGATGGAGATGATGGAGATGGAGATGGAGATGGAGATGGAGAGGGAGACAAGTGTGGAGACAGGGAGAGGGATGAGGATAAAGAAAGGATGGAGATGGGGAATGGGGAAGGAGACAAGGATGGGCAAGATGAAAGGACGGCGAAAGGAATGGGAAGAGAAACGGGGGGCGGAGATGGAGATGGTGACAAAGCAGGGAGGAGATTGGGAGAGGGACAAGATTAGAAATGATAGTGGAGATGGGAATGGGGAGAGGGATAAGGATGGGAACGATGAAAGGACGGATATGGGAATGGGGACAGAGACAAGTGGGGGTGGGGACAAGGATGGGGATGGAGACAGGGCTGGAGGTCACCCCGCTAGGTGCTGTGCCCGCAGGTATTTCGTGTGGCGCTTCCTGGTGCTCTCCTCCTCCCTGGATTTCTGCCGGGAGCCCTACCTCTGGCCTCTGCTCATCTACCTGCTGCTCGTCTGCCTCTACCCCTTCGCCTCCAGCTGCGCCCACACCTTCAGCTCCATGTCAGCTCGCGCCCGCCACATCTGCTACTTCTGCGACTACGGAGCCCTCAGCCTCTACAGCCTCGGTGAGGCCCTGGGGCGCCACGCAGGGACGGGCACCGGGGCTGGGGTCACACACTCGTAGCATCGTAAGGTTGGAGAAGAACTTAGAGACCATCAACTCTAACCGTACCCGTCTACTACTAAATCATGTCCCAATGAGGTCTCCCCTCAGCCTCCTCTTCTCCAGGCTGAACCCCCCCAGCTCTCTCAGCCGCTCCTCTTCTTCTCCAGCCCCCTCCCCAGCTTCGTTGCTCTTCTCTGCACTCGCTCCAGAGCCTCAACATCCTTCTGGTGGGAAGGAACCAGAACTGACCCCAGGATTCGAGGAGCGGTCTCCCCAGGGCTGAGTCCAGAGGGAGAAGAACCTCCCTGGCCCTGCTGGCAACGCCGTGTCTGCTCCAAGCCAAGATGCCCTTGGCCTTCTTGGCCACCTGGGCCCCTGCTGGCTCCTGTTCAACCAACACCCCCAGGTCCTTCTCCTCCAGGCAGCTTTCCAGCCGCTCTTCCCAAGCCCAGAGCTCCATGGGGTGACAGGAATGGGGCCAGGGAGCCACGGACCCCACGCCGCTGCCGTTCTCTTGCAGGTTGTGCCTTTGCCTACGGCGCCTACGCGATGCCGGATCACTGGGTCAGCGGCGGGTTGCACCGTTACTTCGTCCCCACGGCTGCATTTAACTCCTTCGTCTGCACCGGCCTCTCCTGCTACTCCCGGTAAAGGTTGAGGTGGGGTGGGAGTGGGAGCTGGAGGTTGAGGTTTCCTCCTTCTCCACTTGAACTGCAGAGCATCCAGAGGGACATGGGTTAGTGACTGATGGGAATGGTTGGACTCCATGATCCAGTGGGTCTTTTCCAACCTGGTTATTTTATGACCCCCTGCTTGGGCAGCAGCTCTGCCCCGAGGGTCCTTGCTGGGGGGTTTGATGGGGATCCAGGCCCCCTTCCCACTCTCTTCCCCGTTTGCAGCTTCCCAGAGCTGGAACATCCTCGGTTGAGCAAGGTGCTGCGGACGGCGGCTTTTGTCTACCCCTTCCTCTACGACAACATCCCCCTCTTCTCCAGGGTGAGTCCAGGGTGGTTTGCGGCTCCCAGGGTGGTTCCAGGGGTGCCCTCACCCCGCTGCTCACCCACCTTCCTCCCTCCCACCCCCCCCAGCTCCTCTTCTGCTTCTGGAATGACTGCGCCTGGACCGAGGCGGTGGTCGGGTACTGCTACCACCTCCTCTTCGCGCTGCTCACTGGCTTCCTCTTTGCGTCCCACCTTCCCGAGCGCCTGGCGCCCGGACGCTTCGACTATATCGGTGAGGAGCACCCCCAGTGCCTCCCAGTCATTGAATCATGGGATGGAAGGGACCTCAAAGCCCATCCAGTTCCACCCAGTGCTGCCTAGTGCGTCCCAGTGCCTCCCAGTCACTGAATAATGGGATGAGTTGGGTTGGAAGGGACCTCAAAGCCCATCCAGTTCCACCCAGTGCGTCCCAGTGCCTCCCAGTCACTGAATAATGGGATGAGTTGGGTTGGAAGGGACCTCAAAGCCCATCCAGTTCCACCCAGTGCTTCCTAGTGCCTCCCAGTCATTGAATCATGGGATGAGTTGTTTTGGAAGGGACCTCAAAGTCCATCCAGTTCCATCCCTACCATGGGCAGGGACACCTCCCACTGCATCAGGGGCTCCAAGCCCCATCCAACCTTGAACCTCTCCAGGGAGAAGCTCCATGAGTTGCCAATGGGGCTTGCAGCCAAGAAACCACCTATGTGATTATGATTCTATGATTCTATGAATGTCCTGGGCTGCACCCAAAGTGGTAGGACCAGCTGGGAGGGAGAGGATCCTGTCCCTCTGCTCCTCTCTGCTCTCATGAGACCTCTGAGAGCTTCTCATCATCCAAATCTCAAATGCAACCTTCAGTATGGACTCATGGGATGGGTTGGGTTGGAAGGGACCTCCAAGCCCATCCAGTTGCACCCCTACCGTGGGCAGGGACACCTCCCACTGGAGAAGGTTGCACCAAGCCCCATCCAACCTGGCCTTGGGCACCTCCAGTCCCTGTTCCCTTTCAGCAGGAGCCGGGCAAGGGATCATAGAATCACGGAATCACCAGGTTGGACGAGACCCATCGGATCATCGAGTCCAACCATTCCCATCAATCACTAACCCATGTCCCTCAGCACCTCGTCCACCCGTCCCTTAAACCCCTCCAGGGAAGGGGACTCAACCCCCACCCTGGGCAGCCTCTGACAGGGACCAATCACCCTTTCCAGGAAAAATTTCTTCCTAATGTCCAGTCTGACCCTCCCCTGGTGGAGCTTGAGGTCCCAGCACCTGTGGGTGACGTTGGCCTCTCTCCTCGCACAGGTCACAGCCACCAGCTGTTCCACATCTGTGCTGTGCTGGGCACCCACTTCCAGCTCGAAGCCGTCCTCTGCGACGCCTCCTCCCGCCGTGCCTGGCTGCGGGGCCGCCTGCCCGCTCCCGGCCTCCCCGGCACCTTCGGCACCGCCGCCTTGGTGCTTTTGGGCAACGTCGTCATCATCGGCGCCTTCACCGCTGCCTTGTCCCGCACGCTCGGCAGCTCCGGCAGCACCACGAGTGTCGCCCCACCCAGGGCCACCGGGACCCACGATGCTGCAGGGTGAGGGGCTGTGGGGACACCCCCAGGGCTCCCCTGCCCCCAAAGCGTGGGGTGGAGAGGGTGAGGGTCCTTCTGGGGGTGTCCTGGGGGGTGAGAAGAGGCACCTCCCTGGTCCCTCTGCCTGCAGCCAACATGCCCCCGTCCCTTGCCTCAGTTTCCCCACTGTTAAGATGCAGCTAATCCTACTCATCTCCGCAGGGAGGGCGCTTATAGAATCACCAGGTTGGAAAAGACCCATCGGATCATTGAGTCCAACCGTTCCCATCAATCACTAACCCGTGTCCCTCAGCACCTCGTCCACCCGGCCCTTAAACCCCTCCAGGGAAGGGGACTCAACCCCCTCCCTGGGCAGCCTCTGACAGGGAACAATCACCCTTTCCAGGAAATATTTTTTCCTGATGTCCAGCCTGACCCTCCCCTGGTGGAGCTTGAGGCCATTCCCTCTCGTCCTGTCCCCTGTCCCTTGGGAGAAGAGCCCAGCTCCCTCCTCTCCACAACCTCCTCTCAGGGAGTTGCAGAGAGCAATGAGCTCTCCCCTCAGCCTCCTCTTCTCCAGGCTGAACCCCCCCAGCTCTCTCAGCCGCTCCTCTTCTTCTCCAGCCCCCTCCCCAGCTTCGTTGCTCTTCTCTGCACTCGCTCCAGACCCTCAACATCCTTCTGGTGGGGAGGAACCAGAACTGACCCCAGGATTCGGGGAGCGGTCTCCCCAGAGCCGAGTCCAGAGGGAGCAGAACCTCCCTGGCGTCCCCCCTGGGCGCGTGAGGGTAGCTGAGGGCTGGGGGCAGAGCTGAGGAGTTTGCCTTTGAGGTGAGGGTGCCCAGCGCTGACAAGCGTGGTGCCCGGCGGGAGCAGGGTCAGTGCCCGGCGAGGCGCTGCACCCAGGGCTCCGGTTGAGCCGGGTGAGTGAGGACGGTCCGGGAGATGAATTTTGAGCAGGGGAAGAGAACGTCGCTCCGTGTGGGGACCCGGCAGAGACGTCGCAGGGGGTTTAGGGTGGGAGACGAGAGCCCAGCGGCGGCCCCCGTGCCCAGGTGTGCGTCCGTATCCGTGGCAGGGATGGGATCCCCGGCTGGGGAGGCAAAGCATCCACCCAGGGGTCCCAATCCCACCTCCGTTTCCCCCTCCTCACCCTCACCTTAAAGGAATCGGGTGTTTGCGTTGGGAATCCCACAGCTGGGAAGGGTGCAGGGCCCGCTAACCACACATTTGGGATAAAGAGCTTTTCATTAAACCGGAATAACAGCAGTTGGAGCACTGGTTTCATCCTTATCGGGGATGAGCTCCGGCTGGTGCCATCACAGCCCTACCCGGAGCCTTTGGGTGGTGGGAGAGGCAGGAGGAGGAACGTGGGGTCCTTACCCTCACGGGGATGATGCGGGGGGTCCAGCCACAGTGATTTCTCCCCATCCTGCACCCCCCGAGCTGGCGACACCGGTTGTGCATTTATTTCTTTCCAGGGTTAACAGAAAGCGGGGTGAACGGAGGTGTGTAGGGGGGTGTCTGGTGCTCGGAGCGCGGATCCAGAGCTCCGGGGGCGCCTTTAGACGGGGCCGTAGAAGCGTCGATACGCCTCCTGGAATCCGATGTGGTCGGCCAGCTCGTCACAGTCGGGGCTGAGCTCGCACACCTCCCGCTTGGCCTCCAGCGGGTCCCGCACGGCACCGTAAACGCTGCCGGGGACAGAGGAGAGAACCTGGTCCCACGGGGATCCTCCAGGAAGGACCCGGCGAGTGGGGGCTCTTCCCAACCCAGCATTTCGTGGAATCATGGAATCACCATGTTGGAAAAGACCCATCCGATCATGGAGTCCAACCATTCCCATCAATCACTAACCCATGTCCCTCAGCACCTCGTCCACCCGGCCCTTAAACCCCTCCAGGGAAGGGGACTCAACCCCCTCCCTGGGCAGCCTCTGACAGGGACCAATCACCCTTTCCATGAAATATTTTTTCCTGATGTCCATCCTGAGCCTCCCCTGGTGGAGCTTGAGGCCATTCCCTCTCGTCCTGTCCCCTGTCCCTTGGGAGAAGAGCCCAGCTCCCTCCTCTCCACAACCTCCTCTCAGGGAGTTGCAGAGAGCAATGAGCTCTCCCCTCAGCCTCCTCTTCTCCAGGCTGAACCCCCCCAGCTCTCTCAGCCGCTCCTCTTCTTCTCCAGCCCCCTCCCCAGCTTCGTTGCTCTTCTCTGCACTCGCTCCAGAGCCTCAGCATCCTTCTGGTGGGGAGGGGCCCAAAGGACACGCGGGATGGAGCTCTACCTGTCATAGATGTAATTCCTCTTGTGTCTCCGGGCCACCTCGGCGCTGGCGCGTTTGGAGACGAAGGCTGCGGGGACGGAGGAAGAAGGTCAAAGAGAGCCACGTCCCGTCATCCCCGGGGCAGCAGGGAGCAGTCCGGCCGCAGACACTCACCTTCGGAGCTCGGCGAGTCGTCGGCGCTGACGGATGCGTCCACGGCTGTGAGGGACGGTGGGAGCGCTCAGGGCTTGGGAGAGCTGAGTGCGGACTCCCCCTCACCCCAAACCTCATTTTGGGGCTCCCATCCCACACCCCAGCTCTGAGCCCTCATCCACACGCCCCGAAGGGAATCATAGAATCATGGGTTGTGTGGGAAGGGACCTCCAAGCCCATCCAGTCCCACCCCGGCCATGGGCAGGGACACCTCCCGCGGGATCAGGGGCTCCAAGCTCCATCCAACCTGGCCTTGAGCTCCTCCAAGGATGGGGCAACCACAGCTCTCGTGGACAACCGGTTCAAGTGCTTCCCCACCCTCATGGTGAAGAATTTCTTCCCAAGGGCCAATCTAAATCTTTCTCCTTCCAATTTAAAGCTGTTCCCCCTCGTCCTATCAGCCCACGCCCTTGCCAAGGAGTCCTGCTCCATCTCCCCACGCTCCAACCCTTCATCCTTCATCCCAGATCTCTCTCCCAGACTTTTCGCTCCCTCCAGCTCCCAGCAAAGCACTCGGTCCCCCAATCCCCATCATCCCAAATCTCTCTCCAAGACCTTTTGTTCCCTCCAGCTCCCAGCAGACATTGTCCCCCAGTCCATCACCCTAAATCTCTCTCCAGCTCCCAGCAGACATTGGTCCCCCATTCCCATCACCCCAAATTTCTCTCCAACTCCCAGCAGACATTGGTCCCCCACTCCCATCACCCCAAATCTCTCTCCAGCTCCCAGCAGACATTGGTCCCCCATTCCCATCACCCCAAATCTCTCTCCAACTCCCAGCAGACATTGGTCCCCCAGCCCCATCACCCCAAATCTCCCTCCAGCTCCCAGCAGACACTGGTCCCCCCCATTCCCCATCACCCCAGGACTCTCCGTACCCCTGCGGCAGAGCCCGAGGGCCAGGAGGGCCAGGAGGCTGAGCAGGAGCAAAGTCCTCATGGTGCTTCCCTGCGTGGCGCTGAGCTGGGTGCAGCCACAGGTCCCCGACTGGTTTTATAGGACCGAGTGACCACTGGCAAGGAGGGGCTGGTGGCCCCGGCAGGGCTATTTCCAGCGCATCCGCTGCGGCTGGAGCCGCCAGCACAGGCAGCAATTGTGGTTTGGGGTGAACTCGGTTCCCCCGGCACCGGCCGGAGCCCACAGGGAGGGAAACGCGGCCCTGGGCCAGCAGAAAGCAGCTGGGGGCACCCAGCCAGCCTCCCAGTCCCCAAACTGGGATGGGAGACGGGCACTGGTGGGGCAATTCCTGGCCGTCCCGGTTCCCACTGCTGGATTTGTTCGGCATGGAGAAGAAGAGGCTGAGGGGAGGTCTTATCACAAGAGCCTGGAAGGAGGTTGGAGTCAGGTGGGTGCTGGTTTCTTCTCCCAAGCGATGGGACGGCCTCAAGTTGCCCCAGGGCAGGTTCAGATTGGACACGAGGAAAAAAATTCTTCACCAAGAGGGTTCTTGGGCACTGGAACAGCTTCCAAAGGGGGTGTGGTGGAGTGTCCATCCCCGGAGAGGTTTAAAACACGGGTAGCTGAGGTGTTTGGGGATGGATCAGTGGTGGACGGGGACAGTTTGACCTGAGCTCAAAGGTCTTTCCCAACCAATCACAGAATCAGTAGGTTGGAAAAGACGTCGAAGCTCATCGAGTCCAACCGTTCCAACTGATTCTATGATTCTATCCCCGCAGGGCTGCTGCCACATTGTGAGTCTCCTTCCAAATCCTGGAGGGGTTTTCTCTCCAGAAAGGGCCAACAGGGACTCCTTGGCCACATTTCACCCCGGGGATCAGCGTGTTCTCCCCAAGCATCGTCGCTGAAGCCCCTGGAGGGGAGGCCGAGGGGAGACCTCATCGCTCTCTCCAACTCCCTGAGAGGAGGTTGTGGAGAGGAGGGAGCTGGGCTCTTCTCCCAAGGGACAGGGGACAGGACGAGAGGGAATGGCCTCAAGCTCCACCAGGGGAGGCTCAGGATGGACAGCAGGAAAAAATTTTTCACGGGAAAGGGTAATTGGTCCCTGTCAGAGGCTGCCCAGGGAGGGCCCATCGAGCTGGAAGCAGCAGGAGCTCCCTGGGCTGCTCTGGGCTGACATTCCTCTTTGGGATCCTGACCACATTCCAGACTTTCAGATCCTTTAACTCCAACCCTGTCTTGGAAAGCGGAACCGGAGGCTTTGGGGCGGCGGTGGAGGAGAAACGCTGAGGCCAGAGCCTTTGTCAAACAAACCCATAAAGTACAGAGGGTGCGGGCCAAGCGCACCAAACGGGAGCCAAATCCCAGGAACAACAGCTCCAATTTATTTAGATTATAATGCAGCGGGGGACGCCTTGTTTACAGCAGGAGGAAAATATGCTCAGGTCAGGCTGTCGCTCCAGCTGCCTTTAATTGAAAGCAGAGGTCTGTGCCTGGTGGCCAATCTCCTAAGAGCCGTAGCCACTTCTTGGAGCGCAGGAACCAAGGGCTGTGAGGCACAGAAGACCAGGAGGTGGTCAGGGAGCTCGCAAACAGCCCTTGGTGGGTGCAGGAGAACGTTTCCCCAGCCCTAGGAATGAGTTTCCCTTCCTTTGGAACCCACATCTCACCTGCAGGATAATCCCAGGGAGCCCCTGGTTGGAAAAACTCTGATGGGACACTAAAGGACAACTCCAGGTGGGTAAAAGCAACTCAGTTTGGTTCCAGGAATCATAGAATCACCAGGTTGGAGGAGACCCATCGGATCATCCAGTCCAACCGTTCCCATCAATCACTAACCCACGTCCCTCAGCACCTCGTCCACCCGGCCCTTAAACCCCTCCAGGGAAGGGGACTCAACCCCCTCCCTGGGCAGCCTCTGCCACTGCCCAATCACCCTTTCCAGGAAATATTTTTTCCTGATGTCCATCCTGAGCCTCCCCTGGTGGAGCTTGAGGCCATTCCCTCTCGTCCTGTCCCCTGTCCCTTGGGAGAAGAGCCCAGCTCCCTCCTCTCCACAACCTCCTCTCAGGGAGTTGCAGAGAGCAATGAGCTCTCCCCTCAGCCTCCTCTTCTCCAGGCTGAACCCCCCCAGCTCTCTCAGCCGCTCCTCTTCTTCTCCAGCCCCCTCCCCAGCTTCGTTGCTCTTCTCTGCACTCGCTCCAGAGCCTCAACATCCTTCTGGTGGGGAGGAACCAGAACTGACCCCAGGATTCGAGGAGCGGTCTCCCCAGGGCCGAGTCCAGAGGGAGAAGAACCTCCCTGGCCCTGCTGGCCACGCTGTGTCTGCTCCAAGCCAAGATGCCCTTGGCCTTCTTGCCCCCCTGGGCCCCTGCTGGCTCCTGTTCAACCAACACCCCCAGGTCCTTCTCCTCCAGGCAGTTTCCAGCCAGACTTCTCCTAGTCTGGAGCTGCTCAGGGTTCTTGTGCCCCAAGGGCAGGACCTGGCGTTTGGCCTCGTTAAACCTCCTGCCATTGGTCTCAGCCCATGGATCCAGCCTGTTCAGATCCCTTTGCAGAGCCTCCATCACAGAGAATTCACAAGAAAATAAATCCCTTTGTGAGCCCACAAAGTCAAGGCAGGGCCGTCCATCCTCTTCTTGGCTCCACACACACAGAGCACGTCCCTGGATCCTTCGTACTGTGGAGAAGCACCCCGAGTGTGCGTCGCTGGGAGAGGCTGGAAAAGAACTGGGGAGAGAAAAAGGGATAAATGGCAACAAAGAATGGGATAAAGCGGCTGACAAGGTCTGTTCCGAGGGGTCAAGCTGTTTAAAGACTTGGATACTGAAAACAAACACAGCGCAAATGCGGGAAAGGAGCTCAGTGAAAGGAGGAATAAGAAATGGTGACCTATTTCCAAAGAACCTAACATGCTCCTTCGGTTTTATTTCTCTACAAACTTAAATCAAACGGTGATGCCCGGCAGCTTCTTCCAACCCCTGGAAGCTTCTTCCAACCCCTGGAAGCTTCTTCCAACCCAGCAAGGTGAACGTGGTCGCACGGTTTGTACCGCCAGGCGCAGCTTCTCTTCCCAAGGTGGCGTCAGCGCTCGTGGGGCGAGCCTGGATGTTGCAGGATCTCCCCACGTCCTCACTGGGGTTCCCTGAACGTGGCGATGAGTTCTCGTTGCTCTTTACTAATCGCCTGGAAGGGAAAGAGCCACCGTTGGACTTGGTAAAGTGTTTTTTCCCCGTGGACATCAGCGTTCAGGGCCAAATCAGCCATCGCGTGCGTGTGGAACAAAACCCACTCAAGCCACATCCGCATCCACGGAACCTCCCGCCCAGTGCACAGGGAAACAAAGAGCCAAGACCTCCAGGGAAAACACCCAGGCCAATTCCAGCAGGATTTAGAATTCAGTAAGGCCTTCAGGAAGGGAAAAATTTAAATATAGAGCAGCCCTTTGCCAGCCAGGCCACAGACAGAGCCGCTTTCCAGCTGGTGCTGCAAGAGGAAGGGTTTTTGCTACCTGCCAGGCGTGTTTGCGAGCTTGGATCAGCTGCTGCAGCTCCGCAATCCTGTCCCTCCCTGCAAGCACGGACTCTGCCACTTTCCTGTTCTCCTCCACCTTCTCCTTGAGGATTTTCTGCAGGTAGGACTTGTGCTTGAGGAGATACAGCACCAGGGTGCTGCGAACGTCCTCTTCTGGGATCCCACTGGGACGCCTGGGGAAAACGAGGACGCGGAACGATCAGAAAGCAACGATCCTGCAGAACGAGTCTCGCGCTCCTTACGCGGGTGCTGAGCTGCTGCTGCAAGGTATCCGCTCACCGGCTCTGGGATTTACCTCTCGCACAGAATGAGAGGAATCCATCCCCAAATCCAGCCGCTAGCAGAGGTCCAGAGGCAGGCAAGATGTAATTAACCCCCCAAAACATAGAAATGTGACATCCGGACGATGCTTTTGGGAATCAAAGAGCCCAGACGGCCTTTAGGGGGAACGAAAGGCAGCGCGCTCAACTTCTAAGGAGGCCCTGAGGACTTCATCCCAATGGGAAGAGATTCAAGTGCTCCTACGGGAACGCACCAGCAGCCTTTGGAATCATCCAAACCCAACCCTGCCTCCCTCAGGTCTCGGCGCCACCGACCTCCCCGCACTAAAAAAACACAAACGTGTGACTTGGAGAAACGCGGATAAAACTCGCTTTTGGCTCTTTTGGAGGCAGTGATGTTGCTGTTAAGATAAACGGAGGTTTAAACAACTCCCTCGCGGCACAAGACCAATATTTGCCCCTGAAGGAACACACACACACGCTCCAAAACTGTTCGTACCATGCAGGCTCTTCCCGGTTCTTTGCCTCCTCCACCATCTTATCGAGTGAATTAAAGAGCGTCTCCAGATTCCCTTCGTCCTTCACCTCCTGGATCTCCTCCTGTGAAGGACGAACAGCACAGGGATTCAGCAGGGCCCCAGCTGAACAGATGTGAGCGTGGAACAAGTTGTCCAGGGCAGTGGGGGAGTCTCCGTCCCTGGAGAGGCTCAAAAACTATGTGGCCATGGCACTTTGGGACACGGTTTGTATGGCAAGGGGGAGTTGGGCTGATGGTTGGACTGGATGAGCCGAGAGGATTTTTCCAACCTTAATGATTCCATGACCATCCTCACTTTCCCCTGGATGAAGGCTGCGTCCTGGGCATCACCACATCCCGAGCCACCATTCCTGGAGGTGTTCAAAAGACACGGAGATGCGGTGCTTAGGGACATGGTGTAAGCGGTGAGGTTGGACCTGGTGATCCTAAGGGTCTTTTCCAACTTAAATGATTTCATGGTTCTGCCTGGGGAAGACTAAGAGGTCTGGGAGAACCTCTGGGGCGCAGCCTTAACTGTTTGGTTCCACCGTTCACAAAACGGGAGGAGAATGGAAGAATTCCAGAGGAGGCCACGGAGATGATCTGAGGGCTGGAGAATCGCCTGTATGAGGACAGGCTAAGAGAGTTGGGGTTGTCCAGCCTGGAGAAGAGAAGGCTCTGGGGAGGCCTTAGAGGAGCTTCCAGCGCTGGATCAGGGAGGGCAGGGAGAAGATGAGGGGGATGGTTTTGAGTTGAAAGAGGGGAGATTGAGATGGATCTTAGGGAGAACGTGCTCTCATTGTTCTCTATAACTACCTTAGAGAAGGTTGTAGAGAGGAGGGAGCTGACCTCTTCTCCCAGGTGACAGGGGACAGGACGAGAGGGAATGGCCTCAAGCTCCGACAGGGGAGGGTCAGGCTGGACATTAGGAAAAAATCAGGTGCTAAGGAGCATGGTTTAGTGTTTGATAGGAATGGTTGGACTCGATGATCCGGTGGGTTTCTTCCAACCTGGTTATTCTATGATTCTATGAAATGTTTTCCTGCAAGGGTGGGGAGGCCCTGGCCCAGGTTGCTCCATCCCTGGAGGGGTTCCAGGCCAGGTTGGATGGGGCTTGGAGCCCCTGATCCATGGGAGGTGTCCCTGCCCATGGCCGGGGTGGGACTGGAAGGGCTTTGAGGTCCCTTCCAACCCAACCCGTTCCATGATTCTATGAGATGGAACCATCACGCCAGCCCCACTGCCTTCACCTTGATGGACGCCTGGAGCTGGGAAACGAACTGCTCGTAGATGCTCCTGGTCACCTCGGGCTGGAGTTTGTAGAAGCTCCGGTAGCAGCTCGCAAACCTCTGGTAGCTGCAACACCATGGGGGGGAGATGGAGTCGCTGGGGAGGGGGGAGAAACTGGGAGAAACTGGGGAGGGGGTGGGAAACTGGGAGCCACTGGGGAGAGTGAACTGGGAGCTAATCGGGGGACAGACTTGGAGTCACTGGGGAAGGGGGGGGAACTGGGAGCCACTGGGGAGGGGTTGGGAAACTGGAAGTCACTAAGGAAGGGGGGAACTTGGAGCCATTATGGGGGGGCCGGGAGTCATTGAAGGGGATAGACTGGGAGTCACAAGGGGAGAAACCGGGAGTCACTGGCCAGGGGAGACTAGGAGCTGAGGGGGGACTGGGAGCTGAGGGGGGTTATTGGGAGCTGGGGGGGGTTACTGGGAGCTGGGGGGGACCGGGAGCTGGGGGGGGACCGGGAGCTGGGGGGGGATTGGGAGTTGGGGGTACTGGGAGCTGAGGGGTTGCTGGGAGCTGGGGGGGTTACTGGGAGTTGAGGGGGGACTGGGGGCTGGGGGGGTTACTGGGAGCTGGGGGGCGGTTACTGGGAGCTGAGGGGGGTACTGGGAGCTGGGGGGGGTTACTGGGAGCTGAGGGGGGTACTGGGAGCTGGGGGGGGGTTACTGGGAGCTGGGGGGGGTTACTGGGAGCTGAGAGTCCCTGTTCGCCGCCGCCCCCCCTCACCTCCCCGCCGCCACCAGCTTCTCTAGGAAGGTGTCCACCACTGTGGCGAAGATCTGGACGCGCCCCGGAGCGCGGGGGTCGCCATCGCCGGCACCGTCGGCACCGCCGCCCTCAGAGGGCTCCACGGGCGCCGCCGCCATTTCCCGCCACTAGAGCGGCTCGCGCCGCCGCCTCCCATTGGCTGCTGGAGGAGAGGCCGCTGCCTCCCATTGGCTGCCGGGACCGCGAGCGACGCGTCCATTGGTGAATTGCGCTGGAGGCCCCGCCCACTCGGGGGCGAGGGGAGGTACAGAGCGCTGTGGGCGTGGCCTGGATAATCAGGGGCGGGTCAAGGGATATATAGGCCGTGATTGGACGTTGGGGGCGTGGCCTGGGCAATGGAGGCGGGACTAAGGGCTGGTGGGCGGGGATCCTACAGACTCCCTATGACGAGAGAGCCACGGGGGCGTGGCCTAGAGTGATGTGGGTGGGACCTCCCAGCCCTATAGCCTACGACGAGGGCGTGGCCTCAGGCAGTGGGCGTGGCCTCAGAGCACTGTAGGCGGGAACACGGCGACGGGGGCGGAGCTTCACCACCGGGGGGCGTGGCCTGGCAAAGTGGGCGTGGCCCTGCAGGACTCCCCTCTCCTCCCCTTCTTACCTAGGGCAGAACGGGTTAAACTTTCAAACTAGACTCATAGACCAGTTTGGGTTGGAAGGGACCTCAAAGCCCACCCAGTCCCACCTCTGCTATAGGCAGGGACACCTCCCACTGCATCAGGGCCTCCCCACCCCTCATGGTGTAGAAATTCCTTATATCAAGCTTAAATCTTCCCCTCTCCAGTTTATCCCCATTGCCCCTCATCCTATCCCCGCAAGCCTTTGTGAACAGCCCCCCCCCTAGCTTCCCTGGAGCCCCTTCAGGTACTGGAAGGTCACTCTAAGGTCCCTTTCTCCAGGCTGAACAACCCCAACTCTCTCAGCCTGGTCTCGTACGGGAGGTTCTCCAGCCTTCAGATCGTCCTTGTAGCCTCCTCTGGACCTGCTCCAACAGCTCCATCTCCTCCTTCCACTAAGGATCCCAGAACTGGACACAATCCTCCAGAATCCACGAACCCCTGGCAGGGCCGGGAGGCTACAGCACCACAGCCTTGCAGGGCGCAGTAGGGGGGGTACAGAGAACACCCAGCCCTTCTCTAGGGATCCCTCAGACACCCCCACCCCACGGATCAACCACAGTTCAAATCCATTTAACGGAATGCAACGATGGAGCCCAGAGAAGGAATAATTCAATTCCAGAGAGGAAGAAGCAAATGATCCTGATCGTTTTCCCATCCGGACACCACTGTGGGAGCAAACCAGACCCAACCTCGCTCTGTAAAGGTGCTCTGCTTGCCCCTAATTCACATTTCATGCACTAAACCTGCTTCATCCTGTTTTTTTCTGGCTTCTTCAGCCTTCTGCGCAGCTTCCAGGTCCCTCCTCAGAGGCAAAGTGTTCCCAGCAAGGAAATGCTGCTGTGAAATGTCAGAAAGCGGCTGGCTCCTTGGGCTCACGCCCTCCCTACCGTGCTGGTTCACTCCAGCTTCGCACCGAAGGTCTCTGATGTTTATTCGCTGTCAAGGACTCCGCTGGTTCAAAGGAACATTAAGCTGGAGAGCATCTCACACACTGAGCTTTGCCCTGCTAGGAACCAGCAGGGGCCGCTTACTGGTGTTTGAACACAGGTATTATTGCTGCCTGTGTGAGAAGGCGGCTGTCGCACACTCAAAATCCAACCTTGTGATGTTGCTGTTCTGCTTTTTAGAGGAGAATCCACTGTAAAAGCCGATCGGCCTCCTCTTTTAAACAGAAGAGCAACCTGCAGAACCCGTTCTGCCAGCAGCTCAGGCCAATGTCACCGTATTTAATGCTGCAGAAATCGCTGCTGGGGTTAAAAGGCCTTTGATGACTCATCTGCAACCATTAAGGGAGCTGTAACTTGCATCAAAGCATCTCTCCAGCTGCAGCAGTGTCTTTCTGTCCCTGTCTCAGCTTCAATCCCCATAAAGACTGGAATTCTGATGGAAAACAAGAGCGACACAAGCCAGGTCCCACGTGAAAAGAGAGATGTGAGAGCCTGGCAGGATCAATGCTACAACCAGGAATCGCCCTCTCACGGCATCGAGCTGAACAGAGGCAACACCACATCTGTTATTTATTTATCCTCACTCGCAGATACCCCGGGATGGGCACCACGCACGGGGCTGGCATCGCGAAAGGCGAATCTCAAAGCCCGGGGACCCGCAGAGCCACGTCGAGCGAGCCCTGCAATCCTCCCCGAGGAGCAGCCTCTCCCTTCACCCGCTCGCCTGCGAGTTTGCGTCTGGGAGCAAACGCAGAGCATGGCTTAAGGGTTTTGATCCAGCAGAGTGTGCAAAGAACCGTCCTTGCCCTTCCCAAACAGGATAAGCAGGATTTCAAACTTTCACAGTATCAGCCAACCATCACTTCTTAATTCAATATGAACGCACCAGTCGGGTTTGAACCGGATCAAAAGCCAGTCCAAGCTTTTTCCTTCCCCACCTCGCATCCAGCTGTAGCTCAAATCACGCCGGTTCTCATCTCGGCAACGTGACACTTCCAAATTCCGCATCTGCTTGTGCTTAAACTAAAGGTGGGAAGTGGCAGCAGCCACCCTGAACATGCAGGATGGACACTCACATTGAACAAGGCCACAGCACAACCGCTCAGCCCCCACCTCCCCCCCACAAAAAAATCAAAATAAGCTTCCCTACATTAAAAAAAAAAATTAAATAACAACCGATTAAAAACACAAGTTAGGTGTCAAAGTTGCCATCAGCTAATTACAAACAGCCAGCTTGCTGTTTGAAGGATGAGAGACAGGAAACGTTTTCCAAGAACATACAGACAAGGTATGTACAGATCTACTCAAAACACGGTAAATAACGTCTTAGAATAGTTCCAGGTTACTCTCGTCTCACGTCTTCTAGAAATAAACGTGGGTGACTGGAGAAACTCACTTGTCTGTTTCGTTCTTCCAGCTGTAGTGAGCACCCGACCCATCCGAGGGCCCTGGCAGACTCCCCTCCTGGGAAGTTTGGCAAAGATTAAAATAATTTAAAGGATAAACTGGCTTTTTGCTTCAGCCAGTGAGTCTTTAATTTAAAAAAAACAAAAAAAGGGGGATTAGGAACTTGCCGAGATGCATTTGCACGCCCAGGCTCTTGAATGAAAAGGCAAACGGCGTTGCCGAGGGTCACAGTTTGATGGTTTTAAGCGGAGACGGTAGCAGAGCTCCACGTTAAATCAAATCTAGAGGTGAATTGCAGTCGCTCTCGCTTCTGCCTCGTGCTGCGAAACCAGCCAGACAGAAAGGAACCGTTGGCTGCCTCTCCTCCAAGCCGTTAACCGTCAAGATTCCGATGCGGCAGGTTCAGAGGAAGGGTTCTCTTCCACCAGCTGCCTCTACCAGTGTCTTGAATCCACCAGCTCCGGGCGGAGGCTCAGCTTCTTCAGGGTTTCGTAGCCCACTACGATGACGATGGTGGAAGGAGTCGCTGAGATGATGCGAGCGGAAAGGCCTTTGGTCAGGCCCCAGGGACCCTCCTCTGCCACGAGCTGTTTGAAGGTGAGGATGATGGAGCTCTTGCCTTCCACCTGCAAAGCCAGAAGAAACGTTTGCGGAGCTGCTAGACTTCATGCCAAATTGCTCTGGGGTTCAGCGTCAACTGGACTTTAGACTACAGACCAGCTACAGCTCAAGGACCTCGACGTGCCCAGATTGGATATTAGGGAAAATTCCTTTGCTAAAAGGAGTGTGAAGCCCCAGGGTAGTGGGGGAGTCTCCACCCCTGGAGGGCTTCAAAAACCACGTGGCCGTGGCACTTCAGGACATGGTTTGGTCAGCACGGTGGGGCTGAGTTGAGAGTTGGACTGGATCAGCTTAGAAATCTTTTCCAACTGAAATGCTTCCACGATTCTATCTGCCAGGGAACCTCATCGGAGCAGCCCAAGCAGGCAAAGCCAGCTCTGAGAGTCGAGCTGCCTCCTGCTACCATCGAGTGCAAACAAAGCAACGTGATATCTAGGACAAACCCACCCACGAACAGCGAGGGAAGGGATGGCATTTACCCAAAGTCATCAAGATCAAACAGCTGAGCTCGAGCCGCACCCTGCGTCACGCGATTGATGTAGAGAGACACGGCAAGCAGGCTGCGCTTACCTGAACCCGAGCCCTGACCACATCCATCGGGTTGGTGAGCGTGGAAGCTGTTGCGGCTGCCAGTGGCCCCGATATAGCTTGAAGGAGGAGATGGGGACAGTCTTTAGGAGTCAGGCTGGAAAGCTGTTCTGGAAACAGAAGAGAGAGAGAGAGTGAGGTTTCAGATGAGTCGCTGAGTATCGGTTCTTTACCACCACCTGCTAATTTAGACTGATCGGAGCCTGTACACCTGCTCTATCGAGCAGTTTCTGAGTAGCTCAAACACAGGCGCTCAGACCCGCTGGGGAAAATCATAGAATCACCAGGTAGGAAGAGACCCACCAGATCATCGAGTCCAACCATTCCCATCAATCACTAACCCATGTCCCTCAGCACCTTGTGCACCCGTCCCTTAAACCCCCCCAGGCAAGGGGACTCAACCCCCTCCCTGGGCAGCCTCTGACAGGGAACAATCACCCTTTCCATGAAGAATTTTTTCCTGCTGTCCATCCTGACCCTCCCCTGGTGGAGCTTGAGGCCATTCCCTCTCGTCCTGTCCCCTGTCCCTTGGGAGAAGAGCCCAGCTCCCTCCTCTCCACAACCTCCTCTCAGGGAGTTGCAGAGAGCAATGAGCTCTCCCCTCAGCCTCCTCTTCTCCAGGCTGAACCCCCCCAGCTCTCTCAGCCGCTCCTCTTCTTCTCCAGCCCCCTCCCCAGCTTCGTTGCTCTTCTCTGCACTCGCTCCAGAGCCTCAACGTCCTTCTGGTGGGGAGGAACCAGAACTGACCCCAGGATTCGAGGAGCGGTCTCCCCAGGGCCGAATCCAGAGGGAGAATGAGCTTGTGTGTCCCCAAACTATAGCTTGGAAACATCCAACCCTCTTGAAAAGGCAGAGGGATAACTTTAGACAAGGACTTGTCTGCAGAAATCCATACAGATCCAGAAAGTTGGCACTGAGCACGCTGTCCATGAGATATCCACGTGGCACGACGCTGTGGGACCTCTAAGGAGATAAGCGCGATGCTCTGCTCAGCCCAGGCATTCCCTCATTCTGCTCTGGCTGCCTGGCAAGAGGGATTGGAACCTCCCACGCTTTTATTGATTAAAGTTGTATGAAAGGCAGGCCAAGAGTCCCCATTTCTTCGGATGACGTGGTAATTGCGTCTACCTGGCAAGAGGGATGGGAGCAGCTCTGCTGGTGACCCAGAACACGGATCTGCATTGCTGCCAGCGCTGGATTTTGACTCCGAGGAAGGTTCAGTGACCCCTGCTGCTGCCGGTAGAGGCTGGAGAGCTATCCTGGGACAGAGGGCTGGAGAAGGCAGCCAAGGCAGAGATCCATTGATAGTGGGGGATGATATTTAGCGTCATCTTCCACTATTTCCAGTACTGAAAGGGGCTCTAGGAAAGCTGGGGAGGGGCTCTGGATCAGGGAGGGCAGGGATAAGGGTTTTCAGCTAAAAGAGGGGAGGTTCAGATGAGATCTTAAGGAGAAATGTTTCCCTGTGAGGGTGGAGAGGCCCAGGTTGCCTAGAGAAGTGGTGGCCACCCCATCCCTGGAGGTGTTCAAGGCCTGGTTGGATGGGGCTTGGAGGCCCTGATCCCGTGGGAGGTGGATGGAACTGAATGGGCTTTGAGGTCCCTTCCGAACCATTCCATGCTCCTACGGTCTTGATTTCCACTGCAGAAGAGCAGGAAAGAGAGCAGACGCCTCAGAGAGGCACGTTCTGTTCCCTCTGTCCCAACCTGCTTGCTTTTAGATGTCCACTTAGGATCACAATTCACGCAGTGGATTTTGGCATTAAGAATCGTTCCCGTGGAGAGTGAAGGAAATGCTCCCAAGAAGTTCAGACCAGACCAACATCCCAGGCAGCAGCTGCCGTTCAAATTCAGGACACTGGTATCCTTAAAAGCAGGTGATTTCCCAGATATACTTCAGCCCTGGCACAGCAAAATCTAAGCCTCTCGTTCTCATCACTTTTAGACAGATTGCTGTTAGGTAAATATTGGCCTAAAACCCACACGCAAGGCTGCACAACAGAAATCTTAAGGATTATTATGGGAGAATAAATCTCAGCAAGCCGATATCTTTAGTATTTGGGAACACCCTAAGGATTAGCGGAGCCGAGCCAGGGAGAGAGAACACGCTGTTCAGTGTAGTTTATACCACAAGGCTTGGTGCCAGCTTCAAAGCTATGGAAATTGAAGAGAGAAACCCACGGATGATGTGGCCTTTGTCTCTCTGGTTTGGCTCGCAGATTCGTGGCTCTGGAAGTCTTTTTGCCGTATAGGATGACTCCTGAGCTCATGTGAACTGAAAGAGGACTTAGACTTAGATAGTGGCTTCGAAACTCTGCCTAATGCCAGACAACAGCTTTTCTCCCTTCCGTGCAGGAAGTTATTTGGGATTAGCAGAAGAGAAAGTTAAAGGAGACATATCAAGTCCCTCTTGCCCAAAGCCATCAGGTTTTAAGTCCTCTCTCGGCCCTCTGCTCTTCAAATTTGCTTTTCGACTTCCACCTGACACTGGCAGAATCTGTTTAAATTTGATACAGCTACCGGTTTCATGACAGGTTCTGCTCCAAAATCAAAGAGAAAGCAAATTGTGCTCTTCTGCAGTTTCAGAGTCAATCTGAGGGCCTTCGAGGTCTGGGATAAGACACATTCCTTTCACTTACCAGCATAGAAGTGGTAGAAGGGCCACCAGACCGCGCTGTTGGGGATATAGGTGAGCAGCGAGGCCACGTAGCCCCTGTAGAAGCCTCTGAAGCCGTCGGCCTTGAAGATCTGCACAATGATGTCCTTGGTTTGGCCAAAGACCAGCAGCCGCTTGCCGTCTTGGTTCTGCACCTTAAACCTGCCCATGCTTTCCCCTTTCCTCTGCATCATGAGGTGCTGGGAGATGACGTCGATGGGCACCGTGATGCTCTGGGCCACCAGGGAGGCCGAGCCGCCCGCCACCAGGGACTTGACGGCGTTGTTGTTGTTGTAGCGCGAGACGTACTTCCGCGTGAGCTCGTACGTCGTCACGTAGCACTGCCCAGAGATCAGGGTGAAGGTGTTGACCAAGAAGCCGCGGTAGAGCCCAACGGTCCCTTCTGTCCGCAGGATTTTCACAAAGGCATCAAAAGTCCCTTTGTAGAGGCTCTTGCCCTTCTGAACCTGCAACCGCGTCCGAATGAGCGTGAAAGGGTAAACGCTCACCCGGATCATCATAGTCATGCAAATCCCAAAGACGTAGAATTTCCTTTTGTCCAGGTGCTCCCACTCAATGATGGGGATGTTGCGTTTGTCCTCCATGACTCCTCGGAGCGGGGCAGGAGAGGGGGAACGCTCTGGATTTACTTCAGAAGCGCAGAGCGGGTCCAGGCTCAGCCCGCTTATCCCAACCGGCTAGATCGGAAGCGCTGGCATCTGAAATGAGAGAGAATTTCAGGAGGTGATGAAGCGCTGGAACGTGTTAAAGCTGCCAACGTCACCTCACTGCTGCTGGTTTTCCGAACAGATCGCCCTTGCGCAAACCACTCTGCTGGCAGAGCCAGGGGACAGTAACCTCAGGAAGCAGGGACCTCTCACGTGGCTGGCGGTGGCCCCTTCCGATGTCACTAGCGCTTCCTTAAACTAACAGCAGGTTGCAGTTCTCACTACGTGCTCCAGACTGCTCTGTTCATCAGGCTTGCAAAGCAGGTTGGGATCCACGGGAGGAGAAAGCGGGGAAACACTTTGGGGTGCTGGGCAACATCCACTGATGGGATGAAAAGAAATGGCCTCCAGTTGTACCAGGGGAGGTTTAGATTGGATATCAGGGAAAATTCCTTTACTGAGAGAGTGGTGAAGCCCTAGCAGAGGCTGCCCGGGCCAGTAGGGGAATCTCCATGCCTGGAGGGGTTCAAAAACCATGTGGCCGTGACACTTAGGGCCACGGTTTGGTTGTCACAGTGGGGTTGGGCTGACGGATGGACTAGGCGACCTTAGATCTTTTCCAACTTCAGCGATTCCATGATTCTGCGATTGCTGGGGATGCTCCTGTGGAGCCTTGGCAAGAGGATGGACCCATCCTGACCCACAGGATGAGAGAAAGGAACATAGGGAACGTTAATCTTGTTACAGGGATAAGGAAGGGATCCATCTACATTTCATCCCATCAAATCAAAAGCAAACCAAGGTTAAGGTCCCTTAGTCTGGAGAAAAGGAGGCTGAGGAGGCTCCTGGGAAGGAGATTGTAGCCAGTTGGGGGTCAAGTGACAAGTGATGGGATGAGATGAAACGGCCTCAGGTCGTGCCAAAGCAGGTTTAGACTGAGTGTTAGGAAATATTACTTCATGGAAAGGTTTATCAAGCCCTGGCAGAGGTTGCCCAGGGCAGCTGGGGAGTCCCCATCCCTGGAGGGGTTCAAAAACGATGTCGTGGTGGCACTTCAGGATACAGTTTGTATGGCAAGGTGGGGTCGGGCTGATGGTTGGACTGGATGAGCTTGGAGGTCTTTTCCAGCATCAATGATTCCACGATATTAAGAGCTCCAATAGCAAAAACTACCTTTTAAGGAAGACGCAGGAAGATGGACTGGCAACCGCAGCAGCTTCTCCCTGGTCATTCCGAGTCCGTGATGCTCCCAGATGTCAGGGTGTCACTTTTCAGGTCCAGGTTCTGCGCAAAAGAAGAAAATGGGAAGAGTTAAAAGAGGAGCAGGAATGGGAGAGCAAGGCAGATGCAAACAGCAAGGCAGAGTCTCCGTGTTGGCGGCCAAGAGCCTGATAAGGGAAGCTCAGGCATCTCTCTGCTGAGCCTGACTGTGCTTTACAGCGAAGGTGAGCAAAGTCCGTCCTCACTTTCAGCATGACATCATTCAGTATTTTATCATACTGGTGGTAAGATAACATTTATGGCTCTACTGTCCTTCCTACTGGGGCAGCATTCCACCAGGACCAGAGGGACGAGGAGGGGGCCCTGGTCCAGCATCCAGCCAAGACCAGAGGGATGAGAAGTGGGGTCCTGGTCCAGCCTCTCCACTGCACCCTCCCTGAGCGTGGCTGCTGCCCTGAGGCACCATCCCAGCATTTCATTGTGCACCTCCTGGCCCTCACCAGCAGTTGCTTCCCAGGAAGCTCCATCCACGTTCTTTTTGGCTGTAATTTCCCTAACTTGGAGCATGCTAAACTCCTTGCAGGGCCGGGCATAGAAGCGAAAAGAGACCCCATCACTTCACCTCGTCTCGAGTGCAGCCCCACTGATCCGCCCTCCACTCTGGTTCGGCTGCGGCTGTACCCAAATAGGATTCTCTGGCAAATAAAGACAGGGCTTTGTGTGCCCTGGCCGAGGGAATCTCCTGCCTGGCATACTAATACCCCAACACCACAGCCTGGGAAGCATCCAGCAGTCGGCGGCGAGGCTGCCCTGCCAGGCTCCAGCCGCTAGACGTGGTTGCCTGTGGAGATCCGCTCGAGTGGGAAAGCACGAGATCGAACGAATCCACCACCAGGCTCTCAAATTGGAAGGCGTTCTCTTCCAGCAAACCCAGCCTAGAGCAGGCAGCTCAGTTTTCAAAGCCTTTACCATTGTTACCCCAGGGTGGGAGCGGATATAAACCCAGCCACGTGCGACCGAGGACGCAGAGATGCTTCCCAAATACTCTCAGCTTTGCGCTGCCTTCCCTGCGTCCTGCAGTGTGGGAGCTGGGGCAGTAGGAGCTGGAGTAGCCACCTTCCCCCTGCCTCAAAATGAAACCTTAGCACCCCAGTTCCACGGGGCAGGCAGAGCCCCCTCACCACCCACCCCAACAGGGTTCCCCCAACTTCTCCCTCCCTGTTATTCCCATCTGCTCCAGGGTTCCCTTTCCTGTCCACCTCAGGGTCTCCTGTCCCTGTCCTCCTCCCCAACCACCCTGGATGCCCCTGACCTCCTCCTCCCCATCCTTGTCCCCACTCCCCTCCTGCCTCCAGGACCCCTTGGCCTCCCTCTCTCTGCTGCCCCCTCCCCATTCTCCTTGCTGCTCCCTCCCTGCAGGTCCCAAGTCCCCCCCACCTTGTCCTCCGCACCTGCCCTGGAGTCCCCATCCCCCCAACCTCGTCATCCTCTCTGACCCCCTCCTCACCTGCCCCAGGACCCTGTGACCTCCTCCTCCCTGTCCATCCTGGGGTCCCCCTGACCTCCTCCTCTGCTCTGACCCCCCCTCACCTGCCTCAGGATGCCCCCCTCTCTGGTCCCTGTCACCCTCTCCCCAGAATCTACTGTCTCCTTCCCCAATACCCCCACCCCCGAGGCCCTGGGGACTGCTCCAGGGCCCCCCAACCTCCTCCTCCCCGTCCACCCCGGGGTCCCCCATCACCCCCTCTCCCATCCCAGGCCCCCCAACCTCCTCCTCCTCTTCATCTCCCTCCTACTTGCTTCAGGCTGCCCCCTCCCTCGTCCCCACTGCTCCCTCCCCGAGGCCCCAGAGGCTCCGTGTCCTTCCCCACCTGCTCCAGGGCCCCCCAGCCTCCTCCTCCCCATCCACTCCGGGGTCCCCCATCACCCCCCCTCCCACCCCAAGGCCCCCCCACTCCCTCCTCTCCATCCACCCCGGGGTCCCCCATCACCCCCCTCTCACCCCAAAGCCCCTCGACCCGCTCCTCCCCTCTGCCCCTCCTCGCTCACCTCAGACCCTCCACACTTTCTCCTCCCCTACCCCCGGGTGCCCCCCTTTCCCCGTAGGCCCCCTCCCCGTCGCCCCGGGCCCCTCCATGGCGCAGCAGCGGCCTCCTCAGTCAAGAGGCCTCGCATCCCGCACCCCTCACCAGCGGCCCCGGTGCCTCTTCTTCCTCCTCCTCTCCACGTCCCCCTCACCTCAGCCCGCCTCACGGAGGCTCGGTCCCGCCGTCCCATGGCCGCCCCCCCTGCCCCGGTCGGCGGCCGGAAGTGAACGGCGGCACCTCAAGCAATCAGCGCTCGACAGCCGCCGCCATATTGGAAACGGGCCGACGCCGCGCCGGAAGAACCTCTACGCACTTCCGCCCGGACTCAGAAGAGCACCGCCCCCTCTCTCCCCAGCGCCCGGGGAGGGGAGTGCGCATGCGCACATAGGCAGGGGATTGGGATGGGGGGGAAGCTCCCCCGTGCCTTAAAGGGGCCGCGCCGAATTACGGGTCTTAAAGGGGCCGCGCTGCAAAACCAGCGGTGACCCCTGTCCCGCGCCCCTCGTTGCACCCCTGAACGTACACACATCACTCCCCTTGCACCCATGCACCTCTGAACGTGCACACATCACCGCCTGCACCCATGCACCCGTTGCACCCCTGAACATACACATATCACCCCCTGCACCTGTTGAACCCCTAAACATGCACACATCGCACATTGCAGTGGCTTTTCCTTTTAATACAAAAGTCCAGCATACAAAGAGCAGGAACATTGACAGCTGAGGCTTTGAAAAAGAAGGCTCAGCGTCACCACAAAGGCAGCAGGGGGTGGCCTGGAGGGGACTGTGGGGGTCCCAGCATCAGGGCTGGGGGGCTGGCTGGAGGGGCAGTGTGGGTGCCTGGGGGGAGGTGGGGGGAGCCCACCTGGGCTTGGCTTTCCCAGTTTGGACCTCCTTGGCCCATGGCCGTGCCTGCCCTTGGCTCCACATCCTGCCTTCTGCCTCATGGCCGTGGTTGCCCTTGGCCCCACATCCTGCCCTCAGCTGCATGTCTTTGCCCCATGGCCACATCCTCCCCTTGGCCCCATGTCCTTGCCCCATGGCCACATCCTCCCTTTGGCCCAACATCCTCCTCCCCTTGGCCCCACATCCTTGCCCCGTGGCCACGTCCTCCCTTTGGCCTTACGTCCTTGCCCCACGGCCACACCCGCCTCTTGGCCCAACATCCTTGTCCCGTGGTCACATTCTTCCTCTGCGCCTACATCCTCCCCTTGGCCCCCTGTCCTTTCCCCATGGCCATGTCCTCCTGTTGGTCTCACATCCTTGTCCCATGGCCGCATCTTCCCCTTTGGCCCCATGTCCTTTCCTTTGGCCCCATGTCCTTGTCCCGTGGCCACATCTTCCCCTTGGCCCCACATCCTTTCCCTGTGGCCACATCCTCCCCTTGGCCCCACATCCTTGTCCCAGGGCCAGATTCTTTGTCTGTGCCCACATCCCCCCCATGGTCATGTCTTCCCCTCGGCCCCATGCCCTCCCCTCGGCCTCATGTCCTTTCCCCTCGGCCCCACGTCCTCCCCTTGGCCCCATGTCCTCCCCTTGGCCCCATGTTCTTTCCCCTCGGCCCCACGTCCTTTCCCCTCAGCCCCATGTCCTCCCCTTGGCCCCATGTTCTTTCCCCTTGGCCCCATGTTCTTTCCCATTGGCCCCACGTCCTTTCTCCTCGGCCCCACGTCCTCCCCTCGGCCCCACGTCCTCCCCTCAGCCCCATGTCCTTTCCCATTGGCCCCACGTCCTTTCCCCTCGGCCCCACGTCCTCCCCTCAGCCCCACATCCTCCCCTCAGCCCCATGTCCTCCCCACGGCCTCATGTCCTCCCCTTGGCCCCATGTCCTCCCCTCAGCCCCATGTCCTCCCCTCGGCCCCATGTCCTCCCCTCAGCCCCATGTCCTTTCCCATTGGCCCCACGTCCTCCCCTTGGCCCCACGTCCTCCCCTTGGCCCCATGTCCTCCCCTCGGCCCCATGTCCTCCCCTCAGCCCCACGTCCTCCCCTCGGCCCCATGTCCTCCCCTTGGCCCCATGTCCTTTCCCCTTGGCCCCATGTCCTCCCCTCAGCCCCACGTCCTCCCCTTGGCCCCATGTCCTTTCCCCTCAGCCCCATGTCCTCCCCTCAGCCCCACGTCCTCCCCTCGGCCCCATGTCCTTTCCCCTCAGCCCCATGTCCTCCCCTCAGCCCCATGTCCTCCCCTTGGCCCCACGTCCTCCCCTCAGCCCCACGTCCTCCCCTTGGCCCCATGTCCTTTCCCATTGGCCCCATGTCCTCCCCTCAGCCCCATGTCCTTTCCCCTCGGCCTCACGTCCTCCCCTTGGCCCCATGTCCTCCCCTCAGCCCCATGTCCTCCCCTCGGCCCCATGTCCTCCCCTCGGCCCCACGTCCTCCCCTCAGCCCCATGTCCTTTCCCCTCGGCCCCATGTCCTCCCCTCAGCCCCACGTCCTTGCCCACGGCCGCATTCTACTTTCGCCCCCCCCATCTTTGCGCCATGGCCACATCCTCCCTCTGCTCCCCCGTCCTCTCCCTGTCCCCACGTTCCCTCCTTGCCCCATCCCAGGGCCCCATCCCGCCTCGCCGCTACCCCGCTCTCTCGCCTTGTGTTAAAACTCCTGTATTAAATTAAAATAGAAAGCAGAAACCCTTCACATTCACATCCCCTCCACCCCGGTGGCAGCGTCAGGCCGTGTGTCCGACCGGGGGGACGCGGAGCTTGTTGTTATCGGCGTCCACGTCTCCGTCGTTGTCGAGCTGGAGGCAGCAGGCGCGGGAGCTTTCGTCGTCGTCGTCCTCCTCCTCGCTGGCGACTCCGAGGGCCGGGGGCTCGTTGCTCCCTCCGTTGAGCGGCACCTTCTCGCGGCGCTGGGCCTGGGGGCTGCGGGGCGCCCCGCACCCTCGCACTTTGCTCCTGGCCTTCAGCTGGTTGTGGTAGGCGAGGAGAACCAGGCAGGCCGCGGTGGCCAAGGTGACGGCCAGCAGCACCGTCATGGTGACAAACTCCTTCCAGTAGGACGGAGGGGGCCCGGCGGCTTCTGACCCCCACGCCGCCCCCTCCTCCTTGGCCCCCGTGGGGTCCCAGAGCTCGTAATGAGCCACGGTCCAGGTGTAGCCGTTCTCGGTGGCCTGGCACTTGTAGGTGCCCGCGGTCGCCCGTTGCATGATGACCACCAGCGTGTGGTTGGGGAGCAGCGCCGAGGCCCCCTGATCCCGCGGCCCTGGGGGCTGCTGCCAGCTGTAGGTGGCCAGTGCGGAGTGGTGAGGGCACGGCAGGCGAACCACGGCGTTCAGCGGGGGGCTGAGCCCTGCGGGCGAGGATAGAGTCAGAGAATCGTAGAATCACCAGGTTGGAAGAGACCCACCAGATCATGGAGTCCAACCATTCCCATCAATCACTAACCCGTGTCCCTCAGCACCTTGTCCACCCGTCCCTTAAACCCCTCCAGGGAAGGGGACTCAACCCCCTCCCTGGGCAGCCTCTGCCAGGGACCAATCACCCTTTCCAGGAAATATTTCATCCTGATGTCCATCCTGACCCTCCCCTGGTGGAGCTTGAGGCCATTCCCTGTCGTCCTGTCCCCTGTCCCTTGGGAGAAGAGCCCAGCTCCCTCCTCTCCACAACCTCCTCTCCGGGAGTTGCAGAGAGCAATGAGCTCTCCCCTCAGCCTCCTCTTCTCCAGGCTGAACCCCCCCAGCTCTCTCAGCCGCTCCTCTTCTTCTCCAGCCCCCTCCCCAGCTTCGTTGCTCTTCTCTGCACTCGCTCCAGAGCCTCAACATCCTTCTGGTGGGGAGGAACCAGAACTGACCCCAGGATTCGAGGAGCGGTCTCCCCAGGGTCGAGTCCAGAGGGAGAAGAACCTCCCTGGCCCTGCTGGCCACGCCGTGTCTGCTCCAAGCCAAGATGCCCTTGGCCTTCTTGGCCACCTGGGTCGCCGCTGGCTCCTGTTCAGCCAACACCCCCAGGTCCTTCTCCTCCAGGATGGGGAGAGCAGGGTGACGCGATGCACCCCATGTGCCCTGTCCCACTGCCACCACCCCCCGAGTCCCACACTGCACCCTCCCGCCGCGCCCCCACACTCAACTCTCTGCAGCGATGTCCTCCAGTGGTGGCCCCCGCGTGCGGGGCATGGCCACGCTTCGTCCGCGGTGGCACGCGGTGGCCAGGCTCCCTTCCTCGACGTCCTGCAGCCACGCGCTCCTGCCGGGTAGGGTGGCATCAGCACCGTGCTCACCTTTGCATCGGAACCCCAGCCCACTGCCTCGCTCCCTCATACGCTCACCATCCTGCTCCTTTCTGCATCCCGCTCCTCGCCATTCCCACTCACACCCCCTTCCCACCCCACCACATCTCCATCCCCGGTCCAATACCCCTTCCCACCCCACCCCACCGCCTCCCCACTCACACTCCAGTGGCACCAGCGTGCTCTCCCCCCTCCACATCTCCCTTCCCAACCTCAACCTGCATCAGCATCCCATTCCCCTCCACATCCCCCTTCCCACTCTCATCCCATTCTCTCCTGAGCTCACACCGGTGCCATCAGCATCTTTCTCCCCTCTTCATCCCCCTTTCCACCCTCATCCCATTCTCTACCCAGCTCACACCAGTGCCATCAGCATCCAGCTCCCCTCCACCTCCCTCCCTCATCCCACTCACACACGAGTGGCACCAGCATCCTGTCCCCCTCCACATCTCCCTTTCCACCCTCATCCCCCTCTTCCACCCTCATCCCGCTGCCTCCCTGGCTCGCACTCCAGCGGCACCAACATCACGTCCCTTTCCACATCCCTCTTTCCACCCTCATCCCACTGCCTCCCCACTGATATAAGTGGCACCAGCATCCTGACCCCCTCCACATCCCCTTCCCATCCTCATCTCACTGCCTCCTTGGCTCACATACGAGTGGCATCAGCATCCCCCTCTCCTCCCCATCCCCTTCCCACCCTCATCCCATTCTCTTCCCAGCTCACACCAGTGGCACCAGCATCCTGCTCCCCTCCGCCTCCCCTTCCTACCCTCATCCCACTGTCTCCCCAGCTCACATCAGTAGCACCAGCATCACGTCCCTCTTCCCACCCCCCTTTCCACCCTCATTCCACCACCTCCCCACTCACCCCCAGTGGCACCAGCACCCTGTCCCTCTCCACATCCCCCTTCCCACCCTCATCCCACTCTCTTCCCAGTTCACACCAGTGGCACCAGCATCATGTCCCTCTCCCCATCCCCCTTTCCCACCCTCATCCCACTATCTCCCCAGCTCACACCAGTGGCACCAGCATCCCAGCTCACACCAGTGGCACCAGCATCCCATCCCTCTCCGCATCCCCTTCCCACCCTCATCCCACTGTCTCCCCAGCTCACACCAGTAGCACCAGCATCTCATTCCTCTCCCCATCTCCCTTTCCACCCTCATCCCACCACCTCCCCACTCACCCCCAGTGGCACCAGCACCCTGTCCCTCTCCACATCCTCCTTTCCACCCTCATCCCCCTTTTCTACCCTCATCCCGCTGCCGCCCTGGCTCACACTCCAGTGGCACGAGCATCCTGTCCCCCTCCATATCCCCTTCCCATCCTCATCCCACTCTCTTCCCAGTTCAAACCAGTGGCAACAGCATCCTGCTCCTCTCCGCTTCCACTTCCTACCCTCATCCCACTGTCTCCCCAGCTCACACCAGTGACACCCGCATCCCTCTCTCCTCCACATCCCCCTTCCCATCCTCATCCCATTCTCTTCCCAGTTCACACCAGTGGCACCAGCATCCTGCTCCCCTCTGCCTCCCCTTCCTACCCTTATCCCACTGTCTCCCCAGCTCACACCAGCAGCACCAGCATCACGTCCCTCTCCCCATCCCAATTTCCACCTTCATCCCACTGTCTCCCCAGCTCACACCAGTGGCACCTACATCCCTCTCTCCTCCAATTCCCCTTCCCATCCTCATCCCATTCCTTCCTGAGCTCACACCAGTGGCACCAGCATCCTGCTCCTCTCCACATCCCCCTTCCCACCCTCATCCCATTGTCTCCCCAGCTCACATCAGTGCCCCCAGCATCCCCCTCACCTCCACATCCCCCTTCCCACCCTCATCCCATTCTCTTCCCAGCTCACACCGGTGCCACCAGCACCCCGTCCCGCTCCTCCTTCCCGTCCCCCTGCTCACCCGTCCTTGGCGCTGTGGGCAGGGAGGCAGGAGCCCTGCAGGCTGTGCCAGGCGCAGTACGGGTCCCGCGCCAGCACGCACTCGGAGCAGCTCCGGTGTTGGCTACAGTTGGCCAACGGGATTTGGAGGATGCCACCAGAGTAGCCCACGTAGAGGACACCCTGGGGAGGGAGAAGCGCGAGGATGAGCCTCCCCTGTGCCCCCCAGTGCCAGGCTTGGCGTAAGCAGTTGAATCCTTCCCATCCTGTACCTTCCCTGGGGCCAGCAGTAGGTTCTTCACCGGCTCCGGCGTCCCGAAGAGCTGGATGCTCTCCACGATGTGCGAACCCTCTGGCAGCTCCACTGCTTTGTGCAGGAAACCCTCCGCTGCGGGGGCACAGGGGACGTCACTGGTGTTTCGGGGGTACAAGGGGCACCCTGTGTGAACCGCCACCGAACCCACCCGTGGCCAGGAACATGACGCGGTAGGTGGATCCTGAGATGTCGTGGGTCTCGTCCACCGCGATGCGTGTGTACGTGACGTCCGTCTTCACCAGCAGCGGCCGTCCCTGCGTAGGTGACACCTTCCCGTCCATCAGGAAATGGTCCTTCATGAAGGTGAGGGCTTTGTCCGAGGAGGGACCCATGTAGCACTGCCGGGAGAGAGGAGTCAGAGCTGGTGTGGGGAAACTGAGGCATGGGGAGGCGATGGATGGGCCAGCATAGAATCATAGAATCACCAGGTTGGAAGAGACCCATTGGATTATCGAGTCCAACCATTCCCATCAATCACTAACCCATGCCCCTCAGCACCTTGTCCACTCGTCCCTTAAACCCCTCCAGGGAAGGGGACTCAACCCCCTCCCTGGGCAGCCTCTGCCACTGCCCAATGACCCTTTCCATGAAATATTTTATCCTGATGTCCCCTGGTGGAGCTTGAGGCCATTCCCTCTCGTCCTGTCCCCTGTCCCTTGGGAGAAGAGCCCAGCTCCCTCCTCTCCACAACCTCCTCTCAGGGAGTTGCAGAGAGCAATGAGCTCTCCCCTCAGCCTCCTCTTCTCCAGGCTGAACCCCCTCAGCTCTCTCAGCCGCTCCTCTTCTTCTCCAGCCCCCTCCCCAGCTTCGTTGCTCTTCTCTGCACTCGCTCCAGAGCCTCAACATCCTTCTGGTGGGGAGGAACCAGAACTGACCCCAGGATTAGAGAAGCGGTCTCCCCATGGCTGAGGCCAGAGGGAGAAGAACCTCCGTTGGGTTCCCATCCTGCTTGCACCATTGCCTCCCCCAGTGCGAGCACACAGAGCAAACTGGGACAGACCCATGGGGACCAGCGCAGCCTTGTGTCCCCAACACTCACGCTGCCGGGCCGGGGACTCATGTCGGGGCCCCCGTAGACCGTCCAGCGGGAGCTCTCCTTGTTCAGCTCCTTGTACTTCCCCTTGAAGACCTCTTCCAGAGCCTCTTGGCTGTAGGCGCAGACGGCTGCGCTGCCCGCCCTGCCCGCCTGCCTGCGGGGACACCAAGGTGGGCGTTGGGGAGAGGGGTGACGTAGGTCCCCAGAGCACCCACAGCCCCCCATGGGGACGGGACTCACCACTGCGAGGCGAAGACGGCGTAGAAGTCGGCGCCACCGCCGCGGCGGGGCAGGGCGAAGGCGTGATGGATGACGTTGAAGGGGAAGCGGCCGGGCTGCGAGCACACCAGCTGCGCCTTGAGGAATGTCGTCCACTTCTTCTGCAGCACCTTGTCCCCTCCGACGTCGCTCTGCGGGAGCCAGGAGGATGTTCAGCCCCGGGCGTCGTGGGAGCCGGGTGTTCCCTCATCGTCCCTCGTCATCGTCCCCGCACCCACCTTGCAGACCCGAGCCACCCGCGGCACCAGGAGCCGCTCAAAGAAGTCAAACTCATCAGCGGTCTCCTCGAAGAAGAAGTAGACCTTGTCATCTCCGGCGATGCTGAAGGAGGCCACGAAGGCAGCGTCGGCTGTGGGTGAGGAGCTGGAGTGAGGAGAGGGGGCAGCGCTGGGCACCTCCCCAGCATGGAACCCTCTCCCCCTGCTCACCCGAAAGCCAACGGAGAAAGGCGTCTGTCTTGAGCTGGGTGCGGTTGCCCAGCGAGCGGGAGATGATGGGCTCGTTGCCCTGGAAGTTGTTCATGGTGCCGGCGTAGAGCTCGCCGTCTGCTTGGAGATGGGGGTGAGGGGTGAGTCCCAGCAGGGACCTCTCCAACCGTTCACCTTCTGCACAACCGTGGGGGCTACTGGCCCCGTACTCACCCACCAGCAGGGCCGTGTAGGTGTGCTGGGGGTCAAAGGGGCACTGGCCCTTCCCATCCAGGAAAGGTTGTCCTCTGCTGTTGGACACCAGCGTGAAGTTCTCCAGATGCTGTGGGAAAGGGGAGAAAAAAAAAATCAGCTGATGGAGTTAAACCAAACCCCAAACCTGCAAGAAGTCGCTACGGTCTGTGGGGAACCTACGATGCTCAGCAAGGGGGGAAACTGAGGCAGGAGATGCTGCCTGGGGTCACCTGGAGAAACTGGCACCCAAAATCGTAGAATTATAGAATAGTCTAGGTTGGAAATGACCATGAAGTTCATCCGGTCCAACCCCCCTGCAGTGAGCAGGGATATTTTAAAGTAGATTACGTTGCTCCAAGCCCCATCCAACCTGGCCTTGGACCCCTCCAGGGATGGAGCAGCCACCACTGCTCTGGGCAACCTGGGCCAGGGCCTCCCCAACCTCTCAGGAAAACATTTCTCCCCAGGATCTCGGGGCAGGGTCACAACCCATCCAGAGGGCCCCATCATCCCCGTTCCTGTCAGGGGGGACACTCACGATGTAGGTGCAGGCGGGGCTGAAGGCGTAGGTCCCACAGACGTAGAGGTGAGTCTGATTCAGGGCCACAAGGACACGGATGAAGTTGAAGCACTCGGTCTGCGGGAAAGAAGGAGCAGAGAATCATTGAATCGTTTGGTTGGAGACCATCAAGCCCAACCGTCCTTGTCCTCTACTGAACCATCCCTGAGCACCTTGTCTTTTAAACCCCTCCAGGGATGAGGACTCCACCACCTCCCTGGGCAGCCTCTGCCAGGGCCGGTAAACCTTTCAGTGAAGAAACTCTTCCTGATGTCCAATCTGAACCAGCCCTGGTGCAACTTGAGGCAACCCTCTCATCCCAACATTTTTTTGTTTTGGGAGAAGAGCCCAGCACCCACCTGGCTCCAAACTCCCTTCCAGGAGCTGCAGAGACCGATGAGTCTCTCTTCAACCTCCTCTTCTCCAGACTCAACAGCCCCAGGTCCCTCAGCTGCTCCACAACCCCTGTTCTCCAGCTCCTTCCCAGCTCTGTTCCCTTCTCCGGACAAGCTCCAGCCCCTCGAGGTCTTTCTTGGAGTGAGGAGCCCAAAACTGAACCCAGGATTTGAGGATTCAAGTCCAAGAGGACAATCCCATCCCTGCTCCAGCTGGCCACTCCATGGCTGATCCAAGCCAGGATGCTGTTGGTTTCTTGGCCACCTGGGCCACTGGTGGCTCCTGTTCAGCCACTGTCAACCAGCACCCCTAGATCTTCTTTCCACCTTCTCTCCTCCAAGCTTAGAGGGTTGCATGGGATTGTTGTGACCCAAATGTAGGATCCAGCACTTGAGGTTGGGGCTGAGCATCCTTGCAGCTCCGTGGGACCCACCCCAAGCCTCCCAATGATGCTTTCTCACCTCTTGGCTCTTCTTCTTAAAAGCACACTCAGAGGTTTTCTGGGCCGTAGGTCCCCACGTTATCTGTGGAAGGAAGAGAGATGGTCCCCAGGCCACGACTGCCCAGCCCGGGTGGGGAAACTGAGGCACGGGGTGGGGCTTAACCTTCCTGAGAGTGGGTGCTGCTCACCGAGGCTTTGGCACGGATGCTGCCTGGGGTGCCGACGCTGAGGGCCAGCACGCGGTCCCGTGTCCCCACGTAGAGCTCCTCCTCGCTCTCGTGCAGGAGGAAGATGTCGTAGTGGGAGACATTGTCCTGGCTGAAACGCGTCAGGGTCCGCCGGGGGTCCCCTGGCAGCAGCAAAGAGGGGGGGTGACAGGGACCGAGGGACACGAGCACTCAAATCACAGCACAAACCATCCCTCCCCAGCAGACGCAGCGTCTCACATCGCCTCTCGGGGAGGAAATGGGGTGCTGCTTCCCCTTGGCTCCCCCACTTCCCTTCCCGGGTCCCCACTTCCCCCCTTGTCCCCTCAGATCCTGCTGGTTGGACACCCCCAAGCTGCAAAACCCGTGCATCCCTCGCCCTCGGATGCTGCTTGTTGTCCTGTAAGAAACAAGGTGTGTTCTCCCCAGTTTGGCGAGATGCTGCATTTGGGGGACACACGACCCCAAGGTGCCACCCTGAGGGGGTTACAAGCCCCCTTGGTGCCCTCAAAAACATCTGGGGCCGCAGGCTTCTTGTTTGGCTTCCCCAGGCCCCCAGAGAGGGAAAAAGGAAAGGGAGATTTTGCAATTCTCAGAAGATCTCGAAAGGGAAGTGGCAGCGCGGGCCGTGGGGGCACCGAGTTTTTCTGCCTGCTCGAATGCTGCCCGTCGTCGGCACCACCAAAATCTTGCCTTGTCGCTTTTTCCCTCCGTCCAGGCTGGCCCTGAGGAGCCCCCCGAGTGCTAGAACCTTCTGGAGCTCCCCCATCCTCATGATATCCCCCATGTCTCCCATCCACCTGCTGCCTCCAGCACCCAGCCCCATCGCTGCCAGCTCTGCGAGAGGGGAAACGAGATGAGGAGGGGTTGATGGAGAGCGGCCCACGGGTCCCAGATGTTGGATGTTCAACCTTGGGGATGGATGCTCAGCCTTGGGGATGGATGCTCAGCCTTGGGAGTGGATGCTCAGCCTTGGGGATGGACACTCAACCCTGGGGATGGACACTCAGCCCTGGCGATGGATGCTCAACCCTGGGGATTGACGCTCAACTCTGGGGATGGACACAACCTTGGGGATGGACTCAACCCTGGGGATGGATGCTCAACCCTGGGGGTGGACACTCAGCCCTGGGGATGGATGCTCAGCTCTGGGAATGGACACAACCTTGGGGATGGACTCAACCCTGGGGATGGACGCTGAGCCCTGGGGATGGACACTCAGCCCTGGGGATGGATGCTCAGCTCTGGGAATGGACACAACCTTGGGGATGGACTCAACCCTGGGGATGGACGCTGAGCCCTGGGGATGGACACAACCTTGGGGATGGACGCTCAACCCCGGGGACAGACGCTCAACCCTGGGGGTGGACACTCAACCCTGGGGGCAGATGCTCAACCCTGAGGATGGATGCTCAACCCCGGGCACAGACTCTCAACCCTGGGGGTGGACGCTCAACCCCGAGGATGGATGCTCAACCCCGGGAATGGATGCTCCAGCACTGTCCTCAACCCAACCTTGCTTGTTGCCATCCTCCCCCCCAGCCTTTCAGCTCTCTCGGGGCTGTACTCACCATGGAGGAAGGTGACGCGGGGCAGGGGTTCAGCGCAGAGCAGGGCAGCCGGCATCATCACCCCCCAAATCAGGCGCAGGGCGGCTGCGGGCATGGCGGGCGGCGGAGAGGATGCACCCCTCGAGGCTCCTGGCACCATCCCTGAGGGAAGGATGAGGGTTAGAGCCAAGTGCAGCTGGGGGCGTGTGGTAAAGAACGGAAGCGAGATGGGGGAAGCCAGCAAGGCAGCACGGGGGGGCCGTGGGGCCCCAGCACCTCAAGTCACCCTGGCATAGGCGGAGAGGTCCCAGCACCCTGCTGGGCTCCGGGTACCAGCTTTGCTCCCAGCACAGGAGTGTCCAGGTTCTCCTGCCTTTGCTGCCCACAGCATCCGCCCCACCAGGGATTCCTCCATCGGTGCCTGGAGGGTCCACAAAATTAGAGGTGGGCTGGGCCACTCCCCTCTTGCAGCTCTTTTTGAAGCTCTTAGAATCATAGAATCATCAGGTCGGAAGAGACCCACCGGGTCATTGAGTCCAACCGTTCCCATCAATCACTAACCCATGTCCCTCAGCACCTCGTCCACCTGTCCCTTAAACCCCTCCAGGGAAGGGGACTCAACCCCCTCCCTGGGCAGCCAGGGACCAATGACCCTTTCCATGAAATATTTTTTCCTGATGTCCAGCCTGAACCTCCCCTGGTGGAGCTTGAGGCCATTCCCTCTCGTCCTGTCCCTTGGGAGAAGAGCCCAGCTCTCTCCTCTCCTTCTTGAGGAAGCCATGGAGAACGAGCAACGTCTGGAGAACCACGTGGTCCCCGAGGTCCCTCACAGGTGGCCACCGTGTCCCCAGCGAGCGACGTTACCTCTCTGGTGGGCGAGGACGGAGCTGGCTCATCTCCACCCCTGGACCATCGGCACCCAACGTGGGTCTGGCCACATGGGGTTGCGGCCAGGAGCCCCTCGTGGGTCCATGCCCAGCGTGGGGCCAAGTCCAGCCTCGCTGCCAGGCTCCCGGCTCGTGGCAGGGCTCCTTGTGGCCCAACCCAGCCTAGCGTGGCCCCGCTGGGGATGGTGGGAACCAGAAAGTCCTGCTGGAAAAGGACGAGCCTCAGCAGGTTGGGAGAGCGGGCGCCTGCGTTGCAGGGAGGGCAGCGAAGCCTGGCGGAGGGAGCTGGGATGGGAGCTGGGGTGCTCTGCTCCTCCAGCTGGGGTGACAGGGGAGAAATGGGGTGCCCCAATGCCTGGGGTCCCTTCCTGGCTTCGAGAAAACTCTGGGATGAGAGCAAAGCAATGTGTTTTTCCTGCTGATGGCAAGGATCAACAGTGGGGCTGAGCATCGCCCCATAAACAGCACCACGGGGTTGAGGATCACCCCCCTCCTTGCCTCACACAGTCCCTGGGGTTGAGCAGCACCCCCAAAACCACCGTTGGGTCTGAGAATCACCCCACAATTAGTTCTGTAAGGCTGAGTATTGTCCCCTTCCAATCAGCTCCGTAGGGCTGAGAATCACCCCACAAACAGCTCCATGGGGTTGAGCATCACCCCACAAACAGCTCCATGGGGTGGAGCATCACTCCACAAACAGCTCCATGGGGTGGAGCATCACCCCACAAACAGCTCCATGGGGTTGAGCATCACCCCACAAAGAGCTCCATAGAGTGGAGCATCACCTCACAAAAAGCTCCATGAGGTTGAGCATCACCCCACAAACAGCTCCATGGGGTGGAACATCACCCCACAAACAACCCCAGGGTTGGAGAATTGTCCCCTACAGGCAACCCCGTGGTGCTGAGCACCACCCCACCACCAACCCCATGGGGTATCATCCCCCAAACACCCCCTGGGGCTAAGCATCACCCCCCAAACAGCCCCGTGGTCACCGTCCTCCAAAGAGCCAACCCTGTCCCAGCAGCCGGAGTCCCTGGAGGCTCCATCCTCCACCCCAGGTTCCTCAGGGATGCCTGTGGGTGAGAAAGCCACCAAACCTCGAGCCCTGGCGTCCCCCAACACCGCAGCCACATCTTTGGTACCCCAATATCCCACTCTAGCCAAGGCTGAGGAGCATCGTGTCCTGTTGGGACCTCCTTACCTGCCTGCCCCCGTGTCCCCATCCTCCTGCCGGGACACGGACCCCCAGGAGGGCAGCGTTGTCCCCACCACCTTACTTGGCTGGGACAGAAAGCTCCTTGTAAAGCACAGAAAGTAGGTTACTCTGCCCCGGATTTCCCACTTGGCGAAGAACTGGCTGAGAAACGGGGCCGCATGAAGGCTTGGACCAGGCGCATTGTTCTGACCTGGGCTGGAGCCACCGGGGGCTGCTGGAGGGGGAGGAGGGATGGGAAAGGGAGCAGAGGCTCCTCGGCGAGGCTGAATCATAGAATCAGAGAATCACCAGGTTGGAAGAGACCCACCGGATCATCGAGTCCAACCATTCCCATCAATCACTAACCCATGTCCCTCAGCACCTCGTCCACCCGTCCCTTAAACCCCTCCAGGGAAGGGGACTCGACCCCCTCCCTGGGCAGCCTCTGCCAGGGACCAATCACCCTTTCCGTGAAATATTGTATCCTAATGTCCATCCTGAGCCTCCCCTGGTGGAGCTTGAGGCCATTCCCTCTCGTCCTGTCCCCTGTCCCTTGGGAGAAGAGCCCAGCTCCCTCCTCTCCACAACCTCCTCTCAGGGAGTTGCAGAGAGCAATGAGCTCTCCCCTCAGCCTCCTCTTCTCCAGGCTGAACCCCCCCAGCTCTCTCAGCCGCTCCTCTTCTTCTCCAGCCCCCTCCCCAGCTTCGTTGCTCTTCTCTGCACTCGCTCCAGAGCCTCAACATCCTTCTGGTGGGGAGGAACCAGAACTGACCCCAGGATTCGAGGAGCCGTCTCCCCAGGGCCGAGTCCAGAGGGAGAAGAACCTCCCTGGCCCTGCTGGCCACGCCGTGTCTGCTCCAAGCCAAGATGCCCTTGGCCTTCTTGGCCACCTGGGCCCCTGCTGGCTCGTGTTCAGTCGGCTGTCAACCAAATGAAGTATTCAGTGAAGGCTCGGGGGGACCATGGTGGGGCTGGGAAAGCCTCTGGAACGCGTTGGCTTAGTGTGAGCCAGCTCTGGGGTAAAGCAAGAGCAGCCACAAGGCAGCTCCAGAGCGGTGGGGAGATGAAGGTCCATCACAGCCCTATCCCAACGCGTTTCTGGGTCCCCTGGACAGAGCAGCCTGGGGAGATTGTAGAATCATAGAATAGTTGGGGTTGGAAGGGACCTCAAACCCATCCAGTTCCACCTCTACCATGGGCAGGGACACCTCCCATGGATCAGGGGCTCCAAGCCCCATCCAACCTGGCCTTGAACCCCTCCAGGGATGGGGCAGCCACCCCTGCTCTGGGCAACCTGTTCCAGGGCTTCATCACCATCACAGCAAAACATTTCTTTGCAAGATCTCATCTCAGTCTCCCCTCTTGCATCTCAAAACCATCTCCCTCATCCTCTCCAACACTCCCTGACTCCCAGCTTTCCCGGAGCCTCTTTCAGCACTGGAAGCTGCTCTAAGGTCTCTGTGGAGCCTTCTCTTCTCCAGACTCAACAACCCCAGCTCTCCCAGCCTGGCCTCGTGTGGGAGGTTCATCCTCCTTGCAAGGAACGGTTGAACCTGTCCGAGGACAGACCCAAACCCATCACAGATTCATCCCTTGAGCTCAACAACTTGAGCCACGATGGTGACCGGGGTAGATGTGAAGCCGGTGGCCACATCGGTGCTGATCTCCTGGCTGCTGAGACTTTCTCTGTGCCTCAGTTTCCCCAAGTGGCTGGGAAATGGGCTTCCCCTGCAGCAGGGAAGAGCGTGGCCCTTCTCTGCTCGATCCCCAAACCCCATCCCGGATCCCCCCAAGGGAGCATCCCAGGGGCGTGGGGAAAGCCGGGATGCTTCCAACATCCAGGAAAAAGTCAGGGGCTGGGGGGGGCTGGTTTTGCTTGGAAGAGGCTCCTTCAATCCCCTCCAAGACCTGGAGCAGGAGGAGATGTGGGGGAGATGAAAAGCGAGGGAGGAGGAGCAGATGAGTGAGGATATGGGAGGATGCAGGGGAGGACTTGGGGGGTGCGGGAGGGAGTAGAGAAGGGATCCAGGAGGTGTGGAATGCAAAGGGTGGGGACAGACGTGGGGCAGCAGGCACAGGAGGACTCCCAGGGGGATGTTGGGGAGCAGAGAGCCGGGGGGGGGGTGGGGGGTGGAGGGCTGCAAAGGAGCTGTGGGAAGAAGAAGAGGGGGGATCCAGGAGGGATGCGCGGGCGAGGATGCAAGGAGGGGGATGCAGGGAAGCTCTGCCTGGGGCTGAGACCTCATCAGCCCCTTTGTCACCGCCTGGCAGCCTCAGAGCTGCTTGGAGGTGTCCCCCAAACCCCATATCCCCCCCTAAGAAGCCTGCACAGCCCCCCTAACCGCCCCCCCCCCCCAGCCCGGTCCCGGTGCCGGTGGTACCGACCTGTGGCAGGGGGGGTTGGAGGGAGCAGCATCCCTGCAGGGCCAGCGGCTCCTGCTCCGGTTGCCATGGCTACGGCTTTACCTCGGCCTCACCCCCCCCTGCCCACCACCCCCCCCCCCAACCCGGACGGACAGACAGACAGACAGACAGACAGACCCAGGAGACAGACGGACACCTGCAGCGGCACAGTCGGGCGCGCGCCCGCACGGAGCTGCACACGCGTGTGCACATGCATGAACGTGCAACACCCCCCCAGATGTGCACGGACACCCCCACCCACCCCGTGCAACACATCTGTCTGGTCCAACACCTCTCAGGATGCGTTCCTCTGCCCCCCCAGACTGTATCGGGTCCTGCACCCCATCTTTGTGCCCCCCCCCGCCTTGATTAGTATCTGTCCCTGCATCCCATCTCTGCATCCCCAAATCTGTACTGCACCCCCATATCCTCACTGCACTCCTGTACTGCATCCCTGCACCCTCATATCCTCACTGCACCCCTGCATCTGCACCCCCACATCCTCACTGCGTCCCTGCAATGCATCCCTGCACCCCCATATCCACACTGCACCTGCATTCCTGCACCCTCATATCCTCACTGCATCCCTGCAACTAAGTCCCTGAACCCTATATCCTCACTGCATCCCTGCACCTGCATCCCGGCACCCCCATATCCTCACTGCATCCCTGCATCCTCATATCCTCACTACATCCCTGCACCTGCATCCCTGTACCCCCACATCCTCACTGCATCCCTGTACCCTCATATTCTCACTGCACCCCTGCAACCTGCATCCCCATATCCTCACTGCATCCCTGTACCCCCACATCCTCACTGCATCCCTAAACCCCATATCCTCACCACATCCCTGCATCCCTGTATCCTCATATCTTCACTACGTCCTTGCACCTGCATCCCTGCACCCCCATATCCTCACTGCATCCCTGTATCCTTGCATCCCTGCACCTCCATGTCCTCACTGCATCCCTCTGCATCCACTCCCTGGCTCAGGTTGCCCAGAGCAGTGGTGGCTGCTCCATCCCTGGAGGGGCTCAAGGCCAGGTTGGATGGAGCTTGGAGCTCCTGACCCTGTGGGAGGTGTCCCTGCCCAGGGCAGGTGTGGAATTGGATGAGCTCTGAGGTCCCTTCCAACCCAAACCATCTCATAGTTCCATAAGTCTCACTTGACATCAACCAGAACCCCCAGATCCCATCCCTGGAGGGGTTCAAGGCCAGGTTGGATGGAGCTTGGAGCCCTTGATCCCGTGGGAGGTGTCCCTGCCCAGGGCAGGGGTGGGACTGGATGGGCTTTGAGGTCTCTTCCAACCCAACCCATTCCATGATTCCATGGGACAGCCTGAGGTGCAGCTCTGGCACCACCAGCTGGTGCAGGATCTGGTCCTGAGCATGGTTCTCCACAGCACCCGATCATGGCTGGTGACCCTTTCTCCCTCAAAGCCTGCCAGCCCAGTCGGCTCCAGCTGATCCCACTTCTCCTTTCGACCCTGTCCTCCTTCCCTTTCCCAGCAGGGGGGGAGCGGGGTGCTGCAAACCCCAAAGCTGGATCTCCACCATCCTGGCTTCCTCCCTCTGCAACCGCCACCTCAGGCGCGTCACTTTGTCCCCAGCTTGGAAGTCCACAACTGGGAGCTGCTCCACGCCACCTGGGTGCCGCTAGCATAGAATCATGGAATGGGTTGGGTTGGAAGGGACCTCAAAGCCCACCCATTGCCACCCCTGCCATGGGCAGGGACACCTCCCATGGATCAGGGGCTCCAAGCTCCATCCAACCCGGCCTTGAACCCCTCCAGGGATGGAGCAGCCACCCCTGCTCTGGGCAACCTGGGCCAGGGCCTCCTTCATGATGAAGAATTTCCTCCTAATGTCTAATCTGAACCTTCTGCCTTCCAATCTAAAGCCACCCTTCTCATCCTCTCCCTGCCCTCTCTGATCCAGAGACCCTCCCCAGCTTTCCTGGAGCCCCTTTCAGCGCTGGAAGCTGCTCTAAGGTCTCCCTGGAGCCTTCTCTTCTACAGGCTCAACAACCCCAACTCTCCAGCCTGTCCTCGCACAGGAGGTTCTCCAGCCCTCACATCATCTCCGTGGCCTCCTCTGGACTCGCTCCAACAGCTCCATGTCCTCCCTGCGCTGAGGACTCCAGAGCTGGACCCAGGGCTCCAGTGGGATCTCACCAAAGAGGAGCAGAGGGACAGGATCCCCTCCCTCCCTGCTGCTCCCACGGCTCTGGACGCAGCTCAGGACACGGGTGGTTTCTGGGCTCCAAGCACACATTGTTGGCTCATGTTGAGCTTCTCCTCCCCCAGCACCCCAAGTCCTTCTCCTCAGAGCTGCTCCCATCACATCATCCCCCACCCTCTATTGAGACCATGGTTTCCCCAACCCAGGTGCAGGACCTTGCACTTGCTGAACCTCAAGAGGTTCTCATAGCCCCACTTCTCCGGCTTTTCCATCCCCCTAAAAGCAGGGAACTGGCTCATCCAGAGCGTCCCTTCCCACCCCACGCTGGGCTTCCCAGTGCTGAGGCCACCCGTGTCCCCCCTCAGCTGCTGCCCCGGTTCCCACGGAGCTCAGGAGGTTGGGAATCATAAGGAGCTTGTGCTTTGCGCTTGGAGCATGAGCCGAGTCCTGCTGTGAGATCTACCCTGGCCCCTTCCCACCCCAAGGGCTGCACCAGCACCCCCCACCCCTGCCTGGTGCCCCCCAAGGGTGCTCTGGGGGTGTCCTGGGATGAGCGATGCCTTGGGGTGCGACCTCGAGGGGTGGCAACAGGCACCAGCTCACATCTCCCCCGCTTTGGGATTAGTGGCACAGCCTGACCTTAATCCCCCCCGGCACGCAGGGGCCGCCGTGGGGCTCCTGGGGCCCCCAGCACCCTCTCCACCACAGTAAAACCCAGTGGCTTCCAAATCTTGGGGTCAGTCCTGGTCCTTCTCCATCTCAGGGATCGCTCCAAGGCTCCTGGCTGGTCTCCTCTGAGTGCGTTTGCCTCAACCAAACCCTGGTGCTCCCACCTGGCCGTTGACCCCAGGTGCCACCACAGAGACCCTGACGCTTGGTTGCACAAGTGAGCAAGGCTGGGTCGTGGTCACCCTGCTCTGAGCTCCTGGTTTCCCTCTTGCCAGGCTCCTGGAGGAGCCCTGAGCTTGGCTCAGACCCTCGGAGCTGCACGAGGAACTGGAGGAACCCTGTCCTGACTCAGTGCTTCAGCCGGAGCGGGGCTGGGGCTCTGGCACAGGTGATTTGTGCATGGTCCCCACAGGCTGTGCAAGGTCCCCATGGGCCATACATGCTCCCCATGGGCTGTGTGAGAGCCCCATGGGGCTGTGCGATGTCTCCAGTGGGTCACGCGAGGTCTCCATCGGGCTCTACAAGGTCCACATGGAACGTGCAAGGTCCCCATGGGCCGTTTGAGGTCTCCATGAGCAATATATGCTCCCCATGGGCTGTGCAAGGTCCACGTGGCATGTGTGTGGTCCCCATGGGGCTGTGCAACGTCTCCAATGGGTCACGCAAGGTCTCCATGGGGCCGTACAAGGTCCACATGGGACGTGCAAGTTCCCCACAGCTGTACGTGGTCCCTATAGGGCCATGCAAGGCCTATACAGGGCCATGCAAGGTTCACATGGGACGCATCTGGTCCTCATGGGACTTTGCAAGGTCTCCATGGGCTTCACAAGGTCCCTGTGGGGCTGTGCAATGTCCCCATAGGGGTGTGCAAGGTGTCCAAGGGCTGTACGTGTTCCCCATGGGGCTGTGCAAGGTCCGTATGAGACGCTTATGGTCCTCATGGGGACATGCAAGTTCTCCTTGGGGTCATGCAAGGTCTCCATGGGGCTTTTGGAGATCCTCGTGGGACCGTGCAGTGAGCCCCCCCCCCCCAAGGCCAAGTGAGCCGTGGGGCACAGACGGTGACGAAGCGATGCCACCAGTTCAGTTCTTCCCAGCGTGACCCAACCCTGCTGTGCCGGGACGCCTGGGTCTCGTGATGGGGTGTGGGGAGGACCCATGGTGCTTCCCGTTGCCTCCTGACCTTGTTTCTCCTCGCAGCGCGGCTGGGCAGGAACAGGAGGTCCCCGAGCGTGGTTGCCTTCCCCGCCACTTATTCAAGATCTCGCTATTTTGGGCACAGCCCTATGACTTTTGGGTCACGGTGGTCCCAAACTCAAGGTCAGGAGGGATTCCCACCTTGGTAGCACAGAAGGGACAAGCCACAGCTCCTTGGAATTGCCGGCTGTGCCGCCTCCTGGCGTTGGGGCATCCTGGAGCTGGCACGGAGACCTGGGGCGCAGGGAGGAGGTGGCAAAGGAGCTGGGGTGTCCCCTGCACCCTACGAGAAACCATCTCTGAGACCCCAAAGGAGGGGAGGTGGGTGCCTTGATGAGACCCTCAAAGGTGGTGGTGCCCCGCACGCCCCTTGGACCCACCACCCTCGTGATGCTCAGCTCTGTTTGAACCCAAATCCAGGGCGGTGGGACCCTGTGTGGCTGGGGGAACCCAAGTATCCAAGCCCTGGGGTGGGGACCTCATGGTGGGCACCCCAGCACCTACCTGGCTGTGGCTGCGCCCCGGCCGCCCTGCCGCGCTCCTTCACATCGCGGCTCCTCAGCGTCGTGCCCGGTAAAGCTGATTACTCACCGGCTTTATGGTTCTCTCCTTCTCCCAGCATTGCCTCCCGCCTCGCTCCAGTGCCTGGCACAGCCTGGAGGGGGGCTGAAGGTCCCCCTGGGGGTGCAAAAGGGGGGTGCCCATGGTGGGAAACCTTTAGGGGAGCAAAAGCGCACTCAGGGGCTCACTCAGGCTCTGCGACCCCTAATCCAGCTCATCCAGGGGAACGTCGGCTCCTCAAAAACCCCAGAGGGAGGAGAGCTCTGAGCTGTCCTCCCAGGTTAATCTGTGGTTTCACTGCAGGTTGTGGGGTGACGTGATGGGAGCAGCTCTGAGGAGAAAGACTTGGGGTGCTGGGGGAGGAGAAGCTCAACATGAGCCAACAATGTGTGCTTGGAGCCCAGAAACCACCCGTGTCCTGGGCTGCGTCCAGAGCCGTGGGAGCAGCAGGGAGGGAGGGGATTCCACCCATCTATTCCTCTCTGGTGAGACCCTCCTGGAGCCCTGGGTCCAGCTCTGGAGCCCCCAGCCCAGGAAAGAGATGGAGCTGTTGGAGCGAGTCCAGAGGAGGCCACGGGGATGATGTGAGGGCTGGAGAACCTCCTGTGCGAGGACAGGCTGGGAGACTTGGGGTTGTTCAGCCTGGAGAAGGCTCCAAGGAGACCTTAGAGCAGCTTCCAGTGCTGAAAGGGGCTCCCGGAAAGCTGAGGAGGGGCTCTGGATCAGGGAGGGCAGGGAGAGGATGAGAGGGGTGGCTTTAGATTGGAGGGGGAAGGTTCAGATTAGACATTAGGAGGAAATTCTTCGTGATGAGGGTGGTGATGCCCTGGCCCAGGTTGCCAAGAGCAGGGGTGGCTGCTCCATCCCTGGAGGGGTTCAAGGCCAGGTTGGATGGAGCTTGGAGCCCCTGATCCATGGGAGGTGTCCCTGCCCATGGCAGGGGTGGGACTGGATGGGCTTCGAGGTCTCTTCCAACCCAACCCGTTCCGTGTTTCTACAAAATCCCATCCCATATATCTCCGCCTCGGGGCTGGGCTTGGGGAGCTCCTGCAAGGACCCCACTCTCAGCATCCCATCCTGCTTTTCCCAATCCCGAGCAGGGTGCTGAGCCCCAGCCCTGCCTGGGAGGCTAAGATAGATCCTTCCCCCCGTCCCGAGAGCGAGCGCAAAGCCCCCCCACCCCAATCCCATCCCCGCGACAGCAATGACGACGGCACACGGGGTGGGAAGGGGTCTCTGTATTGATTTTCGGGAGGAGATACAGGCAGTAATACAGAAGCTTTGCAAGCACAGATACATACGGAGTCTCACCAGATCCCACTGGAGGCAGTGGGAGGGGTCGTGCCGGGGGTGAGGGGGGTGCTGATCCTACCCCTCGAGGCAGGGGATGCTGCGTCGAGGCGCGAAGCCGCAATCTCCATCCGTGGTTGGATGGAGAGGCGCTCGTGCCAGCCCTCAAAATCCAGAAAAAAAAAACCTTCCTTGGTGCCTTCTTGGCAACCAGCCCTGCTCCTGGATGTCCTCGGCCTCATCCTGCCCCGAAAGGAGCTCCTGGAGAGGAGCCCCACGAACAAAACACGGGGAACCCTACTGGATGCACCAAAGAGGGGGTGCAAGGGGCTCCCCCCTGGTTCTGAGCCTGCGGGAGCGAGCTCCGTCCCCTCATCCATCAAATCCATCTGGTCCCGGTGGCTTTGTCCATCCTCTACTCCATCTCCCCCCGGCTGCCGTGCGGGGTCCCCGCTTTGGCTAAGGCACAACTCGGCTGCTTAAAAAAAAAAAAAAGAAGATGAACCCCTAAAAGGCTTCGGAGAAGGTCTTGGATGGACCAAACAGTACATGGAGACGTGGACCAAGGAGCTGGGAAGAGGGGGTGATGCCACCATCACCACCACCGCCACCACGAGACGCCCAGCGTCACCCCCCAAACTGTGGGGAGCATCGAATCCAGAAGGAAAAAGGGAATTTGGGGTTCAGATCCCCCCTCCCCAAAGGCCCCGAAGGCGATAAAGGCGCTCGAGGAGGATGCTCGGCGCCAGCTCAACCTCGGTCCCAGCACCTCAGCGGCTCCGCAAAGAGCTGGAACGCGCAGCTCCGAGCTGGTTGGCTTCTCCGGAGCCGAGATTAAAAAAAAAAAAAAGCTTTGGCAAAAAGGATACAATCTAAATTGCTGATAAACTACAATCTCTTCCTGCAGGGCTGTGCGGCGAACACAATCCTCGGTGTCTTTGGCTGAAGGTTTTAAAAAAAGATTTGGAAGTTGAAAAGCTTTTTTTTTTTTTTTTTTGGTTTGGTTTTTTTTTTTTATAGAAATAGATTTTTTTCTTTACAAAAAAAAAAAATCGAAGCATATTTTAGCATTTTTTTATATATATATATATATATAAAATTCCTGCTATAGAAAACAAAAAAAAAAAAATAACCCAACCTCGGTTTTTGATATGATTTTTTTTTTTTTAAAGGAAAAAACAAAAAATTCTTTTGCTTTGGGAAGAAAAAAGAAACCAGCTCGAGATGGCCTGGAAACACAGGAATGGTGCCACGGAGTTACATGATGCTGCAGTTTTGCACAGCCTGAGCCTGGGGAGGAAGAAAAAGAAAGAAAGAGATTAAAAATGATGATGTTTGGGGTGCTGATTGATGAGAAGCTCAATGTGAGCTGGCACTGGGCGCTCCCAGCCCAGATATCCAGCATCTCCTGGGCTGCAGCTAAAAAAAGTCCCTCCCCAGCTTTCCTGGAGCCTCTTTCAGTCCTGGAAGGTGCTCGGAGGTCTCCTTGGAGCCTTCTCTTCTCCAGGCTGAACAACCTCAACTCTCCCAGCTCGGCTCCAGCTCTTGGATCATCTTTGTGGAGCTGCTCTACAGCCACGTTCTTCTCCAATCCCTCTCCAACTCCACATTCCTTTCCGATCCCTCTCCAACTCCATGTTCTTCTCCAACCCCTCTCCAACTCCACGTTCTTCTCCAACCCCTCTCCAACTCCACATTCCTTTCCGATCCCTCTCCAACTCCACGTTCTTCTCCAACCCCTCTCCAACTCCACATTCCTTTCCGATCCCTCTCCAACTCCATGTTCTTCTCCAACCCCTCTCCAACTCCACGTTCTTCTCCAACCCCTCTCCAACTCCACATTCCTTTCCGATCCCTCTCCAACTCCATGTTCTTCTCCAACCCCTCTCCAACCCCACATTCTTCTCCAACCCCTCTCCAATCCCACATTCTTCTCCAGCCCCTCTCCAACTCCACGTTCTTCTCCAGCCCCTCTCCAACTCCATGTTCTTCTCCAACCCCTCTCCAACTCCACGTTCTTCTCCAATTCCTCTCCAGCTCCATGTTCTTCTCCAACCCCTCTCCAACTCCACGTTCTTCTCCAACCCCTCTCCAACCCCACATTCTTCTCCAACCCCTCTCCAACCCCACATTCTTCTCCAACCCCTCTCCAACTCCACATTTTCTCCAATCCCTTTCCAACCCCACATTCTTCTCCAATCCCCCTCCAACTCCAAGTTCTTCTCCAGCCCCTCTCCAACTCCACGTTCTTCTCCAATCCCTCTCCAACTCCTTGTTCCCCTTCCCAAGAGGATTTTGCAAGCCCAAAGGGATCCAGGACAAGAGGAAAAGCAGAGAGGAGGAGAGGAAGGAGGGACCTCCCAGCGCTGCACAAAGGATGACGCAGGAAGAGAGTGGAAACCCAGCTGGATATGGGGAGGAGTGGCTGATCCACTGGAAGACCTGGGCAGGCTGGAGACTTGGGTGGAGAGGAACCTCGTGGAGTTCAACCAAGGCAAGTGCAGAGCCCTGCAGCTGGGGAGGAACAACTTCATGGACTAGGAGAGGCTGGGGCTGAGCTGCTCTGCAGAGAAGGAACCGGGATCCCGGTGGACACCAAGCCAACCATGACCCAGCACTCGCCCTTGTGTCCAAGAAAGCCAAAGGGATCCTGGGGTGCACGGAGAAGAGTGTGTGGAGCAGGCAACAGGGAGTCTCCTCCCTTCTGCTCTGCCCTAGGGAGGCTCCATTTGGAGTCCTGTGTCCAGCTGTGGGCTCCTCAGCTCAGGAAAGACCAGGAACAACTGGAGAAAGGCCAGCAGAGGGCATGACTAGGAGAAGTCTGGCTGGAAGCTGCCTGGAGGAGAAGGACCTGGGGGTGTTGGTTGAACAGGAGCCAGCAGGGGCCCAGGTGGCCAAGAAGGCCAAGGGCATCTTGGCTTGGAGCAGACACGGCGTGGCCAGCAGGGCCAGGGAGGTTCTTCTCCCTCTGGACTCAGCCCTGGGGAGGCCGCTCCTCGAATCCTGGGGTCAGTTCTGGTTCCTCCCCACCAGAAGGATGTTGAGGCTCTGGAGCGAGTGCAGAGAAGAGCAACGAAGCTGGGGAGGGGGCTGGAGAAGAAGAGGAGCGGCTGAGAGAGCTGGGGGGGTTCAGCCTGGAGAAGAGGAGGCTGAGGGGAGAGCTCATTGCTCTCTGCAACTCCCTGAGAGGAGGTTGTGGAGAGGAGGGAGCTGGGCTCTTCTCCCAAGGGACAGGGGACAGGACGAGAGGGAATGGCCTCAAGCTCCCCCAGGGGAGGGTCAGGATGGACAGCAGGAAGAAATTCTTCCTGGAAAGGGCGATTGGTCCCTGTCAGAGGCTGCCCAGGGAGGGGGTTGAGTCCCCTTCCCTGGAGGGGTTTAAGGGACGGGTGGCCAAGGTGCTGAGGAACATGGGTTAGTGATTGATGGGAATGGTTGGACTCGATGACCTGGTGGGTCTTTTCCAACCTGGTGATTCTACGGTTCTATGAAGATGAGAAGACTGGAGCATCTCTCTTAAGAGGAAAGGCTGAGAGACCTGGGTCTGCTCAGCCTACAGGAAGCATCCCATCCGTGCTGGTCACTATCTAACAGACCGTTCAGTGATGCCCAGAGACAGGACAAGGGCCATGGGGCACAAACTGGAACACGGCAAGTTCCACCTGAACCTGAGGAGAAACTTCTTTCCCGTGCAGGTGATGGAGCCCTGGACCAGGCTGCGTAGGGAGTGCATGGAGCCTCCTTCTCCCGAGAGATCCAACCCTTCCTGGGTGTGATCCAACCCTACCCGGAGGTGATCCTGTGCACCCTGTAGGTGGATGGAGGAGCTCCAGAGGGCCCTTCCAACTCCAGCACTCTGTGATCCTGTGACGTGGTGACTCACCTGCCTGCGGGGGCTGGAGCTCCCCAGGAGGTAGTTTCGGGACACCAGGCTGTCCCCGAGGCCGATGCCGGAGTCTCCCATGCTGCGGTAGCTGCGGGTGACGGTCACGCTGGAGGTGGACGAGCCCGAGGAGACGGTGTTGATGCCGGAGGTCTGGGTACCTGCCTTGTCGGCCGGCTGCCCGCACGTGCCGCACACCACGGTGCGTGAGCGGAGGTTGTACTCGCCGGGGTCCCCGGAGCCGCTGCAGCTCCCCTAGATGGGATGGGGAACAGAGAGAAGGACCTTGAGCACCTGCCTGAACATCTTCTGCCTTGAGAACCCTCCCCTGAGCACCAAAGTGACCCAGGAGAGCTCTTCAAGGTGGTCTTCAACTCCTCTTCAACTCCTCTTCAAGTTGCGAGTCTGCGTTTCACCCATCCCCTCCACCACATGGTTTAAAAATGATAAATATAATTATTATTATTATTATTATCCCGAATTCCTGGTGCTGCCACACTCAGATGGTTGAACCAACCCTGCTGCCCTGTCCTTGCACCCTGGGCTCTCAGCACACAGGAGACATCTCAGCTGTGCTTCTCCTGCTCCTCTAAGAGCATCCTGATGATTCTATGATTCTATGATTCTCTTCCTCGCTGGCTGGGAGAGCGCGAGCTGCCTCCTTTCCAGTGGGAAAGTCGCTCTTGGAGAGGATTCAGCCCCGAGAATCCAGCCAGTGCTGGCCCACAGAAGCTTGGCTCCTCCATCCAGGGATAATCGATACCCGTCTCGACACGGTTCTTCAGCTCCAGAGAGCTCAGAAGAAAGGGGATGACGGACGCCCCATCCTGCTCCTGCCACGCAGAGTCCCTGTGATCAGCATCCAGCAGATCGCTGGCTGGATCGAAGAACACCGACGGCATCTCCGCGCGTGATTCCTGCAGGAATTTCATGGCCGAGACAGATCTCTCCCTCGAGACAGGCTGGTGGAGCTCCTGGGCTGCAGCCAGGGTCGTTGTCTTTGATACGAGGAGAAGTGGCTGCAGCTCCTGGCAGGCTGCCTGCTCCCTGCCCTCTGCCCGGCGCTCTCCTCGGTGCGTATTTCAGCTCTGGGCGAGCAGCGAAGGACAAAGTCACCTCTGGATTCGTTCCAGCACCTTTGTGAGGCGGAAAAGATGGATGAGCTGGCACGGAAAGGCCCATCAACGTCCCACCATCCTGTCCTCCACCTCCAAGCAATGAGAGGTGCCAGCTCAGCCTCCATCCCGGATCCTCCATCCCTTTTCACGGCAGGTCAAGGTTCCTCAAAGTTGGAGATGACTTCCAGCAAGGTCTCTAGAGCATTTTTGGTCAGCAGTAATCTTCTTCAGGTGCTAAAGGTCCACTGGCTTCTCCTGTGTGGAGAGAGCAGCCTCCCAGCTGCCTTCTCCTATAAGGCCTGATGCTGCGTGATGCTGAGCTGTGTCCCACACTGACTCCCAGCTCCTCCAGCCCTTTTCACAGCAGGTCAAGGCTCCTCAGGATTGGAGATGACTTCCAGCATCTCCTCCAGGTACCAGAGCTCCGTTGGCTTCTCCTGTGTGGTTGGTTCCACAGCAGCTTCCCAGCTGCCTTCTTCTATGAGATGTGATCCTGTGTGATGCTGAGCTGCGTCCCACACTGACTCCCAGCTCCTCCAGCCCTTTTCACGGCAGGTCAAGGCTCCTCAGGGTTGGAGATGACTTCCAGTAAGGTCTCTAGAGCTTTTCTTTGGTGAACAGTAATCTTCAGGTGGTAAAGGTCCATTGGGTTCTCCTGTGTGGAGAGAGCAGCCTCCCAACTGCCTTCTCCTATAAGGCCTGATCCTGCGTGATGCTGAGCTGCCTCCCACCCTTCCTAGGAACAGCCCTGAGCTCCTCTGGTGTCCCTTCAACAGGACCCCTGGGACCAGCACCATACTCACATGTTGATGGCGGTGGTGGATGTTCACTTCATCCTCGTCTTCATCCTCATCTTCATCGTTGATGATCACGGTGCGGACCAGTTTCCGCATGGCCACCTCCTGCGGGGGGAACAGGAAAGGAGTTGGAGGGGGTTCGGTGCCCGCTGGTGCCCCCGTGCCCTGCGCTGGGGGTGTCCTCAGGTTCTCACCTCCCCGTTGGAGTTGATGAGGGCAGTGCGCAGGCTGTCCCCGCAGCCCCAGCTGCTCTGGGCTTTCCACACCAAGTTGCTGGGGGGGCTATGGGTGGCCCCGGCTCCCGAAGCCCAGATCTAGGGAGAAAAGAACAGAGTAGAGCAACATCTCAGGGCTACGGAGCCCAGAGATCACAGAATCATAGAATCACCAGGTTGGAAGAGACCCACCGGGTCATCAAATCCAACCGTTCCCATCAATCACTAACCCAAGTCCCTCAGCGCTTCATCCACCCGTCCCTTAAACCCCTCCAGGGAAGGGCGGTTGTCCCCCCAAAACAGCCACTGTTGACCTGGTTCCCATCACTCTGCATCATCAGCAACCCCGGTGGGTTTGGGATCTCATCTGGATCCTTCACCAACTCACCGTGACCACCTGGCCAGCCCTCAGAGTGAACTTCGGGGGGAAGCGATAGGTGATGGGGGGATCATCTCCGTTCTGACGCTTGATCTGCCAGTTCCCCATCGCCTGATCCTGGAAGAGAGAGAGAGAGAGAAGCAACCTTGAGATCCCCTGATTCCTCCCCAGCTTGTCCCAGTTGACCTCCTACCCGTGGAATGAATCATAGAATCATGGAATGGGTTGGGGTGGAAAGGACCTTAAAGTCCATCCAGTCCCACACCTCCCACTGCACCAGGGGCTCCAAGCCCCATCCAACCTGGCCTTGGACACCTCCAGGGATGGAGCAGCCACCACTGCTCTGGACAACCTGGACCCTCGGGGTAAAACATTTCTCCCCAAGATCTCATCTCAAACTCCCCTCTTGCAGCTCAAAACCGTTCCCCCTCATCCTATTGCTGCAACGCCAGATCAAGAGCCCCTCCCCAGCTTTCCTGGAGCCCCTTTCAGTCCTGGAAGCTGCTCTAAGCTCTCCTCAGAGCCTTCTCCAGGCTGAACAACCCCAACTCTCTCAGCCTGGCCTCCTGCAGGAGGTTCTCCAGCCCTTGGATCATCTCCATGACCTCCTCTGATCTCACTCCATCTCCCTCCTGTGCTGAGGCCTCCAGAACTTAACACAGGTTTAATTCCAGGTGAGTGGGGCTGAACTACACCCCCCAGAGACCCTCCCCAAAAGCAAACCAACCTCATTGGACTTGTTCCTGAGACGGACGAATCTCCCCTCCAGGTCCACCTCCTCCACGCCGACGCGGCCGCTTGTCCGGGCGTGGTGGGAGAAGCTGGTCCGGCTTTCACTGTCCTCCAGCTTCCTCTTCTTGGAGGAGCCTTGGGTGGACACGTGGCTACGGGACGTGCCTTTGTGGGACGAAGGGCTGGGAGACAACCTCAGCCTGGGCAGGAGGAGAAGGAGAGGTGGAGTCAGAGAAGAAATGAAAGCTGGGGGACCCGTGTAGCTCACGGAGCTCTGCGCTCACCGCTCCTCCTCGCCCTCCAGCAGCTTGCGGTAGGCGTTGATCTCCATGTCCAGAGCCAGTTTGATGTCCAGCAGCTCCTGGTACTCATCCAGCTGCTGTTGCATGCGCGCCCGCATCTCAGCCATCTCCCGCTCCTTGTCGGAGAGCAGGCGCCGGTTGGTCTCGCGTTCCCTGGCCAGAATGTCCTCCAAATCATGCAGCTTCGCCTCCTTGGCCGCCAGCTGTGGAGGGAGAGAAGGTGAGGGTGGCTGCTCCACCTGAGGACGCCGCCAGGAAGGGACCGTCCCCGGGGGTGGACACAGGATCATAGAAAATCATGGAATGGGTTGGGTTGGAAGGGACCTCGGAGCCCATCCAGTCCCACCCCTGCCATGGGCAGGGACACCTCCCACTGGATCAGGGGCTCCAAGCCCCATCCAGCCTGGCCTTGAACCCCTCCAGGGATGGAGCAGCCACCACTGCTCTGGGGAACCTGGATCAGGGTCTCCAGATCCTCACAGGAGAACATTTCTTCCTAAATTCTCATCTCAAACTCCCCCATTTCAGCTTCATTCTACAGGACGCCCATGGTCCCAACTCACCTGCTTCTGCAGCTGGCTGACTTCAGAGGAGAGGTTGTCGATGCGGATGCGGGTTTGCTGCAGCTCCTCGTGGGCAGCACCCACCATGTTGCTGTTCCTCTCAGCCGACTGCTTGGCGTTCTCCAGCTGGAGGAGAAGAATCACAGAACCATAGAACCACCAGGCTGGAAAAGACTCACCGGATCATGGAGTCCAACCATTCCCATCAATCACTAACCCGTGTCCCTCAGCACCGCGTCCACCCGGCCCTTAAACCCCTCCAGGGAAGGGGACTCGACCTCCTCCCTGGGCAGCCTCTGCCAGGGACCAATCACCCTTTCCGTGAAATATTTTTTCCTGCTGTCCATCCTGAGCCTCCCCTGGTGGAGCTTGAGGCCATTCCCTCTCGTCCTGTCCCCTGTCCCTTGGGAGAAGAGCCCAGCTCCCTCCTCTCCACAACCTCCTCTCAGGGAGTTGCAGAGAGCAATGAGCTCTCCCCTCAGCCTCCTCTTCTCCAGGCTGAACCCCCCCAGCTCTCTCAGCCGCTCCTCTTCTTCTCCAGCCCCCTCCCCAGCTTCGTCGCTCTTCTCTGCACTCGCTCCAGAGCCTCAACATCCTTCTGGTGGGGAGGAACCAGAACTGACCCCAGGATTCGAGGAGCGGCCTCCCCAGGGCCGAGTCCAGAGGGAGAAGAACCTCCCTGGCCCTGCTGGCCACGCCGTGTCTGATCCAAGCCAAGATGCCCTTGGCCTTCTTGGCCACCTGGGCCCCTGCTGGCTCCTGTTCAACCAACACCCCCAGGTCCTTCTCCTCCAGGCAGTTTCCAGCCAGACTTCTCCTAGTCTGGAGCTGCTCAGGGTTCTTGTGCCCCAAGAGCAGGACCCAGCATTTGGCCTCGTTAAACCTCATCCCATTGGTCTCAGCCCATGGATCCAGCCTGTTCAGATCCCTTTGGAGCCTCCCGACCCTCCAGCAGATCCAGCTTCTACCCAGCTCAGTGTCACCCACAAACTCGCTAAAGGTGCCCTCGATGCCTTCATCCAGGTCATCGATAAAGACACTGAACAGGGCTGGACCTGTGGGTTAACACCCCGGCACCCTCTGCGCTCCTCAGGGAAGGGTGGGAAGATGGCACGTGGGTGCTGCTCACCTTCGCCCCGTACGTCTTCTCCAGTTCGTCCTTGTAAAGCCTGATCTGGGCTTCGTGCTGGCTCCGCAGCTCCTGCAAAGCTTCGGAGAGCTTGCTCTCAAACTCCCGCTGCCGCCCATTGTCGATCTCCACCAGCCGCGTCTCGTGACGGCGCTTGGTCTCGCGCAGCTCCTGGGGACAGAGCAGGGGACACGGTGTCACCTCGGGGTTGGATCAGCTTGGGGATGGGGACACAAGGTATAGAGGAGTGTTAATTAGCCTGAGCGACCTCAGCACCAGGGTGGCAGATCATAGAACCATAGAATCACCAGGCTGGAAAAGACCCACCAGATCATCGAGTCCAACCGTTCCCATCAATCACTAACCCATGTCCCTCAGCACCTCGTCCACCTGGCCCTTAAACCCCTCCAGGGAAGGGGACTCAACCCCCTCCCTGGGCAGCCTCTGACAGGGACCAATCACCCTTTCCCTGAAATATTTTTTCCTGATGTCCATCCTGAGCCTCCCCTGGTGGAGCTTGAGGCCATTCCCTCTCGTCCTGTCCCCTGTCCCTGGGGAGAAGAGCCCAGCTCCCTCCTCTCCACAACCTCCTCTCAGGGAGTTGCAGAGAGCAATGAGCTCTCCCCTCAGCCTCCTCTTCTCCAGGCTGAACCCCCCCAGCTCTCTCACCTCGCTGTAAATGTTCTTCTGGAACTCCAGCTCTTCCTTCAGCGTCTGCAGCCGGTTCTCGGCGTCCACACGGCGCAGCATCTCATCCTGCAGCTGCTTCTTGGCTTCACTCAAGGCGCTTTCCAGCTGGAGGGAATTGAGAAGGATCATCAGGACCAGCTCATGGGGATTCTCCAGGCGCTGGCTGGGCACCCACCACCCAGCGGTGGGACAGGGGGAACAGAGCCGCCTCTGCTCACCTTGGCCACCTGCGCCCTCAGGTCCCGCACTTCGTTCTCCAGGTTCCTCTTCTCGCTCAGGGCTGTGGAGAGCGCAGCCTCCTTGGAGTTAAGCAGAGCCTCCACGTCCTTCAGACGCGCCTGGGCGGCCAGCAGGTCCCCTTCCTTCTTGGCATTCCTGCAAGGAACCAGATGGAAAGGATGAGCGGCAAGGTGGGGAGCAACCTGCACCCTCACCCCAAGCACCTGGAGCATCCTGTCCACTTAGTGAATCATGGAATCAGTGAGGTTGGAAAAGCTCTTCAAGCTCATCCAGTCCATTCACCACCCCAGCTCACCAAACCACGTCCCAAAGCACCACGGCCACGTGGTTTTTGAACCCCTCCAGGGATGGAGACTCTATCGATGCCCTGAGCAGCCTCTGCCAGGGCTTCACCCCTCTGACATAAAGGAATCTTTCCCAATATCCAACCTGAACGGCCCCTGGCACCACTCGAGGCCATTCCTTCTCGTCCCATCGCTTGTTCCTTGGGAGAAGAGCCCAGCACCCACCTCACTCCAACCTCCTCTCCAGGAGCTGCAGAGAGCTACGAGGTCTCCCCTCAGCCTCCTGTTCTCCAGGCTAAACACCCCCAGGTCCCTCAGCTGCTCCCACAACCCCTGTTCTCCAGCCCCTTCCCCAGCTCCGTTCCCTTCTCCAGACACCCCCCAGCTGCTCAATGTCCTTCTTGGAGTGAGGGACCCAAACCTGAACCCAGGATTCAAGTCCAGGGGGACAACCCTGTCCCTGCTCCTGCTGGCCACCCCATGGCTGATCCAAGCCAGGATGCTGGTGGCCTCCTTGGCCACTGAGGTGCAGGATTGTACCCAACACCAAAAGGACCCAGCGAGCCCAGCCTGGGGTTGGGTCTCGTTGAGCAGGAGGGGCTGGGAAGCACCAGGAGAGGGGTGGGGGACAACGGGGTGAGGAGGTGCAGCATGCACTGCAGCATCACCCTCACTCGTCAGGGTGCGGTGGGTCCCGGCACGGGATCAGGATGGGTCTCTGTGCAACCTCAGAGCCTCGACACCCTCCCGTGCCTCAGTTTCCCTCCTCTGACAGCCGGTCAAGGCCATTCCTTGCAGGCATTCGCTTCCCCGCTTAGGGAATTCGATCGCACTAAGCCACCGAAACGCAGCCTCTGACGCTATTTTGGTAGGTCCTATAAAAAGCAAAGCCCCGCTGCTCCTTCTGCAGCTCCCAGCGCCCATCAGCACGGCTCGCGATGGACTTTCTCAGCCCACCGCCCTCCAAATCGGCTGGAAGAGGCAGGATGCGCCCAGGAACCGGTGCTGGTGCCCTTCGTCCGGGGGCGAGCGCGGGCCGCGTGCCAGCATTCCTGGGGCGCTGAGCACGCACCCGCGGCATTAGATCACGGCTAAAAAAAATAATACCAGGGAGGGGCTGGCGGCGCAGATGGGGCTCAGCCTGCTCTGGCCGCAGGGTCTGGCCCTGGCGCGGCGAGGAGAACACCAACAGCCACTGCTGAGGAGGCGCTTCCACTCCTCCTCCCCATGGGGAACCCAAGGATGAGTAGGGACCTCGGCTTGCGTGGAGGTGGGGAGCTCCTTGCTTGGCCACCGGCAGGTTTTCCTGCTTTTCTTTCTGCTTTCTGACCTGAGCTGGTGCTGAGGGGTTGTTCTGAGATCTTTACGTCCCCACAAGGTCCTGCTGTACTGGATGAGCCCCCTCGTCCCGCCTTGGTCCTTCCAGTGCAACCCACTCCTTTCATGCCACTGACTCATAGGAGAAAAATGCCATCTGGGAGCAGATCTGGAGCCTCCTCAGCTCGTTGCAAGCAATATTCAAGGCTGAGTTTTCCCATCTGGCAGCTGCTCATCCTTGCAGCCAAAGTGGCCACCCCAGCCCCGCCGGCAGGGTTGGATCCTGCTCTCCTGGATGGAGTTAACCACCTCTTAACTCTAGGAGGCACGTGCCCTTGGTGTTTTGCTCCTGCAGCTCTTTGCTCAGGGTGCCAGCTGCGGAGATTTGGGCACGGCCGGGGGTCACTGGCTCTTTGGGATGGGACTTGGGGCACGTCCTGAAGCCTTTGATTCTTTAGGGGACACCAGGAGCCCTAGGACTAAGTCACTACGTGAAATAGGGAGGGGAAAATGCCAACACGAGACGGTTAACGGCGGTGAGAGGTTCATCCTCTTCAGGGACTGGAGGGCTCCAGGGCTCAGAGCAAAACGCAACGATGCCCAGAAAGCCTTACGGTAAATCTCCAAATTGTCCAGGACAAATCCATTGTGTCCAGATCTGGAATCCTCAACAGAAGAAGGAGATGGAGCTGTTGGATCGGGTGCAGAGGAGGCTACAAGGATGATGTGAGGGCTGGAGAACCTCCTGTGTGAGGCCAGGCTGAGAGAGTTGGGGTTGTTCAGCCTGGAGAAGGTTCTGAGAATACCTCGGAGCGACCTTCCAGTACCTGAAGGGGCTACAGGAAAGCTGAGGAGGGACTGTTCACAAAACCTTGTGGTGATAGGACGAGGCGCAATGGGGATAAACTGGAGAGGGACAGATTTGGGCTTGATATAAGGAGGAATTTCTTCACTATGAGGGTGGGGAGGCCCTGGAACAGGTTGCTCCATCCCTGGGGGTGTTCAAGGCCAGGTTGGATGGGGCTTGGAGCCTCTGATCCAGTGGGAGGTGTCCCACTTGGATGGGCTTTGAGATCCCTTCCAACCCAAGTTATTCTATGATCCTCATTCCAGCCCAGCCAGGGTTTGGTTTTTCCCCTCTCCTCCCATCGGCTCCTGCTTTTCTTCCCCCCGCAGCCTCCCAGGCTCCAGCTGGCGCTGGGCTAAAAATAAAAACACCCATGGCAGCTGCGTCGCTCCTGTTTCCCTCGGCGAAGGGGATGAGGAGGGACCTTCCTTCTTCTCCTCGAGGGGTTCACAGGTCTCCTAGAGCCTAAGAGATCCCAAATCCTCTGCCAGCCAGCAGATCCACCCTGGAAAGATTCTGTGCCTGCAGCCAGGGGAGACACGGGCTCAGCATCCTGCAGGATTTGATCCTCCGTGCTGGGAGAATCGAGTGTAAACACAAGCATTTATCGAAGCCAAGAGGAGAAAACATGACAGAAGCACCAAATCCTCAAGAAACAAATGTCTCGAGAGAGAAAGGATGGAGGGGAAAAAGGGCCTCAAGATGTTTTATTTTTAGCTTTTAAAAGCAGGAAGGAGGGGGGGGGGGGGAAAGAAAGAAAATTGCAGCTGAGCTGCCAGAAAATCCAAATGTTAATGGAAAGTTGGACCCGTTCTGGCTGCGCTCAGCACAGACGCAGAGAGGAGCCTGCGAAGGGATGGATTGAAAAAGAGCCAGGGCTGAAGAACCTCGGGGTGGACGGTCCTTGCAGGCGGTTCAGGAGCTGCTATCGCTCCTCTTTGCTCGGCCCCGAAATCCCAGCCCAGAAACCTGGCAGGGTTGGGCTCTCCCTTCGGAAAAGCCGGAGCTGATGGGAGGTGAGGAGCGTTAGGCACGTGCCAGGCTGCCTCTTCTCCCAAGGGACAGGGGACAGGACGAGAGGGAATGGCCTCAAGCTCCACCAGGGGAGGCTCAGGATGGACATCAGGATGAAATTTTTCATGGAAAGGGTGATTGGTCCCTGTCAGAGGCTGCCCAGGGAGGGGGTTGAGTCCCCTTCCCTGGAGGGGTTTAAGGGCCGGGTGGACGAGGTGCTGAGGGACATGGGTTAGTGATTGATGGGAATGGTTGGATTCGATGATCCGGTGGGTCTCTTCCAACCTGGTGATTCTATGATCCTGTGGAGGTGCCTGCCCTCTCCAAGAAGCCAAACCCACTTCGATGCATTGAAGGAACCACCCTTTGGGTTCACCCAGCCCTAATGACCATGAGCCCAGGCTGCTCCCGCGGGCGGAACGGAGCTCGGGAAGGACGGAGCTTCACGCGCTGGAAGGGAATCAAGGGGATGGGATGGAGCCAGTGGGAGAATTGGGTGTTTCCTCTCCCTCCCCGCCTCCACGTCGCAAGCGCCGCACCCTGCCAAGGTGCCAAGTCAGGCGATCTCCCCGGCTCTAAATCTCTCTGCACGTCTGGGGTTTGCTCCTTGCCTGGAGCCTGCAACCCTGCCACAAAACTGGGGGGATGCTGTCCCCCCCAAAAAGACTGTATGACACGTTTCCAGCTTGGTAAAGTGAGGTAAGAGAGGCATCACGTGCTCAAGGAGATTTGTGAGGGATCTGATTGCCTGGAGGACCAAGAAAACCCGCTCTGCTCTGCCTTGGACTTGCTGCTTTGCAAGATGCTGCCTCCAGCATCAAGGATTGGTGCCTCCAGCATTGAGAATTGGTCCCAGGGATTGTTTACTCATTCCAGGGACCGTTCTCCCATCGAAGGGATCATTGTCACATCCCAAGGATCATTCTCCCATTGAAGGGATCTTTGTCCCATCGTAGGGATCATTTTCCCATCACAGTGACCATTCTCAAGAACATGATTTAGTGGTAGGTTTGGACTCAATGATCTAAGAAGTCTTCTCCAACCTAGTGATTCTACGATTCTATAATTCTGCCCCCTCTCAGGGATCATTTCTGCATCCCAGGGATCATTGTCCCATCAAAGGGATCATTGTCCCATCCCAGGGATCGTTCTCGCCATCCCAGGGATCATTCTTCCATTGAAGGGACCATTGTCCCATCCCAGGGATCATTCTCACATCAAAGGGATCATGGTCCCATCATAGGGGTCATTCTCCCATCCCAGGGATCGTTCTCTCCCATCGTAGGGATCGTTCTCGCCATCCCTGGGGTCGTTCTCCCATCCCAGGGAGCACTGTCCCATCCCAGGGATCGTTCTCCCATTGTAGGGGTCGTTCTCCCGTCCCAGAGATCATTCTCCCATCCCAGGGATAGTTCTCCCATGTAGGGGGTCATTCTCCCATCCCAGAGATCATTCTCCCATCCCAGGGATCGTTCTCCCATTGTAGGGATCGTTCTCCCATCCCTGGGGTCATTCTCCCATCCCAGGGACCACTGTCCCATCCCAGGGATCATTCCCCAATGCAGAAGGTGAAGGTCCCCCAGGGCAAACAGCAGGACCAGCATAAGGAAAGTCATTCTTGGGAAAACCTCTGCGATGGGGCAATGGGAACGTGGCAAAGCAGCTTCTCCCAGCTCCTGACTCATCCTTGCCGCTGCGCCTTTGCCAAATCACCAGGATAAACAGAAGCTGGTCTCCTAGCAGGGGATCTGTAAATAGCCAGCGCGATGTATAGCAAGGACAACATCTGCACAGAGCTGGCATCCTGTCCGGCACCAAACCCCTGCCAAACGGCAACCAGGGGATGCCCGAGGTGGCCGGGATCAAAGAGGCATGGAAACGGCCTCCATCCTCCTGCGTCAGCTGCGCCCAAGACCCTTCCCGGTGCCGGGGTTGGTGCCAACCACGCCGCACGCTCATCCCTGGGGCTGAAGGGCTCGTCCCGCAGAGTGAGAACAGCTAGTGGGCACCTCCTAAGAGCTGGGCTTTCCCTTCTTGGAAATCCTAAAAATGAACCAAAGCCTCTGCTTTGTTCAGCCTGGAGAAGAGGAGGCTGAGGGGAGACCTCGTTGCTCTCTCCAAGTCCCTGAGAGGAGGTTGTGGAGAGGAGGGAGCTGGGCTCTTCTCCCAAGGGACAGGGGACAGGACGAGAGGGAATGGCCTCAAGCTCCACTAGGAGAGGGTCAGGATGGACAGCAGGAAGAAATTCTTCATGGAAAGGGTCGTTGGTCCCTGGCAGAGGCTGCCCAGGGAGGGGGTTGAGTCCCCTTCCCTGGAGGGATTTAAGGGCCGGGTGGACGAGGTGCTGAGAGCCATGGGTTAGTGATTGATGGGAATGGTTGGGCTCCATGATCCGGTGGGTCTCTTCCAACCTGGTGATTCTATGATTCGCTGGGAACCAGAAAAGAGCATTTCACAGGGAGGCAAATGGATCTTTCGGTGCTGAGTTCCTCAAAATCCTGCTCATTCCTGCCCCTCCACGACACCAGGAGCCTCGCCGAGTGTCGCAGCTACACCCCAAGTCTAGAGATCACAGCGGATACCTCCAGGAATCGCCTACAAATCCTCCCCACGAAGCCTTTAAGGAGCTTTTCTCCTTTCTCTGGCTACACGGGAGCGAACGCCTTGCACCCACAGCCTCGCCTTGCAACGGGGAATCGCAATCGAGCTTCAACAGCATCAAAAAAAAGCGATGCACGAGACCACGGCGCGGACCCATGCTCCCCTCGCTACTCAAAAAGCTAGAAAAGTGATTCCAGAGAATGAATAACCTATTAAAAAGGCTCCCCCCCCCCCCTCCCCTGTGCAGGCTGGGGAGCCCCCGGTGCCGCTCACGCCCCGTCCCGGGTTGTCACGCCAGTGCCGGTGACTCATCCCAGTCCTTGCCAGCGGCTCGGAATGGAAATCCCAAGTCACCAAGTGACGTGTCTGTTTGGGCTGAGTCCCCCCCTGGCAACAGGAGGGCTTCACAGTTTTGAAGGGTGGTCGGTGTTACCAGAGGGGTTTTAGAGCTGGAAAAGTGGGATTTGCTGGCTCCTAGGTGGGGGAATGGATGGGATTTGGCTTTCCGCTCCCTACGCTGCCCTGAGTGAGCTTTGCATCGGGCATAAATATCTGTGTGTGCCTAGACAAGGGGCAGGGTTTATTCTCCACAGATGCTTTCCCCGGTGTGGAGAAGGCGCAACAACATCTCACTGGTTCTGCTGGTGCCCTCCTGCTTGCAAAACCCCTGTTCCCAGCTGCTTTCAGCTTTTCCAGGGTGCAAGAAGCACGGATGCAAAGAGCTGGGAAAGAGCAATCGGCTGCTGGAAGCCACTCGTGTCACGAATGTGCCAACCTCAGCTCCGCTCGCGGCTGAGCCTGAGATGAGTAACAACGAGGATAGAATTTCTCTGTGGATTCCCATCACCAACAAAGCCCTGGGATACCTGGAACAAGCAGAGCGCCAGGTCTCCTGACTGGGATCATGTGCAAAAGGCCACTAGTCGCAATTTGATGTGGTAAAACTGCTCCAGCCCCAGGTTTGTCCCCAAAGCTGCGGCTGCGGAGCTCAGCAGGAAAAATCCTGCATGGTAGTTCTAGCTGTGCCAGGGACTGGCCGATCCCAGCGTTCCCAGAGGGAGGGCTGGTTCCTTGCTGGCAAAACCCGCATTTTTCCATTGCAAAAAGTCAGCCAGGATTTGGAAACCCCCAACTCGCAGCACCACAAACCAACACTGACCCATCGCCAGCTCAGCACCAGCCCAACCCAAGCCTTACGAACGCGCCGGCTCGCCTTTCGCTGCCTTCCCAGAGAAACCTTTGACTCGGTTTATCTAAAAGACACGTCACGGCCTCGGCTTAAACCACCTTAAATAAAAATTAAAGCGATAAAGTCCTCCAGCAGGAAAAAAAGGAACCGTCTAAAAAAAATAACAACGGGGTTTGTGCCAGAAAGGAATTTTTTTTTTACGCAGAGCTCCCCAGGGATGGGGCAGCCACCACTGCTCTGGGCAACCCGAGCCAGGGCATCACCACCCTCACAGGGAAACATTTCTCCCTAAGATCTCATCTGAACCTCCCTTCTTTCAGCTCAAAACCGTTCCCCATCATCCCATCCCTGTATTCGTTGATCTGGAGCCCCACCCCAGATTTCCCGGAGCCCCTTTCAGCACTGGAAGCTGCTCTAAGGTCTCTGTGGAGCCTTCTCCAGGCTGAACAACCCCAACTCTCTCAGCCTCGTACAGGAGGTTCTCCAGCCCTTGGATCTTCTCCGTGGCCTCCTCTGGACTCGCTCCAACAGCTACATGTCCTCCCTGTGCTGAGGACTCCAGAACTGGACACGGGGCTCCAGGTGGGTCTCACCTGCGGGATAGAATCCTTCTCTCCCTGCTGCTCCCACTGCCCTGGATGCAGCCCAGGACGTTGTTGGTTTCCGAGCTGCGAGTGTGATTTGCTGGAAAAGTTTTTTTTCTAACATCATTTTCTTTGCACATAAAGCCACTCCTCGCGCTCCCACAGAAATCCCAGCACAAGGGAGCCACTTCAACGCATCCTTCTCTCGATAAATAAGAAACGCAAAGCCTATAAAACCACCTGAATGGATGAAGACAAAGTGCAGATTTCCAGATCTCCTTGAGGGATTTGAGACGGCGCAGGGAGGCTCTTATGATGTTGTTAAAAACAGGGAGCTGACTCACATGTATTAATCACGTCTTCGGGACCGGGAGCGTTGGGATGGGGGGTTGGGGGGGAGGAAAAAACAGCCATAAGCTCGTGTTTCACTGGGACCTCGAGCCGGGGCAGCAGAGATGGAGCAGGGATGCAAATCCCAGCCCCGGGAGCCAGGAAACCCGTTGCCAACCATGCAAATGTGGTAGTCGCCTCCTTTCCCTCGGAAAACACTCGGGGTCCGACAGCAACTCTGAGTGCGAAGCTTTGCACCCCTAAACGGGGCAGCGGAAAGCAAGGAGACAACCCTTTCCTGGCCCCCTAAGGATAAAGCTGTGTCCAAGCCAATCCCTGGGGCGTTGATGGAATCACAGCTGGGAACAGTGTCCCCAAGCAAGGTGGGACACGTTGGAACGGGGACCAAGCTCAAAGTCTCCTTTTTCCCCTCCAGCAGCAGCTCCTCACCCCAGTTCCCATCAATCTGGAACGGCGAAGCTTCCGCCCGGCACCATTTGCTTAAGAAACAAAGCAGGGAATTGTTGGATCCAGCTGCCACCCATCTTCCTGGGAACACAAAGGGTTCGCTCTCCCGGCTCCGAGAGCGCAGATAAAGGCAGGCGAGGTGTTTACATTGCCACAAGGTCTGTTTGCGTGCGACGGCAGCGGCGGCGAGGCCGGCACGGGATGCGCCGGAGCTGCCTTGTTGGCCCCTTGGCGTGAGTCCCAGCTGGTGCGGCGAGCGTTCACCTGCATCACGGCGGACGCAGGATCAAGTCTGGATGTGCTGCAGTTGGGGAAAAGGCAGCTGGGGCGCAAGGAGGTGAGGAAGAAGAGAGCAGCAGATGCTCCCGGCACGCGCTGAGCGAGGGCAAAGCCCAGATCGGTGTGTGCAGGAAATAACCGCGTCCCCGCCGGTGAGAGCTGTGGATGTGGCGTCCCCAGAAAGTGCCATTTCACCCCAATTGCTGTGTGCACAAAATCGCAGCATCACCAGGTTGGAAGAGACCCACCGGATCATGGAGTCCAACCGTTCCCATCAATCACTAACCCGTGTCCCTCAGCACCTCGTCCACCCGGCCCTTAAACCCCTCCAGGGAAGGGGACTCAACCCCCTCCCTGGGCAGCCTCTGCCAGGGACCAATCACCCTTTCCATGAAATATTTTTTCCTGATGTCCATCCTGACCCTCCCCTGGTGGAGCTTGAGGCCATCACCCCGCGAACAGGGCTTCAGCCTCCCCATCGCCTCCCTCGAGCGCAGCGCAAGCTCCGCTCCAGCAGATTTTTGGATTGGAGCAACAACGCAAAGGTTGGGTTGTGAAAAGCACCGTTGCTTCCTAGTTGGGACACGGAGGTTTGTGTCTGCGTCCTGCAAACACAGGCTGCGGGTGCAACCCAGCCTGCAAAATCATGATGCCGTGGAGCAATCTGGGGGGGTTCAGCCTGGAGAAGAGGAGGCTGAGGGGAGAGCTCATTGCTCTCTGCAACTCCCTGAGAGGAGGTTGTGGAGAGGAGGGAGCTGGGCTCTTCTCCCAAGGGACAGGGGACAGGACGAGAGGGAATGGCCTCAAGCTCCTCCAGGGGAGGGTCAGGATGGACATCAGGAAGAAATTCTTCATGGAAAGGGTGATTGGGCAGTGGCAGAGGCTGCCCAGGGAGGGGGTTGAGTCCCCTTCCCTGGAGGGGTTTAAGGGCTGGGTGGACGAGGCGCTGAGGGACACGGGTTAGTGATTGATGGGAAAGGTTGGACTCAACGATCCGATGGGTCTTTTCCAACCTGGTGATTCTATGATTCTGTGATTCAATCCTGCTCTCCCCAGCACTCTTCTTTACCCCTAAAGCCCAGGGCAGGAAGGTTCAGCTCTGCAAACCTCTCCCTAGCTTCCCCACGTACTCGCAGAGCAGCGGGGAGATGATTCGGGGAGCGATCGCAGCGCGATGCCCTGTGGGGGATTTCCTTGCACCCCCCAGATGCTGCTGGGCTGTGGGTTTATCTGCCAGCACCCGTCACGCCAGGAAGGAAGGAGCAGGCGAGCGCGAGTGCCAGGGTTGGGGGGGCCTCCCGAAGACACGGCAAAGCCCCACGGCGGCCACACCCTGCGCCAGCCCCGAGACGCGCAGCTGAACGTGACTCATCTCCCTGCTCCTGCCTCGGCGAAGGTCTTCAAGCCTTCTCCTTGCCCTGCTGGCACCTTCACAGAATCATAGAATCACCAGGTTGGAGGAGACCCACCGGATCATGGAGTCCAACCATTCCCATCAATCACTAACCCATGTCCCTCAACACCTCGTCCACCCGGCCCTTAAACCCCTCCAGGGAGAAGGACAGGCACCAAGTAGCTCCACTGCCACCACTCACGTCCCCAGAGCCGTCCCCAAAGCCATCGGTCAGCCCAGAGCTCTGCTCAACCACAATTTTGCATGAGAAGGTGGACAAGGAGCTTGTCCCAGTGGGAACTGGGAGCTGCAACGGGACAACTGGCCATCCCAGTGTAGCAAAACAGCCCATGAACACTGCGGTCGAGTCTCCTTTGCGCTTCTGCTCCTTTGAAGTCCATGTGTTGAGAGCTTGGAGTTTTTTTGAGGGGCTCACACGACTCGGAGCAGGGGTTTTCATAGAATCATAGAATCATCAGGTTGGAAAAGACCCACCGGATCATCGAATTCAACCGTTCCCATCAATCACTAACCCACGTCCCTCAGCACCTTGTCCACCCGGCCCTTAAACCCCTCCAGGGAAGGGGACTCAACCCCCTCCCTGGGCAGCCTGTTTTGATGGAGAAAGAGCATTTCTAAACTGTTATTAATTAAAACCCCAACGAACCGGCACTCCCCAGCTCAGCCTCCAGCCAAGCGGGGAGACATGGAGCTTCGCCCGGCGAGGGCTGAGAACACGGAGCTGGTTGGCAGGAGGACACGGTTGTCGCAAGCAGGAGCCCAAGCAAAGTGGCTGGAGGTGGCTCTTGTCCAAGAGGGTTGAGAGAGAAACTATCAGAAACCTTCTCCCCCCCCCCGGAGGATGCTCAGAGCCACTCACAGCCCTGAGGCAACAACTCAAAAGCTTGAGAAGAGCCATGGTTCATGGTTACCCCTGGCTCCATCTCCTCTCTGCACAGACACGGCACCAACAACCGCCACCAAGGTAAAGTACCGGGAGTGGAGCTCTCATCGAAAAGGATCCCAGAGGACTTTGTCACTTCTGCTATCGCACTCGTAGCTCTGCACATGGAAATGCAGGAACAAAGCATCCCAGCTGGGAGGATGAGGAGCGGCTGAGAGAGCTGGGGGGGTTCAGCCTGGAGAAGAGGAGGCTGAGGGGAGAGCTCATTGCTCTCTGCAACCCCCTGAGAGGAGGTTGTGGAGAGGAGGGAGCTGGGCTCTTCTCCCAAGGGACAGGGGACAGGACGAGAGGGAATGGCCTCAAGCTCCACCAGGGGAGGCTCAGGATGGACATTAGGATGAAATTTTTCACGGAAAGGGTGATTGGTCCCTGGCAGAGGCTGCCCAGGGAGGGGGTTGAGTCCCCTTCCCTGGAGGGGTTTAAGGGCCGGGTGGACGAGGTGCTGAGGGACACGGGTTAGTGACTGATAGGAATGGTTGGATTCAATGATCCGGTGGGTCTTTTCCAACCTGGTGATTCTATGATTTTCTCTCGTGAGCCCCCACCTGAAGTCTCATGTCCAGTTCTGGAATCCCAGACATCAGCAGGGCACGATGGAGCTGTTGGAATAAGTTCAGAGGAGGCCATGGAGATGATGGAAGGGCTGAAGCACCTCTCAGAGCAGAGGTCCTCCTAGCTACGAGGACAGGCTGAGAAAGTTGGGGTTGTTCAGCCTGGAGAAGAGAAGGCTCTGAGGAGACCTTAGAGCAACTTCCAGCAGGGAAAGAGGCTCCAGGAAAGCTGGGGAGGGGTGTTATGCAAGGGCCTGGAGTGATAGGGTGAGGGAGAATGGTCTTTAAATTGGGGAAGGTTAAGATGGGTCGTTTAGAAGTATTTATTCACTATGGGGAGGCAGTGGAACAGGTTGTCCAGGGGAGCTGTGGCTGCTCCATCCCTGGAGGGGCTCAAGGCCAGGTTGGATGGGGCTTGGAGCCCCTGATGCAGTGGGAGGTGTCCCTGCCCCTGGCAGGGGTGGGACTGGATGGGCTTCAAGGTCCCTTCCAACCCAAATCCTTCTCTAACTGTACGATAACCCCAACCACAGGAACTTCACCTTCATCCAGTAAAGGAAATTGGTTTCTGATTAACAACCCCGGGGTGCTCAGGAACAGGGGTGTCCTAACCCCGGTTTGGTTTTGTGGCACCTCCACGTGCTCTCGGTTCACGAACCGAGCTCCATCCCCTTTCGTTCTCCTCAATACCCGCAGCCGCTCGGCAACGTCCTTCGCGTTCCAAACCAAAGCAGATCGAGGGCTGCAGCTGCCACGGCACCAAGCGGGGCTGGGGGGACCGTGCCAGGACCCCGACCTACAGTTGTTCCACTTCACACTGGGACCATTCAGCCCTTGGCAGGGCCAAGAATGCAACGGAGGCAGGTGGGTACCCAGCCCCGACACCCCGGTGAGGGGCTGCGAGTGGCTGACGGCGACCGGGGACAGATTTGAGCCTCAAATGGCATCGGCCACAGCTGTTTGGGAACGTTCCAAGCCCAGAGACGGAGGAAAAAAAAGCTCGAACAGCCTTGCAAAGGGAGCAGGATGGGGAAAATGAGCAACGCAGCCTGGGGCAGGGGAGCAGGAGGCGATTCCCAGCTCTACCCAGATGCTCCCCAGCCCTAATTTTGGATGAGATTATGGGGAGAGCTCTGGTGGTTTCCTCCTACCCGTCTGCCAGCAGCAGGGAAGGAAACTGCTGCTCCCAAAGGGCACAAATTCAGCAAAATACAGAGCTGGCAGCAGCTCGGGGCGCCCCACCCCGTCCATGCCGCCCTCTCCGAGCGCCGGGAAAGGCTCCCACTTTGCTGGGCTCTGGAATTTGAAGTGTTGCTGGGATTCCGACACCGAGGAGACGCGGGTGAGGCTGAAGAACACTTGTAGGCGCTTGCACGGGCGGCTCCGCGGGGACGGACGCCTTCCCACCCCAAAGCCAACGCGTTTCCCTTCAGCAAACGCTTCGCTTTAATCCCTCAGCTCTGAGGTCAAGGTTCTTAACCTGCCAGGGTGGATCCTAGCATAATAATAATAAAAAAACCCCATTTAAGGCAATAGGATTTCCTCGCGTTCCCCTCATCCCCGGGAATGCGAAGCGCGGGGCTGGAAGACGTCGGCAAACGCAGCCGGCGATGAGAGCAGAGCCACAAAACGAAAGTACGGAAGCATTTTCTGTGGTCAGAGATCATCCTGCACAGGGAGACGGGGAAAAAAGCAGGGCTGGGTGCTCGTACAAGAAATATCCCCCCGCTAAAGGTAGCCAGGGGCTAGTGAAAAACCTCAGTTTGGAAGCCACGGAGCCTTTCAACCCAGCAGCACCCAGGGAGGGTAGGAATACCCGGCTGTCCTGAGCCGCTGCGTGTCGATGGGATGGAATCATGGGTTGGTTTAGGTAGGAAGGGACCTCAAAGCCCATCCAGTCCCACCCCTGATATGGGTAGGGACACTTCTCTCTGCATCAGGGGCTCCAAGCCCCATCCAACCTGGCCTTGAACCCCTCCTGGAATGGGATCTGGGGGTTCTGGTTGATGTCAAGCGAGAATCACGGAACTATGAGATGGTTTGGATTGGAAAAGATCTCAAAGCCCATCCAGTCCCACCCCTGCCCTGGGCAGGGACACCTCCCACTGGATCAGGGCTCCAAGCCCCATCCAACCTGGCCTTGAACCCCTCCAGGGATGGGGAATCCACAACTTCCCTGGGCAACCTGGGCCTCACAACAAAACATTTCTCCCTAAGATCTCATCTCAATCTCCCCTCTTTCAGCTTCAAACCGTTCCCCCCTCATCCTCTCCAACCAAGAGCCCTTCCCCAGCTTTCCTGGAAGCTCTGGGGCGGCGTGGGGGTCCTTAAAGGGCACGAGGGGGTCTTGGACCAGTCCCAGCTCCACGTCACCCGCTCCCCTAAAGCGTCAGTGGGCTGCACAAGCTGTTCTTTGTTTTCCCCTAAAGGGCAAAGCCTCCTCCAAGCCAACCCCTTCTTCCCCTGGCAGGGATTCTATGAGCCAGAGCTGGGGAATCAGCCCAGGAGCCTGAGGTTTCTCCCCCCCACGCAAAAAAATGTTCCAGCACAAGCAATCACGTTGCTGCTGAAGGCAGCGCCCAGCCCTGCGGCGGGGAGGATTTTTTAATTTATTTATTTATTCCCTTTCCCAGTAAACGGGTCCCATTTTCTTGCTCTTTCCTAGAAAACCATCCCTGAGCCCAACACGGGGCCAAGTCCACCTTGGGCTGGGTTGTGGGGTTCACCTCCCAGCACCCTCGCCGACGCCCGCGGGTGAGCTCCCTGCGCCAACAAGACCTTTGGAAAACAGCTTTTTCCTCATTAGGAGGAGATCTGGGTCTGGAGAAAGAGGAGGCGCTGCCAAGGCACCAGCTTAATCGAGTTAGGGGCTGCAATTCAGGAAACCATCGCTCATCAGCCGCGATGCTAACGAGGGCCTGGTTCCTGAGCTGGAGGAGGGAGCAGCCACTCCTTATGCATCGGAGCGGGGCACTGAGAACCTCCTCGAGGTCTTCTCCTGGGGATGGAGGTGCCCAAGGGCTGTATCCATGATCCCTGTGCTCCCACAGTGGGTCTTGCACCTGCAAACACCTCTGGTTGATGCTCTGGGATGAGGCAAGAGCTCTGGCTCCTGTTTTCGCCCTACGAGTCAGGAACCAGCTCATGGAGAGAGGGCGATGATCAGGATTGGGGTGCAAAATCATCTTCTCCGCAGCAGCCCTGCTGGAGCCTGCACCCTCCAACCCCACCCACCTGCTCCTCGTTGGGGACCACAGGCCAGGGACACCTGGGACAGGGGCGTTTCAGGCTGGTTCTGCCTCTCCCCGTGGCTTGGGAGGGGACAACGCCAGGCGCTGCCAGCACCCCTGAGTCACCAGGCATCCTCACCGCACCCTCCGCCTCGCCTCGCACGTGGCTCCCGCGCAGCCAGCGGGACCTGGAGCCAGCGGGGAAGCCCGGGAGCTGGGGACACCGGTGACCGAGAGCCAGGCAGCGGCACCCTGAGGGTCCCTTGTCACAGCCAGCACCAGGGTGCATGGGGCTGAGGGTCCCCTGGTGCACGGAACAGGGTGGGTGCTTTGGGGAACCCCTCTTGGGTTCAAGAGCAGCCGAACAGACAGTGCGAAGGGTCCAGCTCACAGGGAAGAGGAACCAGCCAGGAACAGAGAGGGGAGTGGGAGGAACCAGGTCCCTGGTGCAAGGAGCACGGTGGGTGCTTTGGGAAACCCCTCCTGGGCCGGAATCGAGAGCAGCCAGACAATGGGAAGGGGCATAAAATCATGGAATCACCAGGCTGGAAGAGACCCACCGGATCATCAAGTCCAACCATTCCCATCAATCACTAACCCATGTCCCTCAGCACCTCGTTCACCCGTCCCTTAGACCCCTCCAGGGATGGGGACTCAACCCCCTCCCTGGGCAGCCTCTGACAGGGACCAATCACCCTTTCCATGAAGAATTTCTTCCTGATGTCCATCCTGAGCCTCCCCTGGTGGAGCTTGAGGCCATTCCCTCTCGTCCTGTCCCTTGGGAGAAGAGCCCAGCTCCCTCCTCTCCACAAGCTCCTCTCAGGGAGTTGCAGAGAGCAATGAGCTCTCCCCTCAGCCTCCTCTTCTCCAGGCTGAACCCCCCCAGCTCTCTCAGCTGCTCCTCTTCTTCTCCAGCCCCCTCCCCAGCTTCGTTGCTCTTCTCTGCACTCGCTCCAGAGCCTCAACATCCTTCTTGTGTCCAGCCTGAAGGGAAGAGCAACCAGCCAGAAAGAGAGAGGTGGTGGGAGGCACCTCGTCCTTGTTCTCTGCCTGGGGCCAGACCCTCTTGCACCCCCGCAGCTCTCGCACCGGGGCGTTGGTACCCGGCGAGACTGGTCTGGTGGCACAGCCCATCCCTCTCCAACCAGCACCTCTTTGCAGGTGGAGCACCCCATTCCTCTCCCTCCCGGGGTGGCCCCAACGCCCACTGACTCCGCCAGCGCTGGGTGCGGTGCCCACTGCCAGACACGCCGTGTCCCCGACACCCCCATTTCTCCCTTCTGCGCAGGCGAGACAACCCCAGCCGTGGGCAGCGGGGATGCTGCGGGTGCTGATAACGCAGCCCCGGAGCTGCCTGCCCTGGAGGAGATACTCGCTGCTTCCCTCGGGGCTGACGGGGACAGCGAAGGGAGCAGAGGGGGCTGAGTTATTTATTAGCCAAGCAAAGCGTCGCTGCACCCGAGGTCAGCGAAACTGTCCCGGCCAGGGCACTCACCCAGGGAGGAGCAGGCAGAGCTGGCTTGACCGGTACCTCCCAGACACCCGCATCACCTGCTGCACCACAAAAACCGCACACGGGTCCTTCCCGAGCCCATAAATCCATCCACAAGGTTGGAATTGCAGCTGCCCCCGTTCCCCACTGCCTGAAAAATTCATAGAATCGCAGAATCACCAGGTTGGAAGAGACTCACCGGGTCATCGAGTCCAACCGTTCCCATCAATCACTAACCCGTGTCCCTCAGCGCCTCGTCCACCCGGCCCTTAAGCCCCTCCAGGGAAGGGGACTCAACCCCCTCCCTGGGCAGCCTGGTAAATTCACCAAATTAAGCCTTGGCAGCCAGTTTGTGCCCCTCTCCAAGCAGCCCAGCCCCATCGAGAAGGTCCCCGGGAACACGGGATGAGCTGCGACCCCTTTGCGAGGATTTTAGGGGTCAGAAGGCAGCCCTGAAACCCACCGACCGAGGAAGTGGGGATGAATTGCATCTTCCATCTCACTAACCACCACTCTGAGATGACTCGACACCTCAAAACCGTCCTCCAAAAATGCTGCTCTGAAACTCCTCTCCAAACCCGGAGCTGCTTTTTGGGAACCCCCTTGAGCCAAAGCCCCTTTTCCAGCATTAGGGAACAGGCAGAGCAAGTTCCCGGAGCACAGCTCATCGCAGCAAAAAGCTGAACGCATATTTTTTTTCCTTTTTTTTTTTTTTTGCAAGGACAGCTCTGCGGCACCGCCAGCTCCAGGCTGAGCTTGCAGCGAGCCGGGCATTTTTTCCAGCCCTTGAAAGATCGCGGCCGAGATAATTCCGGGTTTGCATAAGGCAGGAAAAAAAAAAAAATCCTTTAGATGGATCCTCACGTCGTCACCAGCTCCCAGATCCTTGGGATGCAGCGAGGAGGGAGCCGCCTTGCAGCGAGAGGGATGAGCAAAGCCGACTTAGATAAGGACGGAGCCGCAGCAACGCACGGGAAATAGAAAGCTAAATATAAAACCACCCGGCTTTCTAAGGCAGCTCTAAAAGGCCGCGCGCTCGCTGCCTTCCCAGGAGGTAGAATATTTATGGCATCTTTGAGGATGTTAATTTTAGCCTCATTTATACAGAGTCAAAATATCAAATGGAAGACGATGGGGTTGTCCCATCGCTACCCAGCTCAGACCCTGCTCCGAGCCAAAGCTGCTCATGGAAAGGGACCCGTTTTCTCCTTCCTTCTGAGCATGACAAGGCTGCAAGCTCCAACGCGGGTTGGCAGAGCTGTGGGGAAACCCAGAGGTCCCTGCTTGGTGACACCAGCCCATGTCCTCAAGGGACCCACGTTGGGCATCGGCCACCATCCCGAGGAAGGGAGGGCACCTGAAAGGTGACAACAAGGCTTGCATTCCTCATATCAGGGAAAAAAAAAACCTGATGGGAAAGGGCTTGGAGGGATTTGAGCCTCAGAGCAGACCTGGAGCATGTCACCCAGATGGGAAAGGGATGCAGGTGATGCCCAAGCGTCACTTGTCCCGGAGCAGGCGGCTCCACGCAGCTCGGCACAGGGAGGGTTAAGTCACACAAACCCCGAGCAGGTTCTCTAACCGGTGCCAAAGGCAGCAGAGGAAAAATAGGACGAGCAGGCGAGCTCTGGGGGCAGGACAGAGCCAGCTGGCTGGCACCGCTTCCCGCTCGGAGCGCGTGTCGGAATTAGCTCCAGGATGACGAACGCGGAGGGGCCGCCAGCCCAGCGCTCGCACCCTGCATCCCGCGGACCCTCCCGGGAGCCTGGGACACGTCGCTCAGCCCCATTCCCAAAGCTTTGACAGCTCCCAGATTCCCTCGGCCAAGGGCATCTTGGCCAAAGATGGCGCTTGGAAGGAGAGTGGGAATGCCGGGAGCGCTTCCCTCTCCTCTCTCGGCCCCTGCCACGGACACTCCTGCTCCAGCCGGGTCACGGGTTTCCCTCTCCCTGCCTCCTCCAGGTTGCTCCTTCCTCCCTCCAGGCTCCTTGCCAAGCGTGACGCCAGTGACCGTCCCGTCACCGTCCTCCCCTCCGAATCCTCGGGGCACTCACCGAGCTTTCAGCTCCTTGTGCTCCTCCCGGACTTTGCCGAGCTCCAGCTGCAGCCGAGCTCTCTCCTTGGCCACCGAATCCAAGGTCTTGCGAGCATCCGCCAGCTCCGACTCGTAAGCAGCCTTGATGCCCGACACCTCCCGGCTCACCACCTCCTCGGACTCGGTGATGCGGAGCCGCAAGCCGGCGTTCTCCAACTCCAACGAGCGCACCTTGTCGATGTAGACGGCCAAGCGGTCATTGAGCTCTTGCAATTCCTCCTTCTCCTGCAAGCGGGTGATGCGGGTCGGGGACAAGGGGGTCCCCGCGGCCCCGCTGCGGGTGCTCCTCTTCTGCGAAGGCGTCGCCATGGGGTCCGGCGTCGAGGCGAAGGACGCGGCACAGGTCGCGGCTCGGTGTCCCACGCCACCCACCCAGCTGTCTCGGCTGCTCCCGGTTGTCTGAGCGACTTGCTTATATCCCAGCTGGGGTTCAGCGGAGGAGGAGCTGAGAGGAGGAGGAAGGTGGAGTTAGCTGCAACCTGGGTGGAGACAACCCACTTGCATCAGTCATGGAAAAGCATCGCTGGGAAAAGGGGCCTTGGGAGGGCGGCTTTGGGGTGCGCGGCTCAGGGGGACCCCCTTGCAGACACCCCCTTGCGTGCCTCCCCTTTGCCAGCGCAATTCTCCCAGCCGGGGCTGGATTTCAGCTCAGAGGAGGCTTGGCAAGGGTGACGAGCACCCCGAGAGGGGCTGCTGCGACGGGGTGGGGGGCAGCTTAGCACCCCCAGAACCCCCCCACCTCGGGCTGGACACCCCTAAGACACCATTTACCCCCAGGACTGGGCAGGTGGCACCTGAGCGGCTGCCCCAGGGCGATGGGGGGTCCTGGTGCACCCCAAGTGCAGGAGCCCCCCCAAACACCACTGCGTTGGGTACCCCAGAACCTCGTGGCATCACATTAAGCCCTGGGGTACCAGGGTACATCCCCATCCCAGTTTCCCCAGTAAGAGCTTTGCCTACTTCTCCCAGCTCCCTCTGTCCCCGCTTCCCAGCTCTCCCCAGTATAAACTTTACCGAGCTCTCCCAGCTCTGCCCAGTACAGTTTCATTCATCCATCCTTTCCCAGAATCAGCTGTACCCAGCTTTATCCTTCCTCCCCGTTTCCCAGCTCCTCCCAGTACCAGCCATACCCAATTTAATCCTTCCTTCCCTCCCCCCCATTTCCCAGTTCTCCCCAGTGTCACCCGTGCCCAGTTTACTCCTTCCTCCCCATTTCCCACGCCACCTGCGCCCAGTTTGCATCTCCCAGTTAAGTCCAGTTTCCCTGCCCCGGTTCCCTACCCCAGCTGCTTCCCATTGTCCCAGTGCCGGCCATTCCCAGTCCCACCAGTGCTCAGCCGTCCTTCCAGCATCTCCAGCTCCCAGCACGGGGGGTTCCCAGTCCCCTCAGCTGCTGGCCAGCCGGGAGCAGGGTTCTTTGCTTTCCCTGCTGAGACTCAGCAGCTGGTGACTTCCAGATCTGCCCCGCGCTTCCCACTGCTCCCACTGTCCCCTCCTTGGAGCTGGTCTCCTCCTTGGAGTCGGTCTCCTCGTTCTTGTGCTCCAAACCCATTCCCTCCTCCGTGGGAGATGGAGAAGCGGGAGCAGCAAGCGGGAGGATGGAAGAGCGACTCCTTTGCGCCCCAGAAATGAGGGTCGAGCGAGGAGCCGGGCAGGTGGTGGCCACGGAAACTCTTTCTCCCACCTTCATCCTCACCTGAGCGAGCTCTGGAGCGAGGAACGCTGCGGAAGGCGAGGCTGGAGGCGCCCGCAGCGATGCCCACCCCAAAGCGCGACCCCAGCCAACGACGGAGGCTGGAGCTGGAAGGCCAAAAGCTCAGCAAAAGCGCTGCTCCCCCAGCCCCACCGCCAGCCCAGCTCTTCCCGCAATCAAGCTTTCTTTGCACCCCAGCTAATTGAAGGGCGGCGAAGCCCCAGGCAGGGCTGGGAATGACTCACGCGGCAACCAGAGCAACACACGCAAACACACACGTGTGCGTGTGCGCGCTCCCTTTGGCAATGATTAATCCCCAGCCCCGATGAGTCACTGTGCCCAGCAAACAGTAGTGGGGCGCGGAGGGGGGACCCCAGCGAAAAAAAACGGGGCCCGGCTTTCGAAAAGCAACAACCCAGAGCGAGGAAACAACCCCAGAAAGAGTTGGGGGTGGGGGGTGGATGGGGCAGCCGGGGTGCAGCCCTCCTGGAACTGCAGTGGGGAGATGTTCAGGAGGGATTCGGGGTGTTCAGCTCCTCTGGGTTAGTTGCATCCCCTTCTCCAGTCCCTCTCTGCACCCAGAGACACCCTTGGGTGCCGTGTGACTCGATAATCCTGGGGGTCTTTTCCAACCTAGTGATTCTGTGCAAGAGGTGACCGTGGTCTCCCCGCTCGGGGGTCTCTTCTCACTTTCACCCCACCCCTTTGCATCTGCAGAATTCCTCTTTTCTTCCCTGCCTGCCTCTCTCCTTCCACACTCCCCACGCACTTATCCCCCACCCTGGGGAGTCAGTGGGGGGGACACGCGGCCCTGGGGACCCCCACGCACGTCACGTCCCCACGGGCGGTGAGACCAGGCAGGACGCTGAGGGGTCGCAACGCAGGCAGAGGACACGGACAGGAGGTGGTGACGGTGGCCCCGGCACCCCAGGCTGGGGACCCCCAGCCCCCCGGGACACCCACGCTGCGCAGTCTCGCGGCCGAAGGCGGGGTCTGGCCAAGGGCTCGGGCGCAGCTGCTGCCAAACCGCGGGGCACTGTGGGACGCAAGCAGCCTCCTTCCACCCCACAGCCTTGTTTTGGTTTAAAACTTTCACCCCAGGCTGGGAAGGAAAAGGCTTGGGGCCCTTGGCCTCGGGGGGGCTCCCCAAGCAGGCAGCGTTCGCCGGGCTCCACGGCATCGAACCTCTATGGGTAAATCATAGAATCGTAGAATCAACAGGTTGGAAAAGACTCTCCGGATCATGGAGTCCAACCATTCCCGTCAATCACTAACCCGTCCCCAGCTTTCCTGGAGCCTCTTTCCCTGCTGGAAGTTGCTCTAAGGTCTCCTCAGAGCCTTCTCTTCTCCAGGCTGAACAACCCCAGCTTTCTCAGCCTGTCCTTGTAGCTAGGAGGACCTCTGCTCTGAGAGGTGCTTCAGCCCTTCCATCATCTCCATGGCCTCCTCTGAACTTATTCCAACAGCTCCATCGTGCCCTGCTGATGTCTGGGATTCCAGAACTGGACATGAGACTTCAGGTGGGGGCTCACGAGAGAAAATCATAGAATCACCAGGTTGGAAGAGACCCACCGGATCATTGAATCCAACCATTCCTATCAATCACTAACCCGTGTCCCTCAGCACCTCGTCCACCCGGCCCTTAAACCCCTCCAGGGAAGGTGACTCAACCCCCTCCCTGGGCAGCCTCTGCCAGGGACCAATCACCCTTTCCAGGAAAAATTTGTTCCTAATGTCCATCCTGAGCCTCCCCTGGTGGAGCTTGAGGCCATTCCCTCTCGTCCTGTCCCCTGTCCCTTGGGAGAAGAGCCCAGCTCCCTCCTCTCCACAACCTCCTCTCAGGGAGTTGCAGAGAGCAATGAGCTCTCCCCTCAGCCTCCTCTTCTCCTGAGGGACATGGGTTAGTGATTGATGGGAATGGTTGGACTCAATGATCCAGTGGGTCCTTTCCAACCTAGTGATTCCAAGATTCCATGATCCCCTAGGATCGGGACAGCAGAGTTAAAACTTCCTTTCCTCACTGTGGGAAACCACGGCCAGGGCAAAGGCGAGGAGGAATGAGCTTGGGCAACAGCTCAGAATCCCAGCTAAGGGTCATTGGCACAGCCTGTCCCTGCTCTGGCAGCACCCGGCACGTCCTGAGGTCCCCATGGAGCTCGTGTTGTGCGCTGCACCCACACAGATGATTTTCTGGACTGAATTTGAGGGGTTCCCCTGGGCAGCGGGACAACACGGGGGACCCGGAGAGGGTCCGCAGGCTGGGGAGCACAAGGTCCCTTCCTCAGCCTGGGGTAAAGAAGCTCAAGGGAGGCGCAGACGCTGGTTCCTCTGCGCTATCTCCTCCAGGATGGGATGGTGATGCCCCCCAACACCGCACCCACGCAACCCCAACCTCCCCATGGGTGCAGACACCCCCGTGCCGCTCGTTCTTCCCCACCAGCCCCAAGGAAGGGTGCAGAATTGGTGCCTGCAGCCCCGTCTTAGCCCAGCGCGGGAGGTTCCCAACCCAGAACACACGCAGGGAGACGGAGGAGCCCGTCGCCAGCTCAGCCGTGAGCTGCTCCCCGTTTCTGGCTGGCAAAGAGGAGCTTTGTCGCTTGAGCAAGGCGAGGAGGGGTTTAATTTAATCCAGATGAGCTGGGAAGACAGGCTGGGCTCTGCACCTCCCAGCCCTGCCGCAGCGCCGGGCAGACCAGGGCACAGAGCGAGGCTTCAGCTCATGGATTTGGGGTTCCTGCGGTTGCCACGAGCTCTCGGGGAGCAGGAGCAGCACCCAGGATGCTGCAGCAGAGCAAGGAGGACGGGCAAGGGGTGACTGATGGAGCTGGGGAGCTCCGAGGAGAGGCTCTCAGCACAGGCTGCATTGCCCTCGGTGTGACTCAGAAGGCAGAAAAGCCACTTCCCTGGAATTTCAAATGCTTTTCAGCCTCCAAAACTTTTTGGCCTGCAATAAAAACCGAGGAAAAAAAAAAAAAAAAAAGCCTGGAAACACTGGGCGCCTCCAAATGCTGCAACGCGAAGTTGCATGCATGGGCAGCGATGGAAGCGCAGCTGCTCTAGGGGTTGGGGGCTGCGAGAGGAGCTGCAGCTCCAGGGACCTTCACTCAGCACGGAGGGACACGGGAAGGGGACGTGTCCTAGATGGGAACCCTGTAGGCTGCTTTCCAATTGGCTTTGCAGCTCGTTCCGGGCTCTTTGCAAGGAGCGTGGGGGTTCGCTTTCCAGGCTTTTTACCTGCCTTTGTAAGCACTGAGCGGTCTAGGACTGAGCCACCTCAATCCAAGTGCTCTTCCAAAGAAACGCGCTCCCCTCACTCCTGGCCCCACCATGGGGCTGTTTCTCCAGCCATTTCCTTTCCCGGAGCTGCCACGCTCCATCTCCAAGCGGGGATTTTCCTTTTCCAACCCTCTCTTCTGGCCAAAAAGACATAGAACTGTTAACACCACATCTTCAACCATCCTATTGCCGGGACGAGAAGATCCCAGCCCCCAAGTTTTTTCCTATCTGATCCCAGACAGCTGCCCTCCCTGATCCAGAGCCCCTCCCAAGCTTTCCAGGAGCCCCTTTCAGCACTGGAAGCTACTCTAAGGTCTCCTTGGAGCCTTCTCTTCTCCAGGCTGAACAACTCCAGCTATCCCAGCACAGCTCCAGCCCTCGGACCATCTCCGTGGCCTCCTCTGGACTCGCTCCAACAGTTTCTGCATCCCAACCCATCACATCGTCCCGTGCCTCGCGCCGACCTGCGAGGTCCTGACTCTGATGGGCTTCCAATTCCACCCCTCCCAGCAATCTGTGCACATAAGGGGCTTGGGGGGTGTGTGTATAGAGGAGTTTTAATTAGCTAATAATCTTTAATAGGCTTTAATTGCCTTGTTATAAAAGGTAATTACAGCGATACATCAATTAGAGCTGTAAAATTAATAGATTTACCAGTTGTATTTATTGAGAGAGATGAAACTTGCAGCGAGCAGCAGCCTGGGCAGCGCTGGGGGGTGTGATCTGCTACGAGCAGCAGAGATGAGAGAAGCTACGAAGCCGAATCATCACGAATCCTGCTCAAGCTCCTCCATCCAAACCAGTCCAGGAACCACGAGCACCTGTGATCAGCACCTGAGGTCATAGAATCACCGGGTTGGAAGAGACCCACCGGATCATGGAGTCCAACCATTCCCATCAATCGCTAACCCATGTCCCTCAGCACCTCGTCCACTCGTCTCTTAAACCCTCCAGGGAAGGGGACTCTTCCCTTCTCCATTTCATCCCCACTGACCCTCGTTCCGTCACCACAAGCCTGTATGAATAGTCCTCCAACTTTCTTGTAGCCCCTTCAGGTACTGGAAGGTCGCCATAAGGTCTCCTCAGAGCCTTCTCCAGGCTGAACAACCCCAACTCTCCCAGCCTGGCCTCACACAGGAGGTTCTCCAGCCCTCACATCATCCTTGTAGCCTCCTCTGGACCCATTCCAACAGCTCCATCTCCTTCTTATGTTGAGGATCCCAGAACTGGACACAATCCTCCAGACAAGGTCTCACCAGAGAGGAACAGAGGGGACAATCCCCTCCCTCACTCTACTGGCCTCTGTATCCCCCTAGAACAAGAGAGCAGGGACCCTCGTCTAGTGGGAGGTGTCAGGGGGTTGGAACTGGATGATCTTTAAGGTCCCTTCCAACCCAACCCATTCCATGAGTCTGTGACCTGAGGGTGCAGGACCCCAGGGGTGCAGCACATCCAGAGGGCCGGGACTCGGGGTGGGGGGGAGCACCCTGAGGTTTGCAGCGAGCTCTGTGCTCCCCAAACTCTCGCCAAACCCAAGAACGTTGATGCTGCACTCGGGCTGCCAAGTCACAAGCTGTCACCGCTCCAACCAGCCCAGTGGAAAAAAAGCATCTCGTGGCTTCCCCACAAGGGGAGGGCTTTAAAGGAAAAGCCGGTTTGATGTCCCGTTGCTCCGCGTCCTGTTATCCAACGCACCCACGGAGCGCATTGAGGGGATGGGATGCAGAGCCCTCCTGCCTTGCTGCGAGCCGCTCGGTGGTGCAAGATCTACCAAGTCAGTAGATCACACGTCCATCCAACCCCAAAATATCCCATTTCAGCGGAAGGAGCGACTTTCTAGGGGCAAAATCCCAAATGAGCCAGTTTTCTGCTGCCCATCACCCCCCGGCGCTGCCGGGTTGGGGGTCATGATGCATTTCAATGATCATTTTTTCCCTAAGCGGCGAGCTTGGGGCGTGAAGGAAAAGCAAAAACAATGGGCTGGCACCAACCCAGGCTGGTGTGGGGTAGAGGACGGAGACACACACCAGCCTGGGATGGTGCTCAACGCCACCCACGGCAGGAGCCTGGGTCCTTCCCATTGATCTGGAGGCTTGAAGGAGTTAAAAAATCTCTTTGGGTTTTACCCAGACCCCTTGGGGTAAATTTAGGGGAACCTCAACAGGGCTGGAAATGAATCTCTGCTTCCCACAAAGGCAGCAGCGGAGTCATCTCTGGGATGAGCTGGGGGATCTCCCGCAGTGGCTGCTCTCCGTACACATGTGATGCCACCAGGCAGGGCAGAGCTGGGGGGACCAAAAAAGAAGAGCTGCTTGTGGTGATTCCTGGCCATAAAAGTGCTATGAAAAGGTCTAAAGAAGCCCTGTCCCTCACGATTCTCCTGGACAGGGATGTTGTGGTTACAACCAGGCTGTATCAGTGCACGGGAGCTCCATCCTGACCCCCTGGCCATGGGTCGAGCTGGGTTGAGGATCAACCTGTGGTTTTGCCTCTCGCCCAGCCTGCAACACCGTCGGGGATGCTCAAGCAGGGATGTGGTTTGCAGGGTTCTGGAGGTTTTCCTCCCACGCGATCAGTGCTAGCTCGCCTTGGCACGCAAAATATCAGAGACTCCAAGCCCTGAAGCCTCCAAGCCCTGGATCCTCCAAACCCTGGTGCCTCCAAGCCCTGGATCCTCCAAGCCCTGGATCCTCCAAGCCCTGGTGCCTCCAAGCCCTGGATCCTCCAAGCCCTGAAGCCTCCAAGCCCTGGATCCTCCAAGCCCTGGTGCCTCCAAGCCCTGAAGCCTCCAAGCCCTGGTGCCTCCAAGCCCTGGATCCTCCAAGCCCTGGTGCCTCCAAGCCCTGGATCCTCCAAGCCCTGGTGCCTCCAAGCCCTGGATCCTCCAAGCCCTGGATCCTCCAAGCCCTGGTGCCTCCAAGCCCTGAAGCCTCCAAGCCCTGGATCCTCCAAGCCCTGGTGCCTCCAAGCCCTGGATCCTCCAAGCCCTGAAGCCTCCAAGCCCTGGTGCCTCCAAGCCCTGGATCCTCCAAGCCTTGGAATCTCCAAGCCCTGGATCCTCCAAGCCCTGGATCCTCCAAGCCCTGGATCCTCCAAGCCCTGGAGTCTCCAAGCCCGGGTAGATCCTGCAGCCAACACTATGTGCAGGATGCGGATCTGCCTGCCCTCATCCCAAGCCAGAGAAATCCCTGGCTGTGTCGACAGGGCAGCAGCTCTCCAGCATCCTCGCGGGGCAGCAGAGGTGCCAAAGGGGATGTTTGTGCAGGATGGAGCTGGAGAAGATCCAGGATGCTCGCGGGGCTCAGCCTGCCCCGGTTGCCAACCTAAAGGCCTGCAGGAAAGGTGGAGAAAAGTCCTTCTGCCTCCAGGCCCCGTTGAGTCACCCCAGCATCCTCCAACCCAACCCCAAACTTGGCCTCAGAGCAAACGTCCCCAGGCTGGTGGTGACCCGACACTTTTCCTTGATCCCCAGGGAAGCCCCAAGGTGCTTGCAAGGTCCTTGCACCCAAGGATGTGGATGCAAGGAATTGCAGCCAGGAGCTGCTGCTACACCACGTGCTCAAAGGTCCCTATTGCTTGGGGCTTTCAGCATCCCATGAGACAAATATCTCCAGGGACGGGTTCAGGATGAATTAATCCTGCCTCTAAGGTGACATCAGGCTGCTCAAGGCTCCATCCAGCCTGGCCTTGAACCCCTCCAGGGATGGAGCAGCCACCACTGCTCTGGGCAACCTGGGCCAGGGCTTCCCCACTCTCGTGGTGAAGAAATTCCTCCTCATATCAAGCCTAAATCTGCTCCTCTCCAGTTTATACCCATTGCTCCTCATCTTATCACCACAAGCCTTTGTGAATAGTCCCTCTCCAGCTTTCTTGTAGCCCCTTTCAAGGACTGGAAGGTCACTGTAAGATCTCCAAGGTCGCTGTAAGATCTCCAAGGTCGCTATAAGATCTCCAAGGTCACTATGAGATCTCCAAGGTCACTATAAGATCTCCAAGGTTGCTGTAAGATCTCCAGCATCACAACAAGATCCTCCGGGTTCCTCCTGCAGCAGAGAACAGCTCGGAGCATCACGATTCTTCATGCTGGAGAGCGAATCCCCTTTCTTGCAGCACCACTTGGGTCTGGGAAGGGAGCCGAGCATCTGGGTGGTGGGAGCTGCTCCATTAGCAGCCGAACCCTCCCCTCCTCCTTGAATACTTGGATTCGATCTACGAGGTCTCTTCCAACCTTCTGGTTCTATGACTCCTCTGCACCCCGTTGTATTTCCTGGAGACGAACCATCGCTCCCCGTAACCCATCAACGGGGGAAGCCAAACACTGTGAAGCCAGATGGGTGCGTCAGGAGTCGCCTTTCATTTATTTCCCTTCACAGAATTTTCTGCAACGGGGGTGTTTTCCTGCTATTTACAACCACCCCTCCCTCCCGCCCCGCTCAGCGTTTCTCTTGGGGCAAGATGGGAAGCTTGGCTGGCTTCAGCGTGATTCAATGCTGTAAAAAAAGTGAAATAAAGAAAAAAAAAAAAAAAGCACCCAAAAATAGTGCAGAACGGAAACGCTGGGGTAGTCCCGCAGATTAAAGGAGAAAAAGAAAGAGCTCCGTTGCAGAAACGAGAGCGGGACGTCGCACGAAAAGCACGGGGCAGATCGATCGGGATGGGGGGGATGCAGGATTTATCACGTTCATAGAATCGTGGAATGGGTTGGGTTGGAAGGGACCTCAAAGCCCACCCAGTGCCACCCCTGCCCTGGGCAGGGACACCTCCCACGGGATCAGGGGCTCCAAGCCCCATCCAACCTGGCCTGGAACCCCTGCAGGGATGGAGCTGCCGCAACCTTCCTGGGCAACCTGAGCCAGGGTCTCCCCACCCTCACGGCAGAACATTTCTCCCTAAGATCTCATCTCAATCTTCCCTCTTTCAGCTCAAAACCATTCCCTGTCATCTTTTCCCTGCCCTCCCTGATCCAGATCCCCTCCCCAGCTTTCCTCGAGCCCCTTTCAGCACTGGAAGCTGCTCTAAGGTCTCCCTGGAGCCTTCTCCAGGCTGAACAACCCCAACTCTCTCAGCCTGGCCTCCTACAAGAGGTTCTCCAGCCCTCGGATCTTCTCCGTGGCCTCCTCTGGACTTGTTCCACTGGTTCCACGTCCTTCTCATGTTGGGGACTCCATAACTGGACCCAGGGCTCCGAGTGGGTCTCCCCTGAGGGGCAGAATCCCCTCCCTCCCTGCTGGTCACGCTTCTCTTGGTGCAGCCCAGGACACGGGTGGTTTCTGGGCTGTGAATGCGCTTCGCTGGCTCATGTGGAGCTTCTCCTCCCCCAGCACCCCAAGTCCTTGTCCTCAGGGCTCCATCCATTCTCCACTCAGCCTGCGTTTGCACTCGGGATTTCCCCGACCCACATGCAGGACTTTGCCTTCGGCACTGTTAGTGGCTGCTACGGGTGAAAAAAAAGATTTTCCTCCAAATCAGAGCAAATAAATCTGCCCTGGGAGGGGAAGCTTTGCAGGCTGGTTCCAGGGAAGGGACCGGAGCCCCCCGAAGGACTGTGGTTTGCAAGGGGAAGCCACAAATCGGCAACGTGGGGTGAAGCCCGAGCACCCACGTGGCGTTGGTTTTGCTGGCGCTGCTAATCTGAGAGGACCCTGCAGCATCTCCGGGTCCGTGGGCGGAGGAGCAAAGGGAGTTTTCTTACTGGGGTTTGGACGTCAGAAGCAGAGGAGGCTGGAAACGAATAGATGAACATCAAAGGAAAAATGTGATGTCAAAGCGCCTCATCTCGGTTTTGTCCTTGGCAGGAGGGGCCAATTAGCCGAACGAGCCTTTCTATCCTCACAATTAATTACGGGCTGCACTGTGACGAAGCCCAGTGGCCAAGCTCAGCAACTGGTTGTTTGTTTGTCTGTTGCCAAGTGCCTCGTGGCTGCCGGTCGGGATTTGCAAGCCCTGTGGCTCAGCCACTTGGACTTGTAGAAGAGGTTTGGGATGGGGAAGCCAGGGAGATCCCGGCCTCTGAGGTGATGGAAGAGCTGAAACCAGAGGGTTGGGTTGGAGCAGGCAGGATGGAGCCTGGAAAGGGGTCTGTGGTGGCCCTGCTGGCGATCCCAGTTGCTGCAGAGAATCGTGAGGATGGAGGCTGTGGGTCCTGGTGGCAGCCGTCGACGCACCATCAGCCAAACCAGCTCGACTGGGAGAAGCCAGGGTCATAGAATCATCGAATGGTTTGAGTTGGACGGGATCTTAAAGATCATCTAATTCCAACCCCTCCTGCCATGGGCAGGGACACCTCCCATGGGATCAGGGGCTCCAAGCTCCGTCCAACCTGGCCTTGAACCCCTCCAGGGATGGGATCCGGGGGTTCTGGTTGATGTCAAGTGAGAATCATGGAACTAGGAGATGGTTTGAGTTGGAAGAGACCTCAAAGCCCATCCAGTTCCACCCCTGCCATGGGCAGGGACACCTCCCACTGCATCAGGAGCTCCAAGCCCCATCCAACCTGGCCTTGAACCCCTCCAGGGATGGAGCAGCCACCCCTGCTCTGGGCAACCTGGGCCAGGGTCTCCCCATCCTCATTGTCAAGAATTTCCTCCTAATGTCTAGTCTAAGGTCCCCAAGGTCTGTCAAGGTCCCCAAGAACCACAGCTCATGAGGGGCTGGAGGTCAGACCACACCAGGAATGACTCACGGACAGTCAGGAAACGCCCTTGGCTCTGAGAACAAAGGCAAAGAACATTAAACCGTCCTCCTGTTCTCATGCTGAAGGTGCGTTTCCCATTCCAGTCGCCTCCGCTTCCACCTTTCTCCATGCAAAGCCTGTTCCCCCACCCCAAGCAGATCTGCCACTCCGGGTCTGCAGTGCTGAGCCCACCCCATAAAACATCCCTTCCACCTTCCAGCGAACCGTGGAGCCCTCCAAGCTCACCTATCCATGGTGCACATGTCCATGCCTCAGTTTCTCCACTTGCCAGACTGCGTTAAGTGTCTTCTTCCAGGCTTTTCCCATCTTCGCTCTTCACCTGGGAGTTTCTCAGGGTAGCGATGGTGCCTTTAAGCCCATAGAAATACAGAATAGTTGGAAGGTACTTTTAAAAACCACCCCCGGCAACATCTCCAACTCTGTCAGGTTACTCAGAGTCCCATCCAACTTGACCTGGAATGTTTCCAGGGATGGGGAATCTCCCTCCTGTCCAGACCACCTGCACCAGTGCCTCCTCACCCTCACTGGAAAACAATTCTTCCTAAGATCCAGACCGAATCTCTCCTCTTTTAGCTTAAAACTGTTCCCTGGTGTCCTCTCACTTCAGGCCCTGCTAAAAAGTCTGTCTCCATCTTTCTTATCAGCCCATCAGAGGCTTCTCTTCTCCAGGCTGAGCCATCCCAGCTCTCAGCTTTTCCTCATAGCAGAGGTTCTCCAGCCCTTGGATCATCTCCGTGGCCTCCTCTGGACTCGCTCCAACAGCTCCATGTCCTCCCTGCGCTGAGGACTCCAGAGCTGGACCCAGGGCTCCAGGTGGGTCTCTCCGGAGTGGACCGGGGGCAGAATCCCCTCTCTCCCTGCTGCTCCCACTGCTCTGGATGCAGCCCAGGACACGATTGGTTTCTGGTTTCCGAGAGGAGCTGCCACCTCTCCAAGAAGCAGCGTCAGTGTCACACACCCCAAGGCGAAGCTGGCTTTGTCCCCAGGAGGGCTTGTGCTCAGCAGCAACGTGCTCTCCCAGCTGGCCCAGGTCTAAAGCTCCGCTCAGCGCAGTTTGGCTTCCCAGGCAGGGAACAGGAGCGAACGGCAGCACCATCTCGTGTCTGGCGTGTGCAATAGAGAAGGAGCGAGTCCAGTCTTGGGACTCCACCGCCCACGGCAGCTCCTTGCTCCATCTCACAGAATCACAGAATCACCAGGTTGGAAGAGACCCACCGGATCATCGAGTCCAACCATTCCCATCAATCACTAACCCATGTCCCTCAGCGCCTCGTCCACCCGTCCCTTAAACCCCTCCAGGGAAGGGGACTCAACCCCCTCCCTGTTCCACTGCCCAATCACCCTTTCCGTGAAGAATTTTTTCCTGATGTCCATCCTGACCCTCCTCTGGTGGAGCTTGAGGCCATTCCCTCTGGTCCTGTCCCCTGGGAGAAGAGCCCAGCTCCCTCCTCTCCACAACCTCCTCTCAGGGGGTTGCAGAGAGCAATGAGCTCTCCCCTCAGCCTCCTCTTCTCCAGGCTGAACCCCCCCAGCTCTCTCAGCCGCTCCTCTTCTTCTCCAGCCCCCTCCCCAGCTTCCTTGCTCTTCTCTGCACTCGCTCCAGAGCCTCAACATCCTTCTGGTGGGGAGGAACCAGCACTGACCCCAGGATTCGAGGAGCCGTCTCCCCAGGGCCGAGCCCAGAGGGAGAAGAACCTCCCTGGCCCTGCTGGCCACACCGTGGCTGCTCCAAGCCAAGATGCCCTTGGCCTTCTTGGCCACCTGGGCCCCTGCTGGCTCCTGTTCAACCAACACCCCCAGGTCCCTCTCCTCCAGGCAGCTTTAATGATAATCTTAATGATGATCTTAAAGGTCTTTTCCAACTATGATTCTGTAGGGATGGAGACCAGCACAGTGCCCGGTGCGGGTAAGAACTCACAGCACTGGATCAAAAATGACTGTGTGGTTCTTTGGAGTCTCCTGCATCCCGGCCTTTCCGCACAGAGGACACGAAGCTGGGCTTAGATCATAGAATCATGAAATATTTTGGGTTGGAAGGGACCTCCAAGACCATCCAGTCCCACCCCTGCCACAGGCAGGGACACCTCCCATGGGATCAGGGGCTGCAAGCCCCATCCAACCTGGCCTTGAACCCCTCCAGGGATGGAGCAACCTGAACCAGGGCCTCCTCACCCTCACAGGGGAACGTTTCTCCCTAAGATCTCATCTCCATCTCCCCTCTTTCAGCTGAAAACCATTCCCCCTCATCCTCTCCAGCACTCCCTGATCCAGAGCCCCTCCCCAGCTTTCCCAGAGCCTCTTGCCACAGGGGAAAGAAGCTTTCTGGCTCCCTGGGATGACTCCCACTGCCCTCCCAGTGCAGCTGCACAGTCCCAGCATCCTCCCCCGAGCACAAAACCCTCCTCTGCTCCTGCCAGCACATCGCTGGCGCCGGGATCTCGTTGCTCCCAAGGCAAAGAGCCAAGAAGGGATCTGGATGGGAAGAGCGAGCAGGCTGACAGCCGGGCTGAGCTGCAGGTGTTGGGCTGACAGCAGCACCTCCCCGCTGCTTGGGGAGGTGATGGAGCGGGGGGGAGCCCGCGCCAAGGCTTCTCCAGTTTCCAGAAACAAGATCTCCAGGGAAGGCTGCCCAGCCCAGGCACCAACTGGCAGACGTGGCAAACGCGGTGGTGGGGACGGATCGGCAGGGAGGTGCCGCGACCCTCCCTGGAAAAGGCGTTTTTGGGGGCTGCCTGCAGGTCATAGAATCATAGAAATATTAGGGTTGGAAGGAACCTCAAAGCCCATCCAGTTCCAGCCCTCCCACTGGATCAGGGGCTCCAAACCCCATCCAGCCTGGCCTTGAACCCCTCTAGGGGATGGGGCAGCCACAATTTCCCTGGGCAGCCTGTTCCAGGGTCTCCCCACACTCATGGTGAAGAAATTCTTCCTTATCTCAAGCTTAAATCTGCCCCTCTCCAGTTTATCCCCATTGCCCCTCATCCTATCACCACAAGCCTTTATGAACAGCCCCTCCCCAGCTTTCTTGTAGCCCCTTCAGGTACTGGAAAGTCACTATAACATCTCCTCAGAGCCTTCTCTTCTCCAGGCTGAACAACCCCAACTCTCAGCCTGTCCTTGTACGCAAGGTGCTCCAGGCCTCGGATCATCCTTGTCGCCTCCTCTGGACCCGTTCCAACAGCTCCATCTCCGTCTTATATTGAGGATTCCAGGTCCTCAACCTCCAGCCCAACCCTGCCCCGAGCATCCACCCCAGTGGCACTGATTCTGCAGCTCCTCTAAGCGAAGCAATCATAGAATTATAGAATCATAGAATCACCAGGTTGGAAGAGACCCACCGGATCATCGAGTTCAACCGTTCCCATCAATCACTAACCCATGTCCCTCAGCACCTCGTCCACCCATCCCTTAAACCCCTCCAGGGAAGGGGACTCAACCCCCTCCCTGGGCAGCCTCTGCAACTGCCCAATCACCCTTTCCGTGAATTTTTTTTCCTAATGTCCATCCTGAGCCTCCCCTGGCGGAGCTTGAGGCCATAGATGGGTCAGGCATGACCCAAGGAGCCCCGTGCACCTCACCTGGGGCCCCACATCTCCTGTGCGATGAGGACTCCAGGAGCTCCTGAGGGGCAGGAGGACCTTCCCCCAGCATTTCACAGAGCATCTGAGCTGCCTGCAACTCCAGCTTGGATTTACACCAGCTGTAAATTTACGCCCTTTGCTGCTTGCAGAGAATCTGGCCCCTTGGCAGGCTCTGAAATGATCCCAAGCTCCCCCCCTGCTTTGTTATTAAATCAAATCCATCTGGCCTCCACCACCACCGGTTGTTATTCGAGATCCCTCTCCAAGCGGAGCTGGGATTAGCTGCTGGGCATGGGGGGGATTCTCCCTCCCTCTCTCCCACTCTCTCCCAGCCCCTCCTGCTCTTCTCTTTTGTGTTTCTCCACTTCTCCGAGGAGCAAGGGGGAGGCGCGGGCTCTTAAAGCTGCTTTTGTGCAGTATGGAGCTGCTCTGGGGTCCCCATGGGACCATGATGCCACCACGCTCCCAGCAGGTCCCATCTGGACAGGGTTTCCTGCACCTGAGAAGCCAGAGCACCCCAAATCCTGGGGACACCACCAAGGAGGGTGACATGGAGCTTTGTCCCAGCCACCCACCAGCACCAGTTCCGACCCCGAGCAGCTGTGGTTCCCCGTAGAATCATGGAATTGTTAAGGTTGGAGAAGCCCTCACAGCTCATCCAGTCCAATCATCAGCCCAACCCCACGGTGACCAACAAACCATGTCCCAAAGTGCCACGACCACACGATTTTTGAACCTCTCCAGGGATGGAGACTCCCCCTCTGCCCTGGGCAGCCTCTACTAGGGCTTCACCACTGTGACATAAAGGAATCTTTCCCAATATCCAAGCTATACGACCCTGGCATCACGTGAGGCCATTTCCTCTTGTCCCATCATTTATTCCTTGGGAGAAGAGCCCAGCACCCACCTGGCTCCAACCTCCTTTCCAGGAGCTGCAAAGAGCGATGAGGTCTCCCCTCAGCCTCCTCTTCTCCAGGCTAAACACCCCCAGGTCCCTCAGCTGCTCCCACAACCCCTGGGTTCCGCAATTCTCTGGACGCCTTCCAGCACCTCAATGTCCTTCTTGTAGTGAGGGGTCCAAAACTGAACCCTGGATTCGAGTCCAGGAGTACGAGCCCATCCTGATCCAAGCCAGGATGCTGCCTCTGAAGTTTTGCTGGGAGCTGCCACCTGGAGAAGAGCGGGTCTTTTCCAACCTGGTGATTCCATGATTCTGTGATGCACCTGACACCTCAGCTTCTGGGGGGCTGAGGGGCTGGAATGTGCTCAAACTGGAAACCATGTACCCCAGCGCTGGTCCCCAGCAGCTCCTCGGAGCCCTTCCAACCCTCACCATTCTGGGATTCTACCAAACGAGCTGGTGCACTAATTATCACCTTGCCTGGCAGCCTCAACACACGACCCGGTGCCGAGGAGCCTGTGGGGACCACGGCCGCCCAACCTGATGGGTCCCTGTGGGGCTGGAGCGAGACGCGCCGTCGCCTCATCCCTGCTCCGTGGAGGTGGCTACGGCGGGCGTGCGTCTGCTAGCCCCAAGGGTGGCCCCAGCAGTGCATCCCCACACCGAGTGCATCCCCAGCCAACGCATTGGGCTGGCAGCTCACCAGCAATCCCATTTCCCCACCAGTTTCTGCTTTGTCCAAGCACTGGGACTCGGTTATTTTCGTGGAGGTGACAGCCAGAGGCAATTCCTCAATCCAGTGACACTGAAACAGTGGTTGGAAGGCTGCGGCATTAAACCAGCGGTGGTGGCCCAAGTGAACAGCAAAGCTTAAAAGCTCTTGTTGGGCAGCAGCACATCCTGCATCGCTCAGATTTATCCACTCCCCAAGGACCACGGGCTCCTCAGAATCATAGAATAACCAGATTGGAAGAGACCCACCGGATCATGGAGTCCAACCATTCCCATCAATCACTAACCCACGTCCCTCAGCACCTCATCCACCCATCCCTTAAACCCCTCCAGGGAAGGGGACTCAACCCCCTCCCTGGGCAGCCTCTGACAGGGACCAATCACCCTTTCCATGAAGAATTTCTTCCTGATGTCCATCCTGACCCTCCCCTGTGGAGCTCGAGGCCATTCCCTCTCGTCCTGTCCCCTGTCCCTTGGGAGAAGAGCCCAGCTCCCTCCTCTCCACAACCTCCTCTCAGGGAGTTGCAGAGAGCAATGAGCTCTCCCCTCAGCCTCCTCTTCTCCAGGCTGAACCCCCCCAGCTCTCTCAGCCGCTCCTCTTCTTCTCCAGCCCCCTCCCCAGCTCCGTTGCTCTTCTCTGCACTCGCTCCAGAGCCTCAACATCCTTCTGGTGGGGAGGAACCAGAACTGACCCCAGGATTCGAGGAGCGGTCTCCCCAGGGTCGAGCTCAGAGGGAGAAGAACCTCCCTGGCCCTGCTGGCCACGCCGTGTCTGCTCCAAGCCAAGATGCCACTGGCCTTCTTGGCCACCTGGCCATCCTTGCTGGGATGATCTCCCTTCACACGAGATGAATGATCACAGCAAAGCATGGAGTGAAGGCAGCTGGGTACGGTGTGAGCAGGACGGGGCAAGTCCTAGAACCATAGAATCACAGAATGGGTTGGGTTGGAAAGGATCCCAAAGCCCATCCAGTTCCAACCCTGCCATGGGCAGGGACACTTCCCACTGGATGAGGATGCTCCAAGCCCCATCCAACCTGGCCGTGAACCCCTCCAGGTGCCTTCACTCCTGGGTCACACACACAGACAAACGTTACAGCACCAGCTCTGCTCTCTTAGAGGATCCTCAACATTTAAGGTGCAAAGTCTGTACCCAGCAGCAATTCTTCATGACCTTTCAGTGACAGGGATGGTGCTGTCACCTTCTCTGGATGGTCCTGCCGGTCCCATTCCACATGGAGATCCCAGCACAGCTCCAGCAGAGCCCCAGCTCCCTCTCAGGCCGCTCCGCCCCGTGCTGAGCTCTCAGCCCAGTTTGGGAACGTGTCCACTTGACGTGCCTGAAAAGCAGCACACATCTCCCCGTTGCCATGGCAACCCTTCTTTTAAAGCAAATGAATAATAATAATTAACATGATCCATTAAATAATAGTAATAAAGGCAGTAGTAATGACTCGTAATTGGTAAAGCGCTCTTAATAACACACGCTCGCTCCGAGATCTCCTCCCGGCGCAGGAACCGGGGCTGGGGGCAAGATCTCCCACCCCAACCGGAGTCCTGGGTTAGGGACTTCAGCGCCCTAAAGGCAGGAGCTTAGTGGGATTCAGGGAGGGATCAGACACTTATCTGGATAATGAGGATGTCTAGACTGATAAGAAGAAGGGTTAAATTGGCTCAGGGCCCGATTCTGCTTCAGAATCGCAGAATGGTTTCAGTTGGAAAAGACCTTCAAGATCATCGAGTCCAACTGTCCATCCAGCCCTATTAGATCCACCACCAAACCACGTACCCACCTCACCTTTCAAAGCCCTCCAGGGATGGTGACTCCACCACCTCCTTGGGCCGCTTCTTCCAGCGCTTAACAACTTTTCCAGTGAAGAAATTCCTCCTGGAGAGGCATCATCCAACCTCAAACCATTCCCCAAAAAGTGGAAAATGTGGGGTCTCCTCCAAACACAACGTGCAGGATGCTGAGGTGGTGGCAACACACCTGGGTGGCTCAGCCTTCATCCCACGCTGCAATTTCCACCACCCTCCTAAAATTAGTAGCAACAGGAAGAGTTTTGGAGTATGACGGGATGATTAAAGCATCCATGGAAAGGAGGCATCACGTGCAACATAATCACTTTCCTCATCTCTGGCACAACGTGCAGCAACCGTTGTGGAAGACGATGGGGAAGGTTAAAGAAGGAAGAGAAAGGAGCTCCTGCACAAAACTGAGGGGACGGGGCTCGTCCAGAGGAGAAAAACCTGGACGGTGGCTTTATATGGGCACTAAAAATTACCATCTGAGCTCTATAAACTGATTTGGTTACAAGTAAAAACTCAGATTAAAGAGGAGAAAAAAACCTCGTTTAGATCTATTTAACTTGGTGTGTTGAGAGCGCTTTGTGGGTAACCAGTGTTGCCGTTTTCCAGAACAGTTAGTTGGGACGGGGGATTGATCTTTCCCTCCATACAAGGATGTCCAAGTCCACATTTTGAGCTCTTTACGAGCCTGTCTGGCCAAAAATATGAGTGCAGCCAAGCTCATCACCCCCATTGACGCAACGGGATTGCATTGGACCTCACCTGCCCGTAACCACAGAATCATGGAATGGGTTGGGTTGGAAGGGACCTCAAAGCTCATCCAGTCCCACCCCTGCCATGGGCAGGGACACCTCCCGCTGGATCAGGGGCTCCAAGCCCCATCCAACCTGGCCTTGAACCCCTCCAGGGATGGGGGAGACACCCCTGCTCTGGGCAACTTGGGCTCCCCACCCTCACCGGAAACATTTCTCCCCAAGATCTCATCTCAATCTTCCCTCTTGCAGCTCAAAACCGTTGCCCCTCATCCTATCCTTGCACATCCTGATCCAGAGCCCCTGCCCAGCTTTCCTGGAGCCCCTTGGATCATCTTCTGGAAGCTGCTTTAAGGTCTCCTTGAAGCCTTCTCTTCTCCAGGCTGAACAACCCCAACTCTTCCAGTCTGTCCTCGCACGGGAGGTGCTCCAGCCCTTGGATCATCTCCGTGGCCTCCTCTGGACTTGCTCCAACAGGCTTGGAGCCTCCAAGCAGCAAGATGCTCCTGCACCAGGAGATCTTCCTTACAGCTCGTGAAAACAGATCTGACTCTCCGATTGTGAGCTGGTTTGACTCCGTGGCTCAAATCCTTGTCCCAAAGCTGGAACTATAGCACATCCCGCTCTCCCAGGTAGATCCTGAGGGACCGTGGTTGTATGTTGGGGTGACAGGAGACAGGTAAGTCCCTGTGATGGGGCTGTCGTGGTTCCATACAAGATTCCCTGGCCAGAAATACATGCACGTGAGCTGCACAGCTTGACAATGAACGGGCGGCGAATCCAACACATCCTGGACGTGTTGGATTTGCTGGGCACACACGGACCATCTGGCCAGCACACGGGCTTGGGGCTTGACGCATTCAGGAAGCATCTGACTTAGCGAGGACTGGATGGGCTTTGAGGTCCCTTCCAACCCAACCCATTCCACGATTCTGCCACATACAGTATCCTGACACTCTATAAACAGAAACTGGGAATTCTCCGTGCAGAAGAGGAGATTCCAATGGGAGGAAAATGCATTCCTTGAGAACAAAGTCCCAGTGCAAGCAGCAGGAATAAGGTGGGAATGTGACCCTGAAACTGAACTTCCCTTTCAATCTCAGACCTAAAATCTTCCAAGTTACAAGCTGGAGGATTTTTGTTCAACAGTTTTTCCAAACCCCTTGTGACCAGAAGACCAAACCTTCCACACTTACAATCCCGATCGAGCCGGCAAGTGGCTCAGCACCAGCCATCCCAGTGCCAGATTGTCCCTGTGGCTTTAGGGCTCCATCTGTAGCCAACATCTCAAGCTCTTAACCAAATTGAGGGTTTTTTTTTAAATCTGGTCTCCTGGGCCTGATCCCATGGACCTGGATTCACGAAACCAAATGGACTTGAAGGAGCTTTGGATCAAAGCTTTGCAGTAATTGACTTATCTCCGAGAAGAGCTTAATTAACAAATGTTTGCAAAGCACTTTAGGATCTCTGCGTGGAGAGCGAGATGGTTCTGCCTATCGGTCCCGTCTACGAGGCAAAGAGGTTTAAAATCAGCGGGCAGCGAGCGAATTGCGAGGACAGTTGTAGCTACAGATGGGGCTGCGGCGACGTCCCCTCGGGTGGATGAGCCACCACGGAGGGCAGATTAATTTCTGAACCTCGTTCCGTGAGAGACGGCAGCACGCGGGGCTGCAGGATGAGCTCAGAGCTCTGTATGCCCACAGGGTGGGATCCCTTCCAGGGTTCTGGTTTCACAGGTGGCCAAGCAGGTATTGAAAATTGCTGCCCAGGGGTGTGGAGATGAACTTCTGGAGCTCTTGCCATGATGTTATCCCAGCTCCAGCCTCACGTGCTGCATCCCTGGAGGTGTTCAAGGCAAGATTGGATGGAGCCTTGGGCATCCTGATCTAGTAGGAGGCGTCCCAGCCCATCGCAAGAGGCTGCAACTGGAAGATCTTTAAGGTCCCTTCCAGCCCAAACTCTTCCATGAAACTACGAAATGAAGAAAAGCCTGGTCACACGCAGCATCTTTGCCTCCCTGCTGCCTGTACTGATCGTGACAGCGACTGAACAGGAGCCAGCAGGGGCCCAAGTGGCCAAGAAGGCCAAGGGCATCTTGGCTTGGAGCAGACACGGCGTGGCCAGCAGGGCCAGGGAGGTTCTTCTCCCTCTGGACTCGGCCCTGGGGAGACCGCTCCTCGAATCCTGGAGTCAGTTCTGGTTCCTCCCCACCAGAAGGATGTTGAGGCTCTGGAGCGAGTGCAGAGAAGAGCAACGAAGCTGGGGAGGGGGCTGGAGAAGAAGAGGAGCGGCTGAGAGAGCTGGGGGGGTTCAGCCTGGAGAAGAGGAGGCTGAGGGGAGAGCTCATTGCTCTCTGCAACTCCCCGAGAGGAGGTTGTGGAGAGGAGGGAGCTGGGCTCTTCTCCCAAGGGACAGGGGACAGGACGAGAGGGAATGGCCTCAAGCTCCACCAGGGGAGGGTCAGGATGGACATCAGGAAAAAACATTTCCTGGAAAGGGTCACTGGGCATTGGCAGAGGCTGCCCAGGGAGGGGGTTGAGTCCCCTTCCCTGGAGGGGTCTAAGGGACGGGTGGCCGAGGTGCTGAGGGACATGGGTTAGTGATTGATGGGAATGGTTGGACTCGATGACCTGATGGGTCTCTTCCAACCTGGTGATTCTGTGATTCTCTGATTCTGTACCACCCTTGGCTTTTCACAGCAGCTCGCAGGACGAGGGATGCTCCCCAGCACGAAAGCTTTTTTAGCAGCTGTATCTTTCAAACACGCCTTCTCCCAGACTCCGAGAGGTTCGGGCGGAAGAGGGAAGCAGCGCTGGGAAGCGCCAAACTTTGCATCGCTGACACAAATTAACCTAGAAAGTTTCTTGCCTGTCTTTGCTCTTGATGATGAACGCGAGTTACTGTTTCGCCTAAGGACAGTCTGCTGGCACCACCTCAGTCAATGTCAGCTTTATTCTTACTTTCTATTTCAAGTCGCGGTGCCCGGACTCCCTCCCTGGTGCCTTTGGCATCGACAACCGGTGCCGTTTGCCATTTCTCCCATTGCTTTGATCATTCTGCAACCTAGGAAAGGGCTGAGGAGCACGTGATGCTGCTACACAATCCTAACCTCTCTCTGCTTGGTGGAGTCTTCCATCCTCCCTGCTTTTAATTAATCCTTTTTTTTTTTCCTTTCCCTGACAGTAATTCGGGCCTGTGGATTTGAAAACATTGGGAAATATCAACTTTTTTTAACTAGAAACACCTTGTTTCTGCCAAAAACTGCGGTAGGTGATGCTTGCAGAGTGGATGTAGCTGAGCAGAGTCTACACCCACAGTGAACTACAATGCTACCTGGAACCAAAAAAATAACCTTTTCCTCCCACATCCCAGGAGCTGCAAGCACCCAAGCCTCTAACGACCCCGTGATCTGAGCCCCGGTAATCTATTCCAGCTCATCGACTCAATTCAAGCCACCTGGCAGCGCTAACTTTAACCTGAATTACGACTGAAACGCAGCTTCCCCAGAGGGTAATGATGCCAGACGGTAGGTAAGATCATTCCTAAGCTGTTGCTATCACCGCGAGGAGGATCAAAGTCTTGGTTGGAACCCAGCTACGCCCCCAAAATATTGTCTGAACGGAGAAACGTTGCTATCAGGGGCCCATCAGGATTAGTCATTGCCCACGGTGCCAATTCTTGCGATTTTTCTATCAGCATTCAAGCTCGCCTGAAAATTCCCAGCTCCGTGAGTCATGTGAACACGCACGAGTAGGAATTTTTGTTATTTAAAGGCAGTTCTTAGAGCTTGTGGCTGGGCAGAAAAGCGAGGTGATGTAACTCCAGCGAAATCCGAAAGCCCCGTGAGAAGGGAAACGAAAAGAAGCCCCAGATTCCCTAGTTTTGTGGAGCCACGCAAAGTTTTTAGTTAGTTTTATGATTTCTGGGCCAGGTGGAAAGCTCATAGTTGGAGCTCTACAGGTCTGACTTGCTTTTCTCTCAGTTTCTGGGGTCGAGGGGTACTTTCTCCTCCTGAAAGCTGCAGGATGGAAGATAAAATAGAGGTAGGAAGCAAAACCGTGTCCCTAAAAGGATGCCATACCTACAGACCAGGTGTCTTTATGGCTTTCAGGAACGAGGTGGAACTTGGATGAAAACGTTGTTCTAGAATTTAGAGGATGAACCTCAAGGGCTCCCGATGCTACCACATGAGTTTTGTTTGTAGAAGCCCCGTGTGGCACATGGGACTGAGTCATGTGGAGCCACACGGAGCCACTTTCCACCGTCCCCCAGCGCAGATGCCACCTCCGAGAAGAAGGAAACCATCCCAAACTTCTAGACTTCCGCAAGACCCATCACCAGGTTAAAATAAAACCCTGAATAAGCCAAGCTGCTGGTTTGCAATAACCACCAAAATGAACCACACGAAACGCAGCAGCACGAGGTGGGTTCTGCTCTTCTTAGCCACGCTGTTCCCTTCCAAACACTCAATGCCAAAACCTCCAACCCATCATTAAAACCTCCAACCCCAACCCCAAAACCTCCAACGCAACATTAAAACCTCCAACCCCAACCCCAAAACCTCCAACGCAACATTAAAACCTTCAACCCCAACATCAAAACCTCCAACCCAACATTAAAACCTCCAACATCAACCCCAAAACCTCCAAACCCAACCCCAAAACCTCCAACTCTAACATCAAAACCTTCAACCTCAGCCCCAAAACTTCCAACCCCAAAACCTCCAACCCCAACACCAAAACCTCCAAACCCAGCCGCAAAACCTCCAACACCAACACAAAAACCTCCAACCCCAGCCCCATCACCTCCAACTCCAAAACCTCCAAACCCAAAACCAAAACCTCCAACCCCAACCCCAAAACTTCCAACCTCAAACACCAAAACCTCCAAACCCAACCCCAAAACCTCCAAACCCAACCCCAAAACCTCCAAACCCAACCCCAAAACCTCCAAACCCAACCCCAAAACTTCCAACTCCAAACACCAAAACCTCCAACCCCAAACACCAAAACCTCCAACTCCAACGCCAAAACCTCCAACCCCCCCAGCGGCTCCATGTCCTGAAGCTGAGAGAACCTGCTGGTTGTTGTCCCAGCATCTCCCTGACTTTGTGAGGAGGAAAGGTGGCTTCTAACCCAAAGTGAAAGCGAAATTCCCGTTCCCGAAGTGCCTGGGCAAACTTGTCGGGAAAGCTACAGCAACCCCTTACCGGCTGAGTCAGTGGATGAGACATTTCCTTGTGCTGGGTGCCCCATCTGCTTCGTTCATCTGCAAGCTGAGATCTTCTGCTTGTAGACCCAGAAAGAGGAGGCGTGGGGTTGGGGGTTGGTTGGAGGAAAGAGAGAGAAACCTTGCAGCAAGGATCTGGGAGGAAATGATAGAAGATATAATGGGGGGGGGGGGTAAAAAAAAATTCCTGCCTGGGTGACAAGGCACCAGTGCCACCATCCCCCTCGCTCCGTCCCCAGCGAGAGCCACAGACGTCGCCTCTGCCAGGGCTGCAGCGCGATGTGGCTCGCTGAGAGCCTCGCGTCGTTCTGCATTGTCTCTCTCCAGTGGAAGCTCAAGCAATCTCATTTCATGGGAGAGACATCTGGTTTGATTCAAAGGGAAGAAAGGGGAAGAGGGGAGAAACCGCGCGCACACAGAGAGAGAGAGAGAGAGAGCGCGAGAGAGAGCCCAGCCTTGCTGGCAGGGAGCTGGAAAGCTATTTTCAATGCTTCCCTCCGTTAAATTATGCCTCATTTCAATGAGAAAAGGCAGCCCAGGGAGCAGGGCTGTCCCATGGCTCGCTCCCAGCATCTCCAGTTTGCAGGGGGGGTCTTGGCTGGGGCAGGGAGCCAAGGGCAGGGAGGCCAAGCCCCTTCGTGGAATCACCACAAAGCTTTGGGGGTGCAGAGTGTTCCCCTTTCTCCTCTCTTCCCCTGCTGGAATGCGTGGGTTCAGCCCTCAAATCCTTCTGGTTTTGGTTGGGGGTCTTCCCATCACAAGAGCAAATCCCCCGTGTTCGGGCGGAACCGGCATCTCTTTGAGGGCCTTTGTCCTCCTTTGGATGAGCATGAATTCCGTGAGCTACCTGGCTCATGAGGTGGGATCATTCCTCCAGGACCTCACCGGTCACCCCACTGACTCCGGTGCCTCTGCCAGCCCAGTTCCACCTTGAGGTGCCCCTGCCCAGACACCCCTTATCCCCAAGGGCCCTGCTATCCTGGTGGATCTCTCTAGGATCACAGCACTTGACCCCTCCACATCAACCCTCACGGGAGGGCAGTGAGGTCACAAAATCACAGATCGGCTTGGGTTGGAAGGGACCTCAAAGCTTACCCAGTTCCACACCTCCCCACCACAGGCAGGGACACCTTCCACAGGATCAAGGGGCTCCAAGCCCCATCCAGCCTGGCCTTGATGGGTCCCCATGCAGCTTCTCCTCCTCCTGTGACTTCTCCAGGCTGGGGAGCACATGGTGCATCCCTATGCAGACCCCTTCCACCCATGGCTCCTCAGAGCGGATGCCTTTGGATCCCACACATTCCTCCTCCACTTGTGACCCTCCCTGTCTGCGAGGTGCACGGCAAACACCCACACAGCCCCCTCCACCCATGACCCAGCAGATGCCCCAAACCCCCTTCCTTTGCACAACAGATCCCCCCACATTCTCATTCTCCCATGACCCAGCAGATGCCCCCAAAGCCCCCTTCCATTTGCACAAAGGGTCCCCCCACTCCCTCCTCCACCCATGACCCAGCAGGTCCCCTGCATCCCCTCCGCCCATGGCCCAGCGGGTACCCCCAAAACCTCCTTCCATTTGCACAAAGGGTCCCCCCACTGCCTCCTCCACATGTGACCCAGCAGATGCCCCTGAAACCTCCTTCCACTTGCACAATAGGTCCCCCTAGTCTCTCATCCTTCCATGACTAGCAGGTCCCCTGCATCCCCTCCACCCATGACCCAGCGGGTACCCCCAACACCCCCTTCCATTTGCACAATAGGTCCCCCAACTCTCTCCTCCACCCATGACCCAGCAGATGCCCCTGTACCCCCCCATCCATTTGCACAAAGGGTCCCCCCACTCTCTCCTCCATGTGACCCAGTAGATGCCCCTGAACCCCTCCATCTATTTGCACAAAGGGTCACCCCACTCTCTCCTCCACCCACGACCCCACAGATGCCCCTGTACCCCCCATCCATTTGCACAAAGGGTCCCCCGGTCTCTCCTCCAGCCACGACCCAGCAGGTCCCCTGCAACCCCTCCACCCATCACCCAGTGGGTACCCCCAAAGCTCCCTTCCACTTACACAATAGGTCCCCCCACTGCCTCCTCCACCCACGACCCAGCAGATGCCCCTAAAGCCCTTTCCATTTGCACAATAGGTCTCCCCAGTCTCTCATCCTTCCACGACCAGCAGGTCCCCTGCATCCCCTTCACCCATGACCCAGCAGCTACCCTCAAAACCTCCTTCCATTTGCACAAAGGGTCCCCCCGCTCTCTCCTCCACCCATGACCCAGTGGGTACCCCCGAAGCCCCCTTCCATTTGCACAAAGGGTCCCCCCACCGCCTCTTCCACATGTGACCCAGCAGATGCCCCTGAACCCCCCCATCCATTTGCACAAAGGGTCCCCCCGCTCTCTCCTCCACCCATGACCCAGTGGGTACCCCCGAAGCCCCCTTCCATTTGCACAAAGGGTCCCCCCACTGCCTCCTCCACATGTGACCCAGCAGATTGCCCTGAACCCCCCCTCATCCGTTTGCACAAAGGGTCCCCCCGCTCTCTCCTCCAGCCACGACCCGGCAGGTCCCCCGCACCCCCCTCCCTCCGAGGCCCCGGCCGGTCCCTCCATCCCTCACCCCGCAGCCCCGGGGGCCGCAGCGGGCGGCGGCGCTGAGGACTCCATCCCCCAGCAGCCCCCGGGCCGGGCCCGGCTCCCGCTGCGCCCAGCCGCCTTCAAACAAAAGAGTTTTTTCCCCCCGCGGAGCTGGGCGCCCCGGCGGCCCCTCCGCACCCCCCGGCGGCCCCTCCGCACCCCCCGGCGGCCCCTCCGCACCCCCCGGCGGCGCTGGGAGCCGGGGGCGGGGGGGACCCCGGCGGGCTGGAAGCGCCTGTGGGCGAGGAGCTCGGGTTACAGAGAGAGAAAGGGGCTTGGCCAGGCGGAGGGGAGGTGGGCGGAGGGTCCTTTTTTTTTTTTTTTTTTTTTTTTTTCTTCTCTCTCTCTCTCTCTCTCTCTGTGTTTCTCTCCCTTCGCTTTTTTTTTTTTTCCTCTCTCTCCTTTCCCTTCTCTTTGTGTCCCCCCCCCCCCCCCATCCCACCCACCCCTCCTCTCTTCCCCAACTCCCCTCCTCTCGCTCTCACACCCCCCACACCCCCCCCCCTCCCCAACCAACCCCCGCCACCCAACCCCCTCTCAAGCCTTTGTTAGCCATGCCTAGCCTGGTAGTACCAGGGATAATGGAAAGGAACGGGGGTTTCGGCGATTTAGGCTGTTTCGGTGGGAGCGGCAAAGACAGAGCCCTGCTGGAGGATGACCGGGCGTTACAGCTCGCCCTGGACCAGCTCTGCCTGCTGGGGCTAGGCGAGCCTTCCTCCTCCTCCTCCTCCTCCGCCGTGGTGCTGGTGGAGGACACCAACAATAACAACAATAACGCGGCGCCGCCGCCTCAGCAGCCGCCGCCGCCGCCTCAGCAGCAGCAGCCGCCGCCGCCTCAGCAGCCGCCGCCTCAGCAGCAGCCGCCGCCGCCGCCTCCCCCGCCGCCTCCCCCGGCCCCGAAGGGCCCGGCGGCTCCGAGCGCCGGGGCGGCCGAGCCCAAGTTGTGCGCTTTGTACAAGGAGGCCGAGCTGAGGCTCAAGAGCAGCTCCAACACCACCGAGTGCGTCCCGGTGCCCAGCTCCGAGCACGTGGCCGAGATCGTGGGGCGGCAAGGTGAGAGAGATGGGGGGGGGGGGGGGCGCCCGGAGCCTCCCTTCCCGGCCCTCGCCCACCCCCGGTTCCCTTCCCAGCTCCCCCACTAGTCCCTTCCCAGTTCCACCCCCCTCAGTCCCTTCCTTCTTCTCCCTCAGTCCCTTCCTTCTCCCCTCAGTCCCCTTCCCTCTTCCCCCCTCAGTCCCTTCCTTCTTCTCCCTCAGTCCCTTCCTTCTTCTCCCTCAGTCCCTTCCTTCTTCTCCCTCAGTCCCTTCCTTCTTCTCCCTCAGTCCCTTCCTTCTCCCCTCAGTCCCCTTCCCTCTTCCCCCCTCAGTCCCTTCCTTCTTCTCCCTCAGTCCCTTCCTTCTTCTCCCTCAGTCCCTTCCTTCTTCTCCCTCAGTCCCTTCCTTCTTCTCCCTCAGTCCCTTCCTTCTCCCCTCAGTCCCTTCCCTCTTCCCCCCTCAGTCCCTTCCCTCTTCTCCCTCAGTCCCTTCCCTCTTCTCCCTCAGTCCCTTCCTTCTTCTCCCTCAGTCCCTTCCTTCTTCTCCCTCAGTCCCGTCCTTCTTCTCCCTCAGTCCCCTTCCCTCTTCCCCCCTTCAGTCCCTTCCCTCTTGCCCCTCAGCTCCTTTCCCGCTTTCCCCCCTCAGTCCCTTCCCTCTTCCCCCCTCAGTCCCTTCCCTCTTCCCCCCTCAGTCCTTTCCCTCTTCCCCCCTCAGTCCTTTTTCTCTTCCCCCCTCAGTCCTTTCTCTCTTCCCCCCTCAGTCCTTTCTCTCTTCCCCCCTCAGTCCTTTCTCTCTTCCCCCCTCAGTCCTTTCTCTCTTCCCCCCTCAGTCCCTTCCCGCTTCCCCCCTCACTCCCCTTCCCTCTTCCCCCTCACGCCCCGCTTCCCAGTTTCCCTTCCCAGTTCCCTCTCGCTCCCCCCTTTCCTTTCTCAGGTTCCCCCCCAGTTCCCTCCCTCTTCCCAGTTCCTCCCCGCTTCCCTCCCAGTTCCCTCCCGGCCTCCCCCAGTCCGTTCCCAGTACCCCGCCGCCCCAACTCCGCTTCCCTCCCAGTTCCCCTCCAGTTCTCTTCCACTTCCCAGTCCCCCCCCAGTTCGCTCGTGCTTCCCCTCTCAGTTCCCCCCTAGTTGGCTCCCGCTTCCCTCCCAGTTCCCTTCCCGCTTCCCTCCCAGTTCGCTCCCGCTTCCCAGTCCCCCCCAGTTCCCCTCTAGTTCGCTCGCTCTTCCCAGTCCCTCCCCAGTTCCTCCCAGTTCCCCCCTGCTTCCCTCCCAGCCCCCCCCAGTTCCCTTCCCTCCCAGCCCCCCCACCCCCCCAGTTCTCCCCTCCCGCTTCCCCCCCAATTCCCATCCCTCTTCCCTCCCAGTCCCCCCCAATTCCCATCCCTCTTCCCTCCCAGTCCCCCCCAATTCCCATCCCGCTTCCCTCCCAGTCCCCCCCAATTCCCATCCCGCTTCCCTCCCAGTCCCCCCCAATTCCCATCCCGCTTCCCTCCCAGCCCCCCCCAGTTCCCATCCCGCTTCCCTCCCAGTCCCCCCCAATTCCCATCCCGCTTCCCTCCCAGTCCCCCCCAGTTCCCATCCCGCTTCCCTCCCAGTCCCCCCCAATTCCCATCCCGCTTCCCTCCCAGCCCCCCCCAGTTCCCATCCCGCTTCCCTCCCAGTCCCCCCCAATTCCCATCCCTCTTCCCTCCCAGTCCCCCCCAATTCCCATCCCGCTTCCTTCCCAGTCCCCCCCAATTCCCATCCTGCTTCCCTCCCAGTCCCCCCCAATTCCCATCCCGCTTCCCTCCCAGTCCCCCCCAATTCCCATCCCTCTTCCCTCCCAGTCCCCCCCAATTCCCATCCCTCTTCCCTCCCAGTTCCTCCCAGTCCCCCCCCCCGGGGAGCCTCGGGGACCGCCCCGACAACTTCCCTCGCCGCTTCCCCCCCCCCCCCCCCCCAACTCCCATTGTTCGGGGCACCGGCCGCTTCAGCCCCACTGAGGGGGACACACACACACAAAGCGATTGGGGGGGGGCTGCACCCCCCATTCCCTGGGGATGCTGGGGGGGATCTATAGGAATGTTTGGCAAGCGGAGCCACCCCCCCCCCCAGCCCTGTGGCTGCTCCGGTTCTGGTCCCGAATGATGCTTATTTATTGGTTATAATGAGGAAAATAAAGAGGATGGGGAGGGGGATAAAGAGATGGGGGGGGATAAAGAGATGAGGATGAAGAGATGGGGGGGATGAAGAGATGGGGGGGATGAAGAGAAGGGGGGGATGAAGAGGAAAAGGGGGGGACATAAAGAGGATGGGGGGTAGAAATGAAGCAGGAGGAGGGAAGCGGCGAGCGGGGCTGGCAGCCAACGGGGCGCAAAATCCTCTTTGTTGGGCTCGGTGGAGCGAGGGGGTGTGGTGGCTGAGCTTGGCGAGGGTCCCGACGACCGGTTAACGGGAGTTGAACTCCCTCCTCAAACCCGTGTAAACGCTGGGGACCCCGCGAAGCTTGCTGCTCGTGTCCCCCCCCCCACCCCCTCCCCAAAACCTCCTCGACACCCCCTTCAAAACCTCCTCGACACCCCCTTTTCCCAGCCAACCCCGCCACAGGGATGCTTTTGTTCTCCTTACGGCTCGCTTGGGAGCGAGGTGGAATGGAGGAGGGCTTTAAAATAAAAAAAAAAAATAAATTATATATATATCTATCTATCTCTACACACGCACACCACACCCACTCTTAAGTCACCCCTCGCCCACCCCCATCGCTCCGCGGGGCGCGATGGGGGGTGGGCATCTCCTTGGCATCGTGGGGTCCCCAGCGTGGGGCGCGGGAGAAGTTTTGCGTCGCTTCCGAAGGGTGGGAGAAAACAATAAATAGTGGGGCTAAGCGGGATGTTTTCTTTCTTCCTTTCTTCCTTTCTTTCTTTCTTTCTTTCTCTAAGCAAGTAACTTGATGCTCTGGAAGTGTGACGGGCAGAGACTGCGGCTCCAAATCCAGATGCTTCCTCTTGGGTTGGGAATGGAAATGGGCCAAGCTAAGGGGGGGGTGTTGGAGTTTGACATTGAGGGGGGCTGAGGGGGGTTTGTTCGTTGGGGGCTCCCAGAAGGGGATGCGGCGAGGAGGAGGTGGGTGAGGGGAAGCGGCGAGGAGAGGGCTCCAAATGGCTGATGGATGGTGCATCCTTACGCCGGAGCGTGTGGTGGGAACAATGGGGCCTCTGGTGCCTCCGCTCGCTCCCGGCGGCGAAGCCAGAAGCTGGTGGCCATGACGGGATGGAGAAGGGGGCAGGAGATCCTCTCATTCCGATGGCAAGGGGGGAGGAGGTCCCTGTGTCAGGATGGAAGAGGGGCAGGAGGTGCCCTTGCCATGTTGGAGAACGGGTTGGAGGTCTCCTTGCCATGATGGAGAAAGGGGGCAGGAGGTCCCTGTGATGGGATGGAAGAGGGGGCAGGAGGTCTCCTTGCCATGATGGAGAAAGGGGGCAGGAGGTCCCCATGATGGGATGGAAGAGGGGGCAGGAGGTGCCCTTGCCATGATGGAGAAAGGAGGCAGGAGGTCTCCTTGCCATGATGGAGAAAGGGGGCAGGAGGTCCCCGTGATGGGATGGAAGAGGGGGCAGGAGGTCTCCTTGCCATGATGGAGAAAGGGGGCAGGAGGTCCCCTTGCTGTGATGGAAGAGGGGGCAGGAGGTGCCCTTGCCATGATGGAGAAGGGGGCAGGAGGTCCCCTTGCCGTGATGGAGAAGGGGGCAGGAGGTCCCCTTGCCGTGATGGAGAAGGGGGCAGGAGGTCCCTGTGGTGGGATGGAAGAGGTAGGAGGACATCCCCATGCCAGGATGGAAGAGGAGCAGGAGGTCCCTTTGCCATGATGGAGAAGGAGGCAGGAGATCCCCATGTCAGGATGGAAGAGGGGCAGGAGGTCCCTTTGCCATGATGGAGAAGGAGGCAGCAGATCCTCGTGTCAGGAGGTCCTCATGCCAGCATGGCGAGGGATGGAGGAGGTGCCATCATCCCCCCAAACTCCATCTACAGTGGAGGGAACGGCTCTCGCTCTGGTTCCCACCCGTGCCACGCTGGGATGTGGCCCTCGCGCCAGGGAACAGGGGCTGGAGGTTGAGATTATGGCCAAGAAGGTCCCACCTGGATCTGATCCTCCCCGTGATCCTCCTCCAGCCGCAAACACTCAAGCTTTGCACCAACTCTGCGCTGGCAGGGAGAATCAGGCCCCCTTTGTTTAATAAAGTTAGGAAAGAGAGAGGATTCGGCAGTGGAATCGTTCGGCGACGCGGGAGGTGCCCGGGTTATTTTCTTCCTGGATCCCACTGCCGCTCCAGCCTCCGGAGAAGGGGGTGTGTTCCTCTTCGTTCCATCCGCAGCGGCCAGAGTGATGGAGAGGAACGCGGAGACCTGGATTTTTTTTTTTCCACCATTTTTAAAAAAAAAAAAAAATTTCAGTGTGTGTGAGGGCTTTCCCACATCTGGGAAGCTGGGAAAGGCCTGTCGGAATGTCTTCCTGCGTTTTGGTTTTGTTGGAAAGCTGGATTCTGAGAGGCTGCTGGAGGGTGGAGCTGAGCGCAGGGGTCAAATCCTGCGCTTTCCTGGACCCTTGACCAGGAAAAGCCAAAACCTGAGGATTGTCCCCCTCTTGGCCATACAGCTCATAGGGATGATGATTTTCCAAGGAACTGGGTGTTTTAGGGGTTCTCATGGATGGGGTGGTGGAAGAGAGGGTGGAAAAAGGTGTAAGAGTGCAATAAAAACGATTTCAGGGCTCGAATTGGTACCAGGGTTGAGCTTTAACTTAATATTTTCGGATCCGATGAAGCGCGCTGTTCCTTCGTATTATTTTGAAATGATATTCCGTGGTTTTGGAAGCGCTCCTGACGTGTGTGTCCATAAGAGGCTTGGATCCAGGGTCCAGGATCCTTGTACGTGGGATTCCCACCTGCTCCAGGACTGCCCTTCACTTTGCAGCATGAGCGTAAAGGCATTTGAGTCTAAATAAGACTCGAACCCCGTCTATTTTTGATTGGAACGTTGGTTATAGCGTGACTGGTTTAATTGTGGTGGAGGAGATGGCTCCACTTCAAACGAGAGATGCTGCAGGAGCTCAACCTGAGCTTGGCAGCTCCCTGTTTTCCCCGGGAACTGTTAACGTGCCCTCGTGGAACCAATCGCCTGCTGGAAGCGGCGCTCGAGTTTGCGCTGGTGCCTGGTTGTGCGCTGAATTTGAGCAGCGCTCCTGCAGCGACGCGACGGGGGAATCACTGGGAGGAGATCGTGGACTTTGCAGGCGTCAGTGGGATGGGTGCTGGGAGCTGCTTCTCCACCCCGGTCCCTCATGGTCTGCGATGGGGAGCTGGGCGGCCGGTGGGATGCGCCAAGGGCTGTTTTGCCAGTTGGAGCGAAGGAGATGAAACTGGGAAAGGAAAGATGAGGGAATCAAGTCATAACTCCTTTGAGTGACGGTTAGGACCTCTTCCACTCTGCCCCCGGCCATGGTTGGCGATGTCTACCCTTCCCTGGCTGGAAGTGGAGCTATGACCTCCACGAGTAGCCTCCTGTTGCTGCTAGGGTGAGGAGCAAGGATGTCCCTGTCTGTGTTGCAGCTCTCGCAGATGATTCCCTCCTTCCCTTGGTGCGTGGTGAGAACGTGAACTCCAGCAGGTCCGTGTTGAGAACGTGAACTCCAGCAGGTCCGTGTTGTGGTGGTGGAACCTCCTGGCACGTGCTGTGGCGTGCACGGTGCTCCCTGGTTCCGGAGGTGCATCAGGGGTTTGGTGGCTCTTGTGCCTCACCTGCTGAATCTCGTTGTGTCCCCTTCCCTGGAGGAGTTTGAGGGACGAGTGGACGAGGTGCTGAGGGACATGGGTTAGTGTTTGATGGGAACGGTTGGACTCGATGATCCAGTGAGTCTTTTCCAACCTGGTGATTCTGTGATTCCGTGTGAGAGCTTTACCAATGCATGTGAATTTATCAGGGTATGAAGACAAAGCACTGATGTGGTTTGCAGGTGGTTTTTGAGATGATGGGGCTGCAAAGAAGAAGGTTCTTGCAACCCAAGTGTGTGGGTTGAGGTAAGAGAGATGCAGGGAAGAGTGGAGGTGTCTAAAGGTGTCATGCTTGGACTGTTCAGACTGTGAAGTTCTAAAGGAACAGAAATCCTCAGCCACTGGGATGTCCAGGACCAGGACAACTTCTCTAGGCTCTTCCTTAGAAGTCACCGAGACGGGTGTAGGTTGGACTCAAAAAGATGTGGATCTGGCTTTTCTGCTCGTGATAAATCTGCTCCAAGTGCCAAACTGAGATGCTCTCAGTGGAGCTGGGGAAGGGGCTGAGGGACTCGAAACGAGCCATGTGGGAGGCTGGATGGTGCGGTCGGGGCGTGGATGGTGCGGTCGGGGCATGGATGGTGCGGTCGGGGCATGGATGGTGCGGTCGGGGCATGGATGGTGCGGTCGGGGCGTGGATGGTGCGGTCGGGGCATGGATGGTGCGGTCGGGGCGTGGATGGTGCGGTCGGGGCATGGATGGTGCGGTCGGGGCGTGGATGGTGCTGTCGGGGCGTGGATGGTGCTGTCGGGGCGTGGATGGTGCGGTCGGGGCGTGGATGGTGCGGTCGGGGCGTGGATGGTGCGGTCGGGGCATGGATGGTGCGGTCGGGGCGTGGATGGTGCTGTCGGGGCGTGGATGGTGCTGTCGGGGCGTGGATGGTGCTGTCGGGGCGTGGATGGTGCTGTCGGGGCGTGGATGGTGCTGTCGGGGCGTGGATGGTGCGGTCGGGGCGTGGATGGTGCGGTCGGGGCGTGCATGGTGCGGTCGGGGCGTGGATGGTGCGGTCGGGGCGTGGATGGTGCTGTCGGGGCGTGGATGGTGCTGTCGGGGCGTGGATGGTGCTTTCAAGGCGTGGATGGTGCTTTCAAGGCGTGGATGGTGCGGTCGAGGCGTGGATGGTGCGGTCGGGGCATGGATGGTGCGGTCGGGGCATGGATGATGCGGTCGGGGCGTGGATGGTGCGGTCGGGGCATGGATGGTGCTGTCGGGGCGTGGATGGTGCGGTCGGGGCGTGGATGGTGCGGTCGGGGCGTGGATGGTGCGGTCGGGGCGTGGCTGGTGCGGTCGGGGCATGGATGGTGCTGTCGGGGCGTGGATGGTGCGGTCGGGGCGTGGATGGTGCGGTCGGGGCGTGGATGGTGCGGTCGGGGCATGGATGGTGCTGTCGGGGCGTGGATGGTGCGGTCGGGGCGTGGATGGTGCGGTCGGGGCGTGGATGGTGCTGTCGGGGCGTGGATGGTGCGCTCGGGGCGTGGATGGTGCTGTCGGGGCGTGGATGGTGCGCTCGGGGCGTGGCTGGTGCGGTCGGCGCGTGGCTGGTGCGGTCGCTGCGTGGCTGGTGCGGTCGCTGCGTGGCTGGTGCGGTCGGCGAGTGGCTGGTGCGGTCGGCGAGTGGCTGGTGCGGTCGGGGCGTGGATGGTGCGGTCGGCGAGTGGCTGGTGCGGTCGGGGCGTGGATGGTGCTTTCAAGGCGTGGCTGGTGCGGTCGGCACGTGGCTGGTGCGGTCGGCGCGTGGCTGGTGCGGTCGCTGCGTGGCTGGTGCGGTCGGCGAGTGGCTGGTGCGGTCGGCGAGTGGCTGGTGCGGTCGGCGAGTGGCTGGTGCGGTCGGCGAGTGGCTGGTGCGGTCGCTGCGTGGCTGGTGCGGTCGCTGCGTGGCTGGTGCGGTCGCTGCGTGGCTGGTGCGGTCGCTGCGTGGCTGGTGCGGTCGCTGCGTGGCTGGTGCGGTCGGCGCGTGGCTGGTGGGGTCGTGGCGTGGCTGGTGCGGTCGAGGCGTGGCTGGTGCTCTTGGGGTGTGGATGGTGTGGTCAAGGCATGGATGGTGCGCTCGGGGCGTGGATGGTGCTGTCAAGGTGTGGATGGTGCTGTCAAGGCGTGGATGGTGTGCTCATGGCATGGATGGTGTGCTCATGGCATGGATGGTGTGCTCAAGGCGTGGATGGTGTGCTCATGGCATGGATGGTGTGCTCATGGCATGGATGGTGTGCTCATGGCGTGGATGGTGTGCTCATGGCATGGATGGTGCGCTCAAGGCGTGGATGGTGTGCTCATGGCATGGATGGTGTGCTCATGGCGTGGATGGTGTGCTCATGGCATGGATGGTGTGCTCAAGGCATGGATCATGTTCTTGGGGAGAGGTGGTCGTGGTTCTTTGTGTGCTGGCTCTGTGCAGGCGTGGGGAGAGGGCGGTGGGTCGCTTTGGCTTCCCAGGAGCGCAGGCTGCCCGCTCCCGGCAGGTCCCTCCCTCTAAGAGTATTTTTGCTCTTCTCCTTGATAGTAGAATCCATTGTCACCTGAACCCAGAGACACCCTTGGACGGAGCATCTCCCAGCCTGCTCCAACCAGCCTGTTGTCAACAGGAATGAGACGATGGGGGAGAGGAGCTTAACAGAAATTGCTCCTTCTTGGCAAGGTGATGTCAAAGCAAAAAGAGGCCCCCCCCTAACCCCAGGTGATTGGGCTCTTTGTGTAGCTCCAAACACGCTCTAACGCTTCCAGCGTTTAAAAATAGTCCGAGGGAGCCTTTTTCATTGAGGAAGTCTGATGATTGCAGCTCCCCCACCTACCATGTGGAGGTGGGTGTAGAGCATCCAAGAAGCAGCGACGGGGGGCAGATCTTGTGGTAAATCTTGGAGCTAAAGCCGCTCGGTCTGGTGGGGCCTGAAACCCAACCTTCTTGCGCCCCTTTGGCGTCTCGGATGGGCCTTCAAGCGGGGAGGGAAATTGTTCGAAAGTGAGGATCCATCTGAATTTACCACCCCACACCCCCCTCCGGGGAAAAGTGTAGAACGGGCTCGACTTTGTGCGGTTTGAACTAGAGGTGGGAGGAGAGAAAATGGGTCTCGGAGAAGAGAGAGAGAGAGAGAGAGACAAAGGGAATTTTCTAGGGAGACACGCACGCTCCTCCGCACATCGGCTGCTGAATGCCGCGCTGACCGCGTGAACCGCGCCGCAACCACCCGGAATCTAGGGCAGTGGGAAAGCGGGTTGGGTGGGGGCCCCCCATCCTGCCTTTGTCTGGCAGCCCTCTCCTCCTCCTCCTCCTCCTCCTCCTCCTCCTCCTCCTGGTCCCCTCTGCCTCGTCCGCTTGCCGTGCCCCCCCCTTTTTTTTTTTTCCCCCGTGCCGCGCGCGCCGTCCGGCTCGTAGACTCGTTGAAGCTTGTGCCATGCAGGGGGCCGCGCTCACACCCACCCCGAGATGATGCGTCGCGAGCTCCTCGAGGCTTGGGGGCTTCCAACCCCCAGTTCCCAACTTTCCGCCGCCGCACAACAAGGCAGCGATTGTCTGGGGCTTGGTGCTTTTTGTGCCTTTTTTCACTCCCCCCCCTCCTTTTATTTCATTTTTCCCCTAATAAACAACTTTCCTCGCTGCGTGGAATCACTGCACCGCGTTGGTTTTTTTTCTCCTGCTTTGGGGTGGTTCTTTATTTTTTTTTTCTTCTTCCCTCTTGTAAACACAACTTGCATCATACAATAAAACCTCGATGCGAAGGGATTTAGTCGCTTGGTTGTGGTCCTTTTGTGTGCGTTTGTTGTTTTTTTTTTTTTTTGGTGTGCGTGACACCACTTTCCTCAGAATTTCTCAATGCAGCAAAATCTTACCCCACAGATATTCAGGAGGGGTTTTTATTTGTCGTGTTCTTTGTGCGTTTGTCTTTTAACGCCGCTTTCATCTTCAACGGGGAAAAGAAACGCCCCACCTTGCCGGAGATGTTTGAGGGTTGTTTATTTTACCGTCCTCTTTAATTTTACGGTTACGAATTAAGAAAAAAAGACAAGACCAAGTCCTAATTTGCTTTTAGGCGCTGGCAGCGATGTCGAACTGTCCTCAGTGGGGTATTTACAGGTGTAATTAACGCCCGTGCGATCCAAAGGTGCCTTAGCATCAGTGAGAGGAGAGCTAGGAATCTTTTGTCTGGGGAGATAATATTATATGTGATAGGAAGGAGAGAAATAAGGAGCTGGAGCGATGGGTGTGATGTGTTTTTAAGAGCACGCAGACCCTACTAAACAAAAAGCCCCACCTCGGGGCCGGGGGCTGGTTCCTCAGGTGGACGAGGCGCTGAGGGACACGGGTTAGTGTTTGGTGGGAACGGTTGGACTCGATGATCCGATGGGTCTCTTCCAACCTGGTGATTCTATGGTTCTATGATCTCAGATGCTTTCAGGTGAGGTCCACACCTCAAGCACGTGTTGGCGCGGTGATTTGTGCCAGAGAAAACCCTCTGGCTGGTATGGAGAGCAGGATGTAACCGTGCAGGATCTGGCCTCGGAGCAGAAAGGAGAAGGTTGTTTGACTCGGAATTCACACTTAGCCCCTGGAACCACGTGCAAGGCGGAATTTTTCATCGCACTGCCTTTCTGCTGGCGTCGGTGCCGCGCGTGGGACACATCCCATGCCCGCCCGTCCCGTAGCCTTTTCCTGCTGTCAGGAGAATCATAGAGTCCGAGAATCACCAGGTTGGAAGAGACCCACCGGATCATCGAGTCCAACCATTCCCATCCGACACTAAACCAGGCCGTGCAAACCCCAGCGAGGTCCCGTGGAAGCGCGTTGGCTTTTGCACCGCCCTGGGATGGGTTCCTTGGATCAGACGCATCCTACACCCTCCTGAGCCGGGCAGGTAGCTCTGGAAGCTTGCCCTGTTCCTTTTGATGGATTTATTTACCCTCGCTAGAGGAGAATGTGCCTGTGCGTCCCAATCTCCCCTTGATTCCCACCCCTCCCTGGTTTGGCAGCGTCTAGACTGGCTTTATTTATCTGTTTTCAGCCAGAGCGAGCCGCTCTGCGGATTAATTCCAGTGGGATAACTGGTCTGGGTGCCGGAGGCTGGGTAGTTCTCGAGGGTTTGTTCCTGTACGCTTGCGTTTGTGGCTTTCTAGGCTAATTTGCAAACGCATTTACTTTGAGTCAATTGGCAATCAGTTAACTGAAGTTAAAGAGAAAACGGGGCAAGGGGGGGGGAGGAAAGGCTCCTACAAGCCTCTTTTGCGGAACGCTTTGGGATCTGGGTTATTGGCAAAAAGCAGGATAATAGAAGCTGGATAGTGGAAACACGACAAGAAAGGGCTTAATGCTTTCTCTGATATAAAAATCCAACTGGCAGGAGTCTGCTAGGGATCAATTAGCTGATGTCTGCGTGGTGCTGTAAAGAGTAGAACACAACAGCAAAGTTACAGATTATCTGAGTTTTTACTGGTCCTTTTCCACTTAGTTTTCTGTTTTTAACACCACCTCCTAAGCAGTTCACTCCCCTTTTAATAACCCAGCGCGGAAAGCGGTTTGTTGCATGTTGTTTTCCAATTTCACTTGCGCACAAAGCCTCGTTTGAAAAAAAAAACAACCCTATACGGGACAAATACCAATTGAGACAAGCACTTAGGACTGGCCAGGTAGGAATGGTTGGACTTGATGATCTAAGAGGTCTTTTCCAACCTAGGGCTTCGAAGATTCTGTGATCAGGATCTGCTTGGGCTCAGCAACGTCAAAGGGAATGTTTGGTTGCAAGGTCAGGGTTGGGGTTGAGATGGGTTGGGAGTCTTGGCACGAAGCGGATGAAGCAGGTTGAAGCCCAGCCTGATTCGAGCTGATGTAAATCAGCGGAGCTCTCTTGGAAGTTGTTCGAGTTCTCGGGCTTTCCGATGGCTTTCCTTGTCGTCTGCGCCGGTTGGGAGCTGCCGGCGAGCTGGGCTACTGAACCTGCTGGCTTCTTGGCCTTGATGGAGTCGCTCTGGTTTCCCGTCGGGTTATTTGCTCCGGTTTCTCAGCGCAGGATCCCCCATCTGTCTGCCTCCGCAAAGCTGCCTTTCCTGTCTGCAGGCCTGCACGGAGACCCTCCCTCCTCCTCCCCCTGCTTCTCACACCAGCGACTGCACCACGCGTCCTTTTGTCCGTTCCTAGATCCTCCCTCCCCCTCTCGCCGCGCTCTCGCCTTGCCCGGCTCCCTTTGGCTCTTTCGGGGCGTCTCTCCTTTGCCTTCACCCCCAGATCCTCCTCCTCCCTCGGAGGGACGGCGGCGTGCCTCTCCCTCGATTTCTATCCCCTTTCCTCCATCCCTAACTCCCTCCCACCCTCTCCAGCTCGTGTCGCTCGCTTACGTTTGCCCTCGTTTGCGTGTAGCTCTCGCTTCCTCCCATCTGTCCCCAGCGTGGAGCCCCCCGTCCTTTGTCACCGCTCTGACCCTCCGCGTCGCCTCCTTGATTGTTTCCCGGCGCGTTGGGCTCAGCTCCCTCTTCCCTCCGCGCGCCGTCATTGTCCCGTTGCCTTAGACGAACACCAAACCCAAGCCCAGCCCTGACAAACGCCAACCCGAGGTCTTTCTGCAAAGGGGAGCGACCCTCGTGCTCCTCAGGCTCGGAACGTGGGTCACCAAGAGCTTCGGCAAACGCCTCTTTGCTCCGGGCTGATGCATTTCCAGCGCGGATGCTTGCGCTCACACCCCCTTTCTTTCCACGCGACGCTCCGGTGATATCCCCGGGGAAATGGTGGCATCTCGGTTAATCTTCCTAAGATGGAATCTCCATCTTCCGAGCGAGCAGCAGAGGAGTGGAGCAGGGAAACGTCTGCCAGGGATGGGGCAGGGAGAGGCCACCCTGCCCTGGGGCGCTGGGAGGGCCAAGGGGACCCCTCGAAGGTTTTATCCCACCCTTTGCGGGCTCCTCGGGATGAATCTTTGTTGTGTGGGTTTGGCTGGTTTTATTCTACAGCCAAGTCCCATTCTCTGGGTTTCTCAAGTCCTAATACGACAGCGCCGTCCACGACCGTCGCTCTGCGTCAACTGGGTAGAAACTTTAGCCTGGAGAAGAGGAGGCTGAGGGGAGAGCTCATTGCTCTCTGCAACTCCCTGAGAGGAGGTTGTGGAGAGGAGGGAGCTGGGCTCTTCTCCCAAGGGACAGGGGACAGGACGAGAGGGAATGGCCTCAAGCTCCACCAGAGGAGGGTCAGGACGGACATCAGGAAAAAATTCTTCATGGAAAGGGTGATTGGTCCCTGTCAGAGGCTGCCCAGGGAGGGGGTTGAGTCCCCTTCCCTGGAGGGATTTAAGGGCCAGGTGGACGAGGCGCTGAGGGACATGGGTTAGTGATTGATGGGAATGGTTGGATTCAATGATCCGGTGGGTCTCTTCCAACCTGGTGATTCTCTGATTCTATGAAACAAGGCATCGCAAATATACTTCGGGGTGCAAACTCAGCGGGGAGTAACGTGTGAGCTGCATCGGGCTTGGCAGGAGGTAGATTTGGTTTGGATTTTGGGGCTTTGCCCAGCTCCTCCTCTGGGTCAGCTCTGGCATTTCCATTCCGCAGGAATGTGAAACGAGCTGCTTAGAGGTGGATTTAACGCAGCGAGCGTCGCAACACCAAGTGTTCTAGGAAGTTTTGCGGTAACGCGGAGCGAGAGACAGCTCTTCTTTCCCCCTTCCACAAACCGAGAACTGCATCTCGGAAAGCTGAAGCAGCTCTCGGAGTTAGAAGTCGCGTCGGGAGTCGACAGCCAAGGCGGGATGGACCCGCACGCGTCCTCCACCCGTGCCCACAACCTCTGGTTGGGAAGCCACGCTGGGAGGGTTCGTGTTGATGCGTTCTCGTGGCGTTTGGCGAGGCTGCACCCCGGTGCCCGTGAGATGCTACGAGCTGCGAGCGTGACCGGGCGGGCTGAGCGTGCTTTGTGCAGCTCTTAACTATTGGTTGTAGTGTGCGCGGCGCCCGCTGCGAGCGCGGGGACTTCTTCGCGTCAGCTGCGGTGGCACGAGGCTCTGTTTTGATCTCTAAAGGTGTGGGATTCGATTCTTGCTAACGATACCGTGGCGATGGGAGCGTTCCATCGCTCTAAATACCCCCCCGGCTCAACTCTGGGTCTCTGGAGATAAGCTGGGGAGAAGTGGCAGCGCTGAGTGAGCGGCGGCCCCAGCTGGAACAGATGTTGTTATTTATTAGGATCTGTATAAATAATAACGTTCCAGCCCACAAGCTGAGGAATCTTAATTTCTTGGTCGCGGGAACGTCGTTTGCGGGTCGTCGTGTGTTAACGTCAGGGTAGCGCGTTGAGGACGACTTGATGGTCAGAGGAGAGAGTGAGAGTTGGGCTCCTTTTGGGGAGGGACGATGAAGTGGGGAGGAGGTGGGGGATCTCAGAGATGTTTCAACGCTATATCCCGATCCTCCTCTTCCATAAAGATGTCCCGGCTCGCCGCAGGGGGGTTGGACGAGATGACCTTCATGGTCTCTTCCGACCCAAACTGTTCTGTGATTCGATGAGCCTTAAATCCGTGGGAAACCAGGGCAAAGCGCTTGTTTTTCTCCATCTACACCAGCAGAAAGGTGATACCGTGGAGAATCACATGTTTAATTTGTTCATGGAGAGCCAAACTCAGAGCAAACCTCCCTGCAGAGGAAGCCCCAGCAGCCTGGTGCCAGGCTTTGAAAGTGCCTTCAGGCATCGAGTAAGGTTTTTGGAGAGAGCGGTCAGAGGGACAGCAGCGAGGAGGGCTTCCAGGAGGAGTTCAGAAAGCAGTGTCACGTCTGTGAATATCTTTAGCTGCTTGACTCATAGAATCATAGAATCACCAGGTTGGAAAAGACCCATCGGATCATCGAGTCCAACCATTCCCATCAATCACTAACCCATGTCCCTCAGCTTGAGGCCATTCCCTCTCGTCCTGATGGTATCTTAGTGTCACCAAGGAACCTGGAGTCATGCAGCAGGCTCGAAACCCCTCCACAAAAAAAGGATTTGGAAGCCAGAATGCACTGAAAGTCTCTTGCCTATTTTGGAAAAGCAGGAAGATGTTTTTGGAGCTCTAAGGAGAAGGGGAATAGGCTTGATGGGCCCCAGAGAGGTGGATACCACCTGCATGGATACAGAAAGGCAGACGTGCCCCATTTCTTGGTGTTTTAACCCCAAAGGAAATACTGGCATCCTTATAGAATCATAGAATCACCAGGTTGGAAGAGACCCACCGGATCATCGAGTCCAACCGTTCCCATCAATCACTAACCCATGTCCCTCAGCGCCTCGTCCACCCGTCCCTCAAACCCCTCCAGGGACGGGGACTCAACCCCCTCCCTGGGCAGCCTCTGACAGGGACCAATCACCCTTTCCATGAAGAATTTTTTCCTGATGTCCGTTCTGACCCTCCCCTGGTGGAGCTTGAGGCCATTCCCTCTCGTCCTGTCCCCTGTCCCTTGGGAGAAGAGCCCAGCTCCCTCCTCTCCACAACCTCCTCTCAGGGAGTTGCAGAGAGCAATGAGCTCTCCCCTCAGCCTCCTCTTCTCCAGGCTGAACCCCCCCAGCTCTTGGATTGATGGGAATGGTTGGACTCGATGATCCGGTGGGTCTCTTCCGAGCTGGTGATTCTGTGATTCTCTGGGGATGGGGAAACCTTCCTCTGGCATTTCTCCTTCGAGCGTTTGTGAGGGAAGAGCCTTTTCTCTCATTTTAGGTTCCTAGGCGGTGGAAAGATGTTGCTGCAAACGCGGCAGCCCCGCCTGGTTTCTTGAAGGAACAGGCAAGTGGTGGCAGAGCCTCTCTAACCTCCCTGCCTTGTTTTCTTTCTCTTCCCCAAGGCTGCAAGATCAAAGCCCTGCGGGCAAAGACCAACACGTACATCAAGACGCCGGTGCGGGGCGAGGAGCCCGTCTTCATGGTGACGGGACGGCGAGAGGACGTGGCTATGGCCCGGCGGGAGATCATCTCCGCCGCCGAGCACTTCTCCATGATCAGAGCCTCCCGCAACAAGGCCGGCACCACTTTTGGCAGCGCTCCCACCTTGCCGGGGCAAGTCACCATCCGGGTGCGCGTGCCCTACCGCGTGGTGGGCTTGGTGGTGGGTCCTAAAGGAGCCACCATCAAGAGGATCCAGCAACAAACCAACACCTACATCATCACGCCGAGCCGGGACCGGGATCCCGTCTTCGAAATCACCGGCGCGCCGGGGAACGTCGAACGTGCCCGGGAGGAGATCGAGACCCACATCGCGGTGAGGACGGGCAAGATCTTGGAGTACAACAATGAGAACGATTTCCTCTCCAGCAGCCCTGACTCCGGCATGGAGAACCGCTATTCCGAAGCTTGGCGGGTCCATACGCCGGCCCCGGGCTGCAAGCCCCTCTCCACCTTCCGACAGAACAGCCTGGGCTGCATCGGCGACTGCTCCGTCGACCCCGTCTACGAGACCCCAAGGCTGAACGACCAAAACGATTTCAATTATGGTTACCTCTTCCCCAACTATGGTGTGAACAAGCAAGATCTTTATTACGGAGTGCCGGAATCGGGCGCTCCCATGTGGGCCGGCCAGGAGAACACCAACCCCGTCTCGGTGCTCTTCTCCAAGCAGCAACGATCCAGCAGTACCGGCGCCATCCACCCAAATTCCCATCGCTCCCCGTCTTCTTCCATCCAAGAGCCCAACCTCGCTGGTCTCCCCAGGCGGTCGCAGGGAGAACCTCTCCAAGGGTTTTCCAAGCTGGGAACGCCTACAGCTGCCCGGACGTCCGTCTCCAGCAACCGCGAGTGCATGGTGTGTTTCGAAAGCGAAGTGACGGCAGCGCTGGTGCCGTGCGGCCACAACCTCTTCTGCATGGAATGTGCCGTCAGGATCTGTGAGAGGACCGACCCCGAGTGCCCCGTTTGCCACGCTGCAGCCACTCAGGCCATTAGAATATTTTCCTAAAAAGACAGAGCAGGGCGTTGGGGTGGGGAGGGAGGGGGGGTAGAAAGGGACCGTGGCGGGGAGGGGCGGGAGGGGGGGGGGGTCCAGGAGAAAGAAAACACAAAAAGATGATGATAATAATAATAATAATGATAATAATAATAATAATAATAATAATAATGACATCTGAAGAACAAACGAATGAAAATAAATTAATTTAAAGAAGAAGAAGAAGCAGCAGAAGAAGAAAAATTATTTTACAAGCGTTGTATGTTATTTTTTACAAAAAAAAAAAAAAAAAAAGTGAATAATAAAATTAAACTGAATAGCAAAGCCAGAAATTTTGAAGGGCGAACGATGCTCCAGCCTGCAATGTCTTTTTCTTTTTTATTTTTATTTTTAATTTTTTTTTTTTTTTTTTAAACTCTGAACGCACACTCGGATCTGGCAAGCGAAGCGGTTTTGAGTTCAGCTTTTTGGTTTGGTGGTGAGATTTGGGACTTCTCGGCGGGGGCCAGGGACGCGGGGAGGGTCCTGCCAGGCTTTTTCTTCTCCAGCCGCGTTGGCTCTTGGTCCGAAGCCCCTTCTCGCCTCCTCCCCACCCACCCCGAGGGACGTCAACCCCACCCGGGAGCTCGGAAAGAAACAACTAGAAAGGAAAGAAACAACTAGAAAGGAAAGAAACAACTAGAAAGGAAAGAAACAACTAGAAAGGAAGGAAAACGGACGACGACGGGGATTTCGCAAAAAAAAAAAAAAAAATTACAAAAAAAAATAACCACAAAACAAAAAAAAAAATAGAAACCATCAACCTCTGGGAACCTGTTAGAACGAGGGCACAACTGTATTACCTCAAAGATTTAAACAAAAAAAAAATAAATAAATCCACAGCAGCTAAAGAACTTTTATTGTTTTCCTTTGTTTTCTAAAAAAATAAACCGACCAAAAAAAACCACAAAAAAAAAAAAAGTAAAGAAAATCAAAATTACAAAAAAAAAAAAAAAGAAGAAAAAACCGACGCCGGTGAAACTGAAGAAGGTTTGGAAGAACCTGTTGGAGTCGCACTGGGCGGTCGGCGTTTATTTTATTATTCTGAGCCACCGTGGAGTCTGGAACTTTGTTCTTTTTATTCTTTTTTAAAATTTTTTTAAAATATTTTTTTTTTCCTTATCCGAGCAGGGATTTGTTCCTCAGACGAATCGGGAGCCGCTAACAGGGTATTTCGAAGTCCTGAGTTCCCGTCCGTGGCCCGGGGCTTGGGGGGGGGAGCGTCTCGACTTCCACGTTGCCGTGTGGTTCGCTCTTCGTCCTTCTTTCCAAGCGACGCCAGCCGGACCCCCCTCCAGCATCCCACCTCGTGTCTTTCTTTTCTTAAGCTCGACCTCGAGCGCCGAAACCTAAGAGAGACGATCATGCAATACGACAACGAGCCCAAACGCAAGCGACCTGCGTCCCGACAGAAAGCAAAAAAAACAGAAAAAAAAAAAAAAGAAACGAAACCCACCTTGAGTTTCTAGCTCGAATTTTGGTGTCGTCGTTTTTAAACTGGACCAAAACTTTTGTTACCCGAAACCGAGTTGGGGGGGAAAAAAAAATAAAGAAGAAAAAAAAAAAAAATAGTATTTCTTTATGGACCAAAAACCTCTTCAACTGTCCTTTAGCTGGATCTTCCGGAGGTTGGCCGCTTTTATATATTCTATTTTTTTCAGAACGGAACGAAACAAACAAACATAAAAACCCAACAAAATTGCCTTGTCGAACGTTTCGAGACTCCTGGGTTTGTTGAATCGGATGCTTTGGAGACCGTCGGGAAGGGGGAGACGATGGTCTTCGGATCTGGCTTCTGTGCCAATCTTGACGTCATCAGGTTTGTTCAAGCGCTCTCTGGATGCCAAAATGCTGGGATGGTGACGACGTGTGTTGGATGAACCTATCAAACCCCAATCTACCTGTCTAGAAATCCATGTCTGGGTGTATATATATATATATATAGGCACTTCACTCATCGAGCACCTATATATATATGTGTGTATATAAAACAAAATGAGAGATATCTAAGTTTTTCTCCCGCCTCCCCGTTTCCTACCCCTCAACTTCTGCTCACAGATCCTGGACCCTGATTTAGAACTCGAACCAACAAGTTTCGCAACTTGGCAGAGACGGTTCTACAGCCAAAAAGAAAAAAAGAAAAACTAACCGCACGCGCGCGCACAAAAATATCACCTGAGTTCTTAGTTTTTCCCTTCAGTTACAGGAGACTTTCTGCTCATCGTAAGAACGTTCCGAAGGAACGTCCCCTCAGCTCGGCGCCGCTTGTTGTCTCCGTCCCATTGGGGTTTGCTTGCATCGTCCTTGATGAGTAGAGATGAGGCCGAGCGTCCCACTCGGGGGACGGGCTGATCCGGTGCTTCGCGTCCGTAAAAATCCACTTTTCGATCTCCAAATGTTGGGTGGAGGGGCGGGAGATGATGTCCCACCGAGTGTTTGGCATCAATGGTAAAATATTCCTTAGGGGCAAGAGGTGGATGGAGGGGGTGGGTGATGTTCCTGGGCTCTGTGGTGGATGCTGATGTTCTGAAAAAAAGTGAAAATTAAGGAAAATAGCTGGGCTAAAGGGACGCTATCGGGTTAAATTTGTGCTTCCCGGGGCAAGGTGGCGCCGTTTGGACCCGCCGGCGTGGAATCCTGGCCTCGGCGAAGGTTTCGGAGCCTCGGTGAGGGCTTTGGAGCCTAAAACCGGTCAAGTTCTCATTCAAAATCGGGCTTCGGTTTGGTCCTGGTGGAAGAAGAGGAAGGGAAAGGGGGGAATTTTTTTTCTTGTGAGGCTGGGGAGGCGCTGGCACAGGTTGCCTGGAGAAGTGGTGGCTGCTCCATCCATCTCTGGAGGTGTTGAAGGCCAGGTTGGATGGAGCTTGGAGCCCCTGATGTGGTGGGAGGTGTCCCTTCCAGTGGAAGGTCTTCCTTCCTGGTGGAAAGGGGTGGAACTGGATGGGCTTTGAGGTGTCTTCCAACCCAACCCGTTCCATGAGTCTGTGATTCCTCTTCTCCAAGCAGTGACCCCTCCCCACGCACCCACCACCTCCGTCCCATCCCTCCCCTTCTCCAGGTTTGGATTTTAACCCTTCCATTGTGCAAAAATTCTCCGGCTGATGTCGCGAGAGAAGTCGGGGGCAAGAGCTGCTGGCTTGGGGCTGGCTGGGGGGCTCCAACCCCCTTTCCGAGCAGCGTTTGGAGATGTTCGTGTTGCTAACGGAGGGGGAGGCGCTGGCACAGGTTGCCTGGAGAAGTGGTGGCCGCTCCATCCATCCCTGGAGGTGCTGGAGGCCAGGTTGGATGGAGCTTGGAGCCCCTGATGTGGTGGGAGGTGTCCCTTCCAGTGGAAGATGTTCCTTCCCAATGGAAAGGGGTGGAACTGGATGGACTTTGAGGTGTCTTCCAACCCAACCCATTCCATGAATCTGTGATTCATCTCCAAGCAGCGACCTGTCCCACCTCCGTCCCATCCCTCCCCTACTCCAGGGTTGGATTTTAACCCTTCCATTGTGCAAAAATTCTCCGGCTGATGTCGCGAGAGAAGTCGGGGGCAAGAGCTGCTGGCTTGGGGCTGGCTGGGGAGCTCCAACCCCCTTTCCGAGCGGCATTTGGAGATGTTCGTGTTGGGAACGGAGGAGGATTTAGCTGGAAAAATGCGACGGCAAATGCTTCCCTGGCCGAGTCCCCCTAGCCCCGAGGGGCCGATCTGTTAGTTGAGTGACTAGTTGAGTCGTTCTTGGCTTGAGTGGAGTCTCTTCGTGGTAACGTAAGCGAGTTTGGGGTTTTTTTTTTTATTTTTTTGATCGATGTCTTTCGTTGATGCCAGGTTGGGTGGGAATGGGGAGGGAGGGGGACGGAGCCCCCCGTGACGGGGACCTGGGGGTGGGGAGGGACTCGTTCTAGCACTGATCCCGGGGAGGGGGGGAGTGGAGAAGAGGGTGTGGGGGGGTCTCCTCTGCTCCCTCCAACGCCTCCCTCACCTTTGACGAGCAAAAAAAAAAAAAAAAATCCCGATGTAAAAGCCTCCTGCATGCTGAAAAAAAATAGTAGAGGGGAAAAAAAAAAATTTAAAAAAAAGGGGGAAAAAAAGAGAAAAACCTTTCATTTTCGGAAAAAAATAAAAAAAAGAAAGAAAGAACTAAAGGAATAATGACCCAAACATACGTCTACGCTTGGTGAGGGAACCGGAGGGGCTGTTTGTCTGTCTGTCTGTCCGTCTGTCCGGGCAGCAGCTCAGCCTCTCGCCGCAAACCAGGTTCCTACTCAAGCGTCCGCGTTGGCCTTTAATAAAATCTTCAGTTCCAATAACCTTTCTATATATATATATATATACACACATATATATATACATATACATATATATTAAAAGAAAGCTTGATGTAGCAGTTCTAGTTTAAAACGAATAGAAGTATTTCTGCCCCCCCCACTACCACTTTTTTTATTTTTATTTCTCCTTTTCTCGTGTCCCCGTTCGCCCCAATCCCGTCTTTTCATGTAGCAACTTTGGAAGAAAGAAAAACCAGTAAACGCACCCAGAGCTACCTCTGGCCCGAGAAGGGGCTGCACGGGGGGGGCTCGGGCAGGGTACCCCCCCCCCCAGCTCCCCCCCAAACCCCTCGGAGCACCCGGAGAGGGGTCCTGCCCGTCGGCATCATCCGTGGGGAGCCCGGTTGCTGGGCTTAAACAGCAAAATTTACATCATTTTGATTATTATTATTTTTTTTTCCTCCGTTTCGGAATATATGTATATATCTAAAACTCTTTAAAAAAAAAAAAAAAAAAAAAAAAAAAAGAAAATAAAAACAAAAAACGAGAAAAATGCCCATGACCTTAACGATTTGCTCTGACTTGTATCTTCCTGGATAGGTGACTACAAAAAAAATAAAAATAAATGGCTTGTTGGTCTAATTCACCAGCAATAACGTGAACTAAAGACAGACCCCTGCGCCCTGCTCTTCTCCGCAACAAGGTCCTAGCGGGATTCCTGGAGGGGTTTTCTCTTCCCTTCTTCCCGCTGGGGAGGTGGTGAGCAGCAGAATAGTCCTCGCCGGCTTCACCTGCCCTCAGCATCCCACCCAGGAGAGCAGGAGAACCCAGCTGGATGCTACGAGGATGTAGGACACCTTGTTTGCGTTGAGGTTGTGGGACCTCAACCACCTGGTTCTCCGTCCCTCAGGTTTAGGAGCAGCCAAATCCTTGCAGGGAGCCTCAAGATCATCCCCATCTTGTCATCAAACCAGGGTTGAACTTCATGGCGAGCCAGCTCCTTGTAGGAGCTTGGAGATCTCCAACCTCCAATCACACCAGGGTTGAACTTCATGGCGAGCTAGTTCCTTGTAGGAGCTTGGAGATCTCCAACCTCCAATCACACCAGGGTTGAACTTCATGGCGAGCTAGTTCTTTGTAGGAGCTTGGAGATCTCCAACCTCCAACTACACCAGGGTTGAACTTCATGGCGAGCTAGTTCCTTGTAGGAGCTTGGAGATCTCCAATCTCCAACTACACCAGGGTTGAACTTCATGGCGAGCCAGCTCCTTGTAGGAGCTTGGAGATCTCCAACCTCCAATCACACCAGGGTTGAACTTCATGGCGAGCCAGCTCCTTGTAGGAGCTTGGAGATCTCCAACCTCCAATCACACCAGGGTTGAACTTCATGGCGAGCTAGTTCCTTGTAGGAGCTTTGAGATCTCCAACCTCCAATCACACCAGGGTTGAACTTCATGGCGAGCTAGTTCCTTGTAGGAGCTTGGAGATCTCCAATCTCCAACTACACCAGGGTTGAACTTCATGGCGAGCCAGCTCCTTGTAGGAGCTTGGAGATCTCCAACCTCCAATCACACCAGGGTTGAACTTCATGGCGAGCTAGTTCCTTGTAGGAGCTTGGAGATCTCCAATCTCCAACTACACCAGGGTTGAACTTCATGGCGAGCCAGCTCCTTGTAGGAGCTTGGAGATCTCCAACCTCCAATCACACCAGGGTTGAACTTCATGGCGAGCCAGCTCCTTGTAGGAGCTTGGAGATCTCCAACCTCCATCCACACCAGGGTTGAACTTCATGGCGAGCTAGTTCCTTGTAGGAGCTTGGAGATCTCCAATCTCCAACTACACCAGGGTTGAACTTCATGGCGAGCCAGCTCCTTGTAGGAGCTTGGAGATCTCCAACCTCCAACCACACCAGGGTTGAACTTCATGGTAAGTGAGCAACCCGCCAAACTTGGCTCTTGGCCGTGCGTCCGTGCTTGCAGGATGGGACCTGGGCACTGCTGGTTTCTCCTCTGCGTGGCTAGTTTCTCCTCCGTGTGGCTAGTTTCTCCTCCGCGTGGCTAGTTTCTCCTCCGCGTGGCTAGTTTCTCCTCCACGCCGCTGGCCAAGCAGGGGAGCAGGTTGTTTCTAAGCATTTTTGGGTTGGTGGAACCAGGATGGGGAGCTGAGGACCCGACCGTTCCCGGATGAACGCTGGTGGCTCTCTCCCCTTGGCTCTCATCCCGTTGCTGCTTTGGATGCATCTTCCAAAGCCGCGAGCGGTGGGACAGAGGGCAGGTCCCCAAAATTCCACGTAGCCGCGTTGGAAGGTGCTGAGCTCTTCACGGGAGGCTTCCAGCTCCAGGAAGGCTCAGATCTTCGGGAATAGGCTGGACTCGGTGCCCAACGCTGGGATTTCCACTTGGGCTTCGCCAAAGGGCTCTTGACTCCCAAATCAAGGAGCAGGTTGAAGTTGGGGACCTGCAACCTTGGGGATGGGGCCTCCAAGAAAGCATCGGAGCTTTGGGAGCAGGAGGGACGATGCTTGGGGAGAGGGGACCAACCAGAAGAAAGGGGAACGGAGGGTGGAGGTAACATCGCGCTGTGATGTCATCCTCATCGACATAAATTATATAGAGAATCGCGTGTATTATAATACAGAACGAAAGAAAAAAGAAGAACCAAAATTGGATTTATATTTAACGAGGAGATACTATAAAAATATCTCGTTCTAGCTCCCATTTGCAAAAATATTTTTCAGCTGGAGGGATATCTATTATTTTTTTTTCTCTTTTCTTTCTTTCTTATTAAAAAAAAAAGAAAAAAAAGAAATAATCTCCATACGTACAAAGGCTCAGACTGTTAAATATTGTGAACCTCGGAAATCCAAACACTCCAACCTGTTTATTTGCTCTTTGAAGGGTTTATTTTGATGCATTTGCTGGTGTTTTTTAAAGAGAGAGAGAGAGGAGGGAAAAAAAGACTTAAGATTTTAAAATTAGAACATTTCTTTATAATTTAATATTCTATTTTAATAAAGGCATTTATTACATGTAAATGTAGCAAGGAACTGGGCTAATAAAAATACTTTTTATTAGGTAATTTATTATAAGAAAAAAGGATATTTTATTTTATGATAAAGTGATCCTTAAAAGTTTAGAAGGTTTAGAATATATGTAGGTTAAAAAATACATTTGTATCCAGAGTATTGCTTAAAAAGTGGTTTTAATATATGTTTCCTTTTTTTTTTTTGTGTGTGCGCGTGCGTGTATGTAAAAGGTGATAGTTACGGTGCAGATAGCCCTTTCCAGAAATAAGGAATTAACGCAGTTGGATGTATTTAAGACGAATTAAAAAAAAAATAATAAGAAGAAGAAATAGAAGACGTAAGGTAATGAAACCCCAGAGAAATAGAAGAGAAAACCACTAAGTCCCCCCCAGCCCCGTCTTGGGGTTGCTCGGTCTCATCGATCCCTTTGGAAAAGCTCCGGGTCTGGGTGCGCTGAAGCGGTTTGGAGGGTTTGGAGGGCTTGGGTGGAGAACCTTCAAGCAGCACCACCCAACGCCGACGAGCCCCCACGGAGCATCCCGGGAGCGCCCGTCGCTCTCACCGTTTGCTCTCGCCGGGAGCTTTGGAAGGTCTTGAGAAGAGGTTGGGCGCTCTTTGGAAGCCGACCTTGTGTTCCTCACCTCTCCAGCCCTCCTTTTCCTGCCGGCACCTCAACCCTGTCCCATCCCAGGGGGCTTTGCCGTCAATTCCGTTCCCAGCAGGGTTTTGGAGAGCCCGGTGTAAAACTCTTCGGTGTCGGAGGCGAGAGGGTTGATGGTCTTGCCAGGGGACACCGGCAACGGCTGCCGGCTTGGACCTCCCCAAGCTGAGGACGTGCTGGCAGGGTGGCTCTGTGGACACGGGGGGTGGTTGCCCTCCGTTGCGTCCCTTTCAGCTTTGGCTCCGTGTCTTTCTGTGGCCGAGGAGGCTGCAGGGACAGGAATCTTTTGTCCCAGCATTCAGACCAGGCTTGATCTTGCCATCTTCTCTTTGGAGCTGAGGGCTTCTGAGGGACTGATTCACCATCGTCTTTTTGAAGCTGAAGGCTTGTGAGGAACTGGTTCACTATCATCATTTTGGAGTTGGTGCACCATTGTCCTTTTGGAGCTGAGGGCTTGTGAGGGACTGGTTCACCATCACCCTTTTGGAGTTGAGGGACTGGTTCACCATCGTCTTCTCAGAGCTGAAGGCTTGTGAGGAACTGGTTCACCATCATCATTTTGGAGTTGAGGGACTGGTTCACCATCTTTTTAGAGCTGAGGGCTTGTGAGGAACTGGTTCACCATCATCCTTTTGGAGTTGAGGGACTGGTTCACCATCGTCTTCTTGGAGCTGAAGGCTTGTGAGGAACTGGTTCACCATCATCCTTTTGGAGTTGAGGGACTGGTTCACCATCGTCTTCTTGGAGCTGAAGGCTTGTGAGGGACTGGTTCACCATCATCCTTTTGGAGTTGAAGGACTGGTTCACCATCATGTTCTTGAAGCTGAAGGCTTGTGAGGAACTGGTTCACCATCATCCTTTTGGAGCTGAGGGCTTGAGGGACCGGTTCACCATTGCTTTTTTGGAGCTGAAGGTTTGTAGGGAACTGATTCACCATTGTCCTTTTGGAGTTGAGGGACTGGTTCACCATCATCCTCTTGGAGTTGAGGGACTGGTTCACCATCGTCTTGGAGCTGAGGGCTCCTGCTTGGTGCTCTGCTCAGCAGCTTTGGGCTTGTACCCGCTGCTCCAAGCAGCCAGGGATGCGACAGGATCCAGGAGCTCCTGGCCAGCTTTGCTCCCTCCTAGATCCATAAAACCCTTTCTCCTCCCCGCGAGCTTGGCTTGGGACAACCTGCAGTGGGCAGTGTCCCCTTTCCAGCCGGAGCAGCTCGGAGCTTGCGAAGCCCGTTCTTTGATCCAGGAGATCATGCACTTAGCGTCACCCCCATCCTTGAATCCCTCAAGATCTTGGTCCTGAGCGACCTGGAGCTGGGGAGCACGAGGGTCTCGTTCCTCCACCCCTTCCCAAAGCAGCAGGAAGACGAGAGGCGCTTCTGCTCTGTTGCCTTTCAAAGAAGCATTTGAAAATAAGACTTTTTCGTTTGTTTGTTTGTTTGTTTTTAACCAAAAAGAAGAAGAAGAAGAAGAAGAAGAAAAGTTGATGGGTATTAAGAAAAAAAAGTTAATAATAATAATAAACGTTCAAATTTATTTCATATAATCCTAGAATAAAGATTAAAAGAAAATTAACTAGTTCAAATAGTAGATGCTATCCATATTGTTTAATCTATAGTAGAGCCAAGTGATCCCAGACAGAGCGGAATGTAAAAGAAACTTGTAAACAGGATCAGTTTTTAACTTCCCCAGGAATTCCATCCTTTTTTTTTTGTTTTCCTGCCCTATTTTTTTCTGCAGCGAACAAATAAATTGAACGCGAGCCTAACGAACCAACAGCCCAGCGCCTGGTACCTTCTGCAATCAAAGTCCTGAGGTTATTTTTATAGACGAGGGGCGGGGTGGGAAGAAAAGGGATCTAATAATATGTATTTTTTAAAAGGAAAAAAAGAGATTTGGGCTTTTATGTTGCTTTTTAAATAAAAATAGAAAGATTTGGCTACTCACAGAACAAAAAAATGAGGTTTTAGGCCATTTTTAGGGGCGTATTCTGACCTCCGGCTATGCGCTTGGAGGGTGAAATTTCTGAATAAGTTCAAAGCTGCCGTTATTTTTCTCGTGTTGTTTTCATTTTTGGAACCACACACCCCAAAGGTGCTGGAAGGTCCCCAGGACGGGCTGGTGGGACCAGTTCTGGGTGGGATAAGAAAGGCCAATTGGCTCAACTCGCCTCTTTAAGGTGACAGGGAGAGCTGGAAGGCAGCGAGGTGCTGGGGCTCCTCCAGGAATTCGATTTTCTGCCCTCGGAGCTGGGCAGGAGACCCGGAACATTGGGGTCGGTTCGTTCCCTTTGTGGTTTTTTGGCTTTTTGGTGGTTCTCTCTCAACCCGGTGAGGAGTCGCACCGGGAGTTGTTGGGCTGAGCTCACTCGCGTAGCACCCGGCGTCTTCGGGGACGCCGGATTTAGCTTGGCGGCTGCTTTTTGGTTTTATTTTATCGCGCCGGAGCGATTGTTGAGCCTCAAATCCTCGGATTCGAGTGCTGGAGCCGCAAAGGGCTCTGCTGGGGAGAGGTTCTTGATGCGACTGGGCTGGACCAGAGCATCGTTGAGCCCGCAGCGTTGGTTCCCTACAACCAACCTCGCGCCATCCTGCTCTCGGGACGGCAACGCTTTGATAGGAAGGGTTGGACTCGATGATCCAGTGGGTCTTTTCCAACCTCGTGATTCTATGATTCCATGATTCGTGCCGAGAGCCTGGTTTTCGGCTGCGAGGAGGCTGTGCGGTGCAGCTGGACGTGAGTCCTTGCGATCACCCGAGCCCCGTTCGCACGGAGAAGAGCTTTTCTATTGAAGGCAAAGCCACTTTGGGGGCGGGATGCATCCCACGCATCCTTTTGGTGGCTTAAACCTTGCTCCGTACATCCCAAAGCCAGGCCAGCCCGTCTCCCCGGAGCTTTTCACCGCACCGAAATCACCGTTTACACTCTCTTAACTCAGAAAACAAAGACCTCAGTGTCAACTCCGTTATCCTTGGAGAAGCAGAGCCTTGCAAAGTAAGGTGGTTACCTCTGGGTTTAAGCCGTCGCTCCTCTCCTCCGTGGCGCGGCTCAGCCGGAGCGAAGCCAGGGACGTCCTGCTCTTCAGGACCATCCACAGGGATCCCAAAGCCTTTGAGAAACGCAGCGGGCGCCCCTCATTCCCTCTCCGACTCTGCTTTCGGGGCGGGTGGAGGCGGTGGCTCTACCAGCATTCCTTCAGCAAAGCCATGCAATAGGTTCGGATAGGAAGCGAAGCCAGTTCTCATTTCTCGGTTTCTGCGTCTTAGCACTGTGAATCAGCGATCGCTCCCCGCGAGCCTTCTCGCTTGCGGAAAGCAGGACACGGGACGTCTCCTACGCTTTCCGAGGAGGGTTCGTGCTCGGTGGAATCAAGCGCCTGGTCTTTCCCTTGGCAGGGGCGGCTCGGCGGCTCTTTCAGTTTTGTTTTACCTCATTTATTTTTTTTGTTTGGTTTCTTTTTGATACTTGAAGAAGAGTCAGTGGTTGACGTTGTACAGTGATGCCCTGGACTGGAGAGTGGATGCACTTTATAGTCACTTGGATACTGAGAGTGAGGCCCCATCCTGCCTCTGCCGAGCCCGCACAAGGTTCCTCGGTGCCGGCGCCGGCAGGAGCAGAGCCAGGATGGGCTGGTTCTTCCAAAAAACCCAACCTTTCTAGGATATTAGGGAGCAATCTGTGTTTTCTTGTGGGTTTTCACATGCCGTAGAAACTCAAAGCTCATCCTGCTGTCGGTTGACCTGGTGGAACGTTCGACCACGAGCGTTGGGCTTGGGTTTTTCGCCCACGCTGGATGTGGCGGAGGTCGAGGAGCTCCTGGTGGAGCTCAACCCGCGTCCTCGGCGTGATCCGAGTGGAATCTGAAGTGGGTTTAGCCTCGCAGGCTGCGACGTTCCTGCTGGATCCGCTCCAGCATCGCTCCAGGTGCTGCTAATGGAGCGAACTGGAAGTCGAAAAATAAGTAAAGCGACGCTGATGTCAAATCTGGAGTCGCTCCACCAGTGTCTGCATAGGGATTTAAAAAAAAAAAAATGAAGTCACCTCCACCGGTGGCACCAGGCAGCTGACGGCAGGGTGTGTTTTCTGGTCTTGCGATGATGCTTTGGAGATAATTTGCAGAGGAACGGAGCGGCGAGCAGAGCAGCGCGCGTGGCCACGGAGATTTTCTCTTGGCTCCCCGGAGCTGGGATGAAGAAACCTGGTGGCTGGTTGCTTTGTGGAACCATCAGCACCTTCTTTCCCTTTTTTTCCTTATGAATTCTGTTTGAAATAATTGTTGAAAAGGGGGAGGGAAGAAGAAAAATGGGGCTAAAGTCCTGTTTTCCACGAGTTTACTGGGTTAAAGGCTGCGGGCATGAGAGCCCAAGCCACTCGAGGACCATCGGCAGCCGATCTCGGCGCCGTCCGAGGGAAACTCGTTGCTCTACCAGCTTTTCCTTGACCGGTAACCACGTTCGCTCGCTCTCGTCCTCGCTCCGGAAAAGAAAACACTCTACAAGTTCGTGTGTATCCGCTTTCCCCCGGCTCCGGGCGCAGGCACTCAACGCTTTCTCCTCCACGGTTCTACCAACCTCTCGCGCTGAGCCACCCCTTCCATTTCAAGTCCATTCCCTCTTATGTTGTGTTTGCTCTTTATTTTTTTTTTTTTTTGCTTTTATATTTTTTTTTTCCCTTTTTAACGTCATAGGAAACCTGTAGTCGGGATTGTTACTATTGGAAACCGATCACGTGTTCCATCCAGGTATTTTTTTTCGTCTCTCCGGCGTTACGCAAAAAAAAAAAAATAATAATAAATAAAAAATAAAAAAGGCCTGAGAGAGAGATATAACCGAAAATAGAAGTAGAGTTAGGCTCGTTGTCTGAGTTTTGAGGCATATAGTATAAGGGGAGAAGGAAAAAAAAAAAAAAAAAGAAGTTAAAATAAAATAAAAAATTAAAATAATGATGTTGCACAACTTGTAGAAAACAAAGAAGGGAAAGGGTTAATGTATTAAATGTGCTAAATTACATTAAGAACTTAATTTTATTAAAGTATTATTACTTAAGAAACTCGGTGGCTGCTCTCGGTTTCTGTCTGTTGGCGCTTTAGGGGGTGGTTGGGCAAGGGACCCCAACTGGGATGGGGTGGTGGGGCCGTCACCTCCTTCTACCACCCATCGCAGGGCTCCTGCTGAGTTCCGTGCCTTTAGGAACATTAAATTAGGGGTTAATTAGTGCCAAGGAGTTTAATTTGCAAGGCTATGGGCTTCTCGGTGTCCACCAGCAGTTGGGTGCAAACCTGAGCTCGGTTCCACCCTTCCCACCACTTCGTTCCGGCTGAAACCTTCTAAAAACTGGAAAAGTTGGAATAAAATCGAGCTGGCGAGCTCGTTATCCTGCGTGTCCACCGGCAGCGAGCCCCGAGGGGCTCTTGGCTCAACTCCTGTCCCTCTGCGGAGCCGGATCCTTCCCCCTCCACACCCACCTCTGGTGGTGGTGGGGCTGACATCACCTCTTGGCACCACGTCTGAGCAGATGGTGGGGTTGGTGTTTGGCAATTCCAGCCGCTCCACGCCTTGCCGGCTCTCTCCCAGCTGGTGTGGGTGAAGGGCTGAGCCAGCTTGGGGGGTAAAAGGAGCGTCACCTGCTTGGGGACGATCTCCAGGTGCGGTGAGACACCAGCAGGATGGGGCCAAGGGTGGAGAGGACAGGGATGAAGCTGGTGCGGGACAGCAGAGCTGAGGTCTGCGAGACACGACGTGCCGGGCTGCACCAGCCAAGGTTAAGATGCTGCCATGGATGGAAAGGAAGGACGATCCCAAATCCAAATCCAGGCTGGATGGAGAATGGGTTTGGTGCAACCTGGTTAGGATGATCCCAAACTCGAATCCAGGCTGGATGGAGAATGGGTTTGGTGCAACCTGGGTTAGGATGATCCCAAACTCGAATCCAGGCTGGATGGAGAATGGATTGGGAGCAGCCCTGAGGAGAAGGACTTGGGGTGCTGGGGGAGGAGAAGCTCCACATGAGCGAGCGAAGTGCGCTCACAGCTCAGGAATCTACCGTGTCCCGGGCTGCATCCAGAGCAGTGGGAGCAACAGGGGGAGAGGGATCCTGCCCCTCTGCTCCGCTCTGGTGAGACCCTCCTGGAGCCCTGGGTCCAGCTCTGGAGTCCTCAGCACAGGGAGGACATGGAGATGTTGGAGCAAGGCCAGAGGAGGCCACGGAGATGATGTGAGGGCTGGAGAACCTCCTGTATGAGGATGGGCTGGGAGAGTTGGGGTTGTTCAGCCTGGAGAGAAGGCTCTGAGGAGACCTTAGAGCAGCTCCCAGTGCTGAAAGGAGCTCCAGGAAAGCTGGGGAGGGGCTCTGGATGAGGGAAGGCAGGGAAAAGACAAGGTGGAACGGTTTTGAGCTGAAAAGGGGGAGATTGAGATGAGATCTTAGGGAGAAATGTTCTCCTGGGAGGGTGGGGAGGCCCTGGAACAGGTTTTCCAGAGCAGGGGAGGCTGCTCCATCCCTGGAGGGATTCAAGGCCAGGTTGGATGGAGCTTGGAGCCCCTGATCCAGTGGGAGGTGTCGCTGCCCATGGCAGGGGTGGCACTGGATGGGCTTGGAGCTTGAGCCCAAACCGTCCTGTGATTCTAAGAACCCAGACGGAGCAGGTACCCACGTGGCACAGCCAATTTTGCACCCGGTCCATGCACCCTCGTGCCGCTCTGGTGCCGCGGCAGAAGGATCCGACCCATCCCTCTGAGCCTTTATTCCAATCTCTCACCCTCCAGCCTCCCTGCAAGATGCCCCCTTTCCCAGGTGCCTCTCACCCCTTCCTCCCTGTCCCTCCTCCTCCTCCTCCTCTCTCCTCGCTCCCTTCGTGGCTTGGAGACGCTGCCTGGCTGCTCCCCGTCCAGCGGGCAGAGGGGTGAGGCTGGAGCTGGCGCGGTTCCTGCCCTCAAGGAAGGAGGAGCGGAAAAAAAAATAAAAAAAGAGCCTCCAACAACAAGTTTTATTTGGGGATCGCGCCCCAAATCCTCTTTCATCCACAAATCGCACCTCGCGGCAAGACCCAAGTGTGACGGGGTGACCGGGGGAGGCGTGGAGAGCCTGAAACCCCCCCAAACCCAGTGCCGGGATGGGGAATGAGCTCCAGGTATTGGGGTTCATGCGAAGGGACACGTCCCCACGGTACCTGCACCCCTCGGTTGACACCTCCCAGTCCCCCCCAGACCGTGACACTGGGCTCAGCCCAGTTTGACCCACCCTGGAATACCCACCCAGGGCAGGGGGACGGGGCCACTGTCCCCCGTGGGTGCATCAATCGCTCCATCCTGCATCATCCAGGCCTCCAGAGCAGCCTCAGGGTCCCCAGGGTGCTGCCAAACCACCCAGAGAGGCAGAGAGAGGGACCAGGTGCCCACCCTCAGCATCCCATCCCTGCCCTCACCCCCCCCCCCCCCAAAGCCTCAGGACCCCCTTGTCCCCTCCTTAGGGCTCCCCCAAAGGTCCCCCAACTCCCTGCTCCAGCCTCTTTGGGTTGGGGTGTTGGTGGAAGGGGTGCAGCTTCTCCCTGTGCCGCAGGGAGACCTCAGATTGCTCCGAGAATGAAAAACAAGGTCCTTGGGGGCATGAGTAGGGTGTCACCCCACCCTGGGGTGTCCTGGCAGCACCCACAGGTACACCCTGTAGGCAAAGAGAAGGGTGCAGCCCATGTGTCCCCCACCCCGAAGGGTGCGGCCAGCGGTGCCGAGAAAACACGGCACCGAACACGGGAGACGGTGTTTGGGTTTCATAGAATCATCGAATCACCAGGTTGGAAAAGACCCATCGGATCATGGAGTCCAACCATTCCCATCAATCACTAACCCATGTCCCTCAGCACCTCGGCCACCCGTCCCTTAAACCCCTCCAGGGAAGGGGACTCAACCCCCTCCCTGGGCAGCCTCTGACAGGGACCAATCACCCTTTCTGTGAAACATTTTCTCCTGCTGTCCATCCTGAGCCTCCCCTGGTGGAGCTTGAGGCCATTCCCTCTCGTCCTGTCCCCTGTCCCTTGGGAGAAGAGCCCAGCTCCCTCCTCTCCACAACCTCCTCTCAGGGAGTTGCAGAGAGCAATGAGCTCTCCCCTCAGCCTCCTCTTCTCCAGGCTGAACCCCCCCAGCTCTCTCAGCCGCTCCTCTTCTTCTCCAGCCCCCTCCCCAGCTTCGTTGCTCTTCTCTGCACTCGCTCCAGAGCCTCAACATCCTTCTGGTGGGGAGGGGCCCAGAACTGACCCCAGGATTCGAGGAGCGGTCTCCCCAGGGCCGAGTCCAGAGGGAGAAGAACCTCCCTGGCCCTGCTGGCCACGCCGTGGCTGCTCCAAGCCAAGATGCCCTTGGCCTTCTTGGCCACCTGGGCCCCTGCTGGCTCCTGTTCAACCAACACCCCCAGGTCCTTCTCCTCCAGGCAGTTTCCAGCCAGACTTCTCCTGGTCTGGAGCTGCTCAGGGTTCTTGTGCCCCAAGGGCAGGACCCGGCATTTGGCCTCGTTAACCCTCCTGCCATTGGTCTCAGCCCAGGGATCCAGCCTGTTCAGATCCCTTTGGAGCCTCCCGACCCTCCAGCAGATCCAGCTTCCACCCAGCTCAGTGTCACCCCCAAACTCGCTCAGGGTGCACTCGATGCCTTCATCCAGGTCATTGATAAAGACGCTGAGCAGGGCTGGACCCAGCACTGAGCCCTGGGGACCCTACTTGGAACTGGCCTCCAGCTGGATTTAACTCCATTTCCCACCACTCTCTGGACCCTCCATCCAACCAGTTTTCCACCCAGGAGAGTGTCCAGGCCAGAGGTGACAGTTTCTGAAGCAAAACGCTGTGAGAAACTGTGTCAAAGGCTTTACTCAAGTCCATATAAACACAAGGAGCAGCGGCGCAGAAGCAGCCCAGCGCGGGGGGCTGCAGCGAGCAGGAGGTAGAGGGTGAGGAAGGCGATGCCACCGTGTTCTGGGGGTTCTGGGGTGCACGGGACACTCCGAGGGGCTCAGATGTTCTGGCAGCACGGTGCCTGCCGGCTCTCCTGCTGCGTGGGCAGCACCCGGATGGGTTCGATGGTCGTGGTGGGACCGATCTCCGACTCTGCTTGGCCGCTGATCTGCCTCTGAGACACGATGCGGTAGATCTCTGCCAGCGGGGAGGGGAGAGAAGGGAAGAATAAACTCTTGGAGCAGGTATTGCAGCGGGAGACCTTCCTCCTCCCCAAAAACGCAGCTCAAGGGGCGCAAATGCCTGCGTCTCCGCGTCTGAGAGAGAAGGATTCCACCCCAGAATGAGCAGCCGCGTCCCCAGTGGAGTCCTGGGAGGACACAGTGTCCAAAACATGGATCTGCTGGAAGACATGGAGCTGTGGGAGCGAGTCCAGAGGAGGCCACGGAGATGATCCAAGGGCTGGAGAACCTCTGGTATGAAGAGAGGCTGAGAGAGTTGGGGTTGTTCAGCCTGGAGAAGAGAAGGCTCCAGGGAGACCTTAGAGCAGCTTCCAGTGCTGAAAGGGGCTCCAGGAAAGCTGGGGAGGGGCTCTGGATGAGGGAGTGCAGGGAGAGGATGAGGAGGAACAGTTTCAAGCTGCAAGAGTGGAGATTGAGATGAGATCTTGGGGAGAAATGTTTTGCTGTGAGGGTGAGGAGGCCCTGGAACAGGTTGCCCAGGGGAGTCGTGGATTCCCCATCCCTAGAGGGGTTCAAAGCCAGGTTGGATGAGGCTTGGAGCCCCCGATGCAGTGGGAGGTGCCCCTGCTCATGGCAGAGGTGGGACTGGCTGGGCTTTGAGGTCCCTTCCAACCCAACCCATTCCACGATTCCATGATTCTAAACCCATCTCCATTCCACCCGCTCCCTTCCCAGGTTGCCCCTTACCTGAGAGGATGTTATGGAAAGCCGTCTCCACGTTGGTGGAATCCAGAGCAGACGTCTCGAGGAAGGACAGCCCGTTCTTCTCTGCAAGGACAGGGTGAGCTCAGGCTGGTGCCGTGAGCTCCAGCAGCCCTGGGGTGGACTGGGACGGGGGGGGGGCAAGGTGGGGAGATACCTGCGAAGCTCCTGGCCTCGTCGGTGGGCACAGCCCGCAGGTGCCGCAGGTCACTCTTGTTTCCCACCAGCATGATGACGATGTTGGCATCGGCGTGATCCTGCAGCTCCTTCAGCCAGCGCTCGGCGTTCTCATACGTCAGGTACTTGGCGATGTCGTAGACGAGCAGAGCTCCCACCGCTCCCCGGTAATACCTGGGGGACGGTGAGGGGACGGGGTCACCGTGGCGTCCCCGGTGAGGGACACAGGTGGGGAGAAGGGCAACTCACGCCGAGGTGATGGCCCGGTAGCGCTCCTGCCCGGCCGTGTCCCAGATCTGAGCCTTCACGGTCTTGTTGTCCACTTGGATGCTCCTCGTGGCAAACTCCACCCCGATGGTGCTCTTGCTCTCCAGGTTGAACTCATTGCGGGTGAAGCGGGAGAGCAGGTTGCTCTTCCCCACCCCAGAGTCCCCGATGAGCACAACTAGAGGGGGGGCACAAGCACAGTGTCAGACCCCCCCTGCACACCCACCGGAGGCGTTTGTGTCCTGCAGAGCCCACCAGCCCAGCCCAGCAGGGATAGGGGACCTCCTGATGCACCTCCCCTCTTCTTCATCCAGGGAGAAGCTGAGCTTGAGAAGCAGGATCGGCATCCTCGCTCATCCCAGCAAACCCCCCTTGGGAGGATTCCTCACCTGGAAGTTGCTGAGGGGCACGGAGGGGCAGGAAGGAATCTAGATTGAGATGAGATCATAGGAAGAAATGTTTTCCTACAAGGGTGGGGAGGCCCTGGAACAGGTTGCCCAAGGAAATCGTGGCTGCCCCATCCCGGGAGGTGTCCAAGGCCAGGTTGGATGGGGCTTGGAGCCCCTGATCCAGCGGGAGGTGTCCCTGCCCATGGCAGGAGGTGGGACTGGATGAGCTTTGAGGTCCCTTCCAACCCAACCCGTTCCACGATTCTGTGATGTGTGCGTCCATGTGCTCCAAACGAGCAGAAAACCAGAGCCAGAACCTGTGTGGAGACAGTCCAAGGAGGCCAAGCAGACCTGGGGCTCCTATTTCCAGCCCAAGCTCCCACCCTGAGGGCGCACAAGAGGACTTAAAGATGCTGGTTGAGAGGAAGCATCCTCCTCCTCTTCCTCCTCCTCCTCTGCTGCTGCTGGTCCAGCCCATGAGCCGGGAAGCCCCCGAGCACTTGCTGCCTGTCTCACATCTGACCGGTTCCTGTAAAACCTGGAGCAACAGGCTCTGAGGAGGCTTTGTCACACGCCTCCCCTATCAAGTTTGTTGAGTTTATGACTCAACAGGGTTTGATTTGTTTTTAATTCCACCCCGCTTGCTGGCTCCTTCTCCGGGTACGCTCAAACTCAACCTGCTCACTTCACCCGTCCTAGTAGGACCAAGCCTGGGAGATGCTTCTCCTCACCAGGACCGGGGCCGTGACCAGTGACCACGCTGAGGAGAATCCCAGAGCAGCAGCACCTCTACGGGATCACCAGGAACATCACCCCAGTGCACACAACGCTGAGTTTTGCAGCAAGACGCATCTGCACTTGCTCTAGTAGCCTCCACCCTACGAGGATCATGCCCCTCGTCGTGGATAACTCCGTCCCTTCAGCTCCAGCTCATAGGAACCTGGTTCTCTCGCACGGCTTGAGATGCAAAGCCTCCAACAATGGGATCACGCCCTCGCTCAAAGCCTTCTTGCAGGGCAACCAGCAAATTGTGTCGCTCCATGAAGCCCAACAGCTCGTGGAGCAGCTCCCTGGAATCACCAAGGGCAGCTGGAGCCGTGCTGGGAATCGCTGTGGCCAGGAGGAGGGACTGGTGGCTCCTCCACGCAGCGCTTGAAGCCGCCGTGGGCTACGTGGAGGACCAGAAGGACCAGGAGAGACTGACCCCCTCCGGTCAAATAGGTAGAAAAACGCAGGCCAGGTTCGTTAACGCTTCCTGAGCCTCAACACTTGGTGTTTGATCAACGGGAAGTTGTCACTTCCCTTGGTTCAACCGATCCTAGCAGTGGGTTCTCCTGCTGCCTCCAGCCCCGAGCGCTTCCGTGGCCCAGGGGCAGGAGGGCAGCGGCAGTGAGGACGGTCAGGGGAAACTGAGGCACGCGAGCGTGCCATGCTGCGCCACCACTGCAGCCAGCAGGAGGATGGGTGTGGGAAAGCCTTGGGAAGCCAGGGTAGAGGAAGGAGGAAGCATGGAATGGGTTGGGTTGGAAGGGACCCCCAAGACCATCCATTCCCACCCCTGCCATGAGCAGGGACACCTCCCACGGGATCAGGGGCTCCAAGCCCCATCCAACCTGGCCTTGAGCATCTCCAGGGATGGGGAATCCATGACTCCCCTGGGCAACCTGTTCCAGGACCTCCCCACCCTCCCGGGAGAACATTTCCCCCCAAGATCTCATCTCAATCTCCTCCTTTTCAGCTCAAAACCGTTCCCCCTTGTCTTCTCCCTGCCCTCCCTCATCCAGAGCCCCTCCCCAGCTCTCCTGGAGCCCCTTTCCGCGCTGGAAGATGCTCTAAGGAAGGAGCGGAGCAGACCCCAAGGCCACAGCGTGCTCCTCACGCTCTTCTGGGCTTTTGCACCACATCAGGGATGCAGGGAGGGGGTTGGATGGGACAGGGACCCAGCAGCTTCAGGGACAGCTTAACGTAGAGCTCGGAGGGACTCGAGAAGAATCCTCCACTCCGTGCGCAACATAGTTTGATGCTCTCAGCCCTCCTTGTCTCTGGAGCTCCCAAAAGCAGAGAACACGCAGCCCGTGAGCACTAATGGAGCATCCTCGACGCAGCACGACCCACCCCGGCAGTGGGGATGGAAACAGCCTGGAGCTCCACACGGAGGCCCCGAGGAAGGGTCTGAGGAGCAACCATGCCCAGGGCTGTTTCCCAGCTCTCCCAGGCCCCTCCAGCAGCGCTGAGGCTCTTGCCGCCAGCACGGCTGGAGTTTGCTTCGTGCTTTGCAGTCGGAGAAGGCGGATGATGCTCCCATCGTGGTGGAAACGAGGAGAACGCCCCTTCGAGCAGTGACAATTCCCATTTCTCGGGGGGGGGACGTGGTCTCGGTGGAGCCTTCTCACCCAGAGAGCCTCGCTCTGTGCCCCTAAATGCTGCGTCTCCCTCGGACTTCGCTCCTATTTCAGCAAAGACGAGCAGCTCTTGCATTCCTAACGGAGCTCTCTTGTTTTTGAAGGACTCCAGAGATCGCCACGAGACGCGGAGGGCAACGTGGAGACCGGGACGGAGCTTCTCTGAGCTCTGGCTCCTGCAGGATCACAGGGAAGGGGTGGAAACCTCGAGAGGACAAGGGCCACCTCAGAACCACGACTCCGGCCAAGAAGAAAAGGGCACAGCAGCCAAGGCACGACCAGCTCCATCTGCATCAGAATTTCCCCCTCGCCAGGTCCTAGAATAACTGCAGAAAGGAGGATTTTCCTGGGCAGGGGCCAGGGGAGGTGTGCGAGGAGCCGGGGTTCTTCCGTTGTGTCGGTGGCTGGAATTACTTGGAGCCTTTGGGGCTGGGCTGCGCGGGGAGGCTGACTCAGAGCCGCCCGCCGGCTGAGCTCACGCGCCGCGTTTTATTGCTCGGGAGGTGCCGACGACGGTGCCAAGTTGTCCCCTCGCTTCTCCCAGCAACCGGCGCGAGGGGAGAGCAGCTAATGGCAGGGAAAGCTGGGACGTGCAGGGTTGGGGGATCGCATGGAGATGCTCCTCAGGGATGCTGGGCACCCACCACCAGGTAAATCAACTCAACTCCATCCTCTCTTGCACAGCAGAGAGGTCACTCCATGACCAGCACCGGGAAGGACAACGCTGGAGCCCTGGAGGCTTTCACGGAATTAGAGAATCACCAGGTTGGAAGAGACGCATCGGATCATGGAGTCCAACCGTTCCCATCAATCACTAACCCATGTCCCTCAGTGCCTCGTCCACCCATCCCTTAAACCCCTCCAGGGAAGGGGACTCAACCCCCTCCCTGGGCAGTTCCAGGGCTCAATGACCCTTTCCAGGAAATATTTTTTCCTGATGTCCATCCTGAGCCTCCCCTGTGGAGCTTGAGGCCATTCCCTCTCGTCCTGTCCCCTGTCCCCTGGGAGAAGAGCCCAGCTCCCTCCTCTCCACAACCTCCTCTCAGGGAGTTGCAGAGAGCAATGAGCTCTCCCCTCAGCCTCCTCTTCTCCAGGCTGAACCCCCCCAGCTCTCTCAGCCGCTCCTCTTCTTCTCCAGCCCCCTCCCCAGCTTCGTTGCTCTTCTCTGCACTCGCTCCAGAGCCTCAACATCCTTCTGGTGGGGAGGAACCAGAACTGACCCCCAGGATTCGGGGAGCGGTCTCCCCAGGGCTGAGGCCAGAGGGCGAAGAACCTCCCTGGCCCTGCTGGACCTCTCCCTAACTGCAGCCAAGATCCTCTCGGAATCGCTCGCTCAGCCCCCAGAACCACTTCTCCGCCGCCAACCCCGCCGAGGAGAGCACCCCAACCCGCTCGGAGGGGAACGGTGCCGTACGGAGCCGCTTTCCAAGCCTCTTCCAAGCCAGGGCGCAGCCACTCCTGGACTCTGCACCTGTGTAAGGGCTCCGGCATCCCCCCCCTGCAGCACTAACGAGCTGTTTTAATTAGCACCAAACTAGCCACAGGCCCACTCCGTGCAAACCCTCAGACCGCGGCAGCATTTCAACCTCCACCTCGAGGTCCCAGCACGATCGGCACCCACGACCGGCACCCAGAACCTCAACCAGCTCCCCACCCAGGTCCCCAGCGCTAGGGACCTTGCGTTGTACCCCAGTACCAACCAGCGTCCCCAGCTCCATCCCGAGGGCTCGGAGTGGAGGTAGCATCGCTGAGACCGAGCCCAGCTCGTCACAGGGCACCCACCTTTGAAGAGATAATCGTACTCGTCGTCCTTGCCCCGCATCTCACCCAGCACCACAGCCTAACTGGGCGAACTGGGATTTCCAGGCCTCCTCCAGCCCCGGCAGGGGTTGAACCCCGTGAGCGCGTTGGTGGCCACAGCCCTTCCTCCTCCCCACCCATTGGTGCTCGGGCTTGTCCATCAGCGCTCAGGTGTGCTCACCTGGCCAGGTAAGGGGGGGGGGGGGGGGGGGCAGGTATGCAGCTGCTCCCATGGGCAGGGACAACCCAGATCATCCCCCCCAGGGCTTTTGCTCCTTGCTCGGCTCCTCCAGCCCAGGAGGAAGACACTGAGATATGGAAAAATATGGAGAATCCAGCAGTAATTCCGCCGTTTCCAAGAGGTTATGGATAATTAGTTGGGGTTGAGTCGTGGTGTGGGCTGATAAAGAGCCAGCTGACCCCAAAAAGCCATCGCCGGTGGGTTGGGAAAGGCTGTGGTCTCAGTGGGGCTCTGGGGTGCTCGGCGTCAGGGTGTCCTCGTGTCCTTCACTCTGAAAAGGCCACCACCACGCGTTCGTGGGCCACCGATGGGGACAGTCACGGCCACGCTCAGAACCATGCAGGTGAAATAGGAGCTGGGCTGACGGGTCTCGCACCACTCAAAGGGAAAGCAAGCGCCCAGCCCAGGAGGAAGACACGGAGATATGGAAAAATATGGAGAATCCAGCAGTAATTCCGCCGTTTCCAAGAGGTTTTGGATAATTAGTTGGGGCCGAGTCGTGGTGTGGGCTGATAAAGAGCCAGCTGACCCCGAAAAGCCATCGCTGGTGGGTTGGGAAAGGTTGGGAGGGCAGCCGGGAGCTCCACAAGGGGCCCAGGGCACGGGGCAGGGCTCTTTAGGTGGTTGTCATCTCCAGAATGCCCTGGAGGTGAGGACCAAAGGATGGGACCACAAACACGCAGGGATTCCAGCTCGGCAAACCCGCATTTCGCAAGTTCTTTAATGGTTGAGTCACCGTTGAGGAGGACACGGAGCTGCTCCCGGGGCCCTTGGCCCGAACCGAGTCCCATATCCACATGCGGATGGGAGGGACCCTCGTGAGGTCCTGCCACCACCCTTGTCCCCCGTCTGGGATGGGGATGGAGGTGAGCCAAGGGTTGAGCGTGGCCGCTTTGCTCCGTAGGCTTTGGGACGACGCCAGAGCAGTCGGAGACCCGTGGGGAGGGTCACATCCCCGGCGCATGGCACAATCCTGGCTGAGAAGGTCCTGGCTCCTTCCCAGCGGTGCCTGGGGGGGGCTCCCAGTCCTCTGCAGCGTGGGGCTGCGGGGGCTGGAAAATCCACGTGTGGTGCTGGTGATGATCAGAGTCCAACAAAAACAGAGCAGATGGAGCAGAGCTTCCAGCACTGGTGCTTCTCACCATTTACGGCAGCACGAGAGGAGAAGCACCTGGGGGGGTTGGTTGAACAGGAGCCAGCAGGGGCCCAGGTGGCCAAGAAGGCCAAGGGCATCTTGGCTTGGAGCAGACACGGCGTGGCCAGCAGGGCCAGGGAGGCTCTTCTCCCTCTGGACTCAGCCCTGGGGAGGCCGCTCCTCGAATCCTGGGGTCAGTTCTGGTTCCTCCCCACCAGAAGGATGTTGAGGCTCTGGAGCGAGTGCAGAGAAGAGCAACGAAGCTGGTGAGGGGGCTGGAGAAGAAGAGGAGCGGCTGAGAGAGCTGGGGGGGTTCAGCCTGGAGAAGAGGAGGCTGAGGGGAGAGCTCATTGCTCTCTGCAACTCCCTGAGAGGAGGTTGTGGAGAGGAGGGAGCTGGGCTCTTCTCCCAAGGGACAGGGGACAGGACGAGAGGGAATGGCCTCAAGCTCCACCAGGGGAGGCTCAGGATGGACATCAGGAAGAAATTCTTCATGGAAAGGGTGATTGGTCCCTGTCAGAGGCTGCCCAGGGAGGGGGTTGAGTCCCTTCCCTGGAGGGGTTTAAGGGCCGGGTGGACGAGGTGCTGAGGGACGTGGGTTAGCGATTGATGGGAATGGTTGGACTCCATGATCCGATGGGTCTCTTCCAACCTGGTGATTCTCTGATTCTATGATTTGGCCGCTGCTGGTCCCCATCGCTCAGGACGGGGGTGGCACCGCAGGCTGGGTGACGCTAGCCTGTGCCTCTGGCCCGATGAGTGGGTGTGGAAGCAGAGCCAGCTCTTCACCACTGGCGTGTCCAGGGCTGGGGGGGGTCCCTGGGGGGCTCCCTGGGGCTCCCGGCCAGCTCAAATGGCCACGCAGCACGGACGCTTCTCCGGCTGCGCCACGGCCGCGCTCTCCAGGCTCTCGTTGGCCAGTGACACCGTGGTGTTTTGGCTGCTCCTCTGCTTCTGCTGCTGCACTTTGTGGAAGATCTCTAGAAAACAAGAGGTGCTGGGGGGGTCTGCGTGTCAGCAGGGGCGGCTTCAAGCCTGCAGCCCGGTTGTTCACACACGCTTGGCTCTCGTTCCCCTTGTGCAGGATGAGTTGAGGGGCACCAAGGGTGCATCTCCCCGAGGTTGCGTCCTCCTGGTGCCTCGGGAACACCCTAATCTTGGGTAATTTCCTCTTGCCCAACCTGGGATTAGTGCCTCACCCCCAACCGGAGCTGGCACGGCACGGGGAGCCGGAGCTCCTGCCCCGATCCCATTCCTGGAGAGATTCTCCTGGCCAAGCATCACCCACCTCCATCCCCACGTCCCCCCAGGTTCCAGTTCAGCCGCGTGCTGGAGCCGTTGAGTCAGAAGCTCGGAGGAGGGGTGGACAACAGGAATGGAAACGCGAGATTACAAGGGGGAGAAGGAGCCCCCGGGGCTTTGGAAATGCCCGAGGGCTGTGAGAACAAAGCCATGGGGTGCGGAGAGTGAACCACCCAACGGAGAGTGAACCACCCAACGCAAGAGACCGGAAACCAAACCAGCCAGAAAGACAACGACGCTGAAACCAGCATGAAAGGGCTCACGTGGAGCAGGGCAGGGATGACACGTTGAGCATCCTCCCCCTGTAAGGGACCCTGCGATACCCCAGGACCCTGCGATGCCCCAGGACCCTGCGATGCCCCGGGACCCTGCGATGCCCCAAGACCCCGCGATGCCCCGGGACCCTGCGATGCCCCAAGACCCCGCGATGCCCCGGGACCCTGCAGCACGTACCCTTCAGGATGGTCTCAAACGCCTGCTCGACGTTGGTGGAATCCAGCGCTGAGGTCTCAACGAAGAGCAACCCATTGTGGTCTGCAAAGAGAGACCCCCGCCCCGAGACAATGCAGACCCCAGCGAGGTCAACGGCTCCATTTCTGAACCCTTTTAGAGGCGTTTTTGGCCCACGCTGGTGGAGATTCTTGCTTTCCGTGAGGGTCCCAAGCCCCCAGCCCCGTTACCTGCAAACATTTTCGCCTCCTCCATGGGCACCTCTCGAGCTTGCGCGAGGTCGGTCTTGTTCCCCACCAGCATGACGGTGATGTTGGCCTCGGCGTGGTCATACAGCTCCTTCAGCCAGCGATCCACCACGTCATACGTCTGGTGCTTGGTGATGTCGAAGACAACCAGGGCACCTACAGCCCCTCGGTAATACCTACAGGAGAACCTCCCCATCACCCCACGCTTTGGACGCCTTCCCCACCTCTCGTGAGGTTCCACGAGGAAGGTGTCACCACCCAGGTCCCAAGGAGCCCCTCCTTACGCGGAGGTGATGGCGCGGTACCGCTCCAGCCCGGCCGTGTCCCAGATCTGAGCCTTCACCACGGCGTTTCCCACCGTGATGGTGCGGGTGGAGAACTCCACGCCAATCGTGGTGCGGCTGTCGTGGTTGAACTCGTTGCGGGTGAAGCGGGAGAGCAGGTTGGTTTTGCCCACCCCGGATTCCCCGATCAGGACAACTGCGGAAGGAAGGGAGAAAGCCCCCTGGAGATGTTGAGGAGGGGACAGTCACGATGAGAACCCAGCACCTCGTCACCAGAGCACTACGGTGGCCAAACCACCCACACGGCCGGCACAGGGAATCCTGGAGGGTTTTGAGGGTCTCCAAAGGGATTCGAACAGGCTGGATCCATGGGCTGAGACCAATGGGACGAGGTTTAACGAGGCCAAGTGCTGGGTCCTGCACTTGGGGCACAAGAACCCTGAGCAGCTCCAGACCAGGAGAAGTCTGGCTGGAAAGTGCCTGGAGGAGAAGGACCTGGGGGGGTTGGTTGAACAGGAGCCAGCAGGGGCCCAGGTGGCCAAGAAGGCCAAGGGCATCTTGGCTTGGAGCAGACACGGCGTGGCCAGCAGGGCCAGGGAGGCTCTTCTCCCTCTGGACTCGGCCCTGGGGAGACCGCTCCTCGAATCCTGGGGTCAGTTCTGGTTCCTCCCCACCAGAAGGATGTTGAGGCTCTGGAGCGAGTGCAGAGAAGAGCAACGAAGCTGGTGAGGGGGCTGGAGAAGAAGAGGAGCAGCTGAGAGAGCTGGGGGGGTTCAGCCTGGAGAAGAGGAGGCTGAGGGGAGACCTCATTGCTCTCTGCAACCCCCTGAGAGGAGGTTGTGGAGAGGAGGGAGCTGGGCTCTTCTCCCAAGGGACAGGGGACAGGACGAGAGGGAATGGCCTCAAGCTCCACCAGGGGAGGCTCAGGATGGACATCAGGCTGAGCCACCTCAGCATCCACGTTCCCCATCTGCTGGTGCAGCCCCAGCGCTGTTCAGGGGGTCCCAGTCACCAGATTTTGAGAGGGATGAGGATCCTGGGTCTCCCTACTGTGGTGGCCACTTAAGACAGAAGGTTGAGCCTCTCCGAGGGGAGCACCGAGGTCCAGCAGGTCCGAACTCGATGAGAGGTAGGACACCAGGACCTGCAGAACTCAAACTGGGGAGCAAAAAGCTTGTGCCCCATTTCTCCAGCTGAGGTTTGACCCTCGCGTCCTCCGCGAGTGCCACCACCCGGGTCACTGCAGCAGAGTGACTTTTAAATGCCCGAGATGGTCACCTGAGATGGTCAACAACATCCCAGTTGGGACACGGCAGCCTCGAAGGGGACGGCACCTCAATTCCCTCCTCGCAGCCCTTGACCTCCATCGCCTTTGGGTTGGGGGCTTCACGTCGAGCCCGGGACTCACCCTTGAAGACAAAGTTATAATCCTCCTCGGCGCTTCCCATGGTGCCGCCGTCGCTTGGTTTCCTCCTTCCCGCTGCGGAGCCTCAAGCGGGCGGCGCGGGGCGGGACGAGAGGCAATGGAAGGGGCAAAGGTTCTTCTGTGCCGGAGAGCGAGACGGGGGGAAGGCAGCGAGATGCGGGGTCCGGGGAAGCGACGCCAAGGCCGGTTGGGTTGGCGATGCCGCTTGGCCGGTTGATTCAAGGGGTGGGACCGGGTGTCGCAGCGCAGGTTGGGCAGGTAGTGTCACCCCTGAGCCCGTCACGGGGGTGGCCGGAGGAGGAGGAGCTGGGAACCTGTTCCTTGTCGCTGCCAGCGCACAGGGCAGCTCGGCCACTGTGGGCAACCAAAGCCAGAGAGCAGAGAGCCCAGCTCAGCCCAGCTCCAGCTGGTGGGAATGAAGGTGGTGAGGGGGCTGGAGAAGAAGAGGAGGCTGAGGGGAGAGCTCATTGCTCTCTGCAACTCCCTGAGAGGAGGTTGTGGAGAGGAGGGAGCTGGGCTCTTCTCCCAAGGGACGAGAGGGAATGGCCTCAAGCTCCACCAGGGGAGGCTCAGGATGGATTTTAGGAACAAATTTTTCATGGAAAGGGTGATTGGTCCCTGGCAGAGGCTGCCCAGGGAGGGGGTTGAGTCCCCTTCCCTGGAGGGGTTTAAGGGACGGGTGGACGAGGCGCTGAGGGACATGGGTTAGTGATTGATGGGAATGGTTGGATTCCATGATCCGGTGGGTCTTTTCCAACCTGGTGATTCTATGATTCTACGAACGCGCTTTTCCTTCGCCTCTGCTGCCATCGTGTGAACGCTGGGGAAAGCGAGGAAGGAAAGGATCCCCCTCGCCCCAGCACCTCTCACCCCTCTTCAGCCGAGCAGAGGGCTCCGTTCCCTTGCACCCACTCTTTTTTGCCCCCTTTTACCCCACGGTGGCCCCCCAAAGCACTGCTCGGTCCCCCCCCAACCCGCTGGGCACGCATTACCCCTCTACCTCGTCTTTTCATCTCCCAGAGACACAAAAGGACGCAACTATCCAACACGCTTTTATTCCCCCTTGGCTTTTTTGCTCCCCACACCTCAGTTTTCGAAGCCCCCGCCCCCCCCAAAGCAGGAGCCACGTCAAGGATGCTCACGAGGCCTCTTGCCAGCCCCCCCGGTGGGTTGGGGTGAAAGGAAACGGGGTTCGTGCAGCAGCATTTCTGAGCTCCCCCGAGCTCCTCAGGATGCGGCCACCTGCGTGAGTGGCTCCTCCAGGTACTGGACCAGCGCCTGCGCCTGCGAGCAGAGAGCGGCGTGGGTTCCCCGTGCTCCTCGCACCCTTCTCTGAACTTCTAGTTCATTTTAGAGCTTCTGCAAGGAGGACTGAGAGGGTGGGGAGGCCCTGGCCCAGGTTGCTCCATCCCTGGAGGGGTTCAAGGCCAGGTTGGATGGGGCTTGGAGCCCCGGATCCAGCGGGAGGTGTTCCTGCCCAGGGCAGGGGTGGGACTGGATGGGCTTTGAGGTCCTTAAGATGGAGAATTTGCCGCTCCTCATGGCTGAAGGAGCAAAACCTCCTTGGTCAGAGGAGCTGCAGCCTGGAGATGCTTCACTGCATCCCACGACGAGTTCCGTGGGGTTCACCTGAGCCACAGCCAACAAGGAGCTCATCTTCAGACCAGGCTGTGAATTTACCTGTCCTGAGGCTCCTCAGAGCAGCTTCCAGTGCTGAAAGGGGCTCCAGGAAAGCTGGGGAGGGGCTCTGGATCAGGGAAGGCAGGGAGAGGATGAGGGGGAACCGTTTTGAGCTGAAAAGAGGGGAGATTGAGATGAGGTCTTGGGGAGAAATGTTTTGCTGTGAGGGTGAGGAGGCCTGGGTTGCCCAGAGAAGGAGGCTGCTCATTCCTGGAGGTGTCCAAGGCCAGGTTGGATAGAGCTGATGCAGCGGGAGGTATCCCTGCCCGTGGCAGGGGTGGAACTGGAAGGGCTTTGAGGTCCCTTCCAACCCAACCCATTCCATGATTCTACGGCAGCTTCTTCTTTCCCAGCCCCACGCCCCCCCCCCCCCCCCCAGCTCCTTCCCATCAACATTACCTTGGCCTTCAGCATCCCAAATCCCACCGTCTCCTTGGCGTACATGCAGAGCAGCAGGTTCGCCACCCTGGTGATGGCCACTCGCCCCTCCTGCCCAGGGAGAAACAGCACCCGTCGCACCCCCAGCTCAGCCGGGACGACCAGCAGGGTCCCGGGGCCCCCAGGGCGAGGTGGGCAGCCCCCACGTACCATGCAGTCCATGAGGATGAACTTGAGGTTGTCCTCGTTGAAGGCCTGGTGGCCGTTCTTGTCGTAAGCCACCCAGATGTTGCTGGCGATGGCCGCGGTCACCCTGGCATCGGTGTCACCGTAGCCCGAGTAGGCGAGCAAGGAGCCCTCGTTGTTCAGGAGCCTGGGGAGGAGGTAGTGGGGCACGGATTGATGCCCCCTGCATGCTCAGCTCCTCGGACAGCTCAGCCCCCTGATAGAATCACCAGGTTGGAAGAGACTCACTGGATCATCGAGTCCAACCATTCCCATCGACCACTAACCCATGTCCCTCAGCATCTCGTCCACCCGGCCCTTAAACCCCTCCAGGGAAGGGGACTCAACCCCCTCCCTGGGCAGCCTCTGACAGGGACCAATGACACTTTCTGTGAAATATTTTCTCCTGATGTCCAGCCTGGAAGAGCTTGAGGCCATTCCCTGTCGTCCTGTCCCCTGTCCCTTGGGAGAAGAGCCCAGCTCCCTCCTCTCCACAACCTCCTCTCAGGGAGTTGCAGAGAGCAATGAGCTCTCCCCTCAGCCTCCTCTTCTCCAGGCTGAACCCCCCCAGCTCTCTCAGCCGCTCCTCTTCTTCTCCAGCCCCCTCCCCAGCTTCGTTGCTCTTCTCTGCACTCGCTCCAGAGCCTCAACATCCTTCTGGTGGGGAGGAACCAGAACTGACCCCAGGATTCGGGGAGTGGTCTCCCCAGGGCCGAGTCCAGAGGGAGAAGAACCTCCCTGGCCCTGCTGGCCACGCCGTGTCTGCTCCAAGCCAAGATGCCCTTGGCCTTCTTGGCCCCCTGGGCCCCTGCTGGCTCCTGTTCGGCCGCTGTCAACCATCACCCCCAGGTCCCTGCATGCCCAGCAGCCTGTGCAGCTCAGTTCCCTGCAGGCTCAGCTCCCTGAATGCTCAGCTCCCTGCACTCTCAGCCCCCCGGCCCTACTCACAAGGTGCTCTGGACGCCGCCGGTGTTCGCCTGGCTCAGCACCTGCGTCAGGGCCTTGGGGCGCAGCATGATGGCGGCGGCGGGGAGGGCGGGGCCACCGGGTGGGGGCGTGGCCACACCATATCACGTGACAAACCCCTTAGCTGGGCCTGGCTTCGCTGTACGGCTCTTACATTAGAATGGAGCGCGGCCTGGCGAGGGGGCGTGGCCTAAGAATGAGGGGCGTGGCTAATCAACTGGGCTGCCGAGGGGGCGGGGACTCCCGGAAGAGAGGCGGGGACTTCCGGAAGAGGGGTGGGGACTCCCGGAAGAGGGCGTTGTTTCTGGGCGCGGGGCACGCCGGGAGTTGTAGTCCAAGGCTCCGGGTGCTGGTAGAAAGAGGGGGTGGTAACTGAGGGGGCGCCCAACACCCAACCCAACCCCCGGGGAGCATTCAGCACCCAGTTTGGAGGCCAGGGGGCTCCCATGGCATTCAGAGTTTGGGGGGAAGGCGGCTGGGGTAGGCAGGGAGGGGTTGGGGGTGCAGGAGATACCCAACCAGAGTTTGGGGGGGCAGGCAACTGAACGAAGGGGAGTGTTTTTGAGCTGAAAGAGGGGAGATTGAGATGAGATCTTAGGGACAAATGATCTGCTGTGAGGGTGGGGAGGCCTTGGCCCAGTGGTGACACTGGGTGGGCTTTGAGGTCCCTTCCCACTCAACTCATTCCCTGCTCCCCACCTTCCGAACCCCGCAGCGCTGCAGTTCCCCTCCCGGCCGCCAGGGAGGCGCTGCAGGCGGCGCTGGTGCCCGAGGCTCCGCTCTGGCGCGCTCCGCCTCCCTGCTGGCGGCGGCCCGGACTGGCGGCGAAGATGGCGGAGCCGAGCGGCGGCGGCGGCGGAGGAGGCGGAGGAGGCGGCGGGGGAGGCGGCTCCGGCTCTGGTGGGGAGGGCGAGACGGGGCTGAGCGGCCCAGGAGGGGCTCTGATCCGCGTCACGGTGAAGACCCCCAAGGATAAGGAGGAGATCGTCATCGCCGACGGCGCCTCCGTGCGCGAGGTGGGGGCGGGACCGGGGGGTGTGTGTGGAGGGGCCTAGGGGGCAGAGAGGGTTGGTGTGAGGGGTAAAGGGCTAAAGAGGCCGAGGGGAGCAGGGTTTGAGGGGTGAAGTGGGCAGGGGCGGCTGGTTTAGGGGTTAGGGGGGTAAGGGCTGGTTTTGAAGGGGGGTAAAGGGCTAAAGGGGCCGAGGGGAGCAGGGTTTGTGGGGTGAGGCGGGAGAGAGGGTTGGTTTGTGGGGAGAAAGGGCTGAAGAGGCCGAGGGGAGCAGGGTTTGGGGGGTGAGGGGGGGAGAGAGGGCTGATTTGGGGGGTTAGGGGGTAAGGGCTGATTTTGGGGGGGGTAAAGGGCTAAGGGGGCCGAGAGGAACAGCGTTTGGGGGGTGAGGGGGAAGAGGTGGTTGATTTGGGGGGGCAGAGGGCTAAAGAGGCCGAGGGGAACAGGGTTTGGGGGGTGAGGGGGGGGAGAGAGGGCTGGTTAGGGGGTAAGGGCTAAAGAGACCAAGCAGAGTAGGGTTTGAGGAGTGATGGGGGAGAGAGGGCTGGTTTGAGGGGGTTAGGAGGAGAAAGGGCTGAGTTTGAGGAGGGGTAAAGGACTAAAGAGCAGGGTTTGAGGGGTGAGGGGGGTAAGGGCTGGTTTTGAAGAGGGTTGAAGGGCTAAAGAGACTGAGAAGAGCAGGGTTTGGGGGGTGATGGAGGAGAGAGGGCAGGTTTGGGGGGCTAGGGAGGTGAAGGGCTGGGTTGGGGGGGGTTTGGAGGGTAAGGGGGGAAAGAGGGCTGGTTTGGGGGGTGAGGGGGGAGAGAGGGCTGGTTTTGGGGGGCTAAAGAGGATGAGAGGGGCAGGGTTTGGGGTGGGGGGGCTGGTTTAATGGGGTGAGGGAGCAGAGAGAGCTGGTTTGGGGGATTAAAGGGTTATGGAGGCCAAGTGAGGGGACCTAGGAGGGTTTCTTAGTGGATAAGGGGGACTAGCAGGGCTGATTTTGAGGGGTGAGAGGCTGAGAGGGCCTTGAGGGGCTGGATTTGGAGGGCGAGAGGCTGAAGGGGCAGGTTTAGGGGGATGAGGGGTCCTGGGAGCTTGTTTTTTGGGGTGTGAAGTGCCGAACGCAGGGGCTTTGTGGGTGGGGAGGAGGAATTTTTTGAGTGGGAGTGAGGGCGTCGGGGACTCTGAGAACTGAGAGAACACTTTGAGGATGGAGGAGAGGCCTAGAGGGACTTGGGAGGGTGTTGGAGACCTGGTCCTAGGTTGGGGGGAGCTGGGGAGTGTTGGGGGTCACCCCAGGCCTTTGGGGCCTTGCGCGAGCCAAGCTTTGAGGGGGCTGGGTTACCTGGATGACGGCAGGAGCTTGCATGGGGCATTTGAGCAGGGAAATGGGATTGGGAGGGGGATAGTGGGGGGGGTAAGCGGTCCTGGGGAGGGTCCGTGGGTGTTGGAACCAGTTGGTGGTGGAGAGAGAGGTGGGGAAGGGAGCTTTGGTGGGGGGTGGCTGTGGGAAGGCGGATGGGGGTCTGGGGGTCCAGCCCGTGGACTGGGCTGCGTGGGAAGTGGGAGGGAGGGTGTTCCCTAAATAAATGGTTGGTGTGGGAAGGGTGCTGCGATCGGGAGAAGCCTCTTTGGGAGCAGAACCTCCTTTGAGCTCCCATACAGGGAGAACCAGGCAAGTCTGGTTGGATAGAGCGGAGGAGAAAGGACATTGAGCCGTGTGTGAGCTTGGGGGGGGATTTGCTCCTGCGAAGGAGCAGCAGGAGGGGCTGGAATTCGCAGGGATTGACACAAGCGCAGTCGAAGTGTCTGTGCCCACTGGGACAAGGTGTCATCGGCACGGCTCTTGGCTTCTGGGTTTGTGGTGCTCTTTGATTTGGGGCGTAGGGCACGAGGTTTGCGGCGTGAAGGACCTGGTGGGGATCTCGGGGTAGGCTAATGGTCTGTGTGTCCCTCTGGCTCCTTCCCAGTCGGCTCCTCAGAGCTTATAAACGGGATGTTAAGTGAGGGTGTGGAGCTTTGCGATCAGGATGAGCTGGAGCTCAGGGCTGCCCTCTCCCAGGTGTTGTTTTTGAGAGTTCTGGTGTGGAGCCTGCGAGCTCCTCTGGGACTGGTCTGTGCTTTGCTTTCCATCCTGGATTTCCTGCAGCGCGAGGCTTTTTTCCCTCACAAATCAGTTTGGGAATGCCTAGTGACAATCTCACCGGCAGGAGTTACTCCCACCCCATCCCAGAGTACGGAAGCGGGGTCCGCGTTGCGTGGGGTGGGATCCTCATAGGGAATTCAGCCTCAGAAATAGGAATTGGAGAAGACCTAGTTTCTTTCCATTGGCTGCCAAAGGATTGTTCCCTTTTCCATAAAGCTCTGGCCTGTATTAAATCAGAGTTGGGCTTTCCTTAGGAAAAAAAAATCAGATGAGCAGAGCCAAAAACCAGTTCAGTCCTTCAGAGGATGAGCGATGTGTTTGGATTAGACCTAAGAGAGACACTCGATCTTGCTCTGGAAGCCTTTGGCTCTTCCAGAGGTAATTGCTCCATTCTTCCTGAAATTTCCTTCACGTTTTATGAGCATGGAGCTTTTCTTTGTTGTTTTTATTCCCTTAACACCTCAGACGTTTTCAGTAGCTGGCGACTGGATTGGTACTGGCATGAGCTCCTCTGGGATGAGGCACCGAAGGACCAGTGGTTCCTTGTGCTCTTTGCGAAGTGAATACGATAATCTGGAGCATCAGCTTTAAATTTCTGGTCTCTGGTCCTTTGCCTGACAAATGCTTTGTTTGTTTTTTTTGTCAGTTCAAAGAAGAGATTTCCAGGCGGTTTAAAGCCAAACAGGATCAGCTGGTTCTGATCTTTGCTGGGAAGATCCTGAAGGATGGAGACACGTTGAATCAACACGGGATCAAAGATGGGCTGACGGTACACTTGGTCATTAAGACTCCGCAGAAGTAAGAAATTATTCTGTCTTGGGGGGGGCTGAAGGTGAATGGATGGTGGGAATAAACAAGGGGGGAGGATTTCTGCCTTGCCAGGGACTGAAGTGAGTCTGTGTGCGAAGCCTTTAGGGCCCTCCTGGCTGTTACCTTGAGGTTTATTGCCTGGTCTGCCCGTTCTCCAGCTTGTGACAAATACCTGAGGGGGCTGACGCTTCTTTAACACAACTTGGTTGTGTTTTGAGCCATTAAAATTATTAATCTTGGAAGAACTCATTGAAACTTGGTGCTGGTTCTGACAAAAGTAAGTAACAAGCGGTAACCCAGGGCTCTGGGTTGGGGCTGGTTCTGTTTTCTCTCTTTCTTCGTGACCTGGACAATAGGATCAAGTGCTCCCTCAGTTTGCAGATGACACCAGGTTGGGTAGAAGTGTTGAACTGCCTGAGGAGCGGCTGAGAGAGCTGGGGGGGTTCAGCCTGGAGAAGAGGAGGCTGAGAGGAGACCTCATTGCTCTCTGCAACTCCCTGAGAGGAGGTTGTGGAGAAGAGGGAGCTGGGCTCTTCTCCCAAGGGACAGGGGACAGGATGAGAGGGAATGGCCTCAAGCTCCCCCAGGGGAGGCTCAGGATGGACAGCAGGAAAAAATATTTCCTGGAAAGGGTGATTGGTCCCTGTCAGAGGCTGCCCAGGGAGGGGGTTGAGTCCCCTTCCCTGGAGGGTTTTAAGGGCTGGGTGGACGAGGCGCTGAGGGACATGGGTTAGTGAGTGATGGGAACGGTTGGACTTGATGATCCAGAGGGTCTCTTCCAGCCTGGTGATTCTATGATTCTGAGGGCAGGAAGGGTCTGCAGAGTGATCTGACAGGCTGGAGCTGTGGCTAAAGCCAATGGGATGGGCTTCAACAAGGCCAGGTGCTGCTCTTGGGTGACAACCCCTTGCAGCTCCAGGCTTGAGGAGGAGCCTTGGGAAAGCTGCCTGGCAGAAAAGGCCCTGGGGGTGTTGAGTGACAGCGGCTGAACGTGAGTCAGCGGTGGCCGAGGTGGCCAAGAAGGCCACCAGCATCCTGGCTTGGATCAGCCATGGGGTGGCCAGCAGGAGCAGGGATGGGATTGTCCCCCTGAGCTCGATGCTGGTGAGGTTGCAGCTCGAATCCTGGGTTCAGTTTTCCAAGAAGGATATTGAGGGGCTGGAGTACATCTGGAGATGGGAATGGAGCTGTGAAGGGGCTGGAGAACAAGGGTTATGAAAGGTTGGCTGGGGTTGTTTAGTCTGGAGAAGAGGGGGCTGAGGGGAGACCTTATTGCACTCTGCAACTGCCTGAAAGTAGGTTGTAGCAAGGTGCTGGTCTCTTCTCCCAAGGAACAAGTGATGGGATGAGAGGGAATGGCCTCAAGTTGGGCAGGGGAGGTTTAGATTGGAGATTTGGAAACTTTCCTTGGCTGGCAGAGGCTGCCCAGGGCCGTGGTGGCGTCCCCATCCCTGAGGGAGGTCAAAAACCTAGTGACTATTGCTCTTTGGGACATGACTTAGTGGACACTTTGGGGTTGGACTGGATGAGCTTAGAGGCCTTTTCCAGCCTTAGTGATTAGACAATTCTACGAACTTGCTGTTAACAGAAATCACTTTCCCAATGAATTGGTGTTGAAGTTGAAACTCGTACCCAGTTTTGCTTTCAGTTCTATCGTGCACTTTGCTCTGAGTCCGTGCTGCTGCTCATTCGTGTCCATCTGCACCGCGTCGCTTGGCCTGAGAAAGGGGCTGGGGATTGACCCCAAGGTTCTGCAGGGCTGGGCTTTTCCCAGGGGAGTGGTGAGCACCAAAGGCTCTTGGGAACCAACCTCCCTCCTATTCTGGGTTTTTTAGTCATAGTCAAGTGCTTACTGAAGATTTTACAGCCTCTTCCTGTGCTGAGAGAAACCAAGTGCCCTTTCTCCAGCTTCCTTCTTCCTTTTTTGTTCAGCTTCCCGTTTGCTTTGTTTCCCCACTTTCTGTGTCCCTCTCAGTCGCTGCTGGTTTGCAGCAGCAGCGAGGTGAGTCTGGAATGTGTACAGGGGTCTTCACATTTGATTTTTGGAGTTTTAGAATAAGAGCGAAAAAGGAAAGGGGGTCAGAGAAAGGAATCATTCTTTGTTGGGGGAAAAAAAAAAGATCAAGAAGTCGTTGTTATTTACTTGTCAGTGGCACAATAGCATTTCTTGGTTAAATAAAGTGAATTTATGGTCTAATTCAATGTGAAATCTCTTCAGCCCCAGTCCAGGACTCACTATCATGACTGCAGGTGCTTCAGAGAATCTTTAAAGGTTCCCTTTTGAGTTCTTGTAGAAATCCTGAGGAGGAACCGTGCTGACAAGGTCGGGTCAGCCCCTGGCCTGGGTTGATTTATTCCCCAAAGCTCACATGCAGCTTCTGCTTAAGTCGTGGAACCTACATGTGTGTTAAAAGAAGCTTTGGTCACTCTGTGTTGGATGGAGAAGCCTTACGTGCAAGGCAGAGGTGGGAATTCGTAGCCAAACAGGCCAGGAACATTCCATAGCTTCCTGGGAGCTGCCTCGTGCCTCAGTTTCCCGACCTGGAGAGTAATGCTAGGAGTTTACTATTTGATAGGAATGGTTGGACTCGATGATCCGAAGGGTCTTTCCCAACCTGGTGATTCTATGATTCGGTTTTGCCCCTAGGAGCACCGATAGGAATGCCGAGTGCACGGGAGGGTTTGCAGAAAAGCAGATTCTTTCACACGCTAGCCCTGCTGTAACCTCCTGCGGTTTCTGTGGGAGCAGCAGGAGGATTTTCCTGTTTGCAGGAAACTCGTTGCTCAAGGATATGGCTGAGGTTAATAGTTCAGTCGGATTCAGGGAAGAGCTCGACACGACTCTGGGTAAGACCAGTCAGGCTGCTTTGCGCAGGCCAGGATGAAACGTCGGGGTCTGGGATGCATCAGGATGGGGAGGCGGATTCCAGCAGCTGGGAGGCATCTGGAAGCTCAGCTGTGCTGGCAGGAGCAGGAGCAGCCCGGGCTGGCTGCTGCAGGGACAACAGGCACAAAGAGGGGCTCGGTCAGCGTGGGGTGCACTGTCCTGTGTCCCCCCCAGAGGACTCTGCTCACCGTTCCCAAATCCCACGGGGAAGAGCTACCCTCCAGGAAGACCTGAGCAGGCTGGAAGAATGGACTAGCAGGAACTTTGTGAAGTTCAGTGGAAGTTCTCCTACAAGAAAGCTGGAGAGGGACTGTTCACAAAGGCTTGTGGTGATAGGATGAGGGGGAACGGGTATAAACTGGAGAGGGGCAGATTTAGGCTGGACATAAGGAAGAATTTCTTCACTATGAAAGCGATGAGGCCCTGGAACAGGTTGCCCAAGGTGGTTGTGGCTGCTCCGTCCCTGGAGGGGTTAGAGACCAGGTTAGATGGGCCTTGGGCAACCTCATCTACTGGGACTTCCCTACCCATGGCAGGGGTTGGACCTGGATGATCTTTAAGGTCCCTTCCGACCCAAACTATTCTGAGAGAACTGGGTTTGTTCAGCCTGGAGAGGAGGTGGTTTAGAGGAGACCTTATTATCACGTTCCAGTACATAAAGGGTGTCCACCAAGAGGATGGAGATTCCCTTTTTATGAGGAGTCACATGGAAAAGACATGGGGTAATGGGGATAAGTTGCTCCTGGGGAGATTCTGATCATGCTCCAGAAGTAAAGTTTTCACCATGAGAACAGTTTAAACAGTGGAATCATCTCCCTGGGGCAGTGATGGATTCCTCTACGCTGGATGCTTTTAAGGCACAGCTTGACAGGGTGCTGGGCCATCTCATTTAAACTGTCCTTCCCCTAAAAAGGTTGGCCCAGATGATGCTTGGGGTCCCTTCCAACCTGGCATTCTACGATTCTTTAATGCCTCTGTTTGTTTCTTTGCAGGATCCAAGATTCAACATCATCTTCTGCCCCCAATGCTGCTTCTGCCCCCTCTGCAAACCCTTCTTCTCCGGCTGCTCCGTCTCAGCCTTCCACATCCAGCAGTGCCGTGCCTGACGCCGGGAGCGGCAGCAGACGGAGCAGTGGGTCAGGGACCATGGGAGGTCCTGGAGATGGAGGCCCCAATAGTGCTGCATCCATCCTGTGTAAGTGACGGCGCTGAGGTGTGACACCATGGAATTCTCCAGGATTAGACTAAGGAGTTGGGGTCCTTTCCCCTGTGGTCATCTCTGCTCGCTGTAGGCTTTGCATGAGTTGCTTCCACCAGCGTCCCTCACTTTCCCTGCTCCAGATAAAGCCAAAGGATCTGCTAGAGGGGAGGGAGGCTCCAAAGGGATCTGAACAGGCTGGACTGCTGGGCTGAGACCAATGGCAGGAGGTTTAACGAGGCCAAACGCAGGGTCCTGCCCTTGGGGCACAACAACCCTGAGCAGCTCCAGACTAGGAGAAGTCTGGCTGGAAAGTGCCTGGAGGAGAAGGACCTGGGGGGGTTGGTTGAACAGGAGCCAGCAGGGGCCCAGGTGGCCAAGAAGGCCAAGGGCATCTTGGCTTGGAGCAGACACGGCGTGGCCAGCAGGGCCAGGGAGGTTCTTCTCCCTCTGAACTCGGCCCCGGGGAGACGGCTCCTCGAATCGTGGGGTCAGTTCTGGGCCCCTCCCCACCAGAAGGATGTTGAGGCTCTGGAGCGAGTGCAGAGAAGAGCAACGAAGCTGGGGAGGGGGCTGGAGAAGAAGAGGAGCGGCTGAGAGAGCTGGGGGGGTTCAGCCTGGAGAAGAGGAGGCTGAGGGGAGAGCTCATTGCTCTCTGCAACTCCCTGAGAGGAGATTGTGGAGAGGAGGGAGCTGGGCTCTTCTCCCAAGGGACAGGGGACAGGACGAGAGGGAATGGCCTCAAGCTCCACCAGGGGAGGCTCAGGCTGGACATCAGGAAAAAATATTTCATGGAAAGGGTCATTGAGCAGTGGCAGAGGCTGCCCAGGGAGGGGGTTGAGTCCCCTTCCCTGGAGGGGTTTAAGGGCCGGGTGGACGAGGTGCTGAGGGACATGGGTTAGTGATTGATGGGAATGGTTGGACTCCATGATCCGGTGGGTCTTTTCCAACCTGGTGATTCTATAATTCAAAGCTCTTCCTGAAGCATATGTAGGTGTGTCCTCTCTCGGAGCTGCCTGCTGTAGGAATCTAGGATACCCTTGGGTCAGTGTGGGTGCAGTTCAGCTGATGTGCTTGTCCTCTTTTTCCAGCTGCCGACAGTTTCTGACTGACTCTCGCCTCTCCCTCCGTGTGTTTTTCCCCCTTCCAGCTGGCTTTGGCGGCATCACGGGGCTGGGCAACCTTGGGATGGGCTCTGCCAACTTCATGGAGCTCCAGCAGCAGATGCAGCGGCAGCTCATGTCCAACCCGGAGATGCTTTCTCAGATCATGGAGAATCCCTTGGTGCAGAACATGATGTCCAACCCTGACCTCATGAGACAGATGATCATGGCCAATCCTCAGATGCAGCAGCTCATGGAGCGCAACCCGGAGATTAGCCACATGCTGAATAACCCGGAGCTCATGAGGCAGGTGAGTCAGCACACTTAAGCAGCTCCTCAAATGAGATCTGGATGCTCCTTGTGCAGAGAAGACCCATTAGAAGCCCTGAGAGGGTGAATTTCTTGGTTTTCTTGAATTGGAGAGTATCCAATCCCTTCCACCTTCTCCGTTTTTGAATGCAGCCCCTGTATGTTGAGTGAGAATATATGAGTGTTAGAAGTTTGGATGTCCTGATGCTGCTTAGAAACAAAACAATCTCATCCAGCTGAAAGGAGGTTGAGAAGGAAGAGAGCTGAGCAAGGATGGGAGGAGCCAGCATCCCTGGGCTCTCTTTGCTTGGATAAATGATCTCTCTGCTCTCTGGCTGTGAAATGGGTTTAATTATACTCTTTCTTCTGGGAGCCGAGATTTAACTCTTTCACTCCTGGGCTGGTAGAATACCATTGAGCTGCTAAGCAGTCTCTTGATCCACTCCAGTCTTCTGTGGGCCGCGTGGGCCTGAGCTTTCCATGTTTTCCTCCTTCTCGCAGACAATGGAGTTGGCTCGTAACCCTGCCATGATGCAGGAGATGATGCGGAACCAGGACCGTGCTTTGAGTAACCTCGAGAGCATTCCGGGAGGATACAACGCTCTGCGTCGGATGTACACGGACATCCAGGAGCCCATGTTTAGTGCAGCCAGGGAGCAGGTATTGGGGTGCATCTGAGTGGGGTGTTGTGTGCTGAGCACGGCAAAAAGGATCTTTTCCCAACCGCTGTGTTTAGCAAACAGCCTTCCCAAAGCCTGGCTCTTAATCTCAACTCCAAATGATGAATGCAGCCGCTGCAGGAGAACGTCAGGCACTGCCTGCTTTGATTACAGGGTTTGGTGGCTTCGAGCAGGGACCTGCCCTCGCTCCTGTGGTCTCCAAGCAGGCTGGATGCCAACCATTGCTGGTTTGAAGGCCCCATACCTTCGTTAGCACACCCCTCGTTAGCGCAGCCCTCTGCTCCCGGCCTGGCTTAGTGTATTAGCTCGAGCCTGATGCCTTCAGATGGGAGCTGGCTGAGATCCAGCTGGCTTGGAGCGCAGGAGCAGCGGCGCAGGTCTGTCTGTGAAAGGCTGTGCAGACACACTCCAGGCCAGCGTTATCTGCTGGTGCGTCTGGGTGCGGGTTTTACATGGATAGTTTGAAGTCCTGCTTGTGGGAGGCCAGTCTAGAGCTCCGGCCCCTCCCCACCAGAAGGATGTTGAGGCTCTGGAGCGAGTGCAGAGAAGAGCAACGAAGCTGGGGAGGGGGCTGGAGAAGAAGAGGAGCGGCTGAGAGAGCTGGGGGGGTTCAGCCTGGAGAAGAGGAGGCTGAGGGGAGAGCTCATTGCTCTCTGCAACTCCCTGAGAGGAGGTTGTGGAGAGGAGGGAGCTGGGCTCTTCTCCCAAGGGACAGGGGACAGGACGAGAGGGAATGGCCTCAAGCTCCCCCAGGGGAGGCTCAGGATGGACATCAGGAAGAAATTCTTCATGGAAAGGGTGATTGGTCCCTGGCAGAGGCTGCCCAGGGAGGGGGTTGAGTCCCCTTCCCTGGAGGGGTTTAAGGGCCGGGTGGATGAGGTGCTGAGGGACACGGGTTAGCGATTGATGGGAATGGTTGGACTCGATGATCCGGTGGGTCTTTTCCAACCTGGTGATTCTACGATTCTATGATTCTTGAGACCGGTTGTCTTCTGAGCAAAGCGCATTATAGATCATGCATTTCTCAGGAGCCAAATTTTAGCATGTGTTGAGCAGATTTTGAACCTGGATGAATGCAATTGGCTGTTCCATAGCACATACAGCGGTGGGGTTAGTCTGACGTTCTGCTGGAGCTGACTGGTTACAACTATTCCTTTTTTCTTCTTCCCTAGTTTGGCAACAATCCTTTTTCCTCCTTGACTGGGAACTCCGATAGCTCAAGCTCTCAGCCTTTGCGGACAGAGAACAGAGAGCCGTTACCGAACCCCTGGAGTCCCACGCCTGCTGCTTCCCAGAGCCAAGTGCCCAGCAGCGAAGGGAGCACTGGCTCGGCGACCACCCAAAGCACCCCGACTGTATCCAACCCCTTTGGGCTGAACGCTGCTGGCCTCGGGGCTGGTACGTAAGCGAGGAACCGGAGACCAAACAGCTCACCCAGGCTTCCTCGGAGAGCGTTTGAGTGCCAAAGCATGGCTGCTCCCTGGATGAGTGATCCTAGCCCAGCTAACTGCGAGTGGGTTGTTGGTTGTGTGCTTGTCGGAGGGTTATGTTGGGAACTCTGATATCCCTGCAGCCCTCGGAGCACGGGAGAGTGGTGAGCAAAGCCACGGCCAGCCGTTGGCCAAGGGATGAATTGTAGAATCGCCAGGTTGGAAGAGACTCACCGGATCATGGAGTCCAACCATTCCCATCAATCACTAACCCATGTCCCTCAGCGCCTTGTCCACCCGTCCCTTAAACCCCTTCAGGGAAAGGGACTCAACCCCCTCCCTGGGCAGCCTCTGCCACTGCCCCATGACCCTTTCCATGAAAAATTATTTCCTAATGTCCAGCCTGAGCCTCCCCTGATGGAGCTTGAGGCCATTCCCTCTTGTCCTGTCCCCTGTCCCTTGGGAGAAGAGCCCAGCTCCCTCCTCTCCACAACCTCCTTTCAGGTAGTTGTAAAGAGCAATGAGCTCTCCCCTCAGCCATTATATCACGTTACATTCCAGGCTTTGCAGCAGCGCTCAGGCTCGTAAGGGGTTTTCCTTTGTCTTCTCTCCCCTTTTCCCCTCACAGGCATGTTTAACAGCCCGGAGATGCAAGGACTCCTGCAGCAGATTTCCGAAAACCCTCAGCTGATGCAGAACATGATCTCTGCCCCTTACATGCGGAGCATGATGCAGACTCTTGCGCAGAACCCAGACTTTGCAGCACAGGTAAAAATGTTGCAGGCGTCTTTTGTTGTCAGACAGGCCGCGTGAGCACAACGCTTGTGAGACTGCTGAGCTTCTGTCGTTGGAGAGATTCCTTTGGAGAAATCGAAGAGCTGAGAGAATACAGACAGTGGTATTTCTCAATAGTTTGGAGGTGGTCACAGCCCTGAACCCGCTCTCTTAGCAGAGCCACTCACAAAGCATTCAAAGGGACATGGGAATGGCCCTTCTCGTTGCCTGTGGCCAAGTGGCCCCTGTTCAACGCTCCTGCCAGGCACTGAGCTGTCCTATTTAAGTCCGTATTAGCAGGAGAACGTGTTGACTCCCTCCCTGGGCTTTCAAGGGCAGGACTGGCTTATTCTCCTTGGCTTAGTTACGTAGGGATTACCAGCCAGCGGCAGCAACCCTCTGACCCTGCCTACGTGTGCTGTCTCTTGCTAGATCATGGTAAATGTCCCCCTCTTTGCTGGGAATCCACAGCTTCAAGAACAGCTCCGCCTTCAGCTCCCTGTCTTCCTGCAGCAGGTAAAGGCCCCTGTCTGGCCCTGTGCTGCTCTCAGCCCCCCGGGCTCCAGAGCTTTTCCATCCTCTGGAGGAAAGGGAGTGTCTCAGAAGCTTAAATCGAGTGGAGTAGGAAGCACGTGGGTTGGGGTGGTTTGGGCTGTGAAAGAAAGGGGTTTGCACAGGGGAAGAGAGAAAGGAAGAGCTATGTAGACAAGGCCATCTAAGTTCATTAATCTAAATTACCTAAAGGTGGGCTTCAGATTAGGCTGGTGAAGCTACGTGAAACCCCTGTGTGGAAGGTCTCTCACTGTAATGAGTTTACACAAATGAAAACAGCTAATTGTGCTAAAGCAGCCGGTTCACTCGGATAGATCAAATAAGATCCCTTTAATTCCAAAGGCTTGTGCACCCAGCTCCAATCCGATTGACGTAATTGATGTAGGAAACTTGATCTAAACTCTCTGTGTGTCCCTGTAGATGAGCCCCGTGGTCTGGTGACTTGAAGGAGGAACCAGACTTCCAGATTCGCTCTGGCTGCAGGGCGAGAGGCTCTGTCCAGATTTAAAGCTGGTGGATCTCTGGCTGCCTCAACACTCTCTGTTTGGTACCGCTATGTCTTTTCCCTTTGTTCCCAGATGCAGAACCCAGACTCCCTCTCCATTCTCACCAACCCCCGCGCCATGCAGGCTCTCCTCCAGATCCAGCAGGGACTCCAGACACTGCAAACGGAGGCCCCAGGACTAGTGCCAAGGTAATAAATGCTTTCGAGTGGGTTTCTGGAGGCACAGCTGACACGCTTGGTACCAGCAGGCTGTGAATTCATCAAAGAGATCTGCTTGGGGCATGCGGCACGGGGACACGTGTGTGGGCCCGCGGGCCTCTTGAGCTCCAGCTAATTAACACTTTGTTCTTGTGTGCTGCACGTGGGAAGCCCTTGACCCTTTCTCTTTGGAGAAAAGGTTTGGACATCAAACCTTTGATTGAGAGAGCTGGGGGGGTTCAGCCTGGAGAAGAGGAGGCTGAGGGGAGAGCTCATTGCTCTCTCCAACTCCCTGTGAGGAGCTTGTGGAGAGGAGGGAGCTGGGCTCTTCTCCCAAGGTACAGGGGAGAGGATGACCTTCTGGTCTCGGTGTGGGTCACGTTCAGCCTGTACAGTTCCTTCCAGACCTGTTTTTCCGTTAGGATTTCTTACTCCAGGCGCTGTGTATGCCCAGGTTACAAACGAAGCTGGTTTAATTTACAAAACTCTGCTGTATGGTGAGGGTTCTGTGTCGCTGGTCGCCCTCTGCCCAGCTCAGCTCTGAGCGTGCCCTGCCTTCCTCCGCAGCCTCGGCTCCTTCGGCATGCCTCGAATGCCCCCGTCCTCCACAGGAGGAAGCACAATCCCGGAGAATCCCGTTCCCTCCGCTTCGACGCCGGCCAGTGCCTCTCCAGCTGGGGGTGGGAACCCCCAACAGCAGCTCATGCAGCAGATGATCCAGCTGCTGGCCGGAGGAAGCTCTCAAGTACGTCACGCAGCCTTCCAGTACGGAAAGGGGGGGCTCCAGGAATGCTGGGGAGGGGTTTTTGATCAGGAAGTGAAGGGATAGGGCAAGGGGGAATGGTTCCAGCTGCAAGAGGGGAGATTGAGGTGAGATCTTGGGGAGAAATGTTTTGCTGTGAGGGTGGGGACCAGAGCAGAGGTGGCTGCCCCATCCCTGGAGGGGTTCAAAGCCAGGTTGGATGGGACTTGGAGCCCCTGATGCAGCAGGAGGTGTCCCTGCCCGTGGCAGAGGTGGGACTGGATGGGCTTTGAGGTCCCTTCCAGCCTAAACCACTCTATGATGACATATTCAAGGTGACCTAGAGGTTGTCTTGATCCCACCGCACTCCAGGGATGAGGTCCCCGACGGATTTCTCTTGGCTTTATGCTTTATGCCCAGTCTGGGGCCTTGGACTGACTGGTTCTTTGGAGGGGGCAGTATCTCTTTGGACACGTTGGAAGCTCAGAGTGGGATTTTCCTCCCAGCGTGGCAGTGTGGGAGGTGGGCAACGTCCCTAACGGAGCCTGGAGCGTTTTCAGGACGCCTCCAGCACAGCTCGGGGCCCTTGCTCATCCACCATCGCTGGCCCTGCCCGCGTTGGCATCTCATCTCTGCTGCCTGACCCGTTTTTATCCTTTCCCTCCGCAGGCGCAGAGTCCTGAAGTGCGATTCCAACAGCAGCTGGAGCAGCTGAACGCCATGGGCTTCATTAATCGGGAAGCCAACCTCCAGGCTCTTATTGCCACCGGCGGAGACATCAACGCAGCTATTGAGAGACTGCTGGGCTCCCAGCCTTCCTAAACTCTTGCCACGCTGCCCCGCAGGCGTCAGCACCCGCATCCGTACGCAGGGGGATCTTTCAGGAAAGCCCAGCCCGCCATCATTTTCATATCTTGACAGCTGTCCATGTATTTAAAACAAAACAAAACAAAAAAAAAAAGATACAGCTTAACCCCTGACCTTCCTCCTAAGTTAAGATTTCATGTTGAAATGCTCTTTAACTGGCTTGTATGTGGATTCCAGTTCTCATCGTGGCCACAGAGACTTCAGATGTGTATTTTTTTCCTAATTAAGCCCTCTGTCTCCCAACACTCTTTTCTCTCTTTCTCTCTAGATGGTAGAGGCGATACTTCTAGTTACTTACCTGAATGATTGTGTTTTGAGTAGCTTGATTTTAACTCTACATGATTCCCTCCCCCTAAGCCCCCTCCTTTCAGGCAAATATTTAAAACTTGAGCCAAGTTGGGGGGGGGGGGTGTGTGTGATTATTTCTCCCAGCATCTTATTGGGAATAGATCAAAAGGAAAAAATTGAAATGACCTGGAAATTCCTGATGTCGTTTGTCTTAATGTTCCATTTGGATGGACTGATCCCTGCGGCCCTTTGCACGCAGGCGCCTCCGCTCTCCTGGTAAAGTGCATGAAAACTGCATTTGAAACGCAGCTTCTTTACACCTTGGGGATAGCGTAAAGGAGCTCAGATGCCTTCAGGGATCGAGCTGTTGCTGTTCGTGAGCTCGAGTTGGAATTTGCGGCCGTGCAGAAGAACGCGTTGGGAAGGTGTCTCTGCCCAAGGAATGTGGTTCTTGCGCCGCCGGGTCGGGGTTTGTTGACTCTCGTGCTCGTTCCTGAAACTGTAAAAAAAGAAAAAGACAACAAAAAGAGGAAATTGGAAAAATAAGAAGTTAACGGTCTTTCCGCTTTACTGGGAAAGGGTGAAATCCGGGTTCTTCCCAGTTTAGATCCATCCTGCCCTCCCCCTTCATTTCGGTGTGTTTGAATGTTACCACTCTCCCAGGAACTCCCCGAGGACCAGCAGGGTGATATTTTCCCCCCCTTCCCGAGCCTCCCCGGCTGTGTAATTTGCAAACCATTTTTATCAAAGGAAAAATAAATGCGCACAACCATCCGTCTCCCACCGCTCCCTGTATCTTCCTTGCTTGCCGCAGCCAAGCTGGTTTGAGGTTCCCCTCGTTAACTTGGGATTAAATCGCTCTGCTGGGCCTGAACACGTGTGTGCAGGCCTGGGAGCTCGTGTCTGTCCGGGTCTGTCTGTCTGTCCGTCCAGCCTCGCCTCCCTCTGACCTCGAACCTCCTTCCCAGTGCTTCAGCGTGTTCCTGGTATCGCCGTGTGCGCATGCGCAGAGCCCCATCGGCAAACAGGCCACGCCTCTAAATCACAAGCCACGCCCCCTCTCATACGAAGCGCTTTATAGGCCACGTCAATCGTAGCCGTCAAGCCACGCCCCTTGACGCGTAACCACACCCACACACCAGCCCCCGAGAACACACACGCGCATGCGTAGTCCTTAAACGACACCCACATAGCGGGCAGCCTCGTATGCGCATGCGCAAAATCTAGGTCACACCCTCTTCCTACGTAGCACGTAAACCACGCCCCTTCCGCCATGCGTCGCACTGAAAGCCACACCCGCCCGTAGAAATAATGAGGCAGCGCCTTTCGCGCATGCGCAGTTCCGGGAAAAACCGGAAAGCTGCGCATGCGCAATGCACAAGCTCCCGCCGTCTCGCGCGCCCCCTGGCGGCGCGGGAAGCGCCCGGCGCCATGATGGCCGCGGAGGAGCCGGGGAGCGGGATGCGCTTTGCCGAGCGGCAGCTGGAGCGGCACGGCTGGCGGCCAGGTGCGAGGCCCCGCCGGCTCCCAGGCTCCGGGCCCCACGGTTCCCGGCTCTCCCCGAGCCCTCAGCCCGTCCCCCGGTCTCCAGCGCTCCCCCGTCTTTCTCTGGTCCTCGTGGTCCCTGTTCGGTCCTCTGCCCTGTCCCTCCGGTCCTCTGTCCGTCCGCGGTCCCCCGGGCTCCATCCCCCGCGTTCTCCGTCCCTCCCCGGTTCCCCTTCCCGTCCTCGTTCACCCAGCCCGTCCCCCACTCTCCGGGCCCATCGCCCCCGTTCCCCATCCCATCCCCATCCCCATCCCTCCCCCTTAGGCCCAATTCCCTGGTTCCCATCTCTTCCCGGTCACCGATCTCCATCCCTCCGGTTCCCTGTTCTTCCCCAGTCCCCATTATTTCCCGGTTCCCCATCACATTCTCTCACGCTCCTGGTCTCCCATCCCAGCCTCTCATCCCATCCCAGCCTCTCATCCCATACCAGCCTCTCATCCCATCCCATCCCATCCCATCCCATCCCATCCCATCCCATCCCATCCCATCCCATCCCATCCCATCCCGGTCTCCCTATCCCATCCCATCTCATCCCATCTCATCCCATCCCGGTCTCCCTATCCCATCCCATCTCATCCCATCTCATCCCATCCCGGTCTCCCTATCCCATCCCATCCCATCCCATCCCATCTCATCCCATCCCGGTCTTGCTATCCCATCCCATCCCGGTCTCCCTATCCCATCCCATCCCGGTCTCTCATTCCATCCCGGTCTTCCTATCCCATCCCATCCTTGTCTCCCATCCCATCCCGGTGTCCCATCCCATCTCCGTCCCCCAGTCCCCATCCCTCCCTGGTCCCCATTCCCTGGTTCCCTGCTCTGCCCCACATGCGGGGCCGCAGCAGCCCTCGTGGTTCGGGGGTGGCCTAATGCTGTCCCTTGTCCCCAGGGCAGGGCCTGGGGAAGCGGGAGGACGGCATCTCCCAGGCCATCCGGGTGAAGATGAAGTGCGACACGGCGGGGGTGAGTGTGGCTCCTGCCCGGCGGGGGCTCAGATCCCGCTCTCTCCACCGGCCGCAGCCGTTCTGGTGCCTCCTGCATCCTGCAGGTGGGACACGACGCATCAGAGACCTTCTCCTTCCACTGGTGGGACCACGTCTTCAACAAGGCAGCTGCCAACATCGCCGTAGAAGCCGGGCAGGTCGGAGGGCTTGGGGGGCACCTCGGTTGGCTCAGGACGGGCTTAAAGGCTGTGGGGAGGGCTTTGAGGGTCCCGTTTGGTGGCCTTTGTGCTGCCACTGTGTCCCCACAGGACCCTGAGTGGGGACTGTAGTGGGATGGAACCTCTTGGACTAAACAATCCCAAGCCCTTTTGCATCCTTCTCCCAGGATGGCATCTCCGTGAAGGCGCTTTCCGAGCACGGGGACGGGATCAGCAATAAGAAGCCCCGCAAGGCCGACAGCGCTGGCACGATGCTCTATGGCCACTTTGTGAAGGTAACTCAGCCTGGGAACGCGGCTCGTGGAGCAAATTATAGAATTATCAAATCACCAGGTTGGAAAAGACCCACCGGATCATGGAGTCCAACCATTCCCATCAATCACTAACCCATGTCCCTCAGCGCCTCGGCCACCCGTCCCTTAAACCCCTCCAGGGAAGGGGACTCAACCCCCTCTCTGGGCAGCCTCTGCCAGGGACCAATCACCCTTTCCATGAAATGTTTCTTACTAATGACCATCCTGACCCTCCCCAGGTGGAGCTTGAGGCCATTCCCTCTCGTCCTGTCCCCTGTCCCTTGGGAGAAGAGCCCAGCTCCCTCCTCTCCACAACCTCCTCTCAGGGAGTTGCAGAGAGCAATGAACTCTCCCCTCAGCCTCCTCTTCTCCAGGCTGAACCCCCCCAGCTCTCTCAGCCGCTCCTCTTCTTCTCCAGCCCCCTCCCCAGCTTCGTTGCTCTTCTCTGCACTCGCTCCAGAGCCTCAACATCCTTCTTGCGGTGAGGGGCCCAGGACGCACCCCGGGATTCAAGGAGCGGTCTCACCAGGGCCAAGTAAAAAAGACCTTGAGGGACTGGAGCACATCTGGAGCTGGGGAAGGGGCTGGAGAACAAGGGTTATCAGAGGTGGCTGAAGGACCTGGGGCTGTTTAGTCTGGGGAAGATGTGGGGAAACCTCATCCCTGCCTACAGCTGCCTGAAAGGAGGTTGTAGTGAGGTGGGTGTTGGTCTCATCTTCCCCGTGATGGGACAAGAGGGAATGGCCTCAAGTTGCAGGCTCACTTTGGGCATCAAGAAAGATTCTTCACGAGAGGGTTCTCGGGCCCTGGCAGAGGCGATAGTGGAGTCCCCATCCCTGGAGGGATGTTCAGCCTAAACCTCCCCTGGTGGAGCTTGAGGCCATTCCCTCTCGTCCTGTCCTCTGTCCCTCTGGAGAAGAGCCCAGCTCCCTCCTCTCCACAACCTCCTTTTATGTAGCTGGAGACAACAATGAGGTCTGTGAAGGCTCCTGTGATGTCTGCCCCACCCCGTTCAGCTCAGCATCGCTCCCCCGGGTCCCCTTTTCCGGGTCCCTTTTCCGTGTCCCCCTTCCCCACGGCCTTTCTGCTTCGTCGTGCAGTCGGCAACGCTCACAGCCCACGGGGAGGAATCGGCGAAGCTTCCCGCTGGCTCAGAGAGCAGCGAGGACGAGGAGAAGCTGGACCTCTCTTCGGCCAAGAGGTGAGGCCGGGACAGCGAGGAGGGGCGAGGGCTGCGAGGGGGAGCCCCGCTCCCATTCTAGGGGTGACACCTCCTGTCTGCATCCCGCAGGCTGACGGACGAGGAGCTGATACGAGCGTGCGGAGGCCGCACGGCCCATAAGTAAGTGGGGAAGGGGGCTGCGTGGTTGGGTTTTTCCCCTCCTGGCAGTGGTTTTGGAGCGGGTCGGGCTGGGGGACACTTTTCCTGCCGCCGAGGTGCCGGAGTCCCCCTGGCTGTGGTTGTTGCAGAGGTGCCCGTCACGGTTTAACGATGAGCGCCAAGCTGGCGCGCCTGGAGGAGCAGGAGCGAGCGTTCCTGGCCACGTACAACCACAAGGAACGGCAGCTGGAGCCCCCCAAGAGTCCCACGGCTGGGAGACGAGAGAAAAGGAAGAAGAAGAAAAGGAAACGGGTTGATCTTGAGGTGCTGCAGAATCGGGAGCCAAGCGGAGAAGAGGAGGTGGTGGGAGAGGAAGAGAAGGTTGCGAAGAGAAAGAAGAAGAAGAGCCGGGAGCCAAGTGGAGAAGAGGTATTGGGAGAAGAAGAGGAGGTTGTGAAGAGGAAAAAGAAGCAGGAACCAAGTGGAGAAGAAGAGGCGGAAGAAGAGGAAGAGAAGGTTGTGAAGAGAAAGAAGAAGAAGAACCAGGAGCCAAGTGGAGAAGAGGAGGTGGAGGGAGAGGAAGAGGAGGTTGTGAAGAGGAAGAAGAGGAGGAGCCAGGAGCCAAGTGGAGAAGAGGAGGTGGAGGGAGAGGAAGAGAAGGTTGTGAAGAGGAAGAAGAAGAGGAGCCAGGAGCCAAGTGGAGAAGAGGAGGTGGAGGGAGAGGAAGAGGAGGTTGTGAAGAGGAAGAAGAAGAGGAGCCAGGAGCCAAGTGGAGAAGAGGAGGTGGAGGGAGAGGAAGAGAAGGTTGTGAAGAGGAAGAAGAAGAGGAGCCAGGAGCCAAGTGGAGAAGAGGAGGTGGAGGGAGAGGAAGAGAAGGTTGTGAAGAGGAAGAAGAAGAGGAGCCAGGAGCCAAGTGGAGAAGAGGAGGTGGAAGGAGAGGAAGGGAAGGCTGTAAAGAGGAACAAGAAGCAACAGCAGCAGCAGGAGGAGAAAGAAGAGCCAGTTGTGACAAAGAAGGAGAGGAAGAAGAAGAAGAAGAAGGAGGAGAAGGGGGACAACAAAGAGCCAGCTGAGACAGAGGTACCTCTAGAAGATACAGATGGGCCGGAGCAGGCTGGGCGCAGCCCCAGGAAGAAGAGAAAGAAGAGGAAGAGGGAGCCAGAGTGATCCAGAGCTAAAGCTGCCAGGACCATCTGGCTGCAAGGGTCAAGGCTCAAGCAGAGCCCAGCACTGTGGCTGCCAGGGGACACTGGGCTGGGACTGGTCAGTCTGGAGCTGGATTTCTTTCTCTCCCTGAGCCTTCCTTCCATCAGGGTGACCCCAATTCCACCCCGCGCTGGGGCAGGGACCCATTTGCCATGGGTCCGTTGGGGGAAACGGGACCCCACGGAGGACTGGAATATTTTTTAAGGGCACAAATAAATCTTTATTGCAGTGAAACCATCCTGAAGCACAAGATACGGGGCAACCCTTGGGATCCTAGATTGCGTCTACACCTAGAAACACTTGGCTTAGGTAGCACCCACGCAGAACCCATCAATCCCAAGCTCCTTGGGGTTTTGGGTGCAGGGAACCCTCATCCTGCTGAGATCCCAGGCTCCTGGGGGGCTTTGGGTGCGGGGAACCCTCATCCTGCTGAGATCCCAGGCTCCTGGGGGGCTTTGGGTGCGGGGAACCCTCATCCTGCTGAGATCCCAGGCTCCTGGGGGGCTTTGGGTGCAGGGAACCCTCATCCTGTGGAGCCCGATTGGAGCTCAGGGAGGTGCTGAGCATCCTCACTGGCAGCTGTAGCAGGATGAGGCCCGATCCAGCCCCTGCGGAGCTTCTATCCCAGCCGCAGGACGCAGTCGGTCCCGGGATACGGCGGCAGGTTTAAAGCGTATTTCTCCTGCAGCGCCGGGGGCACAAACCTCCCCCCGAGGAAGTGGTAGCGACCAGTGAAATGCGTCGCCGCCTTCTTGGGTGCCGTGAGGGAGATGAGCATGTCGGGCTGGAGACCGTCTGCCTTCCCCTTCTCCACATCCCAGCCTGGAAGGAGACCCCGAGGCGAGGTTGGAGCTGGGAGAAGCCCAGCTGGGCTCCTTCCTCCAGTTCTTGAGGCTGGAACTCACCTGAAGGGATGTCGATGCTGGCGACGGGCACCGTGACGCGTTCCAGGGTGCTGAGGATGCTCCCGAAGGGCTCCCGCACGGCTCCCTTGAAGCTGAAGCCGAAGATGGCGTCCACCACCAAGCCGTAGAGCTCATCGATGAGCGCAGCCTGCGGCGGGGAAGGGGATGGGGATGGGTGGACAAACTGCCTTTGGACACAGCTCCAAGGGGGCTGGTCCCGAGGTGGGGGCTGCTCCTCACCTCGGCTGGGAACTCCTGGAGGAAGGGGATGTCCATCTTCTTGCATTGGGTGGTCAAACCTTCAAAGAGCGTCTTGTTGGGGCGCTTGGGGTAATAGACGGTTGGCTCGTAGCCCTGTAAGAACAAGAGAAACCCACGATCTGGCACCAGGAGAAGCTGGAGGAGTGGGAACCCCAATATCTTTTAGTATTTGATAGGAATGGTTGGACTCAATGATCCGATGGGTCTTTTCCAACCTGGTGACTCTATTATACTATGATCTTTGAGTATGGGGGGGTCATGAAGCCACCAGAGCGTGGTTAGCACGGCTGGAGTGATACACGATTGGCTCGTAGCCCTGTAAGAGCGGGAGGAACCCATGATCCAGCACCAGGAGAAGCTGGAGGAGTGGGAACCCCAGTATTTTTGAGTATGGGGGGGTCATGAAGCCACCAGAGCGTGGTTAGGATGCTTGGGGTGATGCACAGTTGGCTTGTAGCCCTATAAGAGCAGGAGGAACCCACGATCCGGCACCAGGAGAAGCTGGAGGAGTGGGAACCCCGTCATTTTTGGATAAGGGGGGGGTGTCACGCAGCCATCGCCGCAAGAGACTCACAAACATCTTGAGGTGGCGGGCGCAGACCAAGCCGTCGCCGCCGTTGTTGCCCGGCCCGCAGACGACCAGCACGGCCGGCTGGCTGGCGGTGAAGGAGCTGGCTGGGTAAACCTGAGTTGGGAAGGCAAGGGGTGAGCTTTGGGGGGGGGGCCCTGTTGGATTCTTCCCCCCCCAAAGTCACTCAGCGCCCACCTTGGCGATGGCGGTGGCGCAGCTCAGCCCCGCCAGCTCCATCAGCTGCTCCACGCTGAACCCGTACTCGGAGAAGAGCTCCTGGTCGATGGCCTGGGCTTCGTCCTGCCTGGGGAAGGAGGGTGGATGGCACTGGGGGGGCGCGGGGTGGGGGGGCCATGACCAACTTTCACCCCCTCGATGGGTGTGGAGAGGGGGAACAGGGTCCTGTGTCCCTCTGCACCCCCCCTGCACTCCCTCCTCTTGACCCCTTTGCAACCCGAGACACCCCTCCCAGCACCCCCCTTCCATGTCCCCCCCCAACCCCTTGCACCCCCAGCTCCGCTGTACCCCATCCCATGTGCCCCCACCTCCCCCTCCTGTCACCCCTCCCGATTCCTTTGCACCCCCAGATCCCTCTACAACCCCCCTGCACCCCATCCTGTGTCCACCCACCACCCTCTCCCCTTGACTCCTTTGCACCCTGAGACCCCTCTGCACCCCCCCTGCACCCCCTTCCATGTCCCCCCCAACCCCTTGCACCCCAGCTCCGCTGTACCCCATCCCATGTACCCCCCACCTCCCCCTCCTGTCACCCCCGATTCCTTTGCACCCCCAGACCCCTCTACACACCCTGCCCTTGACTCCTTTGCACCCCGAGACCCCCCTGTAACCCCCCCTGCACCCCATCCTGTGTCCCCCCCCAACCCCTTGCACCCCCAGCTCCGCTGTACCCCATCCATGTACCCCCAACCTCCCCCTCCTGTCACTCTCCCGATCCCTTTGCACCCCCAGACCTCTCTACATCCCCTCTGCACCCCCTCCCCTTGGCTCCTTTGCACCCCAAGACCCCCCTGTAGCCCCCCCTGCACCCCCTTCCATGTCCCCCCCAACCCCTTGCACCCCCAGCTCCGCTGTATCCCATCCCATGTACCCCCCACCTCCCCCTCCTGTCACCCCCCGATCATTTTGCACCCCCAGACCCCACTGCACCCCCCCGCGACCCCTCCCGTGTCCCCCTCATTTGCAACCTCTGCCCCCCTATTTGCAACCCTTGCCCCCTCTGCACCCCCCGACCACTTTGCACCCTCCCTGCACCCCCCTCCCATGTGTCCCCCCATTTGCACCCCACCCCAGTTGCACCCCCACCCCTTTTGCACCCCCCCATTTGCACCTCCAGAACCCCCTGCACCCCCAGCCCCCCTGCACCCCCCCATTTGCACCCCCAGCGCCCCTGCACCCCCCACCCCTTTTGCACCCCCAGCCCCCCCTGACCCCCCTGCACCCCCCACCCCTTTTGCACCCCCAGACCTCCCTGCACTCCCCCATTTGCACCCCCAGCCCTCCCTGCACCCCCCACCCCTTTTGCACCCCCAGACCTCCCTGCACCCCCTATTTGCACCCCCAGCCCCCCCTGCACCCCCATTTGCACCCCCCACCCCTTTTGCACCCCCCCATTTGCACCCCCAGACCCTCCTGCACCCCCTCCTGTACCCCCCCCCCCCCCCGATTTACCCCCCGAGCCCCCCTGTACCCGAGGAATCGCGGCCCCGCGGGGGCTGCTCGGTGCATGCTCCGCCCGGGGGGGCAGAGGCCCCGCTCCCCGCTCCGGTTCCAGCCCCGGGAGGCGCAGCGACCCCCCCCTCCCGCCGCCGCCCCCCCCCCGGCCGCCGCCAGCAGCAGCCGCAGCGCCAGCAGCGCCCGCGGCCCCGGAGGCATCGGGAGCAGCTGCGGCCCCGCCCCGAGAACCGGCTGCGGGGAGGGACAACCGGGGAGGGGCTCCCGCAGCACGGGGAGGGGCTCCCGCAGCACGGGGAGGAGCATCCAGCTCCCAGGTCCCGGTGCGGGGGTCCCGGTGCAGAGCATCCTCCTCCCGGGTCCCGGTGCGGGGGTCCCAGCGAGGAGCATCCCGCTCCCGGGTCCCGGTGCGGGGGTCCTGTGTCCCGGTGCGGGGGTCCCGGTGCAGAGCATCCCCCTCCCGGGTCCCGGTGGGGGGGTCCTGGGTCCCAGTCTTGCTCCCAGGTCCCGGTGCGGGGGTCCTGGGTCCCGATGCGGGGCTCCCGGTGCAGAGCATCCAGCTCCCAGGTCCCGGTGTTGGGGTCCCAGCGAGAAGCATCCTGCTCCCAGGTCCCGGTGTTGGGGTCCCAGCAAGAAGCATCCAGCTCCCAGGTCCCGGTGTTGGGGTCCCAGCGAGAAGCATCCTGCTCCCAGGTCCCGGTGCGGGGGTCCTGGGTCCCGGTGCAGGGGTCCCGGTGCAGAGCATCCCGCTCCCAGGTCCCGGTGCGGGGGTCCTGGCTCCTAATCTTGCTCCCAGGTCCCAGGGTGGGGGTCCCAGCGAGGAGCATCCCGCTCCCAGGTCCCGGGGCAGGGATCCTGGGTGCAGAGCATCCTACTCCCAGGTCCCGGTGCGGGGGTCCTGGGTGCCGGTGTGGGGGTCCCAGCGAGGAGCATCCTGCTCCCAGGTCCCAGTGCGGAGCTCCTACCTCCTGGTCCAGCTCCCGGGTCCCGATGTGGGGATCTTGGTGCAGAGCATCCTCCTCCCAGGTCCCGGTGTGGGGTTCCTGCCTCCTGGTCCAGCTCCCAGGTCCCAGTGTGGGGGTCCCGGTGCAGAGCATCCAGCTCCTGGCTCTCGGTCCAGCTCCCGGGTCCTGGTACGGGGGTCCCGGTGCGGAGCATCCAGCTCCCAGGTCCCATTGCGAGGCCCTCATGTCCCGGTGTAGGGCTCCTGGGTCCCGGTGTGGGGCTCCCGGTGTGGGGTTCCCCACTCTCTGGTGTCCCCCCACTGTCACACGAGGCTGCAGACGCGGGACAGCATCCTGCTCCTGGTGCGGGGCCCCTGGGTCTTGGTGCGGGGCATCCATCTCCCTCTGTGGGGTTCCTGGTTCCTGGTGTGGGGCTCCCCATTCCCGGTGTGGGGCTCCCCGTTCCCGGTGTGGGGCTCCCGGCTCCTATAGGGCTCCCGGCAGCGAGTGGAGTTGGCAGCAGAGCTGAGGAGCAGGGAGGTGTTAGGAGGTGCCCGGTGGGAAGCAGAGTAGGTCCAAAAGGGGAGAAATTCCATCCCGGGATGCTTGAATCCACCCTCAGGTGCCCGAGGTGTGGGGTTGGCTACAAGGAGTGAAAATCCCAAGCCCCCCCGGATTTGGGATGCGGACACGGTGATTGCAAGGAGCAAGGGTGCCTCAAACGCTGCTGAGGGGTCTCCATCCCTGATCCCTCCCAATTTCCACCTTGAATTACCCCAAAATGTGCTTCTCACAAACCCGTCTCTGGAGTTTTACCTCTAACCATGAGAAGTCCTCATGGGGTGATCGTAGAATCATAGAATCATCAAATCACCAGGTTGGAAGAGACCCATCGGATCATCGAGTCCAACCATTCCCATCAATCACTAACCCATGTCCCTCAGCACCTCGGCCACCCGGCCCTTACACCCCTCCAGGGAAGGGGACTCAACCCCCTCCCTGGGCAGCCTCTGACAGGGAACAATCACCCTTTCCATGAAAAATTTCTTCCTAATGTCCATCCTGACCCTCCCCTGGTGGAGCTTGAGGCCATTCCCTCTCGTCCTGTCCCCTGTCCCTTGGGAGAAGAGCCCAGCTCCCTCCTCTCCACAACCTCCTCTCAGGGAGTTGCAGAGAGCAACGAGCTCTCCCCTCAGCCTCCTCTTCTCCAGGCTGAACCCCCCCAGCTCTCTCAGCCGCTCCTCTTCTTCTCCAGCCCCCTCCCCAGCTTCGTTGCTCTTCTCTGCACTCGCTCCAGAGCCTCAACATCCTTCTGGTGGGGAGGGGCCCAGAACTGACCCCAGGATTCGAGGAGCGGTCTCCCCAGGGCCGAGTCCAGAGGGAGAAGAACCTCCCTGGCCCTGCTGGCCACGCCGTGTCTGCTCCAAGCCAAGATGCCCTTGGCCTTCTTGGCCACCTGGGCCCCTGCTGGCTCCTGTTCAACCAACCCCCCCAGGTCCTTCTCCTCCAGGCACTTTCCAGCCTGCTCCAGTGATGCTCCTCGCCGCTACTCCCCAGGTATTGGGGTGCAAGGAACTGTACTGGGGGGGCTCCTCCTTGCCCCCCTAGGTGGGTACCTGTTATTATGGGGTTCACTGAGGCAGCCTGGAGCCACGCTGGGACCATCCTCCTCCTCCTCCTCCTTCCCGGGGGTGTCCAGGTGGATCGGTGGGTTGTGGGGCTCCAATGCGAGGCCGTCGGTCAGGGCTGCTCCCCTCTCTCCAGGGAGGGAAGGCAAATAGGCAGGAATTTGGTACCAAACCGTGCGGAAGCCTTGGCTCCGGCAGAAATCGGCTGCACGGCTCAAGCCTCTGTGTTTATTTTGCACCTTTTTACCTGAACGCCTCGGCTGCGCTCCTGGCACCTGCAGCTCGTCCCCAGCCTGAGCTCTCGCCTTGAAGGACCCGGTGCTGCAGGAAGGGAGATTTATCCCAGGGGTGATGCTGGGAACTCAGCCGTGGACGACGCGGGGATGGGACGGCAGCTTTCGTACTCACGCCTCGCTCCCCTGGAGCCGCGTTCTGCTGGCGCCGGGCAGCGTGGAGCGAAAACGCAACCTCCCGGGGTCCTGCCGGGATGGAGAGATGGTCCCTCCGCCCGCCGAACCCTGGTGCCCCTCTCCTGGGGTGTCCGACCCTCAACCCCCTGACCCGTCCCGCATCCCCCGGGGTGACGCTCACCAGGGTTGGGATGGGGGCCGAGCCGTCCCCGTGGGCGAGGTGGCAGCGGCGGAGGCAGAGCTGGTGCTGGACGGCCTCGGAGAGCTTCTCCACCACCCTCTCGCGAGCGGCCTTGGAGGTCTCCTGTGAAGGAGCATCGTGGTTTGAGCTCAAGTAGAATCAGTTTCCAACTTGAGCTCGGCCTCGGTTGAGCCATTTCCTTTTCTGAGAGCTCGCTGCATGTTTTCGGGGTGGGTTTCGCTTGGGGAGTGCTCCCACGGGGCGCTGCGATGCAGAAAACCTTAGTCCTACAGGAACCAAGGTCACCCTGGAGCTGGTGGAGCCGTAGGGAAAAGGGGTGGAAAAGGGGGGCACCTGCAGGGAGGGGCAGAGAGGAGAGGGGACCCCAAAGTCACAACGGAGGATTCCAGCCCGTAGATGTCACACGTGGGATAAAACTGAGGGATCTCCAGCGCCAGGGTCTCTTCTTCCAAGGGTGGTGTCCGGGGAGGACCTCATCTGTCTGTCTGCCCCTGATCCTGGGTCCACGTGGTCCTGAACCCCCTTCCCGAGCCCAGCTCCCTCCGGCACTCTCTGTGCAGCATCCGTGGTGACCCAGCCATGAGGGGAGGGGGCACGATTTCACATATTTCTATATATTTTCTTATTTTCTTATTATTTCCCTTAGTATTATTACCAATCCGCTAAAGCTGTACTTTTGGATTCCAACCCAAATATCTTTTTCTGTCATTCCCTTTTCCCTGGAGATTGGGGGGAAGGGAACTCGGAGTCCAACTGCTTCGTTTTAGCAGCCAAAATCGGTTGGGTTGGGGCTGAACCCGTGAGGAGAAGAGAAGCCCAAGGCTGGACAGACACCCTGGGGCGCACGAGGTTTTCCTCGATGTCCCTCACCCGGCAGTGGGAAAGCAAAGTCAGGGCCTCCTTGTAGTGTCTGACGGCTTCCTGGGGGTCTCCAAGGCGGCAGCAGGCGGTGCCCAGCCCCTCGCACGCTCGCCACTGCCCCTGCACATCCCCTGGGAGGAGGAGAGCAGCGTCAGTGGCCAAGGAGGCCACCAGCATCCTGGCTCGGATGAGCCACGGGGTGGCCAGCAGGAGCAGGGATGGGATGGTCCCCCCCGGAATCCAATCCTCGAATCTTGGGTTCGGTTTTGGGCCCCCCACTCCAAGAATCATAGAATCATCGAATCGCCAGGTTGGGAATGACTCATCGGATCATCGAGTCCAACCATTCCCATCAATCACTAACCCGTGTCCCTCAGCAACTCGTCCACCCGGCCCTCAAACCCCTCCAGGGAAGGGGACTCAACCCCCTCCCTGGGCAGCCTCTGACACTGCCCAGTGACCCTTTCCATGAAGAAGTTCTTCCTGATGTCCATCCTGAGCCTCCCCTGGTGGAGCTTGAGGCCATTCCCTCTCGTCCTGTCCCCTGTCCCTTGGGAGAAGAGCCCAGCTCCCTCCTCTCCACAACCTCCTCTCAGGGAGTTGCAGAGAGCAATGAGCTCTCCCCGCAGCCTCCTCTTCTCCAGGCTGAACCCCCCCAGCTCTCTCAGCTGCTCCTCTTCTTCTCCAGCCCCCTCCCCAGCTTCGTTGCTCTTCTCTGCACTCGCTCCAGAACCTCAACATCCTTCTGGTGGGGAGGAACCAGAACTGACCCCAGGATTCGAGGAGCCGTCTCCCCAGGGCCAAGTAAAAAAGACCTTGAGGGACTGGAGCACGTCTGGAGCTGGAGAACAAGGGTTATCCCTGGTGGCTGAAGGACCTGGGGCTGTTTAGTCTGGAGAAGATGAGGGGAAACCTCATCCCTGTCTACAGCTGCCTGAAAGGAGGTTGTAGTGAGGTGGGTGTTGGTCTCCTCTTCCCCGTGATGGGACAAGAGGGAATGGCCTCAAGTCGCAGGCTCAGTTGGGACATCAAGAAGATTCTTCACTGATAGGGTTCTCGGGCCCCGGCAGAGGCGATAGTGGAGTCTCCATCCCTGGAGGGGCTTAAAGGACAAGTGGAGGAGAAGCTTGGGGAGATGATCTAGTAGTGGATGGGGATGGTTGGGCTCGATGATCTCACAGATCTTTTCCGATCTAGGGTTTCTATGATTTTATGGTTGATTCTATGATTTTATGGTTGATTCTATGATTCCATGATTGCAGTCTGAGTCCTGCGGGAGCATCCCTGCTGCTCTTTGGATCCAGCACACGCTCTGCTCCGCATCCGGATGCTGAATTCCTGGATCTCTCCTTACCAGAGTCTTGGAAGGCTTGCAGAGCGTGCAGGTAGTTCTCGGCAGCGGCTTCGTGCTTCCCGAGCCGGCTGCAGGCGTACGCCAGGTTCCCGAAGCACTGTCCCTGCGCCCTCCGGTTCCCCAGAGCACCTGGAACGGGAAAGGCGGCTCCGTGCTGAGCCGGCATGGCCGGCAAAGCCAAGAGCAGGATTTTTCGATGCGACTCACCGTGCAGAGCCACCGCTTGCCGGTGCCAGCCCAGCGCCGTCTGGAAACGGCGCAGGGAGTTGTGGGCAGCCCCCAAATTCTGCAGCAGCGCAGCCGCCTCGCGCCCGTCCCGCTCGCCGCGACACAGGGCGAGAGCCTCCTCGAAGCTCTCGGCAGCCAAGGAGAAGATGCGGAGCTGGGAGTAGCCGATGCCAATGTCGTTGTAGAGTTTCGCTGTAGGGCAACCAAAGAATCAACCATAAAGTCACAGAATCAACCATAACATCATAGAATCAACCATAAAGTCATAGAATCAACCATAAAGTCGTAGAATCAACCATAACATCATAGAATCAACCATAAAGTCATAGAATCAACCATAACACCATAGAATCAACCATAAAGTCATAGAATCAACCATAAAGTCATAGAATCAACCATAAAGTTGTAGAATCAACCATACAGTCATAGAAACCCTAGATCGGAAAAGACGTGTGAGATCATCGAGCCCAACCATCCCCATCCACTACTAGATCATCTCCCCAAGCATCTCCTCCACTTGTCCTTTAAGCCCCTCCAGGAATGGAGACTCCACTATCGCCTCTGCCAGGGCCCGAGAACCCTCTCGGTGAAGAATCTTCTTGATGCCCAAAGTGAGCCTGCAACTTGAGGCCATTCCCTCTTGTCCCATCATGGGGAAGATGAGACCAACACCCACCTCACTACAAGCTCCTTTCAGGCAGCTGTAAACAGGGATGAGGTTTCCCCTCATCTTCTCCAGACTAAACAGCCCCAGGTCCTTCAGCCACCAGGGATAACCCTTGTTCTCCAGCTCCAGACGTGCTCCAGTCCCTCAAGGTCTTTCTTACTCGTGGGGTCCTTGAATCGTGGGGTCAGTTCTGGTCCCCTCCCCACCAGAAGGATGTTGAGGCTCTGGAGCGAGTGCAGAGAAGAGCAACGAAGCTGGGGAGGGGGCTGGAGAAGAAGAGGAGCAGCTGAGAGAGCTGGGGGGGTTCAGCCTGGAGAAGAGGAGGCTGAGGGGAGAGCTCATTGCTCTCTGCAACTCCCTGAGAGGAGGTTGTGGAGAGGAGGGAGCTGGGCTCTTCTCCCAAGGGACAGGGGACAGGACGAGAGGGAATGGCCTCAAGCTCCACCAGGGGAGGCTCAGGATGGACATCAGGAAGAAATTCTTCGTGGAAAGGGTGATTGTTCCCTGTCAGAGGCTGCCCAGGGAGGGGGTTGAGTCCCCTTCCCTGGAGGGGTTTAAGGGCTGGGTGGACGAGGCGCTGAGGGACACGGGTTAGTGATTGATGGGAATGGTTGGACTCGATGATCCGGTGGGTCTCTTCCAACCTGGTGATTCTGTGGTTCTGTGACCAGTTGGGTGCGTGGGCTGCTCCGTGGGGCACGGAGAGGAGCGGGTGCGGGGTTACCTCGCCGAGCTGCGTCGGGGATGCTCGCGCAGAGCGAGTGGCACTGGGTGAGGACCCCGGCGATCTCGGCTGCCCCGAACTGGTGACTCTGCAGCATGGAGCCGCTCGCCCTGCTCAAAGCCGTCGCCGCAGCCTCCGGGCTGGATGCTTCCAAGTAGCTCCGGGCGGCATCCAAGAAGCACCGCGCGGCTCTCGCCGGTTCCCGCAGCCCCAGGTAGCAGCAGCCCAGCTGCACGTGAGTCCCGGCTGCTCCATCGCCCCCAACGTCTCGCCCCAAACCCTCCAGAGCCCTCGAGAAGCCCTGGAGCCCTTCGTGAGCCGCGTCGATGTTGAAATGAAGGTCATTAAAGTGCTCCCCGCGCTCTCCTTCCAAGGGCTGGGACCTGAGGAGGAACTCGAGGCCCTTTTTGGGTTTCCCAGTCTCCACGTAGGCAGCTCCGAGGTTGAAGGCACAAAGCCTGTGGAGCTGGGTGCTCCTGGAGAGGAGAAACGCCTTCTTGAAGCATCCCACCGCCTCTTGAGCGTCGCCCAGCGCCAGCGCCCGGTGTCCGGCTCGTGTCAGCCTCTCGATCTCTGCCTCCTCCCCTGCCTCTTCATCTCCTGCCCCCTGGGCATCTGCCTTGGCTTCCAGCTTCCCCTTCCCTTTTTTCCCCTTTTTCTTCTGCATCCCGGGGGCTGCGGGGGGCATGGGCTGCGCTCCGGGGCCAGAAGCCTCCTCCGAAGCCACCGGTGACCTGTGTGTGAAAGATGGCGATGGAGCAGGGAACTGGCCCCATCCCGGGATTTCTGGGCGTAATTAGTGTTATTTTAGAGCAATGCAAGGTCCAAGGCATGAGTAGCATTATTTTAGAGGTCCAAGGTCCTACCCCTGGGTCAGGTCAATCCCCGATTTCAGTACACGATGGGGGATGATGTGATGGGAACAGCCCTGAGGAGCAGGACTTGGGGGGCTGGTCGATGAGGAGCTCGACGTGAGCCGGCAACGTGCGCTCGCAGCCCAGAAACCCCCCGTGTCCCGGGCTGCATCGAGAGAAGCGTGAACAGCAGGGAGGGAGGGGATTGTCCCCTCTGCTCCTCTCTGGTGAGACCTCGTCTGGAGGGTTGTGTCCAGTGCTGGAATCCTCAGCAGAAGGAGATGGAGCTGTTGGAGCGGGGCCAGAGGAGGCTACAAGGATGATGTGAGGGCTGGAGAACCTCCTGTGTGAGGCCAGGCTGGGAGAGTTGGGGTTGTTCACCATGGAGAAGGCTCTGAGGGGACCTTAGAGCATCTTCCAGTACCTGAAGGGGCTCCAGGAAAGCTGGGGAGGGGCTGTTGACAAAGGCTTGAGGTGATGGGACGAGGAGGAACGGGGATAAACTGGGGAGGGGCAGATTTAGGCTTGATATAAGGAAGAATTTCTTCACCATGAGGATGGGGAGGACCTGGAACAGGTTGCCCAAGGAGGCTTTGGCTGCTCCATCCCTGGAGATGCTCACGGCCAGGTTGGATGGAGCTTAGAGCCCCTGATCCCATGGGAGGTGTCCCTGCCCACGGCATTGGGGTTGGATCTAGATGATCTTTAAGGTCCCTTCCAACCCAACCTGTTCTACGATTCTATAATTATTTTAATTAAAAAGTCTTGCAGCCCAGTTGATGCTAAAGTTTCAGGTTCTGTTGGACGGGAGGAGGGGGAACATGGGAGGAAGAAGGACATGGAGCACGGGGTGAACGTTCCCGGGATGACTTCTTGGGAGGCAAATGAACCGGCTGCACGCGCTTACCTCTCACTTTTTGGGTTTGAAGGGTGCTGAGAGGGAGGAGGAGGAGGAGGAGGAGGAGGAGGACCGGGCATCACCACCACCTGCAGCCACGAAGCGCCGTGCTCCGGACGGGGTCGGAGATGTCCTGCTGGGGCTGGGATGAGTGGGAAGCCACCTGGAGCAGGCTGGAACCTCTGGGTACTGGATGTTGAGGTTGGTGCTGGAGCACAGGTGGCTTCAGAGATCCACGAAGGCTCCAGGGCACCATAAAGCTCCTGGGGATGGGAGTTCCGGCGATGGAAGGCGAGATCTTGGATGGAAGGCGAGATCTTGGATGGAAGGCGAGATCTTGGATGGAAGGGGATGGCTCCGCCAGCTCTGGTTTCATCTCCGTCACCGGGTGCCATGGCAACTTGGGGTGACTGGTGGCCCAACCAGTCCCTGGGGGGCCCAGCGAGCGTGGGGTGGGCACTGCGGGGGGTGGTTTGGGGGGGGCTTCATGGGGGGCTCGGTCAGGGGTTGGAGCCGGTATGGGCACCGAGCAGCGAGGGTGAAGGGCACCCCGGGGTGGGGGTAACCCCTGGGTCCCCCAAAGCCTGGACTAGCCCAGCACCCATAGCTCCCCTTGTATCCCTGACCCCCCTGCACCCAGAGCTCCCCCTGCACCCCGACTCCCCCTGCACCCATAGCTCCCATTGCACCCCTGACCCCCTTGAACCCCTGACTCCCTGCACCTAGAGCTCCCCCCGCACCCCGACTCCCCCCGTACCCCTGACACCCCCTGCACCCAGAGCTCCCATTGCACCCCTGACCCCCCTGCACCCCTGACCCCCTTGCACCCAGAGCTCCCCCTGCACCCTGACTCCCCCTGCACCCATAGCTCCCATTGCACCCCTGACAACCCCCCTGCACCACCCTTGCTCCCCTGACACCTCCCTGCACCCCGACGCCCCTCTGCACCCACAGCTCCCCTTGCACCCCTGGCACTCCCCTGCACCCCTGAGACCCCCTGCACCCCGACCTCCCTCTGCACCCATAGCTCCCCTTGCACCCCTGATCCCCCTGCACCCCGACACCCCCCTGCACCTCTGACACTCCCCTTGCACCCACAGCTCCCCTTGCACTCCTGGCACCCCCCTGCACCCCTGAGACCCCTGTAACCCCTGCACCCCTGACCCCTCTGCACCCCTGACCCCCCACTGTACCCGTAGTCCCCCCAATACCTGACCCCCCCCCCGCATCCCGGCCCTCCCTGCACCCCTGACTCCCCCCCTGCACTCATGACCCACCCTGCATCCCTGACACCCCCCGCACCCCCTTGTACCCCACCCTGCACCCACAGCTCCCCTCGCCCCCCCAACAATGGCCCCCGGCCCCGCCCCCTGCGGGTACCCGTAGCGAACTACAACTCCCGGCGTCCCTCGCGCGCGGTCACGTGGGCGGCGCGAGATTCAAATCGAGGGTGGAGCCGCTAGCGGGGAAACCATGGAGGGAGCGGGAACGGGAACGGGGGGCTGTGAGTGACCGGGGCGGGGGGCAGGCCCGGGGGGGCGCAGGGAGGTGGGGAGGGGGTGGCCAGGTCTGGGGGGGCTACGGGTATGTCTTGGGGGGGGCAGGGAGTGGGGGGAGACAAGAAGATCTGGGGGTGCAAGTGGCTGATAGGGGGCAGAAAGTGGGGGGGGGGGGGGGCAGAGAAGTGTGGGGGTCAGAAAGGCCTAGGGGGGCAGGGGGTGGGTGTCAGACTGGTCTAAGGGGGCAGGCGGGTCTGGGGGGGGCAAGGAGATGGGGAAGGGGCAGGCAGGTTTAGGGGGGCAGGGGAGTGTGGGGGGACAAGGGGATTTGGGGGTGCAGGGGGCTGGTTGGGGTTAGAAAGGCCTCGGGGTGCAGCGGGGTGGGGGGGAGGCAGGCAGTGGGGTGGGGGGCAGGGAGATGTGGGGGTCAGGAAGGTCTGGAGGGGCGGGGGGTGTGTGTCAGACTGGTCTGGGGGTGGCAGGGGGTTAGGGGCAGGTGGGTCTGGGGGGCAGGGATATGGAGAGGGGGGTGGCAGGTTTGTGGGGGCAGGGGGTGTGGGGGGACAAGAAGATCTCGGGGTGCAGGTGGCTGGTGGGGAGCAGAAAGCGGAGGGGGCAGAGAGATGTGGGGTTCAGGAAGGCCTAGGGGGGCAGGGGATGGGTGTCAGACTAGTCTGGGGTGCAGGGAAATAGGAGATAGGTCTGGGGGGGGCAGGAGTGTGGGGGAGGTAAGAAGATCTGGGGGGGCAGGTGTGTGTGGTGGTCAGGAAGATCTGGGGGTGCAGGGGGCTGGTTGGGGGTAGAAAGGCCTGGGAGTGCAGGGGGATGGGAGATGCAGGGAGATGTGGGGGTCAGGAAGGTCTGGGGGGGCAGGGGGTGGGTGTCAGACTGGTCTGGGGGAGGCAGGGAGATAGGGGCAGGTGGGTCTGGGGGGGCTGGGAGATGGGAGGCACGGGGGTGTGGGGGGTCAAGCAGTGGGGTGGGGTGAAGACAGGTCTGGGGGTGCAGGGAGGTGGGGGGCGGGCAGGGAAGTGGAGGGTGGGGTCATGTAGGTCTGGGGGTCAGGAAGATCTGGGGGTGCAGGGGGCTGGTTGGGGTTAGAAAGGCTGGGGGGGGCAGGCAGTGGGGTGGGGGGCAGGGAGATGTGGGGTTCAGGCAGGTCTGGGGGTGCAGGGAGATGAGGGGCAGGCAGTAGGTTGGGGTGCAGGGGGGGCAGACAGGTCTGGGGGTGCAGGGAGTGGGGCAAAAAGCATAGGGGTGCAGGGGGATGTTGGGGTCAGGCAGGTCTGGGGGTGCAGGGAGATGGGGGGCAGGCAGTAGGGTGGGGTGCAGGGGGGGCAGACAGGTCTGGGGGTGCAGGGAGGGGGGCAGAAAGCGTAGGGGTGCAGGGGGATGTGGGGTGCATCCCCCTAAAGGGGGTTTTGGCGGGGGTGGGTCAGGCAGGTCGGGAGGTGAAAGGATGGGAAGATCTGGGGGTGCAGGGGCTGTGGGGACTGGTACGTCTGGGGGTGAAGGGGGGGAAAATGAGGGGACAGGTGGGTCTGGGGGGGGTGGTGACCATGATCTCCAGGCACCTGGGGAGGAGCTGGTGGGTCAAGGTTTGGGGCTAACATCCAGTGGAGGTGCTGTTGGGGGCCACCTGGCCTCCGTGGGTTCCTCCAGCCCCATGGTACAGGGAGACCCCAACCCTGCAGCTGGGAACCCCCCAACCCTGGGTGCCGTTATTTTGGGAGAAAGGGAAATTGGGAATCTTCCTCCAAGCCCTGGAAGAGCTTGGCTGGTGTCTCTACCACCACATCTTGAGGTGGAGCCACCAAACCCCTGTTCTTCCTTTTAGCGAAGCTCCTTTTGGGTGGAAAGGGGTCCATGAAATTCCACCTTCTCCCGGGATCGTGGGGTTTGGTGGGATGACTGACAGGGTTTGATGTCGTGTCCTGGTTGTCCCGCAGATGAGCGCCTCACCGCCGAGGAGATGGACGCGCAGAGAAGGGAGAACGTCGCCTACCAGTACCTGTGCCATCTGGAGGAGGCCAAGCGGTGGGGCTGGTCTTCAAATCTTTGATTTGGACGGGAAGGGAGTGCGAGGGGTGGGGAATAAGACACAGGATCTGGGTAGATGGCAAAGTCTTTCTTGATCCTGGTGCCTCGTGGTCCTTCAGGGTCGGTTCTTCTGCTGGTTGGCTGGGGGTCGGTTCTTCTGGTGCTTGATTGGGGATCGGTTCTTCCAGTGGTTGGTTGGGGGTTGGCTTTCTGGTCCTCGAGGTTGGTTTTCTGGTGGTTGTTCTCTTGGAGGGCACTTGGCTGAGGCTTAACCTCCGCCTACCATGGAGGAGTTTACAGGGATGGTCCAGAAGCAATCTGGGAGGGTTCCTGGAGGTCCAAACGTGTCCCATCTCTGCCCCACCAGCTGGATGGAAGCCTGCCTGGGTGAGGAGCTGCCCTCTCCCACGGAGCTCGAAGAAAGTCTACGCAACGGGGTCATCCTAGCCAAGCTGGGCCACTGCTTCGCCCCCACCGTGGTCCCTCTGAAGAAGATCTACGACCGCGAGCAGATGCGATACAAGGTAAGAGTGAATGTTGACCTCAAGTTGTGCCAGGGAAGGTTGAGGCTGGATATTAGGAAGATGTTCTTCACCAAAGAGGTTGTTGGGTACTGGATGAGGTTCAGGGAAGTGGTGGAGCTGCCATGCCTGGTGGGGTTTAGAAGGCAGGTGGATGAGGTGCTCAGAGATGGTTTAGTAGTGAACAGGTATGGTTGGACTCAGTGATCGTAGAATCATGGAATGGTTTGGGTCAGAAGGGACCTCAAAGCCCATCCAGTTCTGCCCCTGCTATGGGCAGGGCCACCTCGTCCTGTCACTCCAGGCCCTGCTGAAGTGTTTCTCCACCTTTCGTATCGACTCCCTTTAAGCAATGAAAGGCTGCGATAAGGTCTCCTTGGAGTCTTCTCTTCTCTGAGGTGAACAACCCCAACTCTCTCAGCCTCTCCAAAGGGGAGATGTCCTAGGCCTTTCATCATTTCCGTGGCCTCCTCTGGACTCACTCCAACAGCTCCATGTCCTCACTGTGCTGAGGACTCCAGAGCTGGACCCAGGGCTCCAGGTTGGAGTCTCACTAGAGCAGAACCTGCTGGTCCCACTGCTTTGGATGCAGCCCAGGACCCTTGGCTGTGGGTTGCAAGCACGCTGCTGGCTCGTGTGGAGCTTCTCATCATCCAGCACCCCAAGTCCTTCTCCTCAAGGCTGCTCCCAATCACTTCATCCCCCAGCGTGCCTCGATACTGAGGGTTGTCCTGACCTTGCGCTTGGCCTTGTTGAACCTCATGAGGTTCACACAGACCCACTTCTCGAGCATGTCCAGGTCTCTCTGGACGCCGTCCCATCCTTCAAGGGGGTGGCACCCCCGCCACTCAGCTTGGTGTCACCTACAGGCTTGCTGAGGGTGCACTCGATCCCTTCATCTATGTCATTGATGAAGATATTGGACAGCGTTGGTCCCAAAGGTCTTCTCCAACCAAACGATTCCATGGACGCAAAGCAAGGGGGAAGGCTGGTTGCGGGCGCTAAGGGATGAGTTAATGAGGCAGGGCTGGAGATGGTGTCTCCAGGGGTTGCAGCTTTGTCTCTTTAACCTCATGCTTGGAGATTTGGGAGATCCCCAGGGATGGGAGAAGGTTGGGTTCAACCCTGACCTTGGCTTCTTCTCCTCCAGGCAGCCGGACTTCACTTTCGGCACACGGATAACATCAACTACTGGCGTGATGCCATGAGCCACGTCGGACTCCCCTCGGTACTGTCCCACCTCCGCTCTCCCTGGGCCAAGGGACGTGCTGGCCTTGGCCCTGTGGCACCACCGATGGCTCGGCTCATTGCTGGGGGGGCTTCATCTCTGTCCCCACACCTTGGCCTGCTCCATGTGGGCCACCTTGGTTGGTTCCATCTCCATCTGAGCCCTCTTGTTGGCAGATCTTCCACCCGGAGACCACAGACATCTACGACAAGAAGAACATGCCTCGAGTGGTCTACTGCATCCATGCCCTCAGGTGAGTGTCCCTGGGGCCAAAACTCTTGTCGTGGTCCTGTACGTGATCATGAGCCCTTTGGTGGCCTGACCCTCAGGGCTAGGATAAGCCTTGGGCCTTGCAGAAGCTTTGGGAGAGAGAAGGAAGTGGCTGCGTGGTCATGGTGTGCGTCTACTTCATCTTTCAGCTTGTACCTCTTCAAGCTGGGGTTGGCTCCACAGATCCAGGACTTGTACGGGAAAGTGGACTTCACGGGTACGACACCACGTGGGGGAAGCTGGGATGGAGAGGGGGTTTGCCAACGATGCTCTCGGATCCTTTCGGTGGGAGGGATGTTGGGAACGAAGACCTTGGGGAAGCTTTTCCAGAGCTGCCTTGGTGACGCTTTGAGGTGGTGAGGCAGTAGAACTGAAGTTGTGGCTGCCCTATCTCTGGAGGGGTTCAAGACCAGTCTGGATGAGGCTTGGAGTCCTCTGATCCAGTGGGAGGTGTCCCTGCCCATGGCAGGAGGTGGAGCTGGATGGGCTTTGAGGTCCCTTCCAACCCAAACTGTTCCTCCTCCATCGTATCAGCATGGATGTTCTCTGCGCCGCTCTGGTTTGATAGGGAAGCAAGGGGCTCTGCTGGTTTCTCCTTCTCCAGTGACGAGTGGTGAAGCCTCTGCTCTCTCTTCCAGAGGACGAGATCAACAACATGAAGCGGGAGCTGGAGAAGTATGGCCTGCAGCTGCCTGCCTTCAGCAAGATCGGGGGCATTTTGGCTAACGAGCTCTCGGTGGATGAAGCAGCAGGTAACGAACGGTGCTGGGCATCAGCCTGGAGCAAGGCTTGGACAGGCTTGGTCAATGGTCAAGGTCACAACCACCTCAACCAATGCTCCAGGCTTGGGGAAGAGCATCTGGGAAGCTGCCTGGTGGAAAAAGAGCTGGGGGTGCTGGTTGACACCAGCCTTCTGTGCCCCATCTCACCTGTGTCCTTCCCTCTTCATCTCCAGTCCACGCTGCGGTGCTGGCCATCAACGAAGCGGTGGATCGGGGCGTGGTGGCCCAGACAATGGAGGCTCTCCAGAACCCCAACGCGATGCTCCTCAACCTGCGCCAAGCGCTGGCTGGTGCTTACCAGGAGATGCTCCACCAGGCCAAGCTGGAGAAGGGCAGCAATGCCAGGAACAGGGTGAGAAGAGCACGAGGGGGTCTCGTGGGAGCTGGGAGAGGGACAGCATGGGTGGATCCCTCTTGGTCAGAGAGCCTCCATGCTTGGAGGCTAAAACACAGCCTGGGAGATCTTGTGATGATCAGGAGATGGGGGGGGAAAGTGGTTGTTCCTTTTTTGGGGGCTGGTTAATGCAGGGTTTGGGGTTGGGGAACAAGCCCAGACATCTGCAGAAGAACCTGCCGTGGCGCCGTTGGGGTGCGTTTGGATGGAGACCTTGGGCTCAGGGCGAGGAATCCCTTTCCAGTACCTCCAGGTGATCCCTGAGGGTGAGGACATCTACGACCGCTGTCTGACCCAGGCTGAAATCCAAGGGAATATCAACAAAGTCAACGGTGAGCGGGGCTGGAGCTTCCATCCTGAGAGGTCCGCAGGGTTTATCAATGGGACTGTGGTACCACGGGGTGGTGGGAGAGGCTGCTTGGCGTGGTGGGCACCTTCAGACCCAGCAGGGCCTGCGCAGCCTTCAACTGGTGCTCCTGTTGCTCTTCTGAGCCGAGAAGCGACCTACCTGCTCACCTTCTCTTGGTGTGAACTGGCCTCTCTCCTAGTTCACGGAGCTCTGGAGGAGGTGGACAATGCCCTGGAGAACCAGGACTCGCCAGCGTTATACTGTGCTCTGCAGGACCCCGTCCTGGCCCTGCGGGGCCTCCAGAGGGACAACCTTGACTGCTACTTGGAGCAGCTCAGGATGGACCGGGAGCAGAAGGCCCTGGTAGGAGCTTGTGGGCAGGGTGGAATCCCAGGACCTGAGATCTGCTCAAGCAGTACCTGGGGTGACACCAGAAGCTCCTCTTTCTTCCAAGCGCAGGAGCTGGGCTATGTGGACCTGCTGGAGCTGGAGGAGGTGGAGGCAGGGATCCTTGTGGCGAACAAGAAAGGCGAGGAGGAGCGAGCCAGTGAGTAACCAGCCTGTTTTGGTGCTTCGTGCACCTCGTGGAGCTGGTGGCCCCCGCTGGCTGCTTGGCCAAGGGCCCTAGGACAGGTGGGGCATGGTCACCTCCTGCAAGACCCTCATAGAAGCTCCCCCTGGTGTGTCCTTCAGTGCTGGAGGCCGTCAGCCGCATCAACACCGCCATCCGTCGAGGAACGGCGCCTGTGACCTTGGAGGCCTTGAGGGACCCTGCAGCGCAACTTCCTGACGTGTGTCCGCTTGCCGCCTCCCTCTACCAGCACCAGCTGGGCCTGTTGCAGCGCCAGCACCCGCGGGTGAGACCTCCCGTGCCACCAGGGTCCCAGCGGTGGTGGTGGTGGGATGGGAGCCTCTGCTGGGATGGGAGGTCCTGATCTGAACAGGCTGGAGCGCTGGGCTGAGACCAATGGGATGAGGGTTAACGAGGCCAAATGGCGGGTCCTGCTCTTGGGGCACAAGAACCCTGAGCAGCTCCAGACTAGGAGAAGCCTGGCTGGAAACTGCCTGGAGGAGAAGGACCGGGGGGGGTTGGTTGAACAGGAGCCAGCAGGGGCCCAGGTGGCCAAGAAGGCCAAGGGCATCTTGGCTTGAAGCAAACACGGCGTGGCCAGCAGGGCCAGGGAGGTTCTTCTCCCTCTGGACTCGGCCCTGGGGAGGCCGCTCCTCGAATCCTGGGGTCAGTTCTGGTTCCTCCCCACCAGAAGGATGTTGAGGCTCTGGAGCGAGTGCAGAGAAGAGCAACGAAGCTGGGGAGGGGGCTGGAGAAGAAGAGGAGCGGCTGAGAGAGCTGGGGGGGTTCAGCCTGGAGAAGAGGAGGCTGAGGGGAGAGCTCATTGCTCTCTGCAACCCCCTGAGAGGAGGTTGTGGAGAGGAGGGAGCTGGGCTCTTCTCCCAAGGGACAGGGGACAGGACGAGAGGGAATGGCCTCAAGCTCCACCAGGGGAGGCTCAGGCTGGACATTAGGAAAAAATATTTCATGGAAAGGGTGATTGTTCCCTGTCAGAGGCTGCCCAGGGAGGGGGTTGAGTCCCCTTCCCTGGAGGGGTTTAAGGGCCGGGTGGCCGAGGTGCTGAGGGACATGGGTTAGTGATTGATGGGAATGGTTGGACTCGATGATCCAGTGTGTCTCTTCCAACCTGGTGATTCTATGATCATTCCTGCACTTGGAGGTGCTGCTGGTTTGGAGCGTCAATGTCTCTGCCTGCCCCACGCAGGGTGAGCTGGTGCAGGAGGAGCTCTTCGTGGCTGTGGAGATGCTTTCAGCTGTGGCGCTGGTCAACCGAGCCTTGGATGCCAGGGATCCCCGGGGGCTCTGGAGCAGCCTGGTCAGCTCTGCCTTGGGCCTCTCAGGCGTCGAAGACGCAAACGCGCAGCGGTAAGGAGGTTGTGACTGTGTTTGGGGTCATGGTGAAGAGCAAGCCCTTGGGAGGGGACAGTCAGCAAGTCTGACCTTTGCTTGGGCTTGTTCCACCATCTGCTTTACCTTCTCCCCTTGGTGGAGTTGCCACGCTAGAAGGAGGGATGTCATCTAGACGACCTAGACAGGCTGGAGAAGTGTGGCTGTGAGAACCTCAGGAGGTTCAGCAAAGCCAGGTCCAAGGTCCTACCCCTGGGTTGGGGTAATTCCCGTTTTCAGTACACGATGAGGGGTGGTGTGGTTGAGAGCAGCCCTGAGGAGAAGGACTTGGAGTGCTGGTCCATGAGAAGCTTGACATGAGCCAGTGATGTGCGCTCCCAGCCCAGAACCCAACCGTGTCCTGAGCCGCATCAAAAGAAGCGTGAACAGCAGGACAAGGGAGGGGATTCTGCCCCTCTGCTCCTCGCTGGTGAGACCTCGTCTGGAGGATTGTGTCCAGTTCTGGAATGCTCAACAGAAGATGGAGCTGTTGGAACGGGTCCAGAGGAGGCCACAAGGATGATGTGAAGGCTGGAGAACCTCCTATATGAGGCCAGGCTGAGAGAGTTGGGTTTGTTCAGCCTGGGGAAGAGAAGGCTCCAAGGAGCCCTCATATAGTGACCTTCCAGGGCGTGAAAGGAGCTACAAACAAGCTGGACAGGGACTGTTCATAAACGCCTGTGGTGATAGGATGAGGGGGAACAGGTATAAACTGCAGATTTAGACCGGACATTAGGAAGAATTTCTTCACCGTGAGAGTGGTGAGAAGCTGGAATAGGTTCCCAGGGAAGCTGTGTCTGCCCCATCCCTGGAGGTGTTAGTGGGGGCCTTGGGTAACCTGATCCTGTGGGATGATCCTGCCCATGGCAGAGGGGTTGGAACTGGCTGATCTTTAAGGTCCCTTCCAACCCGAACTATTCTATGAAAAGCAAGGCAGCAGGTACTGTTCCCCATTACAATGTGCTGAGCCACGGCCGTGTCCCTCCTGCAGGTATTTTGAGGACCTCCTGCAGCTGAAAGGCCAACATAAGGAAGCCGGATCTGAGTTCCTGAGCTGGAACGACATTCAGGATGGCGTAAACCACACCAATTCCTCAGTGCAAGACGAAAACGACAGTGAGTCCTGATGGTGGGAGCTTCAGTCAAGTAGAGGGTCCTGCTGGCTCTACAAGAAGGATGTCGCTCTGGGAGCCCAGCCCTGATGAGACACTAGAGAACCTCACGCTACCCTGGGCGGTGACCCCATTGGGTCACTAGAGTATCACGGGAGCTGAATCTTGTGTCCCTTCCCTCCCGAGCAGGAGTTCTTGCTGTCCGGCTGATCAACGAGGCTCTGATGCAGGTGGACCCGGAGAAGACGTTGGCCGCGTTGCTTCTGCCGGCGGCCGCTCTACCTGATGTCAACCTCCCAACTGCTCAGCGCTACCACCATGTCCTGACCCGGGCACGAAGGTTGAAAGCTCAGGTTGGTGGTGTCCCTTCTGTGGTGCGGGTCTTGCCCTCTTGGCCGTGTGGTTCCTTGCAAAGCAGAAGATGCTCAAGGGGTGGTGAGGCAAGACCAGATTGGCTGAAGCTCTCAGAGGGTTGCACAGCAAAGTTGATTCCTCCTTCTCTCCTGTCTCGCAGGCCACAGAAGATGACGGAGCTGTGCTGTGGTGGGAAGAGATCCAGGAAGGGGTCTGCAGGGCCAACCAGGACACGGTGGCAGCCAGGAGGAGTGAGTGCTCTCCCCGGAGTGGGTGCTCTGTGCTGGCTCCGTGGGGAAGGAGGTGAGAAGGAGCTCACGCCAACCTTTTCTTCTCCTGCAGTGGCTTTGGGCACTGCTGCCATCAACCAGGCCATCAAGGAGGGCAAGGCGGCGCAGACTTTGAGGGTTCTGCGCAACCCTGACGTGACTCTGTGCGGCGTGGTGAGCGCCTGCGCCCCAGCCTACCAGGAGCAGCTCGCAGCTTTGATGGCCACCAAGAGACAAACAGGTAAAAACTTGGGGGCTGGTCAAAAATCCCCCTCCTAGAAACCTGGAGTGCGTCCTGACCCCAGCAGGGAGGAGAAGAACCTCTCTGTCTCTGGACATGGGACGTGGGTTAGTGATTGATAGGAATGGTTGGACTCAATGATCCCATAGGTCTTTTCCAACCTGGTGATTTTACGATTCACCATGCAGGGAGCGAGAAGCCACGCTGGATCCAGCACCGGTTGGCAGATGGTGCCGAGTTCTACCTGAGCCTGCAAACCTTTGAGGGCAGCTGGCAGCGCCCACGCAACGGTGGCCTCAACACCACCCACCTGAGCCGGGAGGAGATCCAGGTACCGGGAGGACAAGGCTTGGTGGGTTCTGGTGGCATCACTGGGGGTTCAACAGATGCCTTGTGTCCCTGCAGTCGGTTGTCACCCGAGTGACCGCTGAGCATGACCGGGAGCGCCTTTGGGAAGCCAATGTTGACTTCGTGGTGAAGCTGCAGGCTCGGCTTCGGGGTTTCCTTGTCCGTAGGGACTTTGTGGCCCGGCGGCACATCCAGCGGGAGCAGTGGTTGGCTGCCACCAGGATTCAGGTGACATAGCCAGAACCCGTCCCACCTCTGTGCGGGGAGATGTGGACTTCGGGTGGCTGCTTGCAGGAGCCTGGCTGGTCCAGGACCCATCCAGAGGAGGGTGTAGGGCTTGTTTTCCTCTCAGCAGCTACGCTGAGTGGTGGTTTCCTCCTTTTTGCATGCTGCCTTCTCCTTTCTTCTTCTGTGCTTTCAAAATCCAAATGGATATCGCAGCGACCTTGCGCAGATCTGAGTATCTGGTTGTCTCCTCTCATGCCCAGGCTCATTGGAGAAGCTACAAGCAGCGTAGAGCTTACCTGGAGAGGCTGCGCTACCTGCAGGCCAACAGAGATGCTGCGATAAAGGTTTGGAAGGCTCTTCCTTCACCCTTTGCTCCCACACTGGTCATCATCTAGTGGGCCCCTCCCCACCAGAAGGATGTTGAGGCTCTGGAGCGAGTGCAGAGAAGAGCAACGAAGCTGGGGAGGGGGCTGGAGAAGAAGAGGAGCGGCTGAGAGAGCTGGGGGGGTTCAGCCTGGAGAAGAGGAGGCTGAGGGGAGAGCTCATTGCTCTCTGCAACTCCCTGAGAGGAGGTTGTGGAGAGGAGGGAGCTGGGCTCTTCTCCCCAGGGACAGGGGACAGGACGAGAGGGAATGGCCTCAAGCTCCACCAGGGAAGGCTCAGGATGGACATCAGGAAGAAATTCTTCATGGAAAGGGTCACTGGGCAGTGGCAGAGGCTGCCCAGGGAGGGGGTTGAGTCCCCTTCCCTGGAGGGGTTTAAGGGCCGTGTGGACGAGGTGCTGAGGGACATGGGTTAGTGATTGATGGGAACGGTTGGACTCGATGATCCGGTGGGTCTCTTCCAACCTGGTGATTTTATGATTCTGTGATCACCTTTTTGCTTGGCGATGAGCGTGGTGTGTCCCCTCTGCCTAGTAAAGAGGCAGCTGGGGTGGTGGGTACGGCAGCCAGAATGTGTGGTGGGACGAGGAGACAATGTCTTGTAAAGTTCCTCATGGTTTTCCACCCGTTTTGCTTTGGCCATGTGAGTCCTTCAAGTATCCAACTTGCTTGCCTGTCTCTCCCAGATCCAAGCGGGTGTGAGGATGTGGCTGGCTCGGAGAAAGTACCGGGAGAGGTTGCGCTACTTCAGGCACAATGTGAGTGATGAGATGGGGTGTGGAGCAGCTCCTGGGAGCGTGTCACCATCTATGGGGTGAGAGGACCACCCCGAGCATCCCTAATCTCCGCTCCCAAGCGCTTGCAGTGTCGTTGGAGGAAGAAACTCCTTCCTCCTGCAATGATGGGCTGAAAGGTGCTTGGTGGGTCTGGAAGCCAAACTATCGGGGTGTGTAAACTGTGAGAAGGGGAGAATCACTCCAGTTCCCTCAAAAACCAACAAAGACTTCAAGACGCCCATTAGAGGGGATGGAATAATCTAAATTCTGTGCTCAGTTTTGGGCCTCTTATTGCAAGAAAGACCTTGAGGCCCTGGAGCGTGTCTAGAAAAGGACAATGAAGCTATTGAAGGGGCTGGAGAACAAATCCACTGAGGGACCTGGGGTTATTCAGCCTGGAGGAGAGAAGGCTGAAGGGAAACCTCATCGCTGTCTACAACTGCTTGAAAAGAGGTTGTAGAGGGGTGGATGTCGGTCTTGTCTCTCAAGTGATAAGATAAGATCTTCTCTCAAAGATAAGACAAGAAGAGATGGCCTCAAGTTGCCCCAGGGCAGGTTCAGATTGGACATCAGGAAAAAATTCTTCACCAAAAGGGTTGTCAGGTGCTGGAACTGCCCAGGGCGGTGGTGGCGTCTCGTGGTGGTGGAGACCCTGTCTCTGGAGGGGTTTAAAAGACAAGTGGATGAGGTGCTTGGGGAGATGATTTAGTAGAGGATGGGGATGGGATGAGCTCAAAGGTCTTTTCCAACCAAGTGGTTCTACGATTCTATGGAATTTTGAGGGAAAGAGGTGTGGGAAGCAGAGTTGCACCTTTGGAGAGGCTGCAGCGCGTGACCTAGTGAGCAGAGTGGAAAGGAGAGTGAAACCTTGGAATTCCTCTTGGCTTGTGGAGACCCTCAAACCCTCAGCCTGGCCAGCTCTCCTCTGCTCCCTGTGTGTTTGGAAGATGGTGTGGAGAAACATCTCCTGTCCCCTTTGTCTTGGCAGATCAAAGCTGTAATTAAAATCCAGGCTTTTGTCCGTGCTAACAAGGCCCGTGGGGATTACAGGATGCTGGGTAAGTAATTAATTGGGAAGGAGACTCCACTTCTTCCCTGGTTGGCCCCGTGCGATGAGGAGGTGGTGGCAGGTTGGCCACTGGTGTCCCCGTGACACGTATGAGGGTGGCAGAGTCTTCATGGTCCCTTGGCATCAGCTTCAGCAGCTCTGGGGCTGCTCTTGCCACCCCTCTGCTCCTGAAGGCCCCAAAGGAGATGTTGCCCAGCACAGGGCTGCGTCCTCGCGTTGCTTGAAGATGCTTTTTGGGAAGGAGGATGAGGTGTCTTGGTGAGATGCTGGAGGCCCAAGGGTCTGCGATGGGATTGGCTGCTCAGTCTTCCACGTGGGCGTTCATGGTGATGCTGCTGCAGTCCACGCTAGGAGTCCACCGCTGAGCATCGTCCGGCGCTTCATCCACCTGCTGGAGCAGAGCCAGCATGACTTCTGGGAGGAGTCGGAGGTCCTGCGGCTGCAGGAGGAGGTGGTGAAGAGGATCCGTGCGAACCAGCAGCTGGAGAGCGATCTCGACCTCATGGACATCAAGATTGGGCTGCTGGTCAAGAACAGAATCACGCTGCAGGTGGGGAGTGAGTTTGGTGGTGGGTGGAAGATGTTGGCCACCTCGGTTGGCCCTGCTGCAGTGCCCAAGGTGTCCAACCAGCACAGAGCTGGTCCTTCCTTCCTTGGCATCACAGATTGAACTTCTCTCCGCTTCGCTTTTAAAGCGGTTGAAGGGATTGGGGATCACTGAGGTGCCTCCAGCTCCCTTTCCCTGGGCTGAATGATGGAGCTTGCTCGGTCACCAACGCTTCTCTCTCCTTTCCCACATCTCCAGGAGGTGGTGTCCCACTGCAAGAAGCTGACCAAGAAGAACAAGGAGCAGCTCTCGGAGATGATGGCCATAGACAAGCAGAAGGGGCTCAAGTCACTCAGCAAAGAGAAGCGGCAGAAGCTGGAGGCCTACCAGCATCTCTTCTACCTGCTGCAGGTGGGGCTGCTGGGGCTCTGCGGTGTCCACCGCAGCTTGGAGAGCAGCATGGGGACTCCCCGTTATCTCCCGACACTTGGGTTAGCTTGGTGTTCCTCACCCCTGCAGACCCAGCCGGTGTACCTGGCCAGGCTGATCTTCCAGATGCCCCAGAACAAGTCCACCAAGTTCATGGAGTCGGTGATCTTTACGCTTTACAACTACGCCTCCAACCCTCGGGAGGCTTACCTGCTGCTCCAGCTCTTCAAAGCAGCGCTGCAGGAGGAGATCAGGTTGGTGGCCATAGGTGTCCTGGTTTGGGGGCAGAATCATCGAATCACCAGGTTGGAAAAGACCCACCGGATCATCGAGTCCAACCATTCCCATCAATCACTAACCCACGTCCCTCAGTGCCTCGTCCACCCGTCCCTTAAACCCCTCCAGGGAAAGAGACTCAACCCCCTCCCTGTTCCAGTGCCCAATCACCCTTTCCATGAAATATTTCATCCTGCTGTCCATCCTGAGCCTCCCCTGGTGCAGCTTGAGGCCATTCCCTCTCGTCCTGTCCCCTGTCCCTTGGGAGAAGAGCCCAGCTCCCTCCTCTCCACGACCTCCTCTCAGGGGGTTGCAGAGAGCAACGAGGTCTCCCCTCAGCCTCCTCTTCTCCAGGCTGAACCCCCCCAGCTCTCTCAGCCTCTCCTCGTAAGGTCAGGTCTGGGAAAAGACTGAACCAGGGCTCTCAGCTTGGATCTCCTCAGGCTGCTGCTGCCTCCTGGGCTGGAGAATCATGGAATCATTAAGCTTGGAGAAGATCTTTAAGCTCCTCCAGTCCAGCTGTCAGCCTAACCCCACCGTACTGACTAAACCACGTCCCAAAGAGCCACGTCTACATGATTTTCGAACCCCTCCAGGGCTGGGGAGACTCCACCACCTCCCTGGGCAGCCTATTCCAACCTTCCACTAAAAGAAATTTCTCCTAATATCCAACCTAAACCTCCCCAGAACACACGTGCTGGTCCATTCCTCTGTCCTACCCATCCTGTCTCTCTCCCCAGGTCCAAGGTGGACCACATCCATGAAATTCTGACGGGGAACGCCACGGTGATCCGGATGGTCGTCAGCTTTTACCGCAACGCGCGTGGGCAGAATGCCTTGCGGCAGATCCTGGGTGGCCCGGTGCAGGAGGTCCTGCAGGACAAGACCCTCAGCATCCGCACCAACCCTGTGGACATCTACAAGGCGTGGATCAACCAGACCGAGTCGCAGAGCGGGCAGAGAAGGTCAGGCCCTGGTCAAGGAGGCTTAGAGCAACCGCAGCGTGGTGGCTGTTGGGATGGTGATGAGGACCTTGTCTTCCATCCACAGCAACCTCCCCTACGAGGTCAGCCCTGAGCAGGCTCTCAGCCACCCCGAGGTCCAAAGGCGGCTGGATATTTCTATCCGCAACCTCCTCGTGATGACAGACAAGTTCGTCTCTGCCATCACTTCCTCTGTAGACAAGATCCCGTATGTATCTCAGTGGTTTCCCTCCGGGGTTGGTGGCTTGAAGGTAGCTTCAGCAAGGCCTTAGACAGGGAGGTTGGATGATGGGGGTCTTCGTGGCCCCTTAGCTGCTGCAGGACTGGGTTACTGTCCTGTCAACAAGGGGCAATCCAAATAGATGTGGGTGCTGCTTCTTCTGCTCCTGCTTGCTACTCTGTTCCCGAGTGCTTCACTCCTGGAGTTGAGGTGTCTCCGAGGACGAAGCTGAACTTTGTGGTGATCTGGGAGGATAAAGGCACCTTCCAAGGATTTCTGGGCTGGTATAGAAGGGATGCTCCAAGTCCTTCCTAAGGAATCCTCCATTGCCCCCAGCCTGGGGGATTTTCCTGTGCCTTGGGTGACGGGTAGTAGGGATGGGGAAGGGTGGTTGAGCCTGGTGTTGCCTCGCATGCTGATGGACCTTTCCCTGCCCTCGACTCAGCTACGGGATGCGCTACGTGGCCAAAATCCTGAGGACGTCCTTGGTTGAGAAGTTCCCCAAGGCCCCGCTGGAGGAGATTGACAAGGTGCCTTGGGGCTGGGGGTGTTCAACCACTCGTGTGTGTGAAGGACTTTTCACAGCAGGTCAAGTCCTCTTGAGTTAAAACCACCTTCAAGGCGGAGCTGGGCTCTTCTCCCAAGGGACAAGGGACAGGGCAAGAGGGAATGGCCTCAAGCTCCACTAGAGGAGGTTCAGGCTGGACATTAGGAAAAAATATTTCCTGGAAAGGGTGATTGGTCCCTGTCAGAGGCTGCCCAGGGAGGGGGTTGAGTCCCCTTCCCTGGAGGGGTTTAAGGGCCGGGTGGATGAAGTGCTGAGGGATATGGGTTAGTGATTGATGGGAATGGTTGGACTTGATGATCCGATGGGTCTTTTCCAACCTGGTGCTTCTATGAAACAACCTTCCCTGCTGAGCTGTGGTCTCCTTGGGCCACCAGCCCATGTGCTCCTCAACGTCCAACCTGTCTCATGCCCTAGATCGTGGGGAACCTGCTCTACTACCGCTTCATGAACCCGGCAGTGGTGGCCCCCGATGGCTTTGACATCGTGGACATCTCTGCTGGGGTGACCCTCCATCCTGAGCAACGCCGCAGCCTGGGTTCCATCGCCAACGTGCTGCAGCACGCGGCCGCCCGCAGGCCCTTCGAGGGGGAGAAGGCGCATCTCTGCGGGGTCAACCAGTACCTGGAGGACACCCACAACAAGTTCAGGTGGTCCCCAGGGTGACACTGGGACAGGAGGGTGGTTACAAGCTGGTGAGAGGGTCTTTGGGTCACACCAACGAGGTCCTTCTCTGCAGGAGGTTCATCTCCTCTGCCTGCTGTGTCCCTGAGCCAGAGGAGAGGTTTAACGTGGATGAGTACTCGGAGATGGTGGTGGTGGCCAAACCGGTCATCTACATCACAGTGGGGGAACTCATCAACACGCACAAGGTAAGAACATCAAACTCATCTGCAAGCAAGCAGGTTCCGCTTCTTCTCCCGTCTCCTGGGCTTTCTAGTGTGATTCCTCATGTTCTTCTACATCCCACCACTAGCACAACTTCTCCAGGTCTTCCTTTTTCTTTTAAGCAAGCAAATAATCCAGATTCTGCGGGTTTTTTTGCTGCCTGTCCTTCCCTCAACCTCATAGCTTGGAGCCCCTTCTCAGGCGCAAAGGGCATGGCATCGTTCCTGACTCTTTGCATTCCTGACTCTCCTCCTTGGAACCTTCCAGCTCCTGCTTGAGCACCAGGAATCCATCGCACCCCATCACGGAGACCCCCTGCACGAGCTCCTGGAAGATCTTGAGGAGCTTCCTACCATCCAGTCCCTTGTTGGTAGGTGGATCTCAGTTGGATGAGGGAGTAGATGGGGACGCATTTTGTTCTTGCAGGGATAGGGCGAGAGGGAACGGTTTTGAGCTGCAAGAGGGGAGATTGAGATGAGATTTTAGGAGGAAACATTTTGCTGTGAGGGTGGGGAGGCCCTGGCCCAGATTGGTCCATCCCTGGAGGGGTTCAAGGCCAGGTTGGATGGGGCTTGGAGCCCCCGATGCAGTGGGAGGTGTCCCTGCCCGTGGCTGGGGTGTGGGACTGGATGCGTTTTGAGGTTCCTTCCAACCCAACCCATTCCAGGATTATATGACTGCTTTGGGCTTGGGGAAGCCATCTCTCCCGAGCCCAACGTAGCTTCTTGGACTCTCTGTGCCCTCGCAGGAGAGAACGTTGCCAGCCTGGTGGACAGCAGCACCGAGCAGATGCTCTCCCAGCTCAGCAAAATGGAGATCTCCCTCACCCTCACCGGCAAGTTGGTGCCAGCGGCCAGCAGCGAGGAGAATGACATGAGGAGCTTGTTGCTGAGGTGAGGATGGGCTCCGTGGGCTTCAGGGGAGCTTGTTGGGTGTTGAGATGCCACCGGAGATGCTCAAGGTGGGCAAGAAACCAGGGGGAGGCTACTAAAAGTTCTCTGTGAAGGAGGATGGTGGTCTAGAGTAGATGCCTGACTTCTCCCTCTGGTCTCTAGCACCAAGCAGATGCTGGTGGATGTGATCCAGTCCCAGCCAGGAGATTCCCTCCCAGAGATCCTGTGGACACGAGCCTCAGAGCATGAGGTGCGATGTGTGAGGTTGCTGCTGGGGACGAGCTAAAAACTTCTTGGGCAAATGGAGAAAGACCTGGGGGTGTTGGTTGAACAGGGGCCCAGGTGGCCAAGAAGGCCAAGGGCATCTTGGCTTGGATCAGACACGGCGTGGCCAGCAGGGCCAGGGAGGTTCTTCTCCCTCTGGACTCAGCCCTGGGGAGACCGCTCCTCGAATCCTGGGGTCAGTTCTGGTTCCTCCCCACCAGAAGGATGTTGAGGCTCTGGAGCGAGTGCAGAGAAGAGCAACGAAGCTGGGGAGGGGGCTGGAGAAGAAGAGGAGCGGCTGAGAGAGCTGGGGGGGTTCAGCCTGGAGAAGAGGAGGCTGAGGGGAGAGCTCATTGCTCTCTGCAACTCCCTGAGAGGAGGTTGTGGAGAGGAGGGAGCTGGGCTCTTCTCCCAAGGGACAGGGGACAGGACGAGAGGGAATGGCCTCAAGCTCCACCAGGGGAGGCTCAGGCTGGACATCAGGAAAAAATATTTCATGGAAAGGGAGATTGGGCAGTGTCAGAGGCTGCCCAGGGAGGGGGTTGAGTCCCCTTCCCTGGAGGGGTTTAAGGGCCGGGTGGACGAGGAGCTGAGGGACATGGGTTAGTGATTGGTGGGAATGGTTGGACTCAATGATCTGTTGGATCTCTTCCAACCTGGCGATTCCATGATTCTATGAAATGACAAACCAGCCCTTGGCCAGAAGCTGTCTGGCTCCTCTTGCAGGCTTGGCTGCTTCTCCTAGAGCTCGGCCACCGCTGGAGGGTGTTTCTCAGGAGAAGCTCGTGTTTTGGGCCGGGAGACACTCATATCGATGTGTGTGTGGGAAGGGGGGTTGATTGCTCCATCTCCTCATGTCCTGTTAGAGCTGTTCCTCGTTCTCATCCCTAGGAAGCCTCCCATGACCATCTCATGCGTAGACAAGCTCTGCAAGATGCCCAGACCCCAGCCAAGCTGAAACGCAACCGCTCCCTGGCTGCCAACCGCCAGCTGTCCCTGGAGGAGAAGAAGCGCAAGATCATCCGTAACCTCCGCCGCTTGGAGAGCTTAGGGCTTGTGGACTCTGCCCACCAGTACCAGGAGATCATCGACGAGTTGGCTAAGGTGGGCTGGGGGATGCTGGGTTGGGAGGTCACCTCTCTAAACCCCCCAGAGATCCTGCTTTGGTGCTTCAGTGAAGCTTGGAATGAGTTATATCGGCTTTCGTGTGGCTTGGTTTCTTCTAGGACATCCGCAACCAGAGGAGGTACCGGCAGCACCGCAAAGGGGAGCTCCTGAAGCTGAGACAGACCCTGCAGGCCCTCAACGCCAAGACCTTGTTTTATGAGGAGCAAATTGATTATTACAACCAGTACATCAAGACCTGCCTCGACAACCTCGCAGCCAGCAACAAGTACGGTTCCTTACAGAAACCCAGTTGCTTAACGTTAGTGTCTGGAGGGATCCTCTGCTCTGGTGAGATCCTACCTGGAGCTCTGTGTCCTGTTCTGGAGTCCTCAGCACAGGGAGGACACGGAGCTGTTGGAGCGAGTCCAGAGGAGGCCACGGAGATGAATGTGAGGGCTGGAGAACCTCCCGTGCGACGACAGGCTGGAGAGTTGGGGTTGTTCAGCCTGGAGAAGGCTTCAGGGAGACCTGAGAGCAGCTTCTAGTCTGGAAAGGGGCTCCAGGAATGGTGGAGAGATGCTCTAGATCAGGGAGCGGAGGAGGGGGGATGGTTTTGAGCTGTGAAAGGGGAGATTGAGATGAGATCTTGGGGAGAAATGTTTTGCGTTGAGGGTGGGGACCAGAACAGTGGTGGCTGCCCCATCCCTGGAGGTGTCCAAGGCCAGGTTGGATGGGCCTTGGAGCCCTTGATGCAGTGGGAGGTGTCCCTGCCCGTGGCAGGCGTGGGTCTGGATGGGTTTTGAGGTCCCTTCCAACCTCAACCAGTCCATGATGAGGGTCTAAGGTGTGTAGCACGTGGTCCATTCTCTTCAAGGGCCAGTAGGAAGAACAAGAAACTGCCGTCTCTCCACTACACGGCGGCCCGGCTCTTCGAGAAGGGGGTGCTGCTGGAGATCGAGGACTTGCCGCTCAGCCAGTACGTAACCCCTGGTCCTTGGGACGAGCTGTTGTGTCCTGAAGCTTTGTCAGGTAGAAGAAAATAGCTTGGGAAGAAGGTGCAGGTGGTACCAGCATCATTCTCTGATGGGTTTTACCGGGAGAGCAGGAATAGCTGGGCTGTGGAATGAGGTTCTTGGGTTGTGAGTCTGGCCTCTAGGGGTTGCCCTGAGTGGTTGCTCCATTCCTTGGTTGCACTAAGACCCTCTTAGTGAGCAACTGTCTCCCCAAGGTTCAGGAACGTGATTTTTGACATCATCCCCTGCGAGGAATCAGGCAGGTTCCAGGTGAAAGCCAAATTCATGGGGATCGACATGGAGAGGTTCGAGCTGCACTACCAGGTAGGAGCCCATCCTGGAGCTGCTGCCCGTGCCAGCGGGACCAGGACATCCTGGGGGTGTCTCCATACCTGGCTGGATTTGGGGGGCACTCGGAGCTGCAGAGATGTTGCAGCATCAAGCGACGCTGGGGATGGGACATCCCTGGCTGGATGCTTGGGGGTGGTGATGGTCGCTTCTCCTCCAGGACCTGCTGCAGCTGCAATACGAGGGCGTAGCCGTCATGAAGATGTTCGATAAGGCCAAAGTCAACGTCAACCTGCTCATCTTCCTCCTCAACAAGAAGTTCTTCAAGAAGTAATGGGGAGGGTGGGTGCGGAGGGCTGGGAGACGATGCAAACCTGCCAAAGAGAACCTCGGGGCTGGTGGTCCTGGAGCATCCTGGCCCCGTGGGTGGTGGAAGCTGCTGCTTGCAATGAAACTTTCCTACCTGGATGCAACGTTCTTGAGCATCTACAGCCCCGCAGAGGGCTTGGAGCTCAACCCCAGCCCTGGGCAACCCCAGCCTGGTGTTGGCTGAGGGCAACTGGGCCACCTTTGTCCTTGTCGCTCGCGCTGGCGTGAGCCTTTCCCCAACCCTCCTCCAGGAAGGATGAAGCTGCTGCAGCTTCTGCACCGCACGGAGCTTGGAAAATGCGATTTTTGTGGGTGGTTTTTGCTGTTTTGAGTTCCTGCTTTGCTGTTCGCTCAGCGGCCTCACGGATTTCTGGACACTACACATGCTTTTAGCGATGTAATAAAGGTATTTTAATCTATATCTTTTTATTTCCTCTCAGGAAGCATGGGGAAAGGTCAGAATTAGACTTTTACATGCAGATAGGGGGGAGATAGAGGCAAGAATTTCTTGTTGAAGGCACCCATGGGCTCTTCTCTAGTAAATCAAGGTGCAATAGGAGAGAATTTGGGTTTCTAAAACAGAATTTCAGTGCCGTTTCCTTCCATGTGATGGAGAAGAAGGAGCTGGTAGCACTCCAAGCCTCCTCCCAGCCCTGTCTCCTTCAGGCACAGGAGCAGCAGGTCTCAAACCTGCTCCCTGAAGGAATTTTTTTTTGCGGGGAAGCCGAGTGACAATCTCCATTGCTGCTTCGGTATCAGCCTTGGACCCTGAGGCAGCTCAACGGTCCCTGATAAAGCCACATCCAGGGCCTCTGTCTGTCTTGTCTTCAGAAAGTGACATTTGTATGTGTGTTTTATGTATCTTCTCCTTTTATTTCTGTCATATAAAAGCTGCAAACAGTGCTTACCCTCTCGGCTGTGCTGCCCTTGCTCATTTACTCCAAATAAATATGGATAAAATAAAAATATACCCTTGCTCTGGATGATTTTTCTTCTTAAACCAACCTTATGCTCCTCAGCTGCCTCCTCTTTCCCTTCCTGGGTGCTTTAGGTTTCCTGCAGCCCCCCCTGTACCCCGAAGCAAGGTGCATCTTGGATTTGATGCTCCTGGAGGGCTTTTCCAACCTCGGGATTCTCTGTCCCCTCGGCTCACGGCGATGGGAATCGATCCCGTTCCAGGTCCCCTGAAGAAGCGCTGAGGGACTTCACCTTAGCTCTCGCACGAGGAATTTAGGCTGCGTTCAGACACGCTGAATTCTTCAAGAAATATGCTGATTGCATCTCCTAAAGATGATGATTATATCTCTAACGGAAAGGAGAAGGATGGAGCTGACTCACCTTTCCAGTTTCACTGTTAACTGGTTGGGGGCTGCACCAGCTGCAGGACGTGGGTTCTGGGAGCTGTGGAAGCAGCAAGGAGGGAGTGAGACCCACCTGGAGCCCTGGGTCCAGCTCTGGAATCCTCAGCACAGGGAGGACACGGAGATGATGTGAGGGCTGGAGAACCTCTGCTATGAGGACAGGCTGGGAGAGCTGAGGTTGTTCAGCCTGGAGAAGGCTCCATGGAGACCTTAGAGCAGCTTCCAGTCTGGAAAGGGGCTCCAGGAAAGCTGGGGAGGGGCTCTGGATCAAGGAGGGCAGGGAGAGGATGAGAGGGAATGGTTTCTAACTGCAAGAGGGGAGATGGAGATGAGATCTTGGGGAGAAATGTTTTGCTGTGAGGGTGGGGAGGCTCTGGAACAGGTTGTCCAGAGAAGAGGTGGCTGCCCCATCCCTGGAGGGGTTCAAGGCCAGGTTGGATGGGGCTTGGACCCCCAGGTCCAGTGGGGATGGAGGGTGAGCCTCATGTAAAAGGTTCTGCGTGATGCTAAAGGCAGGCTGGAGGGGACTCGGTGTCGCTGTGGAAAAGGATTTTGCTGTGGAAAAGATGATTTTTTAGCTCCTGGAAAGCGATGCCGTGGCCAGCCAAGGCTCAGAAACCAGGTGCTGCCTCTTGCCTCCCCCCAACACAATTTGAAGAGGAGGTTGGAGGTGGAAATTCAGCCCTGGAAAAGCAGCAAGAAGCCTCCACGGGCTGGTTTAGGCTGAGCCAGTTCCCAAGGCAGCTCCACTAGATGTCATTGCAAGCCGGGGGAAAGCAGCAGGACGCAGGCTGGGGGTGCTGGGCACCTCTGGGCACCCTGCAGCTTGCTGGGGACCAGCATCCTCCTGCTGCAGGACCGGGATGCTCCAAACACGCCTGGTGGAGCCCTAGCTGGAGGGTTGGGTCGGTGATGCCGATTTCAGGATGTGCAACCCTCATCTGGGACAAAATGAGACCAAGGCACCCAGGGACAGGGACTTGTCCTTGGATCTCTTCATCCCTGTGGGCTTTTTTCCAGGTCGTGGGGTTCGTTGGATGCTGCGTGGTGCTCGGGGACACCAAATCATAGAATCACCAGGTTGGAAAAGACCCACCGGCTCATCGAGTCCGACCGTTCCCATCGATCACTAACCCGTGTCCCTCAGCACCTCAGCAAATGCAAAAAGGGGGAGCAGGGAAAGTCAGGTCCTGTGGCTAAAACCATCCTGCAAGACGATGCTTGAGGATGAGGAGGGAGGGAGTGATTTGGGCTCCCCTTGAGGCTCTTATTTCACCTCATCCAGCTGCCCAGGGAGGGGGTTGAGTTCCCTTCCCTGGAGGGGTTTAAGGGCCTGGTGGACGAGGTGCTGAGGGACACGGGTTAGTGGTTGATGGGAACGGTCGGACTCCATGATCCAGTGGGTCTCTTCCAACCTGGTGATTCGATGATTCTATCCAGCACTTTGCACCCAAACACCGTCCTGCGCCTGGTCCGCGCGAGCTCTCTGCGCGGCCGCTCGCATCCTGCTGGTGCTCAGCCCCCTCGCTCCCCTCCTAGGTCCTCGCTCTTGCACCCAGCGAGGTGCCCCCAGCCCCTCAGAGGAGCTGCGGTTGTGCCGCGTGGTGCTGGCGAAGCCATCGCATCCCCAGTTGCCAGGCAGCCCCTTAGCAACCCTGGCCCCCGATTCCTCCAGCCCAGCTCCCTCTCCCTCGTTCCTTATTGCCTCCACGAGCAGAAATGAGCCGCCAGATGGGTGAGAAAAATGGCACGGGGTACGGGATACGCGTTAAGTATTTCAACTCTAATCAGGCTGGCATCGAAGATAACCCCTGCAGCCCGTGGCACTCAGCGTCTCCAGGAGTTAAGGAGATTGGAGGGAGCTGCCAAGTGTAATCAGTGGAGACAGGGGCCACCAGACCTGCCCTGGGGCTGCTGCCCTGCTCTGGGGTGGAAAAGGGGCTGCTGGGATTGGGATTTCCCAGGTTTTAGGAGGGAGAGGCCAGGTGGGATGGAGGAATCATAGAATCATCAGGTTGGAAGAGACCCACCGGATCATCGAGTCCAACCGTTCCCATCAATCACTAACCCGTGTCCCTCAGCGTCTCGTTCACCCGTCCCTTAAACCCCTCCAGGGAAGGGGACTCAACCCCCTCCCTGGGCAGCCTCTGACAGGGACCAGTCACCCTTTCCATGAAAATTTTTTTCTGGATGTCCATCCTGAACCTCCCCTGGTGGAGCTTGAGCTGCAGGTGGGTTTTTGGCTGGGGGCTCGTTGTCCTGGGAGCATCCCACGAACACCCAAAGGATGAAAAGTCATTCAAGTCGGTTCAGAAACTCCTCCTGAGGGTCTTGATTCTGCTCGGGGGGTTGCTGGGTTGGGTGGCTCGAGGGCCGGACTCCCGGAGAGCAGCTCTCCTGGCGTCACGTGCTGCGGCGACGCTAATCCCGGTTTGAAAACCCGTGCCCCCCGTTACCCCCGTTAATCCCCCTCCTAAGGAGGTGGCAGCACTCGGGCTGCGGTGCCGCCTCAGCCAGCCCTGAGGTGCCCTCAGACCCCTCTGATATTTCTCATATCACCTCCACGGGCGCGTCTGCATCCTCTACCTGCTCCTACGTTGGCGTTGAGGACGCTCATGTGCTCCCTGCCCTGTGGAAAAGGGCGCTGAGTCCTGGATTCCAGCCCCCCCTCCGCCCCTAAACCACAGACTGATGTAAAAATCAGCACCGGCTGCATCCCAGCCCTGAGCTCAGGACACCCCGACATCCTTGGGGAGCACGGCGGCTGCCCACGAGAAAGGGAATCTCTTTCCTTGGCCAACTTGGCTTTGGCACAATCCCGGTTTCCTCAGCTCGCCAAGCCCTCACCTGCGGCACCGAGGAGGTAGGTGAGGGGTGGGAGCCTCCCCGCGGGGCTCTCGGGGTTCAGAAGGGATTTGGGGGCTCCTCCCTTGCTTTTCCAGCAGTGCCGGGAGCTTGGTGCGGCGGCTCCCGCTGGGAGGGCGAGGACTTCTTGAGCTTAAGAATAATATTGTTGTTCCTTTGCGACGGTAGCAGCTTCCTCGTGGGAGAAGAGGGGGAAAAAAAGCACAAACCGAAGCGGGGAGAAAATAAGAGGGGGAATGTTTGCCGACTGTCTGCTGTGTGTTGTTGCTGTTTGTTGTGTTTCTGCGGTTGCTTTGGAAACCCTGGGAAGACGTGCCAGGCTGGAGCATCGCGGGTACCGGAGCTCCAGCACCAAGCTCGGCTCCGCAGGGCGACGCTGCCAGCGGGGAGCAGATCCCGCTGCCGTGGGAGGTTTTGGGGCAGCGGGATTTGTGGGGTGGTGTTTGCGCCTCGCTCGATGCTTCCCTCCTGGCTGAGTCTGGGGCGGGTGCTTGCTTGGTGCTCCTGGGCTCCAGCGTCCCGAGAGGGACCTGGCTCTGAGAGAGAATCCTAGGAGAGTTTGAGTTGGATGGGATCTTGAAGATCATCCAGTTCCAACCCCGCTGCCATGGGCAGGGACACCTCCCACGGCATCAGGGGCTCCAAGCTCCATCCAACCTGGCCTTGAGCATCTCCAGGGATGGGGCAACCTGTTCCAGGGCCTCCCCACTCTCACGGTGAAGAAATCCTTCTTTATATCAAGCCTAAATCTGCCCCTTTCCAGTTCATCCCCGTTCCCTGCTCATCCCATCACCACAAGCCTTTATGAATAGCCCCTCCCCAGCTCTCTTGTAGCCCCTTCAGTTTCTGGAAGGTCACTATAAGGTCCCCCTGGAGCCTTCTCTCCTCCAAGCTGAGCAACCCCAACTCTCTCAGCCTGGCCTCCTACAGGAGGTTCTCCAGCCCTTGGGTCGTCCTTGTAGCCTCTTCCAGACCTGTTCCAACAGCTCCGTCTCCTTCTTGCACGCTGGACACAGACGAGCAGGGATAGAGCGGCTTAAGGGTTTGATGGGTTGTCCTCGTCCATGGGGAAAGCAGCCAGCCCGGCTGTTCCCCAGGCACCTGGGGGGTATCTGGGCTCAGCCACATCTTTTTCATAGAATCATAGAATCACCGGGTTGGAAGAGACCCACCGGGTCATCGAGTCCAACCGTTCCCATCAATCACTAACCCGTGTCCCTCAGCACCTCGTCCACAAGTCCCTTAAACCCCTCCAGGGAAGGGGACTCAACCCCCTCCCTGTTCCACTGCCCAATGACCCTTTTTCTTGAAGAATTTCTTCCTGATGTCCATCCTGAGCATCCCCTGGTGGAGCTTGAGGCCATTCCCTCTCGTCCTGTCCCCTGTCCCTTGGGAGAAGAGCCCAGCTCCCTCCTCTCCACAACCTCCTCTCAGGGAGTTGCAGAGAGCAATGAGCTCTCCCCTCCGCCTCCTCTTCTCCAGGCTGAACCCCCCCAGCTCTCTCAGCCGCTCCTCTTCTTCTCCAGCCCCCTCCCCAGCTTCGTTGCTCTTCTCTGCACTCGCTCCAGAGCCTCAACATCCTTCTGGTGGGGAGGAACCAGAACTGACCCCAGGATTCGAGGAGCCGTCTCCCCAGGGCCGAGTCCAGAGGGAGAAGAACCTCCCTGGCCCTGCTGGCCACGCCGTGGCTGCTCCAAGCCAAGATGCCCTTGGCCTTCTTGGCCACCTGGGCCCCTGCTGGCTCCTGTTCAACCAACCCCCCCAGGTCCTTCTCCTCCAGGCAGTTTCCAGCCAGGCTTCTCCTGCTCCGTAGCGCTGAATCGTGGTGCCAGCAGGGTTAAATCCCTCTCTATCTCCTACAGCTTCATCTCCTGCTTTGCAGGCTGGGGTGGAGGAGGCAGGGAGCGTTGGAGCCGGTTCTGAGGGGCAGGTTGTGGGTTGACCAAGGGAAGAGGATCATCACCAAGGAAGGAAGAGGGGCTGCAAGCTCCTGGAGGATGGAGATGCTCCCAGAATCCCTGGCTCCTCCGGCAACCCTGGAGCTGTGCCAGCTGCCATCCTCGGAGCAGGAGCTGCTGTGCCCTCCGGCATCCCCAGGGCTGAGCAGGCAGCGATGGGTGAAGGCTTTGCCCCTGGGGCAAGAAACACTGAGTGCAGGCAAAGCAGAGGTGGTGTTAACTCCAGAGATGGGTGTTTAACCCTTCAGGGGCTGCAGCAGGAGAACCGAGCCCCTCGGGGACCTGGACACGGTCCTCCTGGAGCCTGCAGACCCCGTTGCTTTGCGAATGGTTCCTCCCATTTGAGGTCTCCGCTGCTTTCCGTCCTTTGCACAAGAAGTGCCAGCGTGGAAAGGTTGCAGCCTCTTGCTGGTTAGAAGAGCCAATTTAATGAGACGATTTAATTGCCGCGTCTCCGAACGGCGCTGATTTCAACTGAAAAGGAGAGGCCCGATGAGGAATCTTGCCCTGAACTGGAAGCTGACTCATTCTTCTCCCAGTGCTGGGGTCAGCGCTGGATTGCAAACAAACAGCACCACATTCCCGCTGATCTCTGCTGGGAACGTGCTCCCAGCCCCACGCGGAGGGCAGGGACCCGGGGAGGGGCTGGGGCTCTGTTGTCTCCCACTTTGGTCTCCCACCAGCCTCCAGGGGGGCTTTGGTAGCACCTGGAGCTGGGAATAAAAACCCTTGGGGGCTGTGGCTGATGCGGCTCTGAAAAATCCCAAAGTAGAGCTTCACTGCCCTGTTCCCTCTTCCAGAGAGCAAGGACGAAGCCCCAGCTCCCTTGCATCCTCGCTGAAGGTCCCAGGGGAGCCCCAATTCTCATTCCCTTTGCTTCCAGCCCCACGTAGCCCCGTCTCCCCTCTTGACGCTGGAGGGAGCGTCATCTCTGAGTTCAGCTTCAACCATCACAGAATCTCATTGCTCTCTCCAACTCCCTGAGAGGAGGTTGTGGAGAGGAGGGAGCTGGGCTCTTCTCCCAAGGGACAGGGGACAGGACGAGAGGGAATGGCCTCAAGCTCCACCAGGGGAGGGTCAGGATGGACATCAGGAACAAATTATTTGTGGAAAGAGTCATTGGTCCCTGTCAGAGGCTGCCCAGGGAGGGGGTTGAGTCCCCTTCCCTGGAGGGGTTTAAGGGCCGGGCAGACGAGGTGCTGAGGGACACGGGTTAGTGATTGATGGGAATGGTTGGACTCAATGATCCAGCGGGTCTTTCCCAATCTAGTGATTCTAAGATTCTATTTCTGGATTCAGCTTCAACCTGAGTCTCGGAAGCAAGAGAAACCCAAGCAATACGATGATGGAGCTCATCATGAAGCCTCCTCCTTCTCCCAGGATGGAAAGGCAGCACTTTCCACCTCAAAACCTTCTTAATTTGGGGCTGCGCAGCAATGGGAACCGGCTGTGAGTCACTCTGCGCAGCTCCGAGGCCGCAGCAGGGTTGACCTCGTACTGCTGAGCCCCACCAGCCGTTGAAGGGGAAGCTTTTACTCAGCGTGGATGCTCCAGGGGAAAGAATGAGCTCTGGGGCTGAAACAGCCGGCTGGAGGAGAGCAGAGCAACAAGCGTGAGGTCAGGAAAGGCCTGAGGTCTTCTCGAGCTCTTGAGACAGGGGTTGGAAACTTCTGAACCTCCTATCTGAGGCTTGGTGAGCTGCGAGCCACCCCGGGATGGGAATCCTTCTCCCCTTTAGTCTGCTCCTGCCATTTCATTCTTGGCCTTGGGATCCTTCCAGGCTGGCGCTGGGGAATGTTTTCCCCCTGTCAACTTCTTTTGCTTGAATCAGCGGACGTGACTCACCAGGAGGAAAGAAAAGGGCCTCGTCGAGCTGCGCTGCTGCCGCCGGCGGAGGCGACGTGGGGGTCCCTGGTGGCGCAAGGGTGGATGCAGCCCTAGGTGAGGGGAGCGGTGATGCAAACCCCCTTCCCTGCGAGGAAGCGAACCCTGAGCTGCTCTTCACCTCCATCCCATCCCCTCCCCGCGCCCAGCCCAGTGGGTGCAGCAGAGTGGGAACTGGTCGGGCTGGTGCACCCTGTCCCGGCAGAGAGGGGAGATTCCTCTGGTGGGGGGCGACCCCGGGGGGGCCGCAAGGCAACGCCTGCGTCTTCAGCACCGACGTGGCCATCGCACCCCGAGGGATAGGGAGCAGGGATGATGGGAACGGTTGGACTCGATGACCCAGTGGGTCTTTTCCAGCCTAGTGATTCTATGATTCTATGATTCGCGTTGCCCTTCCCAAGGGATTGGGAGCTGGGATGCACGTTACCCTTCCCAAATTGGGCACTGGGATGTGTGTTGCCCTTCCCAAGGGATCGGGAGCTGGGATGCACGTTACCCTTCCCAAACTGGGAGCTGGGGATGCGTGTTGCCCTTCCCAAGGGATTGGGAGCTGGGGACACGCGTTACCCTTCCCAAACTGGGCACTGGGGACACGCGTTACTCTTCCCAAGAGATCGGGAGCTGGGATGCGCGTTGCCCTTCCCAAACTGGGCACTGGGGATGCGTGTTGCCCTTCCCAAGGGATCGGGAGCTAGGGACGCACGTTACCCTTCCCAAACTGGGAGCTGGGGATGCGCGTGACCCTTCCCAAACTGGGCACTGGGCATGCACGTTACGCTTTCCAAATTGGGTGCTGGGGACACGCGTTGCTCTTCTCAAGGGATCGGGAGCTGGGATGCGTGTTGCCCTTCCCAAACTGGGCACTGGGGACGCACATTCCCCTTCCTAAGGGATAAAGAGCTGGGATGCACGTTACCCTTCCCGAACTGGGCACTGGGATGCGCGTTGCCCTTCCCAGAGGATCGGGAGCTGGGGACACACGTTACCCTTCCCAAACTGGGCACTGGGGATGCACATTCCCCTTCCTAAGGGATAAAGAGCTGGGATGCACATTACCCTTCCCGAACTGGGCACTGGGATGCGCGTTGCCCTTCCCAGAGGATCGGGAGCTGGGGACGCACGTTACCCTTCCCAAACTGGGCACTGGGGATGCACATTCCCCTTCCCAAGGGATCGGAAGCTGGGGACACGCGTTGCCCTTCCCAAATTGGAGCGCTGGGATGCGCGTTGCCCTTCCCAAGGGGTCAGATGTTGCGATGCCCGTTGCCCTTCCCAGGTTCTGTGCGTTGGGAATGCACATTCCCGTTCCCAAGGGCCCGTTGGAGGGGAGAGGAGCAGGTAAAACCCCAACAGGGCAGGTTTCCTCTTTGCTGCAGGGCAAAGAAAGAGAGCGAGAGTGGCTGGGTGGGTTTCCTCCTCCCAGCACTGGGTTAGAGGAGCAAGGGTGCCAAATCTTGGCTGGATTAAAGAGATCAAGCGGCTGAAGGATTAGGGAGTCAAGAGAGCCGAGCCACCTGCGGGGAGAGAAAAAAAACCTACGGAGGAGGATATGCCGGAGAGAGGTGTGCAAGGCCTGGGCTTCGGAGCGATTAGATAAGTGAATCGGGGCCTCGGAGCGATTAGAGAAAGAAATCAGGTTTTACACCAATTAGGTAAAGTCCCCGAGCGATTAGATAGAGCGGTGGCTGCAGAGAAAGGTCTCCCAGCGGTCCTGGGGACAGATAGGGCTGAGGATTGATTAAAGGAGCATCCAAGGCTGAGAGCAATTTGATAAGAAATCAAAACAGTGGATCAATTAGCCTGGGAAAGAGGAGGAGGCTGGGCGATAACGAGAGCAGAGTTGGTTTTCCTGGCTCCGCTCCCCGGCTACCGTTAAGGCTGCAGGGATGGGAGGAAAAGGGTCGCAGCTGGATCCTCCAAGGGCTGTGGGGACCTGGGGCATCAGCCTGGGTTTAATGGGCTGTTTCAGCATCATGGCATCATGGAATGGGTTGGAAGGGACCTCAAAGCCCATCCAGTCCCACCCTTTGCCATGGGGACACCTCTCGGTGGATCTGGAGCCCCAAGCCCCATCCAACCTGGCCTTGATCCCCTCCAGGGATGGAGCAGCCACCACTGCTCAGGGAAAACTTCTTTATTTCAAAGCAATTTTTGCTCTGGGCTCACACCATCCCGCATCTGGAACAGGTTTATTCACTGGAAACACAGTTGTACCAGGATAACTCAGACCCGAGTCCCATCCCAGATGCTCTGGGAGCTTTCAGATACGGTGCCACCGCGCCAGCAAGCAATTAAGTAACTCAATGGAGCCTTGAAGTAATTAGACCAAGGAACGCGGCTCCAGCAGATGAGTTTAGTGAAGAAATGGGAGTGTTGGAGAGACGGAGATGAGAAGAGTGATCAGGACTCGTAGCACAATTATCTGGAGAAAGTCTGCTCCAGACTGATTAGAGGAAAGGAAAAGAGCTTTCCGGGCAATTAGGTGAGGGAAATCAACTCTGGGAAGGAAGAAAATAGACTGTGGAAGAGATTGGGGTGGGAGATAGCGAGTTATCTCTCTGCTCCCGAGTTAGACTAGGGAGTTTGATAAGGACTTTCCAACACGGAGACAGAAATGAGGATCAGGGGGGATTAGAGAGCGGAGGTGGGTGAGCAGAGGGTGGAAAGGACGAGGCAGGTTGTCCCTGGGATTGAACGGGAGAAACTGAGCCCTGCATGTGAAGAATTGGAGAAATGAAGCCCTGGGATTAGGATTTACCCAATAAAATAGGGGTCCTGGGCCCCATGAGGTTGCAGGGAGGGGTTGGATGGCTGCAGCCTGGAGCGGAGAAGGGGCTCGGGTGCTATTTCCAAGCCATCACGTGGCGAGATGCTTCCTTAATCTGTAAAACAGGATTAGTCCCTCGTGCTCGGAGGTGGCCAGGGCTGGCAGGTACTTTCTGCACGAGTGACTTTGACTTGAGGGCAGGGAGCATGAAATGAGCACCCCCAGGATGCACCCCACGGGCGTTCGAATCGGGGTGCCCGCAGCTACGAGCATGACCCCGTGTTTCGAGGGGCTGAGCCACCACGAGAGAGGTCACGACGGCGAGAAAGCACCGAATCCTTAGGGAAGGGATGCATTTACTATTTAATTAGCCTTGACTGCTGCTGGAGCAGATTTTGCTGGTCTTTTCCTCTCTGAAGCTGGCCCTGGTGTGAATTCAAGGGGTTCCATGAGGCCAGGCTTCTTATGCTTATTTTTCCCCCCCCCTTTCTTTGAAAAGAATTAAATATTGCGCATGAAAAAGGAAATCGGAGGGAGGGAGCTCGGCATCACCCGCGGCACATGATGCTGACTCTGGTGCTGCTGGAAGGGGAAGCTGTGGTTCAGCTGCTGGGTCGTGTTTTGGCCTCTGGAAATGACCCTCGTGGAAAGAAAAGTGTTGGCTTCACCCGGTTTGGTCGGGGGACTCGCCCAGCTCTCCGGGGAGAGGCAGGAGCGGTGGTGGTGGGAGCGCAGGACCTCGAGAGCAGTGACTGTGGGTGATGTTCAGCGCCTGGGTGATGATGCTCAGCGCCTGGGTGATGATGCTCAGCGCCTGGGTGATGCTCAAACGCGTCCTCACAGCGATGGGGCTCAGCTCCAGGGAGATGCTCAGCACCTGGATGGTGCTCAGCCCATCCACACAGCGATGGGGAGCGGTCCCAGGGTGATGCTCGGCCCCTGCGTGGTGCTCAGTGCCTGAGCGTTGCTGTAGCGCATCCTCACAGCGACGACGCTCAGCTCCTGGGTGCTTCTCAGCGCTTGGGGGCTCCTCAGCGTGTCCACGCAGTGATGGGGCTCAGTCCCTGCGTGACGTTCAGCCCCTGGGTGCTGCTGAAGCCCATCCCTGCAGCGATGGGGCTCAGTCCTTGGGTTCTGCTCACCGCTTGGGTTCTCTGCAGTGCATCCTCGCAGCAATGGGGCTCAGCCCCTGAGTGGTGCTCAGCCCCAGGGTGATGCTCGGCGCCTGGGTGCTCTGCAGCGCGTCCTTGCAGCGATGGGGCTCAGACCTTGAGGGAATCAGACCCCTGGGTGCTGTTCTAGTGCATCCTCGCAGCAATGGGGCTCAGATCCAGAAGTGATGCTCAGCCCCTGGGTGCTGCTCCAGTGCATCCTCACAGCGATGGGGCTCGGTTCTAGAGGTGATGCTCAGCCCCTGGGTGGTGCTGGGTGCTTGGGCGCTCCGCAGCGTGTCCACGCGGTGATGGGGCTCAGTCCCTGCGTGACGTTCAGCCCCTGGGTGCTGCTGCAGCCCATCCCTGCAGTGATGGGGCTCAGTCCCTGGGTGCTGCTCAGTGCTTGGGTGCCCTGCGGCTCGTCCTTGCAGCGATGGGGCTCAGACCTTGAGGGAATCAGCCCCTGGGTGCTGTTCCAGTGCATCCACACAGCAACGGGGCTCAGATCCAGGGGCGATGCTCAGCCCCTGCATCATGCTCAGCCCCTGGGTGCTGTTCCAGTGCATCCTCACAGCAATGGGACTCGGTTCTAGAGATGACGCTCAGCCCCTGGGTGGTGCTGGGTGCTTGGACGCTCCGCAGCGTGTCCACACAGTCCTGAGGCTCAGCTCCCAGGGGATGCTCAGCCCCTGGGTGCTGCTGGGGCACATCCTTGCGACGATGGGGCTCAGCCCCAAATGCTCAGTCCCCACTGGGCTGCTGGGACACCAGCTTCTGCGTCTTTCCCCACCACAAACCCTCTAACCTCGAAGGCGACGTGCCCGCAAACAAGCCCCAGAATGGCCCAAGCCCCCTTTGCCGGTCGTGGGCGCCTCAAAAAAGGCTTAAATCAATTTTATTTCCTTTTTAATTTCTCATTTACTTTTCTGGCTTCCTCCTGGTTTGCACCGGGGAGGTTTTGCTGCAGCTCTGATTGCGAGTGATGGAGAGCAGAGCCGGGCAAGGTCTCCTGGACGCTCGTCCCTCGTGGGCGTCCCAGTCCTGCTTTTAACAGCAGGAGGGAAGCTCCACGCTATCTCCTTCACCTTTTGGCCTCTCGCTGGGACGAGCCTGGTTTCTGTGGGGTGACAGCGTTATCTGGGGCACAAGAGGAGCCTGGCTCCGCTCTGGTCCCTGGCAGTGGATTTCCTCGGGAGATAACGAGGCAAATTGACCCCTTGGGACTCCACGCGCTTCACCTCCCGTCAGGAGGATGGAAACAGGGCTTCGTGGTTCTCTACAACCCAGCAAAGCCCCGAGAGAGCAGCGTGGATCTATCCCTCGGGGGCCTGAGGGTGCATCCTCCTCCTAATTACGAGACGCTGCTTTTCTTCAAACCTGAAAGTGGATTTTGGTGTTTTCATGGTTGGTTCCATCTCCCCCCCACCCCCTTTCCAATTCTGATGAAAAATGTATTTGGGGAAACCAGAAATATTTAGACATCTCGCTGACAGGCGGTAGAGCCGGGAAGGGTTCTGCGAGAAGGGTGCACGTGGCGGCTTATGAAACCTCAGCACAAAGAGTTGGGCTTGGGGACGCGTCTGTCCTTGGCAGCCGAGCTGCATCCCGAGCCCCAGAGGGTGCAAGGTTGGTGCCCACCCTCGACGGGTCATTCCAGCAGCTCAGCATCAAGTTACCTTCAAAACCAGGGCAAGAAAATGGGTTTGAGCTCAGTTTTGGGAGGTTTTTATAATATTTATATATAAATAATTAAAAAAAAACAGCCTCAAACCTCTAATATTTTATATGTTTCATGTATATATTGCTTTACACGGTGCATTTTCCAGGGCTGGAAAGGGAGTGGGTGTTTATGGTTCATACCGGGCACCCAATTCCCACCCCCAGGGCTTGTTTGGGTGCAAACCAAACCTGGACCAGATGTACCTTGAAGGTACCTGCGATGCTGTAGGGACCTCGAGAGACCCAGTGAAGGTTGTTGGGGACAGAGCCTCCCTCCTCCGTGCTGGATGAGCCCACACCCCCCTTCCCAGGAGGCAGAGAAATCGCCAGCCCCGAAACTTGCCTTCCCCACCCCATTTTTTCTCCCGTTCACACCCTCTAGTTTTGGTCTCGGGGAGATGTCGGCCACGGAGAAGCCACCTGGCTCTGAGCGGAGGGCGATCACCACACCCTGTGCTGGAGGTGGGATGGTTCCCACCTCACCTTCCTCCCAGCTGCTTGGGCTTCGCCCCCATCGCTTTGCTGAATCCCGTGGGGCAGGGAGCTTCTCTTCACACCCAGACAAGGTTTCACCACCCAGACCCACCTCTGTCCCTGCAGGATGAGCACCTGTTGGGTTCTCCTGGAGGGGGATCTCATGTGCGTGGAGCTGTTGGTAGTGAGAGGGGCCAGAGGTCATTGAATGGTGGGATGGGTTGGGTTGGAAGGGACCTCAAAGCCCATCCAGTGCCACCCCTGCCATGGACAGGGACACCTCCCACTGGATCAGGGGCTCCAAGCCCCATCCAGCCTGGCCTTGAACCCCTTCAGGGATGGAGCAGCCACCACTGCTCTGAGCAGCCTCTCCCCACCCTCACAGCAAAATATTTCTTCCCAAGATCTCATCTCAGTCTCCTCTCTTTCAGCTGAAAACCATTCCCTTCATCCTCTCCCTGCCCTCCCTGATCCAGAGCCCCTCCCCAGCTTTCCTGGAGCCCCTTTCAGCACTGGAAGCTGCTAGATCTCCCCAGAGCCTTCTCCAGGTTGAAAAAACCCAACTCTCTCCGCCTGGCCTCAGAGAGGAGGTTCAAAGCATCCCAGTCCCTGGCTCCTGATGGGAAGAGCAAGGATGGATGAGCTGGTCCCAAACCACCTTGTTGTCCTCGTGTCCCTTCAAGAGGAGACCTGGAGGTGTCGTTTTGCCCCATGGATTTGTCTGCTCTGCCTCAGCCACCCTTGGTCTGGATGGACCTGGGAATGGAGACCTGGATAGACCCATGGAAGGTGGAAAGGAGGGAATGAAGAGGTGGTGGGACAGTGGGACGGGGTCTGTGAGCTCCCCGTCTTCCTTTTTAATGGGACCAGACTTGCTCGGGGCACGTGCATCCTTGGGCCATGGAGATGCTGAAGGCTTCGAAGCAGTTTTGCTCCCCAGGGTCAGGTTGCCAGAGGCAGGGAAGCACCACAAATGTGGTTTTCCCACCCATCTGTGCTGATTTGGGGGGGGTCAGAGACCCCTCAAACCCCAGGGCTCGCTGCCCCTTCCCACAGCCCCCACGTGCATCCAGGCTCCATCGTTAGCCTGACCCCTGATTACACTCTGCAGGCTCTGCATCGCTGCTGTTGCCCCGGCAACGTGTCGTTGCCACGGCAACCGTGACAACCTTATGTTCATTAATTTAAAAAGGTTCACAGTGTAACAAATGAAATAGTTATAAGCTTGTCAGGGTGTTAAGGAGCAGGGGTTGACAAGTCACACTCCCCTCCCCGAGCCTACATCCCACTCCAGCTCTGCCTCGAGGTGCCCATCCCAAGCCCTTCGTCAGCCCTTCCTTAATTGCAATGATTAATTTGAGCCGGGCTTCGGAGCATCCTGGCATCGCTCGGCGACCTCCTCAGGGAGAAGGAGACCTGGTGCTCAACCAGGGCTGGAAACGGGGTTGTGGAGTGCAGCAGAGAGGGATTCGTGGGGTTTGGATCAAAAACGCGTTGGGGCATCCACCCTGCGAGGAGAGGTTACCTTCTGGAGCGAGTTTGGGGTCAATTGTGGAATCATGGAATGGTTTGGGCTCAAAGGGACCTCAAAGCCCATCCAGTTTCACCTCCTCCCAGTGGATCAGGGGCTCCAAGCCCCCATCCAACCTGGCCTTGAACCCCTCTAGAGGTGGAGCAGCCACCTCTGCTCTGGGCAACCTGTTCCAGGGCTTCACCACCCTCACAGCAAAACATTTCTCCCCAAGATCTCATCTCAATCTCCCCTCTTGCAGCTCAAACCTCAACCTCTCCCTGATCCAGAGCTTTCCCGTAGCCCCTTTCAGCACTGGAAGATGCTCTAAGGTCTCCTCGGAGCCTTCTCTTCTCCAGGCTGAGCAACCGCAACACTCCCAGATATATTCTGCAGACCTCGCGTCGTCTCCACGGCCTCCCCTGGATCCCTTCCAACATCTCCATCTCCTTCTTCTGTTCCAGAACGGGATACGAGACTCCTGGGGGGGCGTCTCAAGAGAGTAAAGCTGAGGGCCGCAACCCCTTCCTCCCTCTGCCGTCCATAACGATTTTCACGTGCACCCGTTGCTCTGCTCACGTGAATGTCTTCACCTTTGAACCCAACACGCGTGAGAGGGGGAGGATGAACAGACCAAACGGTTGAGGGCATCTACGATGCTGCCCGTGTTTCCTTTAGGAAACACGGGCAGCATCGTAGATACCCTCAACAATCCATCTCCTCAGCTGGTGGGAGCTAATCCCGACCCTCTGAGATCAGCAGCTGGAGTGAATCAAGGTTTTCCTTGATGTCCCTGGACCAGGTACCGATCTGTGCCGCAAAACCGAAGACGAAGCCCTGGCAGCCGATGCCAGTTGAGGTTCTTACCTCATTAACTATTATTTTACTGAGATCTCAGCCGACTTCGAGTTGACCGTCATTCTTTAATCTCAAATAAGGGCCATCCTCTGCTTTGGGGGGGGGGGGGGGGGGGGGGGGGGGGGGGGGGGGGGGGGGGGGAAGAAAGTCTCGGGCCGTTGCGATTCCAGAGAATAAGGTCATTTTTCAATAAGAAAAGTAGCCGTTTTAGTTAAAAATACGAATAGTGAATTCTGCGCCTGGTGGAAGATGGTGCTGGGGTTGCACTGGGGTTTGCTAACTGGGAGATGGCGCTTCCCACCTCCAAAGAGTCACGCGTGTGGTCACTTGTGCTGGTTCTGGGGTGGGGTTTGTCCCTTGTTTCAGCCTTGCAGCTGCTTTCCTTGTGCGCAAGAGGTTGTTCTCGCTTGGGTTTCGCAGCCCAGCCCTGCTCTCCCCGCACAGAACCCTCAAATTGTTTGGTTGGAAAAGACCTTTGAGATTATTGAGTCCAACTAACTGTCCACCGCTGAACCATCTCTGAGCACCTCATCCACCTGGCTTTGAAGTTCCTCCAGGGATGGGGACCCCATCACCTCCCTGGGCAGCTGTTCTAGTGCCCGAGAACCCTTTTGGTGAAGGAAAAATTCCTGATGTCCAATCTCTGGAACAGGTTGCCCAAGGAAATGGTGGCTGCCCCATCCCTGGAGGTGTCCAAGGCCAGGTTGGATGGACCTTGGGCCCCTGATCCAGTGGGAGGTGTCCCTGCCCATGGCCGGGGGCTGGAACTGGATGACCTTTGAGGTCTCTTCCAACCCAAACTATTCTATGATTCTAAATCTCCCTGGTGCAACTTGAGGTCGCTTCCTCTCATCCCATCACTCGTTACTTGGGAGACGAGACCAACACCCACCTCCCTACAACCTCCTCTCAGGGAGTTATGGGCAGGGATGAGGTCTCCTCTCAACCTCCCTCATCCCCACGGGCAAACGAAGCCCAGGAAGGAGCTGGTGTTGAAGGATTTTTGTGGAAAAGAGAGATGGTGGCCCCGTTCTTCACCCCGAGCTCCAAGGCGGAACAGTCTCTGCCGACAACAGCGAGAACTCTGGTGAGCACCCGCGGGTGCTCATTTCCTTGCCTTCAAGAGATCCTTCAAGATCTTCCTCAATAATTAAACAAGCAAGGCCTAAAAATAGCTTTGAGATATAGTCTGTGTGGCAGGATAATTTAAGGGGAGAGCAGGGAACAAAATGTCCTCTGTGTCCCAACCTTCCCCCCCCCGCGATGGCTTTGTGGGTGTGGATTTTGAGAGCAGGGGGCCAGTGGTGGCTGGATGGGATGCTCTCCAAAGCAAGATGGGCTTGGGGAAGCTTTGTTCCCTGGAAGAGGGTCTTGAGCAAATTTTGAGGTCGCGGTGGGTTTTGGAAGCCTTGGCTGGGGGTCACAGGCTGCAGTGAGGAAGGAACCTTTGTGGGCACCAATTGGAGCCTGGAGGCTTCTCCTCCACTCCGGAAAACACCTAAATCTACCCCAAAATAAGCCAGCGGTGTGGCTGACGACCCAGCTTGGGGTTTAGCTGCTGCGGATGGTGCCCCCAATCTAAGCCTTAAATACTGGCCTTCTCAAGCCAACACTTGGCTTCAAAGTGATGGATGGGAATGGTTGGACTCGATGATCCGGTGGGTCTTTTCCAACCTGGTGATTCCAACCTGGGGCCCCTCCCCACCAGAAGGATGTTGAGGCTCTGGAGCGAGTGCAGAGAAGAGCAACGAAGCTGGGGAGGGGGCTGGAGAAGAAGAGGAGCGGCTGAGAGAGCTGGGGGGGTTCAGCCTGGAGAAGAGGAGGCTGAGGGGAGAGCTCATTGCTCTCTGCAACTCCCTGAGAGGAGGTTGTGGAGAGGAGGGAGCTGGGCTCTTCTCCCAAGGGACAGGGGACAGGACGAGAGGGAATGGCCTCAAGCTCCACCAGGGGAGGCTCAGGATGGACAGCAGGAAAAATTTTTTCCTGGAAAGGGTGATTGGGCAGTGGCAGAGGCTGCCCAGGGAGGGGGTTGAGTCCCCTTCCCCGGAGGGGTTTAAGGGCCGGGTGGAAGAGGAGCTGAGGGACACGGGTTAGTGATTGATGGGAACGGTTGGACTTGATGATCCGGTGGGTCTTTTCCAACCTGGTGATTCTGTGATTCTATGATTATGCTGCTCGGTCCCATGGGGAGCAGCTAAACTGGACTTGGTGTCAGCAGCGACCGCTCGGTGTCATTAATTATCCAGGCTGTGAGAGTCAGGGTTGGCTGGGATGCTGCGGGAACTTGCAGCTAGAGATCTGGAGGAGCCCGTGGGGACAGGGAGCAGGGCTGGATGCTGTGGGAGAGCTGGAAAGAGGAGAAGGCGAAGGGGCAGCAGCTCCAGGGGCTGCAGTCGCTGCTTCGTGGTCCCCATTCGGGGCACCCCAAGACCTGCTGGACTTCCCAGCTTCACAAACCTCCCTCGCAGCGAAAGGCAAACAGCTCAGCCGCACGTTGCATAACAGGAGGAAAAAAAAAAAATAAAAAGCTGAGTGGCTGCCAGCCAAGGTTTGGCATTAAAGTGGAGCAGAGGATACCGGGAGGGGAGCATGGATTAGGCGAAGAGGAGATGGGATCAAGTGAGCAGCAGCGAGGGCAGCCTGGACGCTGTCGTGCAGAGGGAGTCGCCTTCCAGAGGTCACGGCCAGGAGGGCTCTAGTTTTTTTTATTTCACGATGCAAAACACGCTGCAGAATTGGTGCTGTGGAGCCCTCCCCCGGGTGCCTCCTGTCCCATCGAAGCTCGGCAGTGCTGACACGGGTCGGATACAGGGCTGGGAGGCTGGTTTGACTCATGGATGATAAGGACCTCTCCCAGCAGAGGGTTTATTTTTGTGTGCGCTGAGTGCACATTGTGCAGGTTTAACTGGCTGGGCGGTGGGGAAGCTGCTGGGCCCTTTCATTAGGGTCAGACGTGCAGACGGTGTCTCCAGGAGGGTTGCAGGAGGGGAACGGGGATCATCGTGGATCATAGACTGATGGAATGGGTTGGGTTGGACCTCAAAACCCATCCAGTCCCACCCCGGCCATGGGCAGGGACACCTCCCACTGCATCAGGGGCTCCAAGCCCCATCCAACCTGGCCTTGAACCCCTGCAGGGATGGGGCACTCTAAGATCTCATCTCAATCTCCCCTCTTGCAGCTCAAAACGGTTCCCCCTCATCCTCTCCCTGCACCCCCTGATCCAGAGCCCCTCCCCAGCTTTCCTGGAGCCCCTTTCAGCACTGGAAGCTGCTCTAAGATCTCCATGGAGCCTTCTCCAGGTTGAACAACCCCAACTCTCTCAGCCTGGCCTCAGAGAGGAGAGGTTCTCTAGCCCTCGGATCATCTCCATGCCCTCCTCTAGACTCACTCCAACAGCTCCACGTCCTTCTTATGTTGGGAAGTCCAGAACTGGAGCCAGGGCTCCAGGTGGGGTCTCACCAGAGCAGAGGAGCAGAACCTCCCTCCCTCCCTGCTGTTCACGCTTCTTTGGATGCAGCCCAGGACACGGGTGGTTTCTGGGCTGAGTGAACTTTGTGGCTTATGTTGAGCTTCTCACCGACCAGAACCCTAAGTCCTTTTTCTCAGGATTGCTCTCAGTCACGTCATCCACAGCCTGTATTGAATCCATGGGTAGTGGTTGTACAGCGAAGACGTTCTGGCTGCAGAAACCCAGTTCTTTGCTTTCTCCAGGCTGCAGAGCGAGGAGCTGCTCTGGATCTCATTCCTCTGATTCAGCGTAGACGTTAAGGCTTGTTACTTTTGGGAGTTCCTTGAAATTGGGCTGCTCCCAAGCAGCAGCTACTCCTACTCAGGGAGGAGAAGCGCTCGCTTGGGGAGCCTGCTGAGCTGCTGCATCCGCCACGAGCACCAGGAAAGGGAGCGTGGAGTTGCAGCTTTCTGCTTTGGAAGAAAGGAAAAGAGAGGGATCTCATTAATTTCAAGTTGCAAGATGCTCCACGATGTTTTTCTTCTGAGATAGAGTCTTTCACAGCTTCATTTAGCTGATAAGCCGCATGCTGGGCTTAACCCTCAGGGATGCTAAAAGACGAATCCCCTGCTGATAAAACCCCCCAGCTGAGCCCCCTTTGGCCCAGGTGAAGCTGCTCTCCTAGCTGGAAGTTGCCACCAGCTTGAGCTGAGCTAAAAATCATGGAATTGTTAACGCCGAGTCTTCCTAGAGAAGCTTTAGCGTATTTCCCATCAGAGCTTGGTCCCAGCTGATTGATCCCAAGGATCAGAAGCTGAGGTTGAACAAGGCTCGGTGCTGGGTCCTGCACTTGGGTCACGACAACCCTGCGCCTCTCCAGGCTTGGGGAAGAGCAGCTGGAAAGGTGCCCAGAGGAAAAGGACCTGGAGTTGTGGGGTGACAGCAACTGAACATGAGCCAGCACGGGCCCAGGTGGCCAAGAAGGCCACCAGCATCCTGGCTTGGATCAGCCATGGGGTGGCCAGCAGGAGCAGGGATGGGATTGTCCTCCTGGACTCGGTGCTGATGAGGCTGCACCTCAAATCCTGGGTTCAGTTTTGGGTCCCTCACTCCAAGAAAGACCTCGAGGGGCTGGAGCGCGTCCGGAGAAGGGAACGGAGCTGGGAAGGGGCTGGAGAACAGGGGTTGTGGGAGCAGCTGGGGGTCCTGGGGCTGTTTAGTCTGGAGAAGAGGAGGCTGAGGGGAGACCTCGTCGCTCTGTGCAGCTCCTGGAAGGGACGTTGGAGCCAGGTGGGTGCTGGAATCTGCTCCCAAGGAACAATCAATGGGATGAGAGGATTCTACAAGCTGTGATGTGCAGAGCCCATACTGCCAGCGTGCCAGCTGGTCCTTGACCAGTGGCCGGGTCCACGGTCTAGCTGATGCTTTGGCACTGCTGTGGGGTCCTACCCCCTTGATTTATCGAGGCCGTGAACTCCAGGCTGGTCCAAGCTTCCAGGTAGCCCAGCTCAGGTCAGCTTTGGTGTCGGAGATGATGAGAAGACTCCATCCCCGTGGTGGTCTGGTGCTGGCCTCAAGGATGGTCGCCCAGGGCTGCTGTGCAGGGGGGGCCCTGACTCAGTTCCTCTCTCGGCCACAGCTGCTCTGTGGGACTCTGGGCAGGACGCTGAGGGTGGCTGCCTTCTGCAAATTGGCTTTTTTTCTCCCTAAAAGTGGTTTTTCCTCCCTCCCCCCCCAGTTTCTGGTGGTGGCTCCTGTTTGAGGGCTCGCCACCATGGTTCCCACTCATCCATCTGCCTGCAGAGCAGCTCCCAGGACTGGAAGAGAGAGGTGCCGATGGCATCGAGCAGGGCTGGGGGGGCTGGAGGGGCTGGGGGTGCACAAAGCAGGGGCTGGGGTGCACAAAGCAGGGGCTGGGGGTGCTGGGGGTGCTAGGGGTGCACGATGTAGGCGTTGGAGATGCTGGGGGTGCACAAAGCAGGGGCTGGGGGTGCTGGGGATGCATGATGTAGGTGTTGGAGATGCTGGGGGTGCACAAAGCAGGGGCTGAGGGTGCTGGGGGTGCTGGGGGTGCACCATGTAGGTGTTGGAGATGCTGGGGGTGCACAAAGCAGGGGCTGGGGGTGCTGGGGGTGCACGATGTAGGTGTTGGAGATGCTGGGGGTGCACAAAACAGGGGCTGGGGTGCTGGAGATGCACAAAGCAGAGGCTGGGGGTGCACAAAGTAGAGTCTGGGGGTGCTGGGGATGCACAAAGAAGGGGTTGGGGATACTGAGGATGCAAATCTCAATAGCAGGGCAGGGGATGCATGGAGCAAGGACTGGGGATGCATTGAGCAGGGGCTGGAGATGCAACAGTCCCATAGCAGGGGCAGGGAATGCATCAAGCAGGAGCTGGGGATGCGTAGATCCAGGGCTGGAGATGCACAAAGCAGGGGCTGGAGATGCACAGTCCCATAGCAGGAGCTGGGGATGCATCGAGCAAGGGCTGGAGATCCAAACCTCAATAACAGGGGCTGGGGATGCACAAGGGGAGAAGTCTGGAGCTGCGGGTTTGTGCCCTGGGAAAGCGCCCGGGGAGCTGAAGAGCAGCACTTTTGCACTCAGCTTTGCATCAAAATCAGGGTCAGAGCCAGGAATGTCTGTCCCTCAAGAACCTTGCGGTGCCAGTGCCGGTGGCAACGTGCCCAGGCTTCCCGGCCTTGGGTTGAGGATCAGGACGAATCCCGTTTTAAGGCAAAAGGTTATGGGTGGGAAGGAAGCAATCGTAAAGCAAACACCGCAGCCTTCTCCAACCGCACATGGCTTTGGGACAATAAATAGAAAGGAAGGGACAAAAATAGCCCCTAGTGTGGACAGAGAGAGGAAGCAGAGCTGTTTCAGGGCTGAGGGGATGCTCTCCCAACCTGCTCCAAAGCCCTGAGTCACGGGTAAGTTGATGTCCCTGCAGCGCTGGGCCTGTCAGACAAGATCCAGGAGCAGGAATGATGAGGGGGCTTCAGGGAAGGCACCTGAGCCCTTGCAGAACTTGCTGCATCCCACAGCTGAGCCCTTGCAGAACTCGCTGCACCCCAAACCTAAGCCCTTGCAGAACTTGCTGTGTCCCACAGCTGAGGCCTTGGAGAACTCGCTGCATCCCACAGTTTAGCCCTTGCAGAACGCATCTCACCCCAAACCTAAGCCCTTGCAGAACTTGCTGCACCCCAAACCTAAGCCCTTGCAGAACTTGCTGCATCCCACAGTTTAGCCCCTGCAGAACTTGCTGCACCCCAAACCTAAGCCCCTGCAGAACTTGCTGCACCCCAAACCTAAGCCCTTGCAGAACTTGCTGCACCCCAAACCTAAGCCCTTGCAGAACTTGCTGCATCCCGCAGCTGAGTCCTTGCAGAACTCACTGAATCCCATATCTAAGCCCTTGCAAAACTCATCGCACCCCAAACCTAAGCCCCTGCAGAACTCGCTGCACCTCACACCCTCACAGAGGTCTGGAGCTTTCCCTGCGTGCAAACCCTCTTCCCAACCCTCAGAACCCAGCTGAGCGGCACTTTAATTTGGACACAGGCGAAACCCAGAGGTAAAGGCACAAGGACGGGCTCGGGAGCCTGATAGTCAGGAAAATCCACGGGGGATGCGGCTCAAACTTTCAGAGCAGGGTCTGTCAGCCTGTACATGCAAAGCAAGCTGCCTTCCCTCATCTCCAGCGCTTCTGGTCCCCATTTGGGGTGAGTTAGAAGACTGGAAGGGAGGATGCAGGCATGGACCTAGAAGCCAAATATTTTCACGCTCCCGTGCAAGTTGTGGGAGAGAAAAAGCCTCCTTTCCCCACTCAGGGCTGCGCCGCTTCTCGATTTTGACCTTAGGGTGATGCAGGGAAACGCTTCGTGGCTGCAACCATGATGTGGGTGCAATTGGGGTGAGGGGTCCAGGGGGGCCTGGGGGGCTCCTGCAGCCCTCGCCCCGCTGCTGGGAGGCGCAGCTGGAGCTGCCGCTTTAAACCTGCCTCTCCCACGTGCTGTCTGGTTGTGCTGGAGACGGTGACGCAGGCAGGACGTCAATGGACGCTGTGGGAGAATTTAGACTTGGAGAGGAAAGAAGTGGGGGGGGGAGCAGGGAGGAAGGGACTGTTTGAAGGGAGCAAGAGCTGTTTGGGGTGCACGGCTGGGGCACGAGGGTCCCGCCACCCATCCTCGTGGGGTCCCATCACCAGCACCTCTTGCTCCGTGCGATGATTTTCTCCCCCCATCAGCAAACGCTGGGTCCTCCGCCAGCTGCTGAGGGCAAATAATCCGCCTCCGGCGCGCCCGGGGTTGGGGTGGGAGGTGGAGGGAAGAGGAGGGGGGTCAGGGTGGGCCACGTGAAGGCGATGCTGCCTCCCCACCCACACGTCTCGGCTCTGCACGTGTGCCACCCGCATCCTCCCTGCGGGGACGTCAACCCATGGGGCCAGCAGGGACCCTGGGGGTCACCAGAGCTGGGAATGACCCCCCAGCTTTTCCCCTATTCCTTCCAGGGGGTTCCAGGAATGATGGGTGGGTGGGGGGGGTGTGCTCTGGATGAGGGAGTGCAGGGAGAGGATGAGGGGGAATGGTTTTCAGCTGCAAGAGGGGAGATTGAGATGAGATCTTAGGGAGAAATGATCTCCTGGGAGGGTAGGGAGCTGAGGTTGCCCACAGCTCCATCCCTGGAGGTGTCCAAGGCCAGGTTGGATGGGGCTTGGATCCCCTGATCCAGTGGGAGGTGTCATTGCCCAACTGGATGGGCTTTGAGGTCCCTTCCAACCCAACCCACTCCATGATTCCATGATCTGGCTCCTCTCCCCAGTCGGTATCTCCTCCTCCATCCCCAAAGGCTGTGCCCTCACCAAGGACATCTCCTGGGATGAAGGTCCAACATCCCCCAACGCTCTGAGCATCCCAAGGGCGCTGGCACTGCCAGGGGACGAGCTGGTGGTGGCACTTCCATGCCAAGGAGAGATGAGATGAGCCATGAACTTTGCCGTCTCGCCTCATCCAGCTCTGATCTTCTTAAAACCCAAACTGGTCTCCCCAAAAAGAGTGTGGGAGCTGACTCTGAGGTGGTGGAGAGACCGAAAGCTGCAGCAAGGAGGGTAGAGATGCTGCTCTCATCCTCTTGGCTTTGAAACCAACCCTTAATAGGCTCCTCTCCCATTCTCCCTGTGTAGGAAATGACCAAATGCTTATCAAACTCGAGGTTTTAGATGTTTTTTTTTTTTACTTGAAGAGCCTAAGGGTGTAGGTGGCTGCATATCTTGGAAGACCCAGGAGTCCTCCCTGCTGGCACAGGGCAAGGGAAAGCAATTTCCACTGTCAAGAGGCTGCGTCCCAGCTGTACGAAGCCATCAGCCTGGGAGTTACTCAGCATCTGGTTCCCAAGAGAAGGGGAAAAAAACCCTCCACATACTGCTCGAACTGACTTTCTAAAATACTTTGAGGTTCCTAGTAATGTTCTCAGTTTCGTCTCATAAATATCCTGGGTTGGATCCTTCCTGCGTTTCCACCCCCTGACTCCCGGAGAGGCACCGGAGCTTGGCTGCTGCGAGTTACTCTGTCTCTTTTTATTTGTTATTTCTTTGGCTCCAGGAACGCGCTTGATTGGAAAACAAACCCCAGAGAATCCTTGAGGAGAGACTGCAAACAGCTCTTGGTGAGATGACTAATCCCATCTCTCGCTAAACCAACAGGGCACTAAAAATAGTCCCGTTTCTAACAATAAATAGCATAAAATAACTAACTGACAACAAACAGCCCCCAAAAGCCAAACACATGGAGAAGTCCACGAGAAAGCTGTATCATGAGGGGGGAAGTGTGTCACTGAGTCAGAAGGGTGATGGTGGTGGAGGTGCCTGGAGATGCTGGGGTAGGATCTGGCAGAGAATCATGGAATGGGTTGGGTTGGAAGAGACCTCCAAGCCCATCCAGTCCCATCCCTGACGTGGGCAGGGACACCTCCCGCTGCATCAGGGGCTCCAAGCCCCGTCCAGCCTGGCCTTGGACACCTCCAGGGATGGAGCAACCTGGGCCAGGGCCTCCCAGTCCTCACAGCAGAACGTTTCTTCCTAAGATCTCATCTCAATCTCCCCTTTTTCAGCTTCAAACCACTCTCCTCAACCTCTCCCTGCCCACTCTGATCCAGAGCCCCTCCCCAGCTTTCCTGGAGCCCCTTTCCATGCTAGAAGCTGCTCTAAGGTCTCCTCAGAGCCTTCTCTTCTCCGGGCTGAACAACCCCAACTCTCTCAGCCTCTCCTCTGCTCCAGCCCTCAGACCATCTCTTGCTCTACCAGAGATACTTCTCTTTTTGCTTGGTTTGACCCAGATTAATGGGGGAAAGGTGCAGGGACCATGATCTGGTGTGAGATGCCCACACCACGACCCCAAGAAAACCATCCTGGCCTCCAGCATCTTCTGAGCCCCAGAGCAGGACCTCTTCCCGTGGCTCTGGGCTGCAGATCCACTTGCTCCTTGGTTTTTTGTTTTTTTTTTTTTTCCTTCTCCCTGCCCACAAACCCTCCAGGAGACACACGCTCCCCACACACCTCGAATAATTCACCGGGAGCCTCCTCCCACGCCCCAGCGCGTTGCAAAACGGCCCCCTCAGCTGAGTCACCAGCGCTGGGGAACCTCTTCCTGCTCCTCCAGCTTGGGATGGGGCTCAAGGAACGACTGGCCATGGTGAGCAACCCCAACCAGCCCCAGTGCCCCAAATTACCTCAGGATTTGTGGGAGGTAATTGTTGTTTTGGGTAGTAATTGGGTTTTTTTGGGTGGTAATTGGGTTTTTGGGGTGGTAATTGGTTTTTTGGGGTGTGTGCAGCAGCTTGAACCATGGAGGAGCCAGGAGGCTGGTGCAAGGGACCACGCGCCGCTGTGAGGTGGGTGATGGTTGTGGTTACAGGTCTTGGTACAGATGCAGTGGTCGGTTCTTCTCCCCCACGGCTGGTTTTCTGCTCCAGGGACAAGGTTCTCAGTGTTCCAGCTGGATATGACCCAAGAGGGTTGTCCTTGTCCCCATGTCCTCAGCCTCCTTGAGCTGGGACAGTGGCCTTGGGTGTGACACAGTCAGCACTCAGTATCCCCGTCTTCTGCAGCATCAGTCATGCTAGCTCCGTGCCACCTGGCTGGGAAGGTGGGATGCAGATCCCAGGGAACATCTCCCATGGAGGCTCCAACCCCCAACATGAGCTTGTTTCCATGCCAGCTTGGCCAGGAAGGTGGGATGCAGATCCCAGGGAACATCTCCCGTGGAGGCTCCGACCCCTGGCATGAGCTTATGAGGTTCAACAAGGCCAAGTGCAAGGTCCTCCACCAAGGTCCATCGTTCTTCATCATGAGGGTGGGGAGGCCCTGGCCTTTGTTGCCCAGAGAAGTGGTGGCTGGCCCCATCATCCACCTCATCTCCCCCCTTTCCTCTCCTCCCCCTACTTCCTCCCTCCTCCCCTTTGCCCCCCCCAGCCCCATCTCCCCCCTCCTTCCCCATCTCCCCTCCTCGTCCCCTTTGCCCCCTCAGCCCCATCTCCCTCCCCGCTCTCCCTTTCTCCCACATCTTCCTCCTCCATTTGTCTCCCCTTCCCTGCTCCCCCTCAGCCACATCTCCCCCCTTTACTCCTCCAGCCCCATCTCCCCCTCCTCCCCTTTGAACCCCCAGCCCCATCTCCCCGCTTTGCCCCTCTCTCCCTCTCCTCCCCTTTACCCCCCACACCCTATTTCCCCCTCCCCTCCCCTTTGCCCCCCAGCACCATCCCTCCTCTCTTCTTCCCATCTCCCACCCTCTTCTTTGCCCCCCCAGCTCCATCTCCCCCCTCCTCTCCCCCATCTCCCGCCTCCCCTTTGCCCCTCAGCCCCATCTCCTCCCTCCTCTCCTTTACTCTCCCAGCCCCATCTCCCCCCATTTGCCCCCTCCAGCCCCATCACCCCTCTCTTCTCCCCCCTCCTCCCCTTTACCCCCAACCCCATCTCCCCCCTCATCCCCCCTCATCTTCCCCCTCATCTTCCTCAGTTTCCCCCTCATCTTCCTCCTCTCCCCCTCCTCCCCTCCCTCTCCCCCTTATCTCCCCCTTCTCCTCCCTCTCCCCTCATATTCCCCCTCTCCTCCCTCCTCTTCCCCCTCTCCCCCTCCTCTTCCCCCCTTCCCCCTCATCTCCCTCCTCTCCCCCCTCATGCCTCCCCTCATCTTCCCCCTCTCCCCCATCTTCCCCGCTCTCCCCCCCTCCTCTCCCCCATCTTCCCCCTCCTCTTCCCTCTCATCTCCCCCCTCTCCCCCTTCATCTCCCTCCTCTCCCCCTGCATCTCCCCCTCATACTCCCCCTCTCCCCCTCATACTCCCCCTCATCTTCCCCCTCACATTCCCCCTCTCCCCCTCACATTCCCCCTCCCCCTCATCTTCCCCCTCACATTCCCCCTCTCCCCCTCATATTCCCCCTCTCCCCCTCATCTTCCCCCTCACATTCCCCCTCTCCCCCCTCATATTCCCCCCCTCATCTTCCCCCTCACATTCCCTCTCTCCCCCCTCACATTCCCCCTCTCCCC